>OU342746.1:165407292-166709464 GCA_910589775.1 Avena eriantha | reverse complement strand
TCTTTTTACTAATAACAACCAGAGTCATTGAAATGTATGTTCTCTTTAGAGACAACACATGGATCCACTAGTGTCATTGCATGTGTGTTCTTTTTACTAACAACAACCAGAGCCATTGAATGTGTGTTATTTTCACATACCACATATGGATCCACCAGTGTCATTGCATGTGTGTTCTTTTTACTAACAACAACTGGAGTCAGTTCTTGTGTGTTCTTTTCACATACCACATATGGATTCACCAATGTCATTGAAATGTGTGTTCTCTTCAGGGACCACACATGGATCCACCAGTGTCATTGCATGTGTGTTCTTTTTACTAACAACAACCAGAGTCATTGAAATGTGTGTTCTTTTCACATACCACATATGGATCCACCAGTGTCATTGCATGTGTGTTCTTTTCACAATCCACCGATGGATCCACCAGTGCCATTGCATATGTGCTCTTTTTACTAACAACAACCAGAGTCATTGCATGTGTGTTCTGTTCAGAGACCACACATGGATCCACTAGTGTCATTGCATGTGTGTTATTTTTACTAAAAACAACTAGAGTCATTGAAATATGTGCTCTCTTCAGAGACCACACATGGATCCACCAGTGTCATTGGATGTGTGCTCTTTTTACTAACAACAACTGGAGTCATTGCATGTGTGTTCTTTTCACATACCACATATGGATCCATGAGTGTCATTTCATGTGTGCTCTTTTCACAATCCACCTATGGATCCAGCAGTGTCATTGCATGTGTGTTCTTTTTACTAACAACAACCAGAGTCATTGCATGTGTGTTCTTTTCACATACCACATATGGATCCACCAGTGTCATTGAAATGTGTGTTCTCTTCAGAGACCACACATGGATCCACCACTTTCATTACATGTGTGTTCTTTTTACTAACAACAACTGGAGTCATTGCATGTGTGTTCTTTTCACATACCACATATGGATCCACCAGTGTCATTACATGTGTGCTCTTTTCACAATCCACCTATGGATCCACCAGTGTCATTGCATGTGTGTTCTTTTTACTAACAACAACCAGAGTCATTGCATGTGTGTTCTTTTCACATACCACATATGGATCCACCAGAGTCATTGCATGTGTTTTTTTTTCACAATCCACCTATGGATCCACCAGTGTCATTGCATGTGTGCTCTTTTTACTAACAACGACCAGAGTCATTGCATGTGTGTTCTCTTTGGAGACCACACATGGATCCACCAGTGTTATTGCATGTGTGTTCTTTTTACTAACAACAACCAGAGTCTTTGAAATGTGTGTTCTTTTCACATACCACATATGGATCCACCAGTGTCATTGCATGTGTGTTCTTTTCACAATCCACTTATGGATCCACCAGTGTCATTGCATGTGTGCTATTTTTACTAACAACAACCAGAGTCATTGCATGTGCGTTCTCTTCATATACCACACATGGATCCACCAGTGTCATTGCATGTGTGTTCTTTTTACTAACAACAACTAGAGTCATTGAAATGTGTGCTCTCTTCAGAGACCACACATGGATCCACTAGTGTCATTGCATGTGTGTTCTTTTTACTAACAACAACCAGAGTCATTGCATGTGTGTTATTTTCACATATGGATCCACCAGTGTCATTGCATGTGTGTTCTTTTTACTAACAAGAACTGGAGTCATTTCATGTGTGTTCTTTTCACATACCACATATGGATCCACCAATGTCATTGAAATGTGTGTTCTCTTCAGAGACCACACATGGATCCACCAGTGTCATTTCATGTGTGTTCATTTTACTAACAACAACTGGATCCACCAGTGTCATTGAAATGTGTGTTCTCTTCAGAGACCACACATGGATCCACCAGTGTCATTGCATGTGTATTTTTTACTAACAACAAATGGAGTCATTGCATGTGTGTTCTTTTCACATACCACATATGGATCCACCAGAGTCATTGCATGTGTGTTCTCTTCACAATCCACCTATGGATCCACAAGTGTCATTGCATGTGTGTTCTTTTTACTAACAACAACCAGGGTCATTGAAATGTGTTTTCTTTTCACATACCACATATGGATCCACTAGTGTCATTGCATGTGTGTTCTTTTCACAATCCACCTATGGATCCACCAGTGTCATTGCATGTCTGCTCTTTTTACTAACAACAACCAGAGTCATTGCATGTGTGTTCTCTTCAGAGACCACACATGGATCCACCAGTGTCATTGCATGTGTGTTCTTTTTACTAACAACAACCAGAGTCATTGAAATGTGTGTTCTTTTCAAAGACTACACATGGATCCACCAGTGTCATTGCATGTGTGTTCTTTTTACTCACAACAACTGGAGTCATTTCATGTGTGTTATTTTCACATAACACATATGGATCCACCATTGTCATTGCATGTGTGTTCTTTTTACTAATAACAACTAGAGTCATTTCATGTATGTTCTTTTCACATACCACATATGGATCCAGCAGTGTCATTGAAATGTGTGTTCTCTTTAGAGACCACACATGGATCCACCAGTGTCATTACATGTGTGTTCTTATTACTAACAACAACTGGAGTCATTTCATGACTATTCTTTTCACATACCACATATGGATCCACCAGTGTCATTGAAATGTGTGTTCTTCTCATTAACCATAGCTAGAGCCATTGGATGTGTTCTCTTCAGAGACCACATATTTATCCACCAGTGTCATTGAAATGTGTATTATTTTCAACTACAGCTGTTGGCCACAAACAATCGGGACGCAGAGCTAACCAGCAACCGCTCTGGGCTTCTAGAAGACCCGATCCCTGATTGTTAGGCGCCGTTGGATGGGGGTGCGTGGATGATAAGGATGTCCTTCACGAGGGTGATCCGCGAGAAGTCTGTTCTGCGAACTGATTGGCAGTGGAAACGACGATGGGCCTATGTCCTTGCCCTTATCCCCTTAACCTCGGGGCCGAAGATCAGATCGTGTTCCTTCATCGCCATGGAGAGGGAGAGGCCCAAACTCAGCTTTCATGAGGCTCAGATGATCGCCCACTACGACATACTCGCGTCGCCGTTCGCGAGGCTTCCGGTCGGCTTCGAGCTCAGCTACGTCGGGGTTCCTGTCGCGCCGCTCTTGCGCGACAACGCATTGGCGAGGTAGATCGAGGAGCGCCACCGCCAGCTATCGGAGCGGAAGAGGGCAATGGCGCGGTACTCGCACACGAGCGCGTACTGGCGAAAGCTATTCAAGAAGGAGCAGGCTGTGTTGATTGAGCTATGCGGAACCCACCGGCGGGAGATCCAACCGAATCTGCGCAACCTTGAAGGGAGGCAGTGCTTCTGGGCAGTGCCTGGGTGTATGACCTCCATCGTTATTGATGCAGCGCGCCGTGAAGAATCCATGAGGAGGAGGAACGCTGTTAGGAACGTCAGCATCGATTCCGACGTAGAGGAGGCTGGCGACGACGCGGACAATGTCGTCAATGATGGAGACTGCAGGAGTGTCATAGTTGATTAGGGCCACTTAAGCATAAATTAAATCTATGTACGGTATCTTAATGCGCTCTTTGGATCTAGGTCACTTGAGTCATGGTTGATTATCGTCATAATCTATATATGTTGGCCATGTTTTAGTTGTCTTTGTCTTTGAAACTAGTCGATCGAAACTCGTCCGATCCTGAAAATAAAGTTCGCGCGTTCCTGGCATATCTGATGGACAATACGCTGACTCTACTCCCAGCACTTGATGGCACAGCCATAATTTGGAGTGCGCCAGAGGAGAAAGGATCGAGCGTGTTGTAATAGTGTACTACTCCTGTCCAGATATAACTGACTTAGTTTTTTTAGATATTTAATAAATGTGTCTATACCCAAAACATGTCTAGATACATGTTTTAGGTTTCTCTGTCTTTCAAACTAATCAAAAGTTGTCAAATTCTGAACAAACAAAGTCATTGCGTTCACATCTGATGGGACAATACGCTAACTCTGCTACTTGATGGCACAGCCATAATTCTGGAGTGCGTCAGAGGAGATGGGAATGCAAGGGAGATGGGAACTAGTAGCCGCGTCCAAACGCAGGTAAAAATTAATGTAATCATATTTAAAAAAAATTGTAATCTGGTCCACATGACCCCATCACAGACACGTTGCACGCGCCAGATATAAATAAAGACCACACGGCTAGTTCAGTTTTAATGATATAATTCAACATACGACGTTACTGTACCCGCATCTTTTTGCTCCTCTTATTAGTCTGCTAGCCCACGCTGCATTAAGCATTAGTTGATGAGGATAAAAAATGATAAAATGGCAAATAAAACAATTTTTAAGCTTACCTTTCATCCGGAGAATCGTACAAAGATGAAATTGGCAGGGATTTATTATTTCTCCTGCAGTTAGCCGAAAGATCCTCAAGAACATCCTCAATCACCCCTGCAACTTCTTCATATTCTAATACACCTCCAGTATTTTCCCTTTCCTCCCCATTCCGCTTACCCTTTTGTTTCTTTCCACACCCTTTTCTCGTCGGCACCTCCACTTCTTAATAAATTGGTTGCTTACATACATTTTCCTCCGAGTGCTCATCACCGTCTTCTCGCTGCTCTTCCTCTAGTTCTGGTTGAGAAGCCTCACTTTCTGCCACCGGGGTGTGAACAGGGACAATATCATGTGTAACTGGGTTTTTGCACAACCTCTTGATATGGTCGAATCCGCCACAACGTTTGCATTTTCTTTTCCTAGCTCCCAGCCTTGAACCTTTATCGGTGGAGGCTTCAATCCTTAGCTTTCTAGGCCTCCCAGGTGGCCTCCTAAGAACTGGTGGTTGAAGTTTGAACTCTGGATCGATAATCTCCCAATCATTTTCATCAGCCATAGGTGGTACGTTTTCTGCATAAGTTGCAGCAAACTTGTCCACGGACAAATAGTTGTCGACATAGTTCTCTATTTCAGCTCCGCTACCTCTAAGCTTTAAGATGAAGTAAATTGCATGGTGACATGGCAGACCAGTAATCTGCCACTGCCTGCATGAACAAGTCTTGTTTCCAATGTCTACAGTGTACCTCCGTTCACTTCCACGCTTGTATTCTGCATAAACCTCAGCCAATGTTCTGGAACTTCTGACCATCCTCATCTTTATCATTCTCATTGCCCTGGTTCTCGCATTCAGTAACATATCCACCTTTGGAACTATTTTATGGCCTAAAAAAAGTCTTGCACAAATTCTTTGCCTTAAATCTATCTTCACCATTATGCACTATCTTATTGCATCCAACAAAATAACAATTCCAAGTGTCCTCATGCCCGAAATCTTATCATTGAAACTCTCTGCCAAATTATTGCAAACAAAATCCACCTTGCTTAACTCACCAAACTTGCTTCTGACCCATAGCTTGGTGTGATGTTCTTCAAGGTATTTTTTCACCTTTGGCACTACATACATGTTCTGCAAGTAAGTAGCATGCGTGCTTGGGGTGTATGTGTATGCTGATCACCACAAGTCCTCTTCAAAGATCTTTCCTTTGAACTTCTTCGTGAAGTTAGTAGCGAGGTGCCGCATGCATTCCCTATGCTCAACCCTAGGAAACACAGCATCAACAGCATTCTCAAGACCCTCGCATGCACCGGTGTGTATCACCAAGCCTTCAGGGTGACCAATTACTTCCCGTAGTCTCTGCATGAACCATGTCCAGCTTTCATTTGATTCACCCTCAAGAACAGCATAAGCTACGGGTAGAAGCCAATTATGCGTGTCCAAAGCACAAGAAGAAGCAACATGTCCCCTGAACTTCCCTGTTAAAGAAGTTGCGCCTATTGCCAAGTATGGCCTACAGCCGTCTAGGAACCCCTTCCAGCATGCCTTCTGGTAGACATAACATCTCCTGAAGCATATCTTATATGCCTGCTTATACCTGACCCCCTCGAGACCTTTTCTCTTCCTTTCACAACCTCGTAATCGATGTCAACAACACTACCAGTTGATGTTTTCTCTACCTGAGCTTTGAAACTATACAACATATGAAAACTGTCATTCCACTTGCCTTGAATGAAGTCTAGAGCCATCTCCTTCCCATCAAAGACTCTGTGGTAAGGAATCGGAACGTTAAACTTTTTGATAATCTTTGCTCTGACATCAACAGGTCCAATGTTATGATCCCGCCTCACCCAGTCAAGTACAGTAGCAGCAGTCCACTTGGTAGTCGCTGGTCTAATTTTACCACTTAAAGAAGTATTAGGGCAGTTGTGTTTCTTCATGTTTACTTTGATCTGCATTCGATAAGAATCCAAATAATTCAGAGCTAGTTATCAGCAGAATAAATATGGGAAAGACTGAAACTAAATGTAGCTATTGCAACCTCAAATGGGTGTCCACCCCGCATTAGAGATGCATGTAATCTCCATTTACACACATTACTTTCCCTACAGTGCACCCTAAATCTCTTTTGGTCGCTCTTTTCAATGATAAATTCAAACCCAACTTTGATTGCATAGGTTGCAACTGCATATCTACAGTCCTCCACATTATCAAAGATAGTCCCCTCATCAATTGTAGGATTGTCCCTATCAAAGTGTATCACTGGCCTGTCCACGTCTTCGTCGTCGTATCTACATCCCATTTCGACATCTTCACATTCCTCTTCCTCATCAGTCCCATAGTCAGGCTCAAAGTTCGAATCAACCAAATATTCCCTACTCTCCATCCTATTAGGGTCAGCAGCCACGTCTGGATATGCTTTCTCATCATCATCCGCACCGCCACACATTTCAGTGCCTTCATGCTCGCTTGACAAAGCATCATGCTCAAGGATAAGCTGTACAGACGTCCGGTTACCAACACATATCCTTGCCATCACCATGGGACTAGAAATGCTAATTGGGGTATGCAGAAAAGGAATCATAGTTCTTACCCTTCAATGTGGATGCACGACACCTTCTCCGGGCTTCATACCTCCAAATCTCTGCACCCCGCTTCCTCTCCCCCTGTTTCGTTGTCCTCTGTGCTCTCTAGACTTGAAGGAGATTCCGTGCTCTCTAGCCGCGTAGGACCCATATCCGTGCTCTCAAGCCTCGCAGGATCCATCTCCGAGCGGGATCCGGATCACCAGCATCGTTGGTCCCCTAACCCAACGGCCGACTCTCGGTTTTCATTTCCAGATGTGCCTGGGTGGTGGACAGTGGCAAGGAGACAGGGCAAGGAGGGGAGGGGAGGGGACGTGAGGGGATGGCAGGGAGGGGAGGGCAGGAGGACGACGACCCATGGGGACAACGAGAGCGGTGCACGACTGAGCGGAGTGGTGGCGGCAAGAGCAGAGGAGCGGAGCTGATTGTGACAAAGCATGGAAAATTGCACAATAATGTATTGGTGGGCGGCACCAGCCCTCGAACCTAGGACGCGCGCCGTCGAAGGTGGAGGAGGCGGCCCGCCAGTCAGAAAACATGCCACCTGTTAGCGCACTATGCAGGGTAGCACTTCACAGAATTTTTTAGCAGGTCCCACATGTTAGTCTGTTTGATCAAAACTTGCATGCAGTGCATGGCTGGTTCACGCGCTAGTTCTGAAAAAAGCCTATTGATCCAAACTTGAAGTGGTAGTTCCGCTTCTTCTCCCTCGTCTCCTCGTCTCCTCGCAGTGGTAGTTCCACTTCGTCTCCCTTGTCTGTTATCCTCTTCTTCTTCTCCTCGCAGTGGTAGTTCTTCTTTCTTCCTCGATCAAAACATTCCCGCACGTAAGCCATGGCCAGTAGCCGGATGAAGAGGAACTGGTCCAATCTCCCGGCCTACCCACTTCGCAAGATCACCGACTACTTGCTGGAGAAAGAGTACTCAACACCTATGCTGCTTGTCGGGAAGTCTGCACCGATTGGCGACGCACTTTAAAGGTGCCCGAATTCCATCTCAACAACTGGATCATGATAGATCACACACTTCTAGACGTTGGTGACTTCACCTTCCTCAACCTCACCACTGGTAGTTGCTTTAGGACAAATCTAATGGACGTCAATCGCAGGTTCACATTCACATCCAATATTTATTGGTATTTTCTATTGTAACATCTTAGTGCTAACTGATGCCCTCTTGTTCCAAAAGATTCTACTTCATCGGTGTTTCTCGTGGCGCCATCGTGCTTGCTCAGAGGGTGGAGCCGTACCAGATTCGGCTTCTGAACCCAATCACTCATAAGTCTAACACTGAGTTTCAAGCACACATACCATCTGATCTTGTGCAATCTGTCGTCGTGACGAAGTCCACGACGATGGTGTTCGTTTGCACTGATTATCTAGATCATATTGCATGGGCCGATGAGAGCACCCCAGCGGGGCAAATCAATGAATCATTTGGAGAAGGATTGTATTCGCCACCTCCTGCTATGCTTCTAGACTACATGACGGCATTCCGAGGGGAAGTATATGCATTACTTGAGAATAGAGACATCTTGTCGACCAACATCAAGTTAGAGCAGCGCGCGAGCACTGTCACGATGGCCAAAATAATTTCGGCGCCAGTCTTTGAACAGGTACGCGAAACTTACAAATTTTACCTTGTGGAGTTAGATGGTGATCTGCTTCTTGTGTTGAACGGGGATTTTGCCAAAGGACAACCGGTGTTGTACCAGGTGGACACGGAGAACCGCTCTCTCGAGGCCGTCGGTGACATTGGAAGTCTTGCCCACTTTGTTGATTACAATCGGTCTATCTCCATCGACACCAGGTTACACCCCACAGCCAAACCCGGTTGCATATACTACAAGAATTATATCAGACTGTACGATCATGAGGTTCAAGCCTGGGAAGAGGAACCAACAATGACGTATAGCTTAAGTCTGGAACATACACCGAGGCATTACCCTCTGGACGAGATACTAGCAGCACACTGCAGACGGAGAGAGTTCTCTGAATATGTGTTGCAGCACGTGGGAGCCACCGCCGACGAAATATATAGGGGAGAATGAATCCTATATTCATCCTAGGTTATTTGCTAGCATTTTCAGGTCTATTTTTCGAAGTATAAATTTGTACTGTATTTATATTATTTCGACCAGCAGTATGCGTATAAATTTGTAATGTATTTAATTTTAGTACTTTTAGAATTCAAAGTATTTATTTTTAGTAGCTTTTTTCAGAATTCTCTGTGTTCGAGATGGGCATCAGCTCAGTGCTGGAATTCAGGTTCCTCATGGAAAATTGCACAATAATGTGTTGGTGGGCGGCACCAGCCCTCGAACCTGGGATGCGTGCCGTCGAACGTGGAGGAGGCGGGCCTGCCAGTCAGAAAACATGCCACATCGGCATCCCCTGTTTCTGATGCCCTTTAAAAAAAGAAAACATGACACGTCGTCATCCCCTGTTTCTGATGGTGTTGCTACAATCGACGGTACATGGTGGCATACAAATAATATCGTATAAACATAAGGACACAGTCATCAACATTTCTAAAATGAAACCCGGTCTCGTCTCCTACCTGTCCTGGTACATTGCCCGATGAGTGGATAGCCACGGCCGATCTTTTTAATACGTTCACACTCTTATGCTGAGAAGGGAAATAAAGATTGAGCGGTTAATACAACGAGTGTCGAATTATTACCCTCTAAGGAAATGGGAGATGGTTATTTTCACTCGTGCCCGTAGTCCAAACCTACTGTCAGTCTTTCACTCCCCTTCTCCGACTAACCACGGTTCACCTTGCGCAGCTCCTCCGCACCGCGCCAACTAGGGTAACATGGCCCCGCCTAAGCAGCCGTCGCCGCGACAGCCGCCGAAACTAGGGTATTTAGCCCCTCTAAGGCAGGCCATGAAGCTCTACTTCAAGGCCGGTCTCCCATTGCCCTACCAGGCGGAGGATTTCCCCGAATGTGCCGAATTGGCCGTGGTAGTGACGGTGGTGTCGTCGGCGCCAGATGCGGCAAGCAGGGCCAAGAGAGCGATGTGGAGAAATCGCGCGGCAGCATTACGGCATGCTCTAGGCAGTGGGAACAATGTACGTATCAAATCGTTCACGAGAGCATGCCGCCGAGGGTACACACCCTCGAACAGGGCAGCGCTAAGGTCTAGGAACTCTCGCGTCCATGCTTCGGCACGAACTACCTTACCTCAGTGGGGGAGGCAGGGAGCACGCCGTCTGCGATAAAGACGCTCCATCCTACGCACCGTCGGAGGTCGTACCGTGGAGGCGACCAAGCATCTACACTCAGCATGCTGGATTGTTCGACAGCCGGAGCCGGCGGTGGGCATCAGCTCAGCCCTAGAATTCAGGTTCAAGTTCACACGGACCTACGATCCCGAGAAGAAGATGCCGAATTTCAGTTTCGAAGAAATCGTTGCAACGGCGCGGATGGTCCAACTGAACCGGGACTAGCGCATGCAAATCGCTCGTGCATCAACAATGCAGATTTCTTGTAGTTTGGCGGGAAGGCAATAGATCAGTTTGGGTTAAATGATCAAAGAACTTATGTCCTATCAAGGCAATTGGCCAGCCAACTTTTCTGATGGAGATCTGTAGTTTCTTCAGTGTAGAATAGTTAAGTTTAGACTGAAGAATGGCTTTTGTAGATGAAATGCTGACGAATTGTTCTATAAACTAGTAGGAAGTTTAGCCCACTTTTGTGCAGGTATAAGACCCTTTTGTATGGAAGTACTACTGTTGTAAGCAAATACTACCAAGTATCTATTTCCTTCAATTACTAGTCGTGGTTCAATCTAGTTAATTGGCATCTTTTTATCCCAGACTACAGATTTTGCGTCTGCTGTCTGTGTTGTAAACCATTTTTACTTTGTCTTGTGTTGCCTGCAAAATGGTCCTACAGTTCAACGTGTTACAAATGTAGCTATCTTGTACTTGAAGAGGATATGGACTACATTTTCCTAGCATCAACAGAATTGACATTGCTCATTGCCAGACCACCCTCTTTTCATGAGGTTGTCCTTGGTTATTCACAGAAATTATAAACCACGGTGTTCAACTACATGGATTCAATCTATTACACACACACACACTACATCAAATTCATTACCCACACATACTACATCTATTCAAACTATTACACACACATACTACTTCAAACTATTACACACACGTACTACATCGATTCAAACTATTACACATTTTTAGTCGATGCTAACTTCCTGCTACGCTCTCCATACTAAAAATTCATTATCCACACATACCATGGCAATTCACGAGCTCTGTCTTCACTCGAGGGAAATCAGAACCACCAACTCGTCCAAGCCCGGTTCCCCCACTTAAACTGTGTGCGTCGTCGCGAAACGGTGGTGGTCCTGTGCCATCGATCCTTCTAGGTCAACACTGCAGGCGATGAGGATGCTTTCTTGCAGACTCTTCGGGCCCCTGAATGCCATGTACCGATTCCAGAACCTCCTCCAGGTGGATGATGACCGGGTGCTTCCAGCAAAGCTGTCGCCCTGCCCTGCTTGGAATCTGCACCTCGTACATCTTAGGAATGGCGTCAGGATCTTTCAGCCATGCCTTTACCTCGATGACCTATCTGTCGCTCGGTGGCACAATTTCCACCAGCTCGCCGCCAAGGCATTTGACGACCTACTTGAGGGCCTCCGGCTCCCAAGCATCCAATGGGAGGCCGTCAAAGCCGAGTTTGGAGAAGAAACGAAGCTGCCCCAAGCGACCGTCCCACCCACAGGCGCGATGCCGACACATGAAGCTCATTTTCTCCCCGCAGCACTCGAAAGAACGGGAAGAATGCAGAACACGCTCGGTGTCTGAGCTGTGCTTGAACCGGACGTAAAAATTAAATGGCAGCGCGCATACCTCAATGTTGACCTCATTTCGTCTGATCCCAAAACGAGACCTGAAAGCTGACAGCAACTCTGTCGGTGACACGGCAGGACGGACGCCCAGCACAGTGGCCATGCGAGTGTGGTCGTCGAACTGTTGTGCTAGGGCTACCATGCATGGGGTGCGCGGTAGCACGCAACTTCCCGAGGCCGGTCGCCGGCTTGGATCGCCCGACGGGACACGCTCCGCCGTGTGAGAAGGACTAGCCAGAGGCGAGATATTAGTCCGGGGACGTGAAGCTCCGATACGGCGGACGATGCAACGGCGACGGCTGTGAGATTCGATTAGAGGCGTGGTAGGTTGACCGGACATGGCGGGGACGCAAATTAGAGCAAGTGCGAGCTCCGATCTGAGACGAGCAGCCGGAGCTGAGCAAATGTTATGGGAAGGGGAGCAGGAGAGAAGACCATAGCAGAGCAAAGAAATAGATTTGGTCCACTCAGGGATCTGGTCCATGCAGGGGTAAGCTAGTCCACGACTGCAAAAGATAATGAAGAATACTGACATGGCGGGCCAAGAAGAGTTGACCTAACGGCGGTATTTGAGTTCAACCGTTTTTCGTCTGGTTCAAATGACCGTTTGGCCGTTAGATTTGTATTCACCCCTATTTGGCCCTTCTGGACAATTGGCGATTCTACTCGGCCCCTCCGCGTGGTTGATGACAACTCGGGTACCACGGTGCACTCACCCATGAAGTTTGGTACCGCAAACGAACATTCCCAAAAGAAAGGACCGGGGTCCATAGTTCACTAGTGGTGGCTCTCCTTAAGATAGATGACATGTTGGGTGAAAAAATTACAGCGGGGCAATTGACAAACATCGAGAAAGCATACAAGCATATACTACTCATCTTGACTCCTTTGAGATTCGATTGGGCATTACAACATTATACATAGACCGCCATCCAACTGCATCTATGACTAATAATCCACCTTCAGGTTATCATCCGAACCCCCTCCAGTATTAAGTTGCAAGCAACAGATAATTGCATTACGCGTTGCGTGTAAAGTAAACAATACGATTGTTCTATGAACAAAGGATTGTTGTTTTCTCCCTAGTAGCAACAACACATCTAGTACCTTAGAGATTTCTGTCACTTCCCTAGATTACTAGAGGCATGAACCCACTATCGATCATACATACTAACTCTTGGAGTTGCTAGCATCTACTTGGCCAAGATAGCTACTAACAACGAAAAACATGCAGGATCACAAATAACAAAGACATGATAGAATCAATAATCAATCTGAAATAGCGTCTCAATATCCATCGGATCCCTGCAAACACAAAATGTATGATTACAAATAGATGATCTTGATCATGAACGGAGCTCACAAGATCTAAACATGATAGCACAAAGGAGGAGAACCAGCCATCTAGCTACTACATGTACCCGTAGTCCAGAGATAAACTACTCATGCATCACACCGGAGGCTTGCATGATGATGAAGAAGGCCTCCAGGGTGAATTCTTTTGGGTCCGTAGCATAGAAAACAAAAAAATTCCTATGATGAGAACTACACGCCAAGATCTATCTACTAGGTACAGAGCAACAGGTGGACATCCATCCATCGAGAACTTACCCTCGAAGACAATGAGTTTTGTTAACGAGTAGGAACTCGTGGTTGATGTAGTCGTACACTTGCCGATCTCAAGATCGTGAGGAAGTCCGAGCGCCGCAACTCAGCAGCGCATCCGCACTCGCACACACGTTCAAGCCACCGGACAACCTCCACCTCCTCACTCCAGCGATCCAGCGGAAGCAGCAACTCCTTCCAGACGAAATGCCACCGGGAACATGTATCTCGCTAATCTGAGACCATGGGAGAATAATTCTAGACGGGGAGAGAGATCCTTCACGAGGAGGTGTTAGGAAGAAGGAGGGAGAGGGTGGCCTTTTATAGGAGGAGGGGGTGCCCCTCCCCATGGCCGGTGCATGGGGGAGGTGACCCTTCACCTCCTCCATTCATGTGGTGGTAACCCCTCCACATTAAAATGCCTCTTCACATTCCCCTTTAAAGTCCCTACTTTAAATGCATTAAAATTCTCTAAGTTTAATGCTCTCTCATTTAATAAAACTCTTTTATTAAATTTATTCAGAATTTTGTTAATTAATATAATTAAAAAACATTCACATATAACCCCTTGCAATATTTCAATATCACATGCAGAACCACTTTCTGCAATTTCACCCGAAACAATTTCCGGTTTCTACCAAAATAATTCCTGCGCTTTGCAATTCTTTCGTCTGAAACATATGTGCTCCAAAATGGTGTCCGGTAACTCTTAAGTGTGTCACCCTACGGTTCAAGAATAATGCAGACATGATTGAGACTCCTCTCAGATCAATAATCAGAAGCGGGACCTAGAGGTCCATACTGACTCCTGCATATTCAACGATGACTTCTATGATCGTGAGAACCTTTAACGCTTGTAATTTAATCCCTTTGTCTCTTGATATAATACATGTCCGAGATTCGATCATCGGTATCCAAATACCTAGTTTGATCTCGTTACCAACATGCACTCTTTTCTCGTTCCCGTGATATAACATTCTAGTGATCACATCACTTGCTTGCAAGCTATCTCAATGTGATATCACCGAGAGGGCCTAGAGTATATCTATCCGTCATCGGGATTGACAAATTCCACTCTTGATCCATGAGCCTCAACATAACACCTTCGTAGTACTGAACCCATCTTTATAGTCACCCAATTACGGTGTGACGTTTGATGTTATCAAGATACTCTTCTGGTGTTAGCAATTAACATGATCTCATGGTCTAAGGATAAAGATTACTTCGTATGATGTTATAGCAATGTAAACATAATGACTTGATCGTAATGCTATACTTTGGATGAATGTTCATCACATCATTTCACAAATGTTGTGACCTTGTTATTAACAACATCCAATGTCCATGATCAGGAAACCTTGATCATCTTGTTAATCAACAAGCTAGTCTATAAGAGAGGAATAACTAGGAACCCTTTTTGTTTATTAAACACACATGTATTGATGTTTTCGATCAATACAATTCTAGCATGCAAAATAAACATCTATCATATATAAGGAATACATAATAACAACTTTAGTATTGCCTCTCAGGGCATATTTCCTTCAAATTCTCCCCTCTGGCAGGGTGCCGGGAAGAGCTTTAGATCCCTCCTAATCTAGGGATGGAGATGACGGCGGTTATAGACTCTTTCATGGAATTTTGATCGGGTCCTTAGGGTTTCTGTGTCGGAGGCAATATATAGGCGAAAGGAGAGGCCAAGGGGTGCTTGGGGAGGCCAGACCACCCCCTGGCACAGCCAGACCTGGACGCATGGCCAGGTGGTGTGGCCGGGCCCCAGCCCCTCTCCGTCTCGTATTCTGGCTCCCGGTGTCCCTTGGTGAAAAATTGACTTTGGCTTTTGTCCCGTCCAATTCCGAGAATATTCATTTTCTGACTTTCCTAGAACCAAAAACAACAGAAAACAGGTAGCTGGCACTGTGGCTCTTGTTAATAGGTTAGTCCAAGAAATCATATGAAAAGTACTCCAAAGTGTGGACAAAACATAAGAAAGTAGATAAAACCAAGCATGGAACATCAAAAATTATGGATACGTTAGCAACGTATCATGCTTAAAATTTGGTTTTTTATAATTTCCAAGAGTATCAAACTATACTTCAAATTATAACATTGCCATATCATAACACTTGCCCTGCAAAAACAAAAACTAGACGCTTCTAATTTCTCGTTTGCATGTTTTTACGTGGCTTAGGGCTTTCGGAGATAGAATCGTTCTTACCTATGAACATGAAACCATAATGATGATATTCAAATTATTAGCAACCCATTGTAAATTAGATATTGCCTATATTAGGAGACACGGACACCCGCATGCCACTTTGATACGTCCATTTTGCATCACTATTCTATGTCATAATTCACTGTTATTCATTGATATATTTCGTATTGAGAGGTGATACTTATGTTATTTCATCTGTTTTTGCATGGTTGATGACTTTTGGAGCACGGACCGCTGCAGTCAGGATTCTGATGGAAAAGGTGCTGTTTGGAGGAAAAAATTGCGAAGATCATAAAATCCGGGAAAATCCTATTTTTCCAGAAGACGAAGGAAGCCAGAAGGGGGGCTAGAGATGGGCCACAGGGGGCCCACACCACCCCCTGGCGCGGGCCAACCTTGGCCGCTCCACCATGTGGTGTGGCCGCCCTGGTCTACCCCTGGCA
The DNA here is from genome assembly GCA_910589775.1 of Avena eriantha. NCBI lineage: Eukaryota > Viridiplantae > Streptophyta > Magnoliopsida > Poales > Poaceae > Avena > Avena eriantha. The sequence continues at coordinate 166,693,437 of OU342746.1, read as the reverse complement.
CTCCCCTCTAGCGTATATTATCCTCTCGAAACCCTAAGACTCAGGGAGCAACCACAAAAAGATTTCGCCGCCTCTGTGGGGCGGAAAACACCGAGAGAGAAAGATCTCTCCGGTAGACAGATTTCTGCCAGGGGAATTCCTTCCCGGAGAGGGGAGATCATCGCCATCAACACCACCATCAAGCTGGACTTCATCGGGATCATCATCATAATCATCACCACCATCATCACCATCAACACCCTCATCACCATCTCCATATTGTTGTAACAATTGGGTTGAATCTTGCATAGTTCATAGGGGAAACTTTCCCGGTGTTGATTACTCTTTGTAGTTGATGCTATTGAGTGAACCATTGAATTATTGTTTATGTTCAGATTGTTATACATCATTATTTCATCTCTGATCATGATCCATATGATGTCTTGTGAGTAGTTCGTTTTGTTCTTGAGGACATGGGAGAAGTCATGTTGTTAGTAGTGGAGTTGTGTTGAGAAAGATTCAATAGTTTGATATTTAAGTTGTGGTGTACTTCTTCTAGTGGTGTCATGTGAACGTCGACTACATGACACTTCACCTATATGGGCCTAGGGGAATGCATTGTCTATTTGGCTACTAATCGTAGGGGTTGCCGGAGTGACAGAAACCTGAACCCCTGTTAGGAAACCATTGCAAAAGGGACGTAAGGGTCTTAGAGTTTAAAGTTGTGGTTAGGTTTCTACCTTAATTACTTTCTTGTACTTACGGATGTTTGCAACGGGTATAATCACAAGCATGTATTAGTCCTAGGAAGGTCGGTACATTAGCACAGGTTCACCCACACAACACTTAGCAAGCTAAAGAGGATTAATCAACTATATGAAGCGAAAGCTCTTGACAGTCTTCCCATGTGTCCTCGAGAACGTTTGGTCATGTTAAGTAATACAACCGGCTTGTCCTTTGCTCCATAAAGGATTGGGCCACTTGCTGCATTTATTCCTACTGTCTTTTATTTACTCGTACTTTGTTTACTTGCTTTATCAAAAAACCCTAAAAATCAGTTTGCTAAGTATTTGTAGAGAATTCTTGATCCATACCACTAGCCAGCACCTTCTGCTCCTCCTTGGGTTCGACACTCTTACTTATCGAAAATACTGCGATACACCCCCTATATTTGTGGGTCATCAAGACTATTTTCTGGCGCCGTTGCCGGGGAGTGAAGCGCTATTGGAGAGTGGAACTGGTAAAGGAAACTTCTACTGTGAGTATTGTTTACTTCTACTAGTTACTTTATTTTCGTTATGGATAATTCGCTCAGTTTCTTATTTGGTAATGCTACTACCACTACTAAGGTAGTAGATAAGCCACCACCTGCTGAGAATGATGTTTTTAAAATACCTACAAGAATTATTGATCGTGTTATGGATAACTACTATGTTGGGGATGGAACTGTCCATCCCGGTGATCATTTACTCTTTATACACGAATTATGCGGGTTGTTCAAGTGTGCAGGTATTACTACAAATCAAGTTAAGAAGAAGTTATTCTCATTATCACTGAAAGGAAGAGCTGAGGAATGGTATAAGCTGCTGAAGAATGGTCAAGCTCTGGAATGGGAGGAAATAGTGCCTCTCTTTTATTCAAAGTTTTATCCTCCTAGTGAGATTCATAAAGATCGGAATCAAATATACAACTTTTGGCCTCTTGATGGAGAGAGTACAGCTCAAGCTTGGGGGAGATTGAAGTTACTAATGCTCAAATGTCCCATTCATGATCTCCCCAATAATATTATTATCAATAACTTTTATGCAAGGCTCCCTCTACATGACAAGGACTTATTGGATGCTTCTTGTGCTGGATCATTCACTCGCATGGAAGAAGAAGCTAAATGGGATCTTCTGGACCATATTCAAGACAATGCTGAAGCTTGGGAGAATGACAAAGGTAGAAAGTCAGGTATAAATTATGATTATGAATGCATTGAATCTTTTATGGGAACTGATGACTTTCAAAATATTAAAAATGCTTATGGTCTAGACTTTCAAGCTATTGCTTCTTATTTTAAGGCTTTTGCTTCCTATATTGAAGTGCCTAAAAAGAAGTGGAATAAGTATCATGAACCTTAGAAAGATATTGCTAAGAGTGTTCCTGCAAGAAATACTAAAGTTTATACTACTAATCATGTTTTACCTGAACCTTATATTGAGAAAATGCCTTTTCTAGTTAAGATAAAGGAACATTCTATGATAGCTAGTATGGTTGATGAAAGTATAAGCAAAGCTATTGAACCTGATAAACAAATGGTTGATGAACCTATTATAGCAAATGTGAAAGACTTTGTTGCTAAATATGAAGAAGAGGGACACAATATCCTTCGTAAGGATACCTCTAATATTGTTTCACAAAGTAGTGTTATGAGAGCTAGTATTCCTGTGTTTTCTGTTAGAATAAGTGATCATTGCTATGATGGCCCTTCTGATAGTTATATTGTTAAGTTTATGCATGATACTGAAAGTTATTATGAGAGAGGGAAAAGTGTTCTTATGCATCTCAATAATATAAAGTCTCCTCGTTTTATGTTGAAAGTTTTTATGTTGCACTTCTTTTGCCTTCTTATGCAAGTAGCCTCTGGTTTCAACGACTTGTTTGTTTACAAAATTCCCTTGCATAGGAAGTGGGTTAGACTTAAATGTGTGTATTTTTGCTTCTTAATGCTCTCTTTCACTTCAATTCATATTCCTATGTGAGCATCTTCAAAATTATCTTGCCCATCTTAATGGCTATAAAGAAAGAGCTTTTGGGGAGACAACCCAATTTGTTTTTGCTTTCAGTTTGTTTTTGTTTATTTGAGTCTTGGAAGTTATTACTTCGGTAATAACCGCTCCTTATCCTTTTTTTGTTTTTGTGTCAAGATCAACCTCTAATGAGACAGAAGTAATATTTGGGGAAGTTGCTGTCACGAAACAGATTTTTGTGCTTCACCGTAAAAATTCGGGAGAGATCTCTGTCAATCGGATTGAGCTGTACTTTTTTGTGCTTCTGCCCCAGGTCGTTATTTAACTTTCGTTAGTTTTTCACTTTTTGATTTGAGCAACACAAGATTTTCGAAAAAAATTATCTTTACCTTCTGGTCTGTTTTGACAGATTTTGCCACTCTTGCATTTGCTTCTTTATTCGATCTCCTTTTTGAATTCTTTTTGGGTTTTCGGAAGGAGTTGCTACAGTAGCTTATGTTTTGATGGTTTTCAGTTGAAGTTGGGCTCAAAATGTTTTTATCACTTCACTTATACTAATGTTGCTAAGGAGAACTGTATGAAATTTTGTGTGAAAGAAATTTCCATGTAGTGGAGATAATGGTGTAATGAGAAAGTGAAAGGTTTTATGACTCAAGTAATAAGTGTATGAAGATGAAGATATTGATGTTATTCAAGTGGTGAGTCTAGAAGAATCTACTAGATACCAAATTCATAGACCTGCAGAGTCTGTTTTCAAATAGGTAACAGTTCTGGTAAGAAAAGTTCTGCGAAAATACTATCCAACTAAATTTTTGCATTTTTCATTCAATAAGGAAAGCTACGAAGCGAAAGAGGGACGGAAACGGAGCCAGGGTGGCTCACACCACCCTGTGGCACGGGCCCATCCCTGGCCACGCCACCAGGTGGTGAGGCCGCCCCGGACTTTGTCTCTGACCCGTTTTCTCCCAGTACCTTCCTTTTGTTGTGAAACTTCGTAATATATAATCCCCCGGATCTCCCGAGGTTCATATATCGTGTTTTCGTTGTGTTTTTGTTTTGATCTGTTTCTGCCAGGAAATTGGTCAAGAAGCTCATCGAGAGGATACCACCACCACCGAAGGAGTAATTCATCATCAGGTTTTGCATCCCCTTGGCTTGTTCCAAGCTTGGGGGAGTGTTGCGGTATCACATCACTATCTTCTAACTTTTTACCTTTTTAGTAGAGTCATATCATGAATAGAGAAGTTATCATGTAGGATGGTTTGCATTATGGAAGTGTCCCCTCTCTCGTTAGATATGTATCCCTTGGTGTGAGTTGCCGTTATGGAATATTAATGAGAAGTTCTATCATTCACTCATTTTCATAGCTTATATTAGTTTTCCATTCGTGATTATATGATTGATCTTGTTGTTAGTATTGGTAGCACTTTGGGATCATTGAGTTAATATAGTTGGTTTTGGAAAACCTGGCTCGGTCAGTAGCAACACTATTTTTGAAAGTTGAATGAAAAAGATAAAAGTACTCTAAAGAAATAATTTCATCATTTTTCTTTCTTGATTTGCTCATAAGTCTAGTATTCTCTAGTTAGGATCTTTTGTGCTTCCAAGGAATATTGCATGTTTGTTTTTATCACTTGTATGTTTGTTTGTTTCCTTCAACTGTTATACTTGCTACCCAGCCTTGCTAGCCAAAAACCTGTACTGAGAGGGAATACTTCTCGTGCATCCACTTCCTTAAACCCCAACCTATGCCATTTGTGTCCACCATACCTACCTATTAGCATTATAGCTATTCCAAGTAAATTCTTGTTTTGTCTACCTTCCAAATTAAACTTGTTATGTGAAAATTGGTGATTAAAGCTCTCATGAACTTGATGGCACACTTTATTTTCTTGCACTTAATAAACTTGAACCATTGGGTCCTTCTTTGTTGCGTATATGCTTGCGCTTTATGAGTTGAAGTTAGCAAAACCATGTATCATGGGGAACGCGTTCAACACTGCCATGGTACTTTGTACCTAGTTGATATCATGATTCTTTTGCCTATGGATCCCGGCGGTGTGAAATAAAAGGGGAACTTGTAAGATCATGGAGTTTATATGTGTGTTAGAGAAACGCCTGGGCCGCTAGCCTAAGCCATGCCTAATCATGGTGGAAACTTGCAGCATAACTATAGTGAGCATTCTATGAAGCATCCTCAATAAAAACCTATGCAAATAGCAAATAAAAGGATCGCTGAGATGCTCATTGTCTGCTTGCCTTGTCATTTTGATTATGGGATAGCTCATGTGTCATGTGCAAGGGGTGCCCCGTTGGCGGTTCTCAATGATATACATGTATTTACAATGACAAGAGCTTACTTGTGACTGAAGTTGAGTAGCATGAGGTTTGGTACTCGTAAGTAAGGGGCATGAGATTTCAACTTATAACTTGTCAAGCATATCCTCTTAGTTGTGTCACTTTAACCTTAATCACCTAAAGATGCCTATGATAGGGGAAATGAGAGCTGAAAGCTAGTAAGTATCATAATTTTTGGGAGCTCTTTATGAGACTTGTAATCCCTACTTCCCTCTGCGAAGGGCCTTTGCTTTTAGTTTTTAGTTGAGTCAGTAAACCTGCTCCCTTCTATCTCAGTAAGTATTTTGAGTTGTTGTGTTTCATTCATTCATATGATGATTTATTCAATCATGTTTCTTATGTTCCTTGTTTTGCACATTGCTCTTATCTTGATGTTTACTACTTTGAAAGCTATCATTGAAAACCAGTTATTTGTGAACTCCAGCAAATTATCAACTATTCATCGACCGAGAGCTAAGTTTGCCATTACCAATTATGATTCACTTTATGTATCTTTATTGTGTTTCCTTTACTCATTGCAAGTTGAGTTATATAATAGCGAGTTGTCTTCTATTATGATCTATGTATTTGATGAATGTGATGCTTCTTGTCCGTATTCTTTTATCGACTCTTCACTCCATAAACCTGAGGCCATTTTATTGAGATCAGTTTCACTTGGGGACAAGCGAAGTCTAAGCTTGGTGGAGTTGATACGTCCATTTTGCATCACTATTCTATGTCATAATTCACTGTTATTTATTGATATATTTTGTATTGAGAGGTGATACTTATGTTATTCCATCTGTTTTTGCATGGTTGATGACTTTTGGAGCATGGACCACTGCAGTCAGGATTCTGATGGAAAAGGTGCTGTTTGGAGGCAAAATTCGCGAAGATCAGAAAATCCGGGAAAATATACAGAAAATCCTATTTTTTCAGAAAACGAAGGAAGCCAGAAGGGGGGCTGGAGATGGGCACAGGGGGGCCCACACCCCCCTGGCGTGGGCCAGCCTAGGCCGTGCCACCAGGTGGTGTGGCCGCCCTGGTCCACCCCTGGCACTCCCCTCTAGCGTATATTATCCTCCTGAAACCCTAAGACTCGGGGAGCAACCACAAAAAGATTCCGCCGCCTCTGCGGGGCGGAAAACACCGAGAGAGAAAGATCTCTCCGACAGATAGATTTCTGTCGGGGGAATTCCTTCTCGGAGAGGGGAGATCGTCGCCATCAACACCACCATCAAGCTGGACTTCATCGGGATCATCATCACCACCATCATCACCATCAGCACCCTCATCACCATCTCCATATTGTTGTAACAATTGGGTTGAATCTTGCATAGTTCATAGGGGAAACTTTCCCGGTGTTGATTACTCTTTGTAGTTGATGCTATTGAGTGAACCATTGAATTATTGTTTATGTTCAGATTGTTATACATCATTATTCCATCTCTGATCATGATCCATATGATGTCTTGTGAGTAGTTCGTTTTGTTCTTGAGGACATGGGAGAAGTCATGTTGTTAGTAGTGGAGTTGTGTTGAGAAAGATTCAATAGTTTGATATTTAAGTTGTGGTGTACTTCTTCTAGTGGTGTCATGTGAACGTCGACTACATGACACTTCACCTATATGGGCCTAGGGGAATGCATTGTCTATTTGGCTACTAATCGTAGGGGTTGCCGGAGTGACAGAAACCTGAACCCCCGTTAGGAAACCATTGCACAAGGGACGTAAGTGTCTTAGAGTTTAAAGCTGTGGTTAGGTTTCTACCTTAATTACTTTCTTGTACTTACGGATGTTTGCAAGGGGTATAATCACTAGTATGTATTAGTCCTAGGAAGGTCGGTACATTAGCACAGGTTCACCCACACAACACTTAGCAAGCTAAAGAGGATTAATCAAGTATATGAAGCGAAAGCACTTGACAGTCTTCCCATGTGTCCTCGAGAACGTTTGGTCATCTTAAGTAATACAACCGGCTTGTCCTTTGCTGCATAAAGGATTGGGCCACTTGCTGCATTTATTCCTACTGTCTTTTATTTACTCATACTTTGTTTACTTGCTTTATCAAAAACCCCTAAAAATGCGTTTGCTAATTATTTGTAGAGAATTCCTGATCCATACCACTAGCCAGCACCTTCTGCTCCTCGTTGGGTTCGACACTCTTACTTATCGAAAATACTGTGATACACCCCCTATACTTGTGGGTCATCAAATTTATGCAAAACTAGTTGCATGTCAAGCCTGGAGCATGTCTCATGTGTGAGGACATGCAAAGTTAGTCTAGACCTCTTCATCCCACTATGCCATCAATATCCAAAATACATAAATGATGTAATAACATGATCATCAGTGCCCACATATTCATATGTGTTCTACCCATGCAAATCATCTACGCACAAATCATACTCTAATACCACTATTCGGTTCATAGCATAGAAGAAGAAAATTCCTACGATATGAACAACAAAGCACCAAGATCTATCTATCTAGATAAAAGCAATTGGTGGATAAACATACATATAGATCTTACCCTCGAAGACCGAAAATCTCTATTAACAAAATCTGATTTTGTGGATAATGTAGTCGTACACTTGATGATCTCAAGATCGATTCGAAGTCCAACGCTGCAAAGTAGCAGTGCATCCGTGATCGCACACACATCTAGCACTGATGACTACAAGTGCACAGATCGTTTGTAGCTAGTTTCGAAATAAAAATATCGATCCCATAAGGACCAGGAGTCTGAAGTCTAATAACTCTTGGATTAAATACTACAATAGAAATGCTAAATAAAGTTCTAAGTAACAAGATAAAATGCGAGTATTCTGTAAAAAGGTGTTTTTGGGTTTTCGGTATAAGAGAAAAATAAATAAAGTAAAACAACTGAACACATAAACTTAGTATCACGTATGTAAAAGAGATTTGAAACTGCAATGGGGAAATGCGTTCTCAGGGAGTAGCGGATACACCTCTAGCATTATAAAGAGCTAAGGTAAAGATTATTATCATGAACATTCTCAACTATGTATGTATGGGGGGAACTCCGTATTTGGACAAAAAGGCAGCAATCACTGCTCACATCATCCTTATAACCACAGCAGACAGCAATCGACATTAATCGAATTACTGTGCTATTAAGGGAATTAATCCCGTAGGACGTATCCCATGGCATGGATAGTGTTCCGTGAGTTCCCTCGGTTCCCAAGTTGATACATAAGGGGTGCCAAGAACTTTATAGTCACTGTAAGTTCTAACACACCTCCGTCTACCAACAAGTAGTTCCCTCGATCAAGTCCCCACAAGGGGAAAATATTGAGAGGTCAACTTCTCTCAACATCAATATGAAGACAATATAACACATGGTCACATCGATGAATATCATAATAAACTTTATCTTATTTCAATCTCATACTAGGATTTCTCCATCTCCCCAAGAACTAGTGATCTACTCAGACATGGAGGCAATCCACATCATGGCAATAACAATGGAATCTATCATAGATGAATAGTACCATTATAAATCCACAACGAGTACAGAAATTACAACAAGATCTAGACAAGATGTAGATGGGATGGATGGAGATGGTGGTGATGCAGCAGTTGATGATGAAGATCGATGCCTTAGACTCCCGGATCTGCGCAGGGCGAAGATGGATCCCTGATGGACAAGTTCCCCTCCAGATGCCTTTTGGAGGTGAGGTTTCGGTGATTTTTGGTTGTTATGTATGTCGTCTCCCTGATCCAGTTGCACGGGGTGAAACTATTTGAGGAGGCGGTGGCGGCGCCAATGATACAGCAGGAACTATACGGCCGGAAAATTGTTCCCGCCGTATAGTTGGTCATTAAACCGTCTGGATGCCTCGATCGCTTCGGGTTTTCTTCTGGTGTTATTGATATTTCCCAAATAAGCGATTTATGTTGTCTTTGACTCCTTTTCTTCCCATACAACTGCTCAAAGAATTGTGTCCATTGTATCTATCATCTTTCCTGATCCTGGTGAAAATAGACATAAAATGTGCACGCGAACACCGTAAAATACCAAGATCCTACAACTACAGTGCAAAATAATAATATAAAACATGATGCAAATATGCACTCATCAACTTCCCCAAGCTTAGACTCTTGCTCATCCCGAGCAAGTTTAGCTTAATGGATGTGATCCTCATATTCATGAAGCTGAGTCGATAAAATAAATGAGGTAGTTGAAGCATGTGTTTATCATATATGATATATAGGATTAAGTTCATGAATAGTAACTTACTCGAACCATCCGAATAATATTAGCAGGCTTCCACACCTTAGCATTTAACAGTTCACAAAAGATCACTCTCAATATGATGTGAAAGTATTCAGTTTTTGGATCATATTTTCACTTGGGATTTAAAATCTCAAACGCTTCTTTGTCATACTACAATATAGTGGTGTATGCCTATTTGCTCCACATATGATAATAAACTCGGAATTTCATAAAAGGGATCGACTATTCCTGAAGGGAATTCTAATGATGCAAACTTTATTTCTAATTTGAACTAATGCAAAACTAAAATAGTAATGTAAAACTTATAAGATAGATTACAGGTCTTAAAGATGTCCCCAAGCCTGGAATCAAGCCAGGCGGGATCAAATAATCCCTTGCGATTATTTGATACCGTGATTATTGTAGATCACTATGGCACCATGGCATGTAACACCGTGGTGCGTAGATTCTTGTTGGTATCCTCCAAAGAAGTGATGCGGCTATAGCACCTGCGCAAATCATATTGCAACGTGTCCACTTTATCTGCAAGTTTAGTCACCAATGGGAGAAGATCATCCTTCTTCTCTATCTCCATGAGATGGTGATGGACTTCAATGCGATGGAGTAGCTCCTACTTTTGATAGATCTCCAGTGCTCGCACGCGGTCCTTGGTCCTGGGAACAACTTCTTCTTCCTCATCCATGATTGATGGATCGGGGAAGTGGAAACTGTTCCTCCACTCTTCTTGAGGCTTCAAGAGTGGCACCTTTGCTCCCTTGCTCGCACCTGCACCAATATTAGGTATTTCCTTATGCTTGTGTGGCCTGGGGTCCGTGGCGATGAACTTGACCATCTCCACACGACCTTTTCCATGTGGCTTGTGATCATATCTCTCTTGTTGAGCTCTCTTCATTGCCGCCCAGTTGATCTCCGGTGGATCATAGACATCACAGAGATGTAGATGTCACTCCAATCTTCATTAGAATCTTTGTTGTACAAGCTTGGCTCGACGTACTCCTTGTACCCCGGGCTAAACCTCTCCACCTCCTCGTTGTCATCCTCCATGGACGGGCTGCGAGAGTGGTCCCTGGAAGGAGCAATGAGACCCAGGGGTTTTCCATGTCCTGGGACGGGATAGAGCATGGCTGGATTGGTTCTTGGTGATTATGATTTAGAGAGAACACAATGGAAGTATATAAGGGAGGTTAGAGGTCGGTAAAACTCATGAGATACACCAAATTCACGCCCAAGAAAAGAATCTTAATGAAACAGGAAAAGAAATCACGGATTTGGAGGAGTCCTGCCGCGTAACGACCAACTATACGGGCGCGGCTTGTATAGCTCTGGCCATATAGTTGGTTCCAGGCAGATATTTCCAAATATCTCGAGTCTAGGTCGATTAAGTTACCGACGCGGAACCGACAAAACCGTTTTTTATGATAAAACGAAAAAGGAATCAAAAATGTCTGAGAGTTTAACGACCAACTATACGATGGGAGTATTTTCTCTGGACGTATAGTTGCGACCGTATAGTTCTAGAAATCGAACATCTAAAATGTTTGAGAGTTTAATGACCAACTATACGGCAGGAGGACTTTCTCCGGCTGTATAATTGCGACCATATAGTTTCCAGACATCGAAAACCATTTCGCAAAGAAGGTACAGAAGGTTTAACGACAAACTATACGGCGGGAGATTTTTCTTCGGCCGTATAGTTGCGACCGTATAGTTGGTAAAAACCTTAAAAAACTTTAGAAAAACACGAGGAATTCAAAGGAAAAAATTCAGAAGTAAAATTTGTGAAAATAGATCACTTATTTGAATAAGAACGCTTACCTTGCACTTACCGCTTACTAAGTCGAGACTGACAAGATCCTCCAACAACAAAGACTTCTTCTCTTTTGGAGGAATTGACCTTAGTTCATTTAATAATTCTCGTAAACGAAAATCACAAGGACTAAACTTCCTCTCAATAAGATTGGTGTCTTGCTGGGCAAATATGGACACTACATCCAACATCTTTATTTCTTGCCTCTGCATAATCTGCAACTCACATTCTCGAAGTAAAAGGATCCAACGGATCAGTCTTGGCTTATGATTTTTCCTCTCAAGGAGTTCTTTTAAACCATCATGATCTGTATAAACTCTTACTTTTGCATCAACTATATAAGAATGAAAATTATCGCAAGAGAAAAATATAGCAAAAAGTTCCCTTTCTTCCTTAGGATAATTCTTTTGAGCACTATTAAGAGTTCTACTAGCATGATGTATAATATTAAATCTGCGACCTATATGCTATCCCAGAGTTACTCCTACAGCATCATCACTAGCTTCGCATATTAAGTCAAAAGTCATATCCTAGATAGGTAGTTTAATGATAGGAGCATGGGATAAAGCATATTTAAGATTATCAAAGGCTACAAGAAATTTATCATAGAAATTAAATCTTACTCCCTTTTGTAGAAGGTTAGTCAAATGTTTAGATATTCTAGAGAAATTCCTAATGAACCTTCTATAAAAACCCACATGTTCAAGGAAACTTCTTATACCTTTATATCCCTAGGTTGTGGCATTCTCTTTATGGCCTCAACCTTAGCTCTATCCACTTCAATTCCCTTACCTAATACCTTATGTCGAAGGACTATACCTTCTTTGACCATAAAATGGCATTTCTCCCAGTTTAGAACAAGATTGGTTTCTTCGCAACACTGCAAAACTCTTTTGAGATTATCCAAGCAACTAGTAAACTAAGTTCCATAGACAAAAAATTCATCCATAAATACTTCCATTATTAGTTCTATAAAATCCGCAAAATTACAGTCATGCATCTTTGAAAAGTAGCTAGAGCATTACATAAACTAAAAGGCATATAACGGTAAGCATGTAAACCATAAAGACTAACAAAAGTTGTTTTAAGTTGGTCATCAGGATGAATAGCTATTTGAGAAAAACCAGAGTATCCGTCCAAGTAGCAAAAATGAGTGTGGTTTGCTAACCTCTCTAAAGTTTGATCTATGAACGAAAGGATAGTGATCTTTCCTAGTTTCTTTATTCAATTTCCTGAAATCTGTACACATCCTATGTCCAACAATAGTTCTAGTAGGTATCAATTCATTGTTTTCATTAGGAACAACAGTAAAACCGCCCTTCTTAGGGACACAAAGAACAGGACTTACCCATTCACTTTCTTTTATATGATAGATTATACCTGTGTCAAGTAGGCGTACCAATTCTTTTCTTATCACTTCTTTCATTTCAAGCTTCAGTCGTCTATTAAATTCCGCAACTAGTTTAGCACCTTCCTCCATGAATATTTGATGGACGGTTATCATGGGACTAATGCCCTTCAAATCATCCATTGAGTACCCAAAGGCCTTGTGATGCTCCTTAAGTATTTTCATGAGTTCTTCTTCTTCATCTCCTGAAAGTTTAGCACTAATAATAATAGGAAATTTATTTGTATCATCTAAAAATCTGTATTTAAGAGTTTTATTGGAAGTTTCATCTTCAACTACTTCCATTGGAATTCTAAGAGTTTTATTGGCTAGCATGATCGTCATATTAGTATTTTCAATTATAGCCGGTTATATTTCTTCTTTTATTTGTAAATAGAAATCATAAGATATAACATTAACTTCGGTGCCAAGATCACATAAACCATAATGCGAGGTTTCCTTAAATATACAGGGAAGAATAGGCTTACCCACATATTTTATCTTTGTTTTACCTTCGACCAATACGGAAGTCTCTTTATCAAGTTCAACTATGTTACAATGTGCATACATAGCCATAATTGCTTCCTTGGTTACCTCTTCATCATTGGTTTCTTCCAGATGTTCCTCAACTTCTGGCCTACTTTCCTCTTCCTTTCTCTCATGTACTGCTTTAACCTGTTCAGATTCAAAAATATGCTTGTGTGCAGTGTTAGGGAACGGTATCTCATATATTGGTTCTAGGGAGGCCAGTGTTGGTTCAACTTCTCTTTTCTTCTCAGGTTCGGGTGGTGGATCATACTTGACCAAACCCTCTTTTGGAGCTTTGATGTGTTCTGTAAAAGCTTTAACAACATGCAACACAAGATCTGAATCCAAATAAAGTTCTTTAGATAATTCTTTAACATGGCCCTTTTTATTATAGTCATGAATACAATCATAATCTATTTATATGCCTCCTTCGCTTCCTAGACGAAAATTCCATGAAACTCTATGATCGCGAATTCTATTAATTAAAGACCAAGCTTTAGTTATAGGAAGATTCATAAAGGCTCCTTTTGTGAAAGAGTCTAGTTAAATTTTATTAGGTTCAATTAAACCGCCATAAATGATATGAAATAAATACCATCTAGGAAAATCATGATGAGGACATAGATTAAGTAAATCTTTAAATCTGATATAAGCTCTTACTAGTCCTTCATTAGGACGGTTCCTCCAAGTCATTGTAAGACGCCTGATTCCAAAAGATTTTGATAATGGGTAATATTTTGCTAGAAACTCATAGGATAAATTATCTCATGTAGTAGTGGCTTCTAGGGGTAGAGATCTATACCATGAGAGAGTTGTACTAGTCAAAGTCTGGCTAAAAAGTTTAACCCTTACCTCATTAGCAGTATATCCCAGTAATTGGAAAGTGCCACATATATCTTTGAAACATGCAATATACTCATATGGATCAGGATCTTCTTCATCTCTAGTAAATTGCTTCTTGTGTAGAATACCAAGTAGTAGAGGATTTATTTCAAACCCCCTTGTCTTCTCGTTGGAGTTGTCTCTTTTATTAATATCGTGGGGCTTCCCAAAGTGGCTGAGTGGGTTAGCACTAGCCATATGCTCAAACTCCATCATGTTGGTGGAAACCTGTAACTCAAAATAAAACTTAGCAAGACAAAAATAAATAAGTAAAAACTAAAAGACCTACATCACTTAGGTCCCCGACAACAGCGCCAGAAAATAGCTTGATGACTGCAAGTGCACAGATCATTTGTAGCTAGTTTCGAAATAAAGATATCGATCCCACAGGGAGCAGGAGTCTGAAGTCTAATAACTCTTGAATTAAATACTACAATAGAAATGCTAAATAAAGTTCTAAGTAACAAGATAAAATGCAAGTATTATGTAAAAAGGTGTTTTGGTTTTTTCGGTATAAGAGAACAATAAGTAAAGTAAAACAATTGAACACATAAAGTAACTATTGCGTATGTAAAACAGATTTGAAACTCTAATGGGGAAAGCATTCTCAGGGAGTAGCGGATACAACTCTAGCATTATAAAGAGCTAAGGTAAAGATTATTATCATGAACATTCTCAACTATGTATGTGTGAGAGGAAATCTGTATTTGGATGAATAGGCAACAACCACTGCTCACATCATCCTCATAACCACAGCAGACAGCAATCGACATCAATCGAATTACTGCGCTATTAAGGGACTTAATCCCGTAGGACATATCCCATGGCATGGATAGTGTTCCGTGAGTTCCCTCGGTTCCCAAGTTGATACGTAAGGGGTGCCAATAGCTTTATAGTCACTATAAGTTCTAACACACCTCCGTCTACCAACAAGTAGTTCCCTCCATCAAGTCCCCACAAGAGGCAAATATTGAGAGGTCGACTTCTCTCAACATCAATATGAAGACAATCTAACACATGGTCACATAGATCAATATCATAATAAACTTTATCTTATTTCAATCTCATACTAGGGTTTCTCCATCTCCCCAAGAAGTAGTGATCTACTCAGACATGGAGGCAATCAACATCATGGCAATAACAATGGAATCTGTTGGGAATATGCCCTAGAGGAAATCATGGATGATGTTATTTCCAATGTATTCATAAAGTTATTGTCCATGTATGAACTACTGATATATATCATTGAATATGTGATTCGATTGTGGAACTATATATTCATGTTGTTTATACTAGTTGTCCTTGGTCGTTGAGGTTGTGTTGGACACACAACTTAGACCAATGTGAAAGTCGGCAGATGACTCGGTTCCACTTTTCATGGGCATGGAGATGCTATTTCGACTTACACGGATTCAACTAAAGAGTTCAGCGAGTCGGACTGGACCATATTGAGATGCAACGAACAAGTCGTCATTTGCATGTCTCAATCAATGTAATCCTTAAACCTGAGATTATTGCACAGTCCGAGTTGAGGATCACCGACTTAGGTTCTGTCAAACGTTGTTCCGTCACTGGGCAGTTATAAAGGCAGAGTTTGGGTCGACTGAGAATCAAGCTGCGTGATGTGAATAACCAAGACAGGATTTTGCCCCTCCATCTGGAGAGATATTCTCTGGGCCCTCTCGAAAGATATGATTTGGAAAGCATGGCCATGCATGACTCGGTTAAGTGTTAACCGAGGCGACCGACTAAGAGTTAGTCAGATGAATCACTTATCTCGGATCGAGAAAGAGAGTCGGACTATTTAAGGGATGATGATCATTCGCCTATAGTTCGACAAGGTATATCTTGAGGCAAAAGGGACTCAGAAGAAAGTCGCATTGGAAGGTATGTCATCATGACTCTTTGCTACTTGGGAGTTGGCACGTTCTACTAGGAGCCGCTACCAATTGATCAGTCACGAGTGAGACTCGGATCGTGTCCAGGTCACCATGAGCGTGTCGGGTCACACACTTAAGAGCGGGAGCGTATTTGGGTTGGGCCCAAAAGGGAAACGGACAGAGTCAGTGAGTTGGACTCGTAGTGACTAATATAGGCCTTTTAGTGAATGGGCCACAAGTGAGTGGAGCCCACTTTCACTCCCTATATAAGCTGGGGCGCAGGTGCTTAGAGCACACGGTTAGGTCACTCCATGTGTTGGAAACCCTAGCTCCAGTCCAGTCCTGTCGCCGCCGTACCGGACCTAACAGTCCATCACCGGCGCTCCTCCTTGTACGTGTGGATGCTGGCGGAGGTGTTGTACGTTCAGCACTTTGACGATCATGGATCGGAACGGATCGTGAGGACTTCACTGCATCAAGCGACGTGCTTCATCGATTCCGTAACCGCGTGTCTAGTCATAATTCTCATGGCCTACTACCTCAGCTAGATCTTGGGATCATCGCGTAGGAAAAGTTTTGTTTTTCTCTGCGTGGCCCAACAGAATCTATCAAAGATGAATAGTACTTGTATAAATCCATAACGAGTATGGAAATTACAACAAGATCTAGACAAGATGTATATGTGATGGATGGAGATGGTGGTGATGGATCAGTTGATGATGAAGATTGATGCCTTAGCCTCCCGGATCTGCGCAGGGCGAAGCTGGATCACCGGTGGATGAGTTCCCCCTCCAGATGCCTTCCGGAGGTGAGGTTTCGGCAAATTTCTGGTTGTTCTGTATGTCGTCTCCCTGATTCAATTGCATGGGGTGAAACTATTTGAGAAGGCGGTGGCGGCGCCAACTATATGGCCGGATAGCGGGACCACCGGCTTCGCCCTGTCGTAGCGCCTTAGACGTCGTTACGAGTTTCATAACACCGGTAGATATCGTATCTATGCATAACTTGTTTTTGCAGGATGATGTTGTGAATGGTATGGCTTATGTGCATATGATGTGTGTAATCCATACGTTATCTGCGTATCACGGTTTTTATCAGACGGTTGGAGCCTAGGTGCTGTCACTTTATTGTATAACGACCTGCGTGTCGGATTCTCTATGTTATTTACTTTACAAGCTAGTTTAGCTGTTTGGAGAACCCGGATGGCATGCAAGTCGATGTACAAGTTGGCTACATGGAGTAAGATGGCACGTGACAAGAGTTGACACGAGTCGGATTACAGGTTTTGTGGAGACGGAGATCGCCATGAAGAGAGCCATACCATTTCACATTATAATTGCTTTATTTTGTGTTATTGTTATGTCTCTGTTTTACCTCTATTAGATAGTTGGTAGAAAGTAATCCCTCAAAGAAGGTCTAGTCGGTTTCCCCACCAGTGCTGCACCATCACAAGTCGGACATTTTTGGTAGTGGGATCATAAAATTGAGGTACTATCAATTCTTTCCGACTAGGTGGGTTCAAGTCGGACTCTTACAGCGGAAGCACTCGGTAATCTAGACGGGTCTATCACAACGGTTGTGGGAGTTGGGGAAAAGTCGGATGGGAGCCGGGGCATGTGATGCCACCCATACAACAGGAGTCGTATGAGATACGATTGACAAGGAGTTGTCTACCTAGATCACTTGATGGCTAGCGGTGATGCTAAAGCTCACTGGTCGACTTGCTTATTTAGGATCCTGAATCACTAAGTAACCATCGGAGGGGTGTTGGTTCTAGTGGGAGCATAAATATTAAAATGTTTAATATACTTGTTCTTTATGGATATATGTCTTAAGTGTTTTGCATATTTTCTATTCTAGATCAATGGCACCTAGCAGTCTTCCTTAGATTTCCAATTTGCTTTGAGAACCATCTTAGAGAAAGATAAGCCAAATGGAACTAACTTCACCAACTGGTATCGTAATCTGAGAATTGTTCTCAAGCAAGAAAAGAGGGACCATGTCCTAGACAACCCACTTCCAGATGAGCCGAATGAGAATGCGACTGCCGCAGCCACCAATGCCTACCGTCAGATTTGTGATGAATCCACGGAGATTAGTTGTCTTATGCTTGCTCACATGGAACCGGACTTGCAGCAGCAGTTCGAGAATGTTGAGGCCTACGATATGATCGAAAGCGTCAAAAGTATGTTCCAGGCTCAAGCAAAGACTGAGAGGTATCAAGTATCTCAGGCCTTGTTGAGCTGCAAGCTTAAGGATGGCAATCCACTGAGTCCGCATGTGATCAAGATGGTTGGTTACGTGTAGTCTCTAGAAAGGCTTGCCTACCCCATTAGCAAAGAGTTCGCTACGGACATAATTCTGAACTCTCTTCCTAGTGCGTATGCTCAGTTCATATCGAACTACCACATGCATGGTATGGATAAGAAGCTCACTGAATTACATGGGATGCTCAAGCAGGCTGAGGCGGATCTCAAGAAAGGTGCCAGTCAAGTGTTGATGGTACAGAATAAGGCTAAGTTCAAGAAGAGTTCTTGGACTAAGAAGAAGAAGGCTAAGTCGGGAGGTAAGGCTGAGGACCCGGTCCAAAGCGCTTCCTCAGGGACTAAGCCATCTCCTGCAGCCGGATCCACTTGCTTCTACTGCAAGGCGGATGGCCACTGGAAGAGGAATTGCAGCAAGTATCTGGCTGATAAAGCCAAGAGTGGAGGTGTGACTTCCGGCTCAGGTACGCTTGTTTGCAATGTTATAGACATTTATCTTGCCGATGCACCTGGTAGTTCTTGGGTACATGATATCGGATCAGTTATTCACATCTGCAACTCGTTGCAGGGACTGGTAAGAACTAGGAGCGTGGCGAGAGGCGAGGTTGACATTCGAGTCGGCAACAAAGCGAGAGTCGCTGCATTGGAAGTTGGCACAATGCAACTTCATTTACCTTCTGGATTCTTAATGGAGCTGAATAATTGTTATTATGTTCCAGTGGTTAGTCGAAAAATTATTTCTGCCTCATGTTTGATGAGACAAGGCTATGAGTCGAATATTAAGAATAATGGTTGTTCTTTATATTTGAATAATATGTTTCACGGCTTTGCACCCGTCCAGGACGGGTTATTTATTTTGAATCTTGAAGCTGAATCTGTCTGTAACATAAATGTGAAAAGGTTGAAACCAAATGATCTGAATATGATTTACTTTTGGCATTGTCGGCTTGGTCATATAAGCTGGAAACGCATGAAGAAGCTCCATGATGATGGACTCCTAACTTCGTTTGACTTGGAGTCATTCGAGACATGTGAATCCTGCCTACTCGGCAAGATGATCAAGACACCTTTTGCAAAGAGTTGTAAAAGGGCGTCTGACTTATTGGGACTAGTACATAGTGATGTATGTGGCCCAATGAGCACGACAGCCAGAGTTGGTTATGAGTACTTCATTACCTTCACTGATGATTTGAGTAGGTATGGATATATCTACTTGATGAAACATAAGTCGGATGCCTTTGAAAAGTTCAAGGAATTCCAGAATGAGGTATAGAATCAACTTAGCAAGAAAATAAAGTTTCTTCGGTCGGACCAAGGAGGCGAGTACATGAGCCATGAGTTTGATGACCATCTGAAGAGTTGTGGAATAGTTCCCCAACTCACTCCTCCAGGAACGCCGCAGAGAAACGGTGTGTCGGAAAGGAGAAACCGGACCTTGTTGGACATGGTACGATCAATGATGAGTCAGACAGATCTGCCTTTATCATTTTGGGGTTATTGTCTAGAAACTGCAGCGTTCACACTAAACAGAGTACCATCAAAGTCGGTAGAGAAGACACCACATGAGATGTGGACTGGCAAGAAGCCGAGTTTGTCTTTTCTTAAGATTTGGGGTTGTGAAGCTTTTGTCAAGCGACTTCACTCGGACAAGCTTACAGCTAAGTCAGATAAGTGTATTTTCATAGGATATCCGAGGGAAACCTTGGGTTACTACTTCTACAACCGAGAAGAGGGCAAAGTGTTTGTCGCTCGGAACGGTGTCTTCCTTGAGAAAGAGTTTCTCAGTCGGGGAGTCAGTGGGAGCACGGTGCAACTCGAAGAAATTCGAGAGGTACCGGCCAGTAGTGAGTCGGCAAAAGCCTTGGAGGTTGAGCCGGTCGTGGTACCTGAGCCGGAAACAGCACCGACACTACGAAGATCGGCTAGATTGCGAAGTGTTCGTGATGTGTTACTGTTAGACAGTGATGAGCCGGCAACTTATTCAGAAGCGATGGTAGGTTCTGATTCTGAGTCATGGCTTGGAGCCATGAGATCTGAGTTAAAGTCCATGGATGAAAATCAAGTTTGGAACTTGGTTGATCTGCCAGACGGTGCAAGACCTGTCGAGTGCAAATGGGTCTTTAAGAGGAAAACTGATATGGATGGAAATGTTTCTATCTATAAGGCACGGCTTGTCGCGAAGGGGTTCCGACAAGTTCAAGGAGTTGACTACGATGAGACTTTCTCACCCGTAGCGATGCTTAAATCAGTTTGGATCATGTTAGCTATAGCTGCCTATTTCGACTATGAGATATGGCAGATGGATGTCAAGACGGCTTTCCTTAATGGAAATTTAACTGAGGACGTGTATATGATACAGCCCGAGGGTTTGTCGATCTGGCTAATGCTGACAAGGTATGCAAACTTCGGAAATCCATTTATGGGTTGAAGCAAGCATCTCGGAGTTGGAACATTCGCTTTGATGAGGTAGTCAAATCGTTTGGCTTCATCAAGAGTGATCATGACTCTTGTTTATACAAGAATTTAGTGGGAGCAAAGTAAACTTTCTGATCTTATATGTGGATGACATATTACTGATTGGAAATGATGTCCAGATGTTGCAAGAGACCAAGGAATCATTGGAAAAGAGTTTTTCGATGAAAGACTTGGGTGAGGCGACTTACATACTAGGAATCCGGATCTATAGAGATAGATCAAGGTGGCTCATTGGATTGAGTCAGAGTACATATTTGGACAAAGTGTTGAAGAAGTTCAACATGGAATCATCTAAGAAGGGGTTCTTACCAATGTCCCATGGTGTAAAACTTAGCAAGACTCAGTGTCCTTCGACAACTGATGAGTGAAGTCGGATGAGTGCGATTCCGTATGCTTTTGCAGTCGGATCCATCATGTACGCTATGATTTGTACTAGGCCGGATGTTTCCTATGCTCTAAGTTTTGTGAGCAGGTACTAGGCTGACCCTGGAGAAATCCACTAGGAAGCGGCTAAAAATATCCTCAAGTACTTGAGAAGGACTAAGGATATGTTCCTGGTTTATGGAGGTGAGGATGAACTCAGTGTAAGGGGTTACACTGATGCGAGTTATCTCACTGACTCGGATGATTCTCGTTCGCAATCCGGATATGTGTTTGTAATAAACGGAGGGGCTGTGAGCTTGAAGAGTTCCAAGCAAGAGACGGTGTCTGTGTCTACGACAGAGGCTGAGTATATTGCTGCCTCAGAGGCGGCAAAGGAAGCTGTTTGGATGAGGAATTTCCTCATGGATCTTGGTGTGGTTCAGGGATCGTCCAATCCGTTAGACGTGTATTGTGACAATAATGGTGCTATCGCACAAGCCAAGGAACCTAGACAACACCAGAAGAACAAACAAATACTCATGCGGTACCACCTTATTCGCCAGTTCGTGGATCAAGGTGATATCAAGTTATGCAAGGTACACACGGATGCAAACATTGCGAATCCGTTGACAAAGCCACTTCCACAGCCGAAGCATGAGGCGCACCTAAGAGCTATGGGCATTAGATGCCTAGACATGTGATGTCGGATGATTGACTCTAGTGCAAGTGGGAGACTGTTGGGAATATGCCCTAGAGGCAATCATGTATGATGTTATTTCCAATGTATTCATAAAGTTATTGTCCATGTATGAACTACTGATATATATCATTGAATATGTGATTCGATTGTAGAACTATATATTCATGTTGTTTATACTAGTTATCCTTGGTCGTTGAGGTTGTGTTGGACACACAACTTAGACCAATGTGAAAGTCGGCAGATGACTCGGTTCCACTTGTCATGGGCATGGAGATGCTATTCCGACTTACACGGATTCGACTAAAGAGTTTAGCAAGTCGGACTGACCCATATTGAGATGCAACGAACAAGTCGTCATTTGCATGTCTCAATCAATATAATCCTTAGACCTGAGGTTATTGCACAGTCCGAGTTGAGGATCACCGACTTAGGTTCTATCAAATATTGTTCTATCACTGGGCAGTTATAAAGGCGGAGTTCGGGTCGACTGAGAATCAAGCTGCGTGATGTGAATAACCAAGACGGGATATTGCCCCTCCATCTGGAGAGATATTCTCTGGGCCCTCTCGAAAGATATGATTTGGAAAGCATGGCCATGCGTGACTCGGTTAAGTGTTAACCGAGGCGACCAACTAAGAGTTAGTCGGATGAATCACTTATCTCGGATTGAGAAAGAGAGTCGGACTATTTAAGGGATGACGATCATTCGCCTATAGTTCGACAAGGTATATCGTGAGGCAAAAGGGACTCAGACGAAAGTCGCATTGGAAGGTATGTCTTCATGACTCTTTGGTACTTGGGAGTTGGCACGTTCTGCTAGGAGCCGCTACCAGCTGATCGGTCACGAGTGAGACTCGGATCGTGTCCGAGTCACCATGAGCCTATCGGGTCACACACTTAAGAGCGGGAGCGTATTTGGGTTGGACCCAAAAGGGAAACGGACAGAGTCAGTGAGTTGGACTCGTAGTGACTAATATAGGCCTTTTAGTGAATGGGCCACAAGTGAGTGGAGCCCACTTTCACTCCCTATATAAGCTAGGGCGCAAGTGCTTAGAGCACACGGTTAGGTCACTCCATGTGTTGGAAACCCTAGCTCCAGTCCAGTCCAGTCCTGTCGCCGCCGTACCGGACCTAGCAGTCCATCACCGGCGCTCCTCCTTGTACGTGTGGATACTGGCGGAGGTGCTGTACGTTCAGCACTTCGACGATCGTGGATCGGAACGGATCGTGAGGACTGCACTGCATCAAGCGACGTGCTTCATCGATTCCGCAACCGCGCGTCTAGTGGTAATTCTTGTGGCCTACTACCTCAGCTAGATCTTGGGATCACCGCATAGGAAAAGTTTTGTTTTTCTCTGCGTGGCCCAACAGAATCTATCAAAGATGAATAGTACTTGTATAAATCCATAACGAGTACGGAAATTACAACAAGATCTAGACAAGATGTATATGGGATGGATGGAGATGGTGGTGATGGATCAGTTGATGATGAAGATTGATGCCTTAGCCTCCCGAATATGCGCAGGGCGAAGATGGATCCCCGGTGGACGAGTTCCCCCTCCAGATGCCTTCCGGAGGTGAGGTTTCGGCAAATTTCTGGTTGCTCTGTATGTCGTCTCCCTGATTCAGTTGCATGGGGTGAAACTATTTGAGGAGGCGGTGGCGGCGCCAACTATATGGCCAGAAAATTATTTCCGCCGTATAGTTGGTCGTTATACCGCCTGGATGCCTAGATCGCTTCAGGTTTTCTTCTGGTGTTATTGATATTTTCCAAATAAGCGATTTACGTTGTTTTTGACTCCTTTTCTCCCAATACAACTGCTCCAAGAATTGTGTCCATTTTATCCATCATTTGTCCCGATCCTGGTGAAAATAGACATAAAATGTGCGCGCGAACACCGTAAAAGATCTGATAGCATTAACGTCATCCTGATTTCACCGATCCTGATTTCACTGAAGACTACTTCTTTCTACTAACATTAATGTCGCAATTAGCGAATCCTTGGTTTCTTGTGATGGTTTTCAGGTAATGAAGATTTATTAAAGATCTGATAGCATTTATGGGCTAATTGCACCTAAAGAAGTAAATCCCCAATTGGAGCCCCTTTCATTGGAGGCGTTCAGTGAGCTTAACGACCAGCGGTACGGTCGGGATGTGCCCGTACCATCCGCTCGTACTACATGCCACCAACTCCGTTATATCAATACAAGTAACTTTCATGGAGGGGATACGATGAAAAGGAGAACACAGCCACCGCTAACTCATCTAGAGAGGGTTAGATTAGATCTGGAAGAGGAGAAGAACCTCCCCTCATTCCTCGATGATTTTCAATCCTCAACCACACACTCCACCATCATCCCCATCGTTACTTAGAGAGAGAGAGAGAGAGATTGGCACTTGTAAGATTAGGGTTTGATACTTTGATCTACCTTTGTTTTGTATTTTATTTGATCTTCAATCGCTATTGTGGTTTGATACAATACCTTTGAGATGATTCCTATTTGGAATACAATTATGCTTTTGATTTGTCTTCCTCTCATGTCTGAGTAAATCCCCATAGGCATGGGAGATGTAGGGGATTGGTGAGATGTGTCGTGCCTCCTTTAAATCTATCCATTTGTGATTGTTGTAGTGTTTATTAAATAGTGATAATGATTATCTACGTTCGCCTAATGTTTGTTATCTAATTTAAGGGCCCAGGTAACATGATCCAAAGATCTCATAGGTATGAACTTGTATGCTAGCAAATTGGTGACCCCTGAGTGACACGGCCGGTATCAATGAGGAGCTAGCACTACTCGAGGACAACAAGGAACCATCAAGATTAAAGCCTTGATTCGGTCGCAAGACCTTAATTAATGTTCTAACCATTGTCGTGGTAATAGGCATACGGATCATTGGGGCTGGGAAGAATTGGCCATGAGGACTCCTAGTCGGTATATGGGTTTCTTGCCTACTCACTTACAAATAAAAAATATCACTATCACTTATTCCACTTTATCCATTTGGCACTTTCACTATCACCATGAACCATTTCTCTCCGTGCCTAAGTTCTCATCTGCAGGACCTTTAAACACCTTTCTCATCTTTATTTTTATGCAATTTAATCCTTATTTATTTTCTAAGCAAGTTTCCTCTATCTTTTACTCAAAACCTTCCACCACCAGAAGTTGCAGTCAATTCACTCAAGACCTATGATACTTTGAGTGCGACAGAAATGCCACATAAAAACACTTACGAAGGCTCCTTATCGAGATCGATATAAAAACTGGAATTAATACTTTTGCGAATACATTCTCTGATGAACCTGTGCACTTGTAGGGCATCAAGATATTTTCTGGCGCCTTTGCCGGGGAGATAAGCGCTAAGTGTTGTTTCTTGACAAAAGCAGTTGTTTACACCATTCATGATTTCCATTGAAGACAGAGGTATCACTCGATTAGGAAAAACTTATCTACCTCCGTATACTAATCATGTTCCAATCGAGAGACGCCTAGAATTTATTGAAATATTTTCTAACGCACGTAATATAGACATGAACAGTTTGATTCCACTAATGGAAGACTTGACCATCACCCAAGGGGATGAACCTGAGCTTACATTGGGAGAATATGGGAGTCCATCTAGGCACTTAAGGAAAATGCATATTCTTTGTCCTGAACTTGAAGGCCAGGAATTCAAAATATATCCTGAGCTAATTTATATGATGAAAGAAATAACTTTCGCAGGAAAAGAAGAGGAAGATCCTAGTGACCACTTGACAAGGGTCCATGACCTTTGCGGTACTCTTAAATCAGCAAGTTTACCAATAGAGTTTGTACTCCTTCAACTTTTTTGCTGGTCCCTAAAATATGCTTTTGCTTGGTTACAATCATGACCTAATCACACTATAAAAAGCTCGGAAGATTGCATCCGAGAATTCATGCATAAATATTGTTCATTCACTAAAATTATGCAAATTAAACGTAGCATAACAAACTTTCTCCGAAGAGTTGGAGAAAACTTTTATCAAGCATGGAATAGATTTTATGCAATGATTATGAAAGTCCTAAATCATGGTTTCCATGAGCATTTAATTATTCAATATTTTTACAATGGGCTTAATGACGAAACAAAAGAAATGATTGATCTATCTACAGGAGGAGCTATATGCAACTTAACACTGTCGGAATGTGTAAATCTTTTCGAGGTAAGATCCTTTAATAATGAACAATACAATCTAGTTGTGGATGTTGAACCATGAAAAGTTATGATTCACATACCACCAGATCTTATACCTGAAGTCAAAAAGTCGATGGAATAAAAAGGTATAGCCTTGGAACTTGTTAAAGAAAATAAAGTTGACATTCTTCAAACTTATGTAATGGAGGATGATATAAATCTTGTAATGCAAAAGTTTAGATATCAACAAAATCAGTTCCATGAGAAAAAGTACAAACGTCCTATGACACAAGAAAAGAATATAAGAGACCTAACAGAAGTCCTTGATGACTTGGGTCATGCTACAAAACATTTAGATAGATATCTAAGTATGGTTAAAACTCAATGTGATCAAATAATCGAAACCCAAAGTTTGATTTTGAACCAAGGAAATTTCAATACTGTTTCTATGAACATTTTCACTACAAGTGGTACAAAAATGTGGGATCCACAAGGACCACCTTGGTATCAAGAAGAATAAGCTCTCAAGGCAAGAGAGACTCAAGAGATGAGTCAATAAGAAGAGGCTTGGTGGATCCTCAATACGACATTGATTATGAGACCCAGAAAAGGGTGCATGAGGCTTCCAAAGCTAGAGAAGAAGAGGAAGAAGGGGATAAACATAAACTATATTATTCAGACTCTAAGACAATCGATTCAAGGGGAGAAGCTGATCTCAAAAAGGAACAAGAAGATCAAGTTATCATCCCGCGTGAAGAACATGCCGATAAGCAAAAATTAGCCACAAGGAAAACCAAAAAGAATGCTGAACCGGTAACAAAGGTAAAGGAGAAGGTAATACCCACCAAAACTAAAATTCCTTATCCTAATCGAGTTCAATATGAACCGAATAAATCTATTTAAGACTCTTTTGCTGAGGCACTGGGAAGGTTACTCTTAGGACTTCCTTTAACTGATGTTATTCAAGTTCCTACTTATAAAAAGTTTGTGCAAGATATTGTTAATAGAAAGAAGAAGGTAACTAAGATTGTAGCAGTAATGACAAGCTTTGGTGATAAGCTACCTACTAAGCTTGGGGACCTAGGTATACCAACCATCTCCTGTGCAATTGGGAAAACTAATATATTTAACGCTCTTTCTGATTTAGTAGCAGGTGTTAGTGTCATGCCTTATTCCCTATTTAAAAAATTGAACCTTGGAGAGTACTCTCCCACTTCAATCACCTTACAAATGGCGGATAAAACAACTAAACAACTTGTCGGTATGATTGTTATACCCACTGATTTTATTATTCTTGATGTTCTTGAGGATGAAAAACTCTCTATCATCCTTGGAAGACCTTTTCTTAGCACAGCTGGAGCTAACATAGACTGCGCTAGCGATAAAATTGTCTTCAATATATATGATGATCAGATTGTTCAATACTTTCCAAAGAAACCAGAACATAATGGAAAATATGTTCCACCGCCTAAGCATGCTCAAGCAACAAGAACCAAAGATGAAGAGCAGCTTGAGGTAAACGCTAATGGTATGGAGTTTGGCTAGAACCTAAACTCTAAAACAAGATACCTAATGGGAGTTAGCCCATTCTCAATAAATTAAGATTAAGTTATTATTATTTTTTTTTCGTGTGTACTAATAAATTTCTTTCAAGTCATGACTTGTTCAGAGGATTTACCCTAGAGGAGTTAAGAAGCAAGAGAAAAATGAAGGTAAGAAATAAGACAAGGGTCGCAGTACCCAAAACGAGCTACGGTACAGTCGGACGTACCCGTACCGTGCACCTATACTGAACTTTGAAAACTCCACACAGGGGTCGCAGTACCAATAACGAGCTGTGGTACGGCCAGATGCGCCCGTAACACGCGCTCATACTAAACCTCGATGAATATGATCAAAGTTCACAGTATCGGTAACGAGCATCGGTACGGCCAGGACGCGCCCATACCACCTGCCCATACCAGACCATCCAGGTTTGATCTCGAACCCTAACCTTGATCCAACAGTGACGATCACCGGTACGGGCGGGATGCGCCTGTACCGACTACATCGCTAGGTAAAGGCCGACAGCGTCTAGCTCCCAGCCACCCTTCTTCTTCCTCCTCTTTCTTTCTTGCTCTTTCTCTCTGCACCTCAAACCCTAGCCTCCTAGAACCTTTCATTCTTCATTGATTTCATGTTTTGAGTGGGGGAATCTTCACATCGATAAGTTTCTCATCTGATCCATACTCTATTTTCTAAAATCCATGATTGAACTCCTCACATTGGCTATCTAGATGAGTTCATCATATTTTGAGATTATTGTTGATTCTTCACGTTATGATTTGTAACTTCTACCTGTAATCGTTTGTTCATGTGATAGAAACATGATGCCTATATTTTTGTTTGAAAAATTTGCAGCACAATGCATAACATTAGAAGGATTTTCCGCTCAGGCAAGGGCTCGGGTACGGCAGGGGCCTTGGGTTCCACTAAGACACCGGGTTCGAAGAAGAGGCGTTCGGAGGCGGACAACTTGAGGGCCACCATGAGCCGATACTATGAGAGGGTGAGCAACCGCAGGGTTTTACCCACCAAGTAGGTAGACCGTGAGTTCCTCTCTTGCCAAGGTCTTTTGGAGTACTTCGAGCAGATGATTGTGCAAGATAGCAGGGTCCCCTTCTCCTACCTCTCCATCGACACCTACAAGATCGCCACGTTCGAGTTCATGTCATCATTCCATGATGATCTCGGAGCCCAAGAGCGTAATTGCACTGTAAGTTTTGTACTCAATGGGTAGCTCTGCAGCCTCTCCATTTATGAATTTTGTGATTGTTTTGGATTCTCCCATGAGGGGAGCTCGAGATTGATGACAATGTGCACATAGAGGCAATGCATTCTTGGGAGTAGATTTCTGTCCACAGGAACACTGATTATTTGCGCAAGAAGAGCGCCACCATCCAGAACCCTACTATCCGCTATTTTCACACCTTCCTAGTGAATTCTATTTTTGGGAAAGGGGATTTTAGGGCAATGGTAGGCTCCGATATGAGCGTAAATCATATGGCTTTGCACCCCAAGTTGGAGCACAAGGTAAACTTAGGTGCCTTACTCATCCAGCATTTTCGCCGCCAAAGGGCAGCTTCCTCTAGGGACATTCGTTGTGATGGCTTGATCACACAAATTGCTATGCAAGTGGATTTGTCCTGCCACAAGAAAGGGCTATGGCTGGCAGTAAGATTCTGGATGATATCCATATGGCTAGCACCAAGTTCATGGGGGTTTATAGACCCCAATGCTCCCTTCATGCTTACCAACTTTATTTTGAGCCTAATGGTGATCTCTACCAAGTTTTGCTTCCTTTTGTCCAAGCTTTTGGTTTGCCAGGTAAACAGAGTTGGGTCCTTACTGAGGAGGAGTTCCAACAAGAACTGATCCTCTCAAGGAGGATTGCGCCACAAGGAGGTCACCCTAATTGGGAAAATGTAGCAGCTGGCCAATAGTAGCAGGAACAAGGTGGAGATGATTGGAACGCAGCAGGCGGGGATGACTCTAGTCAGCAACACCATTAGTGGCAACCTTTCCCTTAGTACCAGCAACAAGGTATGCCTCCACCATACTCGGGGTTTGACTATGTCCCAAGAAGTGATTTTGACCAAGTGGTACATCGCATTGACAACATAGAAAATACGTTGCAAGATACGAATGCCAACATAGTCAACCTCACTCAGGACTTCACGTCTTTAACTGAATTCCCAAACCGATACCCGAACTTCCCATACCAGCAACCGCCACCTGATGGTGGCAACTTTTGATTCCAGATAGGCCGGGAGCCTAAGCTTGGGGAGGTTAAACTCCTCCCACCTTTTTGCATTCATATTTTTTGTTCTTCTTTTGCTTTATTTAGTTTTCATTTTAGTGCATGTTTACTTTCAGTTTTGCATTGATAAAAAGAAAACCCAAAAAAATTAGACTAGCTTTTATCTTTATTTGTGCAAATTTCTCTTGGCTCTCGTTGATTTTTCTACAGGCTATTCGTTTCTAGTTATTTAATCTATGGAGATGAATGCAAAGAGTTGGCTCAAGCAGGAGACGAGAAGTAAGAGGAGGCATCACATTTTTCCCCTCTTCTTGTAAGTTTATTGCTGAACATTTTATATTTGTTCTGTTGCACTTGAGTTCTACTCCGCGCTTAACTCGTTATCTTTTAGGACTTGAGCTCAAAGGTTTTTGTCACTACTTTGGTTGATACTTACAACAATTCATATCAGTTTGAAAAACAACCCCTTGGATTAAATTCCAAAAGTTTTAAGAATAAGAGAAAGTCTCTATCGACAACTTTGGTGCCATGTTTTTTTCTTAAGGGCTTAATCTTAGTAGTACTCAACCCCACATACTGATCGTTGACTTGATGATACCTTATGAAAACGAATTGTTTGATAGAATGAACTTTTTACGGAGGGAGAGGATGATACTAAAACTTGTTTTGCCTAAAAAGGGAGAGAGAGGAAACAATTCTTTGTTTCTCATACACACCTTTGGGATGCCAACAACTCTGCTGGCTTTGAACGATCTATGGTATAACCCCAGATTTCGGCTATGAGTTGATGACATGAGCGACATATGTGTCGCTATATGGGCAAAATTATTGGCACTCTTAAAGGTTGTGTAAGCATTTGTAAAAAGAAACAAGGAATAAAGAATAACTACCGCCAAGATATGAGCTAAAAACATTTTACACTTTGGCATCACCAAACCACCTAAATTGAATAATTAGAGTTCTTGAAAGACAAGGAAAAGAAGAGGTATTTGATAGCTACGATTATCGAAGTGGGTGTTAATTAAAAATCTCTAAGTATCCTTCTTTTGACATCTACTTGTGCACCCTTAATTTTGACTCAAGCAACCTCGCTTAAAACATTTTCACTCTCATAATAAGAGAGGCGCAGAAAGAAATTGATTTGCAACCCTAGCCAAATTTTTAACAATCTCATTTGAATTGTAAGAACTATTAGCTAGCGAGTTACTTGCGTTTAGGAATTGAACTGAAGTGCAATTTTTCAGATATATTATGCTCATGTTCAAGGTTGCAGGATTTGAGACAATGGAATATGTTACAACCTCGAACTTGTAAGTTTTCTGTCTTGATTCAATTCCTTGCTATTACTCATTATAGCTTTGTCACTCGAGGGCGAGTAACCGCTAAGCTTGGGGAAGTTGATAGCTCCAAATTTCATTACTTTTTACTATTGATTTTCCTATTGTTTATTGCTGGACTTCACTGAAGATTACTTCTTTCTACTAATGTTAATGTCGCAATTAGAAAATCCTTGGTTTCTTGTGATGGTTTTCAGGTAATGAACATTTATTAAAGATCTGATATCATTTATGGGCTAATTGCACCTAAAGATGTAAAACCCCAATTGGAGCCCCTTTCATTGGAGGCGTTCAATGAGCTTAACGACCAGCGGTACAGTCGGGATGCGCCCGTACTGTCCGCCCGTACTACACGCCGCCAACTCCGTTATATTAATACAAGTAACTTTCATGAAGGAGATACGATGAAAAGGAGAACACATCCACCGCTAACTCATCTAGAGAGGGTTAGATCAGATCTAGAAGAGGAGAAGAACCTCCCCTCATTCCTCGATGATTTTCAACTCCTCGACCACACACTCCACCATCATCCCCATCGTTACTTAGAGAGAGAGAGAGATTGGCAATTCTAAGATTAGGGTTTGATACTTTGGTCTACCTTTGTTTTGTATTTGATTTGATCTTCAATTGCTATTGTGGTTTGATATAATAATTTTGAGATGATTCCTCTTTGCAATACAATTATGCTTTTGATTTGTCTTCCCCTCATGTCTGAGTAAATCCCCATATGCGTGGGAGATGTAGGAGATTGGTGAGATGTGTCGTGCCTCCTTTAAATCCATCCATGTGTGATTGTTGTAGTGTTTATTAAATAGTGAGAATGATTATCTATGTTCGCCTAATGCTTGTTATCTAATATAAGGGCCCAGGTAACATGATCCAAAGATCTCATAGGTATGAACTTGTATGCTAGCGAATCGGTGACCCTCGAGTGACACGGCTGATATCAATGAGGAGCTATCACCACTCGAGGACAACAAGGAACCATCAAGATTAAAGCCTTGATCCGATCACAAGACCTTAATTGATGTGCTGACCATTTTCGTGGTAATAGCCAGATGAATCATTGGGGCTGGGAAGAATTGTGCGTGAGGACTCCTAGTCGGTATATGGGTTGCTTGCCTACTCACTTAAAAATAAGAAATATCACTATCACTTATTCCACTTTATCCATTTGGCACTTTCACTATCACCACGAACCGTTTCTCTCAACGCCTAACTTCTCATCTTCAGGACCTTTAAACACTTTCACGTCTTTACTTTTATGCAATTTAATCCTTATTTATTTACTAAGAAAGTTTCCTCTATCTTTTACTCAAAACCTTCCACCACCAGCAGTTGCAGTCAATTCACTCAAAACCTGTGACACCTTGAGTGCGACAGAAATGCCACGTAAAAACACTTACCAAGGCTCCTTATCAGGATCAATATAAAAACTAGAATTAATACTTCCGCGGAAACATTCTATGACGAACTTGTGCACTTGCAGGGCATTAGCCTACGACCAAGGTGGGTGCCCCCACCTCTCCCTCATTCATGTGGGTGGATGCTCCACTCACATAAATCCAACTCCACTCACAATTCAATTCACATGCATTAATTTGCCACCAAAATTAATGCAAACTCTCATTTAATAAAACTATTTTATTTATTTTATTCAGAATTTTGTTAATTACTTTAAATAAAAACAACTACATAAAACCCCATACCTAGTTTGATCTCGTTACCGACAAGTACTATTTTCTCGTTCCCGTGATATAACATTCTTTGTGATCTTGTCACTTGCTTGCAAGCTGTGTCAATACGATATCACCGAGAGGGCCCTGGGTATATCTCTCCATCATTGGGATGGAAAAATCAAACTCTTGATCCATGAGCCTCTACATAACACTTTCAGAGTATCTGTCTCAAGAAAGATCACATATGAAAGACTTTATTGACTGTCTAAATAAGATGGCTAAACAACTATCTGAGTTACATGATATGTCCTATTGCATAGAACAAAATGATGAACTTCTACACTATCAATGCAAATTTAACAATAACTTTATAATTGCCTCATATAATAAGAAGGATTATGGTGATTTTGACATGAGACTAGTTGATAAATTTATTGCCTTCAAGGGAGATCATGAGGTGGATTCCCTTATTAATAAATGTATGAATCTTGTCTTGTAGCTCGTGATCTTAAAGAAATAAGTTTTATTCTCCTTACACATTGCAAAGAAAACTTTTGTGATAATGCCTATGTCATTAACTATGCTAAAGATATTCTTGTTGCCATGGAAATAACTAATATTTTGCAAGAAGAAGATGACAAAAGTTTAAGCTTGGGGATGACCCTGCACCCCAAACAAGAGGATAAGAATGAATAAAAAGATAGGGTCCAACTTAAGCTTGGGGATGTATGGGAACCTCACAAAGACGATAGTCACACTTAAACTCAAAACTCATTTGTCATTTATGAGAACCCATTCTCTGATAATTGCCCAACTAAAAAATATATGGTCATTTATGAAAACCCATTCTATTATGATGAAACTAATATTGCTCCTTTACTTGCTAGTAATGCTACTATTAAAATTATAGATAATAATGAGGAGTGTTGTTTAGATATTCTATATGATAATGCTTTAGATGATGGTCCTATGCTTCTTGATAACCCTCTATGTATAATACACGAGGATAAAAATGATATACTTGATGTCCATAATGATGCTCTTATTAGTAAGAGTCCAATATTATCTTTGAATTATCCTATCTTAACCGTAGAGGAGAAATATGAACTTAATAGGAAATATATATGTGGCTTGCAATTACCTTTTGTTGAAACTCTTCATTGCAACCATGATCTTGAAAATAGTACTGGCAACTATTTTGAAAGAGTAAAGCATGTTATTGAATGCCATGATAAATTTTATGATCCTCTTTATGTGCCAACAATTTTCAAGTTGCATGCCTCAAATAGTTCTATTGTTGAAATTTCTTCTAGTGAGTATAACTACTATGAAAGAGGAGGTGATAAGTGCCATATTTATGCTTATAGTAATTATTTGTTGTGCTCACTTACTGATTATCTTCTTTACTATTAAAAGGCTTATGGTCTTAATGGTCCGGTAAGTCATCTTCAGTTTCCAATTCTACCCTATCTAATAAAGAAATTATCCCACTGCCACCCTAAGGGAAAAAACGGTTCGTTTAGTCTTAATTGCCACAACAACCAGTTCCAGCACGCCACCTGCGCGGGCAGTACACCGGCCAAGAACTCGGCGTCGTACAAGGATAGGTGGTCTGCGCCATGCAAGTGAGCTCCGGCCCGTACATATGGAAGGGCTCGCCGCTGTCGGCCTCAACCACTCTAGGGACAGTGGCCCACAGGTCCTATTCGGGCACGCCTGCCAAGCGACGGTCCAGTGGCCTCCTCCACGGACAACCCCCAAGCTAGGTCGATGCCCGCGCACTCGATTTCAACCTGCTATTGGTGATGAGCCCGCGCAACCGCTCTCAAGGACCTGCATAGGGATACCCCACCTCCTGTAGTGCCGACAAGTTTACTTCCCATGTCATGTCGTCGCATGATCTGCTCACGTGAGGAGAGCCCAGACCGGGACGATGGTTTGTCCATGCTCTTCGCCAAGCTACAGCATAAGGCACCGCTGCCCAAGTTATGTGTATATCGTGTTACTTCCTCTGATCCATATTATTGTTCTCCATTTTGTCTAGATACGAATGCATCTAGACTAAATACTTAACTACATACGTACGAATATAGACAAAGTTGAGAACAATAATATGGACCAGAGGGAGTATTTTATTTCAAGCAAAGATTGGCCAGGTGATCTGAGCAGAGGCGATCATGGGCGTCCTCCTGTGGAGTAGGAGGTCGGCGACGGCCGTCCGAGCAGCTAATCAGCGACAGCGTACACCACGCACGGCTGCGTGTCACAGGGATAGAGTTCGATCAGGCGATGCAGGCCATGCCCACAAAGTTGTTGGCAGCTGGAGGATGAGCTTCTCGCTCGCCCGAGCGCTGGTTCATGACTGCTTCGTGCCTCCGATGTTGTTGCTCCTTCGGCAAGCCGACTAACCATATAGACCTCCAGTGTCGTGTGTCCATGAACA
The DNA here is from genome assembly GCA_910589775.1 of Avena eriantha. Lineage (NCBI taxonomy): Eukaryota > Viridiplantae > Streptophyta > Magnoliopsida > Poales > Poaceae > Avena > Avena eriantha. Next base: position 166,658,423 of record OU342746.1, on the reverse strand, counting down.
CCGTCTGCATCCACGTGCATCTGAGCCTCTATGTATAACGTGTACTACTCTGCCAAAAAGTTTGGGAGCACGGCTGCATAAGAGTACAGAGGTGAAAGGTCAAGCGGTCTCAAATGCTAACATAAATGGAAAATCAAATACTCCTATATTGCATCCAACTCCAACTTAGATTCATTGATTTTTTTACACATAGGAGAACCTGAGATATACCTTCGCTAATTGGTAATGTCTGAGTACGGGCAAATTTGTTATATTTTCTCTGGTGATCTGGATGTAGTTAGGAGTTGCAGATGGAGAACTAGAGGATGTCCATGATGGCTTCGAGATTGTACCTGCTGCTCCAAGATGAGTAAAGAAACTTGAATTAGTATCACTCATTTACACACACATAGAGAGATGAGAGCTTTGGATTGTTAGTTCCGGCTAGATTTCACAATGTCAACAGTGGCGTTTATTTACACATAGCTAGAGAGATGAGAGCTTGTACCTACTGACATTGTTAGTTATCCTGACAGCCATCAGTGAAAAGATTAGGAAGAGATTAGGGATTACAGTTGACATAGGTAAGGTGGAAGGTTTGCCAGAGCCAAGGGTTCAGAGTCACTTCACTCGATAGAATTATGGATTCATTACCAAACTAAATTAGTGGCATTTATTTTTCGCTATTGCAACACACATGTGTTCACCTACAATATTGTACAAGAATATCTTGAACGTCAAGCATGCCAAAGTGTACATCTTTGTTAATAAAAGAAATTAGTTGGATCCTAATTATTTATACACATGTGATTACAAAAATCAAACATCTAAAGGCCGTGGCAACGCACGGGCATTCAGCTAGTATGAAATGGTATGCCTCTAATTGCTGTGATTTAGTCATATATAAAATTCCAATGCGTAGGAAGAAGGTGAGACTTTGTTGTTATTCTTTCCATATCTTGTGTTGTTTTTTACCATGTTTTACCTTGAATATTATTTTGATTTGTATAAACACACCATGTGACCCTGGTATTATATATGGAACACTTTAAAAGAAGGAGATATCACCAAGGTACGAGCCACCACATGATCTCCACATCACTTAAAGCAAGTAAGTAAAGCCTAACTATATGGATATAAAGAAAACGCTTTTCGGGAGGCAACCCGGTTTGTTTTTCTCTTGGATTTTATTTTGCACTCTTGCTGTAGTTTAAAGAGTCCTATTTAAGTTTTTCTCTGAAGTTTTTTAATAAAGTACCAAGTTAAACCCATTTGGATCATATAAAGTTGATAAATATATGGAGTAGAAAATTCCTACACCAACACTTTTAAGTAAAAAAAATCTATGTGGAGTTCGGTAACTCCGATTGAGCTCATATTTAAACTGGAGTTACAACTTTTCATATTACATATGCAAAAAAATTGGCTAAAATTCCTGAGATGTGTAAGTGGTCGAAATAAATACGTTCTACTGCTGCTAAAAATTTGGACAAATTCTGCCTTGTTTTGTTTAAGCCATTATTTTGAGTCTCAAAATGATTTACTATGAGTCTTTTGATAAGCTAAGAATGTATAAAACATAATAGGCTTGCTTAACACATAAGAAAAAATTATATAAATATTATATGGCAGATAGCATCATATCTTTGTACAACTAATGTCACCCCATAGAAAAGAAATGGGAGAAAGTTTTATGTTGAAGTTTTTTTAACAGGAATGGAGGAACACCACACCAAGAGCTATCCAAGAATGGTGAAAAACATAAGATTGGGGATGCTCAAGTAACCCTACCGTACCTATTAAACTCTCGGTTTGCAAACATCTAAACTTTGTTTTTTGAGCAACATAAAATGATCATAGAAACTTGGAGCATCATTATCTAGTTTTATATTCAGTTTTGCATCTTATCTTTGAAATAAATGACACCACCATGATAATTTTTTGCATGACCAATAAAGAGCTACTAGAATTTAAAATAATTTGAGTCATATGCTATTAAAATAAAAAGGGAATGAAAACAAAAAGTGGAATGCAAGCTATTCTAAATGTTACTTGTTTCAAATAGTTTAATGAATGCTAATTCACAAGTGATTTATTTAGTTCTATATTTTATTCACGTGCATATATGGTTAAATTTAAGGTGCTTTGTTTTCTAATAAATAATTAGCACTATGGACACTTCAGCATGCTTGTAGAATTCCTTTTGTTAGCCCAGAATTCTCAAACAAGTAAAGACTTGTCTATCCAAATACCTGAAACTCCAAACAAACATACACCATACCTACCTATGTGGCACTTGCTACACCAAGTATAATATATGTGCTATGATTTCAAGTACTTCAAAATAATCTCTCTATTTTTGCTCAAAGCTCATGGGAAAGTAAGATGTGGGGTGAAAACCACACATGCATGCAACCGTATAAAACCTTCAGAAGGAAAAACATGAATTTGACCATGGGTAATTGAAAGTTATGTGTTTGACAATTTATAAGTTTTTTTGTAGCCTAACCATGCTGACATGGGGAATGCTTTCAAACATTCACTAATCTATTTTTGTTGATATCATGTTATTTTGGTTGTGGATGCCTATCGATGTGAAATAAAATAGACATGATCAAGTTTTTTCGAGTATGCATATGTGTTAGAGGGAGCATTGGGACTACAAACCTAATCCATGCAAATGCATCATGGTGGAAGTTTACAGCATGAATATTCTATGAAACACCTTCAATAAAAAGCTATGAGATAATAAATAAAATAAATTGCTAAGAAGTTCATTGAGCATGTTTGTCCTCATTGGAGTATGGATGGTCTACCTTGGAACTCGGGGGCAAGGATCACTTGTACAAAGTGGCATGAGGTACCTTAGTGCCACCTTGTTTAGAACCGTATGCATATAAGGACAAATCTCTTGTGACCTTAAGTTGACTAGCATGAGAAACTAGGTACTTGTGGTTAATAGGCATGAAACATTTAACTTGTAAAATGTCAAATACATAAACCATACCCACTTTTGCAAAAAAAATATGCTTCGAACCCCATTCTTATGATTACCGTTGACCTGAGCTACATCTCTCAAAACTTTATTTTTCTTTATCTATTATTGAAATACTAGCACATATATTCCCTACTTATTTTTTGTTACAAAAGTGTCAAAAGATCAAAAGGAGCAAAATAGTCTTCTATATTTTCATAGGTTCATCTAAGCATGCTTAATTTTTCATGGTACTTTCATTTGTTTTTATTACAAAGCAACTTATTGTTAAGCGTGTTTGTAGTGTATAAGAGATATCACTTTATAGCTCACTTTATTATTACTATTCTTTAAAGATTGAACCTTGTAAACTTAGTGTAACAATGTATGACATAAAACATAGCAAGAAATTCCAAAGTCCATGTTTGGTTTTATCACCTTCATGCTCGAAGACGAGCATATGTTAAGCTTGGGGATGTTGATGCATGTAAAATGCATACATAAACTTTGTAGTTTATTGACACATACTCCCACATATTTGCATCATATTAGTACTTATTATCAATATTCGTATTGATTTCGGGGATTTTCTAAACAATTCCCTTTCCTTTGGTTATAACTCTGTCCAGCAGATTATACCTTATGTTAGTATTTTTGACATTACAGGAGCTACGAGACTCCAAAAAGAGCAAGGTCAGAGGCCACAGTCCACAAATTTCGAGACGCCTCCAACAAGCCAAAGAAGGGATAGAGGGGACAAATGGGATGGGAACTAGGGCCATGTCATGGGGTACCCTATAGCACGCGCCACATGTGCTCTTTCCCGCCTTAGCCCTCCGATTCAGTTCAATCTTTCGCCCACCGACTTGTTTTGACCTAAAAACCTTTATATATACCCCCTCTCATCCGTACTCGGCACATATAGAGGTGGAGATCAAAAACACCAAAATAGCGAGTCTGCAGGCCACTGCAGGAGAAAGATTGGAGGGGAAACTACTGTCGGAATCGCCTCCGGCCGCCTCTCCTCCTTCATCAACGCCTCCTCATCACTCTCGATGATGAGAGGGGAGTATTCCACCCCCTGGACTATGGGTTTATGGTGGTAACTTGGTCTAATTTCTCTATGTATGATCATCGTTGAAGTCGGTATGATGTGCCTTGCATGACTATGAATCTTCCTATATAATTTATATGGTGAATATTGTGGTATGAATACTTTTTATGCATTTACCGTTGTGTTGGATCTTTATGGTTTGTCATACTTTGGGAATATTCTATCGCATGTAATGGTTTGATCTATGCAAAATGCCTTGTTTACCAATGACCATGATGTGTGTGACACCACCAAGTGGATGTAGATGAGAGAGTTGTGGTCACATGACAAATAAATCACTGCATTAGTGTTTATAGTGTTTTCCATTAAGAAGTATGATGTATGTAGGTAATGGGTGGCCGAGTGACAGCAGCATATGTATTGGGTGACACAATGCAGCAAAACATTATTTATCTAGGGGTAAAAAGAGATAAGTATGATGTGTGGTGTGACAATAACCAACACTGGCCTTATGAGAGTGACCCAGCAGCACAAATGAGTATTTTTTCAACTATGTGTTTTAGGTCATGTAGCTGTCATAAACGTTATCATTAAAACATGACAATTGTGTGTACTTTTATCTATAACATGATCATCATCATAGATGGAGAGAGAGGATTGATTGAACCCATGAACCCATGTACATTGTTCCCATAAGATAAAACATTTGTATTGTCCTCTTGTGTTGAAGAGGATTGGGACACTTTACATTACTATTCTATTGCACTTGACTTCTTTGTATTAAATCAACATCCATTGTTTATTTAAATTGTTTAGTGCATAAACAACTAAAAATTGTGACACTTTAGTTGTGGAGAATAAATAAATTTTCCTTCTTGATCCTACAGATGATACCCTACTTTCACATTGAGAGGTACTACAGTGATCCACTAGTCTTAGGGGTTATCAGCACCCCATGTCGTACTTGTTGTTTTGTCGATTTAGCTTGGTGGTGCGAACAATAGCTTGCTTCATTGTTCTTATGGCGAAGAGGACTTGTATGCCGTCTTGAGATTGGTAGACCATCACAGTATGTAGTGCCTCTTGAGGGGAGAGGCTTTAACATATTGTTGAAGAACTTTTCCCTCTCCATGTGTTTGATGAATTCGTCTACATCAATCTAGTTTCCATCATGGTCGATGAAGTGTTATATGTCCTCCACACTTGAGAAGTCAAATTCCTCGTGGTGCTCCATCATGTCCTCCATGCTTGGGGGACCATAATCGTTATCACACTCGATGTCCTCCATGTTTGGGGAGTCATTGTCGGTGTAGTACTCCATATCATCCAAGCACATGGAAACATTGTCGGTGTAATGCTCGAAGTCCTCCAAGCATAAGGAGCCATTGTCAGTGTAGTGCTCCATCATGTCATCTATGCTTGCGGAGTCAACATTGGTGTGGCCCATCATGGATCCCTCTTAGTTTTCAACATTGTCCCGGAGTCCCTAGACATGTTGCTCACAAGGCCAAGTGTGATATAGTGGAAACTTTGGATTCAAGTATGTTATGTTGTATCTCACCTTGTAGATAGTATTGGATCAATGGTATGGACTGGAAGCAAACCAAATACAAAGGAGAAGCATCGTAGGATCAATGAACACAATAAACACCAAACACACATGGCTCATGAGGATCCTAGATATGGAAAGTGGAATGCAAATTGGAACTATCAGAAACCAAGATTTCTAAAGGCAAGTAAAGAACCACGATGCCCGCAAAGCAAAAAACAAGTCGATCTCATAAGGTAGGAGTTGTATTCAAGGAAACACACATGGTAGGATAATGGGACTTGTGTAATGGAAGAAGTGATCTAAGAGCCAAATGAGGACCAGCGTAGACTATAACATCATGTCACACAAGTACAAGGAGAGATGCTAGTTCAACTACACAAAATTGGAGGGCTATAAGATTCGTACAGTAAGTACCACCTACAAGATGTTCATCGAACCTGCGCTTCCTATTATATAAGACACATGTATCTCTCTCTATTTTTATTTTTTATATATTTTTTCTATTTTTATTTCTTTTGTTTATTTATCACTTGCCTCTTCTTTGTGCCACCAATTATACAGGATAACTATATGAGATAGCGCATACAACTTTTTCTCGGAATTGTACAAGGTATCAAATATGCAAATCCCAAAAAATTATTGGAGGAACTAGTCGCATTAGGTGTTTGTAGATCGCAAAGATAGTGTGGCTTTCAAAGTAATGCAAGTAGGGAAAGATGCGGGATGTTTATACCTTTCATCGCGATTTTCATCCTTAATTTGTGGATCCGTCCTTGATCATGGCATTTGGTTTGAACAACATAGCATGGACGACATGGATGATGATGTAGAGATCGTTTGGGCCACATGAGGCGAGACATATTGGCAACGACACCGATGGGAGGTAGGAAACCCCTATACGGCTACGTTTCCCAAGCATTGGGAACAAAGGGTCTAATGATTTAACAAACAAAAACTTAGTAAGCTTTGGTTATGCTGCACTCTCTCTAGACAAACGATATTCAAGCCACTCCACAACTCTACTCTTCATAAATTAAACAAGTGTTCAGTCCTCTGGGGATATAACCCACTTATAACCAGCTTATCTAATTTCTTGCTCATAGTAGGAGATTGGTTACTCCATGACCTCTTCACATTATAGTACAAGGAAACAATCATGTAGCGAGGTGCATCCATACAAACCTTCTAGCCAAATTCTACTTCGCCAATGGGATGAAAAGGGAAAATGAAGAAAACAAATCATAGGTGTGTCCTATCTCCATGTACCAATAAAGTTAAACTGCACTTGTAATTTACCAAATTGATGTGGTGACATGGACCAACTAGTCATCGTGACATGGGTTGCATTGCTGTGTTTACATGTGGTGACCTTGTTTTTTCGGAAACATTAGGATTTGTTCATTTGTGGTAAATTCTCCCTAGAATAGCCTAACTATAACTTGTGATATATACTTCTCTAATTTTGTGGCTATAAAAATAGTGGAGGTGTAGTTAAGATAGGGAAAGTTGTGGCAGCCCAGAACCAAACGATACAAACTAGTGAAAACAATATCATATACCGTGGCGACAGGTAGGGCGAGAGCGGGCGCCCGTCCTACCTTGGTTCGCTTAGAAAAAACGTTTACACCGAGGCAGCGTGCCTATCGATTGACTTGCCAGTAGCAAAAATAAGGGAAGGATAAGAATTAGCGTAGGACTGCATACCGTTCGATTGGGCTATTGGCTATTGGGCCGTGTAGCCTACTGCCGAGCGAGTTGGTCAGCCTTCAGCGTTTCTCTCTCGTTTCTAGTTTGATCAGAGCCACGTTTGTGCGATCAGATCGGAGTAGATGAGAACGGGAGTTCGCAGTTTCGTCGGCGTCCAGCGCGCCGCCTCTACCGATCTGTCTTCCCTCTGTTCACCGGGTCGCCGCCGCTATACACCTCGCGTCAATTCTGAAGGAGGAACCCTTGTCCGACTAGTTGGTCTTGGTTATTTAATTAACGTGAAGTTGAGCCTACGGGATCGACCATTGCTTCCTCAGGCTGAAGCAGCACCAGATCGATCAACCAAGCAACACAGACGGATCAAATACCGAGGAAAAGCAACACCCGGCAACCACGTCCTGAACAACGATAACCTGGGCAGGTTCAGCACAATACGGAAGGAGAGCAAGCCAATTATCGGTATGAATGTAATTTCATTTTACCATTTAAATAAGTTGCTATGATCACTCATTGATTATGCGTATAATTGTATCAAGTATTTATGTGTCTGGACAATTTTGATTTCTTGCTCAATGATTTAAAGTTCGCTCGACCTTAATTTTTTCCCGTCCTTCGCCACTAGTCATATAGCACCAACCATATATTGCTACATTCGGGAATTCCTGGGCCATGGCTCCTGTTGCGATGGATGCCTCGAGCACATGAAAAAAAAAGGACGTGTTTGTTTTGAGTCAATCTGGATGAAGATAAGAAAGCCAAAATAAACCAAAGTGGGTTAAAACACACTCGCACCACACAACCGTGGCAACCATCAAACCCTAAACCAAAACGTAATGGACTAAAAGAGATTAAAATGACAAATATGTACCCAAGCAAAAACAAAATATATACCCATAATGTTTTGTAGGCCTCCTTCCACATTTGAATTCCACGTGATTTTGAAAGCAACAACCATTAGATCATTGGATGGCCACGCAAATCGAAGAGAAATCTCGCCTCCCCTAAAAAAAAAAGGAGAAGTCTCGCTTGTCCTTTTCGCAGCTCCATAGGCCACCCGCACATAAAAGAAAAGAAGCAGCTCCCTGCAATTTCCATCCCATCTCGAAGGAGCTGCCGAATCGCCATCCCCACGATCCTCCCACGCGCACCCAGCCCCAAAACCCCACGCCGTGCAAACCCTAGCCGCCGCCGCCTCCACATCTGCAATGGCCGGCCTCCTGCGGCTCGCCGGCGCCGCTCGATCCCTCTCCCGCGCGCTAGCCCCGGCCGCGCCGCACCACCGGAGGCTCGCGGCCTCGGCGGCAGCCCTGGCGGAGGACGAGTGCTGGACCGAGTGGGAGGAGGAGGAGGAAGCGCGGCGGCAACGGGCCCGCGCCTCGGCGCCAGCCGCGGAGTCCTGCCCGGCCGGCGGCGGGCCCACGGGCGTGCAGTGGGTGGTGATGGGCCGCCCCGGCCCGCAGAAGCACGCCCACGCCGCGCGCCTCGCCGAGGTGCTCGCCGTGCCCTACATCTCCATGGGCACGCTCGTCAGGCAGGAGCTCAGCCCCACATCCTCACTCTACAAGAAGGTCCGGTCTCTTCTCCGCTCGGAATTGTCCGATTCGTGTAGAATTCTGCATTGGTTATGATTTGAGCCGCCCTTCGTCCCCCTTTTAGCAATTCTCCAGGGATCCTTCTCTCCTGGATCACCTGAGTCTGATTGGCGCCACTAATTCTGGAGGTTTCTTCCGATTTGAATAATTTTGGAGATCCCCAAGGCGTTTCGTTTATTTAAAAACATTTTCATTTTCCTAGTCTTTTCTTCACTTAACCCAAGTGGTCAGTTTCCTGCGCGTTTTAGAAATTTATCGTGAGTCCCCTTTGTACTCATGTGATCTACTATGTGATATTTGCCCCCAAGTTCTCCGAGACCACAACTTTCTTTGGGCTAGAAAGTTCTTTTAACTTCTCATTTTCCCCACGAAGCATTTACACAAATCAAAAGACTTTTCGTGGTCACGATATCCTAGTCCTTATCAAAGGCCACGTTTCGAACAATATATTATGATTATTGTCTTCCACATTTTTTTCTTGATTACATTTCACGAGTATTGTCTTCCACATTTTTTCATGCTTACATTAGACCGTATGATCCTGGGAGGAGTGTGGCGGTCATGTCTTTCTCAGCGCCCTTCCTCGTAGATGACTGTAGGCAACCCGTAATTGCTTATGTTTACATAGCATTCTGGGGGCAATTCGGGAATTTCACATTGCTTGGGTTTCATAAGCTAGTTTGGAACATTCAGTCCTGGCGTCTTGTGGAGGGCGGCCGCTGCATAGACATGCTTCCTCCATTTGTCTGGCCTTCTGGTTCTACCTTTCTTGAACAGCTGGAGAATAGTTGGTAGAGTTTCCTAATCGTAGTCAAGGAGAACCATTTCACAAATGGTCACTATTATATAAAGATTGGACTAGTGATTCGAAAATGTGACGACAATTGGTTGTTGCTTTGCAGTTATTGGATTATGCTAAATTGCCTTTTCATTGCATATCAACAGATTGCTATTTCACAAATGGTCACTATTATATAAAGATTGGACTAGTGATCTGAAAATGTGACGACAATTGGTTGTTGCTTTGCAGTTATTGGATTATGCTAAATTGCCTTTTCATTGCATATCAACAGATTGCTAATTCGGTGAATGAAGGGAAGCTTGTGCCAGAGGATATCATATTCGGATTGCTGACAAAGCGTCTTGAGGAGGGATACAACAAGGGTGAAACTGGATTCATCCTCGATGGAATCCCACGCTCTCGTATGCAAGCTGTATGTTCCTAGTTACTCCTACCTCGTATGCTTGAACAAAACAACACTTATTGTTACCATGTGGTTAACCAGTTAGCCTAGACAATAGTATGCATTGGTGCTTAGATACTTTCAACGTTGTGACTAGTCTCATATTTCAGGAGATTCTTGATGAGATCGTGGATATCGACTTGGTTCTGAACTTCAAATGTGCTGATAACTGTTTCATGAAGAAGCGGTCTGGGGGTGACATCTGTACCCACTGTGGGCAGCTTCTTGATGCCAGCAGTCCGGTTTCTAGGGAGCGTAATCTGTCCTTTGGAAGCTCTACATGGCATGCTCAGGCGCAACCGTCTGCTATGCCTATTATAGGTCTGGAGAACTCAAGGATGGAGAAGATGCGTGCTTACGCTGAACAGGTATATTCAGCTTAACCGAACCTTCTGAATTCATATGGCTAATTAGGATAGATCTCAACTTTGCTTTGCAGTTAAGGGGCCATATGACTTGAAACTTTATCTGACAAAACTAGTACTTATCTTGTGCTCTCACAAAGACAACTCTTGGACATATATAGGGGTTTGTGCTATTACAACTTTAATGATGGTGTGAATGCGTGATTTCTTCCAGTAGTAATATGGAAACCACAATGTGCAGGCCAAGCAGCTGGAAGATTACTACAGGAAACACAGAAAACTCGTGGAGTTGAAGACATCGGCTCGCCCTGGGGAAACCTGGCAGGGTCTCGTCGCTGCCCTGCACCTCCAGCATCTAGACCCATCCCCGATGCCACACAAACTCACTGCGTAAATAGTATCAACCGAGTCTATGGATCTACATTGTGATCCTTGCCTGCGGCTTACGTATTATAATTATATGCTTGTGAGAGTTCTAGCCCCTGAGGAGTCAGTCGGCTATGGTGCTTTGTTCTTTTTTGCTATAGATAAAATGTAAGCGATTTTGTAGACGCGCTTGCTTATATGTTTGTAACTGAGAGTATAGAACTTGCAAATGCAAGTGTGCCAGGCTCTGCTGTGCTGTTGTTCTGAGTACCAGTTTCGCTCAATATAATTTATCGTGCAATCACCCTAAAGCAAGTTATTGTGCATTTTCTTGTGCACATCTATCATCTCCTGCTGTGGGCTTTTAACCCCTGAAGATACCAGGAAAGACCATGATGAGATCAAGAAGTGTATGGTAAGCATCAAAATTGATAAAAAATTTCCTAGAGTTCCACGGGTACCTTGCACTGGGCTGTACAGTTTGTTGCTCTGCTCCCATTGGCTTGAAACTGTACATTTTTTGTGAACAAACGCCTATGATACGCATCAGTTTATCCTGGAGCAGTTTGAATACATGTGTTGCGCCAGCGGTCAAGCAGTTGTATGTACTAACTCCGTTTCTAAATCTAACATGTTTCAGTAGGCTAAAATAGCCCACCAAAACTTGTTACATTTTGGAACAGATGTACAAGTAATACTTGCAAGGGAGCCAGTCCAGTACTACGTGAGTATAAATGTGTGGGCAGTCGTGCAGCCTGGGAGGGGATTCGGGTACACTCCACGGCCTCATTGATTTGGTGAAAGACTACTGGAAGATCTATAGTACTCTAATGTAGTGATAGCTGGGTGCCAGATCTGAATTGCACTGTACAGCCTTCTCAAACTCCACTTATCAGGAGTAACTTCTTCTCAAAGCAAAGATCATAACCACTCCTTCTGTCTAGAAATAAGTGACTTGGATTTGTTTAGATTCGCATATATCTAGACATGTTTTAGTGTATACAAAGTCAAGTCAGTTATTTCTAGATGGAGGGAGTATTATTTTCTGGTTACAAATATAGGTGCACTTTGTAACAACCACCAAACAGCAGACTCGTGCTAGCTACTAAACCTCAAAGTGCTTCCTGGTTAACTTATTTCCTGCACACCTAATTGACAGCAAAACAAAAAGGAAACCGCCCCCAATTTCATTGCGTTGGCACCGAAACAATGCACTGTGTTTCTTGGAGCAATCGACTAGTCGATCGCAACCAGAGCTCATGAAGCAATCCTGCAGTAGTAGTAGTTCATGCAGTGTTATATATATATTCTCAAATACAGACAACATAAATACTCCCTCTGTTTCATAATATAAGATGTTTCGCTCTTTTCATAAAGCTAAAACACCTTATATTTTAAAACGAGGGAGTATAATAAAAAGAGTAATACTACTACAGTCTACAGGTGTAATTCTATACCACTGTACTACCTTTCATCCGTCTTGATCGCCTTCTCCCTTTCAAGGTGGAAAGACACGGCCTTCAAAGTCCTCTTGCTCGCGCTCCTGGACAGGTTAACCGAGTCCCCTTTCAACAAGTGTGCTTCCTCGCAAACTCTGCAATGTGCCGCACACTTCAGGATCTAAAATGCGAATCAATCGAGTGTAGGGATAAATCAGTGGTAATATGTCAGGACAGACGATGGGTGCACATACCCGTCCTGGTGACCGCGGGAGGAAGAAGAGGGTTTAAGCGCACTGTCAAGCAGACTACCCGTTGGACTCTCTGTTTCTGAAGATCTGACAGTGGACGTGCTAGTAGACCCAGGCTTCAGCATGCCGAGAGGGGACAGCTCTGGAGACGACGACGGGGACTCGAGCCGCGCGAACGGCGGCTTATAGGAGGTTCCAGCGAGGCCAAAGCCAGGGTTGTGCGGCGCACAGGCCATGAGGCGCATGAGCAGGTTGGCCGGCTTCAGCCTGCCGCTGGCAGAGATTGTGGCCGTTCTTTCATCATCCTCCAGTAGACCTCTCCTCCTGCCAGCTGCTTCAGCCCTTATCAGCGATTGCAGTGTGCTGCTCCTTCTGCTAGAAGGGCAGTCTCCTGCAGGTCGACGCTTGGAGTGGGACTCGTCGACGATCTCTCGGTTCTCCGGGGTTACTCCTGCCGTGTCTTGTCCCTGTTGAAGCTTCGCGTTGTCCCCTCTCGCTTTATTATCTGTTTGTGTGGCCGCGTCGTGCGCTGACAGGTGATTGTTGAAGCCAGGAGAGCTTGTGCCTGAGGACGGCATGCTTGTTTTGGGGGATGAGTCGCTTGAGGAGCCTGAATGTGGCATTCTGCATTGCTCGTCGTACCCGATGGTGGAAGCAGATGGTGATGACAGCAATGCTGGTTGGAGAACTGGTGATGGCACTGTCACTTTCATGGCTGAAACAACAGCAACATGAGGAGGCGACGGTGGTACTGCCGCTTCTTTAAAGACTGGAGCAGCAGGATCAGTGGTAGGAGCAGGAGATGGAGATGTTGAAGGCCACCCTTGAATTGAGCCAGGAGAACGAGGCGACTCTTGTTGTCGAGCTGGCTTGGGAAGCTGAACCTTTGCATTGTTTGTAATACTATCCTGCTGATGATCTGAAAAAAAAAGGGAATCTACTTATTATAAGCGGTGGGTTCAGGAACAAAATACAGTTGCTCATTATTCGTGGATCCAATACCTGGTGTCGAATGGTCGAGTTGGAGCTCGGAGCCCTTGAGGACGTACTCGGTGCCTTGCGCGGGCAGCAGCAGATCCCCTTCGGACAGATCGTGCCACACAAATCCGTTCTTGTATCTCCTGCGTGCCATCGTTCTGTTATCGATACAATGTTGGGTAAAGGAATGGGTATGTTGTGCATACCTTTTGCAGGACCAGGAATACTTGGCTGCCATGCCCTTCCCTCTCAGGGCATCCAGTCGGCTAATCACATCTGAACACATTGCAATTATGGTAAGGCACTCTGCAATGACAGCTAGAGATACTGATCGAGCGCCAGCGGGAACTAACCTCGCAGGTAGAGGCCTCGTGGGGAGGCGAGGGGCACCTCCATTAAGTGTGGATGCTCCAGGTGATGGTTGCGGCACAGGTAGTACACCACCGCCACCCTCGTCATCCCTCTCTCGTGCCTCTTGGTTGACGGCGGCTCCTGCTCCGCCTTGGCGGCAGGCCTGGTACGTATCCCGGCTGGGCTGGCACGCCGTCTTGCCCTCCCCTCCATTGTGTTCAGTGGCTCCTCCGACATGTACGTACGGGTGTATCAATCTGATCAACTTACACTGCAGTCATATCAGAAACAAAAGAATCGGAGATCAAAGATATGGACAAGACAATGCAGGTAAGCAGAAGTGGAATGTGGGTGGGGCACATTGTGTTGGTGAAATGGCGTGGTTCCGCAAACAAGAAATCGTACGTAAGAGAAACAAAGAACAAACCTGCTGCCTTCTCTTCGCGTCTCAGGGATAGAACTGGAGATGGATTATCAGGTATTGTTGTGCTTCCCTCTGGGTTCAGAAGAAAGCGAGAGGCCTTTTGTACAGGGTGTGTGGTGCACGGCCAGGGTAGGAGGAGAGGTGTGCTGGGTAAGAAAGAGAGATACGGGAAAGAGTTGGTGTTGCTGCCCACATGGGGCACATGTAGGATGGGCAGAGTACAGTTAGACTTACTTGCTCTGCCTGTTGGGTGTTGTACTCTGATTTGGTTGGTTTTACTTTTACTCCATGCAATGCAGTTGCAGACACCTTTCTTCTTTCCTGAGCGTTGCTTTGCCTTTGCATCTCCAGCTTTTTCCACACACCGATGCTTCAAGTGCAGCCTAGTGGAGAGCTCCTCCTGGCTCTGGGATCTTTGATTCTCCTGATCTGGAGGTAATACAATACAAGTAAAATATGATCCTTGTATACTCAGCATTACTAAAGCTAGGTTCAAATTTTCAAACAAAAAGTTGAGATCAAATTTTCATGGAAGATAGATATCTGATGCGCAAAGTAGACCATCTATGAGGCATATGGGAGTCCAGGGATTCGGGGAGAGATAAATCTCAGATTTACCGGAACAGCCTCGCTGTTATCTTGAATAAATGAGATTATTTTTAATCCTGTAAAATATCTAAACACTTACCTGACAGTATCTCATATTTAGCCCTGGTCCTAGCATGCCTGCAAAGACATACAAGATGCTAACCACTCTAGCAGATATGAGTGACTTAGATGACGATCTTTGCATCATGATGTTCTGCAAAGAGCAATTCCGTGAGAAGGACCTGATATGTTTGGTATAACCCCTTTCAGGATTCCTAAAAAGGGCAGAATTATTGTTGGTTGTCTCACTTTATCTTTTGGCTGAATGGAATGTCAACTAAGCAGCATGTTTAGTCAACCTAATGCATGTCTGCCATAATATCACATCAGCAATGTCCTTGAAGCAAGTTATTTGCTTTTTTTTTTGTTAGAGCGTCACATGCTGGACGATCTCTGTTGAAAGTTGGAGCTGAGCTTAAAGGTTCCCATGAGGGTAAGTATATTTCGGTCCAGGTAATATGGTTGTTTTCTCAAGCAATAAGTTCTATAGATCAGAAATTTACAAAGAAGCCATACAACAAATATGACCTATCATTTCCGTGAGGATCAGACATTATTTATCTCAAAACAAAGAAGCATAACATCTGGAAGACTGGAACATGTGCTTTCTTGCAGTTATCTCTTCTGTACGGTATCTAATCTATCAAGGAGAGAGCGCATAGTGAAGAAACAAAAACAACATATGCTACTCCCTCCGATCCAAATTAATGGCCTCAGATTTGTCTAGATTCGGGTGTATTTAGACATGTTTTAGTGCTAGATAAATCTGAATCTAGAAAAATGTGAGTCCATTAATTTGGACCGGAGGGAGTAGTTATAATGTAAAGTGTGCTTGCTGCGGCTAACATAATCAACTCATACCTGGAAAGACATGATACTGTGCCTTGATCAGAGAAGGTCCCATAGAACAGAATGCATGTCAATATGTCACCATGTGTTGTTTCAGTCAGACCACAACAGAAATGTCCCTTGCTTACCAAAGAAATGTCTGTTGCTTACCAGGACTGCAAGTAGAGCAGCAATGTTACATGACTTAAAATGATTTTTTCCCATTAAGGATAGAATCCAGAGTCTTACCGTTATATTCCAAAACCTTAACAAACCAAGGAAGATATCATATTGTTGTAACAACCAAGCAAATGCTCCTAGGGAGATCCATAATTCATACACCCTATGTGGATTGTACATCTGTGTGTCCCTTACAGAATAGATGCCCATAAAACCCAAGTAGATGATAACACTATAAATCGTGGACCACTCATACGTACCATAAGTTGAAATGCACTGCGGAAACACAAAGTCATGGAATGAACTAAATAGATAAAAGGATATGATAATGTGAAATAGTACGATATTTCCTTACAGGAAATGGGCAGCTGTCAGTGATGCTAAGAAACCAATTGATTGAATGGAAAAGGTGCTCTTAGCAGCACCAAGCTATACATTGGTAGTTGCCAGAATTTCCAAGTGATACCGACTGAATCAGCAATGAGTGAACCTGACAATAAAATTTAGACACAGATTGTATTTCCGGTATCACCTAAAGAACAGATGTCAACACCCATGTGGATCATAAAGCTATAAACCTTGGACAAGTCATAACTATCATATGTTGAAATGCACTGGAGAAATACAAAGTCATGAAAGGAACTAAATAGTCAAAAGGATATGTTAATATGAATTGGTACAATATTTCCTTACAGGAAATGAGCAGTGACTACTAGAGCTAAGAAACTAATCGATTGAGTGGAACAGGTACTGTTAGCAGCACCGGGCTATACATTGCTGGTTACCAAAATTTCGCTCAAACTAAAGTGATACAGACTGAATCAACTATAGGCTAACCTAACAACAAAACTGAGGACTCGCTTGAAAAAAACATGTTCATGCTCTTCAACACCTTATCATGGAGAAGAAATCAGAGCTGCACCTGGACCCTTTTCGTCCCCTTGAGGAAGATCTCCTTGGCTCCTTCTAGCATGTACCCATCAAACTCCACAGCAATTCCGCCGTTGAGCCTCTTCAATACCAAGAACCACTTGCTATCTTTCCTCCAGAACCCTGAAACTGATCCAGGTAATGCAGGTTGTTGTGATTTGCCTGCATCAACGCTCTCCTAGATTTTCCATTTGAGGTCCTCAACGGCATTCGTATCAGCATGGACTGAATCGAAGTCTGGTTGCATACTTGAGATGATCGCCTCAACGATGCTCATCATGCTTGCCTGCTTGGCGCTGAGTATCGCAAGGTATGATGGGGCGAGCGCACGCTCTGCCTCGCCCTCACACACACGGCACCAGTAATTCCCTGGCTCGACGTCCCTGAATTTCCTGACGGTGAGGGTTTCCTTGGCCTTGGAGAACTTGGTGGGCGCAACCCTGGTATCCTCGACGAGGCGGAGCCCGAGCTGGCCCTTCGGTCCCCACCTGTCCCAGTCCTCCCAGAAGTGTCGGTTCTCGACAATGCCGGCGATAGAGGAGGATAGGAGGTGGTCGACGTCGACGTAGAAGACGAGGCGCTTGCCTCCTCGGGCATGCCGGCGGTGGTGTAGGCGGCGGCGAGGCAGAGAGTGGGGTCGAGGACGAGGGTGCGGTTGAGGTAGCGGACCTCGGCAAGGGCGCAGAGGAGACTGCGCGTGTAGTGTGTCATGGGCTTGCAGCGGTCGCCGCCGCCGTGGTAGGAGAGAAAGGAGAGGAAGGTGCCGCGGCCCAGAGCGGCCGGCCGGGTCCATGGCGACGGCAACAGACGAGAGACGATGGCGGCTCGATATGGTTCGGCTCGGTTCTGGCTGTCTTGTGGTCGTGCAACCGTGAAGTGTCTGTCCGGCCCGTTATCATTCGTTGTCCCCAAACCTGGCCAACGGGCCCGGCCCAGCACGGCACGGCGTGGGCCTGGTACACGCTTCACAGGCTTGGCCTAGTACAACATGCCTGGCCAGTCTAGCTCGCGGGCCGGGCCAGCCTGCGGGCCCCACCCTACGACACCAGCCCAACACCTTGGCTAGACGGGCTGGCCCGTGGCATGCCAAGGCTCGTGGGGCCTGTTGCGGCATGTTTCGTCTTTTTAGGCCACCAACGTTAATTTTTTTAAAAAAAAATATATATATATATATAATTAGTAGAATAAGTCAAGGTTTCATACGGGATAAGAAGTGAGCTTTATTAATGTTGTCTTATTAGAAACCTTACATCTCTAGTAAGGAAAAAAGTACAATTTGCTCTAAAAGGAAAAGAAAAAAATTACACCAACTACAACTAATTAGTTCTCTCCGTCTTGCTTCAGATAAAACAAGATGTGCCAAACAAAGTGAACGGTTCCACCTCTAGGCTTGATCAATACTAGGAAGCGACTGCCTCTTCTACACTTAGCTCTCCATTTCGCGGCACCATCTTTCTCATATTCTTCTTCGTCGAACTAGTCATGCACCCTGTTCTTTCTTCGCACATGAGGTGATACTAGATTTGCTCCGAACCCATTGGCTGGGATTCGGTTCAGCAACTATGTCTAGAGTTAAATGGATGGTGTGAACCGTGGAGGATGATAATGAGACTATGAAAATTGAGAGGATGGTGTGGAGAATGAGAGGGGTGGGATATCCTATTTATAGCAAATGATGAGGGTGAGGCAAAGGGGCATGAAGGAGATATGGCCTAGAGGCCAATAATAAATAGGTTTATTATCGTATCTAAAATTAATTTATAATAATTTCATACTGTGATATAACAGTATCAAGAGAAAACATTGATACATGTGTGGTATGTAAACAATAGTAGCCTCTATTAACTAGTTCGTTAGGTAACCGATGATCAAGGTTTTCTGGCCATGGGGCTTTTATGCCAGTTGACAACGGAGTCATATCATTGAAGAATGATATGATGGACATTACCCACTTAAGTATTTTAGTGAGATCAAGTCACATGGTTTATTATTGCAATCCTTATAAACTAAGTGACATTTTCCTTAAACCGTGAGATATATTAATCCCTGCCTCCCGAGACTACTTTGATTACACCAACTGTCATGTCCGTAAGTAGGTGACTATAAAAGTGTATGTTGGGTATCCCAGAGGAACAGTTGAGGGATGTGCATCAAGATCGGGATTTTTTTCACCCGCATGATGGGAAGATAGACTGGGCCCACTCGGTGAGACTGTATCCGATAGGTTGTAACCATTGACTAGGTCAGGGGATACAATATCATAATAACGAGATAAATGGACTTGTTGAAAAAGAGATAGGTATGTTGATACGATAGATCAAAACTCGGACAAGTCATGTATCGAAGAAACAAAGGGATAGAGACATTAAGTTTATGGTTCGAATACGATAAAGTTTCATGGAATGCATGGGGGTCATTATGGACATCCTGGTCCCGCTATTGACCATTGATCGAGAGAGATCTCGATCATGACTGTGCCATTTCCGAACCGTAGGGTAACACACTTAAGGGCACAACAATGTTCTGAGATTGTTACGGATGGAAGGGATCACAAATGAGAAAGAAGAGAATCAGAATCATTCCGATAAAACATTGCCGAAAAAGTTCCGAAGAGGATCCGAAGTTGTATCAAAAGAAGGAATAGGACGAAAGGTGTTTTAGAGTAATAGAGATTTATAATATGCATTTATATATGTTATTTATGAATTAACATATACTAAATAAGTATTTTAAATTAATATTAAAGGGTAAAACCTCTGCTGATGGGCCAAAAGGTAATCAACCCAAGAGGAAGGCCACCCCAATAGACAGCACGCAGTTGCCATCTGTCGTTGTTGGCCCAGCTGGCCGGCCCACGCGAGCGCACAACACGGTGCACAGGCGAGCGAGAGCGGGCGGGCTAATGTAGGCAGGCCCACGCATCATCACGGGCCCAAGGCGGGGCACAGGCAAGCGCACGCGCAGGCACGGTGCCACTGGGCTGCCGCAACTAGGCCCATCTGGTCACCATCGCCTCGCTGGCCCCTGCTAGGCCGTGGGCGAGCTAGCATGAGGGCAGGCCCAGCCGGCCACCTGCTGCTGCTCCTTCCTCTCCTTTTTCTTTAGTCTCACCCCCGGACTTTAGGGGTGAGAGTCCTACTTTTTCGCTTATATGGTGGGAAAAAGACACACAAAAATAAAAGGGGATTTCCTAAGGACTATTTTTCTTAAAGAATGTTCCCTTCTCTTTCTCAGTTGATTCTCATGAGTGCGGTTCCACGAAAAACTGTGCACGAGAGAGTTGACAACACCGGTATGCCATCACGCTGCTGGATCCCAGTTCCAGATGGTCTACTTCCGCATCCCGGCTGGATCGGGGAGAATGGGAGTCATCGTCGGATACCGTACGTGTGCGATACCTCGGATTGTGCTGCCACTTGTGGCGCTGCGCTGTCATGCAAGGACCAGGAGGAGACCAAGGAGGAGTTTCGCGACCTTGAGGTCGGCCACAAGTTCGACTACTTTAGCCACGTTCCCCGCGGGACGTTAACCATGTTCTATCTACAAGGGTATGTAACCAAATCTCTATTCCTATTACTATATTAATTCGTAGATAGATATGGATGTTTGGGTAGTTCTACAGTAGATTTTTTTGTTTCTGCCGCGGATCTCCTTCAGTGGTATCAAAGCCAATCTATGCATAGTTGTGCTAGTACGGGTAGACCACATGTTGATTATGGGGTGTTGATCGCATAGTTATCACATTCCCACGTATAATTGTTTATATTGCGACATTGTGAGATGAAGCGGTTCGGACTGACCTTACGTGTAATCCTACGTGAGAGTGGTTCAATGCTCGACATACGGCTTGTATCGTATAAATGACTAGTGGGTGTTTGTCTCTATCACAATAATGTATATGGAATTTACAACGGAAGACCCCATGATAGGAGTAATAAGACAACTATCAGATCATTATTGTGGTTGATGATCATAGGTATGAACGATTCTATCTCGAAAGTCCTAGCGGCCACGTAAATTCCACAACTTGTAAAGTAGGAGCTTTATGTTGTAGGGAGGGGCTTGTAATATGGCGTGGTCATGACCTTAAGAACTTCATGTAGAACGGCTAACTGGTAGCGCCAACCCATGGCGTCATACTGGCGGCGTGTGATGATGATCATCCGCATGACATGAAGGAGCACGTCACATCACATTTATAAAATTGCATGTGATGTTATTTTGTGCATCTTGTTTTCCTTAGTTGTATTAGATACGCGACGGTAATTAAAATGGATGATTCCTAAATAATACCAACTTTAGTGTTCTCTCTAAAGTGTGCACACCAAGAAAGTTCGTCGTTATAAAGCAGGTAGTGATGATAGGGTGCTAGACATATCTGCGTTCGATGCAAGCCATGTATGCATAGCAAATGCACTTAGGTTGAGTTGGAGAGCATAGCATGTACAAACATGGCCTCAGAACACGAAAGATCGAGCATGAGTCAGGATAATGTGATCGACGGATATATTCCACCCTGGTAGCTGTATTAAAGGCCATGACGATCGGGGATGATGTGGTGTAAAGGGATCGTGTGATCGCTAAAATCATCTTAGAGATGATGATTTTAGTGGGATTTCCTATGATAATTTGATTATAAAACTAGAACCCAAAATTATGAACTTAGTATTATGTCTTTGCAGATGTCCTTGTAGACCATGGCAAATAAAATTCTGCCATTCAACCTCGGATCTATATTCCGTGATGAGTTTCTTAGAGTAGATGGGTCCAACTTATTGAACTGGTATCAACGCTTAAAGGATATCCTCATGTGCAATGGCATAGTCTACACTATACAAGACCCACTTGGAGATCCACCCAAAACTGGTGCAAGTCAAGAGCACCATGATGAATACCGCAATCGTCGTGGTATGTACATCTGTGTTGGTAGCACTATTCAATTAAACCCGGCGCCTGAATTGTGTGCGCAGTTCATGCACACTCAAACATATGAGATAATGGTCGAGTTGAAGGCGATGTTCGAAGGACAAATCAAGCTTATAAAGTTTGATCTCCTTGACAAGTTTATTTCCCAAAGGATGGAGTAAAACACGTGTTTGAACAATCATTTGGAGATTATGCACGACTTGCATGAGTCGCTCGCATTTGATGTGGACTACTGGATGGATGCTAAGCTCGTAGTAGATGTGGTATTGTGTTCGCTTCCACTTAGCTACGAGAATTTCGTCAAAGAATATATTACGAAAAAGGAACAATACACCTTTCATAGATTCCTACAACCATTGAGAACTGTGAAGGTAGAAACCATTGTTGTGGAAATCATCGACTGAGTAGGTATAAGTGATATACGATTTATAATTGTGTTTCTCACAAAACATTGTTGCAGTTTTTATCAAGTATACGTGTTCTTGTTTTATGAAAATAGGACCATCTGCAAGAGCGTTGCATGGAGAAGACAAGGAGACAAGGCGTGTGGATGGCTGATGAGTGCATATTTGCATCATGTTTTATATTATTATTTTGCACTGTAGTTGTAGGATCTTGGTATTTTACGACGTTCATGCGCATGTTTTATGTCTATTTTCACCAGGATCAGGACAGATGATGGATACAATGGACACAATCCTTGGAGCAGTTGTATTGGGGAGAAAAGGAGTCAAAAACAACGTAAATCACTTATTTGATAAATATCAATAACACCAGAAGAAAACCCAAAGCGATCAAGGCATATAGACGGTTTAATGACCAACTATACGGCGGGAATAAAATTTCGGCCGTATAGTTCCGGTCGTATAGTTGGCGTCACCACCGCCTCCTCAAATAGTTTCACCCCATGCAACTGGATCGAGGAGATGACATACAGAACAACCAGAAATCACCGAAACCTCACCTCTGAAAGGCATCTGGAGGGGGAACTCGTACATCGGGGATCCATCTTCGCCTTGCGCATATCCGGAAGACTAAGGCATCGATCTTCCTCATCAACCGCTGCATCACCACCATTTTCATCCATCCCATATACATCTTGTCTAGATCTTGTTGTAATTTCCATACTCGTTGTGGATTTATAAAGGTACTATTCATCTATGATAGATTTCATTGTTATTGCCATGATGTTGGTTGCCTCCATGTCTGAGTAGATCATTAGTTCTTGGGGAGACGGAGAAACCCTAGTATAAGATTGAAATAAGATAGAGTTTATTATGATATTTATCGCTTTGACCATGTGTTAGATTGTCTGCATCTTGATATTGGGAGAGGTCGACCTCTCAATATTTGCCTCTTGTGGGGACTTGATGGAGGGAACTACTTGTTGGTAGACGAAGGTGTGTTAGCACTTACAGTGACTATAAAGATGTGGGCACCCCTTACGTATCAACTTGGGAACCGAGGAAACTCACGGAACACTATCCATGTCATGGGATACGTCCTACAGGATTAAGTCCCTTAATAGTGCAGTAATTCGATTGATGTCGATTGCTGACAGTTGTAGTTATGAGGATGATGTGAGCAGTGGTTGCTTCCTATTTGTCCAAATACGGAGTTCGTACCACACATACACAGTTGAGAATGTTCATGATAATAATCTTTATCTTAGTTCTTTATAATGCTAGAGGTGTATCCGCTACTTCCTGAGAACGCCTTTTTCCCTATTGCAGTTCCAATCTCTTTTACATATGCAATACCTACTTTCTGTGTTCAGTTGTTTTACTTTACTTATTGTTCTCTTATACCAAAAACCCAAAAACACCTTTTTACACAATATTCACATTTTATCTTGTTACTTAGAACTTTATTTAGTATTTCTATCATAGTATTAATTCAAGAGTTATTAGACTTCAGACTTCTGCTCCCTGTGAGATCGATATCTTTATTTCGAAACTAGCTAAAACAATCTATGCACTTGCAATTATCGAGCTATTTTCTAGCACCATTGTGAGGGAGCTAAGCGCTATAGGTCTTTTAGTTTTTGCTTATTTATTTTTGTCTTGCTAAGTTTTGTTTTGAGTTAGAGGTTTCCACCAACATGATGGAGTTTGAGCATATGGCTAGTGCTAACCACTCAACCACTTTGGGAAGCCTTATGATATCAAAAGAGACAACTCCAATGATAAGACAAGGGGGTTTGAAATAAATCCTCTACTACTTGGTATACAAGAAGCAATTTACTGGGGATGAAGAAGATCCTTATCCATATGACCATATTGCATGTTTTAAAGATATATGTGGCACTTTCCAATTACCGGGATACAATGCTAATGAGGTAAGGGTTAAACTTTTTAGTCATACTTTGACTAGTACAACTCTCTCATGGTATAGAACTCTACCCTCATAATCCACTACTACTTAGGATAATTTAGCCTATGAGTTTCTAGCAAAATATTATCCATTATAAAAATCTTTTGGAATCAGGTGGCTTATAATGACTTGGAGGAACCGTCCTAATGAAGGACTAGTAAGATCTTACATCAGATTTAAAGATTTACTTAATAAATGTCCTCATCATGATTTGCCTGAATGGTATTTATTGCATATCTTTTATGGCGGTTTAATTGACCCTAATAAAATTGAACTAGACTCTATCACGAAAGGAGCCTTTATGAATCTACCTATAACTAAAGCTTGGGCTTTACTTAATAGAATTCACGATCATAGAGTTTCATGGAATTTTGGTCTAGGAAACGAAGGAGGCATAGAAATAGATTATGATTGTATTCATGACTATAATAAAAAGGGCCATGTTAAATAATTATCTAAAGAACTTTATTTGTATTCAAATCTTGTGTTGCATGTTGTTAAAGCTTTTACAGAACACATCAAAGCTCCAAAAGAGGGTTTGGTCAAGTATGATCTACCACCCGAACCTGAGAAGAAAAGAGAAGTTAAAGCAACACTAGCCTCCCTAGAACCAATATATGAGATACCTTTCCCTAACACTGCACAAAAGCATATTTTTGAATATGAACAGGTCAAACCAGTACAGGAAAAGAAGGAAGAGGAAAGTATGCCAGAAGTTGAGGAACATCTAGAAGAAACTAAAGATGAATAGGTAACCAAGTAAGCAATTATGGCTATGTATGCACACTGTAACATAGTTGAACTTGATAAAGATACTTCTGTATTGGTTAAAGGTAAAACAAAGGTAAAAGATGTGGGTAAGACTATTCTTCCATGCATATTTAAGGAAACCTTGCATTATGGTTTATGCGATCTTGGCAATGAAGTTAATGTTATATCTTATAATTTTTATTTAGAAATAAAAGAAGAAATAGAACCGTCTACAATTGAAAATACTGATATGACGATCATGTTAGCCAATAAAACTCTTAGAATTCCAATGGGAGTAGTAGAATAGGCAACTGTCACAATTAGCAATAAAAACTTTCCTGTTGATTTTGTAGTAATTGATATGCCAGCTGACACTCTTTGCCCAATTATATTTGGAAGAAACTTATTGAGTGATGTAGGTGCCAAAGTTGATTTCAAAAAGGAGATTGTGTCTCTTAACCTTGGGGAAGCGGAAAAATAATTCCACTTTTCCAAATTTAAAGACAAACCTCTACAAATACAAGAAGAAGAGAAGGAGAAAACTATTGAGAAAATGGTAGCTCTCTTCTTTGGTGATCAAGAAGAAGAAATAAATGAAGACTCAAATTATGAAGAAATAGTTATGGAGGACAAGTCCCTAGAAGAACTAGAAGGTGAATTTGATTCACTTCCCATTGTAGGGCCTCCAACTAATGATGCTTTCGAAGAGCCAGAAAAAAGAGGGGACGAGGAATTACCACCCCCAGAATTGATGACTCTACCAGATAATCTTAAATACAGATTTTTAGATGATACAAATAAATTTCCTATTTTATTAGTGCTAAACTTTCAGGAGATGAAGAAGAATAACTCATGAAAGTACTTAAGGAGCATCGTAAGGCCTTTGGGTACTCAATGGATGATTTTAAGGGCATTAGTACCATGATAGCCGTCCATCGAATATTCATGGAGGAAGGTGCTAAACTAGTTGTAGAATTTAATAGACGACTAAAGCCCAAAATGAAGGAAGTGGTAGGAAAAGAAATAGTATGCCTATTGGACGCAAGTATAATCTATCTTGTAAAAGAAAACGAATGGGTAAGTCCTATTCATTGTGTCCCTGAGAAGGGCGGTTTTACTATTGTTCCTAATGAAAACAATGAATTGATACCTACTAGAACTATTGTTGGACATAGGATGTGTATAGATTTCAGGAAATTGAATAAGGAAACTAGGAAAGATCACTATCCTTTACCATTCATAGATCAAACTTTAGAGAGGTTAGCAAACCACACTCATTTTTGCTACTTGGATGGATACTCTGGTTTTTCTCAAATAGTTGTTCATCCTGATGACCAACTTAAAACAACTTTCATTAGTCCTTATGGTTTACATGCTTACCGACGTATGCCTTTTGGTTCATGTAATGCTCTAGCTACTTTTCAAAGATGCATGACTGCTATTTTTGTGGATTTTATAGAACTGATAATGGAAGTATTTATGGATGACTTTTCTATCTATGGAACTTCATTTACTAGTTGCTTGGATAATCTCAAAAGAGTTTTGCAGCATTGTGAAGAAACCAATCTTGTTATAGAATGGGAGAAGTGCCATTTTATGGTCAAAGAAGGTATAGTCCTTGGACATAAGGTATCAGGTAAGGGAATTGAAGTGGATAGAGCTAAGGTTGAGGCCATAGAGAGAATGCCACAACCTAGGGATATAAAAGGTATAAGAAGCTTCCTTAGTTATGTGGGTTTCTATAGAAGGTTCGTTAGGAATTTCTATGGAATATCTAAACCTTTGACTAACCTTCTGCAAAAGGGAGTAAGATTTAACTTTGATGATAAATGTCTTGTAGCCTTTGATAAACTTAAATATGCTTTATCCCATGCTCCTATCATTAAACCGCCTACCTGGGATATGACTTTTGACTTAATATGTGAAGCTAGTGATGATGTTGTAGGAGTAACTCTAGGACAACATATGGGTCGCATATTTAATATTATACATCATGCTAGTAGAACTCTTAATAGTGCTCAAAAGAATTATCCTCAGGAAGAAAAGGAACTTTTTGCTGTATTTTTCTCTTGCGATAAATTTTGTTCTTATATAGTTGATGCAAAAGTAAGATTTCATACGGATCGTGATGGTTTAAAAGAATTCCTTGAGAGAAAAAAATCATAAGCCAAGACTGATCCGCTGGATCCTTTTAATTCAAGAATTTGAGTTCCAGATTATGCAAAGGCAAGAAATAAAGATGTTGGATGCAGTGTCCATATTCGCCCAGCAAGATACCAATCTTATTGAGAGGAACTTTAGTCCTTGTGATTTTTATTTACGAGAATTATTAAATGAACTAAGGTCAATTCCTCCAAAAGAGAAGAAGTCTTTGTTGTTGGAGGAGCTTGTCATCCCCGAATAAGTAAACGGTAAGTGCAAGGTAAGTATTCTTACTCAAATAAGTGATTTGTTTTCATAAATTTTACTTCTGAAATTTTTGCCTTTGAATTCCTCGTGTTTTTCTGAAGTTTTTGAAGATTTTTACCAACTATACGGTCGCAACTATACGATCGGAGAAAAATCTCCGGCTGTATAGTTGGTCGTTAAACCTTCTGTATCTTCTTTGCGAAATTGTTTTGTTGTCTGGAAACTATATGGTCGTAACTATACGGCCGTAGAAAGTCCTCCCGCCGTATAGTTGGTCGTTAAACTCTTATAGATTTTTGATTTTGATGTTTGGATCTATACGGTCGCAACTATACGGCTGGAGAAAATCCTCCCACCGTATAGTTGGTCGTTAAACTCTTAGACATTTCCGTTTTTCTATAAAAAAAAGGTTTTGTCAGTTCCAAGTTGGTAACTTAATCGACCTAGACTCGAGATATTTGGAAATATCTGCCCGAAATCAACTATACGGCTAGAGCTATACGAGCAATGCCCGTATAGTTGGTCGTTACGCGGCAAGACTCCTTCAAATCCGCAATTTCTTTCCCTGTTTTGTTAAGATTCTTTTCTTGGGTGAAAATTTGGTGTTCCTCGCGAGTTTTACCGACCTCTAACCCTCCTTATATATTGTCATTGTCTCTCTCTCTAATCATAATCTTTAGAAACCAATCTACCTCTTCATACGTGAGGACATGCAGACCAAGGGACAGAGGCCTGGGAGAGAAGTTCCTATGGAGATCGGGAGCAATAGCGAGCAAGGCAAGGAGATCAAGATCGTCCCTATGGAGTTCCTTGACACCGACAATGAACATCGGAAGAGGGAGTTGAAATCCCTCGAGCTGAAGATTGAAGAGATGGACAAGGAGACACCAGGGACACCCAAACATCTTCGGTTGCTACGACTTTATCTTGATAAACTTGATGAAGATATTAAGAAGACAACCGAATCAGGTTTTTCTATGAGTCTTAGGGTGATACAAACCCTTCAAGATAACAATGAGCTCATTAAAGAACAAGTGGAAGTGCTAGAGAGGAATAATCTTTTCTACAAGCTGTGTGTTAAAGAATTAGAAGTTGTCAATCAATCCCTCCGTCGCAGGCAGGCCCGTGAAGAGAAGATATCGCGTGCCATGGCGCCACAGTGATCTACAATAATCACGGTGTCAAATAATCGCAAGGGATTATTTGATCCTGCCTGGCTTGATTCCAAGATTGGGGAGATCTTTAAGACCTTGTAATCTATCTTATAAGTTTTACATTACTATTTTAGTTTTGCATTAGTTCAAATTAGAAATAAAGTTTGCATCATTAGAATTCCCTTCAGGAATAGTCGACCCCTTTTATGAAATTCTGAGTTTATTATCATATATGGAGCAGTATTGAGTTTGTGCTTGTCCTATTGGATATATGAATGGCTTGAGTATAATTTTACTTGCACTTGATGATAGCAATATAAGTCTTCCACACCATTGGTATTAATGGAACATACAAAGATAATTTGGTCAATATGTTGTAAGTTCACGGTTTGATTTACAAAGAAAATTATCTAATCAGTTAAGTTGAAAAAGAAACCTTGAACAAAGAAAAATTAAAGTGCTATCAAATTAGAGTGAGAACAAGATGATGTAGAATATTCAAGCTATAAAAACTGCTTCATATACAATTGGAATTTGGTAATTAAGATCGTTAAACTTTGAATTCCTACATGAAGTGGAATGTATGGCTAGCTCCTTTGCACAACACTTAAACAAAAGTGTGAGCATATATATAAAAGAGAAGAAAAGAAGAAAAGAGAAACAAAATAGAGTGAATGTGAGAGCAAATAGGCATACACCACTATATTGTAGTATGACAAAGAAGCGTTTGAGATTTTAAATCCCAAGTGAATATGTTAATCCAAAAACACTTGGGACTACCTTGCTAACTCATTCGGTCGAATTGAATACTTTTGCATCATATTGAGAGTGATCTTTTATGAACTGTTAAATGCTAAGGTGTGGAAGCCTGCTACTATTGGATTGTTCGAGTAAGGTACTATTCATGAACTTATTCCTATGTATCATATATGATAAACACATGTTGCAACTGCCTCATTTATTTTATCGACTCAGCTTCATGAATATGAGGATCACTTCCATTAAGCTAAACTTGCTCGGGACGAGCAAGAGTCTAAGCTTGGGGAAGTTGATGAGTGCATATGTGCATCATGTTTTATATTATTATTTTGCACTATAGTTGTAGGATCTTGGTATTTTACGGTGTTCGCACGCACGCTTTATTTCTATTTTCAGCAGGATCAGGACAAATGATGGATACAATGGACACAATCCTTAGAGCAGTTGTATTAGGGAGAAAAGGAGTAAAAAACGTAAATTGCTTATTTGGGAAATATCAATAACAGCAAAATAAAACCCGAAGCGATCGAGCCATACAGACGGTTTAACGACCAACTATACAGCGGGAATAAAATTCTGGCCGTATAGTTCCGGTCGTATAGTTGGCGTCTCCAACGGCTCCTCAAATAGTTTCACTCCGTGCAACTAGATCAAGGAGACGACATATAGAACAACCAGAAATCGCTGAATCCTCGCCTCTAGAAGGCATCTGGAGGGGAAACTCGTCCACCGAGGATCCATCTTCGCGTTGCGCAGATTCGGGAAGCTAAGGCATCGATCTTCATCATCAACCACTGCATCACCACCATCTTCATCCATCCCATCTACATCTTGTCTAGATCTTGTTGTAAATTCTGTACTCATTGTGGATTAAAAAAGTACTATTCATCTATGATAGATTTCATTGTTATTGCCATGATGTTGATTGCCTCCATGTCTGAGTAGATCATTAGTTCTTGGGGAGATGGAGAAACCCTAGTATGAGATTGAAATAAGATAAAGTTTATTATGATATTCACTGATGTGACCATGTGTTAGATTGTGTTCATCTTGATGTTGGGAGAAATCGACCTTTCAATATTTGCCTCTTGTGGGGACTTGATGGACGGAACTACTTGTTGATAGACAGAGGTGTGTTAGCACTTACAGTGACTATAAAGCTATTGGCACCCCTTACGTATCAACTTGGGAACCGAGGAAACTCACGGAACACTATCCATGCCATGGGATACGTCCTACGGGATTAAGACCCTTAATAGCATAGTAATTCGATTGATGTTGATTGCTGACTGATGTGGTTATGAGGATGATGTGAGCAGTGGTTGCTGTCTATTTGTCCAAATATGGAGTTTCTCCCACACATAAACAGTTGAGAATGTTCATGATAATAATCTTTACCTTAGTTCTTCATAATGCTAGAGGTGTATCCGCTACTCTCTAAGAACGCCTTTTTCCCTATTGCAGTTCCAATCTCTTTTACATACGCGATACTTACTTTTTGTGTTCAGTTGTTTTACTTTACTTATTATTCTCTTATACCAAAAACCCAAAAACACCTTTTTACACAATACTCGAATTTTATCTTGTTACTTAGAACTTTATTTAGCATTTCTATCATAGTATTTAATTCAAGAGTTATTAGACTTCAGACTCCTGCTCCCTGTGGGATTGATATCTTTATTTCGAAACTAGCCACAAACAATCTATGCACTTGCAGTCATCAATGGCATATAAGACGTTGATAGCTGATGACATCTCTCCTTATACATTTATCATCTGGATTAGCTGAGATTAGAATAGAATAGATTTGTAATCGATTTGAGAGTGTGAACATATTAGCGTGTCTTGCAGCTCGCGAGACGGTTATTCATGGTAAATTTGTAACAATCAGTTGTTTGATTATTATGAATGATTTCTATTATAAATCACATTGTTCGATTATGAATATGTTATTCTCATTAAAGTTTTGATGATAATGCCTTATGCATTTATAAAATCCAAAGCTAAAAGATATCCATACTTAATAATGATAAACACAATAGTTTAAGTCATAATAGTGTTGCGTGCTTTCATATTTATGAAAACATGAAGTCATGGGATGTTCAAAATCCTTTGACATTTACAATACTAGGCCCTCTAGGCAAAGATGACTTAAACTAATGCGTTCTGGTAATACAAAATGTATAAATTGTCGAATAGTGTACATAGTGATGTATTATTCATCAGTACGATGAAATCATTATTTCATAGAAACAATTGCAAAATTAATTGAATAAAAGTATTCACATGATAAAGCATGAGTTTGAAATAGTTTGAAATATTCAAATGTTTTTCAGTAATAAAGATGGATATAATATTAACGAGAAAATGAGGCCTCTATGATTTGATCAAAATGGAATTACATCTGATTTAAAAAATAGCGCATGAAAAACACTTGTGAAAAATCGTTTCACAAATTATGTTGATTAGATATATCAAAGCGTATTGATATACTTCAAACATCAAAATAATAATGTATTGGACACATATGGTCTAAAGAGAATCTCTGAATAGGTTATCATATAAAGTTAGAGTTGTAAGTCATAGAATTAGCAAACACTCATGCAATTAGGAAATTTTCGCAAAAACAACACCACAAGAATTGTGGCACGTTTGAGCTTTCTAGAGACTTTGATAAAATCATTGGGAATAAGTCTTTATACAAGTATTTATAAACAATTATAAATACAAAACCTTCCATAAGACAAACTGGTGGTTGTCCAAGGAATTGTCAAGAAAAGTTTCTAGATAAGAATTTGATGCAAGAAAGTAAGAGTTTGAAATCAAGATGTTCAATCTTACCAAATTAGAGTTGCGCAATAGAATGTGTTCCGTGAAACAAAACTCTACTAGAAAAGGGGTGAAACTGATGATTGTGATCATAAAGTTTTTATTAAAGACTTAAATTACGAAAAGTAGGATGCAATGGAGCATTTCCAAACTTGTGGAAATTCATTGATTCACTTGACATGTTAATTAAACATGACATAACTACGGATTACAAAGAAGCGATGGTGGACCCAAATTCGAGAAATGATAAAATAAAGTGTAAATTACATTTAAGATTGCAAAAGTAATGTGATTACTTTATATCATAAAAGTAAGAGGTTACTTGATACTTCCCAGATAAATTAGAGTTATAAGGAAGAAATGTAATATTAGAAAGTACCTGGAAGCTTGTTTTGTCATGAATTGTCTTGACAAAATTTAATGGTTAACTATAGAAATATAGTGATGCTTGAAGTCTAGAGGATTTAATTAGCAATTAAAATGCAATTATGAACTGGTGGTTGATTTTACAAAAAACTAAAAATTCTCCAATTTGAAATTGAAGAAAGGTTGTAATTAGTACAACATGCAAAAGTTTGTTAAGTCGCATGGATGCTAAAACATCTCATAATGGAAAAATCTCGATTTGATCAAGTGATTGTGGGGATTACCAAAATACTGAGAAAGCCCATACTTGTGAAGTATTAAGTGGGAGCTATAGGGACATCGAAAAAGGACTCATATGTGATGACATATTTGAATGGGAGCATGATAAACATTCTAATATATGTGTTTGACATATATTACACAATGTGGTTAGAGATATTTAAAGGTTAAATATTTTGTGAATGAAGTTGAATAAAATATTAAATATTGAAATCTATCAAGACAGATTGGTATATTTAGTAAAGCATCATAGCCAAAATGTTTCCATTTGGATTCTAAAAAGATTTCAGAATGAGAAAAAGCAAAGTTGTTTTTCTTGTTGAGCTAGGTGAAACATTGGTATAAACAACAAATGTTGATGGAAGAAAATGAGATGAAGTTTATCCCATATGAATATGTCATATGTTTCTTCCATGAAATCAACATGATGTGTACTTGGCTAGAATGTGACCCTTAGTTCTTAATAGAACATGTTCTGAGGTGGTTCATGAATCACTAATCCATAAATAAGCAAATCTCAAAGATTTAGGGAAGAATCTACATAGATATTGAAGTGGGTGACAAAAGTATGACTAGTTTGGCTAATGAATTTCGACTTCAAACTAAACACCTTTCTAGTATAATGATGCCTGTGAAAATCCTCGTGATTGATCGACCGTCATCAGAAATACTTGGAAACAGAAGTCTCACTTCGCTACCAAATGAGTACTTCGGTACATTATGAGATAATGTTACAAGTGTAGCATTATGAGACATTTAATTATTTGCAAAATACATATGGATCTGGTAAAACATATCAAATACAAAGTTTCTCATAAGCAAGCATGATCAAAACAATTATGTTTATGATTAGTAAAAATGCAACTAGATTATTTGTACTCTAGTGCAAGTGGGAGACTGAAAGAGATATGCCCTAGAGGCAAATAATAAATAGGTTTATTACCGTATCTCAAATTACTTCACAACAGTTTCATACTGTGCTATAACTATATCAAGAGGGAATATTGATACAGGTGTGGTGTGTAAACAAACCAAGTTCCTGGTAGCCAATGTTCAACTAGTTCATTAGGCAATTGATACCTTCGATCCGGATTACTGATGTAGTATAGCTCTTTTTCCCTAGTAGACCTAGGTTTATCGAATCCTCGGGAAGCAGAAGCGTAGTTAAGTTACTTTCATGGACCTTCAGGAGTTTTAGAATTCCTTTTGTGTTTTTACCAGACCAAGAGTTTGCTATCTTTTGTTGTTGTCGATGATGGAGAGAGGGCCTAGGGCTTTCAATTTCACCTGTAGTTGTGCAAAACATCTGATGGAAATGAAAGATAATAATAAAATATGCATGTAATTATTAGAGCAAGATAAATATATGGGCAGTGCATCCATAATTGATATTGCCTCCAGAACCGCTTATAGCAATAACCTACTAGTCTCATCCATAGAAGAAAGAGAAGTAATGATATGCATAGTGAAGTCACCGTTAATCCCAAGCAAATCCCTCACATATAGTTGTACTACCCCGTCTGTCACTGGGGTTCCCAACCTACAGATTAGTCATTACTCGTACTCCCTATACCTGGCTCAATCCTCGGGGTCTTGGGTACCTGACAAGTCCTTTGATTAAGGCAAGAGAGGATACAATAATCATCATGTCATACAAACTAATACATGATCCCATCTATGATAAATAACATACACAAAAGCTACATGGTTAGGCCGAAGCCCTTAGCCCAAGGAGAATTACTCACGCATAGAGATGAAATCAACAATCATAAACATTGTAATGGGAATCATGAGACTGATAGCAAATGGTCTTACAATGTCGCCAATCGAAGATGAGATCTACTATTACTAGTGATGGAATATGGCTATGGTGATGGAGAAGGGTTTGGAGATTAGATCTCCAAAGCCATATTCCACCACTTGTAATAGTAGATCTCTTCTTTGATTGGTGACATTGTAAGACTATTGTTATCAACCTTATGATCTTCATTACAATGTTTGTGATTGTTGTGTTGGAAATATGCCCTAGAGACAAATAGTAGTAAGGACTATTATCATATTTCATATAGTTTATGATTAAGTTTTATATCATGCTATAACTATATTGAGTGGAAACATCAATACACGTGTGATATACAAACAAACCAAGGGTTCCCGGTGCAACTCTAGTCACTGGTTCATTGGTCAACAGATGATCATGTTTCCTGATCATGTGGCATTTATGCAAGTTGGAAATGAGGTCATCTCATTCTGAGAATGAGATGATGAACCAATACCCAACCTAAACATCGTGATTCAATCATGTCACGAAGTTCAAGTTACGATGATTAGAAATGGACCCTCGTAGACTATTCCTTAGACCGTGAGACTATATCAATCACTGTCTCCCGAGAGTGCTTAGATAGCATCAAACGCCATCTGGTAAAATGGTGGTTATAAAGGTGTGTTTAGGTACTTGGAGCAAACCGTAGAGGCAATATATGTCAAGAGCGGGATTTGTCCGTCCATGTGACGAGAAGATACTCAAGGGCCCACTCGGAGAGGTTATATCCAATAGTTGCGCAGCGTGTGATTAGATCACGGGGATATCACTTGTCGGAACGAGTCAAGTAGCATTGTTCAGTAACGAGATTGAACACGACATGGCGATGTCATTGATCAGATCTCGGGAAATGCAAGTATCGAGAGACAAAGGGAATAAGACACGACTGTCTCGGTTCAAACAACGAAAGATCTTCATGGAACGCACAGGGGTCACATGGCCATCCAGGTCCCTCTGTCGATGATTGGTGCGGGAGTGTGTCGACCATGTCTGGAGTGTTCCCGAACCGTGGGGTATCACGCTTAAGGGCTTGATGATGCTTAGAGAGTGTTTATAGGATCAGTGGAATCACCGAAGAAGAGAAGGGAGAAAACCGGAAGGGTTTCGGTAAGTCCGGAGGATGTCCGGAGTAGAGGTGGAAGGTGTTCCATAGCCACAAGATTGAATAATATGTGAATGAATGTTTAAATATTGATTTAATCATTTATTCGTAATTATTTAATGAAGAGAAAATCAATTAAAGGTCAAAAAGGCTTAATGGGCCAATTTCGGAGGGAGAGGGCCCATTAGGGGAAAGGAGAAAGGGGAGAGGGGCCAAGGGGGAGGCCGGCTGGGCCTAGCCCCCCCGCGTGGGGCCCACTTGGTGGCCGGCGGCCACCTCCTCCCCCTCCTCTCCTTTAGTCCCACCCCGGGACTTTGGGGGAGGTAGTACCTCCCCTCCCCCTATATAAAGTGGGGTATTTGGCCTAGAAAAATACACCAATAATCAATAAAGGTCTCCCAAATTTTGGGAGGACCTCTAATTGATATTTTCTCACTCTCCCTCTCTCTCTCTCGTGACCGTGGTCCCGAGTCTGGACTGCACAAGCGAGAGACATCTTCACCGCGGAGCGCCGTCGCGCTGCGGGATTCGGATCTGGGAGCTCTACTTCCGCAACTACTGCTGGATCGGGGAAGCGGGAGTCATCGTCAGGCATCAGACGTGTGTAACTCCCCATGAGGTGTCGCACTTGAGGCACTCAAGTCGTTGGAGCCAGAAGGAGCGCAAGGACTTCATCATGACCTTGAGGTTGCCTTCGGCTCATCTACATCAACCACGCTCTCCTGAGCGTTGACAACGCTTTTCGGTCTTCAAGGGTAAGTTCGCGAAAAGCCCCTCCCATTATTGTATTACTAATAGATAGGTCCTGGCAGCTTCAGGGGTTCAGGGGCGTAGAGTAAAATTTATTGTTTTCATACGCGGAACCCCTACAGTGGTATCAGAGCTAGATCTATGCGTAGTAATGCTAGTACGGGTAGAACACACGAGATGTAGTGTGTGGGCGTTGATCTTTTAGTTGTTACCCTCCCATGTGTACTTGTGTATGCCGCAGTAATGCTTGATGAAGCGGCCCCCAACCAACTTTACGCGTTCATTCGCGAGACTGGTCCACGCTTGACATACGGCTTGTACCGTATAAAGTGGCTTAGGGGGGTGTCTGTCTCTCTCGCATTTGTTGGTATGCCATTTGCAATGGAGGGCCCCGAAAGGGGTGTAGTAGAGACAACTACTTGATCAACATTGTGCTGAAAGTTCGTAGGTAAGAACGGTTCTTATGCGAAAGCCCATTCAGCCACGTAAAACATGCAAAGATAAAGTAGATGCGTCTAACTTTGATTTGCAGGGGGCGTTGCTTTGTGATATGGTTGTGGCAAAGGTCAAGTAATTACGTTTTGTTTCATAGTAGTAGATAGTCACAGTAATGACAAACTACCATGCCGGAATGGCGCCGGAACCCGGTGACGACGGATGGAGATCACGACATGAAGGACCAGATCACATAGCATTTACATTCAATGTTATTGTTTGTATGTCTTATTGTGTGCTAGTATTAGATACTCGACGGTAGCCTAATAAGATGATCCCTGTTAAAATTACCAACGATTGTGTTCCCCCTTAGTGTGCACCACCAAGAAAGTTCTTCGATATGAGGCGATCCAGGGTTACATGCCTGGGTGTCATACATACCTACGTTCGCATACAGCGGGTGTAAGCCATGTTGCACATCGAATACACTAAGGTTGAGTTGGCGAGCCTAGTGATGACCCACAAGTATAGGGGGTGTATCGCAGTATTTTCGAGGGAAGTTAAACCCAATTTATTGATTCGACACAAGGGGAGCCAGAGAATATTTATAAGCCTTAACAACTGAGTTGTCAATTCAGCTGCACCTGGAAACAATCTTGCTCACGGCAGTTTATCAGTAGCAACAGTTTTATAGTGGGAATAGCAAAGTAGCAATAGTAGTAAAGTAAAGACAGCAGTGACAATAGCAGTAAACAATGGGATTCGAGTGCGGTAGGCATAGGGATGGATGGACGGGCGTTGCATGGACGAGACAATTCACATAGCAATCAGAACATAGGGCAATTGCAGATAAATAAGATAAAGCATCGAAGTACTCGATAATCCTAGGCATGTGTTCCATATATAGTCATACGTGCTCGCAATGAGAACTTGCACAACATCTTTTGTCTTGCCAGCCCGTTTGCAGCGGGGCCTCAAGGGAACTACTGGCAATTAAGGTGCTCCTTTTAATAGAGCACCGGAGCAAAGCATTAACACTCCGTGAACACATGTGATCCTCACATCAAAGCCATTCCCTCCGGTTATCCCGATTTCTGTCACTTCGGGGCCATTGGTTCCGGACAACAACGTGTGTATACAACTTGCAGATAAGACCATAAACAATACTATCATAATGAATCAATAACATGTTCAGATCTGAAATCATGGCACTCGGGCCCTAGTGACAAGCATTAAGCACAACAAGTCGCAACAAAGTCATAAAGCACTAATAAAAGATACTAGGCACCATGCCCTAACAATCTGATGCCATTACATGAACGATCTCATCCAATCCCTACCATCCCATAGCCTACAGCGGGGGATTACTCACTCATAGATGGGGGAAACATGGATGGTCGATGGAGAAGCGATGGTGATGATGGCGATGATCTCCTCCAAATCCCCGTCCCAGTAGGATGCCAGGACAAAGTTTCTGGTGCTGTTTCGTGGAATATGGTGGTGGTGGCGGAGCGGAATTCCTTCTGGAAAAACGTCAACCCCCTCCCCCCCGGGAGTTTTTAGGTCAGAAGGCTTCTTATAGGCGAAGAGGGAGACCGAGGGGGTGCCTGGGCTGGCCAGACCATGCCCTGGCGCGGCGTGGGGGTACCCGCGCCTAGGGGGTGTGTGGCCAGGCCTTGGCCCTCCTCCGTCTCGTATTCTGGCTCCGTGAGTCTTCCGGAAAAATAGGCACTTTGGCTTTTGTCCCGTCCAATTCCGAGAATATTCATTTTCTGACTTTCCTAGAACCAAAAACAGCAGAAAACAGGCAGTTGGCACTGTGGCTCTTGTTAATAGGTTAGTCCAAGAAATCATATGAAAAGTACTCCAAAGTGTGGACAAAACACAAGAAAGGAGATAAAATCAAGCATGGAACATCAAAAATTATAGATACATTTGCAATGTATCACCTAGCACGCTAGAGAAGCGTGGCCTCAGAACTCGGATGGTCGAAAGATCGAGCACGAGTCGCATGAATGATGTGACCGACGTTTAGCGTCCACCCTTGAACCCACATTGATGGCCGTAACGATCGGGGGAGATGTGGCTGATAGGGGTCGTGTTATCACTAGGAACCCTCACTGGGGATAGGCGTTTCTGAATGGAGTTATTATTAACTCATTTAATTATAAACTTAGTCTAAATTCCTTTTGCAATTATAAATGTAGATGGCTCACCATGAAGCTTACTTTGCCATTGAGGATTGGGTAAAGGGTGAGAAACTTAGACTTGATGGATCCAACTTCCCTAGTTGGCTTGTGCGCCTAAATGATCTCCTTACTAGGAATCATGTGGTAGACTACATACGCCGCACGATGGATTTGACTGAGCCAGACTACTATGAGACTCCACAAGAGCTGGCAGACCGCTACTATCACCAAGAGATGTCCACCTACATTCAGATAATAATGTGTTACGGGATGGTGGATGAACTACATCTGCTCAAGGGTGATCTTGACCCATATTCAATGGTGGATCAGCTGAGAGCAGAGTTCATAGGCCATGTGCGCATGTGGAAGCACGAGTTGCTTGGAGAGTTCCTTTCCATACAGATGGAGGAGCATACATGTCTGAAGAGTCACTTGGAGCGCATGCTTGATGCACACACGAGACTGGTTCACTTTGTGGATTACTGGATGGTTGATCCATTTGCGATAGACGTACTGCTTCGGTCATTGCCTCCCAGCTACAAAGGACATGTCCGGAGTAGCATCATGAGTGGTGATACGGAAGCATTGGATTTCCATGAGTTCATATTACGTTTCCGGAACATAAAGGTTGAACCAATCGCCGGAGAGGTCATCAATGACCAAGGTATATATTTGATATATAGTTTTATAAATGTTATAATCTTGCAAACACATTGCAGTGTTAAGTATATCTGATACTTGTTCCGTTTTGCTGAAAACAGGTCCTTCTGCATGAGAGGTGCTTGCTGGAGAGGAGGTGACGTTGCGTGTTGATGGCGAGCATGATGATGACGGCTGACGACACTCTCCCTCGACATTTATCATTTAGTTCGTGTTCAGGATGATTAATGTAATCAAGAGATTGTGAACTTCTTTAGTGTGTCTCACACTTCGTGAGACAATTATTCATATGAGTTTGTAACAAACAGTTGTTCTACTTTTATGCATGATTTCTATTCGTGTTCATATCTTGTTTGATTATATGTGAATTATCCTTGTTGTTTGAAACTAATTGATAATGTATGAACATTTGTAAAACATTAAAATGCCTTGTTCAAAAATACCCAAATTAATGATATTTCATTAAATTAATGAAACCATTGTTTAAATTCAAAGTTATGTGATAATATGTGAAAGTTATTCGATTTCTTATCACATATAAATCATGCATAAGTTCGGCAAATTAACTTGAACACCGTGTATTACTTGAATACAAAGTGTTTGATGAATTGTTAAATAGAATACATATTCGATGTGTTGTGTTTTAACGAAAAATGGTAATTATCATTAATTGATTTTTTAATGTGTAAAGTAGTTTACCAAAGGAAACATGAATATGAAACTATTTGATTTGATCAAAGTGTTTCATCAACAAAAAGGTTATAAATATAAAAGGGAATCTAATTACTATGATTTGGTCATTAGTAATGAAATTCAACTTTATAAGAATGGCATAACAGAAATTTTGGAATGCAAAGTGTTTTGAAACGTCCAAATACAAAGCATCACAATGTGATATTAGATATCAAAGGGGTTAAATAGAAGGCACCAAATAAATCGTTGTAGTATAGATGTAGAGACCATTAGTTAGAAATAGTTAGCACTCAATTAGAATGTAGTGAACCATTTGAATTCGTGAAAGTTTTGGGGTTATTCGATATAACCAAAAGAATAGCGAATAAGTCCTTGTAGTGTATTCATTGGAAACTTTGAATATGAAATCCATAGCTGAAACCAAAAGGAAAGCAAAACTTGTATTGCTTGGATTTTGGTACATTCTTGAGAAGGCTCACTTTTAGTGATGTTTCTCAATTATGGAGCAAATGGAAAATAGTGTAAAAACACGATGAAGATTCAAAACCCTGCATCAGAGTGTTGAGAAGCGCAACGGACAACGTTCTTAAATAATTCTCTTCAGGGAAGGAAAGAATCAATGATTTTGATCATTGTGTTTTTCCCTCCACTATTGTTTTTCACTACATGAAGTAGGATTCAAAATGTAAATCAATATCTTGTATGGAGACATTTGTGAATCACTTGTCATGATTTTTGGAATATGACATACCTACGAACTACAAAGGAAATAATGGTAAACTAAAATTGAGAGAAATCCTAAAGGCAAAATTCCCTTGAGATTAGAAAGCAATTCATTGCTGAATCTCACAAGTAAAAGGAGTTACTTTGAATTTTCACAAATGACTGCAAAGCCATAGTGGAAAAGGGGGTGAATGACAAAAGCACAATTTGTCAGGTATTGGACAAATTCAAATGAATTTGATTCAAATGTGCTAAATGTCTAGTGGATTTAAAAACTAGTAAAGTACTAGTATCTCATAGTAAATATCCAAGTTTGATATTTAATCAAAAGATTTTGAAGTTATTCAAAATAGTGAGTGGATATGCAATTTGCATAAAATTGAGTGGGAGCTATGTAAGTCTTCCTGAAACAATATGTGATTGACATATTTTAAGTGGGAGCAATATAAGACTCAAATTCAAATATGTAGGAACATATTTTGAGTGGGAGCTTATAGGAGTAATTCTTAAGTATGTTAAGGATGAAAGCGCAAATACTTATAAATAATGATTTATAAGATGTAAAAGTTGATAATAACTGTATTATGATATTATGTAGTATTCCTTAAGGGATTCTGGAAGGGGTTTCAGAATAGAAGTTAATTAAGGAACTAGTCCTTAATGACTCAAATTAAGAATAGTATGGAGTTTAACATCAATGGTTAAAAGAAAGAAAATGATGATCGTCATCCACTATGTTAAGACATAGGTTCTATCTTAGTAAACCATGATGATAACTTAACATAATATATGATCCAATTAAGGAATGTTTGAAAGTGATTAAGTTCGAATCACAGAACCTTGAGCTAAGTTTTGTCCATAGTGTCTAATATAGAACAGTAGACATATTTTCCAAATCCATAAAGGATAACATATATTAAAAGCATAAAGAGTTATGTTATAAGGGACTATGTTGGAAACTCCTGTAGATGCCAATCAGAGTCAAGTAGGAAGTGATGTGAACAAAACATCGAAAGTTGCACATAGTGCACTAGTGTTTCGATGAATACATTTATAATAATAGATAAGGGTACCATCTAAAGTGTTGTATAATGTTATGGCGGGGCTAGTTCGCTTTTAACGTAGAATGATGTGTCCCAGGGAACAGTGCCCATGAGAAAGCCCTCAAGGTTAATCTACCG
Organism: Avena eriantha; assembly: GCA_910589775.1. Classification (NCBI taxonomy): domain Eukaryota; kingdom Viridiplantae; phylum Streptophyta; class Magnoliopsida; order Poales; family Poaceae; genus Avena; species Avena eriantha. The sequence goes on along the minus strand of OU342746.1, from coordinate 166,616,161 downwards.
TCACTGTAGGCTCCTGGAATCAGGCCTCGTTCTGCTGCCATAACGACGATGCATACACACAGATGCTATCATGTGATGATAAAGTATTAATGTCAATGAAATACACATTAGTAAGTTGCAAAGGATTTGGGACTGTAAAGTACAGAACCAAGACTCAACCTCTTCCATGAGCAAGCATGTTCTAGGTACTGGGTATATGGTACCAATGACCGAGAACAAATGCAGCTAGTGTATTTGTACTCTAGTGCAAGTGGGAGACTGTTGGAAATATGCCCTAGAGACAAATAGTAGTAAGGACTATTATCATATTTCATATAGTTTATGATTAAGTTTTATATCATGCTATAACTGTATTGAGTGGAAACATCAATACACGTGTGATATACAAACAAACCAGGGGTTCCTAGTGAAACTCTAGTCATTGGTTCATTGGTCAACATATGATCATGTTTCCTGATCATGTGGCATTTATGCCAGTTGGAAATGAGGTCATCTCATTCTGAGAATGAGATGATGAACCAATACCCAACCTAAACATCGTGATTCAATCATGTCACGAAGTTCAAGTTACGATGATTAGAAATGGACCCTCGTAGACTATTCCTTAGACCGTGAGACTATATCAATCACTGTCTCCCGAGAGTGCTTAGATAGCATCAAACGCCATCTGGTAAAACGGTGGTTATAAAGGTGTGTTCAGGTACTTGGAGGAAACCGTAGAGGCAATATATGTCAAGAGCGGGATTTGTCCGTCCATGTGACGGGAAGATACTCAAGGGCCCACTCGGAGAGGTTATATCCAATAGCTGCGCAGCGTGTGATTAGATCACGGGGATATCACTTGTCGGAACGAGTCAAGTAGCATTGTTCAGTAACGAGATTGAACACGACATGGCGATGTCATTGATCAGATCTCGAGCAATGCAAGTATCGAGAGACAAAGGGAATAAGACACGACTGTCCCGGTTCAAACGACGAAAGATCTTCGTGGAACGCATAGGGGTTACATGGCCATCCAGGTCCCTCTGTCGATCGTTGGTGCGGGAGTGTCCCGACCATGTCTGGAGTGTTCTCGAACCATGGGGTATCACGCTTAAGGGCTTGATGATGCTTAGAGAGTGTTTATAGGATCGGTGGAATCACCGAAGAAGAGAAGGGAGAAAACCGGAAGGGTTTCGGTAAGTCCGGAGGATGTCCGGAGTGGAGGTGGAAGGTGTTCCATAGCCACGAGATTGAATAATATGTGAATGAATGTTTAAATATTGATTTAATCATTTATTCATAATTATTTAATAAAGAGAAAATCAATTAAAGGTCAAAAAGGCTTAATGGGCCAATTCCGGAGGGAGAGGGCCCATTAGGGGAAAGGAGAAAGGGGAGAGGGGCCAAGGGAGAGGCCGGCTGGGCCTAGCCCCCCCCCCCCCCCCCCCGCGCGGGGCCCGCTAGGTGACCGACGGCCACCCCCTCCCCCTCCTCTCCTTTAGTCCCACCCTGGGACTTTGGGGGAGGTAGTACCTCCCCTCCCCCTATATAAAGTGGGGTATTTGGCCTAGAAAAATACACCAATAATCAATAAAGGTCTACCCACTTTTGGGAGGACCTCTAATTGATATTTTCTCTCTCCCCCTCTCTCTTGTGACCATGGTCCCAAGTCTGGACTGCGCAAGTGAGAGACATCTTCACCGCGGAGCGTCGTCGCGCTGCGAGATTCGGATCTGGGAGCTCTACTTCTGCAACTGCTGCTGGATCAAGGAAGCGGGAGTCATCGTCAGGCACCAGACGTGTGTAACTCCGCGCGAGGTGTCACACTTGAGGCACTCAAGTCGTTTGGAGCCAGAAGGAGCGCAAGGACTTCATCACGACCTTGAGGTCGGCTTCGGCTCGTCTACATCAACTACGCTCTCTTGAGCGTTGACAACGCTTTTTGGTCTTCAAGGGTAAGTTCGCAAAAAGCCCCTCCCGTTACTGTATTACTAATAGATAGGTCCTGGCAGCTTCAGGGGTTCAGGGGCGTAGAGTAAAATTTATTGTTTTCATAAGCGGAACCCCTACATATTGATCTCATCTCTATGTGTGAGTAATTCTCCTTGGGCTAAGGGCTTCGGCCTAGCCATGTAGCGTTTGTGCATGTTATTTATCATAGATGGGATCGTGTATTAGTTTGTATGACATGATGATTATTTTATCCTCTCTTGACTCAATCCGAGGACTTGTTAGGTACCCAAGACCCCGAGGGTTGATCCAGGTATAGGGAGTACGAGTAATGACTGATCTACAGGTTGGGAACCCCACCAGTGACAGAAGGGGTAGTACAGATGTGTGTGAGGGATTTTCTTGGGATTAACGGTGACATCACTATGCATATCATTAGTTCTCTTTCTTCTAAGGATAAGACTAGTAGTTTATTGCTATATGCGGTTGCGGAGGCAATAGCAATTATGGATGCACTTCCCACATATAATTTAACTTGCTCTAACAAGTACATGCATACTTTATATCTATCTTTTATTCCCATCAGATGTTTTGCATAGCTACAGGTGAAACCGAACGCCCTAGGCCCTCTCTCTCTCTCTCCATCACTGACAACAACAAAAAGATGCAAGCTATTGGTCTAGTAAAAACACAAAATGAATTCTAAAACTCCCGAAGGTCCATTAAAGTAACTTCACTATGCATTCGCTTCCCGAGGCTTCGATAACCTAGGTCTACTAGGGAAAAGAAGCTATACTACACTCGTAATCCGGATCGAAGGTATCAACCCTTTTTTTGGCACCGTTGCCGGGAAAGAAATAGCTACCTTGGTGAGGTTATTAGGAACCTTGCTAGTTTTCATTCTTGTTTTTAATTTTGTTAGTTTGCTTTTAGTCTTTATTTGATAAAGCAAAAAAATTAGTTAGCCTTTAAATTCTTGCTTTTACTATTATAATTTTTGTTTAAGAAAACCCAAAAACATAGGAAATATGGCTGAAAAGAAGCTTGGGGAGTTTGCTACTCCCAACAATGATTATTTGCGTACTCCTATTACTTAGCCAGCAATTGCTGCTGATGACTATGAAATTAAGCCCCATTACTTAAGTTTGGTTCAACAGAATCAATTTGGAGGCTCTGCTATTGAAGACGCAGGTATGCACTTGAATACTTTCACTGAAATATTGTGATATGATGCGTATTAAAGACGTTGACCCCGATGCGGTCAAATTGCATTTATTTCCTTTCTCTCTAAGAGGGAGAGCAAAAGAATGGTTGTTATCTTTGCCTAGAAATACTATTACATCATGGGTGGGATGTACTTCTTTATTTATGACTAAAATTTTCCCACCTACAAAGACTATGCAACTCAGATCTAATATTACTAGCTTTAGACAGGAAGAGCATGAGCCACTAGCGCTTGCATGGGAGAGGATGAAAGAATGCATAAGAAACTATCCTAATCATGGGATGGAAGATTGGTTAATCCTCCATTTATTTTATAATGCTCTTAATCCTGTGTCTAAGTCTATGCTTGATACTGCAGATGGAGGAACGTTTATGGGTAAACATATTACCAAAGCAAAGCAGCTACCAGACAATATGCAAGACAACCATGCCCAATGGCATGTGGAAAGATCAAACACGTAGAAGGTGAACTCTATCTCACCACAAGAAAATGAAGAACTCAATGCTAAGTTTGATGAGCTCATACTAGCCGTAAAAGGTAAGGAAACCAGGTAAGAGCCACCCCTGAAACAAATATTGAAGAAATAGACTTCGTAACTCGTAACGATTATAACCCTGCTTGGAAGAAGAGTTACAATCCTAACTTTTAGAAACATTATTATAGTCCTGCATGTAATTCTAATAATAATATGGGAACTAGTAATGGTAGTCTCCAAGAAACACTTAAGTCTTTTATAGACTCACAAAATGAACAAAACAATATTCTTGTTAAAATAACGAAGAACCATGATGGTATGCTTGGTAAATTATCTAACCAAGCTGTTAGTTTGAGAAATGATTTGCAGGCCCTCCAAGAAAGAACGAGGATTGTTAAGGCACATCTAGGTAAGATAACCGAGAGTTAACCTCTCATTCTAGCTAAATTTGCAGGTAAAGCTGAGCCCAATCCTGTTGAAGAACTCAAAATGACGAGGATCCCAAGGGAGGAGCCTGAAGAACTTGACTATATTAATGCTCCTTCACCAAGCTACACCGTTGAAGATCTCGTAAAAAGGATCAACATCAAGATTCCGGTAAGTGAAGGTAGTGAGGAAGCTATGTACCAGCACTTCGTTAATCAGGTAGCAATAAAGGTACGTGAGCTTGAGGAAGAATATAAGCAAATTTCTGAAAAATTACCTATGAAGTTAGATGACATATTTGAGCCTACTATTAAGATTAAAATTGGAACCAATGAGATAGATGCACTTTGTGATCTAGGTGCAAGCATCTCAACAATTCCAAAGAGTCTTTTTAACAAGTTAAATCTTGGCTCCTTTGAAATTACCAAGTTAAAATTGCATCTAGCAGATTCTACCTACAAACAAGCTGTAGGAATTAAGGAGAACACTTTAGTATACATTAAAGGTTGTCCTGCTCTCATTGATTTTGTTATTGTTGACATGCCTGAAGATGCTACTGCTCCTATTATATTAGGTTGTCCTTTCTTAAGAACTATTAAGGCTTTGATTAATCTACATGAAGGGAATGTGAAGCTTCAATTGCCTTCGCGGGATCCTTTTGTTATTCATTTCCCCGGGAAGAAGAAATCCAAGCATGATGAAAAGGAGGCCACAACTTTGAAGGACAATTACTTTGGAGTGGGTGTTCCACTCATCTGGCCTAAGTAAGCAACATTGAGGTCAAGCTATTGACCATAAAAGAGCGCTCCATGGGAGGCAACTCATGTTAAATAAAGGTTTGAGTTAAGTTTTTAGTTTTAGTTCATGTTTAATAAAGAGTGCTAGAAAACTCCATTTGAGGAGAAGAAGTTCGGTAGTACTTGAAATTCTGCTTTATTCATCTATTGTTGGTCGACAATATTTATTGTCAATTTTCTGTCATAAACAAAGTATATCACTAAGTTATAGGAAAAGAAGAAATTCTCGAAGAAACAGAAATTTTTGATGCACACAGAGAGTTTAATGACCAACTATACGATGGGAATAAAAATTCTAGCCATATAGTTCTGGTCGTATTGATATCTTTGCCATCGACAATTTTTTTTTAAATGTACTAAGAGTTTAATGACCAACTATATGACAGGAATGAAAATTCTGGCTATATAGTTTCGGTCGTATAGATATCGGTGCCTCCGTACGAATTCTTTTCTAATGTACTAAGAATTTAACGACCAACTATACGGCAGGAATAAAAATTCTGGTCGTATAGATATCAGTGCCTTTGTATATTTTCTTTCCCAGGGATAGACAGTTTAACGACCAACTATACGGCGGGAACATTTTGTTCCGGCCGTATAGTTGCGCCCGTATAGCTGTGCTGCCAGGAAGAAACCCTAATATTTTGACAGAAGGCCAACTATACGGCGGGAACACATTGTTCTGGCCGTATAGTTGCGCCCGTATAGTTGTGTCCGACCATAAAATCGCACGGGAAGGTACCTCCAACTCCAAAACTTCAATCCTTTTTCTCTCTTCTACCTCCAAACTCTCTCAAAACCTCAAGAGTTCTTCATCTCTACTCAATTTCGTTCGATTTCCTCGCACACGAGTGATCTACGATATGTTTCTCCTCCGATCCTCCAATTACTTTTTGCAAATTCATCTTCGATCTATTGTCATTATCAATCTAGGGTGAGACCTACTATAACCCAATTTCCAAGATTTTATTGCTTAGATTATTATTTTGAGGAGATTCTTTAGTGTGCTATGACGAGTAATATATTGTACTTACTGTTGTTGGATCAAAAAGATTTATTTTTGTCTTTCTTCAATGTTTTAGATGATGAACACAAGGAGCCAAACTCATGCTCGTGCCACATTATACTGAACCAACTCGGTATTTCTGATGACTTCAATTTACTTTGCAATAGAGATGGCCTGCAAAAATTTGTGTACAATGATGTGCCTACTTATCGCCGCTTAACCATTGAATTTCTAAGTTTGTTGCAAAGAACCATTAAACAATGGCAAGGACATGACACTATTTCTTTCCGATTGATGAACAACAACTACACTTTAACATTATATGAATGGTGCGCATGTTTTAATTTGCCAAACAATGATTCTAATGCCTTATGTGCATCCTTTATTGGCTTAGAACCTACCCTTGAACAATACTATAATGGAATGAGTTTCACTAGTAGAGTGAACAAGGGGAAGAATATTCAACATCCTATAATTCACTATTTGTTCTATGTTATTGCTAACACCTTGCAGGCACACAATGAGTTCACAAGACTCAACGAGGAGTACATCCTAGTCCTAAAAGGCTGCTTACATCAACTGCGGCTTGTCACTCAACTTGGGCGCCATCCTTGTGCGCTACCCGGAGCACCAAGCCTCCCAAAGCCAAGGACCAATCACAGGTGGAGGCGTCATCACTGTGCTTGCCACTGCCCTAGGCATCGACCTAGGCGAGTTGCAACACGTGCTAGGTGAGACACGTGTTGGTTTCTCCACTTTGAGAGCCCGTGGAATGCTCACTAGGAGAGGTGGTGGTTATTATCTGCATATTGCTGGAGCTGGGCGTCTCTAACCCGCTCATATGCCTAATGGTATTTTCTCTATCGAGGAAGGACGTTTGCTATATGACTTGCAGGGTGAGCAACACCAACCCGAGGAGGAGATTCCGAAGGAGGATGATGACCAAGAGGAGGAGCAAGAAGTTCCTTATCAAGAGGAGCAGCCACAAACCCGGTTCACCACATACCAAGATTTCCAAGGACTTGGAGGGACTGTGGAGAGGATGCATAGCCTCTCTTTGAATCTCCGAAAATCAACTAGTAACCTCTCAACTCAATTTTCGAACTGGAGTAACGACTTTTTCCCGCCACCACAATGATTTGAAGGGCTTGCAAAATCCTAAGCTTGGGGAAATTTCCTCATGTATCTTTATTTGGCGTTTATTTTGAGGTTGTGTTTTTATCTAAGCACTCGTGTTGGTTTCCCCAACACTTTATTTTCTAGTTCTTTCTATTTGCTTTCGAGATTTTCTAGCTGAGCTTTGCCGCCAATTTTATATTCTTTAAAATTCCCTCTCTTAAAAAACCACAAATAGATTTCTCCATTTTTCCTTATTTTCCCTCTTTCCTTTTTCTTTCCTCCTCGAGGTTTTCATCTGTTTGCAGGAGAGTGATTGACTTCGAGTTTCCAAGAAACAAATAAAAAAGGAAGAGAGAAGTGGAACCAAACATGAGAGGTATGCCTTATGACTCCCCACTTTTTAAGTTTGAGAAACCCATGCTAGTTAGTAGTAAATGTTGAGATATTATATTGGTGGAGTGGGTCTTTGTATTGTAGTAAGATTTTTCGTTTGCATGGGTATTTAATTGGGTACATTTTGTTCCAGCTCTCGTAATTAACCAAGTCTTGCCTAAAAATTGCTAAACAATTGTAATAAGAAGAAGTCTCACAATGGAAGGCTTGGGTGTTGTCGTGCTTAGTCTTCAAGGTTTATTTCTAGAGACACTCAACACCACTAAAAATGTTGATTGACTTGATAGCTCTCTTTGAAAAGATTTGTTTGATTGAATTAATGTTTAGCGGTTTTTGTGAGCATGCCAAAGTTTGACTTGTTAATCATAAGAATGATATAGCTTTATGCGTGTCAAACTTCATGGGATGCCAACAACTCCGCTGGCCTATAGACGATCTTCATGGAGGAAAATCATAGATTTTGGCTATGAGTTGATTAAACATTTGTAGCAGCAATGCTATAGTGGGTAAGATTCTTGGCACTCCCAGGTAGCTGTAATCATGATGGAATCACTCCTCTAGCTATTATGAGTAATCATTATGCAAAAGGAACAAAAACCTTAGTAATGCCACAAGTGTCCATCACAGCCTGATAAACTAATAACAATATTTGGCATGCTCTCGGTTACTTAAAAAATGAAATTCTTGAAGGACAATGAATAGAAAAGTAGTGCTTGAAAAGTCTTGATTTATTGATGTGGGAGAATTGAGATACTCTAGTGTATATGCTTTTCATGACAACTTTCACACTCTTAATTCACATGATTACACTTTATTGTTTAAAGGCAAGCCTATGAGTTGATTACATGACATGGAATAAAGTTTACTCATTTGAATCATCCATGCTAACAATAATTTTGCTGCATTATAGATGCATAAAACCCGTATGATATGCTTGCCATTACTCTATCTATGCTGAAGTTCTTCAGATTTATGAAGTGGAGGAAACATGAGACTACCAATCATGAGTAAGATCAGCATCTTGTTATTTCAGTTTAAATTCTGAGTTCCTTTTTGATTTTGGTTTTCTTGCTCGGGGACGATCAAGTTTAAGCTTGGGGAGGTTGATGGCTCTGAAATATAGCCATCTACGTCCACATTTAAACTGGATATTATTCATAATTTTGATGCAATATCTCTCTAAACCCTGCCACTAATGCCTAATATTCAGAGACGTATGCAATCCTTTTTTTAATATTCTTCCTACGCAGATAATGCTGTTTGAAGATGGGAATCACTACATTACAGTCAAAGATACGAGATTTCCAACAACCAGAAGAAACCACGAGCCGTAAAGCAGAGGCAGACGCTTTAATGACAACTATATGACCAGATCAAAATTCCGGCCGTATAGCTCGGGTCGTATAGTTCGTGCCGCCATTGTTAGGTCAAACAGAACAACTTTCGTGAAGGGACCCCTATATAAAGAAGCCTCGAGCAACGAGAAAACAAGCCAGACCTCGCCAAAAAGTCTCTACCATGGATCACCAGCCGCCTCCAGATCTGAAAACCCTTCTCCATCTCCATAGCCATATTCCACCACTTGTAATAGTAGATCTCTTCTTCGATTGGCAACATTATAAGACTATTGCCATCAATATTATGATTTTCATTACAATGTTTGTGATTGTTGATCTCACCTCTATGTGTGAGTAATTCTCCTTGGGCTAAGGGCTTCGGCCTAGCCATGTAGCATTTGTACATGTTATTTATCATAGATGGGATCGTGTATTAGTTTGTATGACATGACGATTATTGTATCCTCTCCTGCCTCAATCCAAGGACTTGTCAGGTACCCAAGACCCCAAGGGTTGATCCAGGTATAAGGAGTATGAGTAATGACTGATCTGCAGGTTGGGAACCCTAGTGACAGAAGGGGTAGTACGGCTGTATGTGATGGATTTACTTGGGATTAACGGTGACATCACTATGCATATTGATGTCTATGCATGCTTCTATTCTTGTAGACAGTGTTGGGCCTCCAAGTGCAGAGGTTTGTAGAATAGCAGAAAGTTTCCCTTAAGTGGATCACCCAAGGTTTATCGAACTTAGGGTGGAAGTGGTCAAAGGTATCCCTCTCAAGCAACCCTGCAATCAAGATACAAGAAGTCTCTTGTGTCCCCAACACACCCAATACACTTGTCAGGTGTATAGGTGCACTAGATCGGCGAAGAGATAGTGAAATACAAGTAATATGGATGATTATAAGTGGTAATTGCAATCTAAAATAAGAGTGGCAGCAAGCAAACATGTAACATGACTGATTGTAAACGGTGTTTCAATGCTTAGAAACAAGTCCTAGGGATCATACTTTCACTAGTGGACACTCTCATATCAATATCTTCTCTTCATTATGCTACCCTAAACTACTCTCCGGTTGGACGACGTAGGGCTATAACAGCACACCTTAAAGTTCGCATTTCCCATCTAGATAACCCCTCACTATCACCTTGAGCGCTAGATGGTTCCAACAAACACCACAATCTCATAGAGACATCCAAATCAAATTATACTCATGATAAGTATTTCTGTAACCTTAGCCTAAGTGCCACACGGTGTGCACACTGTCAACTTCACACACGTGGGGATAAGCAGAGATTAATTAAAGCACTTGAGTAGCAGAATAGATCTACTTATTCAACTAGATTACAAAGCTCGTGATCTCAATAAGATCACGCATAGAGAGAGAGAGAGATGAACACATAGCTACCAGTAGAGCCCTTAGCCTCGAGAGAGAACTACTCCCTCCTCATCATGGGAGTCAGCAACGATGATGTAGATGGTAGTGGAGTCGATGGAGATAGCTCCGGGGGCACTTCCCTATCCCGGTAGGATGCCGGAATAGAGACTTTTGTCCCTCGAATCTCCTCTTTGGTGGCGACGGTGCTGCGGAACTTTTCATGGAATTCTGATTTGGTACTTAGGGTTTTCGTCTAGGGGGATTTATATAGGCGAAAGAAGAGGTCGAGGCGGAGACCGAGGTGGCCACACCACCCCCCTGGCGCAGCCTTCCCTGGCCCGCGCCACCAGGTGGTGTGGGCCCCTCTCCGTCTCGTCTTCTGGCTCCATGAGTCTTCTAGTAAAATAGGAACTTCATCTTTTGTTTCGTCCAATTCCGAGAATATTTCTTTACTAGCTTTTCTGAAACCAAAAACAGCAGAAAAACGGGCAACTGGCACTGCGGCATCTTGTTAATAGGTTAGTTCCAGAAAATGTATAGAAATGCCTCAAAGTGTAGACAAAACATAAGAAAGTTGATACAAAACAAGCATGGAGCATCAAAAATTGTAGATACGTTTATGACGTATCAAGCATCCCCAAGCTTAACTCCTGCTCGTCCTTGAGTAGGTAAGTGATAAAAATAATAATTTTTGAGCTGGCATGCACCATCACAATCTTGATCAAGGTATTTGTAAAGCATTGATAGCTGGGATCAAAGTACTCTAAACATGAGCATGAAAGATAGAGTTCTAACAATAAGACATAGCAACTATGGTGTAACATGAAAAGGTACAAACAAATTATCATGAATAACAATGCTTTGAAAGATGTTCGTTTGTTTCACATATAGAAAACATAATAAGAGTGGTATTCAACTTGTCCCTCATGGTATAGCAAAACATAAATGCAGAGGACACCTTCAAAGTTTATAAGGATGACTAGATATAAATAATTTAAGAACAAGCAATATCAAAGTTATGAATCAATCAACAAGTTTTGGGACAATGCACATTAAACTACGAATGACAACTATGCTCTCTTAATTGGTGCATAAAGATAGAAGATGGAGACTCAACATAAAAAGATAAAAAGAAAGCCCTTCACAGAAGGAAGATGGGATTTCAAGTTTCATAAAGAGCTTCCAAAAATTATGGAACTTATTAGCTTTCAGCTCTCATTGCCCCTATCATAAGCATCTTGAGGTGATTAAGGTTAAAGTGACACAAATATGAGGATATGCTTGACAAGTTATAAGTTGAAAATCTCATGCCTCTTGCTTACGAGTACCGAACCTCATGCTACACAACTTTAATCACAAGTAAGTTCTTGTCATTGTAAGTACATGTGTATCATGGAGAACCGCCAACGGGGTACCCCTTGCCCCATGACACAAGAGCTTTCCCATATCAAAATGACAAGGCAACAGACAATGAGCATCTCAGCGATCTTTTTATTTTCTATTTGCATAGGTTTTTATTGAGGATGCTTCACATAATGCTCACTATGGTTATGCTGCAAGTTTCCACCATGATAAGGAATGGCTTAGGCTAGCCGCCCATGCATTTCTCTAACACACATACAAACTCCATGAGCTTACAAGCTCCCCTTTTATTTCACACCGATGACATCCATAAATAAAAGAGCATGATATCAACTAAATAATAAGTGCAATGTTGAAAGCGTTCCCCATGGTAACATGGTTCTGCTAATTCACAACTTATAAAATGCAAGCCTATAAGCAACATAGATGGACACAATGGTTCAAGTTTATTAAGTGCAAGAAAATAAAGTGTGCCATCAATTTTGTGAGAGCTTTAATCACTAATTTTCACATAACACGTTTAATTTGGAAGGTAGATAAAAACATGAATATACTTGGAATGGTGTAACACACCATGCATAGGAATTTATAGTGGACTCTTTGAAATAACTTGGTTTTCTTGGAGGTTGGATGCATGAGTGTAACTCACACTTGGTACATGTGGAGGCTAGCAAAAGACTGGGAGCGACCAACTAAGGGAGCATCAATGGTCATAATCATGCAAAGCGACAAAACATTATTAATTAAAGCATAAAGTGATATTACAAGTCAGAAACTAGATGATCATAGAGGCTAAGGTGACTGGTTCATAGTCTTAACATGGTGTAAGCATGCGCCAAGTCAACCCAAATAAAGCATCAAAGGAGAATACCACAATATTATGCTTTTGTATGTTAAAACAATGCATGATTCTTTCAAGGCACATTAAGCAATCTTAATTGTTTGGAACAAGTCATGCTACAGCAATAATCACTAAGCATAAAGTCAAAGCAACATCAAACATGACATGATAAAGTCTAGGTCACAATCAAAACAAGCTTCCTTTTGTACCACTATAAGTATGAAACTTCCTACTCTTTTCCAACACCAATCGAATTATTTGAAACAACTCTCACAGATAATAATCAATAAAGACCAGAGAACGTGTCTCACCCATCTAAAAAAGAACTAAAAAGTTCTAAGCCAAAATAATAAGAAAACTAAAGCTAAACGCAGTGCAAGCAAAGGAGAACACTCACAGAACAATAAGAGTGAAAACTAGAGTGTCCTAGGCAATGAATAACAGGGTGTGTCTCTCTCCAAAAGAAGTGTGTTGGGATCCAACCAACTTATTGAAGAAAATAAATAAAAATAAAACTAAAAACAAAGATGCTCCAAGAACAACACATAGTGCATAAGATAATAAAAATAAAGTGTCTTGAAAGAAGACCTGATTATTGATGAAGAAGGGGGTGCCTTGGGCATCCCCAAGCTTTGACGCTTGTACTTCTTGAATATTTATTGGGGTAACACGGGTGGCATCCCCAAGCTTGAGCTTTTGTCCATACTTCATCTCATCACATCATTCTCTCCCTACACTTGAAAATTTCCTCCATACAAAACTTCACACAATCTTCATTAGCAACATTAGTGTATTCAAGATAATAAGTCTTTGGGTTTAGTTTCAACATAAGTAAAACTTCCATTAAAACACAAGATATTCTATCAATTCCTTCAAAAATCTCAAGTGATCAAAGAGAACTCAAAGAGAAAGAGATTAAGAGGCAAACGCAAATAATGGCAGAAATCTGTCAAAACAGACCAGCAGATAAAAACCGATTTTTTCGAAGACCTTCTGTTGCTCAAATCGAAAAGTGCTAAAATAACGAAAGTTGGGTAATTACCTGGGGCATAATCAAAAAAAATTACAGTTCAATCCAACGTATTGAGATTTTTCACGAGTTTTTACAGTGACGCACAGAAATCTGTTTCGGGACAGCAACTTCCCCATATCTTACTTCCCTCTCATTAGAGGTTATTCTTGGCACAAAAACCAAACAAAAAGGATAAGGAGAGGTTATTACATAGGCAATAACTTCCAAGACTAAAAAAAACAAAAAAAACTGAAAGTAAAAATATAATGGGTTGTCTACCAAAAGCTCTTTCTTTATAGCCATTAATATAGGCATGATAATTTCGATGATGCTCACATAAGAAATATGAATTGAAGTAAAAGAGAGCATCAAGAAGCAAATATGGAACAAATTTAATTCTAACCCACTTCCTATGAAAAATAATCTTGTAAAGAAACAAGTCATGAAAGCACAAAGCAACAAGCATAGAAAAGCAAAACAAGTGCAACTTCAAAAATTTCAACATAAAGAGGGGAAACTTAATATTGTTGAGATACATAAAACCATGTTTCTCTCTCTCATAATAAATTTCAGTTGCATCATAAATAAAATTAACAATATAAATATCACATAAAACATTCTTATCATGAGCCACATGCATAAAAGAATTAATACTCCCTAGATAAACATAGTCATTCTTATTAATTGTAGTGAGAGCAAATTCAACAAAATAGCTATCATTATTATTCTCATCACCATAATCATCAAATATAGGAGGCATATTGTAATCATAATTAATTTTCTCCTCAATAGTAGGTGGACTGAAAATATGATATTCATCATTGTAATCATCATATATTGGAGGTATAGTATCATCATAAGCAATAGAAGAGTTATCTTCCAAAGTGTGTTCATTTGTAAACATATCATCATTGGAAGGAACATGGATATTACTAATAGTACAGCAATTATTAACATCATCATTTTCAGAATTGGTACCAAAGAGATTTTCAATATCAAAAGTAGTGTGCTTTTTGCAATCATGATCACTACTCTAGGTAACAGGCATAGGAACATCATCGAGTTTAGACTCATCAAAAACTATAATAGGAGCAACATGCTTAGAGGAAAATACCATTTCCTCCCTCCTTTTACTCCTCCTCTTCTTCTTTTTCTTCTTCTCTTTAGGAGGGTGAGGCTAAAAAGGAAGCTTCTCCATATACCCTGGTTTATTGTTAGAGACAATAGAAAAAACTTTGGAGGATTCCTCCTTTTCATTAATAAGAACAGAACACATATTAGTCCTGTCATATTTTGGTAAAATCTCATCTTTTATAATATTTTGTATGTAAGTATTTGTGTGGCAATTACCAGCATAATAAATATGACAACCATGTAGGACGTTATGCATATCAAAAGCACTCATATCTATCAAAGAAGTTTTTTGTTGACAACTCTTCACACCCCAAAAATAATGTAAGTTCATCATGCTGATTAGGAGTGATCATGTTATCACAATACAAACTTGCAGTATTCATTGGATTAGAAGGGATATTATTATGGCCTGAGCATTGAAAATTGAAATGGCCCACTTCAAAGCAAAGTTCACAAATAAAAGGATAGAGGGCACAAACTTTTTTACCAAGATCATTTAGAGCCCTATACCACGTTCTAGTTTTTTCATTCCTGTGGGTGATACAATATTCTACTTCAATTTGATTCTTTTCACAAGGTATATGTACTCCACAAAAATTAACATGCTTATAAGAAATAGTACTTTCAGAGGTTTGAGCATGTTTATTGCTATCATTAATAACAATTTCATTTTTCATGCAAGTGTCTTTAAAAGGCTCATGATACATGTCCCAGTTTTCTTTAGGAGCATTAATATGAGAAGCAAAGGCTCGACAACAATCAAAAAGAATTTGAGGATCAAGACCATATTTAGCACTAAGCTCTTGAAAATCAGCAGTTTCAGCGAAAGACTTAATGCAATCATACTCATATTTTATACCTGGTTCATTACCTTTATCATTATCCCAATCTTCGGTATTGCTTTGAATTGTTTCAAGAACATCCCACTTAGCTTTGACCTCTTTACTTGTGAAGGATCCCTCTAAACAGGTATCTAGGTAGTCCTTGTGATGTCCTGAAAGCCTTGCATAAAAATTATTAATAACAATATTACTGGGGAGCTCATGAATGGGACATTTGAGCATTAGTGACTTCAATATCCCCCATGCTTGGGCAATACTTTCTCCATCATGAGGATGAAAATTATAAATATAATTACTAGATTTATGAATTTCATGAGGAGGATAAAATTTAGAGTAAAAGAGAGATTCAAGTTCCTTCCACTCTAAATGATGAGGATCGTCTAGTAGCTCATACCACTCCCTTTCTTTTCCCTTAAGTGATAAACAGAATAGCTTCCTCTTAACTTGGTTCATTGAAATACCTGCACACTTGAACAACTCGCATAATTCATGTATAAAGAGTAAATGATCACCAGGATGGACAATTCCATCTCCAAAATAACAGTTATTCATAAGACGTTCAACAATTTCCATAGGTATTTTAAAAGGGACGCTTTCAGTATGTGGATTTAAAATATCACAAGTATCATTAGAATTACCATGTATGGGAGATAAAGTATCATCGGAGCAAATTTTCTCCTCTAAAGCTAGGGAACTAAAAAGATCATTTTCATAAAAACTAACTTCCCCAAGCTTAGGCTTTTTCATAGCATTAGTAACAAAGGTGTTCGAAAAATTCATACTAAGAACATTGCTATTAGTATGCAAAGAAAGTTCCATGGGTTTTTAATTTTATTTTCAAACCATTTATGTTATACCTCAGGAAAAATACTAAAAAGCTCTATAATTTTGTTGTTGTTTTCCATTAAGCCTAACTAGTGAAAATAAAAACAAGAAACAAAAAGATATAATTAAAGAATCTAAAGGAAATAACTTCGAGCACTCACACACCAGCCAGTGGCGGACCTAGGATTTTAGCAATGGGTATGCTACATCGAAAGATTGTTAGCCATTTTGGTAAATCTATTTTCTACTTTAGAGGATAATTGCAAATGGTATAGAAGAAAAAATTATATGTAATTGGAAAATTAAGTTCCAAAGTTGCATAATTTATCATAGAAATAGTTCAAACATCATACTAATAGACTATAATATGCATAGAAGAAACTTATAGTACTAGTACTTGTTTACTTGTCTGGCCTAGGCTTTCTTGAGGACAACTCCATGTAAACTCATGGGGTGGAATCATAGTTCATAGTGGATTGTATATATGATCTCTTATAGAAATAAAGAATACGGACAATCATAAATCTTATTCGCACTTTACTCATATTTAAGTATTTAATCTCGTATATAGGAATCTAGAATTTAGAAAATCATCTCCTTTGACAATTATCTCGACATGAATGCGGCTTGCGTATCAGTCGATCATCCTTGTTTCATTCGTGGTCGCGGGCTCGCGGCGGCCAGCGACGGACAGACATTCAGGCATTTCTGCAATCGCGTTTGTCAGGCTGCCCGTGTCCAGTAAACCTCGCATCTTGCCGGCGTCCGGGAGAACTCACGGCATGCCAGCGACTGGCATCTAGGTACACAGACTGCAGTCCCAATAGGGTACTCGAAGCTCCTCCTAACTTGGCTTTGCGAGGGCGTGAGGTGCGGTGTGCCGACGAGCGCGTCTAGTACACAGATTGTAGTTCCGATCCGGTGCTCGGAGCTGCTCCTAGCCTGGAGGGCATGAGGCACGGTGGTTGCGTAGTCACACAGAGCAACTGGAGTTTCCATCGGGTATGAGATCAATTGATCAAGCCGAACAGTTGCAATCGATCAAGGTTTTTTATTTTTTTCCTAGGAGGTGGTACGTCGTGGCATGCTTAAGCTAGGCAGTTTTGTACAATCGGTCGATCAGCTCTAGTACTAGACGGTACGATGGCTGGGCTCCAGGGTATGCCCGGGCATACCCGGCATACCTTGTGGGTCTGCCACTGACACCAGCAACAGTACTAGAAGATAGCTTAGTAGCTTGATGTCTACGGAAACGACGCTAGAGGATGTGAGTACCTTTTACCTTACCTCCCCGGCAACGGCGCTAGAAAATAGCTTGATGTCTACGCACACTTCTATTCTTGTAGACATTGTTGGGCCTCCAAGGGCAGAGGTTTGTAGAACAACAACAAGTTTACCTTAAGTGGATCACCCAAGGTTTATCGAACTCAGGGAAGAAGTGGTCAAAGGTATCCCTCTCAAGCAACCCTGCAATCAAGATACAAGAAGTCTCTTGTGTCCCCAACACACCCAATACACTTGTCAGGTGTATAGGTGCACTAGTTCGGCGAAGAGATAGTGAAATACAAGTAATATGGATGATTATAAGTGGTAATTGCAATCTAAAATAAGAGTGGCAGCAAGCAAACATGTAACATGTCTGATTGTAAACAGTGTTTCAATGCTTAGAAACAAGGCCTAGGATCATACTTTCACTAGTGGACACTCTCATATAAATATCTTCTCTTCATTATGCTACCCTGAACTACTCTCGAGTTGGACGATGTAGGGCTATAACAACACACCTTAAAGTTCGCATTTCCCATCTAGATAACCCCTCACTGTCACCTTGAGCGCTAGATGGTTCCAACAAACACCACAATCTCATAGAGACATCCAACTCAAATTATACTCATGATAAGTATTTCTGTAACCTTAGCCTAAGTGCCACACAGTGTGCACACTGTCAGCTTCACATACGTGGGGATAAGCAGAGATTAATTAAAGCACTTGAGTAGCAGAATAGATCTACTTATTCAACTAGATTACAAAGCTCGTGATCTTAATAAGATCACGCATAGAGAGAGATGAACACATAGCTACCGGTAGAGCCCTTAGCCTCGAGAGAGAACTAGTCGCTCCTCATCATGGGAGTCAGCAACGGCGATGGAGATGGCGGTGGAGTCGATGGAGATGGCTCCAGGGGCACTTCCCCATCCCAGCAGGGTGCCGGAACAGAGATTTCTGTCCCCTGAATCTCCTCTTCGGTGGCGGCGGCGCTGCGGAACTTTTCATGGAATTCTGATCTGGTAATTAGGGTTTTTGTCTCAGGGGATTTATATAGGTGAAAGGAGAGGTCGAGGTGGTGTGGGCCCCTCGTGGCCCCTCTCCATCTCGTCTTCTCGCTCCATGAGTCTTCTGGTAAAATAGGAACTTCGGCTTTTGTTTCGTCCAATTCCGAGAATATTTCTTTACTAGCTTTTCTGAAACCAAAAACAATAGAAAACAGGCAACTAGCACTACGGCATCTTGTTAATAGGTTAGTTCTAGAAAATGTATAAAAATGCCTCAAAGTGTAGACAAAACATAAGAAAGTTGATACAAAACAAGCATGGAGCATAAAAAATTATAGATACGTTTATGACGTATCACATATCATTAGTTCTCTTTCTTCTGAGGATGAGACTAGTAGGTTATTGCTACAAGCGGTTGCGGAGGCAATAGCAATAGTGATTCAATAACCTAGGTCTAATAGGGAAAAATAAGCTATACTACATCCATAATCCGGATTGAAGGTATCAGCGACTAGAAGCTGGAGGCCCAGAAGCGTAGGTGAAGCCTAGTCGGATTAGGTCAAATCCTCCGAGTCCTTGACTAATTCGGTTGTATATCTGTAAATGCTAGTGAGATACCCCTATATAAACCTCCCTAGGATTCTCTTTGTACTCACGTTCCATCATACACCCCTTCCTAGCGACTCGCTGCCTAGCCATCGAGCTCACCACCCCTGTAACTCACTCGCCGATAATACAATCTAGCAGGAGTAGGTATTTACCCTATGGGGGTCTGAACCTGGGTGAACTCATGTGTCTCAGCCCTCATCTCACACCGCAGATGGCCGCCCGCTCTTGCCCTCAATCCTATCAATCGCTACCCCTGGTAGCGACTGCCATGGTCATTCCCATGACAGTGGCGCCCACTGTGGGGCATGGCCGACATGGCCTGAGTTCTGCGGCAAGACCCTATTCGCCAATCGATCGGCTGATCGCCACCGGCCGTATGATCTCCAGCGGCGGGATCCTCCATATCCTGCCCAGCAGCTACATCCTGGCGTCGCGCCCGATCACGCACAGCGCGATGCTGCCGGTCGACACCATCAACTTGTTTGTCGGCTTCACCAACACAGTCGACCCAGCGAGAACGGTGATCGTCGATGGATCGCCACTACGCCACGATCTGCTCTCGAAGGACCAGATCCGCTCCATCAGCCGCCTTGGCACCGAGTACGACTCGGCCGCCAGCAACATGGTCAGGATTGATGATGTCGTGGACGACGCGGCTCTCCACGACGACGCTGATTCGGTGACCCATGCCTCGGTTGCCGGATCCATCACCGCCGCATCGCACGAGGACTCCATCATGCGAGTCTCCAACCCTAAGGATTTCGAGGACCCCTCCATCCTCGGGATATTCGACTCCGACTCCGGATCGGAGTCCCCCGAAGACTTCTGCGCCAGATTCAATAGCTTCAACGCGAGCTACATGGCGAGCAGCACGAGGGCCCTGTTAGATCCCTTCTCCATGCCGATCCCACCGACCGCGACGACAACGGAGGTCGAAGAAGCCCGCCTGCAACTAGAGGAGGCGTCACGCAGGGAGAAGGCCGAGCGCGAGAAATTCTGCCTCGAGCGGGAAACGGCGCAGCAGCTATCGCTCTACCATCAGCGCTGCATCAGAACCCGCCTGCACTGCAACATCCAGGGCCGTGTCCTGAACTTCAATGAAGAGAGCGACCCCGCACGCGCTACTAAGCACGAGTACTACGAGAACTCGCTGCCCGGCGGTAGCAATCGCCCGCCACCTGGGGCACCTGCGACCGGAGCCCCACCGCCACCCATAGGCCGCGCGCCCACACTGGACCAGCCGCGAATTATCATCTCGCTGCAAGCCCGCGACGCCAACGGGCTCCCGTTGTACTCCACCCAATGGATAACGTCCTCGTGGCAGAAGCCGTAGTTGCCCACCTCGACATCCAAGGAGAGGGCGTGTTGCGGGTCTAGTATGCCAAGGCCCTACCCACCAGGGTCGTCGAGCAACAAGCCGTGGGAGTCGACCCGCGGGGGCGGATGTACTCCTTCTCATCGGGAAGCAGGGTGGCCTCAAGCAACCGTCCAATTGTCACCAACACCCTCAACTTCCCACCGCCCGAGCCCCTCCCGTTCCAACCACGGGCCACCAACACTGCTCTCTCCACCAACGAGTCATGGCCTGCGAACAACACGGTCGCCGCCAACGGCCAAGCCATCGATGCACGGACGCACATCATTAACAATCAGGCCTGGGGGGCGCCATCCCAACGAGTTGAGGCACACCCTCACGAACCGCGGCGACCCCGAGCCAAGGGGCTCCCTTAGCCGAGACGGCCCTCAGTGCTTCGGACCAATGATCCGAGGCGAGAAGTACCCCCGCCAACTTCAAGGCACCCAAGGAGATCGAAAAGTACGATCCAACGTACGATCTAGTGTTGTGGCTGGACACATACCTGATGGCAATGGGAATCGCTGGCCACACCGACCTGCTCGCTGCTCGCTACCTTCCCCTGATGATGGAGGGAGCAACCAGGCAATGGATCAACACCCTCCCCGCGAACAGCATCGACTCGTGGGAGGAGATGTGTGACGCCTTCGTCAGGCACTTCGAGGGCTCCTACACCCGCGCCACCACCATCGAGGACCTAGAGCGCTGCATCCTAGAACAACGCGAGTCGACCCGCCACTGGATCCAGAGGTGGCAGGAACTATGGATCAACGCTTCCGGCATCCACCCGGACACGACGATCCACTGTTTCAAGAACACGTGCTAGTACGAGCCTCTGGTCGCCAAGATCAAGAGGGTCTATTGGACGCTTGACAACATCCCCGACTCCTCAAGATCGCCAAACGCTATGCGGAGGAGGACCCCAACCAGGACTTCTACGATGAGTCGGGGGAAAGACGCCGCACCAGCGGCAACGACAATGGGCGACAGTGTGACATGCGCTACAACAACACTCACCTCACTGGCAAGCACCGCGGTGATGGGCCAGTCGACTTTGTCGCCAATGCTGGCTATGGGAAACGCGACCCGAAATACTTCCACCGCGACGGAGGAAACTACCGCGACAACATAAATTACCGCACCAACAACGCGAGTCCGAATTTCGACCCTGCCGCCCTGCTCAACCAACCTTGTGTCTACCACAGTAGGGAGGGGAAGCCTGCCACCCACACCACCGCAGACTGCCATTCTTTGAAGGAGATCGAGAAGGCAAGACGAGCAAGGGAGGACCCCAACAACAACCCGCCAAGGGACAACGGCAACACCGGCAGATTCGGCAACGCCGTCGGCTCGCTGCACACCTTCACCAGGCTCGACACCAAACATGAGAAGAAGGTGCTCTCCTGCGTAGTCATCGTCAATGCGGTGACCCGGGTCGACATTCCCCGCTTTCTCAACAGGTCCGAGCAAAGCATCACCTGGAGTCGCCAAGATCACGCGCCCAGGATCGAATATTCGGGGCGAGTCACCCTGGTGGTCAGGCCCAAAGTGGACGACTACTGGCTACCCAAGACGATGATGGATGGCGGAAGCTCCATCAACATCATGTACTTGGACACATTCAAGAGGCTACGCCTCCCGGAGTCGGCAATCGAGTCAATGCTCACCACCTTCCACGACATCATCCCCGGTCAGAAGGTGTACCCGATCGGTAAGGTGATGCTGCCAGCACCTTCGGCACACCAGCGAACTTCCGCACCGAGCGGATCGTCTTCGAGCTGGTGAACTTTCGCATCCCCTACCACTGCGTCCTGGGGTGCCAGGCGTTCACCAAATTCATGGTGACCCCACACTACGCATACAACATGATGAAGCTCCCTGGGCCAAGCGGCATCATCACCGTCCACGGGGACCCCGACATGACCATGGAGTGCGAAGACAAAGGTGTCGAGCTCGCCGACGCCGTCATCATCGCGGAAACCAACCACGCGGATGAGCTTGCGAAATATGCGAGCAACTTCGACAAGGACTACCCCACCATCTGAAGAATCCCACCTCCGGGGGTACAACTTTCGAGCCGACCACGCACACCCGCACCATTGATCTCACCCCAGGCGACTCCAGCCAGACGGTCACCATCGGGATGAACATGATTCCCGCATAGGAAAGTGCGCTCATCGGGTTCCTGCGTGAGAATTGCGACATCTTTGCAAGGAAACCATCCAACATGCCTGGTGTCCTGAGGGAACTCGCTGAGCAAAACTGAACGCCGACCCAAAAGTGTGACTAGTAAAGCAGTCATTGTGGCCCTTCAATGAAGAGCGTCGCTGCCGAAGAAGTACAACGTCTACTCACTGCAGGCTTCATTCAGCCCATCAAGTACTCCAAGTGGCTGGCAAACCCAGTCCTAGTTCTGAAAAAGAACAACACCTGGAGAATGTGTATCGACTACACCAACCTCAACAGCGCCTGGCCAAAGGAGGAGTTCGTCCTACCACGCATCGATTAGATCATTGACTCGACTGTGGGATCGGAATCGTTGTGCTTCCTCGACACGTACTCTGGCTACAACCAGATCAAAATGGCGGTCAAGGACGAGGAGAATACAACATTCATCACGCCATTCGGCGCCTTCTGCTACACCGCCATGACGTTCGGCCTCAAGAACGCCAGTGCGACCTATCAAAGGTCCATGCAGGAGTTCCTTGCGAGTCAAATTGGCCGCAATATCCACGTCTACATCGACGACATGGTGGTAAAATCCAGCCGCCAGAGCGACCCGCTCGCCGACCTAGCCGAGACCTTCATGAATCTGCGGAAGTACAAGATCAAGCTCAATCCAGGAAAGTGCACCTTCGGCGTGCCCACCGGACAACTACTGGTGTACGTGGTCTCCAAACAAGGAATCGAGGCAAACCCCACCAAGATCGACACCATTGCGTGGCTCTGGAAACCCGAGTGCCCGCGCGATGTCCAGAAGTTGGCCGGGCGAGTCGCGGCCCTCAGTCGCTTCATCCCTCGGCTTGGTGAGAAGGCGATGCCCCTCTACCGCCTGATGCGTAAGAACCCCACGTTCCAATGGGACGAAGAAGCGGACAACACGCTCAAGGCGCTCAAGGAAGTGATGCTCGCGGCATCACTGCTCGCCTCCCCAATTGATAAAGAGCCAATGCTCGTCTACGTCGCGACCTCCACTCAAGTCGTCAGCACCGTGATGGTCGTCGAGCGACCAGAAGAGGGCAAGGAGTGCCCAATACAGTGTAACACCCCCGAGATCAGGGTTAAACAAATCCAGACTTTAGCCTGACATAAGCTTAACCTAGACCTCGAGGATATCTAGTGAGAAATCGTAACACAACAGTAACCCTGCAACACAAAAATTACTACAGCAAGCTCATAACTGAGCGAAGAAGCAAAATATTGCAAGCAGAGGTCACTGACCACAAACATCAAACAACATAAGGCAAATTATGCTATTCAGTATAGAAAACTTAACAAATGTCCTAAGAGGCCTGAAGCATAACGATGACATCCCAACCCATAGATTCCAGGCTGCCGGCCAGGAACCCCAAGCCACTCGTCGGTGTTGATGTCATACGGAACTCATCTTTAGGGGAACAGTTACTCTGCTACAAAAGTATCAACAAAGCAAGGGTGAGTACAGGGTGTACTCCGCAAGACTTATGGCTGGTGGGGTTATTTTGCATAAAGCCATCTTTGTTTATAAAATAAGAGGGAGAAGAAGCTCCTCTAGTCAGAATATTTTAAAAGGGGATAAGAGAGGGACATCTCCAAAGCATTGATCATCATCTTTTTATATCCACCAAAGTAATCATCATCTCACAACTAGGATCACCCCCTCATACCCATGAGGAAGCATCCTTAACACACATTAGTTGCCAAGTTTTATGATTAGGTTATAGTTCTCTATGATCTCATGTTCATTTCCAAGTCGTCCATAACTGTGGACACGCCTTTTCGAAAACATTTAACCCTGTAGGGGTATACAACTTTACCCACACGTACCAACCGACTCTTAATGCCAGAACGTTAGCCCTCTTCCTTGGAAGGCCGGCAGAGGGTGGTTGGCCACGACCTTTACCTTGCTTTCGTCGAGACCATGAGTCACGCCCTAAGGATGGTTCCATCGTAATGGGTCAAATCCCGAAGTCGGTCCCTAGAGATGTGGGCGAGGTTGGGTTACCCAGAGGAACCGCCTCCCCAACCCCGACCACGCTTACCTATCGATATGAATGCACCTCCTTCACCGCCTTCGAAAACGACCAGATATGCATATGTCGAATGGAACGCCTGAACTAGGTGACCCATTGAATCTACTAGGCAAGTTAATCAGTGGAGGGGTCCCCATAAACCCCGTGTGGATGTACGCTCGTCTCGGTTCAAAAGGCAAGAACTCGGGTCCTAGTGGTGGCGAGCATGGGACTACAAAAACCACATCCCACTGTGGCCTCCCATAGAAGCCTTAGCATGTTTAACCTTTACCACTGATCTTACTTCATCAGTATACCTCGAACTCATGTCATACTAGATTCTCTACAATTGGTACATCTTATGGATGAACTAGCACTAACAGCTAAGCATGGCTTATCAAGACACATATATAGCTCTAGCAATGCACACAAGCCAATCCTAGTTATGCTAGGAGCAGTGGATCAGGTAATATAATCTCAAAGGGAGTAATGCAATAGATAGGATACTCTATCTATCGATAAAAGATCACAGTAGAATCGTATGCATCATGGCAAGAATTGAACTGCTTTCAAAAACATAGGATCTATGAGCTCACCCTGATCGTGCTAGAGTGGTCGGTGAGGCTGGGGGAGCTTGGTATCGATGGGGAACGATGGTAGCCAGCATCAGGATCGACGTCTCGATTCCGCCGATCTAGAGCTTCGCCGGCTCTGCTGCTTGTACGGGGAGGCATAGGAGATGACGGCGGTCACAACAACCATCCTGATCGAGCCCGGGGAGACCTCCAGCAGCAGGACACGGCGGCACCTAGGAGCTAGGGTTCGGAAGCTCGTGAGATAGAGCGTGCAACAAGGGGAAAAGAGGGTCAGGGGGAGGAGAGACGTGAAGGGGCACTCCTTATCCTCTCTAGAAGCGACAGCAACACGAATCATGGTGCATCAGCGACGGATGGCACCGGCGTCGACACCGAGCAGCTTGGCCGGGGAGGAAGATGACAAGAGGAGGTCGGATCAGTACTGGGCCACGGTTGGGCTGCAGGTGGGTTGGCTAGGCTGCAGGCTTGAGTGCTATGCGGCGGGTAGAGGGGAGAAGGAGAGATGGGCCGACTTGGATGCTGCTATTTTTTATTTGCAAAACATTTTCCTTTTAGTTTCCTCTAGTTTCTCTTTTGTATTACATTTCAAATCTGTTTTGAACTATTTCAAAAATAGCACCAGACTATAAAACATCTAAAACAATGTGAGGCCCTTGTAACATCTTGGGCTTCACAAACTTTTGTACTTTTCAAATTATTCAAAACTCTTTTGAATTGGTTTGAGAGAGGGGGAAACTAGTGTGTTAGAGTTTTTGCATTATTTTCTTTGCATGCATTTTAAGGGATGATGCTCATGAATGCACAAATAACCCTAATTAAGGATTAACTAAAACTGGGGTGTTATATACAATGCCATGTCTACTACATCAGCGAGGTCCTAACGGACTCAGGTCCTAACTGGTGTATGCGGTCTTCAGAGCCTAGCGGTGACTCCCACACTACTTACAGGAGCACCCAATCATGGTATTCTCCTCTACGCCGATGCAGGACATCATCCACAATCGAGAGGCGACTGGGCGAGTCGCTAAGTGGGCCATCGAAATCGGCGTCCACAACATCAAGTACGAGCCACGCAAAGTGATCAAATCGCAAGCCCTGGCCGATTTCCTTGCCGATTGGGAAGAGGCACAGCAGCCGGAGAAGCTACCCTATCTCCATTACTAGTCGCTCCACTTTGACGGGTACAAGAACACGGATGGCGCGGGGGCTCGGATCGTCCTCACCTCCCCCAAAGGCGACAAGCTCCGCTATGTGCTCCACCTCGACTTCACGCCCTTCACCAACAACATGGCCGAGTACGAGGCTGGTGGCTCAAAATATATTCGAGCTTGTTGGGAACCCCAAGAGGAAGGTATGATGAGCACAACAGCAAGTTTCCCCTAGTTATGAAACCAAGGTTATCGAACCAGTAGGAGCAAGGAAACAACTCCAAGGTGTTGTTTCCAACTTGGAATCCTACACAACACAACCACAGAACTTTGCCCCAAATTACAGTGAGGTTGTCAATCTCACCGCTTTTGCTGAAAACAAAGGATTAAACATATTGTGTGGAAGATAGTAATTGCTTGTGGAAAGTAAACAGTAAACAATAAATAGATGGTAGATTGATGGTAAAAGAATGGACCAGGGTCCATAGTTCACTAGAGGTGATTCTCCTTAAGATAGATGACATGTTGGGTGAACAAATTACACCGGGGCAATTACATAGACCAAGAAAGCATACATGCATATACTAATCATCTTGACTCCTACGAGATTTGATTGGGCATTACAACATTATACATAGACCGTAATCCAACTGCATGTATGACTAATAATCCACCTTCAGGTTATCATTCTAACCCCCTCTACTATTAAGTTGCAAGCAACAGATAATTGCATCAAGCAAAGTGTCTAAAGTAAACAATACGATTGTCCCATGGACAAAGGATTGTTGTTTTCTCCCTAGTAGCAACAACACATGTAATACCTTAGAGATTCCTGTCACTTCCCCAGATTACTAGAGGCATAAACCCACTATCGAGTATAAATACTCCCTCTTGGACTTGCTAGCATCTACTTGGCTAAGATAGCTACTAACAACGAAAAGCATGAAAGATCACAAATAACATAGACATGATAGAATCAATAATCAATTTGAAATAGCATCTCAATATCCATCGGATCCCCGCAAACACAACATGTAGGATTACAAATAGATGATCTTGATCATGAACGGAGCTCACAAGATCTAAACATGGTAGCACAAATGATGAGAACCAACCATCTAGCTACTATATGGACCCGTAGTCTAGGGATGAACTACTCACGCATCACATCGGAGGCAGTCATGGTGATGAAGAAGGCCTCCAGGGTGATCTCTCCCCTCCGGCAGGGTGTCGGGAAGAGCTTCAGATCCCTCCCGATCTAGGGATGGATATGGCGGCGGCTACATACTCTTTCGTGGAATTTTGATCGGGTACTTAGGGTTTTCGTCACGGGAGGATTTTATACGAAAAATGGCAAGGTCGGTGGAGGATCGAGGGGCCCACACCAGGTGGCGTCACGCTTAGGGCTGGCCGCGCCACCCTAGGGTGTAGCCGCCTCGTGGCCCCCCTTCGGCTGCCCTCCGGACTCCGTGTTGCTTCGAATAAAATATTGACTTTGGATTTTGTCCGGTCCAATTCCGAGAATATTTCCTTACTAGCTTTTCTGAAACCAAAAACAGCAGAAAACAGGCAACTGACACTATGGCATGTTGTTAATAGGTTAGTTCCAGAAAATGTGTAAAATACTCCAAAGTGTGGAGAAAACATAAGAAAGTAGATATAAAACAAGCATGGAACATCAAAAATTATAGATACATTTACAACGTATCAACATCCCCAAGCTTAACTCCTGCTCGTCCTCGAGTAGGTAAGTGATAAAAAAGAATAATTTTTTAGGTGACATGCACCATCAGAATCTTGATAAAAATATTTGTAAAACATTGATAGCTGAGATCATAGTACTTTAACATAGCATGAAAGATATAGTTCTAACAATAAGACATAGCAACTATGTTATAACATGAAGACATACAAACAAAAGATTCATGAATAACAATGCTTTGAAAGACGTTTGTTTGTTTCACATATAGAAAACATAATGAGAATGGTATTCAACTTGTCCCTCATAGTGTAGCAAAACATAAATGCATAGGACACCTTCAAAGTTCATAAGGGTGACTAGATACAAATAATTTAAGAACAAGCAATATCAAAGTTATGAATCAATCAACAAGTTTTGGGACAATGCACATTAAACTAAGAATGGCCACTATGCTCTCTCAATAGGTGCATAAAGATATAAGATGGAGACTCAGCATAAAAGTAAAAGAAAGGCCCTTCATAGATGGAAGCAGGGATTCAAGACTCATAAAGAGCTTCCAAAAATTATGGTACTTACTAGCTTTCAGCTCTAATTGCCCTATCATAAGCATCTTTAGGTGATTAAGGTTAAAGTGAACAAATATGAGGATATGCTTGACAAGTTATAAGCTGAAAATCACATGCCCCTTACTTACGAGTACCGTTCCTGATGCTACTCAACTTTAGTCAGAGGTAAGTTCTTGTCATTGTAAGTACATGTGTATCATAGAGAACCGCCAACGGGGTACCCCTTGCCTGATGATATGGAAGATTCCCCATATCAAAATGACAAGGCAAGTAGACAATGAGCATCTCAGCGATCCTTTTATTTCCTATTTGCATAGGCTTTTTTTCCTTTTTCCTTTTTTTCTTTTCTATTTGCATAGGTTTTTATAGAGGATGCTTCATAGATTGCTCACTATGGTTACGCTGCAGGTTTCCACCATGATTAGGCATGGCTTAGACCAGCCGCCCAGGCGTTTCTCTAACACATATATGAACTCCATGAGCCTTACAAGCTCCCCTTTCATTTCACACCACCGGGATCTATAAGCAAAAGAACATGATATCAACTAAATAAAGTGCAATGTTGAAAGTGTTCCCCATGGTAACATGGTTCTGCTAATTCACAACTTACAAAACGCAAGCATATACGCAACATAGATGGGCACAATGGTTCAAGTTTATTAAGTGCAAGAAAAGTAAAGTGTGCCATCAAGTTCATGAGAACTTTAATCACTAATTTTCACATAACAAGTTTAATTTGGAAGGTAGATAAAAACATGAATATACTTGGAATAGCAATAATGCTAATAGGTAGGTATGGTGGACTCTTCGGAATAACTTGGTTTCATTTGGAGTTGGATGCATGAGTGGAACTCTTACCTGGTACATGTGGAGGCTAGCAAAAGACTGGGAGCGACCAAGTAAGAGAGCAATAATGGCCATAATCATGCAAAGCGACAAAACATTATTAATTAAAGCATAAAATGATATTACAAGTCGAAAACTAAATAATCATAGAGGCTATGGTGACTTGGTGTAGTCTTAACATGGTGTGAGCATGCACCAAGTCAATCCAAATAAAGCATTAAAGGAGAATACCACAATATTATGCTTTTATATGCTAAAACAACACATGATTCTTTCAAGGCACATTAAGCAATATCAATTTTTTGTAACAAGTCATGCTACAGCAATAATCACTACGCATAAAGTAAAAGCAATATCAAACATGACATGATAAAGCCTAGGCCACAGTCAAAAACAAGCTCCTTTTATACCACTTATAAGCATGAACTTTCCTACTATTTTCCAATCCAAATCAACTTATTTGAAACTATGTATGAATGCGGGGGTCCAACCAATGTATTCAAGCAAACTAAGCAAACAAAACCTCAAAATAAAAACGAAGACACTCCAAGAACAACACAATTGTGCATGAAACAATAAAAATGAAGTGTTTGGAAGAAACCTGAGATTTTTATTGATGAAGAAGGGGATGCCTTGGGCATCCCCAAGCTTTGACGCTTGTACTTCTTGAATATTTCTTGGGGTGACACAGGTGGCATCCCCAAGCTTGAGATTTTGTCCATACTTCATCTTATCGCATTGTTCTTCCCTACACTTTAAAATTTCCTTCATACAAAACTTCACACAATCTTCATTAGCAATATTAGTGTAACTAAGATAAAAAGTCTTTAGGTTCAGTTTCAACACAAGAAAAACTTCCATCAAAACAGAAGCTACTGAAGCAATTCGTTTTAAAAGTTCAAATGAGCAAAGAGAACTCAAAGAGAAAGAGATTAAGAGGCAAATGCAAATAATGGCAGAAATTTGTCAAAACAGACCAATAGGTAAAAACCAAATTTTTAGAAGAACTTATGTTGCTCAAATCTAAAAGTGTTAAACTAATTAAAGTTGTATAACAACCTAGGTCAGAAGCACAAAAAATTACAGCTCCATCCTACGTACAGATATTTTTCACGAATTTTTATAGCAAAGCACAAAAATCAGTTTCGGAACAGGAACTTTCCCAAGCATCATTTCTATCTTATTAGAGGTTATTCTTGGCACAAAAACCACACAAAAATGATAAGGAGAGGTTATTACTAAGGCAATAACTTCCAATACTCAACAAAAGAAAATTTTATTGACTAAAAATTTGGGTTATCTCCCAATAAGTGCTTTTCTTTAATGCCTTTGAGCTAGGCATAAGAAGCAAGAATCAAGTATTCTCAAATGAAGAAGCATTAAGGGCAAATTTTGTTTTAATATGAGAGGCAAAAGGAATATTCTCTCTCTTCTTGAGGAAGTGTTCTATACCTTTCTTGAGTGCAAATTGATATTTAATGGTGCCTTCTTTCATATCAATAATGGCACCAACAGTTCTAAGAAAAGGTCTTCCCAAAATAATAGGACAAGAAGCATTGCATTGAACATAGAAATCAATAGGGACATAGGCATTGTTAACCATAATAAGAACATCATTAATACTCCCCATGAGTTTCTTTTTAGCATTATTATCAAGTTGGACATTTAAATAACAATCTTCTAATGGTGGTAAATCAAGCATTTCATAAATCCTTCTAGGCATAATAGAAACACCACTATCAAGATCAAGCTTTGAGATCAAAATCATTCACTTTCATATTAATGATGGGTTCCCAACCATCTTCTAATTTCATAGGGATAGAAGCTTTATGTTTTATCTTTTCTTCTTTAATTTTTATGAGAGCATCCGTAATGTGTTTTGTAAAGGCCATATTTATAGCACTGGCATTAGGACTTTTAGCAAGCTTTTGTAGGAACATAATTACTTCACAGATATTGCAACCATCAAGATCAAGATCATAATTACCATCCAAGGTAGTAGAGCTATTGTTTCCCATATTTCGAAGAATTTGAGCATTTTTATTAGAAAAGGTTCCATTGGTTTTAGGCATTGTTGAATGGGGACTTCATGTGGTTTGCTAGCATCAACATTAGTGGTAGTGATAGTACAAATACTACTATTTCTAGCAATTCCATCTTCTCTTTCCCACTTAGCATGCAATTCAGCTAACAATCTAACATTTTCATCAATTCTAACTTGTATGGCATTAGTAGAAGCAAAGGGATTTTCAATGGTTTTAGGTTTAGCAGCCATTTTATTAATAAAAGAGGATTGTGCTTCAGACAAAGATGATATATTTCTTTCAGCATTAGAGAGTTTTTCCTCAATAGTTTTATTGAAAGCAGTTTGTTTACTAATAAAATCTTTAAGCATGACTTCAAGTTTAGAGGGTGCACTTCTATTATTGTTGTAGGAATTTCCATAAGAATTACCATTATTGGGAGGATATGGCTTATAATTATTGTTACCAAAATTATTCCTGTAGGCATTGTTGCTAAAATTATTATTTCTCATAAAGTTCACATCAACTTGCTCTTCTTGAGCAACCAAAGAAGCTAAGGGAACATGATTTGGATCAATATGAGCTTTCCCATTAACAAACATAGACATAATAACATCAATTTTACCACTCAAGGAGGAGGTTTCTTCAACAGAATTTACCTTCTTACCTTGTGGATCTCTCTCAGTATGCCATTCAGAATAGTTAACCATCATATTATCAAGAAGCTTTGTTGCAGCACCCAAAGTAATGGTCATAAAGCTACCTCCAACAGCAGAATCCAGCAGATTTCTTGAAGAATAATTCAGTCCTACATAAAAGGTTTGGATAATCATCCAAGCAGTCAGTCCATGAGTGGGACAATTCTTTACCAAAGATTTCATTCTTTCCCAAGCTTGAGCAACATGTTCATTATCAGATTGTTTAAAATTTTATTATTTCACTTCTCATAGATATAATCTTAGTAGGAGGATAGTATTTTCCAATGAAAGCATCTTTGCATTTAGTCCAAGAATCGATACTATTTCTAGTTAGGGATAACAACCATTCTTTAGCTTTTCCTCTCAAAGAGAAAGGAAACAATTTAAGCTTAATAATTCTCCATCTATATCCCTATGTTTTTGCATCTCACAGAGTTCAACAAAGTAATTAAGATGAGAAGCAGCATCTTCAGTACCAACACCAGAAATTGTTCTTTCATAACAAGATTGAGCAAAGCAGGTTTAATTTCAAAGAAAGTAGCTTCAGGAACATGTGGAGCAATAGGTGTGCACATGAAATCATTGTTGTTGGTGCTAGTGAAGTCTGATATGTTGCAAACATATCCATAATTTTTGATGTTCCATGCTTGGTTTTATCTACTTTCTTATGTTTTGTCCACACTTTGGAGTACTTTTCATATGATTTCTTGGACTGACCTATTAACAAGAGCCACTGTGCCAGCTGCCTGTTTTCTGCTATTTTTGGTTCCAGGGAAGTCAGAAAATGAATATTCTCGAAATTGGACAGGACAAAAGCCAAAGTCACAATTTTACCGAGGGACACCTGGAGCCAAAATACGAGATGGAGTGGGGCTGGGGCCCAGCCACACCACCTGGTCGCGCGGGCTAGGCCTGGCCGTGCCAGGGGGTGGTCTGGCCGCCCCAGACACCCCCTCGGTCTCCCTCTTCGCCTATAAGTTTCCTTCTGACCTAAAAACTTAGGGGGGTCGACGTTTTTCCAGAAGGAGTTCCGCTCCGCCGCCACCACCAGATTCCACGAAACAGCACCAGAAACTCTGTTCTAGCACCCTACCGGGACGGGGAATTGGAGGAGATCATCGCCATCATCATCACCATCGCTTCTCCATCGACCATCCATGTTTCCCTCATCTATGAGTGAGTAATCCCCCGCTGTAGGCTATGGGGATGGTAGGGATTGCATGAGATCGTTCATGTAATGGCATCAGATTGTTAGGGCATGATGCCTAGTATCTTCTATTAGTGCTTTATGACTTTGCTGTGACTTGTCATGCTTAATGCTTGTCACTAGGGCCCGAGGGCCATGATTTCAGATCTGAACATGTTATTGATTCATTATGATAGTATTGTTTTTGGTCTTATCTGCAAGTTATATACACATATTGTTGTCTGGAACCAATGGCCCTGAAGTGACAGAAATCGGGATAACCGGAGGGAATGGCTTTGATGTGAGGATCACATGTGTTCACGGAGTGTTAATGCTTTGCTCTGGTGCTCTATTAAAAGGAGCACCTTAATTGCCAGTAGTTCCCTTGAGGCCCCGCTGCAAACAGGCTAGCAGGACAAAAGATGTTGTGTAAGTTCTCATTGCGAGCACGTATGACTATATATGGAACACATGCCTAGGATTATCTAGTACTTGGATGCTTTACCTTATTTATCTGCAATTGCCCTATGTTCTGATTGTTATGTGAATTGTCTTGTCCATGCAACGCCCGTCCATCCATCCCTATGCCTACCACACTCGAATCCTACTGTTTGCTCCTATTGTTACTGCTGTCTTTGCTTTACTGCTGCTGCTGCTACTTTGCTATTCCTACTACAAAACTGTTGCTACTGATAAACTGCTGTGAGCAAGATTGTTTCCAGGTGCAGCTGAATTGACAACTCAGTTGTTAAGGCTTATAAATATTCTTTGGATCCCGTTGTGTCGAATCAATAAATTGGGTTTCACTTCCCTCGAAAATACTGCGATACACCCCCTATACTTGTGGGTCATCAAAGTCACACAACTTAGTGTTTTCAAGCGTATTCTTTTTTTTGTGTTTTTAATAAAGGAAGCAAACTAATATAACTATTTTTGTGTTTTTGATAAAAGAAACAAGCAAACAAAGCAGAAATAAACTAGGTAAAACAAAAACAAAGTAAAGAGAATGGTTGTGATGGACTGCCCTTGTGAAGATGTCCTTGATTCCTCGGCAACAGCGCCAGAAAAAGGAATGATGGCTCAAAATATATTTGAGCTCGTTGGGAACCCCAAGAGGAAGGTATGATGAGCACATCAGCAAGTTTTCCCTCAGTTATGAAACCAAGGTTATGGAACCAGTAGGAGCAAGGA
Organism: Avena eriantha; assembly: GCA_910589775.1. Classification (NCBI taxonomy): domain Eukaryota; kingdom Viridiplantae; phylum Streptophyta; class Magnoliopsida; order Poales; family Poaceae; genus Avena; species Avena eriantha. Next base: position 166,581,649 of record OU342746.1, on the reverse strand, counting down.
AACAACTCCAAGGTGTTATTTCCAACTTGGAATCCTGCACAACATAACCACAGAACTTTGCCCCAACTTACAGTGAGGTTGTCAATCTCACCAATTTTGCTGAAAACAAAGGATTAAACGTATTGTGTGGAAGATAGTAATTGCTTGCAGAAAGTAAACAGTAAATAGATGGTAGATTGATGGTAAAAGAATGGATCGGGGTCCATAGTTCACTAGAGGTGATTCTCCTTAAGATAGATGACATGTTGGGTGAACAAATTACATCGGGTCAATTGACAGACACCGAGAAAGCATACATGCATATACTAATCATCTTGACTCCTATGAGATTTGATTGGGCATTACAACATTATACATAGACCATAATCCAACTGCATCTTTGACTAATAATCCACCTTTAGGTTATTATCCAAACCCCCTCTAGTATTAAGTTGCAAGCAACAGATAATTGCATTAAGCAAAGTGTGTAAAGTAAACAATACGATTGTCCCATGGACAAAGGATTGTTGTTTTCTCCCTAGTAGCAACAACACATCTAGTACCTTAGAGATTTCGGTCACTTCCCTAGATTACTAGAGGCATGAACCCACTATCGAGCATAAATACTCCCTCTTGGAGTTGCTAGCATCTACTTGGCCATGATAGCTACTAACAACGGAAGGCATGCAAGATCACAAATAACATAGACATGATAGAATCAATAATCAATCTGAAATAGCATCTCAATATCCATCGGATCCCCGCAAACACAACATGTAGGATTATAAGTAGATGATCTTGATCATGAACGGAGCTCACAAGAGCTAAACATGGTAGCACAAAGGAGGAGAACCAACCATCTAGCTACTACATGGACCCGTAGTCCAAGGATTAACTACTCATGCATCACACCGGAGGCAGTCATGGTGATGAAGAAGGCCTCCACGATGATCTCTCCCCACTGGCAGGGTGCCAGGAAGAGCTTCAGATCCCTCCCGATCTAGGGATAGAGATGGCGGTGGCTATAGACTCTTTTGTGGAATTTGATCAGGTACTTAGGGTTTTCATCCCGGGAGGCTTTTATAGGCGAAAGGACAAGGTAGGTGGAGGCTCAAGGGGCCCACACTAGGTGGCGGTGCGCCTAGGGCTGGCCGCGCCACCCTAGGGTGTGGACGCCTCGTGCCCCCCCTTCGGCTGCCCTCCGGACTCCGTGTTGCTTCGGGTAAAATATTGACTTTGGATTTTGTCCGGTCCAATTCCGAGAATATTTCCTTACTAGCTTTTCTGAAACCAAAAACAGCAGAAAACAGGCAACTGGCACTGTGGCATCTTGTTAATAGGTTAGTTCCGGAAAATGTGTAAATATACTCCAAAGTGTGGACAAAACATAAGAAAGTAGATATAAAACAAGCATGGAACATCAAAAATTATAGATATGTTTACAATGTATCAGAGGCCCTCGTTCACGACATGTGGGTTACCAAGGAGATGAACATCAATCGCCTACGGTGCTACGACGACTTTGACCTAGTTACCGTACAAGTCGTTGGGACCTGCGATGTCGTCTCCCCCATCATGATAGCATACCACCAAGCGGTGGACCAGCTGGGTGGTCACTTCACTGGCTACTCCATCGAGTGGATCGACAGGCGCAAGAACGAGAAGGCCGACGCTCTCTCCTGCATTGGATCGGCTCGCCAAACACCACCCGCGGGCGTCTTCCTCGACATCATCCACAAGACTTCGGCCTCCCCGCCCAAGGAGATCGACATCGGGATACCTCTGCAGCCCGAGCCTGCCCTAGTTGCCATGATCATGGAGCCCAACAATTGGATTGCACCATACGTCTCCTTCCTCTAGCACAAGGTCCTTTCCACCGATAAGACAGAGGCACAAATGATCGTGTGCTGCTGCAAATCCTTCGTCATCATCAATGGCGAGCTCCACAAATGCAGCGTGACTAGCGTATTCCAGCATTGCGTACAGCCAGAAGAAGGACGCAAGATACTCCAAGACATCCACACTGGCGACTGCGGCCATCACGCCGACGCCAGGTTGCTAGTCGCCAAGGCCATGCAACATGGCTTCTACTAGCTCACAGCACACGCTGACGCCATCGACATTGTCCAACGGTGCGTCAGGTGCCAGAAGTACGCCAACTAGACGCACATCCCTGGTTCGGCACTCAAGACCATACCTATCACCTGGCCATTCGCTGTATGGGGCATCGACATGGTTGGCACATTCAAGAAGGCCCCATCTGGCTTCACCCACCTCCTGGTCACAGTCGAAAAGTTCACCAAGTGGGTGGAGGCCAAGCCAATCAAGAAATGCGATAGCAAGACCACTACGAAGTTCCTTCGCAAGATCATTTACCAGTATGGCTACCCGCATAGCATCATCACCGACAACGGGACCAACTTCGCTAAGGGCTCCATGGCTGAGTTGTGCGAAGAGCACGACATACGACTCGACCTCGCCTTAGTCGCCCACCCGGAGTCGAATGGCCAAGCAGAGCGCGCCAACCAAAGCGTCCTCCATGGCCTCAAGCCACGACTACAGGTTCCCCTCGAGTGAACCCGCGGATGTTGGGTCGAAGAGCTCCCCTCCGTGATATGGGGCATTCGCACCTCTATCAACCGCTCCACAGGGTTCACACCCTTCTTCATGGTGTACGGTGCTGAAGCCATCATGCCAACCAACCTAGAACACGACTCTCCTCGGGTCATCAATTACGTGGAGGCGGAAAATGAGATCGCCCACCAAGACGGGATCAACTAGCTCGACGAAGCACGCGACCTAGCTCTCTCTCGCACCGCCATCTACCAGCAGGGACTCCGCCACTACCACAGCCGTCGAGTCCGGACTCGCACCTTCTAGGAAGGCGATCTGGTCCTGCAACTGATCCAGGACAAGAAGGGCATGCATAAGATTTCTCCCCCATGGGAGGGGCCATTCTCCATAGGGCGAGTCCTCGGCAACGACGCCTACTACCTCATCGATGTAAGAGGCAATGGCCAGCTGGAAGTTTGGAGGCGGTGGGATGTAAACCTCCTCCAAAAGTTCTATACATAGAACTAAAACTTGTACTCAGCTGCTATATAATAAAAATTTGGATCGCACAAATCGTGTCTACTCGCCATACTCTCGTACCAATCGTGCTCATACTCTTAGAAACATGATCCACGGAAGTCAACCCTTGGTCGAGCGACCGGCACGGCTAAGTAGTGCGGCCCAAGGACATTGAAAGTATTCGAGCCTTGTGTCGTCCACGAACACGCTACCCCCAAGCCACCATCGGAGTCGCCCAGCTGGACTGGCCCGCTGGGCCAAGACAACCGATAATGCTTCTCACAGCGACTAGTCCTCCCCATCCTCGTGCAAAGCAACTCGAACGGTTAAGTACCACGCACGGGGACTCATCTATAATAACCCCCACGCGGCTCGGGAACACACCAAGTAAGAGAGCTTGCCTTGGACTCACCACGCGACTGACTTTCCGAGCGAGGGGGAGAGACGCTTACAAACAATGTACCAGGTCCTCACCTACCTTCGGCATGCGACTAGAACGACTAAGTACCATGCTCGGGGACTCACCTAAATCGACCCTGTTCGTGTTCGGGAAAACAACCAAGTACATAGCTCCCTTGGGGTCACCAAGCGACTGGCTCCACGAGCCACGGCAAGTCAACTCTAGCCAAATTAAAAACTTAATACAACCAAACTTACATACATATGAGGTAAACCCCAATAAAGGGCGAACGCGCTCGGGGACTCGCACAACCAAATACTCAACATAAAATAGACATCACCATGCACTGCGAGTCGATGACCCCTTTCACTTCAGCAACAAAATATACTGTTTACATTACAAAAAGCGACCACTTGCCATAACTTATAAAAGCCCCTCAGGGCAGTCACTCATTTTGCAGGCTCCGACGAAGAGGCACCGCCGAATCCCTTGACCCAAACGTATGGCTCCCAAGGGTTTGTCGGGTACATCATCAACTGCTTCGCCAATGACAACTGGAAGGGCTGCTCTGACTTCAGGTCATGGTGCTCCGGTTCGGAGTTGCCCGACGCCACCACCGTCTCCTGCTACGGCAACAAATCCCCCATCACCAACACTCGCTCCGCGAACAGAGCAGCCTTGGCGGTCAACCTAAGCACCTCCGAGATCTCCACTGAGCCAGTCGCCAAGGGATACCCGCTGGTGACATCGTCGAGGTCGAAGTCATCAGGGAAGTGAGCGAGCCCAAGGCTAAGAGTTGTGGTGGCCCCGCATCTGAAGGCTGATCGTGCCATCCACTCGACGACGGCAGGCGCCTCCTCAAGATAGCACCAAACTTCAGTCACCCCCCAGGAATAGCCTCGGTGGGGGAGATCCCTTGAAGCACAGCCTGGACACACAGCGCCGAAGCGGTGGCTGTGTTCACCACCGCTGTCACATACAGCGAGGTGTCAAAGCTCTACACCACCGGGTCGCTTTGACCTATCACGGCTGCAATTTCAGAAGATCAAGATCACAAGAAAGAAAACTAATGGACTCAACCACTCGGGGACTAGCCCGCCTAGGGACTCGCCAATTACAAGAAAGTAGACGAAACCGATCCTTACCAAGGAGTTTGCGGCAGCTCTCGGTCATGAACTTCTCAAGCGTGACCAGCTTCTCCTGAATATAAAGGATGATAGAGTCGGAGGCCTTCCATTCATCCTCTGCTACGGAAACCACAGCCTTGGCCCTCTCCTCAGAAGAAACCATCGCGGCTTTCGCCAGTTCCAGCTCCTTCACCAGCGAGTCGACTCGCTCCTCCGCCATGGCCAACACCACATTCACAGTGTCCAGCTCGGCAACCAAAACATACCCCTCTTGGGCCTTGGAAATTACAGTAGGGAGATCATCGAAAAGTAAAAAGCATCATAGTTTATCTTTGCACATCAGCGACAACTCGAACTTGCAAAAGAAAACAACAACTCGCCAGCAGATTCTTGGAGTTGTTGGTTGGCTTCCTGCGTTGTCCGTAGGTCGCGTTCCAGGCGTTCCTTCATGGCTTGTCAATCGGATGACTCCCTTTGTAGGCCCTAGCGATAGAAAACAATAAGAGACTGGACGACTAAAGTTCTAAGTGTCTAGCCACTGAAATTTAGCGACTAGACCCTCAGGGACTGGATGACTAAATTCCTAAGTGTCTAGCTGCTGAAATTCAGCGACTAGACCCTCGGGGACTGGACGACTAAAGTCCTAAGTGTCTAGCCACTGAAATTCAGCAACTAGACCCTCAGGGACTGGACAAATAATTTTTTAAGTGCCTAGCCACTGAAATTCAGCGACTAGACACTCGGGGACTGGACATACCTGAATAGCAGCACCCATCATGCTATGAAGCTTGCTGGCATCCTCCAAAGGGACCACAAATGATGTGTGCTCGCCTGCTATCCAATGTCATCGTCGACGATCTCTGGAACTTGCGGCGACTAAGTTTCAGCCGTCGTCGAGAACCCCTTTGCCATAAAGTGCGGAAACGACGCGGCCATTCTCACCAGAGCGCTGGTCATCGAGGCCAGTGGCACCGCTAGTGAGACTTCCTTGATTGGCTCCAAGTGGGTGGCCGCCCTTCTCCAGCACAGGTAGCGGAGTCATCCTTCTCCACACTCCCTCCTGCCGTGATGTTAGGGATGTCCCCCTTCTTCTTCTTTGCACCTTCGCATGGCGCATCCTTTGTGATGATCCTCCTCTTCTTGGAGGGGTCGACTTCCCCTTTAGGTTCGACTGGCGGAACCTTGGCCACCAAAGGGCGACCAATCTTCTTGACACCAGACCTGTGAAAATTGCCACAGTCAGAAAGCTGACGATACAAGGGATATTGAACCGCAAGAAAGAATCAAGCTCACTTGGTGACAGGGAGAGTGCGTAAACCGGTGCTAATATGCACGGGCTTCTCTAGCTACGGATCCAAACTGTGCGAGAGCCCCTTCTCGAACATGTTCGAGCCCCACGACACCACGGATTTCTTTGACATCGAGGTTGCGGTTCGGGGACCTCTGGCCTGGGCGACATGGCCGCCTCCTCCGGTGGCGGCGGCTTCGACCCCGTGATTTCAGTAGCCCCTGACTCTGAGGCAGTCGAGACTATCAGCGCGATCGTGGCAAGTGGAACCATCGATTCCACCGTTGCATCCACAACTTCTGATCCCTTCATCGGAGCTGGGTCCTCAAGGATCTTGGTGGAAACTTCACCAGCCTCATCACCGGACTCCTTGTCCGACTCAAAAGCCACCACTGATCTTGGTGGCAATGCCGGCTTCAGCGCCGGCTTTTTCGCAAGCGACTTCAACTTCCGTGCGGGGCTTTCTCGGTGTAGCCACTCCCCACTTGCTATGCTCCTACACGTTCTCATTATTGTTGTCGCGCTCCTCAAGGCTACGACTCACCTCGATCTCATGCTGCTTCTGCATGCGAGTCTTCCGGGCAGCGGGTACAGGTGCGGCGACCTCCGCCACTTGATCCTCGCCATCGGAGGATTCCTTTTCCTCCTATTCAAGCTCCTTGGGAACCTCCTCATCGAGTGTAGGAAGCCAATTCAACCTGAAACAGCTGACGAACACAGAAAGAACAATGGTCAGCTGACAAGGGCGATAGTAGAAGCGCGACTACAAAGATGAGATTACGAAGCAAGGAGACTCACTGTGGGGGCCTAACGCTTTCTGGTGGTGGTGTATGGAGCAAGTCTAGCCTTCGGATCGCTGTACTCCGTGTCCGTAATCTTCTTCAGTGTGGCGATGTAGTCGTCGGCCTCCCAAACCTCCTTGCAAGACTTCATGGCATCGTCCTTGCCGGTGTACTGGTACATCCAGTGGGCTCGGGTGGCCAGAGGGACTAACCGCCGCCCAAGCCAACAATTGTACAAGTTGATGGATTCTAGGCCCTCCTTCTTCAATGCCATGATATGGGTTAGCATTTCATCGACGACCATCCTTTGATCTTCTGGAAGTGAGGTCACAGACAGCCGGCATGGCTCGCTCCTCTCAGCGGTGTACGTCAGGAGGGCCACCTCACCATCGGGAGTGGATTCCTTCACATAAAACCAACTCTTTTTCCACTCACTGGTGATACCTTTGATCCGGATTACGGATGTAGTATAGCTCTTTTTCCCTAGTAGACCTAGGTTATCGAATCCATGGGAAGCGAATGCATAGTGAAGTTACTTTAATGGACCTTCGAGAGTTTTAGAATGCCTTTTGTGTTTTTACCAGACCAGTAGCTTGCGTCTTTTTGTTGTTGTCGATGATGGAGAGAGAGGTCCTAGGGTGTTCGGTTTCACCTGTAGATGTGTAAAAACATCATTATGGAAATAAAAGATAGAAATAAAGTATGCGTGTACTTGTTAGAGCAAGATAGATTATATGTGGGCAGTGCATCCATATATGCTATTGCCTCCGCAACAGCTTATGCAATAACCTACTAGTCTCATCCATAGAGAAAGAGAACCGATGATATGCATAGTGATGTCATCGTTAATCCCAAGCAAATCCCTCACATACAGCCGTACTACCCCTTCTGCCACTACGGTTCCCAACCTGCAAATCAGTCATCACTCATACTCCCTATACCTGGCTCAACCCTCGGGGGTCTTGGGTACCTGACAAGTCCTTGGATTGAGGCAAGAGAGGATACAATAATCATCATGTCATACAAACTAATACATGATCCCATCTATGATAAATCACATGCACAATTGCTACATGGATAGGCTGAAGCCCTTAGCCCAGGGAGAATTACTCACACACAGAAATGAGATCAACAATCACAAACATTGTAATAAAAATCATAAGATTGATAGCAATAGTCTTACAATGTCGTCAATCGGAGAAGAGATCTACTATTACAAGTGGTGGAAGATGGCTATGGAGATGGAGAAGGGTTTGGAGATTTGAGGCGGCTTTTTGGCGGAGTCTGGCTTCTTCGGGGCGAGGTGAGCGTTCCAGGTCGATTTTCCTGTTGCCTGAGGCTTTTTTATATAGGGGTCCCTTCACGGAAGTTATTCTGTTTTACCTAACGGTGGCGGAGCTAACTATACAACCAGAGCTATATGGTCGGAATTTTTGCTCTAGCTGTATAGTTGGTCGTTATAGCGTCTGCCTTCGTGGGACGGCTCCTGGTTTCTTCTGGTTGAAGGAAATCTCGTATCTTTGACTTTAATGTAGTGATTCCCTCCTTTAAACGACATTATCTGCGCAGGAAAATACAAGAACAAAGGATTGCATACCCCTCTGAATATTAGTATTAGTGGCAGACTTTAGAGAGATATTTCATCAAAATATGATTAATATCCAGTTTAAATGTGGACGTAGATGGCTATATTTCAGAGCCATCAACTGGCCGCCTTCTTCAGCAGCATAAGCTTCACAAAGGACGCCTTGGGCTTCAGCTGAAATGTGACACCGCCCACTGCCAGGATGGGACCACCAGTTCCTTCGCGAGTGCCGCGGTCGTGGAATAGTTCCAGCCACAAGGGAAAATATGGGCGACATCCAAGATAACATTCATAGAAGGCAACGAAGATCATGAGTTGATCCACACTATGCATCCCCAGGTCTGATGGTTTGGTCGTGTAATACACGCAGAATCGCCGGAAAAAGATGGAGGTAGGGAACCCCAAGCCTCTCTCCAGGTGGCTCAAGAAATAGATGAATTCCCTAGTGCGAGGCCTGAGTTCCATCTCGCTAGATGCGGGGATGTGCCAGTTTCCCCTGCACAGGATGCCCGCATCCTCAAAGGATTTCAGGGCAGCATTGGTGCACTTCGACCTTCCCCATAGATCCTTCGGGGGCACCATGGAGGGCAGAAGGAGATCGCCTTGTCCGGAGATTTTGGATCGAGAGTGGATCTAGAGACTAGGAGTGCGCGGGGATGGAGAAATGCGAAGATTCATCTTTTCCTCTGCCATTTTCCTTATAAGGGAGACACTACCCGCCAATCTCGGGGTAGTCGTTACCCTGCGCTAATTACGCCGAAGTTACCGTTGGTTTACAACGGCTAGTTTACCCAAGCTGACGGTCCAACTTCTTTCACTCGACTCGCCTGCTAGTGCGCATTGTCCATTTGACAGGGTGTAGTGACTCGAGCATAATTCCACTCGCCAATGCTGCGACTGAAGACCTGGTGGAAAAATTTCCTCCTTCATCGAGGGAGTCCATCGCTGATTCGACTAGGCGTCCAAATTGGACTCGCCTACTCCGACTGCCAAATGAGCACCTGCGCTGAGTCGACACTAGCCTCGGGGACTAATTATGGGGATATGCCGAATGGGGTATGCCCAGCAGGACATTTCGACTGGACCAAGGGCTTTGCGAGTGGGCCTGCAAGACGGCGACTAGAAAGCGACTGAAAAGAAGCCTGGCGACTAGAAGCTGGAGGCCCATAAGCATAGTTGAATCCCAGTCGGATTAGGTCAAATCCTCCGTGTACTTGACTAATTCGGTTGTATATCTGTAAACTCTAGCGAGGTACCCCCTATATAAACCTCCCTAGGGTTCTCTTTGTACTCACGTTCCATCATACACCCCTTCCAAGTGACTCGCAGCCTAGCCACCAAGCTCACCACCCTAGTAACTCACATGTCGATAATACAATCTAGCAGGAGTAGATCTTTACCCTACGGGGGGAAAACCTAGGTAAACTCATGTGTCTCAGCCCTCATCTCACACCGCAGATGGCCACCCACTCTTGCCCTCAATCCTATCAATCGCTACCCCTGGTAGCAACTGTTTTGGTCATTCCCATGACAAGGATGTTGAATATTCTTCCTTTTTCTCACTCTAGAAGTGAAGCTCATTCCATTATAATATTGTTCTGGGGAAGGGTCTAAGCCGGTAAAGGATGCGCGTAAGGCATTAGCATCATTGTTTGGGAAATTAAAACATGTGCACCATTCATCTAGTGATAAAGCATAATTATTGTTCATAAGTCGGAAAGAAATCATGTCCTCTCCATTCCTTGGTTTAATGGTGCTTTGCAAAGAACTTAGAAATTCAAGAGTTAACCGGCGATAAGAAGGCACATCATTGAATACAAAGTTTTGCAAGCCGAACCTATTGCAAAGTAAATTGAAGTCATTAGAAATACCGACTTGGTTCAATATAATTGGGAAAGCCCACTTGGTTGCCTTCACTTCTCGGTTCTTGATCTTGTTGACGCGATCACATTGAAGCTCATTCCTGAACTGTATCCCGATGCATTCCTGAGCGGCAGCCTGAGAAGCGCTAGCGACGGCACAAGCACGAGTTTGGTTCCTTGTGTTCATCATCTAAAATAAAAAAGAAAGACAAAAATAAAACTTTTTGATCCAACAATAATAAGCATAACACATTCCTCATCATAGCACACTAAAGAATCCACTGAGAATAATAACCTAGGCAATAGAATCATGGCAATTAGTTCATAGTAGGTCTTACCCTAGATTGATAATGACAATAGATCGAAGATGAATTTGCAAAAAGTAATTGGAGGATCGGAGGAGAAACATACCGTAGATCACTTGTTTGCGAGGAAATCGAACGAAATTGAGTAGAGATGAAGATATCTTGAGGTTTTAAGAGAGTTTGGAGGTAGAAGAGAGAAAAAGGATTGAACTTTTGGGGTTGGAGGTACCTCCCGTGGCGATTTTTATGGTCGGATGCAACTATACGAGCAAGCTATATGGCCAGAACAATGTGTTCCCGTCGTATAGTTGGCCCGCTATCAAAATTTTAGGGTTTCCACCTAGCGACACGGCTATACAGCCAGAACTATACGGCCGGAACAATTTTCTCCCGCCGTATAGTTGGTCGTCAAACCTTCTGTACCTAGAAAATAAATAGTATAAAAGCATTGATATCTATATGACCCAAACTATACGGCCAGAATATTTATTCCCGCCATATAGTTAGTCGTTAAACCTTCAATACTTATGAAAGAAAAATTGTTGATGGCAAAAATATCTATACAACCGAAACTATATGGCCAGAATTTTTATTCCCGACATATAGTTTGTCGTTAAATCTTCAGTACTTACGAAAGACAAATTGTCGATGGCAAAAATATCTATACGGCCGGAATTTTTATTCTCGCCGTAAAGTTGGTCGTTAAACCTTCTGTAGACATCAAAAAAATTCTATTTCTTTGAGAATTCTTTCTCATCCTAAAACTTAGCGAAACACCTTGTTTTTGATAGAAAAATGATAGTAAATATTGTCGACCAACATCAGCATGTATTAAGCAGGATTTTTAGTACTACCGAACTTCTTCTCCTCAATTGGAGCTTTTTAGCACTCTTCATTAAACATAAAACTTAAACTAAAACTTAAAAACTTTACTCAAAACTTTAATTCACATGGGTTGCCTCCCATGAAGCGCTCTTTTATGATCAATAGCTTGACCTTGATGTTGCTTATTTAGGCCAGATGGGTTGAACACCCACTCCAAAATAGTTGGCCTTCAAAGTGATGGCCTCCTTTTCATCTTGCTTGGCTTTCTTCTTCCTGGGAAAATGAATAATAAAAGGATCCCGTGAAGGCAATGTAAGCTTCACGTTCCCTTTATGTAGGTTAATGAAAGCCTTAATAGTTCTTAAGAATGGATGGCCTAATATAATAGGAGTAGTAGCATCTTCAGGCATGTCAACAATAACAAAATCAATAAGAGCAGGACAGCCTTTAATGTATACTAAAGTATTCTCCTTAATTCCTACAGCTTATTTGTAGGTAGAATCTGCTAGATGCAATTTTAACATGGTGATTTCAAAAGAGCCAAGGTTTAACTTATTAAAAAGACTTTTGGGAATTGTTGAAATGCTTGCACCTAGATCACAAAGTGCAGCTATCTCATTGTTCCCAATTTTAATCTTAATTGTAGGCTCAAATATATCATCAAGCTTTACAGGTAATTTTTCAGCAATTTTCTTATATTCTTCCTCAAGCTCACGTACCTTTATTGCTACTTGATTTACGAAGTGTTGATACATAGATTCCTCATTTCCTTCACTTACCAAAATCGTAATATTGATCCTTTTTACAAGATCTTTAACGATGTAACTTGGTGAAGGGGCATTACTATAATCAAGTTCTTCAGGCTCCTCCCTTTGGATTCTCATCATCTTGAGGTCTTCAACAGGATTGGGCTCAGCTTTACCTACAAATTTAGCTAGAATGAGAGTTTGACTCTCGGTTATCTTACCTAGTTGTGCCATAACAATCCTTGTTCTTTCTTGGAGGGCCTGCAAATCATTCCTCAAACTTACAGCTTGGTTAGATAATTTACCAAGCATAGCATCATGGTTCTCAGTTATTTTAACAAGAATATTGTTTTGCTCATTTTGTGAGTCTATAAAAGACTTAAATGTTTCTTGAAGACTACCATTACTAGTTCCCATATTATTATTAGAGTTACCTGTAGGACTAGAATAATGTTTCTAAAAATTAGGATTACAATCCAAGAAGGGTTATAATCATTACGAGTTATGAACTCTACTTATTCAATATTTGTTTCTGGGATAGCTCTTACCTTGTTTTTATTACCTTTTACGGCTAATATGAGCTCATCTAGCTTAGCATTGAGTTCTTCATTTTCTTGTGGTGAGATGGAGTTCACCTTCTTTGTGTTTGATCTATCGACATGCCACTTGGCATGGTTGTCTTGCATATTGTCTAGCAGCTGCTTTGCTTCGGTAATATGTTTACCCATCAATGTTCCTCTAGTTGCAGTATCAAGCATAGACTTAGACATAGGATTTAGAGCATTATAAAATAAATGAAGAATTATCCAATCTTCCATCCCATGACTGGGACAGTTTCTCATGCATTCTTTGATTCTCTCCCATGCAAGCGCTAGTGGCTCATGCTCTTCCTATCTAAAACCAGTAATATTAGACATTAGTTGCATAGTCTTTGCATGTGGGGAGAATTTAGTCATAAATAAAGAAGTACATTCCACCCATGATGTAATAGTATTTCTAGGCAAAGATAGCAACCATTATTTTGCTCTTCCTCTAAGAAAGAAAGGAAATAAGCGCAATTTGACCGCATCGGGGTCAACATCTTTTATGCGCATCATATCACATATTTCAGTGAAAGTATTCAAGTGCATACCTGCGTCCTCAACAACAGAGCCTCCAAATTGATTATGTTGAACCAAACTTAAATAATGGAGCTTAATTTCATAGTCATCAGCAGCAATTGCTGGCTGAGTAATAGGAGTATGGAAATAATCATTATTGGGAGTTGCAAACTCCCCAAGCTTCTTTTTAGCCATATTTCCTATGTTTTCGGGTTTTATTAAATAGAGACTTATGATAATAAAATCAAGAATTTAAAGACTAACTAATTTTTTTGGTTTTTCAAATAAAGACTGAAAGCAAACTAACAAAATTAAATACAAGAATTAAAACTAGCAAGGTTCCTACTAACCTCACCAGGGTAGCTATTGCTTCCCCGGCAACGGCGCCAAAAAAGGGTTGATACCTTCAATCCGGATTACGGATGTAGTATAGCTCTTTTTCTTTAGTAGACCTAGGTTTATCGAATCCTCGGGAAGTAGAAGCGTAGTGAAGTTACTTTAACGGACCTTCGGGAGTTTTAGAATTCCTTTTGTGTTTTTATCGGACCAAGAGTTTGCTGTCTTTTGTTGTTGTCAATGATGGTGAGAGAGGTCCTAGGGCTTTAGGTTTCACCTATAGCTATGCAAACGATCTGAAGGGAATAACATATAATAATAAAGTATGCATGTAATTGTTGGAGCAAGATAAATTATATGTGGGCAGTGCATCCATAATTGATATTGCCTCAACAACCACTTATAGCAATAACCTACTAGTCTCATCCATAGAAGAAAGAGAACTAATGATATGCATAGTGATGTCACCATTAAGCCCAAGTAAATCCCTCACATAGAGCCGTACTACCCCTTCTGTCACTAGGGTTCCCAACCTACAGATTAGTCATTACTCATACTCCCTATACCTAGCTCAATCTTCGAGGCCTTGGGTACCTTACAAGTCCTTAGATTGAGGAAAGAGAGGATACAATAATCAGCATGTCATACAAACTAATACATGATCCCATCTATGATAAATAACATGCACAAAAGCTACATGGCTAGGCTGAAGCCCTTAGCCCAAGGAGAATTACTCACGCATTGAGATGAAATCAACAATCATAAACATTGTAATGGGAATCATGAGATTGATAGCAAATAGTCTTACAATGTCACCAATCGAAGATGAGTTCTACTGTTACAAGTGATGGAATATGGCTATGGTGATGGAGAAGGGTTTGGAGATTAGATCTAAGTCTATTCCTCCGGTGGCTCTGTGGTGTTGTGGATGGAGATCTGGGGGCGGCTGGTGATCTGAAAGAGCTTCTATTTCTCGTCGCCTAAGGCATCTTTATATAGGGGTCCCTTCACGAAAGTTGTTCTGTTTGACCTAGCGGTGTCGGCGGCAACTATACGACCGGAATTTTGTTCCCGCCGTATAGTTGGTCGTTAAAGCGTCTGTCTCCACTTCATGACTCCTAGTTTCTTCGGGTTGTTGGAAATCTAGTATCTTTGACTTTAATGTTGTAATTCCCATCATCAAACATCATTATCTATGCAGGAAAAAAATAGAAAGAAAGGATTGCATACCCCTTTGATCATTAGGCACTAGTGGCAGGGTTTAGAGAGACATTTCATCAAAAATATGAATAATATCCAGTTTAAATGTGGACGTAGATGGCTATATTTTAGAGCCATCAGCAACCAATGATCAAGGTTTCCTAATCATGGGGCTTTTATGCCAGTTGACAATAGAGTCATATCATTGAAGAAAGATATGATGGACATTACCCGCTTAAGTATTAAATGTTGGAGATATGCCCAAGAGGCAATAATAAAGTGGTTATTATTATATTTTTATGTTTATGATAAATGTTTACATCCCATGCTATAATTGTATTAACCGGAAACATTAATACTTGTGTGTTTTGTAAACATAAAAGAGTCTCTAGTAAGCCTCTTGTTAAACTAGCTTGTTGATTAATGGATGATCATGGTTTCCTGATCATGGACATTGGATGTCGTTAATAACAAGATCATATCATTAGGAGAATGATGTGATGGACACACACCCATAGTAAGCATAGCATAAGATCAAGTCATTAAGTTTGTTTGCTATAAGTTTTAAAATACATAGTAACCTAATCCTTCGACCATGAGGTTATGTTAATCACCATCACCGGATGGGTACTTTGATGACATCAAACACCGCTTCGTAACTGGGTGGTCATAAAGGTGTCATTGGGTATTCTGAAAGTATGTGTTGAAGCGCATGGACCAAGATTGGGATTTGTCCATCCATATGACGGATAAATATGCTCTGGGCCCTCTCAGTGGAATGTCATCTAATTAGCTTGCAAGCATGTGACTGGGTCACAAGGGATGACATAACATGGAACGAGTAAAGAGTACTTATTAGTAACAAGGTAGAACTAGGTATGGAGATACCGACGATCAAACCTTGGATAAGTAGAGTATCGCATGACAAAGGGAATTGGTTTCGTATGTTAATGGTTCTATCGATCACGAAGTCATCGTTGAGTATGTGGGAGCCGTTATGGATCTCCAGATCCCGCTGATGGTTATTGATCGGAGAGGTGTCTTCATCATGTCTGCATATTCACGAACCGTAGGGTGACACACTTAAGGTTCGAAGTTGTTTTAAGTAGATATGGAATGTGCGTTGGAGACCGAATGTTGTTCGGAGTCTCGGATTGGATCCGGGACATCACGAGGAGATCCGAAATTGTCCAGAGAATAAGATTCATATATTGGGGATCATTTTCTGAGTTAGGAAATGTTCTGGAGTATTTGTATGAGGATTCTAGAAGGTTTCGGAATGTTCCGGAAGGTTCTGGAAGAATTCTTGGAGTTTGCTTGAAAACCAAGAAAGGATCAAAGGAGTCCTTGTGGGGCAAGAAAAGGAGTCGTGGGGGAGGAGGACTCCTCCCCCCTCCCAATCCGTCGGCCAAGGAGGGAGGGGAGTCCTACTAGGACTCCCCCTCCCCATGGCGCCCTCCCTCCTTTAAATAGAGGGGTGGAGGCGCCACCCCTGGCCCCCTCCACTACTCAAAACCCTAGCCGCCTCTCTCCTCCTCCTTCCCTCTACTCTGGCTTAGGCGAAGCCCTGCAGAATTCTCTACTCCACCACCACCACCACGCCGTCGTGCTGCTGGGATTCCGTGGAGAAGATCTACTACCTCCGCTGCTCGCTGGAACGAGGAGAGGAAGGTCTGCTTCGACTCCGCATGTCTGACCGGCTGCGGAAGCGCTGCCGGAACGCAGCGCCGGAAGGATCGTCCACTCGATCTTGAGATCGGCAAGTGATCGACTACATCAACCACGAGATCTAATCTCGTAACGCTTTCGGATCTACAAGGGTTAGTACAGATCTATCTTGTTGCACATGTCTAATAGATTAGATCTTGGCTTTTATCTAGATTAGATCTGGGTTTTGTTCGTTCTCGCGGTAGAATTTTTTTGTTTTCCATGCTACGAACCCATCAGTGGTATCAGAACCGTGTCTATGCGTAGATCTGTTGCACGATTAGAACACAATGGTTTTGTCGGCGTTGGTGCTCGTGCCATCTTTTGCTTTGTGTACTTTGCATCTTGCGGTATGGTGGGATGAAGCGGCTCGGGCTAACCTTACATGTCATCGCACATGAGACTTCCTCCACGCTTGACGTGTAACTTGCTTTGCACAAGTGGCTTTGCGGGTGTCTGTCTCTCTCACCATAGTATAGATCCAATCTACACTTTGCACTTGATAGCACTTGTATCAACGTTGTGGTTCATGTTCGTAGGTAAGATCCGTTCTTATTCGAAAGCCCCAAGCCACGTAAAACATGCAAAGAAGATTAGAGGCGTCTAACTCGTTTTTGCAGGGGTTTTGTGATGTGATATGACCATTATGTGATTGTGATTATATTTGATGTATGCAATGATCCTTATTGTAATATGGCAACCGGCAGGAGCCTAATGGTTGTCTTCAATTCTGTTAAGACCTGCGTGTCTATTCATCTTGTAATAGCTTTGTTCCAAGTAGTTGTAATAGTTGCTAGTGATGATGGAAAACCATGAAGCGGCGCCACTGACCTTGACGCCATGCTGGTGATGATGGAGATCATGTCCGTGCTTTGGAGATGGAGATCAAAGGCACAAGAAGAAAGGGCCATATCATATCACACTAATTATGAATTGCCTATGATGTTAATCCTTTATGCATCTTGTATTGCTTAGATCGCGACGGTAGCATTATAAGATGATCCCTCTCACTAAATATCAAGTAATAAAGTGTTCGTCCTTAGTTGGCACCATTGCTAAGACTCGTCATTTCGAAGCATCTCGTGATGATCGGGTGTGATAGACTCTACGTGTGCATACAACGGGTGCAAGCCAGATTTGCACATGCAGAAACTAAGGTTAACCTTGACGAGCCTAGCATGTACAGACATGGTCTCGGAACACGGAATACCGAAAGGTAAAGCATGAGTCATATGGATGATATGATGAACATGTTGATTGTTCGCCTTTAAATCTACCTCATCTCACGTGATGATCGGACTTGGTGTAGTGGATTTGGTTCGTGTAATCACTAAAACAACTCGAGGGATGTTGTTTTGAGTGGGAGTTCATTTGTAATTTGGATTAGTCGAACTCAATTTATCATAAACACAATCAAAGTGAATTTGCATAGTTCGTTGTAGTCATTGGCATCCGTTCACCACCTTACGCTTAGTTATAGTTGAGATAGTGGAACTATAGAAATTCTGGATATTTACTTTACGAACTGGTATCATATTGTTTTGAATGTCAATTTAAAGTTTATAAGTCCTATTGCAAACTTTCAGCAAACTCTATTTACTCCATGAAGTTTAATAAATAGTATTAAATCAAGAGTAACAATTCCAGTGTTAGTATCTAATGTATCATGTTTTCCTCCATGATTCTTGATACTCAAAAGATTGTTTTTAATATGAAGTTTGTCTAAGAGCTGAAAGCAATGTTTCAGAAACCATCATATGTGAAAGGTATTGCGATATCTAAAACAATGTGTTGGTTACAACATGATAGAGTATACGTCATCATATTTGATGAAAATTTGTGAAGGTTGGAGACGCTAGTCGTCCTAATCCTCCAAAAGGTTTTGAAAAAGAAACATTATACTCGCAATTCACCTTTATAAGCTATAGCAGCTTGATCATGAAAGTTGTCATGATAAGGATGAATAGAAGATGTAAGTAAAATGTTTACTACACTAAAAGATTACTAAAGAATGGATTTTTGAAAGAACACCAAACATTTGATGATGGTGATCCACCTCAAAGTGCAAGTCCAAAGGTATTAGTAGTTGACTATATACGCTTTGTACCATGTGTCATGTTGATGACACCACTATTGATGTTGATAGATTCTTTTAAAAGAAAAGGAATTGCTGAAAGAGAATCTATAAAATATTTGGCAGAAAATAAAAGGTTGGAGATGTCCAACTTAGGCATATAGAAGATATACATGTTATGGTTGTATTCCTTGCTTGTTAAACAATGTGGTTCTTAGGTATTGGATACCGAATTGGTTGGTATGAAGTGTCATACAGGACAACACAATTCATGAACTACAATGGCCTAAGTAACTAGCAAGAGAATGAGTGATGATGTTCATTGAAAACAAATAAATTATTATTGTGTTTTTCGTTGACATCAAACCTAGCCTTCAAGATTTGTTTTAAAGTAAATATACAGATATATTCACTCAAATTTTCAAATAGTAAGAATCAAATAGTAAGATTTGATAAGCAAGTCGTTATTGTTTTGACAATGATGAACCGACTACATGCAAAGAAGCGATGATGGGCCCTGACTCCATAAAATGACTAGAAGTCATGGAATCCGTGATAGCTTCCATACACGAGAAATCAAGTTTCTGAACTTTGAAGAACCTCCGGAAAGGCGTGAAGCCTATCGGTCGTGTTTGGATCTATAAATAGACATGGATGTTTCGAATCTATGAAATAGTCGACATGTCGGAAAGATTTTACGACAATGTTCAAGGAATTGACTATGATAAGATTTGATCTTTCATAGCGATATTTAGTCTGGACGGATTAATGTAGCAACCACTACATATATTTTGGTATATGGTAGTTGAACAAACAAAACAAGTTCTTCTAAAAGAATGGTTACCTAGGACGTGTACATGACACGATCCAAAGGGTTTTGTTAATTCAAAGGATGCTAAAAGAGTATGCAAAACTTCAATGGTTGAAGTGAGCATCGCGGAGTTGGAATCTTCACCGTGATGAAACCGTTAAAAGGTTTAATTTCATCAGAGACGATGAAGATGTTTGCATTTTGCAAGAAATTAAGTGGGAGCGCTGAGACATATTTCTAATACATTATGTAGAGGACATATTGTTGATTGGAAATGATGTATCTTGTATTGACACAGGTTAAGAATTTCATTTCGATGAAAGACTTAGGCATAACTCAAGAATTAGGCATCAATGTCTATATGGATAGATTGAGGCGCTAATATGATTTTGCCAAATGTACATAGATAAGATGTTGAATGAGTTCAATATGGAAACAACAAGAAAGGTTCTTGACGCACGGAAAGGACTAAATCAAGATTCAAGTGTGTTGACACAAGATTCAAGTGTTTTGACACAAGATTTGTTTTAAAGTAAATATACAGATATATTCACTCAAATTTTCAAATAGTAAGATTTGATAAACAAATCTTGAAGGCTAGGTTTGATGTCAACGAAAAACACAATAATAATTTATCTGTTTTCGATGAACATCATCACTCATTCTCTTGCTAGTTACTTAGGCCATTGTAGTTCATGAATTGTGTTGTCCTGTATGACACTTCATACCAACCAATTCGGTATCCAATACCGGAGAACCACATTGTTTAACAAGCAAGGAATACAACCATAACATGTATATCTTCTATATGCCTAAGTTGGACATCTCCAACCTTTTATTTTCTGCCAAATATTTTATAGATTCTCTTTCAGCAATTCCTTTTCTTTTAAAAGAATCTATCAACATCAATAGTGGTGTCATCAACATGACACATGGTACAAAGCGTATATAGTCAACTACTAATACCTTTGGACTTGCACTTTGAGGTGGATCACCATCATCAAATGTTTGGTGTTCTTTCAAAAATCCATTCTTTAGCAATCTTTTAGTGTAGTAAACATTTTACTTACATCTTCTATTCATCCTTATCATGACAACTTTCATGATCAAGCTACTATAGCTTATAAAGGTGAATTGCGAGTATAATGTTTCTTTTTCAAAACCTTTTGGAGGATTAGGACGACTAGCGTCTCCAACCTTCACAAATTCTCATCAAATATGAGGATGTATACTCTATCATGTTGTAACCAACACATTGTTTTAGATATCGCAATATCTTTCACATATGATGGTTTCTGAAACATTGCTTTCAGCTCTTAGACAAACTTGATATTAAAAACAATCTTTTGAGTATCAAGAATCATGGAGGCAAACATGATACATTAGATACTAACATTGGAATTCTTACCCTTGATTTAATACTAGTTATTAAACTTCATGGAGTAAATGGAGTTTGCTGAAAGTTTGCAATAGGACTTATAAACTTTAAATTGACACTCAAAACAATCCGATACCAGTTCGTAAAGTAAATATCCAGAATTTCTATAGTTCCACTATCTCAACTATAACTAAGCGTAAGGTGGTGAACGGATGCCAATGACTACAACAAACTATGCAAATTCACTTTGATTGTGTTTATGATAAATTGAGTTCGACTAATCCAATTTACAAATGAACTCCCACTCAAAACAACATCCCTCGAGCTGTTGTAGTGATTACACGAACCAAATCCACTACACCAAGTCCGATCATCACGTGAGATGATGTAGCTTTAAAGGCGAACAATCAACATGTTCATCATATCATCCATATGACTCATGGTTTACCTTTCGGTATTCTGTGTTCCGAGACCATGTCTGTACATGCTAGGCTCATCAAGGTTAACCTTAGTTTCCGCATGTGCAAATCTGGCTTGCACCCGTTGTATGCACACGTAGAGTCTATCACACCCGATCATCACGAGATGCTTCGAAACGACGAGTCTTAGCAACGGTGCCAACTAAGGACGAACACTTTGTTACTTGATATTTTGTGAGAGGGATCATCCTATAATACTATCGCCGCGATCTAAGCAATACAAGATGCATAAAGGATTAACATCACAGGCAATTCATAATATGTGATATGATATGGCCTTTCTTCGTGTGCCTTTGATCTCCATCTCCAAAGCATGGACAAGATCTCCATCATCACCAGTGTGGCGTCAAGGTCCGTGGCGCTGCTTCATGGTTGTCCATCACCACCAACAACTATTACAACTACTTGGAATAAAGCTATTACATGATGAATAGACACGTAGGTCTTAAACAAAATTTAAAGACAACCATTAGGCTCCTGCCGGTTGCCATATTACAATAAGGATCATTGCATACATCAAATATAATCACAATCACATAATGGCCATATCACATCACAAAACCCCTGCAAAAACGAGTTAGACGCCTCTAATTTTCTTTGCAAGTTTTACGTGGTTTGGTGCTTTCGAATAAGAACGGATCTTACCTACGAACATGAACCACAACGTTGATACAAGTGCTATCAAGTGCAAAGTATAAATTGGATCTATACTATGGTGGGAGAGACAGACACCCGCAAAGCCACTTGTGCAAAGCAAGTTACACGTCAAGCGTGGAGCAAGTCTCATGTGCGATGACATGTAAGGTTAGCCCGAGCCGCTTCATCCCACCATGCCGCAAGATGCAAAGTACACAAAGCAAAAGATGGCACGAGCACCAATGCCCACAACACCATTGTGTTCTACTCGTGCAACAGATCTATGCATAGATACGGCTCTGATACCACTGATGTGTTCGTAGCATGGAAAACAAAAAAATTCTACCGCAAGAACGAACAAAACCCAGATCTAATCTAGATAAAAGCCAAGATCTAATCTATTAGACATGTGCAACGAGATAGATAGGAACTAACCCTTGTAGATCCGAAAGCGTTAACGAGATTAGATCTCGTGGTTGATGTAGTCGATCACTTGCCGATCTCAAGATCGTGTGGACGATCCTTCCGGCGTCGCGTTCCAGCAGCGCTTCCGCAGTCGGTCAAGTGGACGATCCTTCCGGCACCGCGTTTCGGCAGCGCTTCCGCAGTCGGTCACACGTGCGGAGTCGAAGCAGACCTTCCTCTCCCCGTTCCAGCGAGCAGCGGAGGTAGTAGATCTTCTCCACGGAATCCCAGCAGCACGACGGCGTGGTGGTGGTGGTGGAGTAGAGAATTCTGCAGGGATTCGCCTATGCCTGTGTAGAAGAAAGGTGGAGGAGAGAGGCGGCAGAGATTGGGAGTTGTCTAAGAGGGCTAGGAGGGGGCGCCCCTGCCCTTCTATTTAAGGGGGGAAGGGTGCGCCTGGGGAGGGGGAGTCCTTGTAGGACTCCCCTCCTATGGCCGGCGGTGGGAAGGGGGGAGGAGTCCTCCTCCCCCACGAATCCGTGTCTTGCCCCACTAGGTTTCCTTTGACCCTTTCTTGGTTTTCAAGCAAACTCCAAGAAATCCTCTAGAACCTTCTAGAACATTCCGAAACCTTCTAGAATCTTCATACAAACACTCCGGAACATTTCCTAACTTAGAAAATGATCCCCAATATATGAATCTTATTCTCCGGACCATTCCGGATCTCCTCGTGATGTCTCGAATCCAATCCGAGACTCCGAACAACATTCGGTCTCCAATGCATATTCCATATCTATTTAAAACAACTTCGAACCTTAAGTGTGTCACCCTACGGTTCGTGAATATGCAGACATGACAGAGACACATCTCCTATCAATAACCATCAGCAGGACCTGGAGATCCATAATGGCTCCCACATACTCAACGATGACTTTGTGATCGATAGAACCATTAACATACGAAACTAATTCCCTTTGTCTCACGATACTATACTTATCCGAGGTTTGATCGTCGGTATCTCCATACCTAGTTCTACCTCGTTACTGATAAGTACTCTTTACTCGTTCCGTGATATGTCATCCCTTGTGACCTAGTCACATGCTTGCAAGCTAACTAGATGACATTCCACCGAGAGGGCCCAGAGCATATCTATACGTCATATGGATGGACAAATCCCAATCTTGGTTCATGCGCTTCAACACATACTTTCAAAATACCCAATGACACCTTTATGACCACCCAGTTACGAAGCAGTGTTTGATGTCATCAAAGTATCCATCCGGTGATGGTGATTAACATAACCTCATGGTCGAAGGATTAGGTTACTATGCATTTGAAAGCTTATAGCAATACGAACTTAATGACTTGATCTTTATGCTACGCTTACTATGGGTGTGTGTCCATTACATCATTCTCCTAATGATATAACCTTATTATTAATCACATCCAATGTCCATGATCAGGAAACCATGATCATCAATTAATCAACAAGCTAGTTCAACAAGAGGCTTACTAGGGACTCTTTTATGTTTACAAAACACACATGTATTAGTGTTTCCTAATAATACAATTATAGCATGGGATGTAAACATTTATCATAAACATAAAGATATAATAATAACCACTTTATTATTGCCTCTTGGGCATATCTCCAACACCCCCTGGCCGCGCCAGTAGGTGGTGTGGCCGCCCCGGACTCCGTCTCCGACCCGTTTTCTCCCAGTACCTTCCTTTTGTTGTAAAACTTCGTAATATATAATACCCCGGATCCCCAGAGGTTCGTATATCGTGTTCTCGCCATGTTTTCATTTCGATCTGTTTCTGCCAGGAACTATTCTCAAAGTTTAGAAGAACAATGGTCTCCGCCAAGGATAAGGGAAAGGAGCCTATGGAGGAGGATCCTCAAGACCCTGGCCAAGAGAAGGACATCAAGAGTGAAGATGAAGAGGAGGCAAAGAAAAGCCAGCACCACACGCTGGCACTACCATTGCAAGCATTGGAGTGTTGGCAAACCCTGCTAAGATCAAAAGGACTGCACGGATGTCAACTGGAGGGAAGCCGCCGCGTCACTGTTTGGCTCCATGGTCACTTCCTCCACGCACCAAGAATACCTTCCATACCCTTATCCATGAGCATCAGTTCCAGAATATGCCCAAGGAGAAACTACCCTCCAATTGGGATATGCATCATTATAACCATGTAGTAAAAGAAGACTTCAAGGAGCAAGAGTGGGGAAAGAATCGCAAGAGCTGGAATTCGCAACCCGACATGATCATGAGCCGCATTGAGCAAAACTCAGAGTTGATTCACACTCTCACCTTCGAGATTGAGGACTTGGGGAAGTTAATCAGAAAGCTCATCGATAGGATACCACCACCACCAAAGGAGTAATTCGTCATTAGGTTTTGGCATCCCCTTTGTTTGTTCCAAGCATGAGGGAGTGTTGTGGTATCACATCACTATCTTCTATCTTTTTACCTTTTTAGTAGAGTCATATCATGAATAGAGAAGTTATCATGTAGGATGGTTTGCATTATGGAACTGTCTCTCATTAGATATCTATGTATCCCTTGGTGTGAGTTGTCGTTATGGAATATTAATGATAAGTTCTATCATTTAATCTTTTGCATATCTTATATTAGTTTTAAATTTATGGTTATATGATTGATCTTGTCGTTAGTATTGGTATCACTTTGGGATCATTGAGTCAATTTAGTTGGTTTTGGCAAACCTGGCTCGGTCAGTAGCAACACTATTTTGAGAATTGAATGAAAAAGACAAAAGTACTCTTAAAGAAATATAATTTCATCATCTTGCTTTTTTGATTTGCACATAAGCTTAGTATTCTCGAGTTAAGATCTTTTGTGCTTCCAAGGAAGATTGCATGTTTGTTTTTATCAGTTGTTTGTTTGTTTGTTTCATTCAACTCTTATGCTTGCTACCCAGCCTTGCTAGCCAAAAACCTGTACTGAGAGGGAATGCTTCTCGTGCATCCAATCCTTAAACCAAAACCTATGCCATTTGTGTCCACCATACCTACCTACTAGCACTATTGCTATTCCAAGTAAATTCATGTTTTTATCTACCTTCCAAATTAAACTTGTTATGAGAAAACTAGTGATTAAAGCTCTCATGAACTTGATGGCACACTTTACTTTCTTGCACTTAATAAAGTTGAACCATTGTGCCCATCTATGTTGCGTATATGCTTGCGCTTTGCAAGTTGTGAATTAGCAGAACCATGCTGTCATGGGGAACGCTTTCAACATTGCACTGGTACTTTGTACCTAGTTGATATCATGCTCTTTTTTCTATGGATGTCGTCGGTGTGAAATGAAAGGGGAGCTTGTAAGTCCATGGAGTTATGTATGTGTGTTAGAGAAACGTCTAGGTCGCCGGTCTAATCCATGCCTAATCATGGTGGAACCCTGCAGCATAACCATAATGAGCATCTATGAAGCATTCTTCTTATAAAAAATAGATAGAGATTGAGAAAGGGAAAAAAAGAAAAAAAGAGAGATGAGAAAAGAGGAAAGAGAGAAAAAAAGCACCATATTCCGATGGTAAATAAGAAGATTGTTGAGATGCTTGTTGTCTGCTTGCCTTGTCATTTTGATATGGGGATTCTTCTGTATCATCGGGCAAGGGGTACCCCGTTGGTGGTTCTCTATGATACACACATACTTACTATGACAAGAACTTACCGGTGACTAAACTTGAGTAGCATGAGGAGCAGCCCTCGTATTCAAGGGACATGAAAGTTTCAACTTACAACTTGTCAAGCATATCCTCATATTTGATCACTTTAACCTTAATCAACTAAAAAGATGCCTACGATAGGGGCAATGAGAGCTGAAAGCTAATAAGTATCATAATTTTTGGAAGCTCTTTACGAAACTTGAAATCCATGCTTCCCTCTGTGAAGGGCCTATCTTTTACTTTTTAGTTGAGTCAGTAACCTATTCCTTTCTATCTCAGCAAGTATTTTGAGTTGTTGTGTTTCATTCATTCATATGATGATTTATTCAATCGTGTTTCTTATGTTCCTTGTTTTGCACATTGCTCTTATATTAATGTTTATTACTTTGAAAGCTATCACTGAAAACCCTTTATGTGTGAACTCCAGCAAATTGTCAACTATTCTTCGACCAAGAGCTAAGTTTGCCATTACCAATTATGATTTACTTTATGTATCTTTATTGTGTTTCCTTTACTCATTGCAAGCTAAGTTTTATAATAGTGAGTTGTCTTCTTTTATGATTTGTGTATTGATTAATGTGATGCCTCTTGTCCGTATTCTTTTATCGACTCTTCACTCCATAAACCTAAGGTCATGTTTATTGAGCTCAGTTTTCGCTTGGGGACAAGCGAAGTCTAAGCTTGGGGGGAGTTGATACATCCATTTTGCATCACTATTCTATATCATAATTTACTGTTATTCATTGATATATTTCATATTAAGAGATGATACTTATGTTATTTCATCTGTTTTTGCATGGTTGATAACTTTTGGAGCATTGACCGCTGCAATCAGGATTCTGATGGAAAAGGTGCTGTTTGGAGGAAAAATTCGTGAAGATCAGAAAATCCGGGAAAATACACGGAAAATTCTATTTTTCCAGAAGACGAAGATTGCTAGAAGGAGAAGTGGAGATGGGCCATAGGGGCCCACACCACCCCTGGCACGGGCAGCCCTAGGTCGCGCTAGCAGGTGGTGTGGCCGCCCTGGCCCACTCTAGGCTCTCCCCTATAGCGTATATTATCCTCCCGAACCCCTAAGACTCGGGAGCGACCACAGAAAGATTTTGACGCCTTTGTGAGGCGGAAAACACCAAGAGAGAAAGATCTCTCCGGCAGACAGAATTCTGCTGGCGGAATTCCTTCCCGGAGAGGGGAGATCATCGCCATCAACACCACCATCAAGCTGGACTTCATCGAGATCATCACCACCACCATCATCTACACTAGCACCATCATCACCACTTCATACCACTGTAACAATTTGGTTGAATCTTGCATAGTTCTTAGGGGAAACTTTCCTAGTGTTGATTACTCCTTGTAGTTGATGCTATTGAGTGAACCATTGAATTATCGTTTATGTTCAGATTGTTGCAGATCATTATATCATCCCTGATCTTGATCCATATGATGTCTTGTGAGTAGTTAGTTTAGTTCTTGAGGACATGGGAGAAGTCATGTTGTTAGTAGTGCAATTCTGTTGAGAAAGATTCAATGGTTTGATATTTAAGTTATGGTGTTATTCTTCTAGTGGTGTCATGTGAACGTCGACTACATGATACTTCACCTTTATTGGCCTAGGGGAATGCATTGTGTATTTGGCTACTAATCGTAGGGGTTGCCGGAGTGATAGAAACCTGAACCCTCGTTAGGAAACTTTTGCACAAGGGAGTGTAGGATCTTAGAGTTTAAGGTTGTGGTTAGGTTTTTATCTTAATTACTTTATTGTAGTTGTGGATGCTTGCAAGGGGCATAATCACAAGTATGTATTAGTCCTAGGAAGGTCAGTATATTAGCACAGGTTCACCCACACAACACTTATCCAACTAGAGAAGATTAATCAACTATATGAAACAAAAGCACTTGACAGTATTCCGATGTGTCCTCGAGAACGTTTGGTCATCTTAAGTAATACAACCGGCCTGTCCTTTGCTAAAGAAAGGATTGGGCCACTTGCTGCATTTATTCTTATTGTCTTTTATTTACTCGCACTTTATTTATCTGCATTATCAAAAAAAACCTAAAAATTCGTTTGCTAAGTATTTGTAGAGAATTCCTGCTCCAAGCCACTCGTCAGCACCTTCTACTCCTCGTTGGGTTCGACACTCTTACTTATCGAAAATACTGCGATACACCCCCTATACTTGTGGGTCATCAATACAATAAATAAAATCTCGAACAAGTCATTTGCGGTGACCCAGCATACCACTTCATGTAGTACACTATAGTCGTTGACATAACACCAATGAAACACCATCCACTAGTATTACATCCCTCAGAGTGGTACAACAGAAACACTGTAGGTCCAAGACATGACTATAGATTACAACTCGACTCTTTACAAAATATCTAGAGAACACTCTAGGTTAAAGAGAGAAAGAAATTTTTTACAAAGAAGAACCAGAAATAACAACTCAGAAACATCCTACTAAATAGACTAGTATCTAAACAATTGGGATTGCAAATGTTGCTATTGCATTGCTCTACAGAATTAGGTTATATGGCTACATATTATACTCCTATCTAATCAGCAACAGTGTCTTCACTTTAGTTGATGTATAAGTTGACTTCCTTGACTTTATTGAAGAACTTGAGCTTTTGGTGATGATTCCCTTGAGCATAAGTTGACGTTGACGTCGTCCTTATTAGCTTTAGAATCTAGCAAGAGTTAAGAAGATATGGTTGAGTATGAGCATACTCACCAAGTTCACTAAAAAGAAGTGTTTGATGCACTATCTACAGCCACAAACCATAAGTCGTAGGCTATGTAGGTTTTCGTAAATATTTCTTCAAAGATTGCTTTTATTATGAAAAACTATGTCTGCCAGCCTTCACAGGTTTACCAGAACTTCATGGAGTTCCTTTCCTATCGCGTTCATAGCTCCTTCTCGAAATAGGGAGTAACATGTCACAATTTTATACACTCTGCAGAGGTGCGTTACTTTACCCATATGAGATCCTTAACCATGTTGCACATCCGAGCGGCCAACCCATTCACACTTCCTTGGTGTGAGGCCCGGTATAAGAATCCAAGCCAATCACTGCCTTCTTCGCGACCCCCGCATGTCCCCTTGGTGTACGCCATGCGCACATATTGAATTATGGTAATGGGAGGTACAAACCATTATAGATGCCAGAACTACCTTGGGATGTTGAGGGATCCCACCCATATGCTGCATATCCTCTACGAATTACATACCCATGCTACGAGGATAACAGCCATGGCATGCGCATCCGGATACATGCGAAAGGAAGAAGATACAACTGACTTCTTCGTCCCATTCCAAATCTCATGGTTAACGTGTATTATACGGCGCAAGAATCACTAGCGACATTGGTTGTTAAGTCCTAGATAATATATTCCTTTACCACTAGAACTATAATAGTAGATTATTACCATATGGTAAATAACCCATAATCATATATTTATGAAAATAGTGTTTTCTGACCTTTTTGAAATGTAGGTGATGACAACATTTGATTTGCAAATACTTGATAGAAAATAATCAAAGGACATGAGAAAGTGTGAACTTGCCTTTTGTGATTGCAAGATTATGCACTCACGGTCTTCAAGACAATAGAAGATCCAAAATCTAAAAACATCATCATTGGTCCGCTAAGGACTAATGTTTAAAGAAGCAAGATGCCATTATTCATAAGTAATGTAATGCAAGTTTGTAAACTCGAATCCCCGGAATAATCGTCTATGAATTGGGTTTTGGGGCTCGTGATCACTTCTTTGTAATGTGTTGCACTTTTAGATTAGATTCACACTTGTGCTTCTTATTAAGGCTTGCGAGAGTGTGTGAAACAACATGTAAACACAATAAGCAGCATACAATAATAAAGCACTCAAGTGTGGAATGGTATTCAAAGACTTCTTATCTAGAGATTGTTACTCATTACAGTCGTTTTGAGAATGCTTAAGAATTACTTTAGTGTGTATTAAAAGAATAACTTTTGAAGAAAAATTTATTTTCTAAGTGAAAGATATTAAACCTGTAAGTAGATACTACTAGGATTTATTTCTTATTCTTAAAGAAATCATTGTTTTGATTGAGTTAAGCATCTTATTAGCATTTTGAATTTGTAGAGCACTAATATAAGATGGTACCACATTCTATTCCCTTCAAAACTTCTTAATGCTTTATTAAAGTTTAGATAAAAATAGTACTACCTTTATTTGAGTAGGGTTTTGTTGATGTTATAAGTGAGTGGAATATTTCATCCCTTTGGAACTTAATGATTATATTCTACGTACATGGAAACAACATTCTATTTGGATCATTTATGAGTTACACTTAGATTTTAAAAGGTCATTATAAATTTGTAAGGGAATTGGTATTATAAAGGTTTAATAAGACAAAATATTATTTTTGATAATTTTATAATTTATAAAATCATTTTGGAAAATAAGATTCACTTAATTTCATATGGTAGTTTTAGCAAATACATCTTAAAATGGTTGGATCTATTTTGACTTCATATAAACATCAATTGAGCTTGTTATTACATTTTTAGAATTTAAATAAATAATATTAAAGGCATAAGCAAAGATTTATATAATTTTAAGGCATTAAAATTAAAATAAAAGGGTTTAAATAATATTTATTATACCTTTACATTTTATTTTACTTCAAATATTAAAGGTGATATTTTTAATGTGTAGCTTTCATTTTTGTGATCATTTTGGTATATTGTATGTATTTTTATGGTTTTTTAATAATAATTTATCGATTTTACAAGATATAATTATCTTATAAAAATAACTATAAATAGTAAATAATAATTATTTAACAATATATGTAATAGATTTAAATTGTAGGTTGTAATTTTCTAAAAAAATAATGTATAATTCATATTTTTCTAAATTATAAAACAAAAGATATTGAATTTCTAAGATTTAATCAATTTCTGAAATTATTAAACGAATTTTTAAAAGATTTATTGTGTCAGAGTGACATCACCATGACACAACCCTAACTGTTAAAACTTTTCATACTCATCTAACTATTAAAACTTTTCATAGTCATCTAAATCTAGTCTAAAGTCACTGATAGGTGGGGTCTCCACCATGTCACCAGCCACTTTGGCACAGACGGAGTCAAACCGGCTAACTGGGCTAGGGGTGATGCTAGCATGACATCACCCTGCTGGTGACGCTTAGACGGTGAACAATGGGGATGATTTGGCGGGTTCTGGCTAGCGCGGTTGGTGTGGTTCGAAAGAGCGCATCACAGGGAACCTATTAGTAGCAGCGCCGCCCCTACTTGCTCATCTGAGCTTGGCCGGTGACGAGCTTCAACGACGGTGCTTGTAGGTGTTCATGAAGGCGAAGCTACGGAGGACTAGGGATGAATTAGAGAGTACAGGAAGACTCGCAAGCTCATGTTGGTGGAGTTGGGGATGATGAGGGGGGCGGAGGAGGTCAGAGACGACGACATGGACGATGGCGGATCACATCAGAAATGATGAAGATGATGTCGCGGGGCTCGATTCCAGGAACCTCGACTCGATTCCTCTATCTAGGAGATGCATGAGAGGGTGGCGGGCCTCAGGGTATGCTTGGACAGCCGCGGGGAAGGCTAGAACGGCAGCAATCGATGACGAGATGCGGCTAGGGTTTCAGCTTTGTGCTGCACCGAGAGGAAGAGAGAGAGTAGGCGAGAGAGAGAGAGAGAAGTGAGGATGAGGATGAGAGTATGGCACGCACAACATTCTTATCTCAATCTTCACAAGACTGCAGCAGGAGCGAGCATCGCGGCGCGATGAAGATCAACGGCGGCGGCACGCAACTATCTGTGTGCGTGGGTATGAAAAAGGGGTGACCGCGAGTGAAGCAGTACGGGCTGGCGTGGGCTGCGCATGGGCCGAGTTGGGTTGTTGCAAAGCGAGCAGGAGGTTGCGCGACACGCACGGGGGCAACAATTAAGCGAAAGGTTTTTGGGTCGTTCATACGTTGCTAACGTATCCATAATTTTTTATGTTCCATGCTTGGTTTTATCTACTTTCTTATGTTTTGTCCACACTTTGGAGTACTTTTTATACACTTTCTTAGACTAACCTATTAACTAGATGCCACAGTGCCAGTTGCATGTTTTCTGCTATTTTTGGTTCTAGAAAGTCAGAAAATGAATATTCTCGGAATTGGACGGGACAAAAGCCAAAGTTGATATTTTACCGGAAGACTCACGGAGCCAGAAGACGAGACGGAGAGGGGCCATAGGGCGGCCACACCATGTGGTGGTGCGGGCTAGCCCTGGCCGCGCCACCAGGTGGTGTGGGCCCCTGGCCGCCCACCGACCATGCATCTTCGCCTATAAGAAGCCTCCCGATGCATAAACCCTAAATCATCAATCCGAAATCCACGAAGTTCCGCAGCGCCGCCACCACCGAAGGGGAGATTCGGGGGACAGAAAGTCTTTGTTCCAGCACCCTGCCGGGACGGGGAAGTGCCCTCAGAACCATCTCCATCAATCTCCACCACCATCTCCATCACCGTTGCTAATTCCCATGATGAGGAGGGAGTAGTCCTCTCTCGAGGCTAAGGGTTCTACCGGTAGCTATGTGTTCATCTCTCTCTCTATGCATGATCATATCGTGATCATGAGCTTTGTAATCAAGTAGATCTACCTTGCTACTCCAGTGCTTTAATAGATCTCTGCTCTCCCCATGTGTGTGAAGTTGATAGTGTGCACACCATGGTGGCACTTAGGCTAGAGATTACAAATACTTGTTATGATTTATATTTGGAGTTGGATGTCTTTATTAAATTATGGTGTTTGTTGGAACCATCTAGTACTCAAGGTGACAGTGTGGGGTTATCTAGATGGGAAAGATGAACTTTGAGGTGTGCTATCATAGCCATACCATGGATTAGAGTGCCCAACCGGAGAGTAGTTCAGCGTAGTATCATAAAGAAGAATATATTTATATGAGAGTGTTCACTAGTGAAAGTATGATCCCTAGGCCTTATTCCTAAACATTGAAACACCATTTACAACTAGATCTGTTACATGTTTGCTTGTTGCTATCTTTATTTCAGTTTTACTTTAGTCTCTTCCACGCCATCAAAGTATTTTCTTGCACCGTTACCACATATAATTATCCATACCACTTGTATTTCACTATCTCTTCGCCGAACTAGTGCACCTATACACCTGACAAGTGTATTGGGTGTGTTGGGGACACAAGAGACTTCTTGTATCTTGATTGCAGGGTTGCTTGAGAGGGGATACCTTTGACCACTTCCTCCCTGAGTTCAATAAACCTTGGGTGATCCACTTAAGGGAAACACTTGCTGCTGTTCTACAAACCTCTGCACTTGGAGGCCCAACAGCTGTCTACAAGAATAGAAGTGCGTAGACATCAAGCGATTTTCTGGCGCTGTTGCCGGGGACTGAAGAACAAGAAGAAGCTCCCACGTCAACCACGCGCCAGCAAGTATTTTTTGGCGCCATTGCCGGGGAGGTAAGGTAAAAGGTACTCACATCCTCTGGTGTGAGTGCTCGAAGTTATTTCCTTTAGATTCTGCAATTTTGTCTTTTTGTTTCTTGTTTTCACTAGTTAGGCTTAATGGAAAACAACAACAAAATTAGAGAGCTTTTTAGTATTTTTCCTAATGTAGAACATGAATTGTCTGAAAAGAAAATTAAAAAACCCATGGAACTTTCTTTGCATGCTAATAACAATGTTATTAGTATGAATCTTTTGAACACCTTTGTTACTAATGCTATGGAAACGACTAAGCTTGGGGAAGTTAGTTTTTATGAAAATGATCTTTTTAGTTCCCCAACTTTAAAGAAGAAAATTTTCTCTGATGATACTTTATCTCCCATATGTGGTAATTCTAATGATACTTGTGATATTTTAAATCCACATACTGAAAGCATCTCTTTTAAAATACCTATAAAAATTGTTGAACGTGTTCTGAACAACTGTTATTTGGGAGATGGAACTGTCCATCCTGGTGATCATTTACTCTTTATACACGAGTTATGCGAGTTGTTCAAGTGTGCAGGTATTTCAATGAACCAAGTTAAGAGGAAGCTATTCCCTCTTTCACTTAAGGGCAAAGCAAGGGAGTGGTATGAGCTACTAGATGATCCTCATCATTTGGAGTGGAGGGAACTTGAATCTCTCTTTTACTCTAAATTTTATCCTCCTCATGAAATTCACAAAGATAGGAATTACATTTATAATTTTCATCCGCATGATGGAGAAAGTATTGCCCAAGCATGGGGGAGACTGAAGTCACTAATGCTCAAATGTCCCATTCATGAGCTCCCCAGTAATATTGTTATTAATAATTTCTATGCAAGGCTTTCAGGACATTACAAGGGCTATCTAGATACTTGTTTAGAGGGATCCTTCACAAGTAAGGATTTCAAAGCTAAGTGGGATCTTCTTGAAACAATTCAAAGCAATACCGAAGATTGGGATAACAACAAAGGTAAAGAACCAGGTATAAACTATGAGTATGATTGCATTAAGTATTTCGCTGAAACTGCTGATTTTCAAGAGCTTAGTGCTAAATATGGTCTTGATCCTAAAATTCTTATTGATTGTTTTAGATCCTTTGCTTCTCATATTAATGCTCCTAAAGAAAAATGGGACATGTATCATGAGCCTTTTAAAGACACTTGCATGGAAAATGAAATTGTTATTAATGATAGCAATAAACATGCTCAAACCTCTGAAAGTACTACTTCATATAAGCATGTTAAGTTTTGTGGAATACATAACCTTGTGAGAATAATCAAATTGAAGAAGAATATTGTATCACCCATAGGAATGAAAAAACTAGAACGTGGTATAGGTCTCTAAATGATCTTGGTAAAAAAGTGTGTGCCCTCTATCCTTTTATTTGTGAACTTTGCTTTGAAGTGGGTCATTTCAATTTTCAATGCTCATGCCATAATAATATCCCTTCTAATCCAATGAGTACTGCAAGTTTGTATTGTGATGACATGATCACTCCTAATCAGCATGATGAACTTACATTATTTTTGGGATGTGAAGAGTTATCAAGAAAAACCTCTTTGGCAGATATGGGTGCTTTTGATATGAATAGTGTCCTGCATGGTTGTCATATTTATTGTGTTGATAATTGCCACACAAATACTTACATACAAAATATTATAAAATATGAGGTTTTACCAAGATATGACAGGACTAATATGTGTTTTGTTCCTATTAATGAAAAGGAGGAATCCTCCAAAAAGTTTCTTCTATTGTCTCTAACAATGAACCAGGGTATATGGAAAAGCTTCCTTTCAAGCCTCTCCCTCCTAAAGAGAAGAAGAAAAAGAAGAAAAGGAGGAGTAAAAGGAGAGAGGAACCGGTATTTTCCCCTAAGCATGTTGCTCCTATTATAGTTTTTGATGAGTCTGAACTTGATGATGTTCCTATGCATGTCACCTATAGTAGTGATCATGATTGGGAAAAGCACACTACTTTTGATATTGAAAATCTCTTCGGTACCAATTTTGAAAATGATGATATTAATAATTGTTGTACTATTAGTGATATCCGTGTTCCTTCCAATAATGATATGTTTATAAATGAACATACTTTGGAAGATAACTATTCTATTGCTTATGATGATACTATACCTACAATATATGATGATTGTAATGACAAATATGATATTTTCAGTCCACCTACTATTTAGGAGAAAATTAATTATGATTACAATATGCCTCCTATATTTGATGATTATGGTGATGAGAATAATAATGATAGCTATTTTATTGAGTTTGCTCCCACTACACTTAATAAGAATGACTATGTTTATGTGGGGAGTATTAATTCTTTTATGCATGTGGCTCATGATAAGAATGTTTCATGCGATAGTTATATCGTTAATTTTATTCATGATGCTACTGAAAGTTATTATGAGAGAGGGAAACATGGTTTTATGCACCTCAATAATATTAAGTTTCCCCTTTTATGTTGAAAGTCTTGAAGTTGCACTTGTTTTGCTTTCCTATGCTTGTTGCTTTGTGCTTTCATGACTTGTTCCTTTACAAGATTCCTATGCATAGGAAGTGGGTTAGACTTAAATGTGCTTTCAATTTGCTTCTTGATGCTCTCTTTTACTTCAACTCATATTTCTTATGTGAGCATCTTCTCAAACTATCATGCCTAACTTAAAGGCGTTAAAGAAAAGTACTTATTGGGAGATAGCCCAAAAGTTTTAGATGAGTCTTGGAAGTTATTACCTCTGTAATAACCGCTCCTTATCCTTTTTATTTGCTTTTTGTGCCAAGAGTAACCTCTAATGAGAGAGAAGTAATGCTTGGGAAACTTGTTGTCCCGAAACTGATTTTTATGCTTCACTGTAAAAATTCATGTAAAATCTCTGTATGTCGTTTTGAGGCGCGAATTTTTGTTCTTCTGCCCCAGGTTGTTATATAACTTTCATTAGTTCAACACTTTTAGATTTGAGCAACAAAAGGTCTTCGAAAAAATTGGTTTTTACCTGCTGGTCTGTTTTGACAGATTTCTGCCATTACTTCCATTTGCTTCTTGTTGATTCCTTTTTGGAAGCTCTTTATGAAACTTGAATCTCTACTTCCTTCTATGAAGGCCTTTCTTTTACTTTTAAGTTGAGTCTCCACCTTCTATCTTTATGCACCTACTTTGAGAGCATAGTGGCCATTCTTAGTTCTATGTGCATTGTCCCAAGACTTGTTGATTGATGCATAGCTTTGATATTGCTTGTTTTAAACTATTTGTATCTAGTCACTCTTATGAATTTGAAGGTGTCCTATGCATTTATTTTGCTACTCTATGAGGGACAAGCTGAATGCCACTATGCTATGTTTTCTTTATGTGAAACAAACAAACGTCTTGCAAAGCATTGTTATTCATGAATCTTTTGTTTGTGCCTTTTCATATTGCAACATTGTTTCTTTGTCTTGTTGCTATAACTTTGTCTTTCATGTTATGATTGAAGTACTATGATCCTAGCTATCAATGTTTTACAAACACTTTTATCAAGTTTATGATGGTGCATGTCACCTCAAAAATTATTGTTTCTTTTTATCACTTACCTACTCGAGGACGAGCAGGAGTTAAGGTTGGGGATGTTGATATGTTGAGTATCCATAATTTTTGATGTTACATGCTTAGTTTTATCTACTTTCTTATGTTTTGTCCACACTTTGGAGTACTTTCTATACACTTTCTTGGACTAACCTATTAACAAGATGCCACAGTGTCAGTTTCCTGTTTTCTGCTGTTTTTGGTTCCAGAAAGTCAGACAATGAATATTCTCAGAATTGGACGGGACAAAAGCCAAAGTGCCTATTTTTCTGGAAGTCATCAGATGCCAGAATACGAGACGGAGAAGGGCTGGGGGTGCGGGCTAGCCCTGGCCGCGCCACCAGGTGGTGTGGGCCCCCTGGCCGCCCACCGACCTTGCCTCTTCGCCTATAAGAAGCCTCCCGATATATAAACCCTAAATCGTCAATCAGAAATCCACGAAAAGTTCCACAGCGCCGCCACCACCGTAGGGGAGATTCGGGGGACAAAAAGTCTCTGTTCCGGCACCCTGCCGGGGCGGGGAAGTGCCCCCGGAACCATCTCCATCGATCCCCACCACCATCTCCATCACTGTTGCTGATTCCCATGATGAGGAGGGAGTAGTCCTCTTTCGAGGCTAAGGGTTCTACCTGTAGCTATGTGTTCATCTCTCTCTCTCTATGCATGATCATATCGTGATCATGAGCTTTGTAATCAAGTAGATCTACCTTGCTACTCAAGTGCTTTAATAGATCTCTGCTCTCCCCATGTGTGTGAAGTTGACAGTGTGCACACCATGGTGGCACTTAGGCTAGAGATTACAAATACTTGTTATGATTTATATTTCGAGTTGGATGTCTTTATGAAATTGTGGTGTTTGTTGGAACCATCTAGTACTCAAGGTGACAGTGTGGGGTTATCTAGATGGGAAAGATGAACTTTGAGGTGTGTTGTTATAGCCCTACCATGGATTAGAGTGTCCAACCGGAGAGTAGTTCAGCGTAGTATCATAAAGAAGAATATATTTATATGAGAGTGTTCACTAGTGAAAGTATGATCCCTAGGCCTTATTCCTAAACATTGAAACACCATTTACAACTTTTGTTACATGTTTGCTTGCTGCTATCTTTATTTCAGTTTTACTTTAGTCTCTTCCATGCCATCAAAGTATTTTCTTGCACCGTTACCACTTATAATTATCCATACCACTTGTATTTCACTATCTCTTTGCCGAACTAGTGCACCTATACACCTGACAAGTGTATTGGGTGTGTTGGGGACACAAGAGACTTCTTGTATCTTGATTGCAGGGTTGCTTGAGAGGGGATACCTTTGACCACTTCCTCCCTAAGTTCGATAAACCTTGGGTGATCCACTTAAGGGAAAACTTGCTGTTGTTCTACAAACCTCTGCACTTGGAGGCCCAACAACTGTCTACAAGAATAGAAGTGCGTAGACATCAGTCGTGGGCCAAGGCTGCTGGCTACTCTTTTTCTTTTCCGTATTCCTTTAATATTTTTTGTTTTAGTATATCTTCTTCAATTTGAATTTGCACAAGGATTTAAATCTCTAGGAAATTTGTGAACAATAAGAATATTGCAGGGATCTCTCAAAGTGTGTGTTTCCTCTGCTTTTCATTATTTTCAAGATTTCAAACAATTATAAAGCATTTTAGGAATTGTAATAATTAGTCATTAGGGTTTTAGTGATTTGTTTATTATGTTAAAATCTTATAATAATGACTTTTATTTTCTCCATGATAATTGTAATGGTAATGATTTAATGTGGTGAATGATATGCCTGTAATATTTTCATACTTAACATCATTTAACTACCATATTATATGGTGGTTTACATTCTAGGGTTCTTAAAGTTTGGAATTTCCTTTACTCAAATTCCTCTAAAATGCTATTTAAACCGTCCTACTTGTTTTCAAATTGGGTGTGGGTAATTTCTTAACTAGTTGTTCACTACCTTCTGAAGTGTCGTTGATTTCTTGATAGAACTTTATTATATAATAGTGGATAGCAATTACCATTCATGTGATTCATGTGATCTAGAAATTAAGCAACATTTAATTAGGGTTTCCAATTATAAGCATTTTCTATGCACTTTAAACCTCATACCACCCTCATGTTTACTTATGAATATTGCTAAGGGTCGAGGTATAAGGACTTATTTATAAATTGATGATCATGGTTTATGTCTCAACTTGGAGTAATATGTGGAGATTGTTGGAAATATGCCCTAGAGACAAATAGTAGTAAGGACTATTATCATATTTCATATAGTTTATGATTAAGTTTTATGTCATGTTATAACTGTATTGAGTGGAAACATCAATACACGTGTGATATACAAACAACCAGGGGTTCCCGGTGAAATTCTAGTCACTGGTTCATTGGTCAACAGATGATCATGTTTCCTGATCATGTGGCATTTATGCCAGTTGGAAATGAGGTCATCTCATTCGGAGAATGAGATGATGAAACCAATACCCAACCTAAACATCGTGACCCGATCATGTCACGAAGTTCAAGTTACGATGATTAGAAATGGATCCTCGTAGACTATTCCTTAGACCGTGAGGCTATATCAATCACTGTCTCCCGAGAGTGCTTAGATAGCATCAAACGCCATCTGGTAAAACGGTG
Source organism: Avena eriantha (assembly GCA_910589775.1). NCBI lineage: Eukaryota > Viridiplantae > Streptophyta > Magnoliopsida > Poales > Poaceae > Avena > Avena eriantha. The sequence continues at coordinate 166,542,132 of OU342746.1, read as the reverse complement.
GTTATAAAGGTGTGTTCAGGTATTCGGAGGAAACCGTAGAGGCCATATATGTCAAGAGCGGGATTTGTCCGTCCATGTGACGGGAAGATACTCAAGGGCCCACTCGGAGAGGTTATATCCAATAGTTGCGCAACATGTGATTGGATCACGGGGATATCACTTGTCGGAACGAGTTAAGTAGAATTGTTCAGTAACGAGATTGAACACTACATGGTGATGTCATTGATTAGATCTCAGGCAATGCAAGTATCGAGTGACAAAGGGAATAAGACACGACTGTCCCGGTTCAAACGACGAAAGATCTTCGTGGAACGCACAGGGGTCACATGGCCATCCAGGTCTCTCTGTCGATCATTGGTGCGGGAATGTCCTGACCATGTCTGGAGTGTTCCCGAACCGTGGGGTATCACGCTTAAGGGCTTGATGATACTTAGAGAGTGTTTATAGGATTGGTAGAATCACTAAAGAAAAGAAGGGAGAAAACCGGAAGGGTTTCGGTAAGTCCGGAGGATGTCCGGAGTGGAGGTGGAAGGTGTTCCATGGCCACGGAGATTAGATAATATGTGAATGAATGTTAAATGTTGATTTAATCATTTATTCATAATTATTTAATAAAGAGAAAATCAATTAAAGGTCAAAAAGGCTTAATGGACCAATTTCCGGAGGGAGAAGGCCCATTAGGGAAAGGAGAGAGGGAGAAGGGGCAAGGGGGCTGGCCGGCTGGGCCTAGCCCCCCGCGCGGGGCCCACTAGGGGCTGGCCGGCGGCCTCCCCTCCCCCTCCTCTCCTATAGTCCCACCCCGGGACTTGAGGGGAGGTAGTACGTCCCCTCCCCCTATATAAAGTGGGGTATTTTGCCTAGAAAATACAACCAATAATCAATAAATGTCTCCCCACTTTTGGGAGGACCTCCAATTGATATTTTCTCTCTCCCCCTCTCTCTCTCTCGTGACCATGGTCCCAAGTCTGGACTGCGCGAGCGAGAGACATTTTCACCGCGGAGCGCCGTCGCGCTGTGGGATTCGGATCCGGGAGCTCTACTTCTGCAACTGCTGCTGGATCGGGGAAGCGGGAGTCATCGTCAGGCACCGGACGTGTGTAACTCCCCGCGAGGTGTCGCACTTGAGGCACTCAAGTCGTTGGAGCCAGAAGGAGCGCAAGGACTTCATCACGACCTTGAGGTCGGCTTCGGCTCGTCTACATCAACCACGCTCTCTTGAGCGTTGACAACGCTTTTCAGTCTTCAAGGGTAAGTTCGCGAAAAGCCCCTCCCGTTACTGTATTACTAATAGATAGGTCCTAGCAGCTTCAGGGGTTTAGGGGCATATAGTAAAATTTATTGTTTTTATGCGCGGAACCCCTACAGTGGTATCAGAGCTAGATCTATGCGTAGTAATGCTATTACCGGTAGAACACACGAGATGTAGCATGTGGGCGTTGATCTTTTAGTTGTTACCCTCCCACGTGTACTTGTGTATACCGCAGTAATGCTTGATGAAGCGGCCCCCAACCAACTTTACGCGTTCATTCGCGAGACTGGTCCACGCTTGACATACGGCTTGTACTGTATAAAGTGGCTTAGGGGGGTGTCTGTCTCTCTCGCATTAGTTGGTATACCATTTGCAACAGAGGGCCCCTAAAGGGGTGTAGTATAGACAACTACTTGATCAGTGTTGTGCTGAAAGTTCGTAGGTAAGAACGGCTCTTGTGTGAAAGCCCATTCAGCCACGTAAAACATGCAAAGATAAAGTAGAGGCCTCTAACTTTGTTTTGCAGGGGGTGTTGCTTTGTGATATGGTTGTGGCAAAGGTAAAGTGATTACCTTTTGTTACGTAGTAGTAGATAGTCACGAGGGTGACGAACTACCATTCCAGAATGACACTGGTACCCTGGTGTCTACGGCGCCGGTACCCTGTCGCCGGAACCTGGTGATGGCGGATGGAGATCACGACGTGAAGGACCATATCACATAGCATTTACATTCAATGTTTTTTTTGTATGTCTTATTGTGTGCTAGTATTAGATACTCGGCGTTAGCCTAATAAGATGATCCCTGTTAAAAATTACCAACGATTGTGTTCCCCCTTAGTGTGCACCACCAAGAAAGTTCTTCGGTATGAGGCAGGCCGTGATGATCGGGTGTCAGACATATCTACGTTCACATACAGTGGGTGTAAGCCATGTTGCACAGCGAAAACACTAAGGTTGAGTTGGCGAGCCTAGCATGTACAGACATGGCCTCAGAACGCGGATGGTCGAAAGATCGAGCACGAGTCGCATGAATGATGTGACCGACGTTTAGCGTCCACCCTTGAACCCATATTGATGGTCGTGATGATCGGGGGAGATGTGGCTGATAGGGGTCGTGTTATCACTAGGAACCCTTTTGGGGATAGGTGTTTCTGAGTGGAGTTTTTATTAACTCATTTAATTATAAACATAGTCTAAATTCCTTTTGCAATTATAAATGTAGAAAATGGTTCTTCCCGAGATTACCTTTCCTATCGAGGATTGGTTAAAAGGAGAAAAGCTCAAGTTAGATGGATCCAACTTTTCTGCATGGGTCATACGCCTATTTGATCTCCTTGGGGAGAACAATGTAGCTGACTACATGACCTGCGAGATGTATCTGGAGCCACCCTATTCTCATGAGACCTAGGAGCAGTGGGATCTGCGTTATCGTCGTCGTGTGATGGACACGTTTATATCACTGTCCATGCGCCTCGGAATGGAGGATGGGTTGTGGCCAATGGTGGGGAGTCTCAAGCCCCGAATGGTCATGGCACATCTGAGAGCACATTTCGTGGAACAAGTGCGCATGTGGGAGTATGTGCTGATGGGGGACTTCCTCTCCATAAAGATGGAGGAGGGCTCCTCACTGGATGAGCACTTATTGCGCCTCTACGATGCGTATATGAGTCTGGCATACTACCTGGACAACTGGTACTCAAGCTCATTTGCGATGGGAGTTGTGCTTCGGTCGCTTTCTCCAAGCTTCCAAGCACAAGTCAGGATCTGCGTTATGAGAGGCGACACGGAAACACTGGATTTCCTTGAGTTCATATCACATTTCAGAAATGTGATAGATGAACCCAACGTCGATGGAGTCGTCAACGACCAAGGTATATATTTGATATACAGTTTTATAAATGTTATAATCTTGCAAACACATTGAAGTGTTAAGTATATCTGATACTTGTTCTGTTTTACTGAAAATAGGTCCTTCTGCATGAGAGGTGCTTGCTGGAGAGGAGGTGACGTTGCGTGTTGATGGCAAGCATGATGATGGCCAACGACACTCTCCCTCGACATTTATCATTTAGTTTGTGTTTTAGGATGATTATTGTAATCAAGAGATTGTGAACTTATTTAGTGTGTCTCACACTTGGTGAGACAGTTATTCATATGAGTTTGTAACAAACAGCTGTTCTGCTTTTATGAATGATTTCTATTCATGTCCATATCTTGTTTGATTATGTGTGAATTATCCTTGTTGTTTGAAACTAATTGATAATGTATGAACATTTATAAAACATTAATATGCCTTGTTTAAAATACCCAACTTAATGATATTTCTCTAATGAATGAAACCATTGTTTGAATTCAAAGTTATGTATAATATGTGAAAGTCATTCGATTTCTTATCACATATAAATCATGCCTAAGTTCGGCAAAATAACTTGAACACCGTGTATTACTTGAATACAAAGTGTTTAAAGAATTGTTAAAAGTAAATACATATTCGATGTATTGAGTTTTAACAAAAATGGTAATTATCGTTATATGAATGTTTAAATGTGTAAAGTAGTTTACCAAAGGAAACATGAATATGAAACTATTTGATTTGATCAAAGTGTTTCATCAATAAAAGGGTATAAGTATAAAAGAGAATCTAATTACTATGATTTGATCAATAGTAATGAAATTCAAACTTTATAAGAATGGCATAAAAGTGATTGTGAAATGCAAAGTGTTTTGAAACGTCAAAATACAAAGCATCACAATGTGATATTAGATATCAAAAGGGGTTGAATAGAAGGCACCAAATAAATCGTTGTAGTATATATGTAGAGACCATTAGTTAAGAAATATTAGCACTCAATTAGAATTGGTAAACCATTTGAATTCGTGAAAGTTTTGGGGTTATTTGATATAACCAAAACAATAGCGAATAAGTCCTTGTAGAGTATTCATTGGAAACTTTGAATACAAAATCCATAGCTAAACCAAAAGGAAAGCAAAACTTGTATTGCTTGGATTTTGGTGCATTCTTGAGAAAGCTCACTTCTAGTGATGTTTCTCAGTTATGGAGCAAATGGAAGATAGTGTAAAACATGGTGAGGATTCAAAACCCTGCATCAGAGTGTTGAGAAGCGCAACGGACAGTGTTCCTGAATGATTCTCTTCATGGAAGGAAAGAATCAATGATTTTGATCATTGTGTTTTTCCCTCCACTATGGTTTTTCACTACATGAAGTAGGATTCAAAATGTAAATTCATATCTTGTATGGAGACATTTGTGAATCACTTGTCATGATTTTTTGGAATATGACATACCTACGAATTGCAAAGGAAATAATGGTAAACTAAATTATGAGAAATCCTAGAAGCAAAACTTCCCTTGAGATTAGAAAGCAATTCATTGCTGAATCTCACAAGTAAAAGGAGTTACTTGGAATTTTCCCAAATGACTGCAAAGCCATAGTAGGAAAAAGGGGGTGAATGACAAAAGCACAAATTTGTCAAGCATTGGATGAATTCAAATGAATTTGATTCATGTATGCTAAATGTCTAGTGGATTTAGAAACCTAGTAAAGTACTAGTATCTCATAGTAATATCTCCAAGTTTGATATTTGATCAAAAGATTTTGAAGTTATTCAAAATAGTGATTGGATATGAAATTTGCATAAAATTGTGTGGGAGCTATGAAAGTCTTCTTGAAAAAATATGTGATTGGCATATTTTTAAGTGGGAGCAACATAAGACTCAAATTCAAATATGTAGAGACATAGTTTGAGTAAGAGTACTGACTCGTACCCAAATATGTTAGCAACATAGTTTGAGTGGGAGCTTATAGGAGTAATTCTTAAGTATGTTGAGAATGAAAGGCGCAAATACTTATAAATAATGATTTATAAAATGTAGAAGTTGATAATAACCATATTATGATATTATGTAGTATTCCTTAAGGGATTCTGAAAGGGGTTTCAGAATAGAAGTTAATTAAGGAACCAGTCCTTAATGACTCAAAATAGGAACAGCATTAAGTTTAACATCAATGGTTGAAAGAAAGAAAAGGATGATCGTCATCCACTATGTTGAGACATAGGCTCTGTCTTAGTAAACCATAATGATAACTTAGCATAATATGTGATCCAAGAAGGAACGTTTGAAAGTGATTAAGTTCGAATCACAGAACGTTGAGCTAAGTTTGTCCGTAGTATCTAGTAGAGAAATATGGACATATTTTCCAGATCCATAAAGGATAACATATCTTAAAGCATAAAGAGTTATGTTATAAGGGAATATGTTGGAAACTCCTGTAGATACCAATCAGAGTCAAGTAGGAAGCAAGGTGAACAAAACATCGAAAGTTGCACAGAGTGCACTAGTGTTTCGATGAATACATTTATAATAATAGATAAGGGTACCATCTAAAGTGTTGTATAATGTCATGGCGGGGCTAGTTCGCTTTTAACGTAGAATGATGTGTCTCAGGGCATAGTGCCCATGAGAAAGCCCTCGAGGTTGATCTAACGTCACTCTAGGCTCCTAGAATCAGGCCTTGTTCTGCTGCCATAGCAATGATGCATACACACAGATGCTATCATGTGATGACAGAGTATTAATGTCAATAAAGGTGACATTAGTAAGTTGCAAAGGATTTGGGACTGTAAAGTACAAACTCAAGACTCAACCTCTTCCATGAGCAAGCATGTTCAGGGTACCGGATACTTGGTGCCAATGATTGAGAATAAAATGCAGCTAGTGTATTTGTACTCTAGTGCAAGTGGGAGACTGTTGGAAATATGCCCTAGAGACAAATAGTAGTAAGGACTATTATCATATTTCATATAGTTTATGATTAAGTTTTATATCATGCTATTACTGTATTGAGTGGAAACATCAATACACGTGTGATATACAAACAACCAGGGGTTCCTAGTGAAACTCTAGTCACTAGTTCATTGGTCAACAGATGATCATGTTTCCTGATCATGTGGCATTTATGCCAGTTGGAAATGTGGTTATCTCATTCAGAGAATGAGATGATGAACCAATACCCAACCTAAACATCGTGACCCAATCATGTCACGAAGTTCAAGTTATGATGATTAGAAATGGATCCTCGTAGACTATTCCTTAGACCACGAGGCTATATCAATCACTGTCTCCCGAGAGTGCTTAGATAGCATCAAATGCCATCTGGTAAAACGGTGGTTATAAAGGTGTGTTCAGGTATTCGAAGGAAACCATAGAGGCAATATATGTCAAGAGCGGGATTTGTCCATCCATGTGACGGGAAGATACTCAAGGGCCCACTCGGAGAGGTTATATCCAATAGTTGCGCAGCATGTGATTGGATCACAGGGATATCACTTGTCGGAACGAGTTAAGTAGCATTGTTCAGTAACGAGATTGAACACGACATGGTGATGTCATTGATGAGATCTCGGGCAATGCAAGTATCGAGTGACAAAGGGAATAAGACACGACTATCCCAGTTCAAACGACGAAAGATCTTCATGGAACGCACAGGGGTCACATGGCCATCTAGGTCCCTCTGTCGATCATTGGTGCGGGAGTGTCCCGACCATGTCTGGAATGTTCCCGAACCATGGGGTATCACGCTTAAGGGCTTGATGATGCTTAGAGAGTGTTTATAGGATCGGTAGAATCGCCGAAGAAAAGAAGGGAGAAAACCGGAAGGGTTTCGGTAAGTCCGGAGGATGTCCTGAGTGGAGGTGGAAGGTGTTCCATGGCCATGGAGATTAGATAATATGTGAATGAATGTTAAATGTTGATTTAATCATTTATTCATAATTATTTAATAAAGAGAAAATCAATTAAAGGTCAAAAAGGCTTAATGGGCCAATTTCCGGAGGGAGAAGGCCCATTAGGGAAAGGAGAGAGGGAGAAGGGGCAAGGGGGCTGGCCGGCTGGGTCTAGCCCCCCACGCAGGGCCCACTAGGGGCTGGCTGGCGGCCTCCCCTCCCCCTCCTCTCCTTTAGTCCCACCCCGAGACTTGAGGGGAGGTAGTACCTCCCCTTCCCCTATATAAAGTGGGGTATTTGGCCTAAAAAATACAAGCAATAATCAATAAAGGTCTCCCCACTTTTGGGAGGACCTCCAATTGATATTTTCTCTCTCCCCTTCACTTTTGCAAATGCAAGCATCTTCATCATCTCCGATGAATTTAAACTCTTTTAACAGTTTCATCATGGTGAAGATTCCAACTCCGCTATGCTTACTTCAACTATTGAAGTTTGCATGCCCTTTTAGCACCCTTTGAATTAACAAAACCCTTCGGACCGTGTCATGTACACGTCCTAGGTAACCATTCTATTAGAAGAACCTTGTTTTGTTTATTCAACTACCATATACCAAATTATATGTAGTGGTTGGTACATTAATCCGTCAAGACTAAATATCGCTATGAAAGATCAAATCTTGTCATAGTCAACTCCTTGAACATTGTTGTAAACTTCTTTCCGACATGTGGACTATTTCATAGATGTTAAACATCCATGTCTATTTCTTTATAGATCCAAACACGACTGATATTCTTCACGCCTTTCCGGAGGGTCTTCCAAGTTCAGAAACTTGATTTCTCATGTATGGATACTTTCACGGATTCTATGACTTCTAGTCATTTTATGGAGTCAGGGCCCATCATCGCTTCCTTGCATGCAGTCGGTTCATCATTGACAAAACAATAACAACTTATATTTCAAATCTTACTATTTGATTCTTACCGACCTACGTGGTTAAATAGGAACTCTAATCTCCAAGATCACACCCTTTGTAATCACGGGAGCCATGAGCATTATGGACACCACCGGGACACTTTCCAGTGCTGTGCTACTTAGCACATATAGCTAAGGTTCAACAACCTTACCAAAGTTCTATTGTCCTCCCACTTAACTTTTCACGAAAAATTCCTTCTCAAGAAACTTGACGTTCCAAGTAACAAACTCTTTTGTCCTTAGTGCTATATTCTTGAGAATTTCTCCATAGCACTGAGGACAAAAGAGTTTGTCGCTTGGAACGTCAAGTTTCTTGAGAAGGAATTTTTCGTGAAAAGTTAAGTGGGAGGACAATAGAACTTTGGTAAGGTTGTTGAACCTTAGCTATATGTGCTACGTAGCGCAGCGCCGGAAAGTGTCCCGGTGGCATCCATAATGCTCATGGCTCCCGTGATTACAAAGGGTGTGATCTTGGAGATTAGAGTTCCTATTTAACCACATAGGTCGGTAAGAATCAAATAGTAAGATTTGAAACAGAAGTTGTTATTGTTTTGTCCATGATGAACCGACTGCATGCAAAGAAGCGATGATGGGCCCTGACTCCATAAAATGACTAGAAGTCATAGAATTCGTGATAGTATCCATACACGAGAAATCAAGTTTTTGAACATGGAAGACCCTCCCGAAAGGCGTGAAGCCTATCGGTCGTGTTTGGATCTATAAAGAAATAGACATGGATGTTTAACATCTATGAAATAGTTGACATGTCAGAAAGAAGTTTATGGCAATGTTCAAGGAGTTGACTATGACAAGATTTGATCTTTCATAGCGATATTTAGTCTTGACGGATTAATGTACCAACCACTACATATAATTTGGTATATGGTAGTTGAATAAACAAAACAAGGTTCTTCTAATAGAATGGTTACCTAGGATGTGTACATGACACGGTCCGAAGGGTTTTGTTAATTCAAAGGATGCTAAAAGGGCATGCAAACTTCAATAATTGAAGTGAGCATAGCGGAGTTGGAATCTTCACCATGATGAAAATGTTAAAGGAGTTTAATTTCATCGGAGATGATGAAATGCTTGCATTTGTAAGAAATTAAGTGGGAGCGCTGAGACAAATTTCCAATACATTATGCAGAGTACATATTGTTGATTGGAAATGATGTATCTTTTATTGACACAAGTTAAGAATTTCATTAAAATAGGATTTCGATGAAAGACTTGGGCAAAACTAGAATATTTGGCATCAGTGTCTATATGGATAGATTGAGGCGCTAATATGGTTATGCCAGATGTACATATATGAGATATTGAAAGGGTTCAATATGGAAACAACAAGAAAGGTTCTTGCTGCATGGAAATGATTGCATCAAGATTCAAGTGTTTCAACACTTGGTGAGTAAAATCATATGAAGATTTTGATCGATTATACCGTGATATGTATATATCCAGATATGTCCTATGCTCTAAATGTTATGAGCACATACCAGAATGATTCATAAGATGATCATTGGATGATAGTAAAGATATTCTTATGAGCTTTGGAAGAACTAAGAATATATCATGTATAAGTGACAAATAGTTGAAGGTAGTTCATTGTAAAGTGTTATCAAACTAGGTGTGTTTCAAAGCGGGCTAACACTATGAAGATATATTGTATGACAATAATACCAACATATTTTAACCCGAATGAACTAAAGGTATCACCAAAGGACCAAATTTATACAATGCCATCTCATTTGAGAATGAGTGATGCGTAGAGACGCAAAGACATGCAAATACAGACGGACCTGACACTATAAGATCTGGAGATAATGTTAACCACTAGCAATCGCGTATATGAAACACTAGAAAGCCATAGGTGTTCAATACGCAAAGTTTTTCAAACTAGATTATTGACTCTAGTGCAAGTGGGAGACTGAAGGGAATATGCCCGAGAGGCAATAATAAAGTGGTTATTATCTTATTCCATGTTTATGATAAATGTTTATTTTGCATGCTATAATTGTATTAATTGGAAACGTTAATACATGTGTGTTTAATAAACAAAATACAAAGTTCCTAGTAATGCCTCTCATATAAACTAGCTTGTTGATAAACAAGATGATCAAGGTTTCCTGATCATGGACATTGGATATTGTTAATAACGAGGTCACAACATTGGTGGAATGATGTGATGAACATTCATCCGAAGTATAGCATTATGATCAAAGTCATTATGTTTATATTGCTATAACATCATACAAAGTAATCTTAGTCCTTAGACCATGCGATCATGTTAATTGCTAACATCGAAAGAGTAACTTGATAACATCAAACGTCACACCGTAAAAGGGTGACTATAAAGGTGGGTTCAGATACTCCGGAGGTGTTATGTTGAGGCTCATGGATCAAGAGTGGAATTTGTCAATCCCGATGACGGATAGATATACTCTGGGCCCTCTCGGTGATATCACATTAAGATAGCTTGCAAGCAAGTGATGTGATCACTAGAATGTTATATCACGGGAACAAGAAAAGAGTGCATGTCGGTAATGAGATCAAACTAGGTATTTGGATGCCGATGATCGAATCTCGGACATGTAATATATCACGAGACAAAGGTATTTAGTTATGACGTTAAAGGTTCAGACGATCACAAGAGTCATCGTTGAATATGTGGGAGACAGTACGGATCTCCAGGTCCCGCTGCTTATTATTGATCGGAGAGGGGTCTCGATCATGTCTACATTATTCATGAACCGTAGGGTGACACACTTAAGGGATACCGACACCATTTAGGAGCAAATAAGTTTCAGATAAAGATTAAGAAAGCGTTGGAATCATTTCAATGGAAACTGGAATTGTTTCAGGTGAAATTGCTGAAACTGGTTCTTCATGTGATATTGAAATGTTGTAGAGAGTTTTATGTGAATGTTTGTTAATTAAAGTAATTAAAAAAATTCTGAATAAAATAAATAAAAGTGTTTTATTTAATGAGAGCTTGCATTAAATTTGGTGGAAATTTAATGCATGTGAGTGGACATGAGTGGAGGTGTGTGTTTATGTGAGTGGGAGCTCCACCCACATGAATGAGGGAGAGGTGGGGGCACCCACCATGGCCGGCGCCATGCCCCCTTGGGCTGCCCCTTTCCCTATATAAGGAGCACCTCCTCCTCCTCTCCTCTTGCCCCACCTCCTCGTGAAGGTTCTCTTCTCCCTCTAGTTAATCCCCATGGCCTCAGATTAGCGAGATACATGTTCCTGGTGGCTTTATCTGGAAAGGAGTTGCTTCTTTCGCTGCATCGTTGGAGCGAGGAGGCGGAGGTTGTTCGGTGGACCGGACGTGTGTGTGATCACGGATGCACCGCTACTTTGCGGTGCTGGACTTGATGGTGCAGGACCTGATGGTGCTGGAACTGCTGGACCTGAAGGACTTCATCATGATCTTAAGATCGGCAAGTGTACGACTACATCATCCACGAGTTCCATCTCGTTAACAAAGCTTTGTTGTCTTCGAGGGTAAGTTCTCTATGGATGTATATCTACCCGTTGCTTGTATCTAGTAGATAGATCTTGGCGTATAGTTCCCATCGTAGGAATTTTTTTGTTTTCTATGCTGCGAACCCAACAATAATGGGTAAGATTATTGGCAATCTCGGGTAGCTATGTTCATGATGGAATCACTCCTCTGGTTGATATGAGTAGTCATTGTGCAAAAGGAACAAAAACCTTGGTGATGCCACGAGTGTCCATCACATCCCGATAAACTAATCAAAACTTTTGGCATGCTCTGAATTACTTAAGAACTGAAATTCTTGAAGGACAATGAACATAAAATTAGTGCTTTAAAAGTCTTGACTTATTGGTGTGGGAGAATTGAGATACTCTAGGGAATGCATAACCTCTCCTTGAACCTCTGATAAACAACTAGTAATTTATCAACTCAATTTGTGAACTGGAGTTACGACTTTTTCCCGCCACCACAATGATTTGAAGGGCTTGCAAAAGCCTAAGCTTGGGGAAGTTTCTTCATTATCTTTATTTGGCGTTCATTTGTTTTTATTTATTTTGAGGTTATGTTTTAATTCGAGTTTATAAGCACTCGTGTTGGTTTCCCCAACACTTTATATTTAGTTATTTTTATTTGTTTTCAAGACTTTCTAGCCGAGCTTTGCTACCAATATGCTATTCTTTAAATTCCCTCACTTAAAAACAACAAAAAGATTTTTCCATTTATCTTTATTTTCCCTCTTCCTTCCTTTCTATTCTCCTTGTGGCTTTCACATATTTGCAGGAGAGTGATCGACTTCGAGTTTCCAAGAAGAAAATCAAAAGGGAAGAGAGAAGTGAAACCAATCATGAGAGGTATGCCTTAAGACTCCCCACTTTTGAAGTTTGAGAAACCCATGCTAGTTAGTAGTAAATGTTGAGATATTATATTGGTGGAGTGAGTCTTTATATTGTAGTAAAATTTTGTTTGCAAGGGTATTTAGTTGGGTACGTTTTGTTCCAGCTCTTGTAGTTAACCAAGTCTTGCCTAAAAAATTGCGAAACAATTGTAATCAGAAAAATTCTCGCAATTGAAGGCTTGGGTGTTGTAGTGTTTAGTATTGAAGGCTTATTTCTAGAGACACTCAACACCATAGAAAATAATAATTGACTTGATAGGTCTCTTTAAAAGGATTTGTTTAATTGAATTAATGTTAAGTGGTTTTTGTGAGCATGCCAAAGTTTGACTTATGAATAATAAGAATGATATATCTTTATGCGTGTCAAACTTCATGGGATGCCAACAACTCCGCTAGCCTACGAACGATCTTCATGGAGGAAACTCCTAGATTTTGGCTATGAGTTGATTAAACATATGTAGACGCAATGCTATAATGGGTAAGATTCTTGGCAATCTCGGGTAGTTGTGTTCATGATGGAATCACTCCTTTGGTTGATATGAGTAATCATTATGCAAAAGGAACAAAAACCTTGGTGATGACACGAGTGTCCATCATAGCCCGATAAACTAATCAAAACTTTTGGCATGCTCTCAATTACTTAAGAACTAAAATTCTTGAAGGACAATGAACAGAAAATCAGTGCTTGAAAAGTATTGACTTATTGATGTGGGAGAATTGAGATACTCTAGTGTATATGTTTTTCATGACAACTCTCACACTCTCAATTTTACATGAATATACTCTATTGTTCAAAGGCAAGCCTATGAGTTGATTACATGACATGGAATAAGGTTTACTCATTTGAATCATCCATGTTAACAATAATTTTGTTGCGCTATAAGGATGCATAAAAACCCATATGATATGCTTGCCAACTCTATCTATGCTGAAGTTTTTCAGATTTATAAAGTGGAGGAAACATGAGACTACCAACCATGAGTAATATCATCATCTCGTTATTTTAGTTTAAATGTTGAGTTTCTTTTTGATTTTGGTTTTCCTGCTCAAGGACGATCAAGTTTAAGATTGGGTAGGTTGATGGCTATGAAATATAGCCATCTACGTCCACATTTAAACTAGATATTGTTCAAATTTTTGATGAAATGTCTCTCTAAACTCTGCCACTAATGCCTAATGATCAAAGGAGTATGCAATCCTTTCTTTCTATTTTTCCCTGCATAGATAATGACGTTTGATGATGGGAATCACAACATTAAAGTCAAAGATATGAGATTTCCAACTGTTGGAAATATGCCCTAGAGAAAAATAGTAGTAAGGACTATTATCATATTTCATATAGTTTATGATTAAGTTTTATATCATGCTATAACTGTATTGAGTGGAAACATCAATACACGTGTGACATACAAACAACCAGGGGTTCCCAGTGAAACTCTAGTCACTGGTTCATTGGTCAACAGATGATCATGTTTCCTAATCATGTGGCATTTATGCCAGTTGGAAATGAGGTCATCTCATTATGAGAATGAGATGATGAACCAATACCCAACCTAAACATCATGACCCAATCATGTCACGAAGTTCAAGTTACGATGATTAGAAATGGATCCTCGTAGACTATTCCTTCGACCGTGAGGCTATATCAATCACTGTCTCCCGAGAGTGCTTAGATAGCATCAAACGCCATCTGGTAAAACGGTGGTTATAAAGGTGTGTTCAGGTATTCAGAGGAAACCGTAGAGGCAATATATGTCAAGAGCGGTATTTGTCCGTCCATGTGACGGGAAGATACTCAAGGGCCCACTCGGAGAAGTTATATCCAATAGCTGTGCAGCATGTGATTTGATCACGGGGATATCACTTGTCGGAACGAGTCAAGTAGCATTGTACAGTAACGAGATTGAACATGACATGGTGATGTCATTGATCAGATCTCGGGCAATGCAAGTATCGGGTGACAAAGCGAATAAGACACGACTGTCCCGGTTCAAACGACGAAAGATCTTCATGGAATGCACAGGGGTCACATGGCCATCCAGGTCCCTCTGTCGATCATTGGTGCGGGAGTGTCCCGACCATGTCTGGAGTGTGCCCGAACCGTGGGGTATCACACTTAAGGGCTTGATGATGCTTAGAGAGTGTTCATAGGATCGGTAGAATCGCCGAAGAAAAGAAGGGAGAAAACCGGAAGGGTTTCGGTAAGTCTGGAGGATGTCCGGAGTGGAGGTGGAAGGTGTTCCATGGCCACGGAGATTAGATAATGTGTGAATGAATGTTAAATATTGATTTAATCATTTATTCATAATTATTTAATAAAGAGAAAATCAATTAAAGGTCAAAAAGGCTTAATGGGCCAATTCCAGAGGGAGAGGGCCCATTAGGGGAAAGAAGAGAGGGAGAAGGGGCAAAGGGGAGGCCAGCTGGGCCTAGCCCCCCCGCACGGGGCCCACTAGGTGGCCGGCGGCCACCTCCTCCCCCCTCCTCTCCTTTAGTCCCACGCTGGGACTTTGAGGGAGGTAGTACCTCTCCTCCCCCTATATAAAGTGGGGTATTTGGCCTAGAAAAATACACCAATAATCAATAAAGGTCTCCCTACTTTTGCGAGGACCTCCAATTGATATTTTCTCTCTCACCCTCTCTCTCTCTCGCGACCATGGTCCCAAGTCTGGACTGCGCGTGCAAGAGACATCTTCACCGTGGAGCGCCGTCGCTCTGCGGGAGTCGGATCCGGGAGCTCTACTTCCGCAACTGATGCTGGATCAGGGAAGCGGGAGTCATCGCCAGGCACCGGACGTGTGTATCTCCCCTCGAGGTGTCGCACTTGAGGCACTCAAGTCGTTGGAGCCAGAAGGAGCGCAAATACTTCATCACGACTTTGAGGTCGGCTTCGGCTCGTCTACATCAACCACGCTCTCCTGAGCGTTGACAACGCTTTTCGGTCTTCAAGGGTAAGTTCGCGAAAAGCCCCTCCCGTTACTGTATTACTAATAGATAGGTCCTGGCAGCTTCAGGGGTTCAGGGGCGTAGAGTAAAATGTATTGTTTTTATGCGCGGAACCCCAACAGTGGTATCAGAGCTAGATCTATGCGTAGTAATGCTAGTACGGGTAGAACACACGAGATGTAGCGTGTGGGCGTTGATCTTTTAGTTGTTACCCTCCCACGTGTACTTGTGTATACCGCAGTAATGCTTGATGAAGCGGCCCCCAACCGACTTTACGCTTTCATTCGCGAGACTGGTCCACGCTTGACATACGGCTTGTACCGTATAAAGTGGCTTAGGAGGGTGTCTGTCTCTCTCTCATTAGTTGGTATGCCATTTGCAACGGAGGGCCCCGAAAGGGGTGTAGTAGAGACAACTACTTGATCAGCGTTGTGCTGAAAGTTCGTAGGTAAGAACAGTTCTTGTACGAAAGCCCATTTAGCCACGTAAAACATGCAAAGATAAAGTAGAGGCGTCTAACTTTGTTTTGCAGGGGGGTTGCTTTGTGATATGGTTGTGGCAAAGGTAAAGTGACTACCTTTTGTTACGTAGTAGTAGATAGTCACGGAGGTGACGGACTACCACGCCGGAATGACACCGGTACCATGGTGTCTACGGCGCCGAAACCCTGGCGCCAGAACCCGGTGACGGCGGATGGAGATCACGACGTGAAGGACCATATCACATAGCATTAAATTCAATGTTATTGTTTGTATGTCTTATTGTGTGCTAGTATTAGATACTCGACGGTAGCCTGATAAGATGATCCCTATTAAAATTACCAACGATTGTGTTCCCCCTTAGTGTGCACAACCAAGAAAGTTCTTCGGTATGAGGCGATCCAGGGTTATAGGCCTGGGTGTCATACATATCTACGTTCGCATATAGTGGGTGTAAGCCATGTTGCACAGCGAAAACACTAAGGTTGAGTTGGCGAGCCTAGCATGTACAAACATGGCCTCGGAACGCGGATGGTCGAAAGATCGAGCACGAGTCGTATGAATGACGTGACCGACGTTTAGCGTCCACTCTTGAACCCACATTGATGGTCGTGATGATCGGGGGAGATGCGGCTGATAGGGGTCGTGTTATCACTAGGAACCCTTTTGGGGATAGGTGTTTCTGAGTGGAGTTATTATTAACTCATTTAATTATAATCTTAGTCTAAATTCCTTTTGCAATTATAAATGTAGATGGGTTATTTCGTGTTGACAGTTGAATGGTTAGAAGGAGAGAAGCTCAGATTAGATGGATCAAACTTCTCCATTTGGGTTACCAGTCTCCATGTTCTCCTTAGTGAGAACGACATGGTCGACTACATAGTCGACGGGGTGGATTTGGATCTATCCACGGACCTTGAGACCCCAGAGGAGCGGAAAGACCGCTATCTCCATCGTGAGATGGCCTCCTATATTTCAGTTGTGATGCGTTTCGGAATGGTGGACGAGCTGTGGCCTTTCATGGGTGATGTCAACCCTCATCGGTGATGCTACAGCTTAGGACGCATTTCGTGGAGCAGACACGCATTTGGGAGCATGAGTTGATGGGAGACTTCCTCTCCATTAAGATGGAGGAGAAATCGTCACTTCACAGCCACTTGTAGCACATGCATGATGTGTACATGAGGCCAGCATACTTCCTGAACGTCTAGATTACAGGCTCTTTAGCAAATGCTGCTGTGCTGCGGTTACTACCACCAAGCTACCAAGCACAAGTCAGGACTTGCATAATGAGGGGCGATACAGAAATGGAGTTCCACCGGTTCATGACACATCTCAGGAATGTGTTGGTTGAACCATATGTCGCTCAGGTCGTCAACGACAAAGGTATATATTTGATATATAGTTTTATAAATGTTATAATCTTGCAAACACATTGCAGTGTTAAGTATATCTGATACTTGTTCTGTTTTACTGAAAACAGGTCCTTCTGCATAAGAGGTGCTTGCTGGAGAGGAGGTGACGTTGCGTGTTAATGGCGAGCATGATGATGATGGCCGACGACACACTCCCTCGACATTTATCATTTAGTTTCTGTTTTAGGACGATTAATGCAATCGAGAGATTTGAACTTCTTTAGTGTGTCTCACACTTCGTGAGACGGTTATTCATATGAGCTTGTAACAGACAGTTGTTCTGCTTTTATGAATGATTTCTATTCGTGTTCATATCTTGTTTGATTATGTGTGAATTATCCTTGTTGTTTGAAACTAATTGATAATGTATGAACATTTATAAAACATTAAAATGCCTTGTTTAAAATATCCAACTTAATGATAATTCACTATTGAATGAAAACCATTGTTTAAATTCAAAGTTATGTGATAATATGTGAAAGTCATTTGATTTCTTATCACATATATATCATGCCT
Organism: Avena eriantha; assembly: GCA_910589775.1. NCBI lineage: Eukaryota > Viridiplantae > Streptophyta > Magnoliopsida > Poales > Poaceae > Avena > Avena eriantha. The sequence continues at coordinate 166,524,409 of OU342746.1, read as the reverse complement.
AAGTTCCGCAAAATAACTTGAACACCGTGTATTACTTGAATACAGAGTGTTTGATGAATTGTTAAAAGTAAATACATATTCGATGTATTGTGTTTTAACGAAAATGCTAATTATCATTATATGATTGTTTAAAAGTGTAAAATAGTTTACCAAAGGAAACATGAATATGAAACTATTTGATTTGATCAAAGTGTTTCATCAACCAAGGGTATAAATATAAAATAGAATCCAATTGCTATGATTTGATCAATAGTAATGAAATTCAACTTTATAAGAATGGCATAAAAGTGATTGTGAGATGCAAAGTGTTTTGAAATGTCAAAATACAAAGCATCACAATGTGATATTAGATATCAAAGGGGGTAGAATAGAAGGCACCAAATAAATCATTGTAGTGTATATGTAGAGACCATTAGCATATAAATAGTTAACACTCAATTAGAATTGGTAAACCATTTGAATTCGTGAAAGTTTTGGGGTTATTCGATATAACCAAAACAATAGCGAATAAGTCCTTGTAGAGTATTCATTGGAAACTTTGAATACGAAACCCATAGCTCAAACCAAAAGGAAAGCAAGATTCGTATTGCTTGGATTTTGGTGCATTCTTGAGAAAGCTCACCTCTAGTGAAGTTTCTCAATTATGGAGCAACTGGAAAATAGTGTAAAACACGATGAGGATTCAAAACCCTGCATCAGAGTGTTGAGAAGCGCAACGGACAGTGTTCCTGAACGATTCTCTTCACAGAAGGAAAGAATCAATGATTTGATTATTGTGTTTTTTCCTCCACTATTGTTTTTCACTACATGAAGTAGGATTCACAATGTAAATCCATATCTTGTATGGAGACATTTGTGAGTCATTTGTCACGATTCTTGAAATATGACATACCTACTAACTACAAAGGAAATAATGGTAAACTAAATTATGAGAAATCCTAAAAGCAAAATTCCCTTGAGATTAGAAAGCAATTCGTTGCTGAATCTCACAAGTAAAGGGTTTATTTGGAATTTCCCCAAATGACTGCAAAGCCATAGTGGAAAAAGGGGTGAATGACAAAAGCACAATTTGTCAGGTATTGGACAAATTCAAATGAATTTGATTCAAGTGTGCTAAATGTCTAGTGGATTTAAAAACTAGTAAAGTACTAGTATCTCATAGTAAATCTCCAAGTTTGATATTTGATCAAAGGATTTTGAAGTTATTCAAAATAGTGAGTGCAATTTGCATAAAATTGAGTGGGAGCTATGAAAGTCTTCCTGAAACAATATGTGATTGACATATTTTGAGTGGGAGCAACATAAGTCTCAAACTCAAATATGTAGGAACATATTTTGAGTGGGAGCTTATAGGAGTAATTCTTAAGTATGTTAAGGATGAAAGTTCAAATACTTATAAATAATGATTTATAAGGTGTAGAAGTTGATAATAATCGTATTATGATATTATGTAGTATTCCTTAAGGGATTCTGAAAAGGGTTTCAGAATAGAAGTTAATTAAGGAACTAGTCCTTAATGACTCAAATTAGGAATAGCGTTAAGTTTAACATCGATGGTTAAAAGAAAGAAAAGGATGATCGTCATCCACTATGTTTAGACATAGGTTCTATCTTAGAAAACCATGATGATAACTTAACATAATATGTGATCCAAATAAGGAACGTTTAGAAGTGATTAAGTTCGAATCACAAAACGTTGAGTTGAGTTTGTCCGCAGTGTCTAGTAGAGAACAGTGGACACATTTTCCAATTCCATGAAGGATAACATATCTTACAGCATAAAGAGTTATGTTATAAGGGAATATGTTGGAAGCTCCTGTAGATACCAATCAGAGTCAAGTAGGAAGCGAGGTGAACAAAACATCGAAAGTTGCATAGAGTGCACTAGTGTTTCGATGAATACATTTATAATAATAGATAAGGGTACCATCTAAAGTGTTGTATAATGTTATGGCGGGGATAGTTCTCTTTTAACATAGAATGATGTGTCCCAGGGCACAGTGCCCATGAGAAAGCCCTCGAGGTTGATCTAACGTCACTGTAGGCTCCTGGAATCAGGCCTCGTTCTGTTGACATAACGACGATGCATACACACAGATGCTATCATGTGATGATAGAGTATTAATGTTAATCCAGGTGACATTAGTAAGTTGCAAAGGATTTGGGACTGTAAAGTACAGACCCAAGACTCAACCTCTTCCATGAGCAAGCATGTTCAGGGTACCGGGTATATGGTGCCAAAGATTAAGAACAAATGCAGCTAGTGTTTTTGTACTCTAGTGCAAGTGGGAGACTGTTGGAAATATGCCCTAGAGACAAATAGTAGTAAGGACTATTATCATATTTCATATAGTTTATGATTAAGTTTTATATCATGCTATAACTGTATTGAGTGGAAACATCAATACACGTGTGATATACAAACAACCAGGGGTTCCCAGTGAAACTCTAGTCACTGGTTCATTGGTCAACAGATGATCATGTTTCCTGATCATGTGGCATTTATGCCAGTTGGAAATGAGGTCATATCATTCTGAGAATGAGATGATGAACCAATACCCAACCTAAACATCATGACCCGATCATGTCACGAAGTTCAAGTTACGACGATTAGAAATGGATCCTCGTAGACTATTCCTTAGACCGTAAGGCTATATCAATCACTGTCTCCCGAGAGTGCTTAGATAGCATCAAACGCCATATGGTAAAATGATGGTTATAAAGGCGTGTTCAGGTATTCGAAGGAAACCGTAGAGGCAATATATGTCAAGAGCGGGATTTGTCCGTCCATGTGACAGGATGATACTCAAGGGCCCACTCGGAGAAGTTATATCTAATAGTTGTGCAGCGTGTGATTTGATCATGGGGATATCACTTGTCGGAATGAGTCAAGTAGCATTGTTCAGTAACGAGATTGAACACGACATGGTGATGTCATTGATGAGATCTCGGGCAATGCAAGTATCAAGTGACAAAGGGAATAAGACACGACTGTCCCGGTTCAAACAATGAAAGATCTTCGTGGAACGCACATGGGTCACATGGCCATCCAGGTCCCTCTATCGATCATTGGTGCGGGAGTGTCCCGACCATGTCTGGAGTGTTCCCGAACCGTGGGTTATCATGCTTAAGGGCTTGATGATGCTTAGAGAGTGTTCATAGGATTGGTAGAATCGCCGAAGAAAAGAAGGGAGAAAACCAGAAGGGTTTCGGTAAGTCCGGAGGATGTACGGAGTGGAGGTGGAAGGTGTTCCATGCCCAAGGAGATTAGATAATGTGTGAATGAATGTTAAATATTGATTTAATCATTTATTCATAATTATTCAATAAAGAGAAAATCAATTAAATGTCAAAAAGGCTTAATGGGTCAATTCCGGAGGGAGAGGGCCCATTAGGGGAAAGGAGAGAGGGAGAAGGGGCAAAGGGGAGGCCGGCTGGGCCTAGCCCCCCCCCCCCCCCCCCCCGCGGGTCCCACTAGGTGGCCGACGGCCACCTCCTCCCCCCTCCTCTCCTTTAGTCCCACCCCGGGACTTTGAGGGAGGTAGTACCTCCCCTCCCCCTATATAAAGTGGGGTATTTGGCCTAGAAAAATACACCAATAATCAATAAAGGTCTCCCCACTTTTGCGAGGACCTCCAATTGATATTTTCTCTCTCCCCCTCTCTCTCTCGTGACCGTGGTCCCAAGTCTGGACTGCTCGAGCGAGAGACAATTTCATTGCGGAGCGCCGTCGTGCTGCGAGATTCGTATCCGGGAGCTCTACTTCCGCAACTGCTGCTGGATCAGGGAAGCGGGAGTCATCGTCGGGCACCGGACATGTGTAACTCCCTGCGAGGTGTCGCACTTGAGGCACTCAAGTCGTTGGAGCTAGAAGGAGCGCAAGCACTTCATCACGACCTTGAGGTCGGCTTCGGCTCGTCTACATCAACCACGCTCTCCTGAGTGTTGACGACGCTTGTTGGTCTTCAAGGGTAAGTTTGTGAAAATCCCCTCCTGTTATTGTATTACTAATAGATAGGTCCTGGCAGCTTCAGGGGTTGAAGGGTGTAGAGTAAAATTTATTGTTTTTATGCACGTAACCCCAACACCAACAAACCGAAGAAACCAAGGGTCGTGAAGTAGAGACAGACGCTTTAACGACCAACTATACGACGGGAATAAAATTCCAGCCATATAGTTCCGGTCGTATAGTTGTCATCGACACCGCTAGGTCAAACAGAACAACTTTCGTGAAGGGACCCCTATATTAAGAGGCTTCAGGCAACGAGAAACAACCTTGCCAGCCGCCCCCACAACTCCAGAAACCTGCATCCACAACACTGAAGAGCCACCGGAAGGAATAGACTTAGATCTAATCTTCAAACCCTTCTCCACCACCATAGCCATATTCCACCACTTGTAATAGTAGATCTCATCATCGATTGGAGACATTGTAAGACTATTTGATATCAATCTCATGATTTCCATTGCAATGTTTATGATTGTTGATTTCATCTCTATGCGTGAGTAATTCTCTTTGGGCTAAGGGCTTCGGCCTAGCAATGTAGCTTTTATGAATGTTATTTATCATAGATGTGATCATGTATTAGTTTGTATGACATGATGATTACTGTATCCTCTCTTGCCTCAATCCAAAGACTTGTCAGGTACCCAAGACCCCGAGGATTGAGCCAGGTATAGGGAGTATGAGTAATGACTAATCTATAGGTTGGGAACCCCAGTAACAGAAGGGGTAGTACGGTTGTATGTGAGGGATTTACTTGGGATTAACAATGACATCACTATGCATATCATTAGTTCTCTTTCTTCTATGGATGAGACTAGTAGGTTATTGCTATAAGCGGTTACAGAGGCAATATCAATTATGGATGCATTGCCCACATATAATTATCTTGCTCTAACAATTACATGCATACTTTATTACTATCTTTTATTCCTAGATGTTGTGCACAACTACAGGTGAAACCGAAAGCCCTAGGCCCTCTCTCTCCATCATCGACAACAACAAAAGACAGCAAACTCTTGGTCCGATAAAACACAAAAAGAATTCTAAAACTCTCGAAGGTCTGTTAAAGTAACTTCACTACGCTTTCTGCTTCCCGAGGATTTGATAACCTAGGTCTACTATGGAAAAAGAGCTATACTACATCTGTAATCTGGATCGAAGGTATCAATGTTCACTACAAGTCCCGTGAGAAGACGCTTCTACGAGTCAAGTATTGAGGTCACCTGCAAATAACCACTGCGATGCCTGCGAGCTAATTACTTCTACAGATCACCACAATTAAGGGTTTCCCCATTGATACATTGCAAATGTATCTACAATTTTTGATGTTCCATGCTTAGTTTTATCCACTTTCTTGTATTTTGTCCACACTTTGGAGTACTTTTCATATGATTTCTTAGACTAACCTATTAACAAGAGCCATAATGCCAACTGCCTGTTTTCTGTTGTTTTTGGTTCCAAGAAAGTCAGAAAATGAATATTCTCGGAATTGGACGGGACAAAAGCCAAAGTGCCTATTTTTCCAGAAGTCATCAGATGCCAGAATACGAGACGGAGAAGGGCTGGGGGCCAGCCACACCACCTGGCCCGCGCGAGGGGGTGGTCTGGCCGACCCCAGCACCCCCTCGGCCTCTCCTTCCGCCTATAAGATGCCCTCGGGACGAAAACCCTAAGGGCCCGATCAAAAACCAACGAAAGAGTCTGTAGCCGCCATCATCTCCATCCCTAGATCGGGAGGGATCTGAAGCTCTTCCCGGCACCCTGCCGGAGAGGGGAATTCACCCTGGAGGCCTTCTTCATCACCATGCAAGCCTCCGGTGTGATGCGTGAGTAGTTCATCCTTGGACTACGGATGCATGTAGTAGCTAGATGGCTGGTTCTCCTCCTTTGTGCTTTCATGTCTAGATCTTGTGAGCTCCGTTCATGACCAAGATCATCTATTTGTAATTCTGCATGTTGTGTTAGCGGGGATCCAATGGATATTGAGATGCTATTTCAGATTGATTATTGATTCTATCATGTCTTTGTTATTTGTGATCTTGCATGCTTTCTGTTGTTAGTAGCTATCTTGGCCAAGTAGATGCTAGCAACTCCAAGAGTTAGTATTTATGCTCGATAGTGGGTTCATGCCTCTGGTAATCTAGGGAAGTGACAGAAATCTCTAAGGTACTAGATGTGCTGTTGCTACTAGGGAGAAAACAACAATCCTTTGTTTATAGAACAATCGTATTGTTTACATTACACGCAGTTCGTAAAGCAATAATATGTTGCTTGCAACTTAATACTAGAGGGGGTTCGGATGATAACCTGAAGGTGGATTATTAGTCATAGATGCAGTTGGATGGCGGTCTATGTATAATGTTGTAATGCCCAATCAAGTTCCGAAGGAGTCAAGATGATTAGTATATGCTTGTATGCTTTCTCGATGTTTGTCAATTGCCCCGCTGTAATTTGTTCACCCAGCATGTTATCTATCTTGAGGAGGGCCACCTCTAGTGAACTATGGATCCCGGTCCTTTTCTTTACATACAATCTACAATCTTTTACTCTTTAGTGTTTACTTTCTACAAACTATTACTTCTTTCCATTCGATACGTTTAATCCTTTGTTTCCGCAAAACACAGTGAGATTGACAACCTCATCGCAAGTTGGGGACAAAGTTATGTGGTTGTGTTGTGCAGGTCTCCACGTTGCTACTAACACCGGTAGTGCGCCCTGCCAAGGCTCAGCTAGCAACACCTTTGGGGTGTTTCCTTGCTCCTACTGGTTCGATTAAACCTTGGTTTCATAACTGAGGGAAACTTGCTGTTGTGCTCATCATACCTTCCTATTGGGGTTCCCAACAAGCTCTACATCAACACCGAGCAATCAAGCATTTTTCTGGCGCCGTTGCCGGGGAGTCAAGGACATCTTCACGAGGGGAGTCCCTCATAACCAATCTCTTTACTTTGTTATTTTTGTTTTGCTTAGTTTCTTTTTTCTTTGTTTGCTTGTTTCTTTATCAAAAACACAAAAAATTAAGTCTCCTTTAGTTGTCACCACTTTCTTAGCTCACCGTGTTGATCCCTAAATTCACCCTGAAAGACCTTTCAATTGGAAGTGGTTCTATAATTGGGAAAGATAATATTGAAGAATTCTTTAATCATGTTAGTAAGCATGAAGATACTGAGGATAGATCCCTTGCAGAACTTGCTCCAAACTATGAGATTGCTGCAACTTCTTTAATTCACATGTTAGAAGCTAGGTTTCTTAACCTCAACCTCTTAATGCAAGTAATGTTTCTTAAGCTTAAAGAAATCGAGGACCCTGAAAAAAGGGATTTTATTCTAGAAACTTTGTTTAAGGAGTTCTATGATGTTGCCAAGGAAGCTAGAAAAGTCTTTGAACGTTTCAATATGCTAGGCTCATGGGTAGATATTGTTGGTACACGAGAAAACATGAATAAAACCGAACATAATGGGGAGGAACCTAAGATACCAATACCCTTTAAACTAGTAGCAATACATGATGCCATAGAAAAGAATCTTGATTGGATTGTTCCTGCAAACCCTTTTGATGAGAATAGTGAACCTAAGAGCATTGAGAGAGGATCATCTAGAACTTATTTGGATGATATACCTTGCCTTGTTGAAAATATTTTTGGTATTGATCTTAATGCTTCTTCATTAGAGAACACTTGATTCTTTCTTGCTTCTTATGCCTAACTTAAAGGCATTAAAGAAAAGTACTTATTGGGAGATAACCCAAAAGTTTTAGATGAGTCTTGGAAGTTATTACCTCTGTAATAACCGCTCCTTATCCTTTTTATTTTCTTTTTGTGCCAAGAGTAACCTCTAATGAGAGAGAGGTAATGATTGGGAAAGTTGTTGTCCCGAAATAGATTTTTGTGCTTCACCGTAAAAATTCGTGTAAAATCTCTAAACGTCTTTTTGAGGCGTGAATTTTTGTGCTTCTGCCCTAGGTTGTTATCTAACTTTCGTTAGTTCAAACTTTTTTATTTGAGCAACAGAAGGTCTTCGAAAAAATTCGTCTTTACCTATTGGTCTGTTTTGACAGATTTCTGCCATTTTCTGCATTTGCTTCTTGTTGGTTCCTTTTTGAGTTCTTTTGGGGAACTGAGCTTTTTGAGGGAAGTGCTACAATATCTAGTGTTCTAATGGAAGTTTATTTGGTGTTAGAACTGAACCTTAAGACTTATTTATCTTGAGTGCACTAATGTTGCTAATAAAGATTGTGTGAAGTTTTGTATGAAGGAAAAATTCCAGGTGTATGGAAGGAATAAGTAATGAGATAAAGGATGGACTAAAGCTCAAGCTTGGGGATGCCACGCGTGTCACCCTAAGAAATATCCAAGAAGTACAAGCGTCAAAGCTTGGGGATGCCCGAGGCATCCCCTTCTTCATCAATAAAAATCCCAGGTTTCTTCCAAACGCTTCTTTTTTATTGTTTCATGCACAATTGTGTTGTTCTTGGAGCGTCTTTTTTTTGTTTTTAGTTTTGGTTTTCGTTTGATTTTGTTTGCTTAGTTTGCTGAATAAATTGGTTGGACCCCCCTCTTTCATACATTGGTTTGCAAATAGTTTGATTTGGATTGGAAAAGAGTAGGAAAGTTCATGCTTATGTGGTAAAAAGAGCTTGTTTTTGACTGTGGCCTATGCTTTGTCATGCCATGCTTGATATTGTTTTGGCTTTATGCTTAGTATTCTTTGCTGTAGCATGACTTGTTATAAACAATTGAGATTGCTTAATGTGCCTTGGATGAATCATGCGTTGTTTTAGCATATTAAAGCATAGTATAGTGGTATTCTCCTTTGATGCTTTATTTGGGTTGACTTGGCGCATGCTCAGACCATGTTATGACTATCTCAAGTCACCATAGCCTTTATGATCCTTTAGTTTTCAACTTGTAGTATCACTTTATGCTTTGATCAATGATGTTTTGTCGCTCTGCATGATTATGGCCATTATTGCTCTCTTAGTTTGTCGGTCCCAGTCTTTTGCTAGCCTTCACAACAAAGTATGAGTTCCACTCATGCATCCAACTCCCTAAACCAAGTTATTTCAAAGAGTCCACCATACCTACCTACTAGCTTATGCTATTCCAAGTATATACATGCTTTTATTTACCTTCCAAATTAAACTTGTTATGAGAAAACTAGTGATTAAAGCTCTCACGAACTTGATGGCACACCTTACTTTTTTACATCTAATAAACTTGAACCATTGGGTCCTTCTTTTTTGCGTATATGCTTGCACTTTATAAGTTGAAATTAGCAGAACCATGTTTCATGGGGAACGCTTTCAACATTGCACTTATACTTTGTACCCCGTTGATATCATGTTCTTTTGCTTACGGATCCCGGCGGTGTGAAATAAAAGTGGAACTTGTAAGATCATGGAGTTTGTATGTGTGTTAGAGAAACGCTTGGGCCGCTAGCCTAAGCCATGCCTAATCATGGTGGAAACTTGCAGCATCACCATAATGAGCACTCTATGAAGCATCCTCAATAAAATCCTATGCAAATAGCAAATAGAAAGATTGCTGAGATGCTCATTGTCTGCTTGCCTTGTCATTTTGATTATGGGATAGCTCCTGTATCATGTGCAAGGGGTACCCCGTTGGCGGTTCTTTATGATACACGTATACTTACAATGACAAGAGCTTACTCGTGACTAAAGTTGAGTAGCATGAGGTTCGGTCTTCGTAAGTAAGGGGCATGAGATTTCGGTTTATAACTTGTCAAGCATATCCTCTTAGTTGTGTCACTTTAACCTTAATCACCTTCAAGATGCTTATGATAGGGGAAATGAGAGCTGAAAGCTATAAGTACCATAATTTTTGGAAGCTCTTTATGAGACTTGAATCCCTACTTCCTTTTATAAAGGCCTTTCTTCCACCATTATATTGAGTCTCCATCTTCTACCTTTATGCACCTACTTTGAGAGCATAGTGGCCATTCTTAGTTCTATGTGCATTGTCCCAAGACTAGTTGATTGATGCATAACTTGATATTGCTTGTTTTAAACTATTTGTATCTAGTCACTCTTATGAACTTTAAAGGTGTCCTATGCATTTATATTTGCTACTCTATGAGGGACAAGCTAAATACTATTATGCTATGTTTTCTTTATGTGAAACAAACAAATGTCTTACAAAGCATTGTTATTCATGAATCTTTTGTTTGTGCCTTTTCATGTTGCATCATAGTTTCTTTGTCTTATTGCTAGAACTTTGTCTTTCATGTTATGATTGAAGTACTATGATCCCAACTTTGAATGTTTTACAAATACTTTGATCAAGTCTTTGATGGTGCATGTCACCTCAAAAATTATTCTTTCTTTTTATCACTTACCTACTCGAGGACGAGCAGGAGTTAAGCTTGGGGATGTTGATACATTGCAAATGTATCTATAATTTTTGATGTTCCATGCTTAGTTTTATCCACTTTCTTGTGTTTTGTCCACACTTTGGAGTACTTTTCATATGATTTCTTAGACTAACCTATTAACAAGAGCCACAGTGCCAGCTGCCTGTTTTCTGCTGTTTTTGGTTCTAGGAAAGTCAGAAAATGAATATTCTCGGAATTGGATGGGACAAAAGCCAAAGTGCCTATTTTTCCGGAAGTCATCAGATGCCAGAATATGAGATGGAGAAGGGCTGGGGGCTAGGCACACCACCTGGCCAGGCCTGGCCCACGCCAGGGGGTGGTCTGGCCGACCCCAGCACCCCCTCGGCCTCTCCTTCCGCCTATAAGATGCCCTCGGGACGAAAACCCTAAGGGCCCGATCAAAAATCCACGAAAGAGTCTATAGCCGCCGTCATCTCCATCCCTAGATCGGGAGGGATCTGAAGCTCTTCCCGAAACCCTGCCAGAGAGGGGAATTCACCATGGAGGCCTTCTTCATCGCCATGCAAGCCTCCAGTGTGATGCATGAGTAGTTCATCCTTGGACTACGGATCCATATAGTAGCTAGATGGCTGGTTCTCCTCCTTTGTGCTTTCATGTCTAGATCTTGTGAGCTCCGTTCATGATCAAGATCATCTATTTGTAATTCTGCATGTTGTGTTTGCGGGGATCCGATGGATATTGAGATGCTATTTCAGATTGATTATTGATTCTATCATGTCTTTGTTATTTGTGATCTTGCATGCTTTCCGTTGTTAGTAGCTATCTTGGCCAAGTAGATGCTAGCAACTCCAAGAGTTAGTATTTATGCTCGATAGTGGGTTCATGTCTCTAGTAATCTGGGGAAGTGACAGAAATCTCTAAGGTACTAGATGTGTTGTTGCTACTAGGGAGAAAACAACAATCCTTTGTTCATAGAACAATCGTATTGTTTACATTACACACGGTTCGTAAAGCAATAATCTATTGCTTGCAACTTAATACTGGAGGGGGTTCGAATGATAACCTAAAGGTGGATTATTAGTCATAGATGCAGTTGGATGGCGGTCTATGTATAATGTTGTAATGCCCAATCGAATCTCAAAGGAGTCAAGATGATTAGTATATGCATGTATTGCTTTCTCGATGTTTGTCAATTGCCCCACTATAATTTGTTCACCCAACATGTTATCTATCTTAAGGAGAGCCACCTCTAGTGAACTATGGATCCCGGTCCTTTTCTTTACATACAATCTACAATCTTTTACTGCTTTGTGTTTACTTTCTGCAAACTATTACTTCTTTCCATTCGATACGTTTAATCCTTTGTTTTCCACAAAACACGGTGAGATTGACAACCTCATCGCAAGTTGGGGACAAAGTTTTGTGGTTGTGTTGTGCATGTCTCCACGTTGCTACTAGCACCGGTAGTGCCCCCTGCCAAGGCTCAGCTAGCAACACCTTTGGGGTGTTTCCTTGCTCCTACTGGTTCGATTAAACCTTGGTTTCATAACTGAGGGAAACTTGCTGATGTGCTCATCATACCTTCCTCTTGGGGTTCCCAACGAGCTCTACATCAACACCGAGCCATCACCCATGGATATTTTAATGAGTTTAGTGAATCTCTCTTAATCTTCCTTTGACAGTGTATGTTATAAACCAATGCTTACAGTCACGAAATAGTACTAGGCATACTCCCATACACATCTCAAGGGTAGTTCCTTCTCTTTAGTACCGAAGGAAAATGCTACGTGGTTGAATTCACATAACATATAAAGAGAGCAATCTAACACAATATCATAAATCAATAGATCAAGGACCAAAGTTATAGATCATCTTTATTTCAATGCATAATAATACTAGGGTTTCCCCATCTCTCCCCAAGAACAAGGAAACTAATCGTACATGAAAGGGATCAACATCATGGGAGCAATATGGATGATACATAAAGGTCCAATTGAATACAAGTGCAAATCAACAATAGAATTTGGATTACAACAAAGTAAATAAAGGGGATTGAAGTTGGAGACGTTGTCGATGAAGAAGATGATGAAGATTGAGGCGTATCCCTTCAAGATGCAAGCCTCCTCTTCATCTTGAGTGCTATGGTGGTGGAGATCTTGTGTGCGGCTATGGAGGTGGCGGAATAGCAGGGCTCCACCCCCAAGGCGTGTATGGATTGTGATGGAGGCGTCTAGGGTTCCCCTCCTTCAATGGGAATTGTGGAGGTAAATTTTGTGAACCGATGAAGCTTAGTGCCAAATATGCCCATTGGGCCTTCATAAATGTTGTTCCGTTTGACGAAAAGAAGTTGTCGAAGGGCGTTACAACCGTACGGTACGGGCGGGCTCTGTCCGTACCACTAGTCGTTAAACCTTGTGAAGTCCGTAGTGTTTTAGCCGCCATTTCTTTATACGGACTTCGATTGAGGTGTTCTTTGACTTGTTGGATTTGTATGGACGAGGGCTACAATACCATGGCATTGGATTAGAAATATGAGATGATGGAAAAATATGAATTTTTCACATCTCATATGACTAAGTCTGACGCCTGTAACTTCTCCATATTAAATCTTCTTGGCTCCTTTTATCCATGTTTGTCCATGGCACCTAAACATAAGCCAAAGACAAGGAAAAAGTAATAAAATCCTACTAAAACCACTAGTTGTGCAAAGTCCATATGAAAATAAATGAGAACTAGTAAATATGCATATTAGGCATAGTTGAGCTAGATATAGCATGTGATGAGTGACAATATGTATAATTTATATGCTTAAAATGCATAATATTTGCACTCATCAACATCCCCAAGCTAAACGTTGCTCGTCCTCGATCAAGAAAGTTTATAAAAATTAATGCGATCATCTAGCTTACCATAGAAGATCGATGCCTTGTATCCTTATTTTTCCTGAAAGCTCAAAGTAAGATAGAGCATATTCATACAAGGCAACACAAGCTTAGTTATGTCAATCCATAAAAGATCAATTACAACTTCAATTCTCCATGTGAAAAGTAAATCTAGCTTGAAAGCAAACTTGTGATCCTCCTATTGTGCCTTTTATATTTTGTATCCTCACTTTTGTAAAGTGAGCCTAGAAATTAAAAGTGAGAGATCAAGTCATAAGAAGCATATGATTAGAGTTGAAAGGACACAGATGTCGCCTAGAGGAGGGGTGAATAGGCGGTTTAAAACTTTTACGAGAGGGGTTCAATAAAGGCGGAATTAAACTAGCATTTACTTTGTCAAGCACAAAACCTAGAACAACTAGGGTTCACATATGTGCACCAACAACTTATGCTAAGTAAGACAAGAAACTATGTGATAGCAAGATATATACTTCAAGCACGGAGGCTATCACAAAGTAAGGTGCATAAGTAAGAGCTCGGGTATAGAGATAACCGAGGCACGCGGATACGATGATGTTTTACCGAGTTCCTCCCCACAATGGAGTACGTCTCATTTGGAGAGGGGGTGGTTTTAAACCACCAATGCCACTAAGGCCTCCCTTGTTCTCCTGTGAATCTCACCCCAACGGGATCGATCCACACTTCCACTATCGGTGCACTTGTCGGTGGCAATCTGGAACCTCTCACAAGATTGGGGCACTTTTCCACAACTCAATTGGAGGCTCCCAACAAACAAGCTTGGGTAGAGCTCCACAACTCAATTGGAGGCCCAAGAAATCCACAACACCACAACAAGTCATCTAGGGTTCCAAGAACCCAAGAGGTAAAAGCTTCTCACTTTCACAACCAAATCCTGTGTAGAGAACTCAAACCGATGCACCTAATGAATGAAAAGAACACAAGAAGTGCTCAAGTCCTTCTCTCCAAAATTCCACCAAAGCTACAAAAGCTTATGGGGGAATAAGAGAGGAAGAACAATGGAGGAATTCCACAAAAGACTCCAAGATCTAGATCCCAAGATGTTCCCCTCACCTAGAGGAGAGATTGTTTGGTGGGGTTGTATATCTAGATATCCTCTTTCAAATCCCTCAATAATATGCAAGAATCATAGGAGGGTTTGAGGGATAGCAAGCTCAAGAAGGTCAACAATGGAGGGGAAGACTCGCAAGAATAGAGATCTTACCATTGGGGAAGAATGGCCCCTTATATAGGCCCACTCACTTCAGACCGTTTTCTGCCCATTGGCGAAAAACACATCGGAGAATCTGGTCTGGGGACCGGAGATTCCAGTCTGCAAGCAACTCACACCAGAGATTCTAGTCCATCTCCGGACAATCTCTGGACCCCTATACAAACTGGCACGGACTTGATTTGATGATCACCCCAGAGACTTGTGCCGAAACTCTGGTTCTGGGAACACCGAAAACTCCAGTCTTTGTACACCGGAGATTCCGGCCTAGGACTTCACACATGAGATTCCGGAAAAAACCCGGCCTGAGGCAAAACTTCAACTAGTGATATCTAGAGTTTGGAAACTCTGATTGACCCGAAACCAATTTTGTTGAAAATATTGGATACCACCAAGTGAGAACATTTCATGTATTATAATGTGAGATACCTCTCTTGGTGAGAAACCGAAAAATCTCCAAGATCAAAAACGCAATAAGAGATAAAGGGAAATCCAATTTTGATGAACTAGAGCTTGTTATAAATATTACCGCAAGCTCTAGAACCTCACATGGATAAGATCCAAATAACAACCAAGAAATAAGATGCTAGGAATGCAAAGGTTTGAGCTCTCTTCGGAAGATATGATTGAGTTACTCACTCGAGAACCCCTCTTGATAGTACGACTATCTATCCTAAACCCAGTCTCCCAACCAACAACATGAGACCGGTAAAAGGGAAAACCTATCAAGATTATACCTTTGCCTTGAGTAATCCACTTGAGCTCGATGTAGATGATCTAGTCCTCCTCTAGATGGAACACTTTTCTTGATTGTTCTTCCTTGTGCTTGCTTAATGAAGACATGCACCTCGCTCCCTATACACCATGGGGAAACCTCTTCTTTGACCTTGTCTTCATCAATCCATGATCACCGAGGATGACAAGCTTTAAGCATGAGATCTTCTAGATATGACACATCTTTAGCTTGCACAAAATTTCTTCTAACTCCATTTGGATGATGTCTTGAAGATACACATGAGAAACTCTATCTTCTTCATCAAGACACCCTTGATCTTCTTTTTTTATTCTTCTTCTTCATTTCTTTTACCTTGAAGCCAATACATGCTCCAAGAGATGCTAATGGTTAATTCCTACAAGTGCAACTTGACACAAGCATTATTCCATAGAGATTGTCACTAATTACCAAAACCACACGTGGGGGCGCTATTTGAAGAGTGTTTCACTAGAACATCCACATCAATAGATTCCAGGATAAATTTTTATTGTTTTTTCCGTACTGCATACAATATCCGCCCTTCACAAACAAAGACCCGACACATTTTTCTTTCACGCAACACACTACGAACAGATCGAAACATGTGTTCACTTCATACTATAGACCGGCTTCTCTTTCGTGTCTTTTTTGACAGGACTTCTTCTTCCTCACTTGGCCACACAGCCCGTGCCGGACTTGTCGTTGGTGGCGTAGCCCGACAACATCCAAAAGGACCAAAATAGCGGAGGCCCAGTGGCCGGTGGTGTTGACAGAGGGATTCGTGGAAACGAGTGAATAACACTTTGGACCACGTGTTGGTGCTATTGTTGCACAAAACCATGACCTACATTTTGTCTTGCGCAAAACACCACTGTGTTTTGCGTTAATTATTTGCACAGACCATACTACTAGTCATTAACAAATTTAATAGCCTATTAGTGACTTTGGGCCCGCTGCCAAGAGCCCAACTCACACTGAACTCGACCCAACTGGTCATGTCGGACCACTTCGCTCTGATAGGAAACCCTCGACGGCCACCACACCATGGTCCCCGACGTTGGTGGCAAGGGAGGAGGAGCGCCAACGGTGGGATGAGGGAAATGAGGAGTTAATCCGGTTCTCGACAGGTTTCACGCAGCGCGGCGTGGGCGGGTGCGCGTAGCCTAGCGAGGGCGGCGTTGCCGGCAGTGCGCGACCTAATGATGACTGCGTGTGCCGACGTCAACAAGTACTTCTCTCTTGGACCAGATCGAGCTGGTACTCCTCTGCAGTGGCGGAGCTTCAAAGAAAATCTTGGGCGGACCAAACTAAAATAGAGCACAAATATCTTCTCTGGCTATCCTTGACGATGGTACCTAAATTGCAACAACAATGTATGAGTTATTGATGCCCAGATTGTTTACAAATAACTTTAGTTGCTACAACCAATAGGGAAATTGGTATTGAGAGAGAATTAAGATGCAATGATTTTGCCGTGAAGTGATTTGGAAAAAAATGAATTATCTCTCACTTGCAATGTGCTCTTTGTCTAGGAAGAACTGGAGGCCTGAAGCAGCTACGGACTTGCACTTGCAACCGAAAAATCAGTAAAGACGGAGGATATGGAGATCTATATGGACTGGGTCGACGGATCGCCACTGCTAGCTGTCTGTCCGCCTGCGTCTGCTGCTTGCCTACCAAGGGTTTGGGGATTTGGGGTTTGGTGCCTGGGCACCCTCGCCGGCATGCCCGCGCAACTTGTTACTAGACTGTCGTCGCACATGGGATCGATTCTCTCCGGCAATCTGGCTGCTACCTTCACTGCGTTGTCCCGCCGGCTCACAGCAGGTGCCAAACTAGCGACATGGACGTGCTGCTAATGAGCAGGAACAAGGAAGCATGAAAGCAACGATCTAAATCGGGAACATATTAACTGCATGTCTGCCTCTCGCATGAACCAGACTGGGTTAATGGGATTTACACACGACGATATAGATATAAGAAAGTTTTTGTCTTCTGGACTGGGCGGGCCATGGCCCGGTTTTAACCTCACTTAGCTCCGCCAGTGCTCCTCTGCCTCCCCATCCCTGCAACCGGAGCGTCCCAAGTGTTGTAAAGTGCTATTCCGTTGGAAACATGAGCTTATTCGAGAGATACGGTCCTATGTCTATAAACGGCCCAGATTACACTCCAAATTGATGAACGGTCCGGATTCTTCAATTGTAAAATCCTAAGGAGAACACACGGTCCCGTCCCGTTCCGTCCCGTGTCCCCACAAAAGCACCATCTGCTCGTCTCGTCTCGTCTCCCTCATAAACCGAAACCAAGCCCAGGCGAAAAGCCGCATCGCGAACGAGAACCGAACCAAACCCCGAACCCGAGCGAGGCGACGAGAGGAGGAGCAAGGGCAAAACCCCACCTCTCTAGCGGCGGCGGCGGCGATGGAGTCGGTGGAGACGCTCGTGGCGCACATCCAGGCGCTCTCCGGGAGCCCGGAGGATCTGGCGCAGCTCCATGGCCAACTCAAGCAGGCGGAAGGCGACGCCCTGCGCGCCCACTCCGCCGGCCTCCTCCCCTTCCTCTCCCAACTCCACCCCGGCGCCCACTCCCTCGGCTACCTCTACCTCCTGTACGCGACTCCGCCTCCCCTCGTCTCCCCTCCTTTCGTTTATCAAAACCCTAACCCCCTCCGAATCCATCGCGGCACGCTACCCTAATCTCTCTCCTTCGCGTCGACCGATCCCTTGCGCATATGACGATCCCCTTTATGCTTGTTTGTTTCCCCTCTGCAGGGACGCTTTCCTGTCGGCGCCTGCTAATCTGAGGGCGCACGCCGGCGGGGACCTTCTCGCGACTGTGGCTGATTTCCTCATCTCCTGCTCGGCCGACCAGATACGCCTAGCGCCTGACAAATGTGCGCGCTGTCAGATTTTATCAGATCGTTTCGTTTCGTTTCTGAACGGGCTGGAATTTCTTTAAAAAAAAACTATCTGTTTGCTGCTGTGCAGTTCTGAATGTGTGCAAGGTGCTCAAGACCGAGGTCATGCAGCTCAATGCGCCGATCAGAGGGATCGCTGCGCTGCGTGCGGCCATCCGCAAGATCCAGCCGTCGTCGGAGCAGCTGACCTCGCTCCACGCGGAGTATCTTACCCTCTGCCTGCTGGCGAAGCAGTACAAGGCTGGCCTCAGTGTCCTGGAAGACGATATATTTGAAGTGGATCAGCCAAAGGACTTCTTCCTCTACTGCTACTATGGGTCTGGATCAAGTTTGCTCTATGGCTTATTATGGTCTTTGAGTATGCGCAACATGCTTACTAGTTTGCCTTCTCTTTTTGCAGGGGGATGATATATATCGGGCTGAAAAAGTTCCATAAAGCATTGGAGCTTCTTCACAATGTGAGGCTTCCACCTATCCTAGTTTCTTTTGTTGCTAGTTGCTTGCCCATTTATCGTTTACTGATGTATATGTTTTCTTTTTTGCAGGCTGTCACTGCCCCAATGTCGTCATTGAACGCAATTACTATCGAGGCTTACAAGAAGTATGTCCTAGTTTCACTCATTCAGAATGGACAGGTATTTCACTTGCATCCTATACTGCTTAATGATGCTACTTTTAGGGGAAAAGTCACCTTATGGGATTGGGTTCAGATCATTTATTTCCTTTTAGGGAAAATGACAAATGTAACTTAAGGCAACAACAACATATAGAGAATAGTCATCCGATCAAACAAACAACTTGGAGAAGAAAGTGATCCCATATGCTTCCTATATCACTTACCAGATTAAGGTAGTTATCTATATAAGATAAGAATGTAAAAGGCATTACACCAGATGAGATGCTCGAATACTAGATTAGTATAGGACATATTTTGTCCTTGTAAAGGAACATATTTTGTCCTTGTGAAGAGGCAAAAGTACATTGGATTTACATGTTAATATGGATGCCCTCCTCTTTTCTTCTCTTGATGGCATATAATAGTGTCTAGATCTACTACTGCATTCACTGGTTTTGGTTATCATAAATTCATAATCCTTTGTTTTGTTATCTTCTAAGTAGTACAAATAGGGTGCAGAAGAATATAGTTTTTGCTAGTGAATAAATAGAAGTTGGTAAGATGCTCTTGATCACCGCATTACTGAACAAATATACAAATCATTAACGATTGTTGTGCCATTTGCTTTACTGCTGATTCCTCTGTATAGATATTGAGATACCTTTTTTACATTCTTAATTGAAGCTTATGTGGGAATATTGAATTTCCTTAACAGGTTCCATCATTCCCGAAGTACGCATCTTCGACTGCTCAGAGGAATCTGAAAAATCATGCTCAGGTATACTTCCATCCTGCGAGTCATAATTTGCAATGTATCCCGTGAAATAAATTATGTCTTGTTTTCAAGTTGTTGGATGTAATATGGAGTCACTTGCACTTCCTAGTTTCTTCATTAGTTTTGGGTGTGTCTGTAGTCAAGTAATTTAGTTCTGATATTTGTTTATGGTGGATTTCTTGCCCTTCCTAGTGCATTCATTAGTTTTGGTGCCACAGTAGTCAAATTGATTAGTTCTGATAATTGTTCATGGTGGTTATTCGCTCAGAGGATTGCCTTACATTATCAGTTACATTTGGTTGGTTCTTTGTACTATGTGCATTTCTTACACTTCTAAAAATGAACCAACTTCATGTGATAAGCCTAACACATTTAGTACACATCTATCGCCAGATGCGACAGCCTAACACTAATGCATCTTTACCTTTTATTTGCGGTACACAATACATCTTTATCTTTACTAATACATGCTAAGATTGTGCTATTAATGAGTTTATCCTTTAGTTACATGACAATCCTTTTATAGGTATTGCAGAAAGCATTCATGCTGTATACACTGTTTAATTTTCAGGTTTACGTCGATCTGTCTACATGCTATGGCAATGGTAGCTACTCTGAGTTGGAGGCGTTCATCCAGTCAAACACCGAGAAGTTTCAAACTGTGAGTATTTTCTCTTTCCTGCTTTGTCTATCATTCTTAGGAACTAGTGTCAGTCTGTTACCAGGATAAGCAGAGCTGTAGGCTGTAGCTACTTCCTTGTTGGGAACCACTTGTATTTATTTGTCTTTCTGTGCTACTCCCTCCGTCCCAAAACATAAGGCGCCTAAGGATTAGTCAAAAGCCAAAGTTTACTAACTTTGACCAAATATTTAGAAAAAAATAAAAACATCTACAATATTAAATGAATGCACTAGTAAAATATAATTTATGGCAAATCTATTGATATATTGATTAGGTATTGTAAATGTTCGTATTTTTGTGTATAAACTTGGTCAAACTTAATTTTTTTTTCTTTTGATTAATCCTTAGGCGCCTTATATTTTGGGACAGAGGGAGTAATATATTTTTCGCCAATAGTTTTCCCATGGTGAAGTAGTATGTGTTGATTTTTCTGATTGTTGTGTTCTTTCCTCCTTTGTTTCAGGATAACAACCTTGGACTTGTGAAGCAAGTGCTCACCTCAATGTACAAGCGAAACATCCAGAGGCTGACCCAGACCTACCTAACTCTTTCACTTGAAGACATTGCCAGCTCTGTTCAACTTAATACCCCAAAAGAAGCTGAGATGCATGTACTTAGGATGGTAGGTGTTGTTTATTTGCAGTCTGGTGGTGTTTAGCATCTATGAGAAATAGGATCACCCAGTTTGACTTTTTATCAATTCAGATTGAAGATGGTGAGATACATGCAACGATAAACCAGAAGGATGGCATGGTCAGCTTCCATGAAGATCCTGAGCAATATAAGAGTAGTGAGATGGTGGAGCATATTGACTCGTCAATTCAAAGGTACATTCCTTGTATTTTCCACCATTATCTGTTAAATATAATCTGTGCACACTTCAAATTTATCGGTGGCGTTGGCCTATATACTCACTAATGGCACCTTATGCATTGCTTAACTTCTTTTGAGTAGACGACTTGTATTATTGGAATTACTATCATGTTTTTTCATGAATTCATTCGTAGGCACATGCAGTCATGGACAATGTTTTGTCTAAAATATGAGTATAGTTTAAACATGGAGCAGATTTTTTTTGACTGATTCAATGCTCTAACAAATATTCTCCAGGTTGATGGCTTTGTCCAAGAAGCTGACCTCAATTGATGAGAACATCTCATGCGATCATGCGTTTTTGATGAAGGTTAGCACATAGTACTTGCAGATATATTTCTTCTCTCCATTGTCACTTTCCTATGTTGTTTTCTAAGTTTGAATATGGTGCAACAGAGTGGAAGGGAACGTGGAAGAGGATTTGACTACGATGACTTCGACTCAGTTCCGCACAAATATTTTTGAGACAATCTGTGTCTAAGGTGGCCCAAAAGTATTGCCATCGATGCCCTTCTCCTGAGGTTACTATCGGTTTGATCCGTATATTCCGCCATCAAAGTTCGAACCCTGTAAAATCTGGAATTAAAGCATGGTAGCTTTTGCCTATTAGAGACAGTGACACTCGGGAAGAATTTATCAAGCTAGCTATCATTTTGAGTACCTATTGTTCTGCTGTGTGAAGAATCTGGTTGTATTACCTGCTGCATTTTTTTGGTGCTGTGTTAGCTGCTGCTGCATTTTTGAATGGGGTTTTATGTGACGTGATTTCACCCACGGTACTGTCACCATATTCCTCCACGCAGGCGGCCTCTCCAGCCGGGAGAGGTGGCTGGATCAAAAGTAAGCCTAGAACCTTGTGGTCCAAAGTTGTGCTATGCCCTAATGTCTATGCTGAAACTACAGACAAGCCTTGACATAACTGAATGAATTTAACCATAAATATTTCTCATTCATATAGTTGTCATTTCGACAAAGAAAAGATGTCCTAAGGTTACAACAAAGGAAATTTGTGAAATTGCACATGAATTACATAGCGAAAATTTCTGTTGATAATCCCTCAAACCGAACAAATGCTATATTTCTAAATCCAAACTTCATATGCAATAACCCTTAACGTCAGTACACGATCTTCCATTTTTTTTTGAGGTAAATCCATCATGGCAGATTTTATTCATTGGGGATAACAGTTACATCGTAGCGCCAACACGGATACCAAGAAATTGGGAGGTTCCTCCTGCCACACAATCAGACATGAGTCCTTCTGTATGTCTAGCTAAACAATCGGCAGCCATATTAGCTTTCCTAGGACAACGAACAAAAGAAAACTACTGTACATTCTTCATATATCGCCGCTGCTGGGCCTAAGAAGTTCCCGCCAGCTTGCATTACCTCTATCACGTCCATACAATCAGAGTTAATCTCCACTAGAACTCCACGTCCCTGCCTGCCAGTATCTCGGAAACTTACAGGCTAAGCAAGATCGGTTTCCAGGAAATTCAGTTATCAGAGCTCGAGGCACCTTCGAAGAAAATTTGGAGATCCCAGTTCGGGGCAAATACCACCCGCAATCGCACTGTATTTAGTGCCAGCTCTGCCCAACAGCGGCGATACGACCAAACCGCAAAAAACAGTTCCCCAAATCAAACCCCTCGCTCGCTAAACCCTCTCGTCCGCCCCCAATGGCGACTGCCGGCAGCCGCGCTGCCGGGCCCCGCAAGACCCCGCTCGTCCTCGCCCTGCTGCTCGCGGCGGCGTTCATCCCGCACGCCGCGCTCGCCGCGTCCGGCGGCGCAATGGGCGGCCGCTCCTCCTCCTCTTCGGGTTCGTCGTCTTCAAGTTCGAAACGTCACTCGTACTACTCCTCGAGGACTACCTACGTGTCGGTCGGCACGCCGACGCCTCGCCGCGTGGCCACGAACGTCGGCGACGGCCCAGGCACGGTATTCTGGGCGATGGTCGTCGGTTTCGTCTTGCTGGTCGCCGCCGCCATGTACTATGGCCGGCCGAGGACCACCGTGGTCAAGCTCCAGGTACTCCCCATTTTTCTTCAGTTCAGTAGCAAATTTACCTTCCCTTATTATCACTACTCATAATGAAGTGCAAAGCCAACAGTGGTCGTAACAGTTTCAGGTTGTGTTTGGTTAACGGTTTCAGGTTGCCTTGCTGGGCTGGGCGAAACCGTTTCAGCAGGAACTGAACGAGATTGCAGAGAGAGTGGATGCTTCCAACAGGCGTTCCTATAAACTCATGCTGACTGGTAATGTGATTCCTAGCTTCTCGGGGCTCTAAATACTGTGATGTATGTATATGATGTCTCTGCAGCTTGACTTCCATGCCTCATTGTGGTGTAGCTTCAGGTTGTCGCTAGCTTTGAAGTTCTGCATTGTGCAGATTCAGTACAAGATAAATATTCAAATGCTAACATGCTTGCCTTTATGGTAATTTTTTTCTGTTCAGGCTATGTTTCGTTCTGCATTCAAGTTCACCCGCTCATTGAAAACCAGCGTGCAATTTCTCAACATACATAAAAAGAGCTGACCCAATGTGATTTTCATATAAGTACCAATTATATGCAGTGTTGGTCATTTACCTGCATAGTGACGGATATCAGATACTTTTACTCTGAATGCATCTTATTAGCACGCAAAGAAACTGGCCTGCTTTTCGCACGGCCCAATGTGACTGCTATGGTATTCAGGACATACTACAGTATCTCATATACATGGCGTCTGCACAATGTTGTACATTTTCCCTAGATGTCTTTTACTCTCAACACATCTTGTGGAGATATGGCTGATATCAATTGTTCATCAGTACTGACTTATTTATCCTGTTCCTGTGACTCAATGTGCAGAGACAATATGTTCCTTGAGCCGTCACAAGGATTGCTGCATATTTTCAAGCTTATCAGTAAGAAACATACTATAAGATATACCTCTTATGATAAATAAATCTTTGTAACTTGATGGGTCATATCCTTTAAGATGACCACTAGTGTATTTTTATGCACTAAAGCTGAACTCACCGAGTGTTGTAATTTTGCTGTTTGATTTACTTTAGGTTGATGTAAAAAATGGAACAGATTCTTGGGAGGAGCATTTCGATGGAATTTCTATCGAGGAGAGGAGCAAGTTTGATGAAGAAACACTCTACAGCATGGAAGGAATTAAGAGGACGAAAGAGTACTCCAAAAAGCAAGATGGCTCCAGAAACGAATATATAGTGGTATGTGAACTTCATCCACAGTAAAATGTTTCCGGAAAAATGTCCTATGCTTCCTTGTCGATGCGAACTACATGTTGATTGAGACATGTTGGTGAACACGGTTCTTTTAATGATTTCATAGTCTATTTTCACGAATGCATATTCCATTTCTTGTGCAATGACTTTTTGCTCCAATTCCTCCAGGTAACCATCATAGTCGCTGCCAATGGAGCACTGAAGTTCCCAGAAATCACAAGACCCGCAGATCTGGAAGGAGTAGTGAAAAAACTCAACTCCATACGTGCAAGAGATATTCGGGTATGGAGAATATTTCCTTTCATAATTCACAACTGCTTTCAGATGTGTAACTGAGACAAAGGAATGCCAATTTTTCCATGCCATTTGTCTTCTAACATTGCTAATAATTAATTTCATATGCCGTCTGTCTCAGGGCATTCATGTTTTATGGACCCCTCAAGAAGAAAATGACGTACTTACCGAAGAGAAGCTTTTAGCAGATTATCCTCATCTGAGGCCCCATTATGATGACTAGGACGGCGCTTTTTCATATTCTTATAGATGCCTAATATATAAGATCTATTCAGGAAAAGTTTGTATGGTTGGCTGGTACTGACGGTCACTTTGTCTTCAAACAAGATCATTTAGAATCTAGGCTGCTAATTTGTATTCTTGTGGCAAGTATGGTCTAGCTCAAGCTTTAGTTTGTCTGGGTAATGGATAGTATAAATTGGGTATGCCACTCATCTTTTCTTTTCCTACCTCTGAATGTGAAGGTATCAAAGATCTCTTATTGATTATTCAAATCTCACTTTATAGAGGGTCCATGATGCTTACAAGGTCTGCACAAACTGTGTGCAATGTACCTTCCTAATTCAAATTACTTGTCTATTTGTTAACATGCAGACCCACTATAAGTGTAATTGATATGTGCGAAGGAAGTGTGTTTTGGCTCTTGGGTGCATATGCTCCCTTTATTTCAAATGTGTTTTAAACATATTCTGAAATGTCAAAAAATCCCCCCCAAAAAATTTTATGATGTGTGCATCTCCGCTATCTAGGTGCACACAAAGACGTTTCGCAAAAATCAACTTTACTTGGCCTATGTAGAAAAGAAAAATTTCCGCGCTAAAATAAGGCTCTTCAATTTTTATTTATTTTTTACACCGCCCACAAAAATATTGTTTTTCTTGCAATTTATGTGAGCACATAGAATGGGAAAATGTACACACATTTTTCATTTGAAATGTGTGTTTTCGGAAAAGGGGATCATATGTACATTTTTGATAAAGAGTATATATTAATATCGTGAAGATACGGGAGCATATGTACATGAGATCGAAAGTAAATTTCCGGCATTTTTTTATAATAAAGTACCTCAGCAAGCTGACAACAAGTTTTAAATACCATACTAGAGTCATTTATCTTTTGACTGGTATACATTGATGAAGCTGTCCGGAAGGCCAAATGAAATTTTGAATGGTGATGTTGTGTTGTAGGATCAGTTCGAAAGAATTTCATTAGTATGATTGTTTCCTTGAAAAAACGGTGAGTATAATGTTCTTTTAGAAATGTTTCTCTATAGTTTTTATTGAAAATTCCTATTGATTAATTAAAGGACCGTGCTAGGTCACATGCCTAAGATTAACTTACGGTGGGCATTGCGAAAATATGTCAAGTGGGGTTTTCAAACTTTGTTTTCAAACTTTAGAATATTTTATCTTTCAAATCACAAGTCAAAATTCAGATATGTTTTCATGGTTGGCTTTATCGCAGCCTTCTTTTTCAATCCTATTTGCCATATTATAGTCACTTGGTCACCATGTAAAGTCATGGTTACTAGATTAAAATCGAATGGTTAACATGTTTTCCGAACTTCGCTTCTAACAAATGCAAGCCTTTTATGGTGTTATGCAACATCTTTTACCTGCTTAGAGTGGATCATACTCACTCTAAGGACACATAGATCATTGATATGATGAAGAACATGGAAAACTATTTGGTGATTGTGTATTATTTGGTTGGTAACCGTTGACTAATAACTTGATAGCTATAGTACAATAACTTGGCAGCTGGCCACAATTTTTTTTGTTAAAACATATTAAAATGGTATCTTGTCAAAGTCCTCGCTGAGACAAACCCAACAGTGAAGACCGTAACGGTTTAAAATATATTTCACTTTAAATTTTTGTTGTGGAAAATTCCTTGCATGTATACATGGCGTTGGTTCATCCGTTCTATAGGGGAGGACATGCTAACGGGCATGCTACGTGCAGGCGCCGGATATTTACATGGATAATATTGGGAAGGAAGTTGAAGCCGTCATAGAAAACTTGTACGCCTGTAGTAGTGGATCGTATATGTCGACCTGGGGAGGTAGATCTCGACCCAGCCGACATTGCCTCGGACGAGTGGAAGGAAGAAGGCTGAGTGGGCCGATTTACCCGGCCCAGCCAGGTTTGACTATGCCGGCCCAAAGCAGTTATGCCGGCCTGGAAAGGAGGGAGTTGAGTGGGCCCAGCCGGGGTAGGTGATGCCGTCCCGGAGAAGTCTAGCCGGGATCGAGCGCGGCCCAGCCAGGAGATCGCCTATGCCGGCCCAGGTTGCCACATCGACCTCTAGATGAAGTCGGCCTAGGAGAGGTGTGCCAAGATGCCGGTCTATGCCAAAATACAAAACATTACCGATCCAAAATACAATATACTCCTATTCCCTAGCACACGTTAGTGCTACTCATAAACATAAGATATTTCTAGTGAACATGATGCGGGCGCGGCCGGCGAGTCGCCGGTGGCCATGCTGATGTCTAGCCCCCGGGTTTTGTTGAAGACGTTGATGGAGACACTGCAATGGTGACGATGATGAAGACGATGTTGGTGAAGAAGTTGTACTGGCATCGATGATGATGAATATATTAGCAAAGAAGATCCCGTCCGGATGAAGACTCCATCCAACACCGATGTTAGCCCCATGGGGGACACCAACTGTCGTGGTGGTGTCACGGAAGATGTCATGGGATGCCTTAAGTTGGGGCCGAATGGACGCCAAGGATGCGGGGATAGAGGATGCGGTGGAGACTGCACACTCAAGAACACAAACACATGATGTACCCAGGTTCGGGGCTCTGCTGGTGAGGTAACACCCCTACTCTGCATGTCTATCTCTATATCAAGAACTATAACAGTGGCTACAATGTGCGCTCCTTGAGCTATATGGCAAGAGGAGGAAGAAGCTCTCTCTGTGCTCTCCTCTCTTTGAGTTGCTCTAAGTGTAAGAGGG
Source organism: Avena eriantha (assembly GCA_910589775.1). NCBI lineage: Eukaryota > Viridiplantae > Streptophyta > Magnoliopsida > Poales > Poaceae > Avena > Avena eriantha. Next base: position 166,496,804 of record OU342746.1, on the reverse strand, counting down.
GAAATGAATGAACAGTCGGTCGATCCTTTCTCTCGAGGCCCTAGGACACCTTATATACGGTGCCCAGGTTACAAAGGTTAGGGTACATGTGGCAAGGGAATATGCTCTAGCTACGGTACCAAAGTCATTGCATTGGGCTCGCCAGGGTGCTCCTCTTGTCGCTAGGTCACCTCATGATAACCCTCGATGGGACAAGACCTATCCGCTCCTGACAACTGTCACCTCCGGGTTATCCTCGATGGGACTGTTCATAGTAATCCAGGACACGCCTATATGACAACGATGATCCTCTCCGGGATTCCTAGGATGAGACTGGAGCATTGACTTGGAATAAATGTGTACACTTGTTATGCCTCTATCCTTAGAAGATGTAGGTTAAGGCTATCTCTTTCTCGATTAGAATCTCCAAAGAGAATATATACATACAATTATGCCTCTCTCTCTAAGTATATATGTGGCTTCTAGGACCGTTTTGAGTAAGAATCCAAACCCATGAAAGACACCCTGAATGGGGTCCGATTCCTAAGAGCAACTCCAACAGCCACACTAAAATCTGGCACTATAAAATTGCTATGCAACGCGCGATCCAATTTTAGCGCGTGCACGGTGTTTCTCCTCTGGCAGACGCACTAAAACATGCGTGTGAAAACAGAGAACAAAGTAGCCCCCAGCAGGCGCATGAAAATACAGCGCGCGGGCACCGACGCAAACATGTTTCACAATGAACTATCAAGAAGATCAAACAAATCCAAATAGATTCAATAAAAAATTGTCTAGTTATTATTACAACACAACCAAATGGTACATGGATAATACAAAAATATATGAATTGTTTTACAACAATACAACAAATTATTTTCTAACAATACAAATAAAAAGAGGGCTCAACGTTGTGCTCCAAGTAGCTTCCCGGCTTAAGGAGGACATGGCGGTCGCCGAGGCAGCTTCGAGTTCACGGCGGCGGTTCGCTTGGCGGCGCGAAAGGATGCGCGGCGTCGGCAACTCGTGTCGATTCCCGCCACGGCGAGCTCGGGGAAGGTGCGGGGAGGCGGATCTGCAGCTACTACGTGCGGACGGGCGACGCCGGCGCCGGGGGAAGCGCGGGTGGGGAATGAGCATCGAACGCGCGGGTGACTTTTCAGTGGAGGTTGGGCGTTCGCACACGAGAGATTGATAGCGCGCCGACGGCCGGGCACCAAATTTGGAGCGTGCGCGTGAGCAAATTGACGCACGCCGGATTTTTTTACCGCGCGCACGATTATCGCGCGCCTGCTGGAGGAGGGAAAAGTGCTGCGCACGCGATGTGTCAGCGGTTATTTTTACATCGCCGGGTTTTAGCGCGGCTGTTGGAGATGCTCTAACACTCCCCTTGGACTTCTACTTCTACTATATGTCCAAGTCCCTATAAACTTCCAATGCCATGCTCTAGAAAAAATAGAAAAACGGTACTCGCAGTTGAATAATTTTATTCACTTTCATAGTTAACCACTTTGGTTGCTCTAATGCAATCATATGGAAAATTGGCATTGCCACAAGCACCGAGGTGACTAAGCTTAGTCGTCTACCCATTGAATGGGGAAAGATCGACCCTGACATCTTGTTGCAATCTCTTCTCTGTCTCTACTATCTAAAAATGACGAATTTTCTCTGTTTCCTCTAACTAGGCAGGAACAATTGATCTTGGCCTTTAAATCTATCAGATCTAACGCTCCAGAACTTTTCAATAACATTGCACGACATCCCTAATTTGCACATCCACCAATTAATATTGGCAATAATAGCGGAAATTACTACCGACAATTACAGCCAAAAAAGGGCCTTAAAGATTGCGACGTCCCTGATTTGCACATACACCAATTAATATCGGCAATTAATAGCGGCAATTACTACCGAAAATTACAACGACAAAAAAGATCCGCCTCACAAAATATGACTACACGGCAACGCAATTACTAGCGTGATCTCTATCTCTACAACGATTAAGCATTGCTCTAAAAAAATGATTAAGCACCAGAGTCGTTTTCACCCCAAATCAATTTCCAGAAAAACAGCAGCCGGTCTCGAAAAGAATTCCACTTCCGCCGCACCCCTCAGATCCATCGTCAACTAGCGGCAGGTCCATGGGATCTCGTCTTGCCATATGTCCGTCCCACCACGCGGCCGCCACGATCCTGCTCGCCCGCGGACCTGCTCTGATTAAATCAGCTCTCATATGCGTGTGGACAGAATCCAACGCGACGCCTCACCGCTGCAATACTACTCCCCATGGACAAAACTAAGATTTATCCATGGATTCGACTCCCACATCCACCGCGCCTAGAATATGTCCCTCCTAGCACACCACCTGTATGATCCTACCACTCCTGGCTTGCCGTTTCACGTCCGTATCGACCTCGAGCTCGATTTCAAAGTTCTTTGCAACCCGGCGCTGTCGGCGAGCCCACCCCCGTTTACGCGTCCGGCAGGATCTCGATCAAGGCGATGGTAGCGGCAGTCGAGATGACAAAGAGCAGGAATGGTTGAGGAAGTTTCAGAGAGGAATTCGTCGATTACAACAAGCTCGTGGCAACCTCCTTACTGATCTACTAACAGGCGCCATCACTCTTCTAAGTCTCCCCCTCGACCTCACCCATAGACACATGCCGATCCAACCCACACAGGTGAACTACCCATTTGTTTCCATGTATTCTGTTTAAGAGATCTTGTGTGAACTTGATTGGCTCGGTAGAGTATGTATTTTTTCTATCTAAATCGATTTATTACTTCAGAGAACGCAACAATTTCTTGAGAATGGTATGGTTGTTTCTCGTCTAATCTGTTCATTCACTAATCTAAATCTAAGAATATATTTTAGATATATCAAAATTAAATTACCTTACGCTTCCTTGATCAAATGTTTAGAATTTCTATTTTATGGGTGCAATACTTAATTATGTTTGACACGAAGACATTATAGGAGTTGTCAACCTGTTGAAGCTTCTTTTGTAAGGTGACATTTAGTAGGCATTATCTGTTAATGACCAGTGGGGCTACTGCTCTTTATTGTAGGTTCAAAATTGATCGTCTGCTAACCATGTTTAGGCTTGTCTTGAAAAGTCATGTTGGTTCCTGTCCAGTTCCGTGTCATTGCATGGTTTGTGCTGACACCATCGGAAGTCACAATATGATTTACCTTTTTTATGCCTTGGTTTCATATTAAAGGCTCCTATGTTAATCATTGTTCCTTTGCGTATTGCAGATATTCAAAATTTTGTCCTAGTCAGGAAAAAATCAAGTGATTGCATCGATGCAACTATGCAAAGTATGATGAATGGAGTGACTCGTTCCATGTTGAGGAACCTTTTAAAGAAGCAAGTGAAAAGGAAAATGATCTCAAGTCAAGGATGGAACAAGCATCTACATTGATCAAGAATACTCGAACCTGAACCTCAGCCGAACGAGTACGTGGAGTACTAACAACCTGCTTTTGCAGCTGATACCCCTCTACCGATTAACCACGTGGGGACCTTATGTCTTCCTTCCTCTCCCCTGCTACAGTATATGAAGGAGCCGCCGATTGCGCCGGGCCAATCCAAGGCCGAACTCGCCGGGTTTTTGGCGTCTTGCCATGAGGTTCCCCTCGAGCTCTTCGGGCCAGAGCCGCTGGTGGTGGGTCTTCTTCCCCTGATCCATCCGTGCGGCGGTGCTGGAGTGGAGGCAGGCTGGCATCGTCTCTAATAAGGCCTCTCCCTGGCGCGGCTTTGCTGCACGAAGGTGCCCCCCTTCTTCGGTCGACCGTGGTGGCCACGGAAGCAAGGTGGGAACCAGCCGCCTGCGTCGAGCTTGTTGCCTGTTAGCTCCTTTACCTCCGACGTCCTCGCACGACGTTTGGCGGCGGGCCACTTCCTCCTCTGGTGAAGCCCTTTGGTGAGTTTCACTATGTCGGAAGAGGTGGCCGGGAGCGGAATAAAGTGTGGTGCTGTCCTTCTCCAAATCGAGGGAGGTGGTGTTGTGGCGGTGCTCCTGGCCGGCCGTGGAGGTGAGGAGGAGTGGCGTCGTGTCCTGCCAGTTGCTGTCGGCGTTTCCCCATGGCCGATCGTGTTGGCGAGGGAGGGGGAAGCGGCGATGCACTGACCCCTGCTTTGGCTTGGTGGTTCAGGCTTTGAGATCTTTACCGGGCCATTCTTCTTTGCCTGCCTCCTCCCACCCGTGATAGGTGTGGTGAGCCTGATGGCGGGCCGGCTAGCTCTGTCGGCACCTTGCATGACTCTTCTGCTCGTTACATCTTCTTCCTTCAGCTGTTGTAGTGGTAGCAAAAAATGGAGGAATCGACTGGCTGAGTGGCAGAGTCAGGCAACAGTGGAATTGGGAAGCAATTTTCTTGAGCATCACCTCGGCGGCGGGTCACAGCCGTCCGACATCCAAGGCCAATGTTGCTTGCCCTATCCAGAAGCCAGTGAAGGGTCCCAGCCATTATTCAACCTCCTTTTGTGAGGCCCCTTTCGAGGTTAGCTACCGCATTCCTCGTCTTCGTGGGAGAAAGTGGTTTTGTCCCCGCTTCCGCCCATGACAGCGGCATGGCTGACTTCCGGCTCGACGGTGGTGAAAGAGAAGGACCGGGTTGCTTTTTTATATCTTTTAGTAAGGTCTTTTCTACAACAACCAGGGACCTATGTGGGTTTTCTTACTTTATGGGGTCCTTTGTATTTCCTTGTACATACACCGCTTGGATTTAATGAAGCTGCTTCCAGCCCCTTCGGAGGCACTCCTTGTTCAAAAAGAAGAAGCTTTTGTAGTCTGATCTTGGTCTACAGAAAAGATGCATTTTCTTTCATATTAATCATTATTAACTGAATTTTCCTTATTGGATTTGATTAGTAGTGATTGGCTGCTAGCAATTTTTTCAGAAACCTTACCATTGACACTAGCACTGATGGTGCATTTCCTAAGTTTTTAGCCTTTTTTAAGGTGTTGTTATATCATACAATAGCAATGGTCCATTATAGTGTAGTTCACATTAGTATGGTTATTGGTTACTAACTTTCTGTTCTGTCGTAGCATATAGCTTTATACATAAGATTTGTATGTCCTTTCAGATGAGCTAATGTGAACATATCGGTTTTTGTCCTTTCTAATTAGCTAATTGTGAATAGTGATGCTCATTTTATGAAATTAAGCATCATTCATGGAAGTAACTTACTATGTAGCTTGCATATAATGAGGTAAATTCTTTGAGTTGGGTATGTTTAAAATTCATTCACTTGCAGCTAGGCAATTTTAGCAAAGACTGGAATGATCAAATTATTGAATACTTAAATATTTCTAAAATCCTACTTGCTTGCTCTGTTTACGTTTACAAGACATTCATGCATTCTAATTAAGCTTGTCAAAATGGCTTATAAATAGGAACAGAGGGGGTACATGCTTTTGATAATGATAAGCTAACTGCCACTAATATTGATTGCTTCCTAAACAATGTGTCTGCCCATCTCCTCTCTTTCAGGCCTTCATAGATCGTTTAGTGGCAGAATTTTTTAACAGCTATTTATCTGTGGATGTAAATCATATGTACTGCTGACAAGGAGCACCAGTGCTGCCAGGGTGTGATCCCCAACCAAGTTGCACACGCAACCTCCAAGGTCAGCTCATATGCCAAAACCTAGCTGATTAGTACATTGATTTGATTCTATTTCTAAATATTGTACTCATAGAACTGACTAATCAATTTATTTATGCTAGGTTACACCTCTTAACACAGGTCCACAATAGCTACCGATATTGTAACGTATACTAATTTATGAAATTATTGTTTATGGTATCTCTTATACGTAACATGGTCAGTGTGTGAAACAATATGTTGTTTGAATTTATTAAATATTTCAAGTCATACTCCCTCTGTTCTATAATTCTTGTTGTGGTTTAAATTCAAATTTGAACTAAAACCACAATAAAAATCCGCGAACAGAGGGAGTAAGAGATTAAAATATTATTCATTCATTCAGATAGTCTGGATCACTAATAAAAATGAGCAGGGCGTTGGAACCTATCCCATTCCACTGGCTAAAGAAGCGAGGTGGACGAGAGAACTCTTGTCCAGTAGTGAGGATGGCAGAACAACGAGGACCTGCTTGATCCAGACCGCTGGCCGACCTAGGTGGCAATGAGCGGCAAAGGGGAGATACACGCTGATGATGGAGGTGTGTGCCCGCTTCTTGGACGGGGATGCATTTTGTACCATCCATGCAATATAGTTAAATTTTCTACGGCAATGTGCATAACACAATGAATTGAGGAAGTTTGAGCAACCGAGGCAGTTAGTTAATTAGGTATTTTTAGTTTAATTTTCTAAGTTGTACACCGTATTAATTTATCTTTAAGTTTCTTGCGGTTATAAATGTGTTATCTTTGTTTTTGATGACGAATAAGAAGAGATAAAGATTGCCATTGGCTGATTGCACCGTGTGTATCTTCATTAAATTGAGAATTTAGTGTGCCATCATCGGCATTGTCTCGGTTGTACACAATACATATCATTTCCAGCAACATGCGAGGACCATTTTATAGATTTACAAACGTTTTGAAAAGTTATCTAAGTGATAGTAAGAAGAGATGACATATGTTTCAAACTGCGATGATTGAAGTGGAGAGGCACGGAGAATGATGACAAGTTATCTAAGTGATAGTAAGAAGATATGACATATGTTTCAAAGTGCGATGATTGAAGTGGATGGGCAGGGAGAATGATGACGATTTTATCTTCTCACAAGGAGGCATCTATATAAACTATAAAGCAATAAAGCAAAACCTCACTAAAGGATAATTTAAGTTGTCCATCTTCACATGCAACGTCCACATCATCGTGTAATCATAATAGTACGATTTTCATCTTCATCTGTCTATTTATGTTGTCCATATAGTCAGTGCATTGAATCCATTAAAAATTGCCATGTACTCCCCCCGTTTGGAATTATAAGTCATGTGCGAATAACTAGGTTATGAATTTAACCAACAAAATATAAGTAGTATAACACAAAAGTTATACCATTAGAAAGTTTATATGTTATATTTTTTAATGGTATAATCTTTGTGCTATATAAGTTATATTTTATTGGTTAAATTAATAATCTAGGTATGCGTGCAGCCTCTATAATCCCAAACGGAGGAAGTATGATTTATTTGACAACTTGAATGAAATCATATGCTTTCAAATATTTTTAAAATTAAGACAGATATATGATAAGTGTGTATATTTTTTATCCCGTGGCAACGCACGGGCATATAACTAGTTTCTGTTAAAGTCTAGTTGGTAATTGATACGATGCAATCAAGATCCGACACGGGCATGGCAAGGTAGGTGCATGGAAAACTATCCAAAGAGCACCGGAGGTGTTAGACCACATTATAACAACGCTTGACATGTAATAAAGTACACTATACAAACATTGTAACTCTAGTTTTGATCTTCTGAGATGAAGTTGTGCATTTTATGTCCCCACCTTTACTCTCCGTGTTTGAAATTACGAGAACTAACAATGTTTTGTTTCCATGTGGTTTATTTTTTATAAAGTTATATGTGGTCTCTATCATCTGTAATAGTGCCATTAGATCTGTTATTCTAAGTATTTTATATAATTATGACACTGCGTCACATAAATCAAGACAACTAACATTGCATCTTTAGATAACCATGGATCAAACCACACTGAGTGCCCCACTAATGTGGACTATTCTTTCATGTTTCATGCTATAATCGTACGTTAAATGTTCGTCCTAAAGTAAAATACGCCCCATGTTTGCGGACAAATTACAAAAATATCATACTGACTTCTTGACGGAGGATCAGGCACAAATATTTTCTGACAGTTGATACTTCGTACTTATCACACACTTACTTCTTATCCTTCTTAAGATTTGTTACTCCAACTCCCGAACATGACTAGACATTGAAAAACACCATAGTTCATGTTTCATGCTAAAGCTAAACCGAATTCTCTCGAAACACCAAGTCGAGATCACCTTCCCAGAAATTTTGATATCAGAGTTCGAGGTACTTTCCAAACAAATTCAGGTATCACAGTCGGAGGTACCTTCGCGTCGAAGAAATTCAGACATCCGAGTTCGAGGAAAATACCAGTAGCAACTCGCAATTGAACTAGCTAGAGGGGGCCAACTTTACCCCACAGCGGCGATACCACCAAACCGCCAATAGCTCCCCCAAATCAAACCCCTCGCTCGCTAAACCCTCGCCTCCGCCTCTGATGGCGATCCCCGGCCGCGCCGGCCGCTCCCCGGCGCCGAATCTCCGCTTCGACCACGTATCCGGGCCTCGCAAGACCCCGCTCGTCCTCGCTCTGCTGCTCGCGGCTGTCGTCGCGGCGGCGTTCATCCCGCAGGCCGCGCTCGCCGCGTCCGGCGGCGTCATGCCTGGGCACGGTATTCTGGGTGGTGGCCGTCGGTCTCGTTTTGCTTTTCGCCGCCGTGATGTACTGCCGCTGGCCGAGGACGACTGTGGTTAAGCTCCAGGTACTCCCGATTTTCTACACCAATTTACCTGTCCTTTTCACTGGTCACTAGTCCATGGAGGTTGTCACGATCTCAGACTGCTTTTGTTCGCAATTCCAGGTTGCCTTGCTGGGCTGGGCAAAACCGTTCCAGCAGGAATTGAACGAGGTTGCTGAGAGAGTGCAGGCTTCTAGCAAGCGTTCGTATAAACTCATGTTGACTGGTAATGTGATTTCCAAGTTCTTGGGCTATACTTTGCTGTATACTGTATAGATTGCAATTTGACTTCCATGCCTCATTGTGTAGTAGCTTCAGTTTTCCGTTAGCTTTGAAGTTCCGCATTGTGCAACTTCAGTAGAAGATAAATAAGGCATACCGGTGTCTTGTTCAAATGTTAAAATGCTTGCCTTATGTAGTGTATACTCTGTTCAAACTAATTTTTATTCTGCTGTCATTCACCCTCTCATTCAAAACCAATGTCCAATCGTTTTAACATATACAAAGGAAATGAGAAAAGTTAGCTTGGAAAGCATATAATTACTCCGGTGTATAAAGTGAAGTGGCAACTCTTGAACTGAATGTGGTTTTGGCTGTAGTTTCTGCGAGCATAGATAGTTTTCTTGAAGCAGGGAGTTTACAGATGTACTTAGGCTGAAGTGGCAACTCTTGAACTGAATGTGGTTTTGGCTGTAGTTTCTGCGGAAACAGATATATCACTTGAAGCAATTTACAGTTGTAACTTGTACCTAGTCAAATGTTCAGACAAGTTGACAAATATGTAAGAGAATGCATATTTATGTATGTTTGGATACGAGTGATAATCAAATATAGACATGAACATAAACTAGCCTGCTTATTCTGCATGACCCAATGTGACTGTAATATGATGGATATCAGGTGCTCCCACCGTCCCATAATATAAGATGCTATTACAACTATTATATGAGTATATATTGGTTGTAATAACATTTTATATTATGGCATGGAGGGAGCAATTCTTACTTTGAATACAACTTATTAGCATGCAAAGAAACTAGCACAATGTGTCTGTAATAGTCAGGGGTGCACTACGTTATCAAAATACATAATGGTTATGTGCCCACTGTTGGTTGTTTACCTGCAAATAGCGATGGATATCATATACTTTTACTTTCAGTACATCTTATTAGCATGTACAGAAACTAGCCTGCTTATTCACAGGACCGAATGTTACTGCTATGGTATTCAGGGGCATACTTGATTATCATATACATACCAGTTTATCTGCACAATTTTGGTCATTTTCCCTAGATGTTTCTACTTTCAATAAATTTTGTAGCGATATGGCTGATATCAATTGTTCGTCTGTACTGACTTGTTCACCCTGTTCCTGTAACTCATTATGCAGAGACCATATGTTCCTTGAACCGACACAAGGATTGCTGCATATTTTCAAGCTTATCAGTAAGAAACATACTCCCTCCGTCCACAAATAACTGACTTGAGTTTGTCTAGATTTGAATGTATCTAGACGCATTTTAGTGTATAGGTACACGCAAATCTAGACAAAACTAAGTCAGTTATTTCTGGACGGAGGGAGTATATAATATATCTCTAGTGACACATAAATCTATGTGGCTTGATGGTTCTTCCCCTTTTAAGATGACCACTAGGATTTTTATTCACTAACCTATAGTTAAACTCACTGAATCTTGTTATTTTTCTGTTTGATTTACTTCAGGTTGATGTAAAAAATGGAACGGATTCTTGGGAGGAGCATTTCGATAAAATTTCTATCGAGGAGAGGAGCAAATTTGATGAAGAAACACTTTACAGCCTGGAACAAATCAAGAGGACGAAAGAGTACTCCAAGAAACAAGATGGCTCCAAAAACGAATATATTGTGGTATGTGAACTTCATCCACAGTAAAATGTTTCCAGAAATGGCCATCTATGCTTCCTTTTCGATGAGAACTACCTGTTGATTGATACATGTTGGTGAACACAATTATTTTTATTGATTTGATATTCTTTTGTTATGAATGCGAAGTTTCTTGGTTGCATAATTACTTCTGGTGATGATTTCCAATTCCTCCAGGTAACCATCATAGTCGCTGCTAATGGAGCACTGAGGTTTCCAAAGATCACAAGACCTGCAGATCTTCAAGCAGTAGTGGAAAAACTCAACTCTATACATGCAAGCGATATTCAGGTATGGAGAATATTTCCTATCATAATTCACAACTGCTTTTTCAGATGTGTAATTGATGCAAATGAATGACAATGTTTTCCATGCCAATCGCTGATAATTAATTTCCTAATTTCCAACTTGTGCCTGCTGTCTCAGGGCATTCATGTTTTATGGACTCCGCAAGAAGAAAATGACATACTTACCGAAGAGAAGCTTATAGCAGATTATCCACATCTGAGGCCCCATTCTGATGACTAGGAAGGCGCTTGATTTTCATATTCTTGGATGCCATAGTATATAAGATCTAGTCAGGAAAAACGTTACATGTAAATAGGGCATGGCAGGCTGGTAATCACGGTCAACTTTATCTTCAAACAAGATAATCTAGAATGTAGGATACCAATTTTCATTCGTGCTGCAAGTTTGCTGTAGCTCAAACTTTAGTTTGTCTAGTTAATGGGTACAAATTAGGTATGTGACTGATCTTTTCTATTCCTACCTTTTAATGTGAAGGTGGCTCAGTTTGTAGAGGGTCCATGATGCTTCAAGGTCTGCAAAACTCTGTGCAATGGGCTTCCTAATTCAGATTACTGTCAATGTATCACTTGTAGTAATTGATATGTCCATTCTGTTAGTATAATAAATAGGAGTACTGGAATTTTGTATATTTTGCCTATGATGTGCAGGAGCATAGTGCACTGATATTAACAATTGATTACTATGTTTTATGCTTTTATGAACAAAAAAAGAAAAGAAAATGGAGGACTTCAAATGAAAAAATTCCACTGATAGTATTGGTTCAAAAGAATTTCATAGGTAGGACAATTCCCTCGGGAGAAGTGTGAGTACACTCATGATATAATCAATCTTCTACTATCCAAACTTATATAATGTCCTTTTTGTACAAAAAGTATATTTGCACCATGTGTTTTGTTTTCCTTGAATATCATCTATATTGGTTAAATCCAATCAACCATCGGAACATATGCTCTTCTTTTTTTTTGAATTTATCGGAACATATGTTCTTCGTCCTTGGGGGTTTTCTGATGCCAACTGGTCGGTAGAGGCGTGATAGAAGTGTTGTCAGCACCAAAGATTCGGGGACGATGGCATTTGGTCAAAGCGTCGACAAGCTTGGGGCGCAGCGCCACTGATTTTCCAATGATGTTGTGTTTGTCCCGTCCGTTGCAGTGGGCTTCAGTTGCAGTCTTCCCACGAGACGATTTAGAGTTTGCTGGCTGTTTTTATTGTTTGCAGGTTTTTTGGCTGCTCTCATCACTGTAATTGTTTTTTCTTTTTGACACATGAGTAGGATCTGAAATACATTCAGATTTTCCTCTATAAATTCCTTATTGATTTTCCTTCTGCTGTAATACTACTAATTTCAGAAGGGTTTTATGGTGATGTTCCTTGTCCCAAATTGAAGTTCAGATTTGCCTTAACTAAACACAACACTTCGTTTTTATACCTCTGGGTGAATTGTATTTCTGTTATGTTTCCCCCAGTTTATTACGCGGCCTCAGATTTTTCCTATTCCAAAACCCTCCTTCCTAGCTAAACCCTCGCCTCCTCGTCCTCGCTCCTCCTGCGCTCCAAATGGCGGCGATCGCTACCCGTCTGCACCACCCACTGCCTGCCCTCCGACGCGGCGGGCCGCCGTCGAACCCCTTCCTTCGCTTAGCCTCCTCGCCGCGGATCCTCCTTCGCTCCCGCGCCGCTGCGACCCCTCCGCTGGCTCCCGTCGCTGCGCGCGGCGAAGAAGACAACGACGGCGACGCGCTCCGCAACCCGAAGCAACGTCAGAGCCCGCTCGGCCTCTCTCCGTTTCTCGTCGCCGTGACTACGGCGGCGGCGAGCCCGCAGGCCGCGCTCGCGCTGTCCGGCGGCTCCTGCGGTGGTTCAGACGACTCTTCCTCCTCGTCGTCGTCCTCCGATGACTCCACTACAGATTCCATAGATTGGTCTTCTTCCACGTGGTCCTCCTCTAAGCAGAAGAAGAAGGAGGGGGCGGAGGCAACTCACGAGTCGGTCGGCACAGCCGCGGCTCCTCCGAAGCCCCAGCCCCCGAGCGAGATGTGGTTTTGGGGCGGCGTCGCCGTGGTGTTCGCCACCCTGGTCGTCGCAGCGAAGAACGGCTGGTTACCGGACGAGACGACCTCCGTGGTTAAGCTGCAGGTCCTGTCTGTCTCGATCTCGTAATCCAGAAATATAGTTCAGTTTTAGGACTTCAGGTTCTCTCATCACTTGGATTTCTTTCGTAATTCAGGTCGCGTTGCGGGATACCGCCATGGTAAAATCAGTGCAAAAGGATCTGAATGCGACTGCTGAGAGGGTGCAGGGTTCGAACCGGCGCTGGTACAAGTTCATACTGACCGGTAAGACTACCAGTTCCAAAAATTATTGCACCTGGAATCATTTTATTCGTGCGTGTTTATGCTTCAGAATTCAGTGCCTCGTTGACCTGTGTTCTTCAGTTTGGTTATAATATTCAGGCATGCTATTGATCTCTAGATTTTCATCCCGATCAATGGCCTCTGTGTTCACTGTTCCTGTTGCGTCCCCTTTTTTTTAAAAAGTCTGTGCTTTAGAAACGGTACTTCAAATCTGAAGTTTATGCTGCCCTTAAAATTTTACTGTCTAATTAATCCTAGTATACTTTACAAAGATTAGGAAAAAGTAAGCTTACACAAAATGTAACAGACTCTGAAGTTTACGCCGTCCTCAAAATTAGACTGCCTAATTAATCCTAGCATAGTACTTGTGTAAAAACTAGGAAAAAGTTAGCTTACGACACAAAATGAAAAAATTCAAGTGGCCCCAGGGTACGAAGTGCAGTGGCAACTTTGGAACTGAATTTAGGTTGATCATTAAAAACACAAGGAATCTACATGTGCTATACTTAATTTGTAGCAAATAGGGTGGAGATAAAGTTTGCAATTGTACATGGCACATGTCACTACGTCAAGGAGTCAAGGTTAGCATTTACGGAAACTAGCCTATTTCTATTCCGAACAAGAGATATATAGGGGGTTTAGAATTAATGCATAAGGTTATTCAAGCACTCACATATACATAATAATGGATATCTGAAGAGATCATTACAAGTTTCCCATCGATACCATTTTCCAAGACTCCCATCAATACTAAAATTATTTACTTTCTCTTTTAGATAAGATTAGCATAAATAATACACGTACATATGTATTTTTGTGTGCATATATGGTATATGGGATACATGCCAATTATTATTATTCACTGAAACTAGCCTATTTATATTCAGAACTAGAGATGTATGGGGTCTAATTTGTATAAACATATATACTGAGTAATGCACAGTATACTCTTCCAGCACTCGCATTCATGCTTATTTACCTTCTCAAGTATCAGAAGGTTAGCACTAATACTACTACTTTGTTTGGTCTATTCTGACGATTCACCATTTTGCAGAGACCCTGAATACCTTGCGCCGTCACCAGTCTTATTGCATCTCTTCGTGCTTATCAGTAAGAAAGCTTATAATATATCTTAGAAACCTTGGGTTGATGCTAGTATACACAGTACCATATACTAGAACCTTTGGGTGTTAGACACTTTTATACCTATGCTGCTGCTTCTTATTGTGAAGGCGTTACTTATAATGTGTGCATGCCTGCCCTGGCAGAGTAACTGACTGAACCTTGCAATTTCTATTTAATCTACTCTAGGTTGTCGCAAAAGACGGAGATGGTTCGTGGAAGGAGCATTTTGACAAAATTTCTGTTGAGGAGAGGACCAAATTTGATGAAGAAACACTTTCGAACTGGAACGGTGTCAAACAAAAGAAAACCTACTCCATGAAAACAGATGGCAGCAAAAATGAATATGTAGTGGTATGCTCTACAGAAATTCTTTTACCATCGTGTGTTTAATTCTAAATATGAAGTACTTATTGTTCTGGCACATCTTTGTTCCGTGATCATTACGAACTGGAACTTTTCCTTTTTTGCCTGATGAAACATGGATGTTTCACGCTATTCTGATGGCCCGAGAAGTGTTTTCAATGGCTCCCAAACTTCTCCAGGTAACCATTCTCCTTGCTGCTGATGGAAAAATGAACCTCCCGGAAGTGATCAGAGGTGCTGAGGATCTGGATGCACTAGCGGCAAGGCTCGATTCTACGCCTGAAAGTGACCTTCGGGTATGTAGAACGTTTCCTTCATGTTCCACTAGTTGGCTAATTGACTTGTTTCGTTCATTCGATATTTTTAGCTTAGTTTGTTGCATTGCTGATCGATCGATCATACTGCTATTTCAGGGTATTCGTGTCCTCTGGACGCCTCAAGACGCGGATGACGTTCTCTCGGAGGAGAGGATGCGGAAGGATTACCCGAACCTGAAACCCCTTGCGTGATGAACAACTAGGACAAGCGTTCTGCTGCCTGTCACGCCATTAGATCCAACTTTGGAACCAGGTCTTTTTAGTTAGAAGAAAATACACAGATGATTGGTTATGATAGCAGATGGAGTGATGGTACACTTATACCGAGCATGTTTCGCAGTGATCTATTTTTGTTTCCTTTTTCCTACACAATTCTACACCATGTATCCGCACAATTTGGTTATCTAGCTATGTGTGTTTAGGCCAGACACGATGCAACAATAATGATGCTACCAATCTATACTGTGTAGGGTTGCTACCGCATGGATGCTTACAGAGTAGTGGTCTTTCTGAGTATACGAGATTCAATGCATACAATGTTTAATTTCCTGCATCTAAGAAACATATTGTAAAATAAATTAGTGCTCGTTCAACTTCCAAAACCATATTTGATCTAAGTACGCCGGCTATTTCTATTTGTATAGTGCACTTTGATTATGTATGGCAAGGCTTTTTCACTAACAGTTACTCTGTCAAAATATGCATTTTATATTCTTTATATTTAAACTCTAATAAATGTGAAATCAAACTACCATTTAATTTATCAACAATAAAACCTAAATTCACTAGGTTAAGTACACCAACAACTTATGAAGCAAGATAAGTAACAAGGTGATAGCAAGATATAGTACTCCATGCGATCCAAATTAGTTGACTCACATTTGTCAAGATTCGGATGTATCTAATACTCCCTCCGACCCATATTAGTTGACTTGGATTTGTCTAGATTTGAATGTATCTAGATATGTTTTAGTGCTAGATACATACGAATCTAGAAAAATTTGAGTCAACTAATATGGGTCGGAGGGAGTTCTAAAATATATCTAGGTACATCCAAATCTAGACAAATCCGAGTCAAGTAATTTGGATAGGAGGGGGTACTTCAAGTACGAAGACTATCAAAATATAAAGTATATAAGTAAAGAGCATGGTATAGAAATAACCGAGTCACGCGAAGACGACAATTTTATCCCAAGTTCACTTCCAAAGAAACCGCGTCTTAGTTGGAGAGGTGCGAAGGCGTAATGCTCCCCGAATGCCACAAATAGCTCGCCGTGTGGTGTTGTGGTTATATGCACACTGAACGCCACACAAGACCTCACCCTAAGATGTGGATGCACACCACTCACCGATGCCATGAAAGGCTCACCTTATTCTCGAGTATGTGCACCACTAAGACGGGCACACGATCTACTATGGGACACTTGAGGATGGTCACCGAACACGTACGAGTTTGGGGCAATCTTCACAACTCAATTAGAGGCTCACATGATAATGCCACAAAAGGCCACAAGTTTGAGACAATATAATTGGAGGCCCCAATAAGCACCACTAAGACCACAACCGTTTAGGGTACGGAGAACCCAAGAGTAACAAGTTTACAAGATTTGGCCAACCGATTCTCCAAAGAGAACTCAAACCAATACACCTAATGCAATGGCAAGTCCTTCACTCTTAAACTCTACCAACATTACAAAAGTTATTACTATAATAAAAGCGGAAGAGCACAAGAAGAGAACATCAAATTCTTCAAGATCTAGATCCCAATATTTCCTTCACAAAGAAGAGATTTGATTTGGTAGGGTAGGGTTGTAGATCTAGATCTTCTCTCTCAAATCCCTCAAAAAGATACCCCTCCATACAAAAATAAGTGACTTTGGTTTGTCTAGATTCACATATATCTATACACTAAAACACATATACATGCGAATCTAGATAAATACAAGTCACTTATTTATGGACAAAGGGAGTACACAAATCATATGAGGGGGATGGGGAGAGGACAAACTCTTCAAGGTCAACAATGGAGGAGAGAGAGTAGAAAAGCTAGCAAAAAGAACCCAACCCAACAATGTAGAAGAGGGAGGCCTTCAAAAGGTCTCTCCAAATCTGACCATTAGGTGCAGATTCACACACGACCAGTAGTACCGCCAAATCGGCGGTATTAGCGCTAGCCCCTTCCAACGGCCAAAAAGCGGCGCGATAGTGAGGGGGCAGTACCGGGCCGGTACTACCACCAGATCGAAGGTACTATCGCCCGAGGCGATACCGATACTACCGCCTAAATAGAGTAGGTATGATAGGTTACAATAGCGTGTTCGGGGACTGGCAGAACTAGCCATGTACTTACACCAGTACTACCGGTGACATAAAAATGTCATAGAGGTACTACCGGTGGTCGGGTGGTACTACCGGTTCTGGAAATCTACTGAAACCAAAACGTGAATAACTTGAGCATCCGAACTCTGAATGAGATGAAACCAATTTTGTTAGAAATATAACAACAAGTAGAATCCAACAAAAAAAGACAGGAGAAACCCCCCAAGGTGAGGAGTCGGGAAAACCTCCAAGGTCAACAATGCAATAAGATATATAAGAGAAATCCGGTTTTGATGAACTAGAGCTTGTTAAGAACATAATCACAATCTCTATAACCTCACACGGATAAGATACAAATAATAACCAAGAAATATGATTCTAAGCATGCAAACGTTTGAGCTCACTCTGAATGACATGACCTAGTTATTCACTTGAGATCCCTCTTGATAGTATGACTATCTATCCTAAATCCAATCTCCCAACTAATAATATGAGAGCATCAAAAGACAAAACCTATCAAGATAATACATTTGCCTTGCGCATTCCACTTGAGCTTCATGATAACGATCTTGATCTCCTCAAATTGGAACACCTTACTTGATTGCTCTTGCTCGCGCTAGCTTGATGAATACTAGTGAATCGCTCCCCCATAAACCCATGGGAGGGACTCTTCTTTGGGCATGTTTTCGCCTAACCATGATCACCGAGGATGGAAAGTTTCAAGCATATGATCTTCTCGAGATGGCTCATATTGAACTTGCACTTCTTCATATCTTCTTGAGTGTTGATCCACTTGAAATTGCTCTTTGCACTGACTTGATCAAAATCTTCTTCTTTCTTCAACAAGATGTCCTGAAGTGATGCAAGAGTCCTCACACTATCTTCTTTTTAAAGACATACTTTCAAAAGGGCTCAACTCTCATAAGAACATTCTTTAGATCACTCAAAGAATATCTCCTTGGTCATTTCTCATTCTTCTTCATTTCTTTATCCTTCAACCTTGAAGCCAACAAATGGTTTAAGTGATGCCAATGGACAATTCCTACAAGTATAACTCAATGCAAACATTATTCCATAAAGATTGTCATTAATTACCAAAACCACACATGGGGGCACACATGAACTTCAGTAGTTTCCCTTGCTCTCTAGTTGACTGTTACCTAGCCGCCACCGCCTCCTCCATACGTCGGCTCCCCTCCTTCGGCTGGCCTCGCCGACGACGAGGGGTGGGGAACCTAATCTATTAGTAGAGTTTTTAATAAAAGTAGTGTTTTAATAGATTAGATCATGTCTTTGGTAGCCACTTCTTTTTGGCGTCCGCGTCAACTGGATGGCATCATATACAAGAAGTGATTTTTGGTCCTTCCTTCGATTATAAGATCTCTTTTCCGGTGTCAATGGCACTGTTGGAAGATTAAATTTCTCCAGGTATGAGCCTTTGGATTTTGTTTTGCAAAATCGATTTTGGATATTATTTTCTCATGGTTATCTCGAGGAGTATTGTCCTTGCAATATTTTTCCAAGTTGCTAATTTCTCGACATTGGTGGTTCGTATTTTCTGCTCCTCTGCGACATCGATCATGATGTTTGATTTCTTTTCCCTAGAATACTAGTGTTGATACTCGTGCTGATGTTGGTTGATTAATTTAATGGCTGCACACGTACACGTAGTCTTGGCATTGTTGTTCAAATTAAAATTATGGAACAACCCTTATTGTTATTTACAATGCTGTGGTTTGGTATCTATGCCATTTTTATTTTTATCTACCATAAGAAAAGTATGAGATTGTATTATGAAAGAAGAAAGAGTTTGAATACCTCAAATATTAACCTCTTTTTAGGCTTTATTTTATAATTGCCGTAGATTGCTTATGTATATAATTATATCATGATATTGGTTGTAAAAAAAGAACTGTTCTTCTTAGTAGGATGAGGATGGCGTCTCCGAATATCAGTTGTAACCTATGTTGCAACTCATGACTAGCACAGATTATGAAGGAATCCAACGGTTCGGTACAATTTTTCAGTTGCAACCCATGTTGCAACTTGTGGCTAGCACAAATCATGAAGCAATCTATCTATTCAGGTCATTTATCTTAAGGGGCTTGCTCCAGTACGATCCCTCCTCCCAAACTCGTAGAACCAATGTATACGTATAGGCATACAACAGTTTTCAATCTCTATCCTACACACAACCCGAGCCGCCCAACCTCTCCTGCACCGATCACCGCCGCTGCCGGCCGACCACGCAATTAAGGCTATCGCCTCCGAGCACACGATCAAGGCCGCTGCTGATCACCGCCGCCGCCGTGGTTCTTCGCCGCCGGACAAGTTGGTAGACTTGTCCAGCAACAAGTCCGACAACTTGTCCGGCAACTCCTAGTAGCTCTTTTCAAAATCTTATTGCTTCGTAAATTTTTCGTCAGGCAGTCCAGTTTTACTTTCTAGGCTGGCCGGAGAAGCCGCCGGACATGTCCGATGCCTTCGCGGGTTCTTCCCCAACCAGTTGGACACATATCTAATAGGCATCAGATAGTCCGTCGGTCGTCACGTCAATGTGTTGCCGCGCTGCCACCCTACCTACACGCCGCTGCCAATCATGTCGGCTGGCACACACCTACAAGGCTATGCCCAGGCTTGTGCCAACCAATACCACAGTGCATCGTGGCCGGCCTGCACCACCACCGCGCCACCGAGTCGCCATCGATGACCCGACCTACGTACATACTCGAACTATAATTATTGGTACACCGTAGTTGGACCATATATGTTTTGTATAGGGATGAGTTAGATACAAGATTAGGAGGAGAGGTTGTACTATAGCAAACACCTTACTCCCTCTGATCCAAACTATTGTTCTCACATTGTCTAGATTCGAATGTAAAACATGAGTAGATACATCCGAATCTAGACAAGAGAACATTAACTGCGGAAGGGGGGAGAAAACCCTAACCACCCCGCCGCCACCCCCTCCTTCCCTGCTTCCCCACCTCGTCGCTCCCTGAGGCCGCCGCCGGACAAAGCCGGTGCTGCTAGTGAAGGGGTGGTGGGGTTCTAGGAGGGAGGCTAGGAGGGAGGCCATCGGGTTGGGGACTGGAGGCCGTCATTTGTGCGGTGACCCAGCATACCACTGCATGATGTAGTACACTATAGTCATTGACATAATACCAATAAAACACCATTCCATCAGTATTACATCCCTCAGAGTGGTACAACAGAAACATAGTAGGTCCAAGACATGACTATAGATTACAACTCGACTCCTTACAAAAGATCCAAAGAATACTCTCGGTTAAAGAGGAAGAAAGCAACTTCTTATAAAGAAGAACCAGAAATAAACACTTCACTAATAGACTAGCATCTAACCTATCTGGCTTGCAAATGCTGTTATTGCATTGCTGTATAGAAGTAGCTTATAAGGCTAGATATTGTACTTCGATCTAATTAGGAACTTTGCCTTCACTTTAGTTCATGTATCTGTTGAATTCATTTAAGAACTTGGGATTTTGATGTCGATTCCTTAAACATAGATTGGTGTTGATGTTGTCTTCATTGGCTTTATAATATAGCAAGAGTTAAAAAGGTACGGTTGAGTACGAACGTACTCAGCAAGTTCACTGAAAAGGAGTGTATGATGCACTAACTACAGCCACAGACTAAAGGTCATATGCTATGCAGATTTTCATAAACATTTCTTCAAAGGTTGATTTTATTCCGAAAAACTATGTCCATCAGTCTTCACATGTTGATTAGAACTTCGTGGAGTTCCTTTCCTTCAGCGTTCGCAGCTCCTTCTAGGAACAGGGAGTAATATCTTTTTTACACTCTAAAGAGGTGTGTTGGTTTACCCATGAGACACCTTAGCCATGTTGCACATCCAATTCGTGAACTTATCCATACTTCCTTGGTATAGGGCCTAGTCTAAGATCCAAGCCATTCACTGTCCTTCTCTGTGACCCCGCGTGCCTCCTTGATGTACGCCATGCCCATATTTTGAATTACGGCAATGGGAAGTACAGACCGTTATAGATGCTAGAAATACCGTGGGATATTGAGGGCTCTCACCCATATGCTGCATATCCTCTACAAATTACATACTCACACTACAAGGATAATAGCAACGGCCTGCGCATCCGGCTTCATGCGAGAGGAAGGAGATCCAGATGACTTCCCTAGAGCCCATATAGATCTTATGGTTAACACGTATTATACAGCGCAAGAATCACTAGCAAGATTGGTTGTTAAAGTCCTAGATAATATGTTCCTTTACCACCTAAACTGTAATAGTAGGTTATTACCATTTGGTAAATAAGCCATAATCATATAATTATGAAAATAGCGTTTTCTGGCCTTTTTGAAATGCAAGTGATGACAACATTTGATTTACCAATACTTGATAGAAAATAACCAAAGGGCACGAGCAACTGTGAACTTTCCATTGGTGACTGCAAGATTATGCACTCATGGTCTTCAAGACAAAAGAAGATCCAATATCTGAAATCAACATCATTGATCCGGTAAGGACTAATGTTTAAAGACGCAAGATGCTATTTTGCATAAGTAATGTAATGCATTTTGTAAAACCCCGTGATAATTCCCAAATGACGTGGATGAGTTAAACTTAGGTGATGCTTTAAGATTTAATTATTTTCAAGTTTACTTCACAAGTAATTATATCTACAAAGCATTTAAGAGTTTAACATGCAAAGCATACAAGTGAAGTATAACAATACTCTAAGATTGAGGTGAATTATTATCTAGTAATTATGATGGAAGTTAATGTGTTAGGTTATTAAGAGTTAAAGAACTCATTATAGGATTGTTGATTGAAGTGGCAAAACAAATAACTTTTGAAGAAAAAGTTTCTTTGATCAGGTCAATCTTTATGGTTACCGGATTGTGATCAATGTCGTTTGCGTTTGCTCGAATAGTTTGGACTTGAGATGCCTCATGTCATAATTTAAATGGATCCAAGTTAACTATAAAAACATAATTAAACTTAGGGTGTGATGTGTTTAAAGTATTAATATGTTTTAAGTTTTGTAATAAGTATGTTTAAGAGTGTGAGATCATTCACTTTCAATTTAAGTGAATGATGAGTTAAAATGTGATTTTATATTATGCAAATAATTTAACTTATTAAGGAAAATAAATTTGGATAATCTTATTAATTTTCTAGGGTTTAAAATAATATTAGGTACAGTTAAGAGATTAGGAATCATTCACCTATAATATAAGTGAATGATACATAAGGTTAGCTTTAAGGTTGTTGATTTGAGTTTGATTTAAGGTTTCAAAAGAGTATTATGAATTTAATAATTTACACTTAAATATTATTATAAATCCTAATTATGGTTTTGTACTTTAACACTTAGATTTAAAGGATTTAATATTTCAAAAGAAATATAATTATTTCTTATTTAGGAAATAATTTTAAAGAATTAACAAACAACTATTTCATTTTTAATAAAGTAGATAAATGGAAAATTATTACCTAAGAACCTTAAAATGTTTTGGAATAATATACCTAGTATTTTCTAGTAAAATATACTTATTTAAGATTTAAAAATGATTTTTGTTTATTTTTAAGTATTATTTTTTTATAAAATTCCACAAAGGATTAAATGTCTTTGAATATTTGCTTCAAGTTTTATTTGTAAAAGAAATAGGTTAGTATTTTATAAAATAATAGACTTGTTTTTATATGCAAAAGCGATTTTATTCATTTTCTATGACTTATCCTTATTTTATGAAATTTCACTTAGAATTTAATTGTGTTAATATTTATTTGCATTTTATTTAACTCAAACAAGTAATGCTATATTTTTCTTAGGTATATATTATTTTTGTGATCATTTTGATATATCATATATATTTTTAGGATTTTTCTACATTTTTATAAAGCTAAAATATCCCTAGAACAATTTAGTATATTCTTTATCTTTTATTACTTCCTTTTCTAATGTGATCATTTACTAGGCCTGGTCCACAGACTGGTTCACTACCTAGTCCGAGCCAACCCACGGGGTTGGGCTACACCAGGTGGTCCGATCCACTGGGTCAGTTGACCCCAACCCAATCCTCCTTGCTCTTCTCGAGGCTCTCTCTTCTCGAGGCTCTCTCTTCTATGTCTCTCTCGCGATCCTAGTATCACCGCCATCGCTGCCCCTTTGCCCCTGCTAGCTCCGGCTACTCCAGCCATTGCTGCAAATGGTTCTATAGTCACTGCTTTCCGGTCGTTCTCTCCATCCTATTCGATTTGAGAATCGCCTCCTCTACTACTTGCTCCCTTTTCTTGGTGGCGCTAGGGTTCCGTCGCCCCTGGCTTTGATGCTTGTTGGTGATGGTGTGGCGGTGGTCTGGTGATGGTACGGTGGCACTATGGTTGTTTCCGCTGGTCACGGCAAGTGGTTGTTATTGTGGGGTGGCTCGGCGCAGGTAGCAGCGTCGCCGGTGCTCCCTGTGTTACCACACCGTCGTGCTGGTCCTTGTTGCCTCTACTTCACCTCTGGCGGGTATAACTCGCCCTAGGTAGATACCACTCTCTCCTTCAACTCCTCCCCTCCCTTCTTATTCTCTACAACCCTAATTTGAGACTTAATAGATGCTCAATTGCTAGTATGTGTGGTATGAATCTTTATCAAGCTAGATAATTGATCTTCGTAAGTTGTGGTAAATGTTAATTTGCCTAGGATTGATGTCTTGATTGTGGATCAAAATTACTAAAACTCTGAACCTTTGGTTCAGGGTGTTGTTGGCAATATTTCTTTCAGTAACTTGATAGTGAACAAATGACACAGACTAGATTCCTATCTGTAATTAGGAAATTTGATTATCTGCTGGTATATTTATTCTGTGACACTCTTGGTTGCTGGATGTTGAATTGGCTAGACATGAAACTGTAGGGTTTGTAGCAGGGAAAAAAATTGTACTGCAAGAATGAACAAAACCAAGATCCAATCTAGGGAAAAGCCAAGATCTAATCTACGAGATAAGTGCAACGAGATAGATTGGAACTAAACCTTGTAGATCCAAAGCCTTTTGTGAGATCGTATCTCGTGGTTGATGTAGATGATCACTTGCCAATATCAAGATCGAGTAGACGATCCTTCTGGCGCCGTGTTCCGGCAGCGCTTCCGCACTCGGTCACACGTACGGTTCGATGTAGACCTTCCTCTCCCCGTTCCAGCAGGCATCGGAGGTGGTAGGTCTCCATAGAATCCCAGCAGCACGATGGTGTGGTGGTGGTGGAGAAGGATTCCTACAGGGCTTCGCCTAAGCCGGAGCAGGAGGAAGGAGGAGTAGCAGGGTCGTGGCTAGGTTTGGGTGGAAGGGGCAAGGGGGAGGCGCCCCCACCCCTCTTTATATAGAGGGGGTGTGGCCTAGGGCTGGACCCCTTGGCCCTCTAGGGCCGGCGCGCCAAGGGAGGGGGAGATTTCTCCCCCCCAAGTTCCCCTTTTTGTTTCTTGGTTTTCAAGCAAACTTCGTGGAACCTCCAAGAACCTTCCAAAACTTTCCAAAACCTTCTAGAAGCTCCATAGAATACTCCAGAACATTTATGAAACCTAGAAATTGATCTCCATTATATAAACTTATTCTCCAGACAATTCCAGATCTCCTCGTGATGTCCCGGATCCAATCCGAGACTCCGAACAACATTCGGTCTCCAACACATATTCTATATCTACCTAAAACAACATTGAACCTTAAGTGTGTCACCCTACAGATCGTGAAGTATGCAGACATGATCGAGACACCTCTCCGATCAATAACCATTATCGGGACCTGGAGATCCATAATGGCTCCCACATATTCAACGATGACTTCGTGATCGATAGAACCATTAACATATGACACTGATTCCCTTCGTCACGCGATACTCTTCTTATCCGAGGTTCGATCATTGGTATCTCCATACCTAGTTCAACCTCGTTACCGATAAGTACTCTTTGCTCGTACTGTGGCATGACATCCCTTGTGACCTAGTCACATGCTTACAAGCTAATTGGATGACATTCCACCGAGAGGGCTCAGAGGATATCTATCCGTCATATGGATGGACAAATCCCATTCTTGATCTATGCGCTTCAACACATACTTTCAGAATACCCAATGTCACATTTATAACCACCCAGTTATGAAGTGGCGTTTGATGTCATCATAGTACTCATCCGGTGATGGAGATTAACATAATCTCATGGTCGAAGGATTAGGTTACTATGTATTTGAAAGCTTGTAGCAAAATGAACTTAATGACTTGATATTATGCTATGCTTACTATGGGTGTGTGTCCATCACATGATTCTTGATAGCTGTGAGATTCGACACATTTTTTATGGCTTTTATTGATGGTTTTCTTCCAGATTTGATCGTTTTCTGGTTTTACCTAACGCTACTACTTCGGTAGTGAAGAAAATTTGGTTTTTAATGTGTGTTTCAGGTCCTGAACATCAACATGAGGATTTAACTAGAGAAATACAATATTCTCGAGAAAACAAGCAAGTCCCACTTTGGAAGTACACGAGGGGAGCTCACAGAGGCTTTAACGAGAAACTATACGACGGGAATATTTTTCTAGCCGTATAGTTCCCGCCGTATAGTTGCTGCCACCACTGTCTTATCAAAACAGACAACTTCCATGAAGGGACCAGGGACGAAAACACAACACAGCAGCCGCCACACCATCCAGAAGGGAGAAAGAAGGGATCCGGAGAAGAAGGAGAAGACGTTCTTCATCTCGCTCCACGATCTTCGACCTCCTAGTCAATACACCCCCATAGCCACTACTTGTACTTGAGAGAGAGAGAGAGAGATCTCCACCTTGCAAGACTGGGGTTTGATATTGTTTCTTCCCATCTTGAATTGTGTTGGATATTTTTCTATTCTTATTGTGGATCTCTACGGTAATACCAAAATGAATTCCCTTTATTTGATTATATTGATGGTCTGTTCTTCTCTCATGTGTGTGTAATTCCCTTGGGCGTGGGAGATGTAGGGGATTGGTGAGATGTGATGTGCCTTCATATATTTTCCATTAGTTTGTGATTGATTCTAATTACTATATTATGTGTGCTTGACTATCTGTGGGATACTTAATGCTTGTTGTCCAATTAAGGGCCCAGACAACATGATACCTTGTTCTACATAGATAAGATCTTATACGCTAGTGGACCGGTGACCCCCGGGTGACACGGGGATATCAATGGAAAGCTAGTTGACTCGAGGATAATGAGTAACCACTGTGCTTATTGCATTAGTCCGATCCAAGGAGCTTAATCGCTAAGCGACCTGAAGGGTCTTAATTGTCTAGTGTCTGACCATGGTTTTGGTAGAAGGCTAGTAGGATTATTAAAGTTGGGATGAAGTCTACCAAGAGGAGTTCTGGCTAATTATGGGTTGCTCGCCTACACATATATCTATAACATTATAATTGTTACATTCACCACTCGATCACCTGGCACAGTCACTATCACCATGGACTGAATCTCCCCGTGCCTTCTTTCGCCATATGCAGGAAACGACAAACAAGCAAAGTCGTTCTTTACTTTTATGCATTATATTTCTGAAGTTTACATTTTAGTTCTATTTAAATCTATCGCATTTAATCAAAATCTCATTCTTATTTCAACACTTGCAGTCAATTCACTCGAAGACCTGTGACAACTTCGGGTGTGACAGATACTTCATCAATAGACACTTACATTTGGGCTCCCTGTGGGATTGATATCTGAACTTCGAAACTAGCTACAAATGATCTGTGCTCTTGCAGACATCAAGCTATTTTCTAGTGCCGTTGCCGGGGAGCTAAGCGCTAAGTGTTTGTCTTTTGACATTTCAGGTGTTACTACTACAAAATGTTCTCCTTAGGAGACAAAGGTCTACACGCTCTGGTAGGACCTACCTGCTAGATTATATTGAGCGCATGCCTGCTCAGAGGCGCGAAGTAAGTATTGAAAAAACTTTTAAGATCAAATAAAGTTGAAGTTGAAAACCTGAGTGATATTATGGAAATCATGTCTATTTACAGGACAAGTCCTATGAAACCTGAGAAAACTCTCAGGGAATACAGTGCTCCAAGTTCTGAATTTCTTAAACAACCAATATAGTTCCCTAATCCTGGAGTTAGAGAATATCGATTTGATGGTGGAATTATTAAAATTTTGCAGGAGAAAGCTTTCAGTGGAAGGGAAGATGAAGACCTAGGAAGACATATTAGAGAGTTTGACGATGTGTAACATCGCTTGGACCAAAAGGTTTGCCAAGATACTTCTCTCGTCTTAAATTATTTTGATGGTGTCTTAAAGGTAAAGCTCTAGATTGGTTATATTCTCTCCCTCGCCATTACATTAAATGTTGGGAAAACTACATTACTAAATTTATAAACATGTTTCTTCCTTTTAAAAAGGTAACTGAACTAAGAAAGAACATAGGCAATTTTAGTCAGAACGTGAGAGAAAACTACCCACAAGCCTGGGAAAGATTCTTTGGAATGATCAATAGTATTCCTAATCATGGCTATTCTGAACTAACAATCTGCCATTTATTTTACCATGGCACAATACTGAATGTAGAGAATTGCTTGACTTCTCAGCAGGAGGATCAATTAATACTTTAACTATTAAAGAATGTTTGAAATTAATGTCTACTAGGGCTAAGAATTATTCTTTATATAATCCTGATTTTGGCACTAAGCCGGAAAAAGGGATACTTCGGATAACTCCTGATCGTATGCCTGGGGTACACAAAACTATGAAAGAAAAAGGTATACCTTCTGAACTTGCTAAAGAAAACAAAGGGGATTTGTTACAAGTCTTAACTAAAGAAGATGAAAGTATAAAAGTTTTTCAAGAATTAAAACATTGACAAGTAAAATCTCATAATAACTTGCATAAGCATTTCCAAAAACATAAAAAGATTTTGGCAGAACTTACTGAAAATTATGATGAGATTGGCCAAGAAATAAAACTATTTCATAAGTATCTTAGTATGATTGAATCCTAGTGTGAACAAACAATATCTGGTTACAAATTTTTCTTCGTGATGATAAAGATATTTCTGTTTCTAATAATGTTGTCAGAAGAAGGGGCATAGTTGTTACAAGACCCTTAGGACCACCGGAATACGAAGCTGAAAAAGAACGTAAGGAAAAAGCTTTGCTTGAAGCAAGTCAAGAAGATGATACGTTGGTGGATCCTCAAGATGAGACTGAAACACAAGATCAAACCAAGGAGGACCACAGTGATGCACATGATGATCATCATGATTATGATGCAGAGACGGTTGATCCAAGAGAAGATAAAGAAACAAGTAAGGAAGATTAAGTTGTTGTATTAGAAAAGAATAAAAGCAATAAGCAACAACAAAAGAAAGCAACGAAAGAGCCTGACCACCCGAAAAAGGTAAAATACAAGAGTAAGTCAGGCGAGAAAAAGCTTCCTTATCGAGATCGGAAAAAGAAAGCACCGGATGAGGTAATTTATAACTCTTTTACAAAGCCACTTAGTGACCTTCGTTTGGAAATCCCATTTGCGGATGCAATCAAAGTTCCTACTTATGGTAAATTCCTTCGTGATATTCTTAGTAGAAAGAAAGAAATAACTGAAACTGTTGCCATGGTAACTAGGTATCCTGCTAATGGGAAGCTGTTGTCTAAGTCTGGAGATCTTGAAATACCAATTATTTCATGCTCAATAGGTAAAACTGATATTCATAATGCCTTATGTGATCTAGGAGCAGGAATTAGTGTAATGCCATACTCCCTCTATAAAAGGTTAGGATTAGGGGAGTATTCTCCTACTACTATCACTTTACAGATGGCTGACAAGTCCACTAAACAACCTGTTGGTATGATTGAGGATGTCTTACTTAGGATATATGAGCATGTTATTCCCACTGATTTTATTATTCTTGAAAATCCAGAAGATGAAAGATTATCCATAATACTTGGAAGGCCCTTCCTCAGTACTGCATGTGCGTTAGTAGATTGTATAGAAGGGAATATAATCTCCAATGTTTATGATGCTGAAATCATCCGGTATTTTTCAAAGAAGCTAGAAGCAGGAGAAAGATATGTTCCACCGGCGAAACGACTTCATGTGGTAAGTGTCATAAATAAGGGGCAACCAAAGGTAAGAATTCGAGAAGAGAGAAGTGGTTGAGTGATTCAACCATTCTTAATAAATTCTTAATGGGAGTCAACCCATTTTCGTTAATTTAGTAGAATAGAGAATAAGGAGTTCATCGCATTCCCACCACTTTTTCACAGACATTCTCGCGAAAGCGCGCCCGTGAAGATGCAGCTGTCAAAAAGCAGTAGAAATGTCGGCTGAATGAGTAGAGAATAATAACAAGAATAACAGTTTGAGTTTTCTATTTACAGAAGCTAAAAAAATGCGTTTAATATGCTGAGTTGGTCGACAGTTTTTACTATCAATTTTCTATTAAAAACTTGGTATTTCGCTAAGTTATGGGATAAGAAGGTATCCTCGAAGAAATAGAATTTTTTTGATGATTACTGATGGTTTAACGACCAACTATACGACGGGAATAAAAATTCTGGCCGTATAGTTATCTTTGCCATCAACAAATTTTCTTCGAAGGCACAAACAGTTTAACGACCAACTATACGGAGGGAATAAAAATTCTGGCCGTATAGTTCCGGCCGTATAGATATTGATGCCTTCATACAAAAAATTCTGAAAGGTACTGGGAGTTTAACGACCAACTATACGGCAGAAATAAAGTTCCAACCATATAGTTCCGGTCGTATAGATATCGATGCCAGTTTTAGAAATTTATCTCGAGAGATAGATAGTTTAAAGACCGACTATATGGCCGGATCACTTTGATCTGGCCGTATAGTTGCGCCCGTATAGTTGTTTTCATGTATAAAGAAACCCTAGTTGGTGGCACCGCCGCAACTATACGGGTGGAGCACCACCACCCGCCCGTATAGTTCCGGCCGTATAGTTCGGTGCGACCACAAAATCGCACCGGGGTGGCTAGGTCTTCTTCCTCTCCTTATTATTTCTCTCATATTCTCTTTCCAAACCTTTCAAAATCCACCTAGAACTCTTGATTCTTCGCGGATTTCATTCGTTTGAGTGGGGGAATCAACAGATCGGTACGTTTCTCTCCCTATCCATGCTTTATTTTTAGATTTCCATGGTCGAAACTCTCACATTGATCTAGTGGATGAACTCAAGCTTATTTAGTTTTCCCTATTAATTTATCACGTTAGGATTGAATATTTCCATGTAGAATCATTCATATATAATATAGAAACTATATGCCTAAGGTTTCATGGTGAAATTTTCCAATGCATCATGATGAACAAAATCGGTAGCCTCTTTCGTTCGAGCAAGCGCCAATGGGGAGAGGGCTCAAGCTTGGTGGCCCGAGCCCTGTGCAACTCCAATATGGACATTGTCTCATCAAGGATAATGCTGCCCACATGTTGGGCCGACCACAACTTTCTCACCGCGGCAGGGTTGAAAACGGACTTTGACCTCATGTGCAGCAGGTCGGGGTTGGTGATACTTGGCTTCGCAAGCCACGACACCTACGCTGAGCTCACCCATGAGTTCCTTGCCTCCTTCTAAGACGACCACAGGGAGAAAGGTAACATGTGCACAATAAGCTTCACCATGAACCGGCAGCACTATGAAATAAATTTTGAACAATTTTGCAATGCTTTCAGCTTCCCTCATACTGGGGAGCCCAATATTACTAACCTCTATAGCGTTACAAGTGGAGAGACTTGGGAGGTTATTTCTGTTAATGGTGGCAGTCACTTTTATCAGAAGAAGATGTCCACCATTCAGAACCAACCATTCGCTACTTTGCTTTGTTCCTCGCCAACACCATGTTGGGAAGGGGTGATACTGGTTCCATGGCCAATGCGGACACGACAATGATCACCAAGGATCACTTCCCCAATGCAACGCAAAGCCCCAGTCTTGCAGCTCTACTCATTCAGCACTTTCGCCACCAAAGCAACAAGATTAAAGGTGATACTCACATTGGTGGATTGGTAACCCACCTTGCATATGCATTGAACATTGTACTACCTATTATGGAACTAGTTGACGGCTCCAAACTTATGGACGTCAAATATTTGACTGCTTGTGGCTTCCTTGGTGTTTCCCATGCTAACCGAAGGCTCCGAGCATATCAATTTAGTTATCTTGATGACACAGGTTGAGCAGGTTCAGTTGCCATGCCCCCAAGCCTTCTCGATTGTGGGGAAGGACACATGGATCCTCACCAAGGACCAAGTGACAAAGATCTTGGCCGAGCTCCAGCCCAAGGAAGAGGAGGATGAAGGGCAGCAGGATGAGCAGGAGCAGGAGGAAGAGAAGGGACACAACCCTGCTTAGGAAGGACAGCAGCAACACCCGGGAGGAGCCTGGGAACCGTGGCCCAACCAGCCACAACAGGGGTATGGCCACGTCCCTTATCAGGAGTTCCAGCAGCTCAACCAACACGTTGGGGAAATCGACCACACTCTTCAGGATGTGAACACTTTGACTCACAACTTCAGTCACTTCATGACCCACTTCCCTGACTTCTACCAGCAATACTCGCACCAGCCGCCAAATGACGGCAACAACTAATCCTGGCAATAGCCTAAGCTTGGGGGAGGTTTGAAAACCTCCAAACTTTGCATTCATGTTTTTATTCCTTCTTTTGATTTATTTCTTAAAAAATTGCATGTTTATTTTCAGTTTTGCATTCCTAAACCAAAAATACCAAAAATTAGTTTTAATTTTATTTGGAAGTTTGTTTCTTTGTTTTTCTCGGATATTGCTTAATTTCAGGTGATTTGGCAATATGGAAATATAGGAGAGGTTCGACTCGAATACAAGAACGAAGCAAGCAAGAGAAGGTATCACATTCCTTTCATCACACTCTTTGCAACCTTAAATTGATCCTACAATTATTTACTTGCTTGCATTGGAGTCACTCCCCACTTAGCTTGTTATCCTACAAATCCTATTTCTTTGTTAGTGTCTCCTTTTTAGCTTTGAAACAATCAGCAATGAACTTGGTTAAAATACTTCCTACATTTTTACAACAAGAAAAAACATATAAAAGATGACTTGAGTCCATGCTTAGCTCAAACAATTTGATTTTAGAACTACTCCATCCCATTTGAGCTTAATATAAATAGACTCAATAGTACCCTTGATTGAAATTGTTTGATTAAATGGATTCTTCGAAGTAGTAGGAATTATGCCACTACTTTTTCTAATAATTACCGTAAAATATTGCTTTACGCGTGTCATTACAACTTTGTCGTGCTCCACGGGGAACTATTAACTCTGCTGGCCAACAAACGATCTAAATGTGGGAAACCACTTTATTTCGGCTATTGAGTTATGTAAATGTCTGTAGCAGCAATGCTATGACGTGTAAAAAAAATTAGTCTCCTCATGGTTTCACGTTCCAAGTGAAGTTGTAGTACTCCTCTGGCCCATTATTGCTCAACATCATTTATTGGCATGGTCACGAGTGCACAACACAACCCCAATTAATATGTTAAAATATGAAAGAGCTGAAGTGTTTGAAAGACAAGAGAAAGAAAAAGGTGCTTTGAGAGTCTTGAATTTTGACATGGGAGTAGATGAGTTGTTCATAAATTAAATGTTTTGATGCCAACTTGAGTACTCTTAATTGGTTAAATGAACAACAACAAAAAGTTTTTATCTCTCAACAAAGAGAGACACCAAAAGAATTTGTCTCACCTTCCTAGCTAAACTTTCGACACTTGCTTGGGCATATGATTTATTTGCTAACAAGATATACATGGTTATGAAGTGGACTCGGTGCAATCTTGTGAATACTTGTATGATCATATTTAAGATTGCAGGAATTGTGAAGAAAATAATTTGGCACCAATTCAAATTTATGAGTTCCTTTATTTTCAGTCTCGAATCCCTGCTATTCTTCCTTATTTCCTTGTCACTCGAGGGCGAGCAACATCTAAGCTTGGGGGAGTTCATAGCTGTGAGATTAGACACATTTTTATGGCCTTTATAGATGGGTTTCTCCCGGATTTGATCGTTTTATGGTTTTACCTAACGCTAATACTTCGGTAGCGAAGAAAACTTGGTTATTAATGTGTGTTTCAGGTCCTAAACGTTAACAAGAGGATTTAACTAGAGAAATACAATATTTTGGAGAAAACAAGCAAGTCCCACTTTGGAAGCACGCGGGGGGGGGGGGGGGGGGAGAGCTCATAGAGGCTTTAACGAGAAACTATACAGCGGGAATGTTTTTTCGGCCGTATAGTTGCCGCCGTATAGTTGCCGCCGCCTCTGTCTTGTCAAAAGGGACAACTTACGTGAAGGGACCGAGGACGAAAACACAACACAACAGCCGCCACACCATCCAGAAGGGAGAAAGAAGGGATCCGGAGAAGAAGGAGAAGGCGTTCTTCATCTCGCTCTACGATCCTTGACCTCCTAGTCAATACACCCCCATAGCCACTACTTGTACTTGAGAGAGAGAGAGGGATCTCCAGCTTGCAAGACTATGGTTTGAGATTGTTTCTTCCCATCTTGAATTGTGTTGGATAGTTTTATATTCTTATTCTGGATCTCCACGGTAATACCAAGATGACTTCCCTTTATTTGATTATATTGATCATCCATTCTTCTCTCATGTGTGAGTAATTCCCTTGGGTGTGGGAGATGTAGGGGATTGGTGAGATGTGATGTGCCTTTATATATTTTCCATTAGTTTGTGATTGATTCTAATTACTATATTATGTGTGCTTGACTATCTATGGGATGCTTAATGCTTGTTGTCCAATTAAGGGCCCAGACAACATGATACCTTGTTCTACATAGATAAGATCTTGTACGCTAGTGGACCGGTGACCCCCGGGTGACACGAGGATATCAATGGAAGGCTAGTTGACTCGAGGATAATGAGTAACCACTGTGCTTATTGCATTAGTATGATCCAAGGAGCTTAATCGCTAAGCGACCTAAAGGGTCTTAATCGTCTAGTGTCTGACCATGGTTTTGGTAGAAGGCTAGTAGGATTATTAAAGTTGGGATGAAATCTACCAAGAGGAGTTCCAGCTAATTATGGGTTGCTCGCCTACACATATATCTATAACATTATAATTGTTACATTCACCACTCGATCACCTGGCACAGTCACTATCACCATGAACTGGATCTCCCCGTGCCTTCTTTCGCCATCTGTAGGAAACAACAAACAAGCAAAGTCGTTCTTTACTTTTATGCATTATATTTCTGAAGTTTACATTTTAGTTCTATTTAAATCTATCGCATTTAATCAAAATCTCATTCTTATTTCAACACTTGCAGTCAATTCACTCGAAGACCTGTGACAACTTCGGGTGCGACTGGATGGGTCTTAATCGTCTAGTGTCTAACCATGGTTTTGGTAGCGTGCTAGTAGGATTTTTGAAGTTGGGATGAAATATACCAAGAGGAGTTCCGGCTAATTATGGGTTGCTTGCCTACACATATATCTATAAGATTATAATTGTTACATTTACCACTCGATCACCTGGCACAGTCACTATCACGATGAACTGAATCTCCCCGCGCCTTCTTTCGCCATCTGCAGGAAACAACAAACAAGCAAAGTCGTTCTTTACTTTTATGCATTATATTTCTGAAGTTTACATTTTAGTTCTATTTAAATCTATCGTATTTAATAAAAATTCCATTCTTATTTCAACACTTGCAGTCAATTCATTCGAAGACCCATGACAACTTCGGGTGTGACATAGACTTCATTAATAAACACTTACCTTTGGGCTCCATGTGGGATCAATATCTGAACTTCGAAACTAGCTACAAATGATTTGTGCTCTTGCAGACATCAATTCTCCTAATGATATGATCTTGTTATTAATGACATCCAATGTCCATGATCAGGAAACCATGATCATCCATTAATCAACAAGCTAGTTCAACAAGAGACTTACTAGGGACTCTTTTATGTTTACAAAACACACAAGTATTAGTGTTTCCTAATAATACAATTATAGCATGAGATGTAAACATTCATCATAAACACAAAGATATAATAATAACCATTTTATTATTGCCTCTTGGGCATATCTCCAATAGTGTCTCACTTGCACTAGAGTCAATAATCTAGTTTTAAAAACTTGTGCATTCAACACCTATGGCTTTCTGGTGTTGTATATACACGATTTCTAGTGGTAAACATAATCCTCGGATCTGACACTTTTAGGTCCGTGTGTGTTTGCATGTATTTGCGTCTCTACGCATCACTCATTCTCCAATGAGATGGCATTGTATAAATTTGTTCTTTTGGTGACACCTTTAGTTCCTTGGGGTTAAATCATGTTGATACAATTGTCGCACAATATATCTTCATAGTATTAGTCGGTTGTGAACCACACCTAGTTTGATAACAAACTACTTGACACAAATGCCCTCTTTTGCTGCTACAATAGCAGTCATATACTTAGCCTTTTGTTGTAGTATCTATCACAACGTTTTAACTTTCGAACTCAACCAAATCCATTATTGAATCTCATTTCCATTACATTGTGCCACCCATAGTTTAAATTGAGACAAACTTAATTTTTATTTTGTGACGAAACTAGTATTAATGTAACACTTTACAATGAACTATCCATCTATTTGTCACCTCTACATAACATATTCTTAGTTCTTTCAAAGATCATAAGAATATCCTCACTATCGTCCAATGAACATCTTATGAGTCATTCTGGTATATGTTCATAACATTTAGAGCATAGGACATATCTGGATGTGTACATCTCACAGAATGATTGATTCAAAATATTCTTGTGATTTTACTCACCAAGTGTCAAAACACTTGAATCTTGATTCAGTCCTTTCCACGTGTCAAGAACCTTTCTTGTAGTTTCCATATTGAACTCATTCAATATCTCATCTATGTACTTTCGGTACAACCATATTAGTGCCTCAATCTATCCATACAGACATTGATGCCTAATATTTGGGTTATGCCTAAGTCTTTCAAAATCAGATTTAATGAAATTCTTAACCTATGTCAATAGAAGATACATCATCTCCAATCAACAATATGTCTTTCACATAATGTATTAGAAATATGTCTCAGCGCTCCCACTTAATTTCTTGCAAATGCAAGCATCTTCATCTTCTATGATGAAATTAAACTCCTTTAACAATTTCATCATGGTGAAGATTCCAACTCCGTGATGCTTACTTCAACCATTGAAGTTTGCATATCCGTTTAGAATCCTTTGAATTTAACAAAACCCTTTGGATCATGTCATGTACACTTCCTAGGTAACCTTCTATTAGAAGAACTTGTTTTGTTTGTTCAACTACCATATACCAAAATATATGTAGTGGTTGCTACATTAATCCGTCCAGACTAAATATCGCTATGAAAGATGAAATCTTATCATAGTCAATTCCTTGAACATTGTCGTAAACTCTTTCCCGACATGTCGACTATTTAATAGATGTCAAACATCCATGTCTATTTCTTTATAGATCCAAACACGACCAATAGGTTTTACACCTTTCCAGAGGGCCTTCCAAGTTCAAAACTTGATTTCTCATGTATGGAAATATCACGGATTTTATGGCTTCAAGCCATTTAACGGAGTCAGGGCCCATCATCGCTTCTTTGCATGTAGTCGGTTCATCAT
Organism: Avena eriantha; assembly: GCA_910589775.1. Taxonomy (NCBI): domain Eukaryota; kingdom Viridiplantae; phylum Streptophyta; class Magnoliopsida; order Poales; family Poaceae; genus Avena; species Avena eriantha. Next base: position 166,459,952 of record OU342746.1, on the reverse strand, counting down.
TGTCAAACAACAATGATTTAATTCTCAAATCTTAGCATTTTATTATTTACCTGACCTACTTGGTTCAATAAGAACTTAGATCTCCGTGACCAAAACCTCTGAGGCACGTGAGCTATGAGCATTGTGGCTGCCTCCGGGACATTTTCCGGTGCTGCGCAACTCATCACACATAGCTAAGGTTCAATAACCTTATAAAAGTTCAATTGTCCTCCCACTTAACTTTTCATGAAAAATTCCTTCTCAAGAAACTCGACGTTCTAAGCGACAAACACTTTTGTCTTCGGTGTTATGGAGGAATACCCAATGGTTATTCGAAATAACCTACAAATACATGCTCATCCTACTTTGATTGTAAACATTTTTACTTATGACTAGCATACCAAAATTTAAGAAATGACAACTTGGGATTTATCCCAAACCATGACTTATATGGTGTCATTTCAACGGATCATGATGGAGCTCTTTTTAGTGTAAAAGCGGTAGTCTCTAAAGCTTTAATCTTTAAAATATAATGGCAGTTTTATAAATGACACATTTGATCTTACCATGTCAAACAAGGTTTCATTACATATCTCAAACACTCCATACTCTGATGGTGTTTCGGGAAATGCAAATCCATGGAACGATTCCTCAAATATTAGGTGTTTTGCTAAATATCTTTCTTTATGATCTAATCATAAACTCTTTATTTTCTTGTTACAATGATTTTCCACTTCATCTTGAAAGTCTTTGAACTTTTTCAAACATTTCATACTTCTTTCTTATTAAGTAAATACATACATATATTCACTCAAATTTTTAGAAAAAGCATATGAAGTTGAAATCCATCCCTCATGACTACACATAATGGACTACATACATCAATATGTACATATTCCAATAAGTTAGTCGTTCGTTCTTCTTTGGCCTATGAACGGAGTTTTAATTATCTCCAGGAAAGTATCACAAACGTCATTAGATCAAAATCAAAGACTAGAAAATCCATCGACATGGAGTTTCTTCATTTTTCGTTTCCAATATAATTTAAACGGCGATGTCACTTCATAAGTGATATTTCAATCATTTGTCTTGCGACATTTTTAGCATTAGTTTTATGGGCGTGATTTCTCCAACTAGACTTGTATATCATCCATCTATTCTGTAATACGGTAATTATTAAAACAACCTTTTTTTCTCAGAATACCTGATCAAAATAACAATTATTAAAACAAATCTTGAAGGCAAGCTTTGATGTCAACGAAAAACATAACAACACTTTATTTGTTTTTGATGAACATCATCACATATTCTCTTGCTAGTTACTTAGGCCATTGCAGTTCATGAATTGTGTTGTTTTGTATGACACTTCATACCAACAAATTCGGTATATAATATCCAAAAACCACATTGTTTAACAAGCAAAGAATACAACCATAACATGTATATTATCTATATACTTAAGCTGGCAATTCCAGTCTTTTCTTTTCTACCAAGTATTTCTGAAATTCTCTTCCAGCATTCCCTTTTCATTTTACAATAATCTATCAACATCAACAGTGGCGCTATACACATGACACATAGTCCAAAGCGAGTATAGTCAAATACTAATACCCTTGGACTTGCACTTTGAAGTAGATCACCTTTATCACATATTTGGCATTCTTTCAAAATCCATTCTTTAGTAATCTTTTAGTGAAGTAAACATTTTACCTACAACTTTTATTCATCCTTATCATGACAATTTTCATGATCATGCTACTATAGCTTATAAAGGTGATTTTCAAGTATAATGCAACTTTGCAAAACCTTTTGGAGGATTAGGACGTCTAGCATCTCCAACCTTCGCAAATTCTCGTCAAATATGAGAACATATACTCTATCATGTCACAACCAAAACATTGTTTTAGACATCGCAATATCTTTCACACATGATGGTTCCTGAAACATTTATTCCAGCTCATAGATAAACTTGATATAAAAAACAATCTTTTGAATATCAAGAATCATGGAGGCAAACATGATACATTAGATACTAACACTGGGATTGTTACTCTTGATCTAATACTGATTATTAAACTTCACGGAGTAAACAGAGTTTACTGAAAGTTTGCAATAGGACTTTTAAACTTTCGATTGACACTCAAAACAATACGATACCAGTTCGTAAAGTAAATATCCAGAATTCTATAGTTCTATTATCTCAACTATAACTAAGCATAAGGTGGTGAATTGGATGCCAATGACTACAACTAATTTTGCAAATTCACTTTAATTTAATTTAGGATAAATTGTGTTCAACTTTAATCATATTACCTTTTGAACTCCCACTCAAAACCAACATCTCTCGAGTCGTTTTGGTGATTATACGAACCAAATCCACTACACCAAGTCTGATTATCACGAGAGAAGATGTAGCTTCAAAGGCGAACAATCAACATGTTCATCATATCATCCATATGACTCATGCTTTACCTTTCGGTATTCCGTGTTCCGAGGCCATGTCTGTACATGCTAGGCTTGTCAAGGTTAACCTTAGTATCCGCATGTGAAAATCTGGCTTGCACCCATTGTATGCACACATAGAATCTATCACACCCAATCATCACGAGATGCTTCGAAACGACGAGTCTTCGCAACGGTGCCTACTAAGGATGAACACTTTATTACTTGATATTTAGTGAGAGGGATCATCTTATAATGCTACCGGCACGATCTAAGCAATACAAGATGCATAAAGGATTAACATCACATGCAATTCGTAATATGTGATATGATATGACCTTTCTTCTTGTGCCTTTGATCTCCATCTCCAAAGCACGGATATGATCTCCATCATCACTAGCGTGGCGTCAAGGTCCGTGGCACCGCTTTATGGTTGTCCATCACCAATAACAACTATTACAACTACTTGGAATAAAGCTATTACATGATGAATAGACACACATGTCTTAAACAAAATTTAAAGACAACCATTAGGCTCCTGCCGGTTGCCATATTACAATAAGGATCATTGCATACATCAAATATAATCACATTCACATCATGGCCATATCACATCACAAACCCCTGCAAAAACAAGTTAGACGCCTCTAATTATCTTTGCATATTTTACGTGGCTTGGGGCTTTCGAATAAGAACTGTTCTTACCTACGAACAATAACCACAACGTTGATACAAGTGTTATCAAGTGCAAAGTGTAAGTTGGATCTTCACTATGGCGGGAGAGACAGACACCCACAAAGCCACTTGTGTAATGAAAGTTGCATGTCGAGCGTGGAGCAAGTCTCATGTGCGATGACATGTAAGGTTTGCCCGGGCCGTATCATCCCACCATCTCGCAAGATGTAAAGTACATGAAAGCAAAGTGACAACACAAGCATCAATGCCCACAGAACCATTGTGTTCTATTCGTGCAACAGATCTACGCATAGATACAGCTCTGATACCACTATAGGGTTCGTAGCAGGGAAAACAAAAATTTCTACCGCAAGAACAAACAAAACCAAGATCCAATCTTGGGAAAAGCCAAGATCTAATTTATGAGATAAGTGCAACGAGATAGATTGGAACTAACCCTTGTAGATCAAAAGCATTTTGTGAGATCAGATATCATGGTTGATGTAGACGATCACTTGCCGATCTCAAGATCAAGTAGACGATCCTTCCGGAGCCGTGTTCTGGAAGCACTTCCACACTCGGTCACACATACGGGTCGATGTAGACCTTCCTCTCTCTGTTCTAGCAGGCAGCGGAGGTGGTAGATCTCCACGGAATCCCAACAACACGATGACGTGGTGGTAGTGGTGGAGAAGGACTCCTGCAGGGCTTCGCCTAAGCCAGAGCAGGAGGAAGGAGGAGGAGCAAGGTGGCGGATAGGTTTGGGTGGAACGGTCAAGGGGGAGGCGCCCCCACCCCTCTTTATATAGAGGGGGTGCGGCCTAGGGCTGCCCTCCTTGGCCCTCTAGGTCCGGTGCGCCAAGGGAGGGGGGAGATTTCTTCCCCCCCAAATTTCCCCTTTTTCTTTCTTGGTTTTCAAGCAAACTTCATGGAACCTTCTAGAACCTTCCGAAACTTTCTGAAACCTTCTAGAAGCTCTATAGAATACTCCGGAACGTTTCCAAAACCCAAAAATTGATCTCCATTATATGAAGCTTATTCTCCGGACAATTCTAGATCTCCTCGTGATGTCCCGGATCCAATCCGAGACTCCGAACAACATTCGGTCTCCAACGCATATTCCATATCTACCTAAAACAACATTGAACCTTAAGTGTGTCACCCTACGGATCACGAACTATGCAGACATGATCGAGACACCTCTCCGATCAATAACCATCAGCGAGAGCTAGAGATCCATAATGGCTCCCACATATTCAACGATGACTTCATGATCAATAAAACCATTAACATACGACACTGATTCCCTTTGTCACGCGATACTCTACTTATCCGAGGTTTGATCATCGATATCTCCATACCTAGTTCAACCTTGTTACCAATAAGTACTCTTTACTCGTACTGTGGCATGCCATCCCTTGTGACCTAGTCACATGCTTGCGAGATAATTGGATGACATTCCACCGAGAGGGCCCAGAGCATATCTATCCGCCATATGGATGGAAAAATCTCATTCTTGATCTATGCGCTTCAACACATACTTTCAGAATATCCAATGCCACCTTTATAACCACCGAGTTACGAAGTGGCGTTTGATGTCATCAAAGTACTCATCCGGTGATGGTGATTAACATAATCTCATAGTCGAAGGATTAGGTTACTATGTATTTGAAAGCTTGTAGCAAAACAAACTTAATGACTTGATCTTATGTTGTGCTTACTATGGGTGTGTGTCCATAACATCATTCTCCTAATGATATGATCTTGTTTTTAATGACATCCAATGTCCATGATCGGGAAACCATGATCATCCATTAATCAACAAGCTAGTTCAACAAGAGGCTTACTAGGGACTCTTTTATGTTTACAAAACACACAAGTATTAGTGATACCTAATAATACAATTATAGCATGGGATGTAAACATTCATCATAAACACAAAGATATAATAATAACCATTTTATTATTGTCTCTTGGGCATATCTCCAACAGAAACGTGTATGATGATCTGAACCTGATTTCAGTGTTGCTCTTAGTCCCCTATTATATGTATTTATATATCTTAAAATGATTCCAAGTTGAACCTTTCTTAAGAAAATGATTTAATTCAACTTCTTAACTGTTTGCAGATAATAGATGATGTGTTTAGCTTCATGTGTACAATAAGCATATTTAGTATTACTAACTAGATTCGAGTTACAGATCTGTTAGGGACTAGATACCCTACTAAGTACATAGAAATATTCATGCTCTGCTTATTGTTACATAAGAGTTAGTAATTGGGGTATAATAGATGGTAGTATGGTTTTATTTTAATGTTTGGAGCACAAGCAAGTGATCAGGTTTACTTGTTGATATAAAGGATGTACTTAAAACTATCTAATGTATATGTTGGTGTCCTTATGCCTAATGCCTTTCTGTTTTGAAATTGATTGGATAAACTTGATAAGACCAGATGCTCTACATGTTTGTAGACTATGCCCATGATTTGATAATCTCTAGCTAGTTTAGCTAGAGAAATTATTTGAGGCGGCTTTCGGATGGTCCATGAATGTATTATACCTGGTTTGAATGTCTTTTTGGTTTGGCCAACCCTATGGCTGCTGCCAGTGCATCTGCCACTATGATGCCTCCCTTTGGAGTGTACACAGTGGTAGCTCTCACTAGGTAGTTGGATACTGAGATGATTTATCCATGAGACATTAATGGGGTTGCCAATGATGCTAAGGCTGAGTCCAAAAATCTAAATAAGAACAAGTATTTGGTTGTTACCCAAAACTTGATGATGATTTTGCATATCACTCTTTGCAATAATGAGAGTATCACTCTAACCACTCCTTCTAGATGAAACTCTAGTTGAAGGGTAGATGAAACTGGTTGATGTGTATTATTTACCTTGTTCTCCTAGATCTTTATGCAAGATATAAGATCAGATGCTACATGATCTTTAGTTCAGATGATGTTTACCTGCTGTTGGTTTATGGCATGCTGTAGATCTTGATATATTACTATGGATTTTGATCTACTTGAGTCTCTATTACTTCTCTACTACTAACAGCCTGCTTCTCCTCAAGCTATTGCTGATCTTGATCTTCCTTGCTGATTACTTGATCAACTGCTGATGTATGCATGCTCCCCTTCTTCTACTACTTGATCTGCTCTTGGATGGATTATTTAAGCAACCAAAGCTGATGATATGGTGGATTGATCAGTGTGTTCTTGAGAGAAAACTGATAAGAACAAGTGATGTTCTTGGTGGTGTTCTTGGCTAGTTTGGATGGTGATAAGATGAAAGTTGTGCTCTAGAGTATGGGGAGATGGAATGGTAGTTTGATGCTACGGTTGTGCCCTTCCTTGTGCACTTCCTGTGCTAGTTGTGGTGTTGAAAACACAGCATTTCCATGATGTTGTGTAAGCTGCTTACATATGGGACCTACAGGGTTCAAGTTTCCAAGGCTATGACTCCTTCTTGGAGATGATATCAAGTAAAGGCTTGATATTTCTTGATGTTTTACCTTCTTACCTTTTTTATCTAGCTTTGGTGAAACTTGCTCCTAAGCCTATGATGTTGTATTGAGGCTAAACTATTGTGATAAGAACATATATTGGAATTTGGCCCCTTTTTATATGAATACTCGATGATGAATTCAGGCTCTAGCATCCCTAGGCCAAATCTGAGAGTTTAACTAATTAAATAACCTCTATTTATTATTATTTAGCTTGTTTGTTTATATCTCTTACATGACAAAGATAATGAAGATATGAAAGATGAAGAAAATAGATAGGATTAGTTTGTAGGGTTCATTTTCTTATTTTTACTAAATGTTTATATAGGATTTTCTTTTAAACACTTGTAATAATAGAGTATCTTTGTATACAATAAAGAGTACTACATCTTCCAAGTATTGTAATTTCCTTTTTATTGCCTTTTTTTTATTGTATTCTTATCTTTCCATTTAAATATTTGTAAAAGAACAATGTAATATTATTATTATTGTAATAAAGTAACCTTTTCTTCCTATATTATAACTTCTCTTCCACTTTCATCTTCTATTTGAACAGTTGTAAATACATTGTAATATTGTTCATAAAGATATTCTTTTATTCATTCATGTATCATATTTATTTATTGTAATACCCTGCATCATTTTAAATTACTTAATCATACAATTTAACTTTATTTGTTCTAATTACTCTATTATAAATTTACCTATAATGATATTATGTTACTTTATTCAAGAATTTTCATTCTATTTCTTCGAAGTATTTAAATATTCATAATTCAATAGGTGAATTTTCTAAATTCTTTTAATCAAATTTGAAATTCAAATACATGTTTGAACAACTCCCCCCCAAATTTTTTTTACAAAAGTCATGTTAAAATCTATTGCACTTGCTCTGACGTGCTCATCAGTACAAGAGAGATCTCAATCCCTCTATAGGTCTTCTAGTTTTGCGTAAAAATTCCCCGAATTTTCTTATGCATGAATGCAATGCACACACATGTGGCCTCTCTATTCCTAGGTGCTAATCTTGGGATGTTACAGTCTACGGCGCCGGCCTGCCAACCGCCGCCTGTGGCGCTGGCTAACCCTCCGCTCCGTGACGGCGCCCCGACCTCTCCTCTCTGTGCTAGTATCTTTGTCGACCCCGTCGTCGTCTCTTCTTCCTTGCCCTAGATCTGCCGGCTTTGCGTCGCCATGGCTTCGCCCTGGCGGGGATCCGACTGGGTCGCCAGTCTCTGTGTCTCCCTAAGCCACCATGAGCTGATGTTGCCTTGGCTTGCTGCCTTTGTGCTAGGACGGAGCGGTAGGCAGCAGCAAGGTCGGGCCTTCCTCAAGGTGGGGGTGTGTGCGACCAGGGTGATGACACCGCCTGGTGCTTGCAATCGACGGCGGCAGACTTCGTGGGTTGTGCGTCCTTGCTGACGGTGTACGGGTGTGGTCTTGGCCTTGCCAGATCCGTTCTTGGTGCTACTTCATGTGTAGGTGGTGGCGGTCATCGGGTTCGGTAGCAGTGCTTCTTGCGGTTGGTGGTGTGGTGGCGAGGTTCCCAACCTCCGTCCCCCACCTCCGCCCTTTGGAAGTTCATCGGATCCGGGGAGAAGATGGTCCCTTGGTGCGCTTTGTCCCTCTCGACCTTTGCCATGTTGGAGATATGCCCAAGAGGCAATAATAAAAGTGATTATTATTATATCTTTGTGTTTATGATGAATGTTTACATCCCATGCTATAATTGTATTATTAGGAAACACTAATACATGTGTGTTTTGTAAACATAAGAGAGTCCCTAGTAAGCCTCTTATTGAACTAGCTTGTTGATTGATTGATGATCATGGTTTCCTGATCATGGACATTAGGATGTGATTAATAACAAGGTGATGTCATTAGGAGAATGATGTGATGGACACACACCCATAGTAAGCGTAGCATAAGATCAAGTCGTTAAGTTCGTATTGCTGTAAGCTTTTAAATGCATAGTAACCTAATCCTTCGACCATGAGGTTGTGTTAATCACCATCACCGGATGGGTACTTTGATGACATCAAACACCGCTTCGTAACTGGGTGGTCATAAAGGTGTCATTGGGTATTCTGAAAGTATGTGTTGAAGCGCATGGACCAAGATTGGGATTTATCCATCCAAATGACGGATAGATATGCTCTGGGCCCTCTCGGTGGAATGTCATCTAGTTAGCTTGCAAGCATGTGACTGGGTCACAAGGGATGACATATCACGGAACGAGTAAAGAGTACTTATCAGTAACGAGGTAGAACTAGGTATGGAGATGCTGACGATCAAACCTCGGATAAGTATAGTATCGCGTGACAAAGGGAATTGGTTTCGTATGTAAATGGTTCAATCGATCACGAAGTCATCGTTGAGTATGTGGGAGCCATTATGGATCTCCAGGTCTCGCTGATGGTTATTGATAGGAGATGTGTCTCTGTCATGTCTGCATATTCACGAACCGTAGGGTGACACACTTAAGGTTCGAAGTTGTTTTAAGTAGATATGGAATGTGCGTTGGAGACCGAATGTTGTTTGGAGTCTCGGAATGGATCCGGACATCACGAGGAGATCCGGAATTGTCCGGAGAATAAGATTCATATATTGGGAATCATTTTCTGAGTTAGGAAATGTTCCAGAGTATTTGTATGAGGGTTCTAAAAGGTTTCGGAATGTTCCGGAAGGTTCTGGAAGGTTTCTTGGAGTTTGCTTGAAAACCAAGGAAGGGATCAAAGGAGTCCTGGTGGGTCAAGACTAGGAGTCGTGGGGGAGGAGGACTCCTCCCCCTCCCCAATCCGCCGGCCCTAGAGGAGGGGAGTCCTACAAGGACTTCCCCTCCCCAAGGCGCCCCCCCCTTAAATAGAAGGGCAGGGGCGCCCCCTCCAAGCCCTGCTCTCATAACTCCCAATCTCTGCCGCCTCTCTCCTCCTCCTTTCTTCTGCACAGGCATAGGCGAAGCCCTGCAGAATTCTCTACTCCACCACCACCACCACGTCGTCGTGCTGCTGGGATTCTGTGGAGAAGATCTACTACCTCCGCTGCTCGCTGGAACGAGGAGAGGAAGGTCTTCTTCGATTCCGCACGTGTGACCGACTGCGGAAGCGCTGCCGAAACGCGGCGCCGGAAGGATCGTCCACTTGACCGACTGCGGAAGCGCTGCTGGAACGCGACGCCGGAAGGATCGTCCACACGATCTTGAGATCGGCAAGTGATTGACTACATCAACCACGAGATCTAATCTCGTTAACGCTTTCGGATCTACGAGGGTTAGTTCCTATCTATCTCGTTGCACATGTCTAATAGATTAGATCTTGGTTTTTATGTAGATTAGATCTGGGTTTTGTTCGTCCTTGCGGTAGAAATTTTTTGTTTTCCATGCTACGAACCAATCATGCCATGGTACTGTTTTCATGTCCCACAGTATCTTTTATTGGTCGTGCATCTCCGATAGGCTCTTGCTTTGTCTGCAGCTCCTCCAATTCCTCTCCGGCCGCCAGGGGGCTTGCCAATGTAGGGGGATGGTTGAGGACTGGTTCAAAGCGGCGTGTTGGCAAGGTGTGAGAGGGGAGCGACCGGTGGCCCAGACGAAAGTCTTGCCTAGCGATGATGACACCCATGGGTGCCATTCCCCTTCTTGGAGGCGTCGTTGAGGTGCCTTCGCTTAGCTCTCTCTCTTGGTCTAGCGTTTCTAGGTGAAAACCTCGTCCCTTACTGGGCGGGCGACGACGACATCTGGTGCCCGAGAGGCGTCGCCTTGAAACCTAGACTCGCGATGGTGCTACTTTGCACTTCTGGTCGTCTTCGTGTACCGGTGGCAATGCTCGAGGAGACGACGCCTTGGTGATTCTGGTGAAGGTGGGGGCTTGATCCGGCAACGTCCGTAGGTCTTCAAGTGTAGAGTTTGATGTCAAGCCTTGTGTTTGTTGTAGTCTTTCTCTCTGTTTTTTTAGGCGTTGTTCTTCTCTCGTGTACTTCCATTGTAAGATGGTATCCCGAGCTGGTCCGTTGTTTGTACTCTGGACGGTTAAGGGCTTTGTTCAAAGCCAGGCTATTGGAGCCTTTGATTAAAAAAACAAGAGAACATTAATTTAGGTCGGAGAGAGTATCTTAACCGTAACCCATGCATAAGTAGCGAAATCTATTGAAACCTCGTCTGTAACCTTTGAGTTGCAGCCGCATGTTGCAGCAATTCAGCTCTACACAAATCACAACACAATCCACCATCCGGGAGTCAGACCAAGAATTGAAACCAAGTCTTTCTTTAGCTGAACTAAAACTAGCAAAACAGTTATTCCCTAGTATTACAAAACCCTCCCGACTAAACCCTCGCCTCGTGGTCTTCTCCTCCTCGTGCGCTCCCGATGGCTGCGATCACAACCCTCCTGCACCACCCACCTCCTGCCCTCCGACGCGGCAGACCTCCGTCATACCCCTTCCTCTGCTTCGCCTCGTCGCGGCCGATCCTCCACCGGTCCCATGCCGCTGCGATCCCTCCGATGGCTCCCGTCGCTGCGCGGGGCAACGAAGACGACGACGACGCGCTCCCCAACCCAGAGCACCGCCGGAGGCCGCTCCGCCTCTCTATGCCGCTCTTCGCCGCCGTGACGGTGGCGGCGAGCCCACAGGCCGCGCTCGCCCTTTCTGGCGGCTCATGCGGCGGCTACGACGACTCCAGCTCGTCGTCATCCTCCTCTTCGTCTTCGTCTTGGTCTTCGTGCGATGACTCCACTACCGATTTCATATATTGGTCGTCCGGTGACTCCACTACTAAGCCGGAGAAGGAGGGGGCTGCGGCGAATCATGAGTCGGTCGGCACAGCGCCGGCTCCTCCGATGTCCCCGAGCGAAGTGTGGTTCTGGGGCGGCATCGCCGTGGCGTTCACCGTCATGGTCGTGGTCGTCGCCGCGAAGAACGGCTGGATACTACACCAGACGACCTCCGTGGTTAAGCTCCAGGTCCTCTCCCGAGTCCTGACTCCTGATTCGTAATCCAAATGCAGTTCAGTTCAGGACTTCAGGTTCCTTGACCACTTTTTTTTTTCTTTCACAATCCAGGTTGCCGTGCGGGGTAGGGAGATGGTAAAATCGGTCCAGAAGGATCTGAATGCGATGGCTGAGAGGGTGCAGGCTTCGAACCGACTCTGGTACAAGTTCATATTGAACGGTATTGCTCGCTGTTCCTGCTGCTGTGTCTCCTCTGTTTTAGTTTGTGATTTTGAAACAGTAGTACTACTTCAAATCTGAAGTTTACGACCTTCTCAAATTTGGAATGTCTAGTCATTCCTTGTATCGCGTTAAGCAAATCAGGAAAAAGTTAGCTTGGACAGAATGTAACCAGTCAGGTGGCTCTGGTGTAAGAAGTGCAGTGGCAACTTTACTTTGGAACTGAATTTAGATGTATCATCAACATGATAATAACACTTGGAATTTAGATATTTACTTGATGACCATTCAGGTATTCAGGTGGCTCCCAGGTATGAACATAATGACAAGTTTGGAACTGAATTTAGATGGATCGATCACTAAAAACACAAGGAATCTAGATGATGTGTAATTTTCATAGAAAATAGGTTGAAGGATTTTTTGACGAGACATACATGTATTTTGATTTGCATATATGTTATACGGATACATGCCTACTGTTAGCATTCACTGAAACAACCCTATTTATATTTAACCAGAGACATGGAGGGTATAAAGTGTGTACATACTGAGTAATGCACAATGTTGTTCACGCGTTCACATATTAATGGACATGAGCAAGGTGTCCATCAATACTTAGCTTATCAGAGGATTAACATTAACACTACTATTTGGTCTATTCTGACGATTCACCTTTTTTACAGAGACCATGTATACCTTACGTCGTAACCATTATTTCTGCATCTCTTCAAGCTTATCAGTGAGTACATTCTTAAACCCTTTTTGGTGGATACGAAGTATCAGTTAGAACCTCCTGGTGTCGGATACTTTTATACACTCTGCTCCTTGTTGTGAGGACGTTTTATATCATGTACGGAGTATGTATTTGTATGCACGCTCCCAGCAGAGTAACTCACTGAATCTTGGAATGTTCCGTTAATTCCATCTACTTTAGGTTGTCGCGAAAGCTGGAGATGACTCTTGGAAGTGGCATTTTGAAAGAATCTCTGCCCAGGAGAGGAGCAAGTTTGATGAAGAAACGCTTTCGAACTGGAACGGGATCAAGCGAAAGAAACCCTACTCCATGAAAACAGATGGCAGCAAGAACGAATACATAGTGGTATGCTCCACTGAAGTGGCTACTACTGTATTTCTTTTGTCATCCCGGGATTATCATATACTGAAGTTTTCCTTTGCCGTGATGAAACGTGGATGTTTCATTCTACTGTAAATTTGCAATGAACTGAGAGCTGTATTTTTGGTTGATCCCCATACTCTCCAGGTAACCGTTTTTATTGCTGCTAATGGATCAATGAACCTCCCCAAGGCGATCAGAAGCTCTGCAGAACTGGATGCAGTAGCGGCGAGCCTCAGCTCTACGCCTGAAAGTAACATTCGGGTATGCAGATCGTTTCCTTGGCGTTCCATGAGTTACCCAATTGGACACTATTACTCGGGTATGCAGTAGCTTAGTTTGTTGCATTGCTAATTGATCATACTATTTCAGGGTATTCGAGTCCTATGGACGCCTCAAGACGCGGATGATGTTCTCTCGGAGGAGAGGATGCGGAAGGATTACCCAAACCTGAAACCCTTCGCGTGATGAATAGGACTGCGTTCACGACTCCGCCCTTGGATCAGAGATCGGGTCACCGTTTGAGCCAGAACCATATATGGTTGGAAGAACATTTGCAGATGTTAGTTTATTATGGTATTAGCTCGATTGAGTGATGGTTGGAAGAGCATGAGTGTTACATTTTCGTTTCTTATTTTCTAAACAATGTTATCCTTCTGAAAAGGATTGTATCCGCACAATTCAGTTATGTAGCCATGTGGGTTTAACCCAGGCACATTCCACAATATGCAACAAAAATGATGGTAAGAATTTACTTCCTCCGTCCTTATATACATGATACATACGTATTTGTATGCTCACTTTTGATCATTAGTTTGACAAAAAATTATTACCATTGAATTCCTATTTGAGAAAGTTTTCAATGGTACCATATTTATGACATACCTATCACGTATTGGTCGATTTGATTATTAAAGTTAAATAACGTAAAATAAAGACGTAAAATAAAGAAATAACACAGTGGGGGACTGTTTATGTGTCAAAAAAAGGTAAAATAAAGAGGCCATGTATATAGTAGGGACACAGTAGTGCCGTGTAATGTGCTACCGCATGAATGCTTACATTAAAAAGTTGTCGTTCCTACTTTCAAAAATAAATAGATAAAAACATAAAATAAAATAAACTACCATTGTCTTCGACTGTTTTAATTATGAGATTCATACATGTTATTCGTCACCAAGATTATTTCTTTCACAATTTTTCCGCATCTTATAAACACATTGTGAAAGACATCACTAGTCATTACATACCATGTCTATTTCCAAAATCATGTTTATGTCGAAATCTTCCCCCATTTATTTTTCCGTGGCTCATTTTTATTGCTTACTAAGAGAAGGTTTCGGCTAAAAAATTACTTTGTCTATATGTTTTATGTGATATGAAATTGTAATTATAAGTGCTGTTGAAAATAAAAAATTCAAAACGGAGAAACACCGCCCTTGCATAGATAGATGTATATAGCTAATTTATTTCTTTATTTCAGTGTGTTTACAAAAGAGTACAAGTCACAGGTCACATAATATTGATACATGAATCAACCATCTAAGTTAAACAACACAAAACACCTTTGCATCAACATGTAATCTACTGTGAACCAGCCAGATGCATTTTTTGAACAAATCTCGTGCAATCGTTTCCAAATGACTACACCTAGTATCCATGATCTCCCGCTTCTCCACCGGCTATAAACCTAGGTAGCAAAGGGAATATTGCAAGAAGAATGAGCTCTTCTCATGTTAAAAAAGCTATGTACATTCATATGGCCCAAAGAAAAAAACAAATTCCCACACAATTTTGAATGTTATACTTCTTATCAATGACATTCAACCAATTCCAAACATATTTGTGATATTAGTTAGAGGTGATAGATTAAAGGCCATATAAAAAATATACTATATAAGTCTAGAAAAAGGGCAAGAGATAAATAGATGTTGTATTATTCTCTCTATTTTCATGACAATTCCTCTCGGCAAAGTTATCTTTTATTAAAAGCACTTTGCGGTAAAGGAAGCACAGTAAAATCCTAATTTTTGGTGGCACTTTTATTTTACAAATATATTTGGAAGAAATCTAGTATCACCATTCATCAAGTCTATATGCATAAATTTGATCGTGAAAGCACTAGTTGATGTTTACTTCCAAATGAAGACATCCGGCTGAACAGATAATTGACAGTCATCAACCCTTGAACTAAGTGTAACCAGTCTGTAGATTTATTCTCTGTCAAGACCGCTCTACAAGCTATATAGTGGGTTTCCGATGTAGAACATCCCACCGAAACTTCTTTCTGTTGTACAATGTTATATAAGGATCGATACTGATTAGAAAGTGGTGAATCTCCAAGCCAAATTTCTTGTCAAAGTTGTGCATTCAATCCATTCCTAACATCAAATGATCCTCTATAAAAATCCTCTTTAACCAACATTTGAATATTTCCAAAACCGAGAGTCCATTGGATTAGGTTTGACTTGAGATGAAGTTTTGGAGTGTAGGGATTTTCTTTGCAGCTACTCTTGTGCCAAACATCTTCCTCATTCAAGAAGTTTAAATAGTGACATGCTAATTAGACATTTATTTTTTGTTTTTAACACCTG
Organism: Avena eriantha; assembly: GCA_910589775.1. Lineage (NCBI taxonomy): Eukaryota > Viridiplantae > Streptophyta > Magnoliopsida > Poales > Poaceae > Avena > Avena eriantha. The sequence goes on along the minus strand of OU342746.1, from coordinate 166,444,477 downwards.
CACTCCTAATCCACCACGATCCTTTGGTAGACAGATTTTTTTTCGAAATTGAGGTGTTACCCCCGGCCTCTGCATGAAAATGATGCACACAGCCTGCTAAACTTTACAAAGAGAATACAAAGATCAATCGAAGCCACCTCTCTAAAACAACTTGATGAAGGGGTGGCCATGTCAGAATACTCTAACCGCATACCAACGCACATCATCAACATACCGGAGGTCCCGAAACCGCCCCATGGCAGGTCAGGAGCACAAAACGGTCCAGCTGATCCGTAGCGCACACCATCGTGGACACTCAATCTTCTGCTGCCGCCGTCTTCCGCCAATCCATATTCAGGAGAGATCAATGTAATGACCTTGCGAGGCCTACCATCGATGCTGCCATGACGCCAGATGGTACCACCGCCCTGCGCACGTCCATCAACAAGCACGTGTGATCGCCATCGAGACCTGTCGGCGCCATGCCGCCGAGTCTCGCCACCCGACGCAGCTAGAGACCTCCAGAAGATATGTCGCCTGTAGCACCTACCGCACTGGGCATGACTGAGCGTAGCACCTGGCGGTTAGGCATGACTTGACATCTCCACTAGAGTCTCTGTGCAAGATGAAGCCGCTCCACCACCAGCCTCTACCATCCAGCGCTGCTCTACAAGCAATGCTCCCAAGAGAGAATACGACACCAAAGCGCCACCATCGCCTGACCCGGAGTAGCATGAGTGGCCTGACCTCTAGCTGATGTATATTCCAAAAACGATGCCCTCAAGAGGGGAATCGATGCCAAGCGCCGCCATCATCCGACCCGGGAGACCCAGATCTGGGGTTTCCCGCGGAACAACTCGAGTGAAGTGACGACACCAGCGAAGACGATGCCTCCAACAAGGTAGCGATGCCGAGTGACGCCGCCATCGTCCGCCAAGATCATAGTCAAGGCTCAGTTTTCACCGGCTGCCATGTCCCCTCCATACTCGACGCCGTCTAGAAATTCACCACCAGAGATCGGCGTGAGATCCCGAGATCCTCCACACCAGGTCCCAACGTGGCCGACCACCTCCAGCGGAGGACGTCGCCGCCGCCAAGCCCAGGGCCGCCGCCCCGGCGCCCAGAAGACGTGTTGGCGATGCTGCCTTCGTCGCCGATGCAGGGGAGGACAAGATCAACCGCCGCCTCCGCGAATCAGGCCACCATCCCCACACACCACCACGGATCAGAGGTAGAGAGGGTGCCACCTCCCATCCCTGACCGCAACCAGCAGGCGCCCCGTCGCCGCCACGCCCCGCAGCCTTTGGCCGGTGATGCCTCCGGTGGCGGTGGAGGTGGAGAGTGGCATGGAAGGGGGGCTCGAGGGTGGGGTGGCGGGGGAGGCCCTGGGGCGGTTTAGCGCCGCCGCCGCTCGGGGGTAGGGGTAGGGTTATGTTAGGGTAGGGGTAGGGTTAGGGCAGATGACGTTTCATTTAGTTAGTCTATACTTTGTTTATGGTGATCTCTTTGTTAATGGAATCACGTAAAATCTAACCTCTTGTGTACCCCTTTGAGTATCTCTAGAAAGAAAGAATGAGCACGGGGAAAGAGTGAGCGCATAATCACTAGTGGAGAACGGGCCTCCAGTCCCGGCTCGTAAGGGGCTTTAGTCCCGGTCCTGGTAACCGGGACTAGAGGGGCGGGACTAAAGGCCCACCCACTAGTCCCGGCCCTCTTACCAGCCGAGACCAATGGGCATCCACGTGGCCGTCTCTGCGGGCGTTGGGTGCCCCCCATTAGTCCTGGTTCGTATTACAAACCGGGACAAATGGTTCTCTTCCACGACAGAATTTTAGGCACTTTCTCTGCCGCAACAGAGGATTCAATTTGTATCTTTTTTTTCATTTCAAAATAGTTTTCTACGCTACCACATACCGTACATGTTCGTGCATACATAAGATAACTCCTCTTAAGATCGAGCATACAAATATATACATGATAGTTACACATGGAGATCACAATTATTGGGACTAGAGACCGTCTATTCAATTACACAGTCGAGGATCATCGGCGCCTATTCACACTAAATTCTCCGGCGTCATCTATCATCTCATTCATCAAGAATCCTGCCAGTTCTTCAGCAATTGATACTACGTGTTGCTCTGGTAGGAGCTGATCCCGCATTTTCTCGAACTATATAAGAAAAGGAGATCAATATGAATATCAATCATGATAACAAAAAGTGACGGTAATAAAATAATGTTGTGAATGTATTGCTTACATCGACTCTATAATCATTCAGCTCATTGGTAAACGTGTGAATGAACTCACAAACATAGAATCCACATAGATTCGTCTTCGGTGGCTGCCTCGCGCACTTTACGAGAATAGAATTCAATCAAAATAATAATCCAGCATCATAATTGTATTGAAACTAGAAGTAAAGAGATGCGCGTACTACTTACCGAGACCGTCTTAAACGTCAGCTTCTCACTAAAGTCACCCGTAACCGCACTCTTGAACTGGTTCCAAACCCTACCCGGTAAAGAAAATGAATGAGTTATTTATTACGTGATATCTCAGGAAATCAACGAAAGAGACCGATGTAGCGCGAAAATTACCTCTAGAGCATGTCCTGCATGTCCCTAAACGTTTCCAGGGGTCTCTTTAATGGGTCCATGACTTCAACTCTTCCCTTATCAAGTTGAATGTCTAGCAGAATCCAGTGGAAACTGTACACGTTTATATATACATCAGTAACTCATCAATTACACTTAACATCGAGTAAGCAAAAGAGAATGTGTACAATAGAGTAAGACCCTCATGCGAAATTGTAAGGAAATAGTATGTGGTCACGGAAATTTTGCTCCGTTAGAAACCTTAGAAGGTTTTCCTGCGTCTCCTCGGGTTTTGTCGTTAGCGTCTTTACATGTATTTTATCTGGGTCAATCAACCCAACACTAAAGATTGACCTTCTTTTACATTCCATGATCTTCATTCTGCATAATAATAGAGTACAAAAGGATATAATTAGGATAATTACATACAATGAACTGAACAACTGAAAAAATGAACAATGTATATATAGACAATGAATTCAACAACTTACAGACAATAGCAACTCATGAGACTTTTGTCGAGGGAGTCGAAATTGTATAACTGGAAGAGTTCTGGAAACTCAACATGGACCTCTTCTTCTCGGAAGTATTAGTCATGTGGGACTTTCGCCACGATCATTATTCTCTCCTGCTTTACGACTTTCAAGTACCAGTTATGTAAACTCCGCATTTGTGTTGGCAGTTGTTGGAACTGCTCAAAGCTGACCAGAGGCTTCCCTGGGACATATGTAGGGACTACCTGAGCCTTGGGTAACTTGTCGTCCTGGGCACCTAGAAATTCCTCAACAATCACATTCATAGCGACCGCAAGCTTCTTAGCTTCTTCCATATCCTGCTGGGGAGTGTCATAGGATAACACCTGGAGGGGTGGGATCGATGTTTTGGCTTGTTTCCCGAGCTGGGGGACGTCCATTCTTTTCTCGGTTGCACTTTGACCTGATGATTTTCTCCCGCTTGCACTTCTACTTGATTTTCTCTTCTTCACTTCCTTCTGAAGTGTGCGTCGATAGTCATCTGGCTTATGGTGCAATTCATATTGCGATTTTGTGTTCAGAAAAGAAAGTGCGTACGCTTTTTGCTTCTCGGTGTATACCGGGGCGGGCTCGGGTTTCTTCTTTTGAAGTTGCGCAACACATTCGGCCTTTACGATCATGTCGGTTTCCTCGTCAGTACGATCGTAAGGTCTGATGGGAATATTCTTATGAGGTACTCTTGAGAGGGGCGACATTTGTCGTTTTGGGCTGCTGCGTCGTTTAGTACTAATCGGAGGTTGCGGTGGAGATCGAGATGGACTCGGGTTGTGGTGGTCGTAGTCATGGGGTGGGCTTCTTGGAGGTGATGGAGGTGAAGGTGACATGCGACGACTCGGAGGCGGTGTTGGCTTTGGCGTCCAGCCTGGAAGCTTCATGTCGTTCTTGTCCCATAGAATGATACCACCCAGTACTTCTCAGAGTGTCCTCTCACCTTCAGGTCCAGGGATGTCAAGCTCCATTGAGTCCCACCCCATTGCGATTTCATCCACAGCAACTTTAGCATAGCCAGTTGGAATCTCACGGCCATGCCAGCGTGCGCCAGGTGGACAAGGTAAAGCACATCCGACTGCCACCTTGATGGATAGGTTCTTCACCTTCTGATGGAGCTCACAAGATGCCTGCTCCTTGATTCCATCCACGGGGTAGCCGGGACCGCCATCTACCATACGTGCATCATCAGAAGGGACCTCTGATTCAGCCACGCTGCTTCTCCGCTGAGATGGAAGGGCGGTAATATCGAGTATAGCATCTTGCAGGCGCGCTGCTCCTCGAAGTTCGTCAATCTGTTGCTGATGCATTCAAAGTGTTCCTAGCAACTCGGTGAACCTGTCTCCCTCCTCCTCCTGCCGTCGCCTCTTTGCTCTCTCTCAGGTCCTATAAGTATCTCTGTCTTTGGGAAACCCCATCTCCCACGTATAACTAGGGCCAAGGCCTCGTACACATCCTCCGCGTTGGTCATTCCCGAGGACCTTTGTCAGCAAGTCTTTCTCTCTATCGGGACGGAACTTTGTTGTCCCCGCTTTAATCTCCTTCACCACTTTCTGCCATGTATCCCGGGGTATCCTAATCCCGCCACTGCAAATAAGGTCCCCTGTACTTTCGTCATACTCACTCCCATGCCCAAGGAACCAATTCCTTGCCCTCAGATCCCATTCTTCGCGCATTGGTTCTGGAGTGATCCCTTTAGCAAGCAGCTCATTCTCTTTAGCATCCCACTTTGGCATGGCAGCCGCGTAGCCCCCTGGCCCCAGGTGATGGTGATATTTCTTCATCGCAGCATTTTTCTTGTTTTTTTCGACATTTCCATAGCAGGTTCTGACTCCTTGTACTTCACAAATGCATCCCAGTTAGCCTGCTGCTTCGTTAGATAACATTCAAATATAGGAGGAGTCTTCGTCTTCTGATACTTTTGCCATAATGCTTTCTTCCAGTTCTTAAATAGTTCGGCCATCTTCGTAAGAGTCCACTGCTTGACTTTCTTCCTCAATGCAGCTGTGTCGGCATCATCCTCACATTTTGGCAGGGTGAAATGTGTCATGAGATCATTCCAAAGACCCTCTTTGCACCTGTCGGCGACATACTCACCCTCTTTCGCCCCTTTCGTCTTATTCCACTCTCGAACGGTGATCGGGATGCGCTCCCTAACCATAACTCCGCATTGTTGTTTAAATACAGTTTTAGCCTTTTCGGGTTCCAACGGTTCACCCCGTGGTGATACCACCGTAATTGTATAACACGTAGATGCGTCCAACTTTTTGGTCGGGCCTCGTTTGGAATATTTTTTGCTCGATGTGGAGGCCTAAGAGAAGAAACATTCGTCAATTTATATATATACAACTCAGTTAATGCATCTACTGATCACCAGACTTCATATATATACCTCGCCGGACTTCGTTAAGGGTCCACCGAAGCCGTCGGCTTCTCCACCAACGGAGCCGTCGGCTTCTCCTTCATCATTTCGGTCCACCTCCTCTCCCTCACCGGAGGGGTTCAGATAAATCGACGGAGATTCGGGTGGATTAACATGGGGGGTGTCGTTGATCATATCCTCGAGAATTTCTTCCTATGCTAGGTCTCTTTGGATTGGATCCATAGTTTTCTACAAAATGCACACAATAACATTTTTCATTCAATATTGCTGCATAAAATAATACTAAACAATAATATGAACACGCAATTTGCTACAATAATACTAAACAATAGCAAAATTCTAGTGATGCCCTAACCCTAACCCTAAGTCCGGGCGGCCCGCGAGCACCACCACCCTAACCCTATGTCTAGGGCCCGCGAGCACCACCACCCTAACCCTATCTCCGGGCGGCCCGCGAGCACTACTATATATGCAATATACTACTATATATAATACTATAATATATATACTATAATACTATATACTATAATAATATTACACTACTATATACTATAATAATATTACACTACTAATATATACAATACTAATATTACACTACTAATATATTACACTACTAATATTACAGTACTAATATATTACACTACTAATATATTACACTACTATATACTATATACTATAATAATATTACAATACTAATATTACACTACTAATATATTACACTACTATATACTATATACTATAATATTACACTACTAATATTACACTACTATATACTATAATAATATTACACTATATATACTAGCTATTACAGTAAAAAAAAATATTACAATTCTAAATAAAAAAGAGGAGCCGCCGGCCGGCTTGCCTTCCCCTGCGCCTGGCCGGCTCGTCTGCGCCTGGCCGGCTCGTGCCTGCGCCTGGCCGGCTCGCTCGCCAGCCGCCGGCCTCCCCTGCTGCGCGCGCGGCCGCCGGCCTCCTCCCGTTGTGCGCACGGTCCCCAGGCGCCGCTGCCGGCCTCCCCTTGCTGCGCGCGCGGCCGCCAATCTACCGCGCGTGGCCGCCATCTACTGCCGCCACGTGGAATTACCTGGCCGACGGGGATGCAGGTGTACGGCGGCTAGAGAGGCGGCGGTGCGGCGGCGTCCGTTGGTGACACACCGGCGGCGCGGACGGGCAGCCTGCCGGCGTCGTTTCGTCGTCCTCGCGCGCGAATCCCCTGCAGTAAGTGGAGATGGTGGGGGAGTGAAGAGGCGCGCGATATAAGGGGAAGGACCTTTAGTCCCGGTGCGTGCCACCCACCGGGACTAAAGGGTTTTCGGCACCGCCCAACGCGCGCGCGCCAACGCCACACCTTTAGTCCCGGTGTGTAGCATGCACCGGGACTAAAGGTCCTTCTTTCAAATTTTTCTCCCCAGGGGCGCGCCTGTTTAAAAAAATTTCAATTAACATATTTTTTAAACATTGGAATTTTACAGTTTTTGCATACTTATGAATTTGAGAAAAATTTCAACACGAAAAGTTCTTGAATTTGAATAAGTAATCCAAATCTATTTTCTGTTTTATAAAATAATTATTCTAACTAGTGAAACTAATAACCATTTTGCCATTTTCAATTTAAAAATGCATTAACTATTATATTTTGCATATTTTTGAATCTCACTAAATTTTTAACATAAAAAGTGTTTGAATTTGAATAAGTGATTCAAATAAATTTTCTGTTTTATAAAATAATTATTCTAACTAGTGAAACTAATAACCATTTTGCTATTTTCAATTTAAAAATGCATTAACTATTATATTTTGCATATTTTTGAATCTCACTAAATTTTTAACATAAAAAGTTTTTGAATTTGAATAAGTGATTCAAATCAATTTTCTATTTTATAAAATAATTATTCTAACTAGTCAAACTATTAACCATTTTGCTATTTTCATGTGATTCCGACGCTCTGGTGGTCTTCCTCCGGCGAAACCCTAGACCGGGGGCCCCGGATCGTCTACCCCTATAGCTTTCTCCGTACGAGGGTAGCCCCTTTAGTCCCGGTTGATAAAAAATTTGCGCGAAACCGGTACTAAAGGTCTGTTTCTTCCCGCCTTATTTCTTCCCGCCTTGTTTTTTCCCGCTCGTTTTCTTCCCGCCTTATTTCTTCCCGCCTTGTTTTTTCCCGCCCGTTTTCTTCCCGCCTTTTCCACCGCTTCCCTCCTCTGACTTGCCGCTATTTCTCACTATATATGTAGGGCTAGCAGGAAAATATTTTCCGAGGAGGAACTTCCGAAGATGCCATAGGGTGTGCGCACCAAGGGCATCTTCGAGAAGTTCCGTCACGGGAGATTTCCCAACCCTTTCCTCCATCCATGGGGTTGAAACTCTCCATCCATGGGGAGTCTTTCACGGGCTAGCAGGAAAATATTTTTCGAGGCGAAACTTTCGAAGATGCCATAGAGCGTGTGCACCAAGGGCATCTTCGAGAAGTTCCGCCACGGGAGATTTTCCAACCCTTTCCTCCATCCATGGGGATGAAACTCTCCATCCATGTTGGCTCGTTGAGTTGCTTGCCATGGCGTATCGATGCTCCTTTTATAGGCACGGCGCCGCTTCTACTTTGTCTTCTTCCTCCGACAGGGCGTCGTGTGCTACATGCTTTATCTCATCGAGCAGTGCGTCCACCCACGCGTCCTTATCCCACCGACAGTTTTGTTAGATGACACAAAAACCACCTTTAGTCTCGGTTGCACCCACCAGGCGGTACTAAAGGTTAGCCACCCCCCAGATAAGGCCCTCCCAGATAAGCCTCCCCCAGATAAGCCCCCCCATCTTTTGTCCCGGTTTGAGCCCCCACCCGGGATGAAAGTTTCCCGCGCCACTGCGTTCCCGCGCTTTCCACCGGTTCCCTCCTCTGTCTTCCCGCCATTTTTTCAATATATATATGTACGCTTGGCCTCCATTTACATATCACATCTAGACTCATCATTCTCTTCCCATGGCTTCCATCGTATCTCTAACCACCTGGGAGGCGGAGGCGCTTTGCGCCTCGAACTACCTCTGCCCACCGGGCTACCGCGTCCCCACCGGCTGGATGCTGAGCGCCGGAGGCGTGCCGGTCCCTCCTGTCCCTCTAGGTGTGGAGCGCTGGATGGCCATCACGAACCACTACTACCTCGAGCTCACGCTAGAGCAGCGGAGGAATCCCAACTGGCATCCCGACTATTTCCCGACTTGGGAAGCCTTCTTCATCAATCGGCGTGAGAGGGCGCTCATCAGGCACGAGGAGGACGGCCCACCTCCTTCGAACTTCAACGAGGCCGGCCGTCGGCTGTGGTGGTGCGGCCGGACTCTCCAAAGTGTCATGGCCTACAACACGACCGGCAATAACCCCCGCCTGCGGTACCCTCAAATCCAGCCCACGCGTGCCCAACCTTCAAGGTTTGACTACGGCGACCCCGACGACGACAGCGACGACGGTGCCGGTGACTACGACGACTACAGTGGCGCGTATTACAGGGCTAGGCAGGAGCATGACTGAATCACTCCAACATTAGGCATGTTTCTTAATTTTTAGTTGTGCTATGTATCTTAATTTTCAGTTGTGCTATGTATCCTTAGTGTTTATGGGTTCCTTCTCTTGTGATGGTTCCTTCTCTTTGGGTCATCACCTCCCGCGGCTCAGAACCCGGTCGTCAACGTCTAGTTTGATTGAGCAAGATGTATTACATGAAAGGGGACCATTATGTCTCAAATAAAAGGTTTAATACATTAAATAGATTTATGTCTCAAATAAAAGGTTTCATACATTATTACACATCACCAACATCTAGTGTTGTGGTTTTCTTCTGCACCGTAGCATGGAGAATCTTCATCATTTAACATGATGCTTGGGTCAGTTTTCACTTTGAAGGACGGAATTTCATGAAACTTATTGTAATCTTCTGACATGTCTGTCTTGTCATCCACTCCCACGATGTTTCTTTTACCTGAAAGAACTATGTGGCGCTTTGGCTCATCGTATTATGTACTCTTTTGCTTATCTTTCCTTTTTCTCGGTTTGGTAGACATGTCCTTCACATAGAAAACCTGAGTCACATCGTTGGCTAGGACGAATGGTTCATCCATGTACGCAATATTGTTGAGATCCACTGTTGTCATGCCGTACTTTTGGTCTACATGTACCCCGCCTCCTGTCAGCTTGACCCATTTGCACCGAAACAAAGGGACCTTAAAAGTAGGTCCATAGTAAAGTTCCCATATCTCCTCTATGTACCATAATATGTGTCCTTCTGCCCATTGTCATCTGTTGCATCAAAGCGGACACCACTGTTTTGGTTGGTGCTCTTTTTATCTTGGGTGATCGTGTAAAATGTATTCCCATTTATCTCGTACCCTTGGAAAGTGCATATAGTCGAAGATGGTAACCTGGCCAACGAGTACAACTCATCTCCAACATTGGTGTTATTAATGAGATGTGTCTGCAACCAATTGCCAAAATTCTTCTCGTGTTCCCCTTTAATCAAGGTTTCAGGCTTCCCCGGGTTTTTAGAGCGTAGAATATTCTTGTGTTTCTCGGTATACGGAGCCACCACAGTGGAATTGTGTAGAACTGTGTAGTGTGCTTGAGTGAAAGAATGCCCGTCCCTACACACCACTGATTTCCTTCCTAGTGTGCCTTTCCAGTCATCCTCCCCTCATACCGAGATTCAGGAACACCAATCGGCTTAAGGTCAGGAAGAAAGTCAACACAAAACTCAATGACCTCCTCTGTTCCATAGCCCTTGGAGATGCTTCCTTCTGGCCTAGCACGGTTATGAACATATTTCTTTAAGACTCCCATGAACCTCTCGAAGGGGAACATATTGTGTAGAAACATAGGACCGAGAATTCTAATCTCTTCGACTAGGTGAACTAGGAGGTGCATCATAATATTGAAGAAGGATGGCGGGAACAACAACTCGAAGCTAATGGGGTCTTTCGGAACAGGTTGTCCTCCAGGACCCTTTCCAAAGATTACATCCAAATCCTTGACCATACCAAATACATCAGCACCATTATGGGGGACAGGCTTCGTCCGGGTTTCTGCCTTGCCATTGAAATGCTTGCCTTTCTTCTTTAAGGGATGACTGGGCGGAAGAAAACGACGATTGTACGGGTACACATTATTTTTACATTTATCCAGATATATACTTTCAGTCTCATCTAAACAGTGCGTGCATGCATTGTATCCTTTGTTCGTCTGTCCTGAAATGTTACTAAGAACAGGCCAATCATTGATGGTTACAAACAGCAACGCTTGTAGGTCAAATTCCTGCTGTTTGTGTTTATCCCACATACGTACACCTGGTTTGGCCCACAATTGTAGAAGTTCATCAACTAATGGCCTTAGGTACACATCAATGTCGTTGCCGGGTTGCTTCGGGCCTTGGATGAGCACTGGCATCATAATAAACTTTCGCTTCATGCACAACCAAGGAGGAAGGTTGTAGATACATAGAGTCACGGGCCAGGTGCTGTGACTGCAGTTCTGCTCTCCAGAAGGATTCATGTCATCGGTACTTAGACCAAACCATAAGTTCCTTGCGTCACCAGCAAAGTCCGGGAAGTCTCTCTCGATTTTTCTCCACTACTGACCATCAGCAGGGTGCCTCAACATCCCGTCTTTCTTACGGTCTTTCATGTGCCATCGCAACAACTTGGCATGCTCTTTATTTCTGAACAAACGTTTCAACCGTGGTATTATAGGAGCATATCACATCACCTTGGTAGGAACCCTCTTCCTGGGTGGCTCACCCTCAACATCATCATGGTCATCTTTTCTGATCTTATACCGCAATGCAGTGCATATCGGGCATTTATTCATATTCTCGCACTTCTCACCACGGTAGAGGATACAGTCATTAGGGCATGCATGTATCTTCTGCACGTCTAATCCTAAAGGGCAGACAAGTTTCTTTGCTTCGTACGTACTTGAGGGCAATTGGTTATTTCTTGCAAGCAGCTTCTTCATTATTATCAGCAACTTTTCAAATCCCGAGTCAGTCATACCGGTCTCTGCCTTCCACTTCAACAATTCCAGTGTACTACCGAGCTTCTTCTGGCCATCTTCACAAGTTGGATACAACAATGTGTTGTGGTCCTATAACATCTGCTCGAACTGCAACCTCTCCTTTTCTGTGTCGCAGTCTCGCCTTGCATCACTAATGACCCGACCAAAATCATCAACGGGCTCATCTGGTTCCCGTTCTTCACCCCCTTCTTCTTCATTATCTTCAACTGCGGTATCATCTTATCCAGGGAACATAGATCGGTAGTTGTCATCATCGTTCTCTTCTTCATCGCCGTCTTTCATCATAACCCTTCTTTCTCTGTGCTTGGTCCAAACATTATAGCCGGACATGAAACCGGACCGAAGCAGGTGGCTCTGAATGACTCTTGAGGAAGTGTGAGCCTGCTCATTCCGACATTCAACACATGGACAACACATAAAACCATCCCGCCGCTTGTTCGCCTCGGCCACAAGGCGAAAAGAACGCACGCCTTCTCTGTAAGCGTCAGAGCGTCGGTCACCGTACATCCATAGGTGGCTCATCTGCGTCGTACAACCATGCATATATATCAAACGCAATCACGATGCTTAAATTAGTACCGCGCGGTCAAAACGAGAAAATAGTTGCTAACCTTTTAGGACACTTCAAAACAAAGAGGAGAAACCTTAAGTGTCGCTCTGGCACCTCATATCATATTTTGTCTTGTGTGAACTCAAGTGGCATCGCTCTAATAGGCATTTCACCGAACACCTCTAGTGCATATGAAGAAAAAAAGTTAGCACAAAGTTATACCCACCTCTCACATAGGAAAAAAAACAGGAGAGAGTGGAGGGTTGGGTGCATACATATAGGGCCCGGCCATTAGTCCCGGTTTGAGATACAAACCGGGACTAAAGGTTTTGTCAGGAGCACGCGCGTGTGCCTAGACCCATTTGTCCCGGTTTGTATCTCAAACAGGGACTAATGGTTTCTTACGGACCGGGACAAAGTACCTCGGCCTCCTCGGGCCGTTTGGTTCGGACCATTAGTCCCGGCTCCAGCCACGACCGGGACTAGTGGCCCGAACCACAGGCCCATTTTCTACTAGTGAATTGATGAGAATAAGGAGATCAACATACGGAATAAACTTTTTCATCTGGCAGCTTGCTTTCTTTTAAAACGGTATTTCATTGGTTTCACCGTTCCTTAGTTTGTGAAAGTGAATAGAGACTCGATTTTTTTTAAATGGAATAGATCTTGATTCACATACATCATTTACCGAGAAGTGCTATAATTGTTCCGCTTGGCCATCTTATTTTTCTATAGCAATAAACATTGATAATATTGAATAATATAGGAGAGATGGGTCTCCTTGCATCAAATATTTTTGTGTTTGAAAATAAGGACCTATGCCATCGTTTAATTTTATGCCAACACTGCCTTGGTTGACCAGTTGATTAATCTAGTCATACGACCGGGATGAAATACCTGCAAACGCAATGCATGTTGCAAAAACGACCACTTTTTACCTGTCATAAATTTTCTTAAAATCTACTTTTAGAAGAACGACATGTATTTTCTTTCTACAAAGTTGATGGTTGGTTTCATGAAGTACCACTACCCCTCTAGGATATGATGACCAGGCATAAGATCCATTGGAGTTTTTTGAATAACCCTATGAGTGATCCTGTTATAAGACTTGTACCGACCTTTGTAAAAAATAGAGATAACTCCCCTCGATGAAACTTAGAAAACATGTCCATCATATCTTCCTTTAATATACACTTTTCCTAATTAACAGCTAGGTCGTCGATTCTGTACCTCCGAGCGCGCATCTGCGTTGTGTCTGCCGTGTCTTTGCGGTTTCTAGTGGCTCGCCCAGGTGGCACGGAGACAACGATGGTCTGGGCCGGCGGAAGCACCGGTCTCCGGAAAATAATTCTATAGGACCTGGTCTACAAATTTAGTCTCGTGGATCAAGTTCTGCAAGTGACATGTGTCCAGGAGAGAGAGAAATCACAGCAATTGATTGTCTAAATTATCACAAATGCCACGTGTCATTTACAGAACTTGGTCCAAGGACTAAATTTGTAGACCAGATTCCATAAAATTATTTTCCCGGTCTCCGCCAGCGATCTGGGTATGTCTTGATTTTTTTACATGCAGTCAGCGATTTTCTTATGTGGGAGAACCAGACAGTCTACACGCACACACGAGCAGGTAAGGGCGTGAGGGATGTAAGTGGACGGTCCGGCGGACCGTGGCGGACAGCCGCCTGACTTGTGTTGTCAACAAATAGTTAAGGATTGATTAGTATGTGAGTACATGCTTAGTGAACTAATCGAACGAGGCGGACATGCCTCGGATGCGCAGCGGACGTCCGCCTGCATCGCCGTGAACGCACACATGAGCTGCCGTGAACGCATACACGAGCATGAGTGGTAATGATTTATTCTAGGGTGAGCGGTTCATGGAGTGGTTGGGGTTTTTGATTTATTGGAATTCCACGGTGTGGCCACTAGCTGTGGGTTTAGTTTCCAACAATACGTGTTCTCGTGTATGAGCACCGGCACATTCAGTTTTAGAGATGCGAGTTTGGAACCTCTAGTGTACCCTTATTTTAGTGTAGTTTAAACAAATGAACTAGTTTTCTCAAATGGTGGTGATCTGTAAAGATATAGTTCATTTTTTTTACTAAAGAGGGTAGAGGGTACCCTAAAGGTTACCCATTTGCATCCTTATTCAGTTTTGTGGTACTTTGTTGTCAATTGAGCATATATAGACCAACATGAACAAAAAAATAATCATTTTTTTGGTCTTTCAATCTCCATTTCTTTATGTTTTCTAATTTTTTCTTGACTCATTGTCTCATTCTTGTCACCTAGTCTCTTGGTTTTCACTGACTTGGTTTCTCCATCAGCTATGTTTTTCGGTTATTTGTCCCTCCTTGTTTAGTTTGTTCATTATTTAGCCTCTTAGATTATTTTCTTAATCCACTCATTAGTTTAGTCACTCATTTTTGGCATTTTATTCATTATCTTAGTTATTAATTTGTTTTCATGATCTTTTTTCCTTTGTTTGATCTAAGTTATGTTTTTCAGTATTGTTATTTTTTGGTCTTTCAATCTTCATTTGGTGGGGGGATACCCCCGGCTAGGGTCACGTCGGGATATAAAGGCCAAGCTAGCCGAGGTACGGCTAGGTCAAAGAAAGTGTTGGCCGAGTCACCTCAAGGCAGGCCAAATCACGGAGTAACCCGGACCAGGGGATGTCCACCTAACTGGATCTCAACCGATTTAAGTCGTATGTCGGACAGATGAATCTAACTTATATGCAGGAACATGTGTGGCCGGATCAACTAGGTACGATCCGGGTTATATCAAGCTTGTAAGAGAAGGAAGGTATCTCGCTGGTCAAAGGTGACCACTGTACGCAGAGCGTGAGCGAAGCGGACAGATGCCAGGACCACTGAGGCGTGGCCGACAGAGGTGACGATGCCTATGTCGGATGACGCGGGCGCCGCAGAGGCTTACGTAGCCTCTGCATGGATGACGCTGGGCTAAAGTGACCCGGTCGGCTTACTAAGGAATATGCCTCCATGTATGTCCTAATTGGAGACCTAGCCACCCCTATATAAGAAGGGCTAGGGCCTCTGTAGAAAGGGTTGGTTTTTCTAGTTGATCCCTTGAGGGTTGAATTTTACTAGTGGTGAGAGTAAGAGAGTTCTTCTTCCTCCTCTCCCCAATACAGCTCAGGGAGCACTTGTAATCTGTGGAAGTGAATCAAATACAAATCTACTGTGTGTGGAATCACCACACTATCCCTCCCTGGATTCCCCTAGTGCATTTAGTCCCCACCTTTAGCCTATCCATGGCATCTGCCGTGACACCACCACGACAGTTGGCGTCCACGGTGGGGCTAGCGGCGCTAGCAGGGGTGAAGATCCGGACGGAAAACTTCATCGGCACCGGCGAACGCATCGTCTCCGGGCTCGTTCAGCGCTTTGGAGCGCTGGATTTCGTCAGCGACAACGCTGGCTGCTTCGACAAGCGTCCTCTTCCGCGCAACGGCCTCTTCGTCAAGCTCGGCATGCACAAGATCTACGTTGTTGTCGATGTGTCGTGCGTTCATCCGCGGCACGTCGTTGAAGGAGGCGAGCCACCCCTTAGCGCGGCTCGCGGGGCGCGTATCACTCGCTCCCCGGACCACGCTGAGTTGACGATGACTGCACCTGGCGCTGGCGCAAGCAAGGATCCAGCACCAGATCCGGAGGTAACGCCTACGGCACCAAGGAAAAGTAGAGGTCCTCCTCTAGAGAGGCCAGAGAATGTGCTGCAGCAGGCGATGGATAGCCTGGCGAACCCAGTAGTAGCAGCAGTAGATCCGGCCCAGGCATAGGCCGAGCTAGAGGAGACTAGGCAAAAGATACTAGAGGGTGCAAAAAAGATAGCTGCGGCTCAACAGTCGTTGAACACCACACTGCGTGAGTACGCCAAGGCAAATAAGATAGATGTTGTAAAAGTGAAGGGGAGAAATCTCATGAGTGAAATGAATAGAGAGGGTGATACTAGGATTGAGGAATCAGAAAACTGTTTGTCCGTGGGGCTGCCGAAGTATAGTACCCCGGCAAAGAACCTCCGGGCAGCAGATGCAGCTGCATCCGAGTTAGAAGGTCTGACGGGTGAAGCCCGCCAAAGACAGCAAGATAGGGTCAATGAGCTGGTTCGGATCGCGAACAGGCAAAATGAGGAATTGCTCAGGGCTAACCCGGAGAGAACTGGGGCCTCCAAGATCGTACATTCGGCGTTGGGTAACCCAGAGAAATCCGCTGGAGCTGCATCGTTGCCTCATGGTGGTCCTAGGCGAGAAGAGGTAGTAACCTCGGCTAGGAGGAATAAGTAGATAGTCCCATATGACTCGGCAAGGGCAGGGAAAGGAAAAGAGGTGCAAAGGAATGAGGATCGACGAAGTGTGAGCCGAGGTGAAGCTGGCCGAGGTAACCGCGACCAAGGCAATACCGGTCAAGGGAATGCTGTAAACGGAAATGTCGGACAACGTAATTTGGTAGGTGCAGGGCAACCGCAGCAGCGAAATATACCACGGCAAGAGCGCAGTGCCGGCCAAGGTATGCAGCAGAGAGCAACTCCACCGGAGCAAGATAGATACAATGATGGTGATTCGGAAATGGTGAACGCTGGCTATCCCAGACCGGACTATCACGTGATAGGGTCAAGATTGGGAAGCAGGAACTTGATGCCTGATGACGCCAGGTTAAAACTGGATCGGTTGTATAGGTCGGAGCAAATTGAGTGTTAAGGTCCTTCGGGTCCAGCATGTTTTGGGCCTCGGATCATGAAGGAACCTCCGGTACCTAACTTCTAGTTACCTAGAGGCACGAAGACATATGACGGCAGCACAAAGCCGAAGGATTGGTTGATTAACTATGCAACTGCTGTAAAAATTGCCACATGCAACTTGAGATGGGCTGTGAGATATGTACCCCAGATGTTGGAGGGGCCAGCGAGGGTATGGCTAAACAATTTGCCCTCCTGAAGTATTAACTGTTGGATCGATTTTGAGGAAATGTTTGTTAGCAATTTCTTAAGTACGTATCAGAGGCCCAACAGGCCACAGACCCTGGCAATGTGCAAGCAAAGACCGAATGAGACTGACCGGGAGTTCTTAACCTGTTGGTGCACTGTGCGAAACTCCTGTGAGGGCGTGATTGAGTCACAGGCCATAGCTTGGTTTGCTCAGGGATGCAGATATGCGAGCATGCTATGGCAAAGGTTGCAGAGGGATATGCCAACTACCTTGGCATAAACGATCCGAATCGCTGATTCATATGCCTTGGGTGATCCGACTCAGCCTAGGCTCGTGTCAAACAAGTCAAGCGAAGAGTACTACCAGCGAGATGGAGCCGGATCATCCCGGAGAAATGATTACCGGGGTAAAAGAAGAAATGATAGACCAGATTACCGGTACAGTTCGCAACAAGTTGCACCTGTGAATCAAGATCAGCCCGGAGCAGGAAGCAACCAACGTCAGAAAACTAGAGGACAGCAATGGACACAAGGAATGATGGAAAGAAAACTTGGACGCTAGAGCAGAAGAAACAGTGGCAAAAAAAGAAGGACCGTCCGAGGTATACCTATGAGGCAATGCTGGATCAGCCGTGTAAATTTCACACGCCAAATCCGAGTAACCCAGTGGGTCACACAACCAGGCAATGTGAATGGATGCGGAAGATAGAACAAAGTGGTTCGGGGAATGCTCAGGCACCTCGGAATGATCAACCTTGGTAGGAGTTACCCCTGCAGCAATTGATTTCCGAAGCGAACACGCAATAGTTAATGTTGCCTCCCCCTCCGCCGAGGTATGACAACCATGAGAGAAGGGATGCAGTGCATCAGGTGGAGAACCAAAATCAACCGGATCAGAGGTACCCCGGAAACGAGGGGAGGAATGAGTACAGAGAGCATCATCAAAGTTACTGTGTGTTCACCACAGAAGAGACAGACAGGAAGAGCTTGCAGCGCCGACATATGGAAGTGAATGCGGTAATGCCAGCAGTGACGAGGTATATGCCTTGGTCGGACCAGGAAATTACCTGGAGCATCAAAGATCATCCCAAGCTTATGCCAAGTCCTGGTTCATATGCGCTAGTGTTGGATCCGACATTCATTGGGCCTAACATCAATGTGAGGTTCTCAAAGGTGCTAATTGACAATGGTAGTAGCATTAACATCATGTATGTGGACACGATGCGCAAGTTGGGTATCTCGGAGAACATGCTCCAAGCTACAAGGACAACTTTCCATGGCATTGTGCCAGGCATTTCTTGTGAACCCATAGACAAGGTCCAGGTTGACGTATTGTTCGGCACAAGAGATAACTGCCGGACTGAGAATTTGGAGTTCGAGGTTGTAAATTTGGAGAGCGCATATCACGCGTTGCTCGGCAGGCCAGCTCTGAACAAATTCATGGCAAGTTGTCACATGATGAAGCTTCCCGGGCCAAATGGCGTGATTACCATCACTGGTGATTTCCGACATTCCATTGAGTGCACGTCTGTCGGGTCTAACCTGGTCGAGTCACTCGTGATTGCGCAAGAAAAGAGAAAGATCCAAGAGGTGGCAGCATTGGTTCAGTCCGCGCAGCAGTATATGCCGGCACTGAGTAACCCGCATGGTAGTGTCTCATTCCAAGCGACAAAGGATACCAAGAAAGTGCCTGTTGATGATATGTTCCCAGAGCGCACCGTAACAATTGGTGCCGGGTTAAATGACAAATAGGAAAGCGAGCTCGTCAACTTCCTCCGTGAGAATCGGGATATTTTTGCTTGGTCCACATAGGACTTGCAAGGTGTTCCGAGGGAGTTGGCCGAGCACTCTTTGAATGTGAGACTCGGAGCAAAGCCGGTGAAGCAACCTCTCCGCCGCTTCGCCGAAGACAGGAGAAAGGTCATAGGAGATGAGATAGCTCGTTTGTTGGCTGCTGGATTTATCATGGAAGTGCTTTACCCGGATTGGCTGTCTAATCCGGTGCTGGTGGAGAAGAAAAAGGACGATCCGAACGTGGCAGTGGTTTGGCGTATGTGTATCGATTACATGAACCTGAATAAGGCGTGTCCAAAAGATCCATTCCCACTGCCAAGGATAGACCAAGTCATAGATTCTACTGCTGGGTGTGAGTTGTTGTCATTCATCGATGCATATTCTGGTTTCCACTAGATACCTCTGAACCCAAGTGATCAAATAAAGACTGCGTTTATCACCCCGTATGGGGCTTATTGCTATCGCACCATGCCGTTTGGTTTACGTAATGCAGGGGCAACGTACCAGAGATGTATGCAAAAATGTTTACATGACCAAATTGGTCAAAATGTGTAGGTGTATGTGGATGATGTTGTTATCAAGACCAAGGAAAGCAAAACGCTCCTTGACGATATCAGGCAGACATTCGCGAACCTAAGGAGGTTCCAAATGAAGCTTAACCCGGAGAAATGCACCTTCGGTGTCCCGGCTGGAAAATTACTCGGATTTCTTGTCTCCAGCCGAGGTATCGAAGTTAATCCAACTAAATTCCGGGCCATAGAGCGAATGGAACTGCCGAAGTGTCTTAACGATGTCCAGAAGTTCACTGGTTGCCTGGCATCCTTAAGTCGGTTTGTATGTCGGTTGGGAGAAAAGGCACTGCCTCTCTATCAACTCATGAAAAAGTCGAACAAGTTCATTTGGACGCCGCAGGCAAATGAAGCCTTTATCCAATTAAAGAAGATGTTAGCCACTGCACCAGTATTAGCCTCCCCACTATCAAAGGAGCCAATATTGCTCTATATAGCCGCAACCAACCGAGTTGTAAGTGCAGTGATTGTGGTAGAGCACGACGAAGAGGGTAAGTCAGTGCAAAGACCAGTGTATTACCTAAGCGAGGTATTATCAGCCTCAAAACAAAATTATCCGCACTATCAGAAAGTGGCGTATGGTGTGTACATGTCGGCAAAGAAGCTAAAACACTATTTTGAGGAGCACCCCATCAAAGTAATATGTGAGTCTCCCATATCCGAGATAATGAGTAACAAGGATGCAAGTGGCAGGATCGCAAAATGGGCAATTGAGCTAGCTCCTTATGCGCCACAATATGACAGAAGAGAAGCGATCAAGTCTCAGGCTGTAACTGACTTTTTTGTGGATTGGGCCGAGGTGCAGTACGAGCCACCATTGCCAGATCCGAACTATTTGAGAATGCACTTTGACGGGTCAAAAAGAAAAATCGGGTTAGGCGCTGGAGTTGTGCTTACCTCGCCCAAGAAGGACCAGCTGAAATACGTGTTGCAGATCCACTTCGCAGCATCGAACAATATCGCTGAATATGAGGTACTTGTGCATGGGCTCAAAGTGGCAAAAGAAATTGGGATACATCGGATCTAATGCTTTGGCGACTCGGATTTGGTAGTTCAGCAAGTTTCAGGGCTCTAGGACGCTCTAGATCCAAACATGGCACTGTACATATTTCATGTGCAGAAGATATCTGGTTACTTTGAGAGATGCGAATTTCACCATGTACCCCGGGTGGAAAATGAGGCTGTCGACGTATTGTCGAAGCTCGGATCAACCCGACAAGCAATTCAATCGGGTGTAGCATTAGAACACCTCAGAAAACCATCTATCAGGCCGTCCCCAGAAACCGACTCAATCTACGTCCCGGAAGATCCGGAGTCCGGAGCGGTACCCACGGACATTGACGTGGAAGGTGGAACGCGAAACCCGGAGACTGCCTCGGCAAACCCGAGGACTGCTTCGCAAGACCCGGGGACTGCACAACGTGATCCGGTTGAAGTTATGCCGGTGGATCAGATGGAAGTTGATGAGGATGTGTTCCCTATACGAGCTATACCAGCTTGGGCACTATCTATATTTCAATTCCTGAAAGATGGAACTTTACCCGCTGAGGAGGTGCTTTCCAGGCAAACTCAGAGGAGAGCAAAGGCATACACGATCATTAATTCCGAGCTATACAAAAGGAGTGTGACTAATGTCCTACAGCGATGTGTTGACCCGGAGGAAGGACTGGACATCCTCCGAGATATACATCAAGGGGAATGTGGGCATCATGCCTCGTCTAGAGCCTTGGTAGCAAAAGCTTTCCGTCATGGGTTCTATTGGCCAAGTGCCTTGGAACAAGCAGAAGATCTGGTAAGAAAATGCAATGGCTGTCAAAGATATGCTACCAAGACACATATGCCAATGTCTGAGCTCAAGACCATACCAATTACTTGGCCATTTGTCGTATGGTGTTTGGATATGGTCGGCCCTTTCAAACCAGCAAAAGGCAACATGACCCACATCTTGGTCATGGTGGACAAGTTTACAAAATGGATTGAGGTGAAACCAATAAGAAAATGTGATGGAGCTACGGCCGTAACATTCCTCAAAGATATCATCTTGAGATACGGTTATCCTCACAGTATCATAACGGATAATGCCACAAATTTTGCTGAAGGAGCATTTGCATGTTTCTGCCGAGATAAGAAGATCCGGCTGGACGTTGCCTCGGTAGCCCACCCCGCATCGAACGGGCAAGTGGAGAGATCCAACAGATTAGTGCTATCTGGGATAAAACCCCGGCTCATTGAGCCGCTGCAAAGATCAGCGGGGTGCTGGATAGAAGAACTACCAGCGGTACTGTGGAGTTTAAGAACAACTCCAAATCGATCAACGGGCTATACGCCATTCTTTCTGGTATATGGGGCAGAAGCTGTATTACCAGCCGACATAGAGCATGACTCGCCTAGGGTCACCCAATACACAGAAGCCGAAGTGCAAGAAGCCTGGCAAAATGATGTTGATCTGCTGAAAGAAGCGAGAGAATTGGTATTGTCTAGATCTGCCATATATCAGCAAAATCTCCGACGCTATCATAGCCGGAAAGTAAGCCCCCGAGTTTTCCGGGAAGGCGATCTGGTACTCCGGTTGGTACAACGTACTGCTGGCATGCATAAATTATCCCGCCCATGGGAATGGCCATTCACTGTGAGAAAAGCATTGCACAATGACTCATACTATCTCATAGATGCAAAACCACAGGAGAAGAACAAGGCAGACAGGTCCGGCGAGGAATCTAAGCGTCCATGGAATGTAGCTCTACTTCGTCCTTTCTACACTTAGCAAAGAAGTGTATGTATCCGAGTCTCTCATATGTCGGCATGTATGCCGACAATGAGCTTATCAATGAAATGTTGGCACCTCGAGCAGTAACTCGGGGACTGCCTCAATAATATTTGTTGTCTTCTGCATTGTTATTTATATGTCGGCTGGCGTAAGTTGCTTCTACCTAAGCCGGATTAGTAGTGTGTGAGCACCAAAAACCCAACTCTTCGACTTGCTGCTATCCAATAAGATTTGGCTTCATGGCAAGCAAGAGAACATGTTTGGAATTGCGTAGCACATGAAAAACGACTAAGGAAAGAAACTTAATCGAGCCAACATTTGTTATTCGGACTAACCTTGTGTTTACCTTATATTTAATTTGCTGAATTATTTTGAGCTAATCCTAAAGTTTCCAAGTATTGTTAAGTCAATTTTTGAAGCTCGGACTCGTAAGTCATTAAACCGAACCAAGGTAGACACGAGCCGAGCCAAGAAATTGGAGGAACAAGAAAATGAAACTCGGGGACTATGCCCAAGTTAATCCGGCACAAAAACTTAGTAGCAAAATATCACTTGAGTGCTTAATACAATTGCACCCGGTATACCGGGGATCTGATAAAATTTAAAAGTTTTTTCACTCAAGGAGCAGCAGGAGGAGGTAATTCGGCGCCAGCGGGTGCAGCTCCAGCTTCGGCTTCAGAGTCATCCTCGTCATCCTCGTC
Source organism: Avena eriantha (assembly GCA_910589775.1). NCBI lineage: Eukaryota > Viridiplantae > Streptophyta > Magnoliopsida > Poales > Poaceae > Avena > Avena eriantha. Next base: position 166,421,608 of record OU342746.1, on the reverse strand, counting down.
TTCCTCGACGTCCGAAGCCTCGTCCTCTTCATCCTCACCCGAATCACCTTCGGCATTTTCATCGTCAGCAGCATCTAGTAAGCTTGGTCCCTCGTTCCATTGATGAATGGGGGCGTATTGGATGAAGCTATGAGCGCAAGCCTTGCGCCGAGCTACCCAATCCGGGTCAGTGGACCACCTTGATCCGGTGTGCATGCGCTCAAGGAGATTGAGGTCAATCTTCTCATACCACGTAAGCACGTAGTGGAGAACGATCTCAGCTCCGGCGCGTCCAACAGATTCCCTCCAAAGGTCGAGCTGGGTCTCGCAGTCCATTAACTTGTCGACGAGAGCTATGGTCCCCTCCAGAGTATCTTCATCAGGCCAAAAGGCGTTGAAGATCCGGATTGCCACATCAAGGATATCCTTGCCATAATTCTTCACAATTTCCACACAAGAAGACAGACTGACCAGTAGGTCCTCCATGTCATAAGGAATTTCACCAGCGTCAGGAGCAATGGGGGTACTCCTCTCCTGGCGGAACTTGGCAACAGCAGTGGTTGCAATGGCATTGCCCTCTGGAAATTTGCCTAAAAACAAGACAAGTGAAGCAAGTAAGGAAAAGACATGTGAAGCAACCCGGAGAAGTTAATGCCGGATGAAGGAAGAGAACTTACGTGAAATGTGGCTGTGGATCCGGGTCAACTCCTTGGTACAGTCATCACGCCTTTTCCAAAGTTGCACAAGTTCAATATTCGCCAACTCAAGCTTGACGCCAGCCTCCTTGAGAAGTTCTTGGTCCTTCGCGATCTGGAGGTTGAGGCGCTCTCTTTCTTCAGTAAAGTCTTGGCCTGCCTTCTCAAGTTCGGATTTATGCTGCACCTTGAGCTTCTTCATATCTGCCTTAAGCTGGGCAATCTCTTCATCTTTGGTCCGGAGGAGGGCAAGCTCGTCGTTTTTCTTCTTGAGTTCGGCTTGGTGCTGCCCTGCTTGTTCGAGAAAATGCAGCATCGTATCAAGCACGGGCACACTATCTTCAAGAGAAGCTGAAATAGTTTGTTGAACCGCAAAGACGAGGTATGAATATTTACCAAGCCAAGGAGAAAAGGAGATAGAAAGCATAGCAAGGTTGAGCAAGAATAACTTACCCTTTATATGGTCCAAGCTTCTCCTCATGAGGACATTCTCAGCCTCCACCCCAGCTGCGAAATCCGAATGAGGGATTAGTTCGGCGGAAAGAGATGAAGAGAAATGGAAAAATGCAAAGGAGAAAACTTACCCCTTTTATCGTGTTCGGCGAGAAGTGCAGTATGTTTTGCACGCAGCATCTTGTGAGTATCCAAGAGACGCTGAAACTCAGCGCTCCGGCGATTGGTGGTCACCTGAAAAAAGGACAAAAAGATAGCTTAGTCTTGTGCATATTCGAAGTGTACAAAATCTGGGCCAAGTGGAACTTAACCCGGCTCTAGGTGTGTGCATATTCGAAGTGTACAAAATCCGGGCCAAGTGGAACTTAACCCGGCTCTAGGTGTGTGCATATTCGAAGTGTACAAAATCCGGGCCAAGTGGAACTTAATCCGGTTCTAGGTGTGTGCATATTCGAAGTGTACAAAATCCGGGCCAAGTGGAACTTAACCCGGCTCTAGGTGTGTGCATATTCGAAGTGTACAAAATCCGGGCCAAGTGGAACTTAACCCGGCTCTAGGTGTGTGTATATTCGAAGTGTACAAAATCCGGGCCAAGTAGAACTTAACCCGGCTCTAGGTGTGTGCATATTCGAAGTTATTAAGGAGTTACGTTAATTCTCTAAGGAGCATCTGGCCGAGTTACGAGTTACTCCCCCGGAGGCTCAGGGACTAATGGTTATATCACTAATATCTTCTACATGCTAAGGAAAAGGTGAAGTAACACACCTCCATCATCCGACCTGCAAGGTTAATTGCCTTGGCAGCGGTATTCATCTGGGCAGCAAATTCGGCAGGACCGAACTTCTCCGAGAGATCGTCATTGTGGACGAACTCCGCCTTGTTCCAGTTGTTCACAAACTCGATCAAGGTTGGAGGATATCGTTCGCCGCTAAGCATGTGGGGTGCAACTAGACCCTTAGTGTGAGCTTCCCTCCTCTCAACCTGGGCAATGGCGGGGCTGGTGTGCAAAACAAGTTGCGCATCAGCTGGCTCGGCATGGGCGTCCTTCGGCGGTGGAGTCTTTTTTGAGAGCATGGACGCGAGTGTACGCTGTCCATCCTCGATTGATGCTGCCCTGGTGGCGCCAGGAGCCTTTTTGCCCTTAGGCTGCTGCTGAGAAGTTGAAGTTGTTGCAGCAGATTTACCCTTGGGAGCTGCCTTGGTGCTGCTGGTGCCTTCTCGCCGAGCCTTGGAAGACTCGGACGAGGCGGAGGGGCTTGGCGTTGTTGCTGGTGCCTTTGCTGTCACTGCTGGTGCTAGAGCCGACGATGGTGCTGGTGCTAATTTTCGTTTTGGCGGAGGTATTGTGGGTATCTCGGACGAAGCTGGCTGCGGCGGAGCCGAAGTGGTGGTTGCTGCTGCCTCGGCAGAGCCAGTTTCCCCCGCTTCGAGGTTGCCCTCCTCTTGATGAGATGGGCTGGAACCCGGAGCAGCCGTTGAACCCTCCTGAATGGGGCTCAACGGGCGTGAATCGTCGCCACGAGGGGGAGAAGGGCTATGTCGGAGCGGTGAAGCAATGCCAGATCCACTCTGAGGGACCTCCACCGTGGCCCTGCCGAATCAAATCATGAATGATGAGAAACTATAACAAAGGAAGAACAAATAAATAGCAAAGGGAGAAGTGGCTTACTCATACGAGGTCAGAGGCTCATTGGGCTTCCGAGCCCTCTGGGTTGTGGCCTTGGTTGCAGGCTTGGTGGCAGTTTTGTCCCCGGACTTCTTTCGCCTTTTAGCTGGCTGAGAAGGTCCGAAGGAAGATGCAGATGCAGCTCCCCTCTTCTTCTTCGGTGCAACCGGGACAGGCTCACCCACGGCAAGGGGAGGGTCTTCATGGATCTGCCCACCGAGGTTAGCTGATGCCGGAAAAGCATAAGAAAGGGGGACAGCGTCAAATGCCTCCATCACCTCAACGTCTGAATCATCTTCATCGTCGGGCCAATCTCTAATGGAAAAGAGTTTACCGGTGGGTCGCTTGGTCGCATCAGCCATCGGCAGGAACATCTCCTGATCCGGTTCCTCTTCGTCCGAGGTATCGCGATCGGGCGCCCATTTGAGAGAAGGCTCAGTGCCATCCTCGATGGTTTGCTGAAGAAACATCTAAGGGGAAGAAAAGGCAACAAGATTAAACCTACAACAAAGACCGACATATGATTTAATTCGGAAAAGGTTTGGGGCACGAGACTTACCGCAGGGGGAAGCCTATCTCGGCAGAAGTGTTCAATCACCCACGTCCACTCAGAAGAGAAGTCCTTGTGGGTGGTGAAGAGGGCCTTGACCCGGCGGTAGTTCTTGATGTTGCTTAGGTCCGGTTGGGGTCGCGACCCCAGCTCATGTGACAGAGTTTATGCGTGCGTTTCTGGAGGGGGGAGATCCGGTTGCGGACAAATGTGATCATTGCGTCCTCATTGCGCAATCCAAGATCCTTCAGCTCCTGGAACCTCTTGTTGACCTGGTTTGCCAGGACAGTGGGCTTCTTGGGGATCTTGTCCCACAGATCCGGATTAGAAGGACCCGGAGCGTAGGGGCGCAGCCGGATCAGATCTTTAGATGTGCTGTTCCGGACATAGAAGAAGGTCTGGGCCCATCCCTTGCAAGAGTCAAGCCCCGTGACTCGGGGGAAGATGGACTGCTTCCGGGGAGAGATAGACGCAGCGCCAAACTGCGTGAGTTGTTTGTCCTCCGGGTCAAGTTCTATGTTCGGAATCACGTTCTGGCGAAGGCCAAAGAACCGGATCCAGAGCTCCTTCGTGGGCCATAGTCCGGCGTAGCCCTCGATGGTGGAAGCGAAGGCAGAGAGACGTGATGGCGTTAGCCGGAAGATGGTGCGGCTGAAGCTCATACATATTGAGCCAGTCGTGGAAAAAATCACTAACTGGGAGACCGAACCCGCGTTGGAAGTGGGATAGAAACACTACATACTCACCCGGATTGGGTAAGGGGGCAAGCTTGGCGGCAGCGAGGCGTGCGATGACGCCCTCCGGGATACGCCTGGTGCGATACAGCCAGTCCAAATCATCCTGGCAAACCCAGGATCCAGCCCACGCACCGCGGTCGGCGTTCGCCGCGTCTTCCTCCATCTCCTGCTCTGCAACAGTGAGCTCCTCCTCTGTCATCTCAAGATCACTATCCTCACTAGCGCTAACAGCGGTGGGAGGCAGTGTCCTAGACTGGCGAGGACCCGTGGCAGAGGAGATGCGTGGAGGTGGCGGCGACGCTGGTGTGCGTGGAAGCAGTGCGGCGGCGACCTAGCTCCTCAGGTGCGGTGGCGGCGGCGCTGTCGCCACAGAGGCAGAGGGGCGTGGAAGTGGGGAAAGGACCCAAGGGGCGCATCCCTCCCCTATTTAACCACTCCCTTGAGGGGTAGTGGGATCGCGTTGTGCGGGCAGGCCACACGGTGTGGCCGTGTATGACCCGGATCGACCAGTTAGCGACGAGCCACAGGAAGGGCCACAGGACGCAGAGGATCCCACGACGCGTCGTTATGATACAGTTAATGAGGAGGCAGGCACGACGTGACGTGTGCTACAGTAACTTCTGACAATAACTGCGGCGGTTACTGTCGTAGGCCCTTAAAATGAGACAAAGTAATGATTAGCCTCCACGTGGGGAAGCGTACGAGAGAAGGAAGAATGACCCGAATGAGTATGAGGTGACCCGACCAGCAAGTGAAAACTTGGAATGTGCTAAGGGAAAGTAAACCTATGGAATCCGAGATAGGAGGTAACTCGGAAAAGGAGCAAAAAGCTCGGTGAAATTGAACCTGTTGTGGCCTTAGCGGCTAAGGAGGCTAAAACCGCACCAGCTTCGGGGACTAATGTTGGGGGATACCCCCAGGTAGGATCACGTCGGGGTATAAAGGCCAAGCTAGCCGAGGTACGGCTAGGTCAAAGCAAGTGCTGGCCGAGTCACCTCAAGGCAGGCTGAATCACGGAGTAACCCGGACCAGGGGATGTCCACCTAACTGGATCTCAACCGACTTAAGCCGTATGTCGGACAGATGAATCTAACTTATATGTAGGAACAGGTGTGGTCGGATCAACTAGGTACGATCTGGGTTATATCAAGCTTGTAAGAGAAGGAAGGTATCTCGCTGGTCAAAGGTGACCACTGTACGCAGAGCGTGAGCGAAGCGGACAGAGGCCAGGACCACCGAGGCGTGGCCGACAGAGGTGACGATGCCTATGTCGGATGACGCGGGCACCGCAGAGGCTTACATAGCCTCTGTATGGATGACGCTGGGCTAAAGTGATCCGGTCGGCTTACTATTTTGGGAAGAGGCATATTCCTTGAAATATGTCTCCACGTATGCCCTAATTGGAGACCTAGCCACCCCTATATAAGGAGGGCTAGGGCCTCTGTAGAAAGGGTTGGTTTTCTAGTTGATCCCTTGAGGGTTGTATTTTACTAGTGGTGAGAGTAAGAGAGTTCTTCTTCTTCCTCTTCCCAATACAGCTCAGGGAGTACTTGTAATCTGTGGAAGTGAATCAAATACAAATCTACTGTGTGTGGAATCACCACACTATCCCTCCCTGGATTCCTCTAATGCATTTAGTCCCCACCTTTAGCCTATCCATGGCATCTGCCGTGACACCACCACGACATCATTTCTTTATGTTTTGCTATTTTTTGTTGACTCCTTTGTCTCATTCTTGTCCCTTGGTCTCTCAGTTTTCATGACTTAGGGTGTGTTCGGTTCGAGAACTAGAGAGGATGGAACGGAATGGTTCCGTTCCGACATCATGGAACGGTTCTGACCCCATGTTCAGTTCGGAAACAATCGAGGAACGGTATGGTTCCATTTTTTGTTCGGTTGGTGGAATCAAAGAGCGGGATGTAGCACCAAAACACTGCTAAATATTTCATTGATTTACTCTTCAAATCATAATTAACAATAACAAATCGGTTTTTTCTTCTCAAAATCGTACACAACAGATTGGAATACACCACCACAGCTGAATCGGTTGAACAGAGACAAAATCGGAGCGGTTGCAAGTGCTCGCACCGCCATCGTCCTGCCTTGCGCGCAGCCGAGCGTGCTCACCGGCCCGCCTCGCCTGCAGCCGTGCTCGCCGGCCGGCCTCGCATGTCCTAGCGCCGCCGCCACCCAGGCTCGCACGCAGCTGTGCGTGCTCGCCCCGCCTCGCTCGTAGCCGCGCTCGCCGGTCCGCCTCGCTTGCTGCTAGCGCCGCCGTTGCCCTGCCTCGCGCCGCGGCGTCCTGCCGCCGCCCAGGCTCGCGCGCAGCCGTGCGTGCTCGCCCCGTCTCAGCGGGCCGTCGCCGCCGGCCTGCTTCCCGTCGCACTCCCCCCCTCCCGTGCTTAGGATAGGCTAATAAATTCCCCCCATGCTTAGGATAGGCTAATAAATTCTTTTATGGATGAATGGAATGGGTTAGCGAGCCGTTCTCTCGCGTCCCACCGATTTGGCCGGATGGGTTGGTTCCGCATCTAAGGAGAATATTCTCCTCCGTGGAACTAGTTGATTCCGTTCCTCTGCCGAACCGAACGCAGAAATGGGTTGTAAGTGTGGGACGGTTCCGTTCCATTCCTCCTTGTTCCAGAACCGAGCACACCCTTAGTTTCTGCATCTTCCTATGTTTTTAGTTATCAGTCTCTCCTTATTTAGTATGTTAATTATTTAGCCGCTTAGTTTATTTTCTTAAGTCACGCATTATTTCATTCACTCATTTTTCGGCATTTTATTCATTAACTTTGTTATTAAGTTTTTTTATTGATCTTGATGCCTCATTTTGTTTCTTAAATTTCTAAGTTCTTCGTCACTCTTTTCTAGGCATTTCAAGATATAATTTAATATTTCATTTTTCCAATCACTTGTTTCTCTGTATTTCAAAATTTAGTCCTCATTCCTTCATTTTCAATCTCTTGAATTTACCAGATCATCAATTTTTTTTTGTATTTAGTCATTTTTGTCTCTATGTTGGCATTTCAAAATTTAGACACTCATTCATTGGGTGTGAATATTTTGAGTTTATCAATTCATCATTTGCCTCTTTTTAATTTAGTCATCTATAGTTTGGGCATATATTTTCATCGATTAATATCTTTTCTCTCTATCTTACACCCCATTCAGAGGAGAATTTGTTACTTCAGTCATCTCACTATTCAATCAAATTTCAGTCTTCAATATTCTTCTGTTCTCTCATTTTTGGAGACTTTCTTTTTCTATGCCTGACCACTCTACTTTTGTTCTATAGCTAGTATTTGCCCATCGCTAGTTTTATTCTATTATTTCATTTGGGCCTTCTTGCCTTGTTGTTCTTCTCTTATCACTTCTAATTTTATTAACTTAGCCTTGTCGTTTCCTTTGTCAATTCATTTAATCTTTTCTTCGGAATCTTGTTCCCATCATATCATTATTTGACATTTTCTCTTTTGTTCATTTTTCATGATTCTTTGTTCGGTAAACGTTTTCCATGTCCGCAATTTCTCTTCTAAATAGTGCTTGGATGAAGAAGCGGTGCCATATTCTGTCTTTGTGATGCACAAACCAACGATCACTACGCTACCCAGAGGCTTTGAGACCATACTGTTCCACATGCAGTATCCTTGTAGTTCATTAAGTCTACGTGTAACGCACAACTATACTATTTCTTTACCGTTGCTACATTGGTATTTCTATGTCATCAAGGCATTTGCAGGTGTACTTCGGATCGTAGGTTAGTACGAATGATTCATATTGTTTTAGGAGAATTACAAGGATCTGTTCAAAAACCATGGGGCCATGTTTTCATTCGAGTACTTTTTTGCACCCTTTTTTGGTTTTATTCCCCGTCTAAATTGTTCATTGTAAGTTTGTAGATGACACATACGCCAAGAAAGAGAAAGGAGCAAGGCCTGGACCAGCCACGGGCTGCTTTAGGGAGATCCATTCCTGAATCACACCGGGAAAAAGAGAACAACCCGTTAAAAAAGGCCAGCCTGTTAATATTTTCATCCGTCAGGCTAGTTGTCGTGTGAAAACAAGGTACCTAACGTGTCTAACTCTGATTGGATTAAAATGTATCTGTTTTTTCAAAAGAAAAACAGCTAGCTGTTAACTAGACGCTCCCTTAATATATCCCAAAACTTTTGATAATATTCATTAGTTGACCCCTCTGGTCTCGGATTGGGTTAATTATAATATAAAAGACATCATTTTATGCTTTTATAAACAACATACATTAGTTCAACTAGGGAAAATGTTACTACCCCTATGGGTTATACCACCGGTAGATTCATGTGTGTTGAGATCTGCACCTTTTTCATCATTCCGATGCATTTTTTACTCATTTGTGCCTTACTTAAGAAAGACAATTGTATTATGCCCCATGTATAAAATAACGTAAACCAAAGATCTCTATTCGACTATTACTCGATCACGTATTCATTTTGAAGCCTAGTGTGCTTATAGTGAATTAGTACAACTTAATTAGAGATCACCTCGTCACGAAAATAGCGATGTATCGTGAAAGAACAATGTGGTATAGTATTGTGATAAGAATAAGGTAAACCACAAAGCACAGTCTCATATTAGATGGTCGGGTGGTATAGAGCCTACCAAAGAGTACAATGTTCCACACTCGCAGTACCTATTGGTCACAATTGTTATATGTTGATCCAAATTCTACAAAATAAAGGTCAATTTCTGATGGAGCGGAGCGAGACCTGTCGTCGGAGGTACGGATCGTCGAAGACCTAGGTTTCCACCGTCATATAAACCTCTTGTAAACACCGGCTGGCATAAGTTGCATCTAAGAAAATCCCTGACGTTGTGTAAACATTCTCCGTTATAGTGAAGTTTCGTTGGCTGGCGTCCATAGTTTTGTCTCTTTGTTGGAAAAGTTTTTCCACGTTAAATCTGTGTTCCCTTGCTGTAATTTCGTTTTCGTTCTTCGTTATTTACTTGTTACAAAGCTAACAACAATGTCGTGTCTTACCGATTGAAAATATATGAAACAAAAAGAAAGAAAAGGACCACATATTGAAGTGACACTAACACGTCAAGGATCCACTTGGAGAGATAGATTTTCTTGTGAGGACTTTAACAACATGTTAGTCCTCAGCAAAGAGTCTTTCTTATCTATTATTTCTAGAACTCCATAAGTCATTACACACATTTTTCTGCTATGGTGTTAATATAGCACCACAAAAAGGCGACCGATGTATCTTAAAATGCGTAGAGCTCCCACGTTTCACGGTTGAGGGGGTACTAAAAGGTTAGGTAAATAGGAGTACTATAAGTGACACTCGTATTTGTAATTTTTATTACTTTTAGGTTTTTTTATACTATTGTTGATGATTATTAATAGATCGATGAAATTTTCGCAAAAAAATAAATAAAAATAAACAATGATGTATCTCGTTTGATTGCTAGCTTTTGTTCTCAGCGAATCTGGCGATGAGCCTCTAGGATATCTTTTGAGCATTACAGTGAACGATGCAACTATTATTTTCTTATAAAATAAATCTAATCGTCCTTTTGAAAAGGGAAAATTTGTTTGTACCATTAAAAGATGGCATCTTTAGGTTTATACCATCAAAAGATCAATGTTTAGATTTATACCATCGAAAGTTGTGGTTCTTTTGATCCTTACCACTTCCGTGAAGTCTCGTTAGCGATGGAGGAGAGGGATGTTGTCAAGGAGCAAAAAAAGGCAACACCGTCAGGGAGGCCGAGCTTCAGGGAGGAGTTGACTGCTATCAGGGAAGCCACGCGTCGGGGACGAGCAAGTGGAGGATCTTGGGTGTGGCACATATTTGTAGTGCGGCCGGATGAGGTGTTATGGCGGTGACCACATCAGCAATGCCATAGACTGATCGGGCTAGGGTTTCGGGCGGCCTATTGGGCCCCTTCTCTCCTTGCCTACGGGAGTTGGCTTTGCCAGGGAGGGAGGCGCACCATCGAGGAGATCCTTCGTCGGGTACAAGGCTACAGTGGTCGCTGGATGAGACGGGGATGCAGTGGTCGGGGCTTCTCTCCGTGATCAAGCATGAGTTGGTTCAGTTCGGGTCAAAACCAGATCTTGCATTCAGTTTGATGGGCGGTAAACGAGGAATTTCTTTAATGGTGGTAGAAACCAATAACATGGTGACCTTTTTGAGGGAAATATCATGGTGACCTTTGATGCTCTAACCTACCGCGCGTGAGCCGCCACCGCCCCAGATCCAGCCTTCCAGTCCCCATCCTCCATCCGTTTGGTGGCCATGTCGGCGAATAGAGGAGTGGGGACCCGTCTTCTTCATCGTTTGCTTTTGTAGGTTTGTTTTCTCTTGGTTTTGTCTCCCTAGCGTCATCGGCGAGGTGTGGCGACGATGGCGTATTGGAATAAGGTCGCTTCGGCTTCTTCCTACCTCGTGGGCGTCTGATTCGGAGTCAATGAAAGGACCTTAAGGGTTAGCATCGCTAGATTTGTTGATTCTCTTCGAATCTTGGCAATTTATGTGTCTATCATGAGAACTTCTTCTGGTTGTGGGGATCTACGGATCTTCAAAAAGCTTCATCGACGGTTAACTCTTCCTCTTCGTCTCTGGGATGGATGTGGTCTTCTAGACCCGTTCGGCGACTTTCCGTCCGCAACCAACAACATCAGTCCGGCTCAGGAAGGAACGGCAGCAGTGGCGCGCCGTCAACACGGTCTAGAGGTTGAAGACGGAGAGCATCTCGAGCATTTCGTTATAATTTTCGGTTTTTTTATGTACTGTGGATATGTTTATTTTAATGCCAGGTTCCTTTTAGGAAAAACAAACAAACATGGTGACCTTTGATGGTATATTATCTCGAGACGGATCTTTTGATATTACGAATCTAAAGCTGACATCTTCAGATGATGGTACAGACCCATTTTTTTCCTTTTGAAGATCGTGTTAGTCCTACTCTGTAATGAAGCGTTTCGTGATAATTTTGAGTTTACAGCCCACGCAAAGGACGCCAACACGGCGGATCCCACGGTCCGCGCCCCAAGTCGCACGTAATCCATCCCGCAACAAAACCAACGCGCCCGCCGCCATGCCACATCCACATTAACACGCGCCGCGCGACGCCATCACGCGTCCTTTCCTTCCCTTCCCCGCCGCCATGCCCGCCGATGCGAAGCCCCGAGCGCTCCTCCCCGTTCGCCCTCTCCTCCTCCTCTTCATCGTCCCCTTCCTGTTCCTGGCCGTCATCTACGCCTACTCCTCCTTCTCGCCCTCTCCCCCATCCTACGCGGCCAGGCTGGACGCCGCCGTGGCCGTCCCGCTCCTCCCCTCCCCACCCAACCGGCACATCCGCATGCGCCCCGGCGCCGCCTTCCGCTCCTACGACGACTACCTCCGCCACCAGCTCAACAAGACCCTCGACCCGCGCCTCCGCCGCGTCTGGGCCACCCGGGACTGGCGCCGCAAGGTGGATGCCTTCGCCCGCTTCTTCGAGGCCCTCCGGGCCGAGGGCCTCCTCTCCGACGACTCCCGCGCGCTCTGCGTCGGCGCGCGGCTCGGCCAGGAGGTGGCCGCGCTCCGCCTCGTCGGCGTGCACGACGCCGTCGGCATCGACCTCGCCCCGGCGCCGCCGCTCGTCCTCAGGGGCGACTTCCACGCGCAGCCCTTCGGCGACGGCATCTTCGACTTCGAGTTCTCCAACGTGTTCGACCACGCGCTCTACCCGGACCGCTTCGCCGCCGAGATCGAGCGCACGCTGCGCCCTGGCGGTGTCGCCGTGCTCCACGTCGCGGTGCACCGCCGAGGGGACAAGTACTCCGCCAACGACCTGCTCGACGTCGACGGCCTGCTCGGCCTCTTCCGGCGGTCGGAGGTGGTCAGGGTCTCCAAGGTCGACGCCTTCGGCCTCGACACCGAGGTCGTCCTCCGCAAGAAGGGGGCGCCCTAGTAGGCAACACCGCCATGATGTACCCAATCCAACCTGCAAAGAAACCGCAAATTTCTGTTTTTTTTTGGGGCCAAATTGCCACTGTAGGTCGGTATAGTTGATTTTTTGATGGGCAACATTGAATCCGCCATCGATCCATTGTTCCTGACGATCTTGTACTTATCTAGGAGGAAGGGTTAAGAATTTTTCCAAATGTCCCGGAGGAACGGAAGTGGAAAGGAAAATCAGTGATTAGGTTTTGCAGTTTCCCATCTTTTCTTCATCTCTTTATTCTTCCTGTCCCTTTTCTAGTCTTTATCTTTTCTAGACTTTCCTAGAAGAGCGTAGATTGATTGATCTGTGTTGGCGTGACGGGAGGCACTGATGGAGCAGCATAATTGTGCCCGTGCATGTTTACAAAATGATGGTCAGATTTGTACAAAACAGTAGTACTGCTGCTAGTATTGTTCGTTACACGTTGCTGTTGTAATGTAGGGATATAGGACTTGTGTGAGCGTTCAGTATTGATGCAGCAAAATCACTTCCGCTGGGATTGTGGCAGTGATCAGAGGCGAATCTGTTCCTTTCTCTTTATGCAAGGGCCAGGATATGCTAATTCGGCTACAAGTTGATACACACTTTAGGGGAAAAGCATCTCCTTTGCCTGTCCTGTCCGCGTTGGGAAGAGAAGGCAGGAGAGTAGGAGTATCAAAGATTGACGTCCCCTATTCTGGCATTCTGCCAAGAGGTAGGGTATGTCTATTCCCAGCATCATATCAATGTCCCGTGGCAAGTTAAAGCATACAAAGGATTAAAAAATGACTAAGCATACAAAAGTCATCAAGCTTTGAGATAGCAATTGGCCGTCAGGTCACATAGTCCCTCTGTCTAGAAATAAATGATTTTTCATAGTCTAGATTTACATGTATCTAGTATACACTAAAAATTGTGTAATACATGTATCTAGTATACATTAAAAAATGTCTAATGCATGTGAATTTAGACAAATAGAAGTCACTTATTTTATAGACGGAGAAAATATTACACTAGCTACTACATGTATTATTTACCTGAACCATCCGTCCATGCCAACCAACTCCTTACCGTACTCTCAAAGCAGCGTTCTAAACGATTACTGATTACAATATGGCCATCTGAGACGATGGAAACAATTGTCACCAGCCACGTGAGTGAGTGGCTGAACTGAACGTACGCATGCATGCAGTGAAATTAGGTGGTCAGTGGTCACTCTTGCTGCGCCCGTCCACCGCAAGGAGAACGGTATGTGTGTCACGAGATGCCCTGGGCGCGGTGCGAAGTTCCACGGACCCAACGGCGAACTGAAGTCACGGCTGTATCCGATTAGAGGCAGTAAATTCTAGGGTGTCCATCTCCTTCTCCAAACTTATCAAAGAGCTAGAACGATAGCTGTCATCAGGTTGACCATTGGCTGACGCGTGGGACCACATGGTTTAGGATTACGTGAGACCGGTTGGTCAAGAACACGTTATACTGACATGTGGGGTCGTGCCATATGGATTGCGTGGGGCCGGTTTATTGGAAACGTGTTATTCGGGACGTGGTGTGAGACCATATGGAACGTGTTTGGTGGTTACGTGCGTCCTGTCACGTAAATTGAAAGTTTTTTTTTTGTTATTTTTGTAATTTGTCTTTTTAAAAGCGCTTTTTTCTCTCTCTCGCTAACAGTTATGTTTTTTCCCAAAAAAGTAGCAAATCTAGAGCAACTTCTCTCTTCATTCATTGTTTCTTTTGACCCTTAATTTTTCTCCAATCTGATAGCAAATCTATAGCAGCAAATCTAACCAGCACCATAAATATATTCAGTAAATAGAGTAGATGTAGATAAAACAGATAATATAGGATATATAGCAGATATAGATAAAGTAGCTAATATAGAATATATAGTATGGTACTTAACGAGGTTCGATAATTAGATTGTTTAGCAGCAACACCGGACAAGTTAAGCACAGACAAGACAAAAGAATCTGCTTTACAGCAGCAGCAAAAGATCAGTGGCCCCTCATGGCCTCCGCTAGGAGGGCCTCCGCCTCCTCCCTCTGGTGCCTCCTTCACTTCTTGCTGCCCAATCCCATAACCTTGGGTGCCTTGGACTTGATCGGGGGCATGCGACCCTCCTCGATGGCCACTTTGGGAGATTGCGGAGGTGAAAACCGAGCGCCTGGTGCTTGGCTCTAAAGCCGTGGACGTTCACGGACTCTCCGCAGGTCCTCACGTCCTCGGCATGCTTCGCAAGGGAGTTGAAGTCGGTGGCGTGGACCCTCCTAGTGCAGAAGGGCACCTGTAGATGTCGCCGACGAAGAAGTTGTCGTACTGGCCGGACTTCAGCCTCCTCAGCACCTGATGAGTCTTGGTGTTGTTGTACTCGTCGTCACTGTAGACGTCGCTGCTATCCTTCTGTTGGAAAAAAACAGTAGAGTGCAATAAGGACATGATTGAGATATCTTGATTATCGGGATTGATTATTTGCATAAATTAACCGACTGAGATCCCCTGATTATTCCCCAATCCCCATATCTCAAACCAAATCAAATATTGATCCCAACTACAGATCAACGCTAGTACTAACTAGGGAATCTCTTAACTACAAATCGGAGGACAATAAAATTAGGATTGAAATACGATCAGAGGGATTCATCGAAATACGAGATCTAACACAAGAGGATTAGCTACTATAAAAATACGAACAGCCAAACCCTAATAACATACGATTTATCATCCAACGATGGGAATGGGGGAAGAACAAGGGAAGGAGAGAAAACCCTAGTTACATCCAACCATAGGTCGGTGATGCTGGTGTCGTAGGGGTTCTCTGGCCTGATGTAATCCTCCTCCTCATAAGGGTCCCAGCCGAGCGGGATCTGCCCGAGACCGGTGGGGACCTCCTTGCTGGTGGCTACGGCGGAAGCGGGGACGGGGGTCTGGATGGGGATGGGGGCTGCCTTTGATTTCTCGACGGGGGCCTCCTCGTCGGTGGCCTTGGAGGCGACGATGGCCACCGCGCCGTTCTTCTCAATCACCGGCGTGGTTGGTGTTTTCTTGGGGCTTTGCAGAATGTGATGGGACAGTGGAGACGGTTCCGTGAGTGAGCGAGTGCGTGATGAGTGAGAGTAAGGAGGACTCTATAAAGGAGAAGGGAAGGGACGTTTCGTTGCACCACCGTGCACCGCGTAACCGCGTATGCTATTGCACCGTGCACTACCACATGTTTCCGCTACCACCCCGTGCACCATGACACGCGTACCGTGAGTCATGTTTTTTCCTCGTGTCTAACTCTGGCGACTTAGTTATGCTCAGTTATACCCTCGAGTGTAACACTAGCAGTTTGGTTGTACTTAGTTTGTGCATTACATTCCGCTCTATGAAAATGATAATCTCTTAATATTTTCTTAGCACAATATTATTACGTATTAAGTGTGATTTCAAAGAGTTCCAATGTATATGTAAACCAGAGTGCTTAGTAAAAACCGATCCAGCTAGACCATGGTAGGGGTTGGCAATGCAGAACTGATCCAGCTAGACCACTTTGTAGTCACGCCTTTTTAGTCGCAAAACTAACCCAGCTAGACCTTGGCAGGGTTTGCCAATGCAGAAATGATCCAGCTAGACCACTTTGTAGTCACCTCCTTTGTAAGGTATACGGCTCTTTGATTGTTACAAAACTAAGTAATACAAGAATCATCTTGATAAAGCGCAGCAAACAAATCATTTAACCAAAAATATTATTTACAAGCTTCATCAATAGTCATTAAGGACCTCGGCAAAGTATTCAGCCTCAATAGTAGGTAATGCAACAAACCTGCAACATTGTATTCCAGCTAACAACACAATCCCCAACATTAAACAGATAACCTGTGAGGGATCTTTTCTTATCCAAATCAGCAGAAAAATATGAGTCCATGTACCCAACAAGTCCCTCATCGGTCCCACCAAACTTGAAACAAGCATTTGAAATGTCAAAAAGGTACCTAAAAACTCACTAAACAGTCTTCCAATGTTTTTTACCAGGATTAACTATATATCTACTGATCAAACTCATTGAATAAGATAAATCAATAAGATAACAAGCCAGAGCATACATCAAGGAACCAACAAGACTAGAATATGAAATCTTTGACATGTACTCAAACTCTGCATCGATAGTAGGACATTGAGAAATTGAAAATTTAAAATGAGGAGCAATTAGAGTACTAACTAACTTTGCACCATGCATATTCAAACGAACAAGAACATTCTCAATGTAACTTTGCTAACTAAGAAATAACAAACCAAATTTTATGTCTCAGGTAGTCTCTATACCTAAGATCTTTTTAGCAGCACCAAGATCTTTCATCTCAAACTTACTACTTATATGTGCCTTCAAAGTAGTGACATATTTTTTGCTCTTGGCAGCAATCAACATATAACAACAAGTACATAGGTGATTGATACATCCAAAACGTATCTACTTTCTCGAACACTTTTGTTATTGTTTCTCCTCTAAACTTGTGTGATTTAGATGCAACTAACACGGACTGACGCTGTTTTCAGTAGAATTGCCTTGGTGTCTAGTTTTTGTGTAGAAAATCAACTATTAGGAAAAATCCCGGAAAATATGCCAAAAATCCTATTTCACCAGAAGACTCCCAGAGCCAGAATACGAGACGGAGGGGGGCTGGGCTTAGGCCACACCACCTGGCCACGCGGGCTAGGCCTAGCTGCGCCAGGGGGTGGTCTGGCCGCCCCAGACACCCCCTCGGTCTCCCTCTTCGCCTATAAAATGCCTTCTGACCTAAAAACTCAGGGGGGGGGGGGGTCGACGTTTTTCCAGAAATAGTTCCGCTCCGCCGCCACCACCAGATTCCACGAAACAACACCAGAAACTCCGTTCTGGCACCCTGCCGGGACGGGGAATTGGAGGAGATTATCGTCATCATCATCACCATCGCTTCTCCATCGACCATCCATGTTTCTCCCATATATGAGTGAGTAATCCCTCGCTGTAGGCTATGGGGATGGTAGGGATTGGATGAGATCGTTCATGTAATGGCATCAGATTGTTAGGGCATGGTGCCTAGTATCTTCTATTAGTGCTTTATGACTTTATTGCGACTTGTTATGCTTAATGCTTGTCACTAGGGCCCGAGTGCCATGATTTCAGATCTGAACATGTTATTGATTCATTATGATAGTATTGTTCTTGGTCTTATCTACAAGTTGTATACACACGTTGTTGTCCGAAACCTATGGCCCCGAAGTGACAGAAATTGGGATAACCGAAAGGTAAAGGCTTTGATGTGAGGATCACATGTGTTCACGGAGTGTTAATGCTTTGCTCCGGTGCTCTATTAAAAGGAGCACCTTAATTGCCAGTAGTTCCCTAGAGGCCCCGCTGCAAACGGGTTGGCAGGACAAAAGATGTTGTGCAAGTTCTCATTGCGAGCACGTATGACTATATATGGGACACATGCCTAGGATTATCTAGAACTTGGATGCTTTATCTTATTTATCTGCAATTGCCCTATGTTGTGATTGCTATATGAATTGTCTTGTCCATGCAACGCCCATCCATCCATCCCTATGCCTACCGCATTCGAATCCTACTGTTTACTGCTATTGTTAGTGATGTCTTTACTTTACTACTGCTGTTACTTTACTATTCCTACTACAAAACTGTTGCTACTGATAAACTGCTGCGAGCAAGATTGTTTCCAGGTCCAGCTGAATTGACAACTCAGTTGTTAAGGCTTATAAATATTCTTTGGCTCCCCTTGTGTCGAATCAATAAATTGGGTTTCACTTTCCTCGAAAATACTGCGATACACCCCCTATACTTGTGGGTCATCAAGACTATTTTCTGGCGCCGTTGCCAGGGAGCATAGCTTTATTTATCAAGTTCACTTGGATTCTCTATTGTTTGCTGTTATCCATCCATCATGGGTAAGTCTCGTGATGTCAAGGTTCCTATTTTACCATCCACTACAAGAAGAGGTACGGTTCTGAACACCTCTGTTGCTCTTGATTCACCATATGTTATGAGTAAGCTCGTTACACCACCACACACACATGCTACACACACTGCTACTACTGCTGAATCTGAAACTTCTGATACTTATGATGCTGCTTCTACTGTGCTTGATAAGAGTGGTTCATTAGGTCTTTTCCTAGATGCTACGATTGCTAGAACTATAGCTGGAAATACTGAAACTCCTAATGAAGACACGACTACACCTGTTAGTTCACATGAGTCTAGTGAGAGTTATGATATTGAAGACGGTTATGTTGAGATGGCCGATGAATTTATTAAAGAATTTAAAAACACCCATGATGGGAGCGTTGCTAAGAGTCTCCTTGAGAGGCGTACTATTAGACCCAAATTATCTCCTATTGCTAAGTTTGCTGCTTCTGCCATAAACATTAAAGATAAAGATTATGATTTCTCTCTTGATCTATCCTACATAGCTATTGTTGAGAAAGAACTTTTTTGTGGGACTAAGAATGAAAGTGCGGTAGTACATATGACTGAGCTTTCTACCATGAGTGGCATGTTTTATGATGATATTAACATGCGTACTTACTTCATTGAAAGGAGAAGCTAAAACTTGGTTTAGTAATTTACCTCCTAGATCTATTGATAGCCCTGATTGCTTGATTAGTACTTTCCTGCAGAAATATTTTCCTCCTAGTGCTAGACATGATATTTTGCAGGAACTTTTCGATTTTAAATAGGGAGAAAAAGAGATATTGCCTGAATCTTGGGCAAGGTTTTGTGCTTTGATTCATGCATAGGCTGGAAGTCCATTACCTAAAAATGAGCTTCTTGATATATTGTATAATGTACTAACTGAAGAATCTAGGACATACCTAGATAATTGTGCTGATTGTGTTTTCAGGAATAGGTCTCCCAAAGAAGCTGGGGAATTAATGGCTAAAATAAGCAAGAACTATGAAGATTGGACTCCTCCTGAACCAGCTATACCTGAAGTAATTATACCTGAACTAGCTATACCGGTGTCTATACCATTATCTAAAAAGAGGGGAGTTATTGAATTGAATGATGAAGTGATGAAGGAAGCTAAGAAATATCTTAAGGAGAAGGGAATTAAAGCTGCAGATGTCAAGAATTTACCTCCTATAGAAGAATTATGTAAGCCAATTCCCCATTCATACACTATTGAGGTACACTCTCTCCAACACTTTGATGAAGGTGATACCCCTTACTCTAAACCTCTCGATCAATGCTTAGAAGAATTCGATATCTTTATTGTTAAGTAGGATAATTTTAATAAAAGGGTGCAAAATCATCTAATGGAAAACACTAGAGCTATTGTTGAGTTGAAAGATATTGTGGAAAGAACCTCTAATGATGTTAAAATGATTGTTAAACACTTTCAAATGGTTCAAACTCAAATAGATCAACTCATTAAAGTGCAAAAAAACTTGCTAATTAACGCTGCTAAAGAAAAAACATGCTTATGAAATTAGAACTAGAAGTGGTGCTGCGACCCAGGATCCTCTATATCCTGAGGGGCATCCCAAAGGAATTGAGTAGGATTCTCAACAAGCTAAAAATAGTGGTACTACTCATAAGAAAAGAAAAAAGAAGCATGAAACTATTGTAGAACCCTCTGAACTTGCTATAGATCCTAATAGTATATATGTCTCTAATGCTGAAACTGAAAGTGGTAATGAAGAAAATGATGTTCCTAATGAAGAAAAAGTTGTAGAAGAACCTGAAAAGCATAGTAAGAATACTAAATACACTAAAGAAGATTTTGTTGCTAAGAAACATGGTAGTGAAAGAGAGCCTTGGGTCCAAAAACCTATGCCTTTCCCTGATAAGAAACACAAGTCAAAGGAAGATGAACACTATAATAAGTTTTGTGAGTGGATGAAACCTTTATTCCTGCAAATTCCTTTGACTGATGCTATTAAACTGCCTCCTTACTCAAAGTATATGAAGGATATTGTTTCGAATAAAAGGAAGATCCCTAATGAAGAAATTGCTACTTTGCTTGCTAATTATTCCTTTAATGGTAAGGTTCCAAAGAAACTTGGAGACCCAGGGATTCCAACTATCCCTTTCTCTATTAAGAATAGTTATGTTAGAACTGCTTTGTGTGATTTGGGAGCTGGAGTTAGTGTTATGCCTTTCTCTCTCTATAAGAGACTTCAACTAGAAAAATTAATACCAACTGATATATCTTTGCAAATGGATGATAAATCTACGACTATTCCTATTGGTATATGTGAGGATGTACCTGTTCAAGTGGCTCATAATTGCTTGATATTAAGTGATTTTGTTGTGCTTGAAATGCCTGAAGATGATAATATGTCTATTATTCTTGGGAGACCGTTTCTTAATACTGCAGGAGCTGTTATTAATTGTAATCAAGGAAAGGTGACCTTCAATGTTAATGACAAGAAACATACTGTCTATTTCCCCAAGAAGATTGATAGGACTTATGATTTGAATTCAATTAAACATGTTGAGGGCATTCAAGTTGGAGAAATATATTGTCCCATACCAAGAGAAAAATTTGAAACTATTATGATTGGGACCATTGCTATCAAAGTTGAGGTAACATAATTATTAGTGGAATACAAAGTTCTGTATCATATGAAATTGTTTTGGTAGCAAGACCTGATCAACCTTGTTAACAAAAGGATTTCATTGAGAAAAACAATGTTTTCACCATGATTATCTCCGCTTACTTCTATTATATCCATTTTAGTTTTGTTTTCGTTTAGTTTTATTTTCCGTTGTTAGTTGCTTGCATGTTAGAGTGTCTTGGAACTTCTTTAGTTCTAGCCTTGTTTTTTCTTTGCATCATTCAAAAAATCTTTCTGTCAGAAAGTCATTCATCTATACCTGAAAATTACCCAAAAATAAAGTGTCTCGAAAAATACCAGAAAAATCATATTAAATTTTTACGTGAAAAAAGGGGCAGAGGAGTGCCTGGAAGGTACCAGGGGGCACACCAGGCAGGCACACCACCTGGTGGCGCGGCCAGCCCTAGGGCGCGCCAACCTATGTGGGCCACCCCTGGCCCTCCACTCACTCTCTCACTTGCCACTTTCTTCTCTCTCCCGAGAAAACACCAGTCCATTGCTCAAAATCGCGTTCTTGCTATGCTTGCCCTCGATCTTTCGATCTCCTTGCCCAGCCCATCTTTGCTGCTGAAATTTGGAGCATTGTTCTCCGGTATGTGACTCCTCTGCTTGTCCAAGTAGATTTGTGTTTAGTGGTTTATATCTTGAGTATTTTGCTGCTGTAGGTGACAGTTTATGAGAGCTTGTAATCTTATTTGATGCTTAGAGATATAGTTTTGATGCATGTTTAGGCCTCTTACAAGTCCCTATGAGTTGTGCCCTTCATTATATTCACTTTGCAATCACTTGTTTAATAGGTGTTTAAATTTCAGAATAGAAGATGAATGAGCATCAAATAAACCAACATGAACTATGGGTGCCTGAGGTTATGAAGGTTCACCGGGAGGAGGAAGTTTTTCCTTCCATTTATCCATGTTCTGAGTTCATGAGAGCTGCAGGAATTCTCTAGGATTTCCACACTTTGGTTTCTAATGCAGGATTGGAGCACTTTTTGGAAGATGAACCTTGTCAATTTGTGAAGCTAACCATGTCTGTGGTGTAGTACTTTCAATTTAGTTACTCTTTGCCTAATCCCATGGTCCACTACAAAATTTACAATATTGTTGTCGACCTTTCTCTCGATGACTTTTGTGCAGCTATTAAGGTACCTTAGTTGGGATCATGTGGAAGGATTAAAGAGCGACCTGCGCCACTCATGGATTTATACGCAGAAATTTGCCAAGGGAGCAGCTTCTTGAAGGAGAGTGGGAAAATCCGTAACATTCATCTCCCCTCCATTCGCTACTTTGCCTACTTTATTGCCAAGTGTGTTCTTGCTAGGAAAACTTCTAATAAGTTATCTTCATATGATCTAGCATTCATCTCTGCTGCTCTTAAACAAGATAGGTCTTACAACCTGGGTGCTTTGATAGCTTTCCGTCTTGCTGCTAACCACGAGAAAGGTGGAATTTGTAGGGGCCTCATTGCTTCTCGTTTACTAGAATTGCATGGTTTAGTGCCTCATCATCTAGACCTACAGTTTCCCATAGAAAGGCTTGATCTTAATTCCATGGTACAGCATAAATTTGTTTCCTCGTGGGCTAGTTTGAGTGAGTTGTCTGATGAAATAACCTTTCTCAAAGCTGGTTGGAGAAAGAGCAAGTCCGAGTGTGTTGTCCTTTTGCCTACACCTATTTTGTTTAAACTTGATAACAAGGTAGGATGGTCCCTCACGGAGGAGGAGCTTGATACGTACTTGGGAGAGCTCTCCCAACAGAAGAGGGATACTAGAAGGGAGGTCACAGATGATTCAGTCCAGCCCTCGAATGAGGGGGAGTCTTTATATCAGCATCCTACTTATGATTGGGGAGCTTCTTCTTTGTCCCACGGGCCTAACTACGATCATTCTTATAATGACCTGCCTGCTTGGAACCCTTACCCGTATCTAGATTGACACCCACTTAGGCCAAAAGCCTAAGCTTGGGGGGAGGTACACCGACATCGCACTCATCTCCATATCATTTGCATCGGTACTTTGTATATTCATGTTTCGTTCTCCTTTTAGTTTTCGTTATTTCTTTGCTTTTGCTTTCTAAAACACAAAAAGACCAAAAAATATTTCTATTGTTTCTCTTTGTTTGCTTCTTCTTCTTTTTGTTGTGGTTTGTTTTTCCCTTTTTGCTTTGTTTGAACTATTCAAAAAAACCCAAAAATATTTTGCTTTGCTTGCTCTTCCTTTTTGGTTCTTGTTTTAAAATCCGAAAACACCAAAAATATTTGTTGTTCTTCTTTGGTTTTGTGAGTTTGTTGCAGGGTTTAGCAGTTCTCAGTGGGATTTGGTTTCATATTATTATTCAAGCCACACAAGTGAAGGGCAATAATGAGGATTAATGACAACTTGAGGTGTGGTAAGAGGCTGGTAACGAACTCTATTTGTTTTCATTTTTGTACATATACTCATCATTGTGGGCATGCTTAGTCTGTTCATGTAGGGTGTATGTTATTTATGGATGCTTAGTAGTTCTTGCTTTCATATGATTAGTTCCAGCTTGCTAATAGTTTGTAGCATGTCTTATGAATGTTTGCTTGCATTACTCTATTCATAACTTGGTATGACACCATGGTATCCTCCTCTGAATGTTTCATTTGAATTGACTTGGCACATGCTCATGCATGCATATGACTGAAATAATCAGTTAAGCCTTGATGAATTATTTTGCCTTGAGGGTCATGAATCACTTTCATGCCATGATTAGTCCTGTTTTGTTGCAAGCATGATTATGACAGCTATTGCTCTCTCGTTTGTCGTTCCCTTACTATTGCTAGCCTTTACTTACACTGAGTATGTTTTACTCGTGTTTCCAATTCCCTAAACCCAAATATTGCCAAAAGTGTCCACCACGCCTACCTATTAGCATCATTTGCTATTTCCGTGCATATTCAATATGCCTTGTTTTCTTCCGAATAAAATGTTTGCTTGTTATGAGAAAGTTAGTTAGTAAAGCTCTCACGAACTTGATGGCACAGTTTATTTCCCGCACCTAATAAACCCGAACCATTGTGACTGTCCATGAAAGTTATATGCTTGCAAATTATAGGCTAGGGATTAGTAGAACCGTGCTGTCACGGGGAACGCTTTCAACACCTGTAAATATATACCCAATTGATACCATGCTCTTTTGTTTGCGATGTCATCGGTGTGAAATAAAAGGGGAGCTTGTAAGTCCATGGAGTTATGTATGTGTGTTAGAGAAACGCCTGGGCCGCCGGTCTAATCCATGCCGTCATGGTGGAAACCTGCAGCGTAACCATAATAAGTATCTATGAAGCATTCTTATTATAAAAAAAGAGAGAGATAACTATTGAGAAAAAGAAAAGAAAAAAAGAGATTTGAGAAAAGAGGAAAGAGAGAAAAAAGCACCATTTTCCCATGGTAAATAAGAAGATTGCTGAGATACTCATTGTCTGCTTGCCTTGTCATTTTGATATGGGGATTCTTCCGTATCATCGGGCAAGGGGTACCCCGTTGGCGGTTCTCTATGATACGCACGTATTTACGATGACAAGAACTTACTGATACATTGCAAATGTATCTATAATTTTCGATGCTCCATGCTTGGTTTTATCCACTTTCTTGTGTTTTGTCCACACTTTAGAGTACTTTTCATATGATTTCTTGGACTAACCTATTAACAAGAGCCACAGTGCCAGCTGCCTGTTTTCTGCTGTTTTTGGTTCCAGGAAAGTCAGAAAATAAATATTCTCGGAATTGGACGGGACAAAAGCCAAAGTGCCTATTTTTCCAGAAGACTCCAGGAGCCAGAATACGAGACGGAGGAGGGCCAGGGGCTGGCCACACACCCCCCCAGGCGCAGGCTGGGCCTGGCCACGCCAGGGCATGGTGTGGTGGCCCCAGGCACCCCCTCGGTCTCCCTCTTCACCTATAAGAAGCCTTCTGACCTAAAAACTTCGGGGGGAGGGGGGTTCGGCGTTTTTCATGGAAAAGTTGCGCTGCACCGCCACCACTGAAGGGGAGATTCAGGGGACAGAAAGTCTCTGTTCTGGCACCCTGCCGGGACGGGGAAGTGCCCCCGGAGCCATCTCCATCGATCTCCACCATCATCTCCATCGACCATCCATGTTTCCCCCATCTATGAGTGAGTAATCCCCCACTGTAGGCTATGGGGATGGTAGGGATTGGATGAGATCATTCATGTAATGGCATCAGATTGTTAGGGCATGGTGCCTAGTATCTTTTAATTAGTGCTTTATGACTTTGTTGCGACTTGTTGTGCTTAATGCTTGTCACTAGGGCCCGAGTGCCATGATTTAAGATCTAAACATGTTATTGATTCATTATGATAGTATTGTTCTTGGTCTTATCTGCAAGTTGTATAAACACGTTGTTGTCCGGAACCTATGGCCCCAAAGTGACAGAAATTGGGATAACCGGAAGGGAAAGGCTTTGATGTGAGGATCACATGTGTTCACGGAGTGTTAATGCTTTGCTCCGGTGCTCTATTAAAAGGAGCACCTTAATTGCCAGTAGTTCCCTAGAGGCCCCGCTGCAAACGGGCTGGCAGGACAAAAGATGTTGTGCAAGTTCTCATTGCGAGCACATATGACTATATATGGAACACATGCCTAGGATTGTCTAGTACTTGGATGCTTTATCTTATTTATCTGCAATTGCCCTATGTTCTGATTGCTATGTGAATTGTCTTGTCCATGCAACGCCCGTCCATCCATCCCTATGCCTACCGCACTCGAATCCCATTGATTACTGCTTTTGTTACTACTGTCCTTGCTTTACTACTGCTTTTACTTTACTATTCCTACTACAAAACTGTTGCTACTAATAAACTGCTGTGAGCAAGATTGTTTCTAGGTGCAGCTGAATTGACAACTCAATTGTTAAGGCTTATAAATATTATTTGGCTCCCCTTGTGTCGAATCAATAAATTGGGTTTCACTTCCCTCGAAAATACTGCGATACACCCCCTATACTTGTGGGTCATCAAGACTATTTTCTGGCGCCGTTGCCGGGGAGCATATCTTTATTTATCAAGTTCACTTGGAATCACTATTGTTCAAGCTAAGTTTATATTTCTCCTTGTTTGCTTGTTTCTTTATCAAAAATACAAAAAAATTAGTTCCTACTCTAGTTGTTATTTTCGTTGGTCTTTTATTGTCTTGCTTTATCATGCTTGTTGTCAATGGTTGGTTTCTTTGAAACTGAAGCTTATTGGCAAGGTGGGTTCACGGAAGATCAAAAATATTATTATAAGGAACGCCGCTTGTCACAAAAAGGGAAACACTTATGGGAACAAATTGATAGATTGTATACTATTGCTAGAAACGTGTGCTCTACTTATAATGTTACTTATTGCTGTGATGAGTCTTGTTGCAGAAAGAGGTATAAACACCTCCCTTTTTAATGTGAGTATAGTGATAATGATACCATATCTTCCTATGCTAAAGGAATTTATGACTTTTATGATGCGGAACAAATTGAAGAATGTATTGCTTGGAAGGGTGCTTTTGAACTTGGTAGTTTGCTTGAAAATATTGATGATTCACCTTACAAATATGAGGTGTATGGTATACTTAAATTTTGCTTTGATAATTACAAGGATGAAAATAGTTATATTCTTGAATATTTTAATAGATGCTTTCCACAAATGGAAGAGACTAATGCCTTGCAGGATCCTATGGAAGAAGAAATTGATGAACCTGAAATCTCATTAGATGAAAAAGAGAAGGAGAGTGATGAACAAAAGGAGGAAGAATGGATTAGCTACCCATGCCTACCTTCTAATGAGAGTAACTCTTTATCCCTTACATTATTTGATTGTCCCCCTTGCTTACTAAAGGAGAATGAATGTTATGTTCCTGAGGTTTCTCTTGAAAATGTTTATAATAAAGCTCTAGTGCTTGTAGATCAAGAAGAGCATGCTTTATGTGATAGTTATATTGTTGAGTTTCTTCATGAGGGTACTGAAAATTATTATGAGAGAGGAAAATATGGTTGTGGAAGTTTTCATGGTATTGAAACACCTCTCTATGTGCTGAAAGTTTTGAAGTTACTCTTGTTTTATCTTC
This sequence comes from Avena eriantha, assembly GCA_910589775.1. Taxonomy (NCBI): domain Eukaryota; kingdom Viridiplantae; phylum Streptophyta; class Magnoliopsida; order Poales; family Poaceae; genus Avena; species Avena eriantha. The sequence continues at coordinate 166,394,890 of OU342746.1, read as the reverse complement.
CTATGCTTGTCACTTTGTTCTTTGAGAATTTATTTGCATACACAATTTCTATGCATAGGAAGTGGGTTAGACTTAAATGTGTTTTGAATTTGCTTCTTGATGCTCTATTTTACTTCAACTCATATTTCTTATGAGAGCAACCTCTCAAACTTTTATGCCTGAAGATGATATTATGTCTATTATTCTTGGGAGACCTTTTCTTAAATACTGCAGGAGTTGTTATTAATTGTAATCAAGGGAAGGTGACCTTCAATGTTAATGACAAGGAACATACTGTCTATTTCCCCAAGAAGATTGATAGTACTTATGGTTTTGAATTCAATTGAACATGTTGAGGGCATTCAAGTTGGAGAAATATATTGTCCCATACCAAGAGAAAATTTTGAATCTATTATGATTGGGACCATTGCTATCAAGGTTGAGGTAACATAATCATTAGTGGAATACAAAGTTCTGTCTCATATGAAATTATTTTGGTAACAAGACCTGATCAACCTTGTAAACAAAAGGATTTCATTGAACAAAACAATGTTTTCACTATGATTATTTATGTTTACTTCTATTCTATCCATTCTAGTTTTTGCTTAGGTCTAACTTAAAGGCGTTAAAGAAAAGTACTTATTGGGAGATAACCCAAAAGTTTAAGATGAGTCTTGGAAGTAATAACCGCTCCTTATCCTTTTTATTTGCTTTTTGTGCCAAGAGTAACCTCTAATGAGAGAGAGGTAATGATTAGGAAAGTTGCTGTCCTGAAACAGATTTCTGTACTTCACCGTAAAAATTCGTGAGAGAGCTCTGTATGTCGGATTGAGCTGTGAATTTTTTTTCTTCTGACCCAGATTGTTATCTAACTTTCGTTAGTTCAACACTTTTTGATTTGAGCAACATAATGTCTTCGAAAAAATTTGTCTTTACCTTCTGATCTGTTTTGATAGATTTCTGCCATTTTCTGCATTTGCTTCTTGTTGGTTCCTTTTTGAGTTATTTTGGGGAATTGAGCTTTTTGAGGGAAGTGCTACAGTAGCTAGTGTTCTAATGGAAGTTTATTTGGTGTTATAACTGAACCTTAAGACTTATTTATCTTGAGTGCACTAATGTTGCTAATAAAGATTGTGTGAAGTTTTGTATGAAGGAAAAATTTCAGGTGTATGGAAGGAATGAGTAATGAGATAAAGGATGGACTAAAGCTCAAGCTTGGGGATTCCACGCGTGTCACCCCAAGAAATATCCAAGAAGTACAAGCGTCAAAGCTTGGGGATGCCCAAGGCATCCCCTCCTTCATCAATAAAAATCCCAGGTTTCTTCCAAACACTTCATTTTTATTGTTTCATGCACAGTTGTGTTGTTCTTGGAGCGTCTTCTTTTTCGTTTTCGTTTTGGTTTTTCGTTTGCTTTGTTCTCTTAGTTTGCTGAATAAATTGGTTGGACCCCCCTATTTCATGCATTGGTGTTCAAATGGTTTGGTTTGGTTTGGAAAAGAGTAGGAAAGCTCATGCTTAAGAGGTAAAGAGAGCTTGTTTTTGACTGTGGCCTATGCTTTGTGATGCCATGCTTGATATTGTTTTGGCTTTATGCTTAGTATTATTTGCTGTAGCATGACTTGTTATAAACATCGAGATTTCTTAATGTGCCTTGGATGAATCATGCGTTGTTTTAGCATATTAAAGCATAGTATAGTGGTATTCTCCTTTGATGCTTTATTTTGGGTTGACTTGCCGCATGCTCACACCATGTTATGACTATCCCAAGTCACCATAAGCCTTTATGATCCTTTAGTTTTCAACTTGTAGTATCACTTTATGCTTTGATAAATGATGTTTTGTCGCTCTGCATGATTATGGCCATTATTGCTCTCCCGTTTGTCGCTCCCTTACTATCGCTAGCCTTCACTTTCACTGAGTATGTTTTACTCAAGTTTCCAACTCCCTAAACCAAATATTGCGAAAGTGTCCAGCATACCTACCTATTAGCATCATTTGCTACTTCCGTGCATATTCAATATGCCTTGTTTTCTTCCGAATAAAATGTTTGCTTGTTTTGAGAAAGTTAGTTAGTAAAGCTCTCACGAACTTGATGTCACACTTTATTTCCTGCACTTAATAAACCTGAACCATTGTGAACTCTCCATGAAAGTTATATGCTTGCTAATTATAGGCTGGGGATTAGCAAAAGCGTACTGTCATGGGGAACGCTTTCAACACTTGTAAATATATACCCAGTTGATACCTTGCTCTTTTGTTTGCAGATGTCATCGGTGTGAAATAAAAGGGGAGCTTGTAAGTCCATGGAGTTATGTATGTGTGTTAGAGAAACGCCTGGGCCGCTGGTCTAATCCATGCTGACATGGTGGAAACCTGCAGCGTAACCATAATGATATCTATGAAGCATTCTTCTTATAAAAAAGAGAGAGATAGCTATTGAGAAAAAGAAAAAAAAGATTTATGAAAAGAGGAAAGAGAGAAAAAAGCACCATTTTCCCATGGTAAATAAGAAGATTGCTGAGATACTCATTGTCTGCTTGCCTTGTCATTTTGATATGGGGATTCTTCCGTATCATCGGGCAAGGGGTACCCCGTTGGCGGTTCTCAATGATATGCACATACTTACGATGACAAGAACTTACCGGTAACTAAAGTTGAGTAGCATGAGGAGCGACCCTCGTACTCAAGGGAGTTGGGATTTTCAGTTTATAGTCTGTCAAGCATATGACTCAGTTTGGACCTCCCTTTCACCTTAACCACATTAAAGATGCTTATGATAGGGGCAATGAGAGCTCAAAGCTAATGAGTACCATACTTTCAGCATTTGGAAGCCTTTCAAACTATTCAAAACCTTTTCATTTCCTTGTTGAGTCTCCACTTATTCTTTGAGCACTTTCTTGAGAGCATAGTGGTCATTCTTAGTTCTATGTGCATTGTCCCAAGACTTGTTGATTGATGCATACCTTGATATTGCTTGTTTTAAACTATTTGTATCTAGTCACTCTTGTGAACTTTGAAGGTGTCCTATGCATTTATGTTTGCTACCCTTTGGGGGACAAGCTGAATGCCACTATGCTATGTTTTCTTTATGTGAAACAAACAAACGTCTTGCAAAGCATTGTTATTCATGAATCTTTTGTTTGTGCCTTTTCATGTTGCATCATAGTTTCTTTGTCTTATTGCTAGAACTATGTCTTTCATGTTATGATTGAAGTACTATGATCCCAGCTTCGAATGTTCTACAAATACTTTGATCAAGTCTTTGATGGTGCATGTCACCTCAAAAATTATTCTTTCTTTTTATCACTTACCTACTCGAGGACGAGCAGGAGTTAAGCTTGGGGATGTTGATACATTGCAAATGTATCTATAATTTTTGATGCTCCATGCTTGGTTTTATCCACTTTCTTGTGTTTTGTCCACACTTTGGAGTACTTTTCACATGATTTCTTGGACTAACCAATTAACAAGAGCCACAGTGCCAGCTGCCTGTTTTCTACTGTTTTTGGTTCCAGGAAAGTCAGAAAATGAATATTCTCGGAATTGGACGGGACAAAAGCCAAAGTGCCTATTTTTCCAGAAGACTCCAGGAGCCAGAATACGAGACGGAGGAGGGCTAGGGGCTGGCCACACCCCCCCCCCCCAGGCGTGGGCTGGGCCTGGCCGCGCCAGGGCATGGTGTGGTGGCCCCAGGCACCCCCTCGGTCTCCCTCTTCGCCTATAAGAATCCTTCTGACCTAAAAACTTCGGGGGGGGGGGGGGGTTCGATGTTTTTCCACGAAAAGTTCCGCTGCGCCGCTGCCACCGAAGGGGAGATTCGGGGGACAGAAAGTCTGCGTTCCGGCACCCTGCCGGGACAGGGAAGTGCCCCTGGAGCCTTCTCCATTGATATCCACCATCATCTCCATCGACCATCCATGTTTCCCCCATCTATGAGTGAGTAATCCCCCGCTGTAGGCTATGGGGATGGTAGGGATTGGATGAGACCGTTCATGTAATGGCATCAGATTGTTAGGGCATGGTGCCTAGTATCTTTTAATTAGTGCTTTATGACTTTGTTGCGACTTGTTGTGCTTAATGCTTGTCACTAGGGCCCGAGTGCCATGATTTCATATCTGAACATGTTATTGATTCATTATGATAGTATTGTTCTTGGTCTTATCTACAAGTTGTATACACATGTTGTTGTCCAGAACCTATGGCCCCGAAGTGACAGAAATCGGGATAACCGGAAGGTAAAGGCTTTGATGTGAGGATCACATGTGTTCACGGAGTGTTAATGCTTTGCTCCGGTGCTCTATTAAAAGGAGCACCTTAATTGCCAGTAGTTCCCTAGAGGCCCCGCTGCAAACGGGCTGGCAGGACAAAAGATGTTGTGCAAGTTGTCATTGCGAGCACGTATAACTATATATGGAACACATGCCTAGGATTGTCTAGTACTTGGATGATTTGTCTTATTTATCTGCAATTGCCCTATGTTCTGATTGCTATGTGAATTGTCTTGTCCATGCAACGCCCGTCCATCCATCCCTATGCCTACCGTACTCGAATCCCACTGTTTACTGCTTTTGCTACTACTGTCCTTGCTTTACTACTGCTGTTACTTTACTATTCCTACTACAAAACTGTTGATACTGATAAACTGCTGTGAGCAAGATTGTTTCCAGGTGCAGCTGAATTGACAACTCAGTTGTTAAGGCTTATAAATATTCTTTGGCTCCCCTTGTGTCGAATCAATAAATTGGGTTTCACTTTCCTCGAAAATACGGCGATACACCCCCTATACTTGTGGGTCATCACTTACCGGTAATAAAAGTTAAGTAGCATGAGGAGCGGCCCTCGTACTCAAGGGACATGGGATTTCCAGTTTATAGTCTGTCAAGCATATAACTCAGATTGGACCTCACTTTCACCTTAACTATATTAAAGATGCTTATGATAGGGGCAATGAGAGCTCAAAGCTAATGAGTACCATACTTTCAGCATTTGGAAGCCTTTCAAACTATTCAAAACTGTTTCATTTCCTTGTTGAGTCTCCACATATTCTATGAGCACCATCTTGAGAGCATAGTTGTCATTCTTAGTGTAATGTGCTTGTCTCAAAACTTGATTATTTGTGTTATGACTTTGATGCTTGTATCTTTGATATCTTTACTTCTAGTCTTCACCTGAACTTCAGAGGTGCCTTAGCATTCACAATAAAAAGGCAAGCGAGATACCACTCTATCATACCTTGTTATGAGCATTGTAATGTTGCTTATGTTTATGTTTCATGCTACTTATTATTTTTTGAGTTGGAATCTCTTCATAAGTTGCAATGCCTATTAAGTAAATTTAGTTGCATACTCCTTATTATGAATAGTCTAAGTAATTGATCACATGCTGAGAATATATACATCATATGAAGCAAATGTGTTCGTGAAAGTTTCTTTTATCGCACTCAGTTTTCAACTGAATTGCTTGAGGACAAGCAATAAGCTAAGCTCGGGGGGAGTTGATACGTCCAAAACGTATCTACTTTCCCGAACACTTTTGTTATTGTTTCTCCTCTAAACTTGTGTGATTTGGATGCAACTAACACGGACTGACATTGTTTTTAGCAGAATTGCCTTGGTGTCTAGTTTTTGTGCAGAAAATCAACTATCGGGAAAAATCCCGGAAAATATGCCAAAAATCCTATTTCACCAGAAGACTCCTGGAGCCAGAATACAAGACGCAGGGGGGCTGGGTCCAGGCCACACCACCTGGCCGCAAGGGCTAGGCCTGGTCGCGCCAGGGGGTGGTCTCGCCGCCCCTAGATACCCCCTCGGTCTCCCTCTTCGCCTATAAGATGCCTTCTGACCTAAAAACTCAGGGGGGTCGACGTTTTTCTAGAAAGAGTTCTGCTCCACCACCACCACCAGATTCCACGAAACAGCACCAGAAACTCCGTTCTGGCACCCTGCCAGGACGGGGAATTGGAGGAGATTATCGCCATCATCATCACCATCGCTTCTCCATCGACCATCCATGTTTCTCCCATATATGAGTGAGTAATCCCCCGCTGTAGGCTATGGGGATGGTAGGGATTGGATGAGATCGTTCATGTAATGGCATCAGATTGTTAGGGCATGATGCCTAGTATCTTCTATTAGTGCTTTATGACTTTGTTGCGACTTGTTATGCTTAATGCTTGTCACTAGGGCCCGACTGCCATGATTTCAGATCTGAACATGTTATTGATTCATTATGATAGTATTGTTTATGGTCCTATCTGCAAGTTGTATACACAGGTTGTTGTCTGGAACCAATGGCCCCGAAGTGACAGAAATCGGGATAACCGGAGGCAATGGCTTTGATGTGAGGATAACATGTGTTCACAGAGTGTTAATGCTTTGCTCCGGTGCTCTATTAAAAGGAGCACCTTAATTGCCAGTAGTTCCCTTGAGGCCCCGCTGCAAACGGGCTGGCAGGACAAAATATGTTGTGCAAGTTCTCATTGCGAGCATGTATGACTATATATGGGACTCATGCCTAGGATTATCTAGTACTTGGATGCTTTATCTTATTTATCTGCAATTGCCCTATGACATGGGTATACCCTACAGGTACTCGAGTTTGGTATATACGGCCTGAATACATGGAGGCCCACGGTGTCGCCAAGGCCCTAATGAAGAATAGATGAAAATGTTAGACCATTAGCTGAATTACATGCTAAGTGGGAAAGAGAAGATGAAATTTCTAGAAACATTAGTGTTTCTACTATCACCACCACCACTAGTGTTGAGGCTAGTAATAGTTCTACTACTCTAGATAATAAATTTGATTTTGATCTTGATGGTTGCAATATCTCTGAAGTTATTAAGTTCCTACAAAAGCTTGCTAAAAGTCCTAATGCTAGTGCTATGAACATGGCCTTTACAAAACACATTACTAATGCTCTCATAAAGATTAAAGAAGAAAAGATGAAACATAAAGCTTCTATTCCTATAAAACAAGAAGATGGTTGGGAACCCATCATTAATATGAAAGTGAATGACTTTGATTTCAAAGCTTTATGTGATCTTGATAGTAGTGTTTCTATTATGCCTAGAAGGATTTATGATATGCTTGATTTGCCTCCTCTTGAAGATTGTTATTTGAATGTCCCACTTGATGATAATTCTAAAAAGAAGCTCATGGGGAGTCTTAATGATGTTCTTATTATGGTTAACAATGCCTATGTCCCCATTGATTTCTATGTTTTGGATGTTGAATGCAATGCTTCTTGTCCTATTACTTTGGGAAGACCTTTTCTTAGAACTGTTGGTGCCGTTATTGATATGAAAGAAGGCACCATTAAATATCAACTCCCACTCAAGAAAGGTATAGAACACTTCCCTAAGAAGAGAGAGAAGATTTCTTTTGCCTCTCCTATGAAAACAAAATTTGGTCTTAATGCTTCTTCATTTGAGAACACTTGATTCTTTTTCTTGCTTCTTATGCCTAACTTAAAGGCGTTAAAGAAAAGTACTTATTAGGAGATAACCCAAAAGTTTTAGATGAGTCTTGGAAGTTATTACCTCTGTAATAAGCTCTCCTTATCCTTTTTATTTGCTTTTTGTGCCAAGAGTAACCTCTAATGAGAGAGAAGTAATGATTGGGAAAGTTGCTGTCCCGAAAAAGATTTATGTGCTTTACCGTACAAATTCGTGTAAAATCTCTGAACGTCTTTTTGAGGCATGAATTTTTGTGCTTCTGCCCCAGGTTGTTATCTAACTTTCATTAGCTCAACACTTTTCGATTTGAGCAACAGAAGGTCTTCGAAAAAATCGTCTTTACCCGCTGGTCTGTTTTGATAGATTTCTGCCATTTTCTACATTTGCTTCTTGTTGGTTCCTTTTTGAGTTCTTTTGGGGAATTGAACTTTTTGAGGGAAGTGCTACAGTAGCTAGTGTTCTAATGGAAGTTTATTTGGTGTTAGAACTTAACCTTAAGACCTTTTATCTTAAGTGCACTAATGTTGCTAATAAAGATCGTGTGAAGTTTTGTATGAAGGAAAAATTTCAGGTGTATGGAAGGAATGAGTAATGAGATGAAGGATGGACTAAAGCTCAAGCTTGGGGATGCCACGCGTGTCACCCCAAGAAATATCCAAGAAGTACAAGCGTCAAAGCTTGGGGATGCCCAAGGCATCCCCTTCTTCATCAATAAAAATATCAGGTTTCTTCCAAATGCCTCATTTTTATTGTTTCATGCACAGTTGTGTTGTTCTTGGAGCGTCTTCTTTTTCGTTTTCGTTTTCGTTTTTCGTTTGCTTTGGTTTTCTTAGTTTTCTGAATAAATTGGTTGGACCCCCTCTTTCATACATTGGTTTGCAAATAGTTTGGTTTGGTTTGGAAAAGAGTAGGAAAGTTCATACTTATGTGGTAAAAAGAGCTCGTTTTTGACTGTGGTCTATGCTTTGGCATGCCATGCTTGATATTGTTTTGGATTTCTTCTTAGTATTCTTTGCTATAGCATGACTTGTTATAAACAATTGACATTGCTTAATGTGCCTTGGATGAATCATGTGTTGCTTTAGCATATTAAAGCATAGTATAGTGGTATTCTCCTTTGATGCTTTATTTTGGGTTGACTTGCCGCATGCTCACACCATGTTATGACTATCCCAAGTCACCATAAGCCTTTATGATCCTTTAGTTTTCAACTTGTAGTATCACTTTATGCTTTGATAAATGATGTTTTGTCGCTCTGCATGATTATGGCCATTATTGCTCTCCCGTTTGTCGCTCCCTTACTATCGCTAGCCTTCACTTTCACTGAGTATGTTTTACTCAAGTTTCCAACTCCCTAAACCAAATATTGCGAAAGTGTCCAGCATACCTACCTATTAGCATCATTTGCTACTTCCGTGCATATTCAATATGCCTTGTTTTCTTCCGAATAAAATGTTTGCTTGTTTTGAGAAAGTTAGTTAGTAAAGCTCTCACGAACTTGATGTCACACTTTATTTCCTGCACTTAATAAACCTGAACCATTGTGAACTCTCCATGAAAGTTATATGCTTGCTAATTATAGGCTGGGGATTAGCAAAAGCGTACTGTCATGGGGAACGCTTTCAACACTTGTAAATATATACCCAGTTGATACCTTGCTCTTTTGTTTGCAGATGTCATCGGTGTGAAATAAAAGGGGAGCTTGTAAGTCCATGGAGTTATGTATGTGTGTTAGAGAAACGCCTGGGCCGCTGGTCTAATCCATGCTGACATGGTGGAAACCTGCAGCGTAACCATAATGATATCTATGAAGCATTCTTCTTATAAAAAAGAGAGAGATAGCTATTGAGAAAAAGAAAAAAAAGATTTATGAAAAGAGGAAAGAGAGAAAAAAGCACCATTTTCCCATGGTAAATAAGAAGATTGCTGAGATACTCATTGTCTGCTTGCCTTGTCATTTTGATATGGGGATTCTTCCGTATCATCGGGCAAGGGGTACCCCGTTGGCGGTTCTCAATGATATGCACATACTTACGATGACAAGAACTTACCGGTAACTAAAGTTGAGTAGCATGAGGAGCGACCCTCGTACTCAAGGGAGTTGGGATTTTCAGTTTATAGTCTGTCAAGCATATGACTCAGTTTGGACCTCCCTTTCACCTTAACCACATTAAAGATGCTTATGATAGGGGCAATGAGAGCTCAAAGCTAATGAGTACCATACTTTCAGCATTTGGAAGCCTTTCAAACTATTCAAAACCTTTTCATTTCCTTGTTGAGTCTCCACTTATTCTTTGAGCACTTTCTTGAGAGCATAGTGGTCATTCTTAGTTCTATGTGCATTGTCCCAAGACTTGTTGATTGATGCATACCTTGATATTGCTTGTTTTAAACTATTTGTATCTAGTCACTCTTGTGAACTTTGAAGGTGTCCTATGCATTTATGTTTGCTACCCTTTGGGGGACAAGCTGAATGCCACTATGCTATGTTTTCTTTATGTGAAACAAACAAACGTCTTGCAAAGCATTGTTATTCATGAATCTTTTGTTTGTGCCTTTTCATGTTGCATCATAGTTTCTTTGTCTTATTGCTAGAACTATGTCTTTCATGTTATGATTGAAGTACTATGATCCCAGCTTCGAATGTTCTACAAATACTTTGATCAAGTCTTTGATGGTGCATGTCACCTCAAAAATTATTCTTTCTTTTTATCACTTACCTACTCGAGGACGAGCAGGAGTTAAGCTTGGGGATGTTGATACATTGCAAATGTATCTATAATTTTTGATGCTCCATGCTTGGTTTTATCCACTTTCTTGTGTTTTGTCCACACTTTGGAGTACTTTTCACATGATTTCTTGGACTAACCAATTAACAAGAGCCACAGTGCCAGCTGCCTGTTTTCTACTGTTTTTGGTTCCAGGAAAGTCAGAAAATGAATATTCTCGGAATTGGACGGGACAAAAGCCAAAGTGCCTATTTTTCCAGAAGACTCCAGGAGCCAGAATACGAGACGGAGGAGGGCTAGGGGCTGGCCACACCCCCCCCCCCCAGGCGTGGGCTGGGCCTGGCCGCGCCAGGGCATGGTGTGGTGGCCCCAGGCACCCCCTCGGTCTCCCTCTTCGCCTATAAGAATCCTTCTGACCTAAAAACTTCGGGGGGGGGGGGGGTTCGATGTTTTTCCACGAAAAGTTCCGCTGCGCCGCTGCCACCGAAGGGGAGATTCGGGGGACAGAAAGTCTGCGTTCCGGCACCCTGCCGGGACAGGGAAGTGCCCCTGGAGCCTTCTCCATTGATATCCACCATCATCTCCATCGACCATCCATGTTTCCCCCATCTATGAGTGAGTAATCCCCCGCTGTAGGCTATGGGGATGGTAGGGATTGGATGAGACCGTTCATGTAATGGCATCAGATTGTTAGGGCATGGTGCCTAGTATCTTTTAATTAGTGCTTTATGACTTTGTTGCGACTTGTTGTGCTTAATGCTTGTCACTAGGGCCCGAGTGCCATGATTTCATATCTGAACATGTTATTGATTCATTATGATAGTATTGTTCTTGGTCTTATCTACAAGTTGTATACACATGTTGTTGTCCAGAACCTATGGCCCCGAAGTGACAGAAATCGGGATAACCGGAAGGTAAAGGCTTTGATGTGAGGATCACATGTGTTCACGGAGTGTTAATGCTTTGCTCCGGTGCTCTATTAAAAGGAGCACCTTAATTGCCAGTAGTTCCCTAGAGGCCCCGCTGCAAACGGGCTGGCAGGACAAAAGATGTTGTGCAAGTTGTCATTGCGAGCACGTATAACTATATATGGAACACATGCCTAGGATTGTCTAGTACTTGGATGATTTGTCTTATTTATCTGCAATTGCCCTATGTTCTGATTGCTATGTGAATTGTCTTGTCCATGCAACGCCCGTCCATCCATCCCTATGCCTACCGTACTCGAATCCCACTGTTTACTGCTTTTGCTACTACTGTCCTTGCTTTACTACTGCTGTTACTTTACTATTCCTACTACAAAACTGTTGATACTGATAAACTGCTGTGAGCAAGATTGTTTCCAGGTGCAGCTGAATTGACAACTCAGTTGTTAAGGCTTATAAATATTCTTTGGCTCCCCTTGTGTCGAATCAATAAATTGGGTTTCACTTTCCTCGAAAATACGGCGATACACCCCCTATACTTGTGGGTCATCACTTACCGGTAATAAAAGTTAAGTAGCATGAGGAGCGGCCCTCGTACTCAAGGGACATGGGATTTCCAGTTTATAGTCTGTCAAGCATATAACTCAGATTGGACCTCACTTTCACCTTAACTATATTAAAGATGCTTATGATAGGGGCAATGAGAGCTCAAAGCTAATGAGTACCATACTTTCAGCATTTGGAAGCCTTTCAAACTATTCAAAACTGTTTCATTTCCTTGTTGAGTCTCCACATATTCTATGAGCACCATCTTGAGAGCATAGTTGTCATTCTTAGTGTAATGTGCTTGTCTCAAAACTTGATTATTTGTGTTATGACTTTGATGCTTGTATCTTTGATATCTTTACTTCTAGTCTTCACCTGAACTTCAGAGGTGCCTTAGCATTCACAATAAAAAGGCAAGCGAGATACCACTCTATCATACCTTGTTATGAGCATTGTAATGTTGCTTATGTTTATGTTTCATGCTACTTATTATTTTTTGAGTTGGAATCTCTTCATAAGTTGCAATGCCTATTAAGTAAATTTAGTTGCATACTCCTTATTATGAATAGTCTAAGTAATTGATCACATGCTGAGAATATATACATCATATGAAGCAAATGTGTTCGTGAAAGTTTCTTTTATCGCACTCAGTTTTCAACTGAATTGCTTGAGGACAAGCAATAAGCTAAGCTCGGGGGGAGTTGATACGTCCAAAACGTATCTACTTTCCCGAACACTTTTGTTATTGTTTCTCCTCTAAACTTGTGTGATTTGGATGCAACTAACACGGACTGACATTGTTTTTAGCAGAATTGCCTTGGTGTCTAGTTTTTGTGCAGAAAATCAACTATCGGGAAAAATCCCGGAAAATATGCCAAAAATCCTATTTCACCAGAAGACTCCTGGAGCCAGAATACAAGACGCAGGGGGGCTGGGTCCAGGCCACACCACCTGGCCGCAAGGGCTAGGCCTGGTCGCGCCAGGGGGTGGTCTCGCCGCCCCTAGATACCCCCTCGGTCTCCCTCTTCGCCTATAAGATGCCTTCTGACCTAAAAACTCAGGGGGGTCGACGTTTTTCTAGAAAGAGTTCTGCTCCACCACCACCACCAGATTCCACGAAACAGCACCAGAAACTCCGTTCTGGCACCCTGCCAGGACGGGGAATTGGAGGAGATTATCGCCATCATCATCACCATCGCTTCTCCATCGACCATCCATGTTTCTCCCATATATGAGTGAGTAATCCCCCGCTGTAGGCTATGGGGATGGTAGGGATTGGATGAGATCGTTCATGTAATGGCATCAGATTGTTAGGGCATGATGCCTAGTATCTTCTATTAGTGCTTTATGACTTTGTTGCGACTTGTTATGCTTAATGCTTGTCACTAGGGCCCGACTGCCATGATTTCAGATCTGAACATGTTATTGATTCATTATGATAGTATTGTTTATGGTCCTATCTGCAAGTTGTATACACAGGTTGTTGTCTGGAACCAATGGCCCCGAAGTGACAGAAATCGGGATAACCGGAGGCAATGGCTTTGATGTGAGGATAACATGTGTTCACAGAGTGTTAATGCTTTGCTCCGGTGCTCTATTAAAAGGAGCACCTTAATTGCCAGTAGTTCCCTTGAGGCCCCGCTGCAAACGGGCTGGCAGGACAAAATATGTTGTGCAAGTTCTCATTGCGAGCATGTATGACTATATATGGGACTCATGCCTAGGATTAGCTCTCCTTATTGCAATTGCCCTATGACATGGGTATACCCTACAGGTACTCGAGTTTGGTATATACGGCCTGAATACATGGAGGCCCACGGTGTCGCCAAGGCCCTAATGAAGAATAGATGAAAATGTTAGACCATTAGCTGAATTACATGCTAAGTGGGAAAGAGAAGATGAAATTTCTAGAAACATTAGTGTTTCTACTATCACCACCACCACTAGTGTTGAGGCTAGTAATAGTTCTACTACTCTAGATAATAAATTTGATTTTGATCTTGATGGTTGCAATATCTCTGAAGTTATTAAGTTCCTACAAAAGCTTGCTAAAAGTCCTAATGCTAGTGCTATGAACATGGCCTTTACAAAACACATTACTAATGCTCTCATAAAGATTAAAGAAGAAAAGATGAAACATAAAGCTTCTATTCCTATAAAACAAGAAGATGGTTGGGAACCCATCATTAATATGAAAGTGAATGACTTTGATTTCAAAGCTTTATGTGATCTTGATAGTAGTGTTTCTATTATGCCTAGAAGGATTTATGATATGCTTGATTTGCCTCCTCTTGAAGATTGTTATTTGAATGTCCCACTTGATGATAATTCTAAAAAGAAGCTCATGGGGAGTCTTAATGATGTTCTTATTATGGTTAACAATGCCTATGTCCCCATTGATTTCTATGTTTTGGATGTTGAATGCAATGCTTCTTGTCCTATTACTTTGGGAAGACCTTTTCTTAGAACTGTTGGTGCCGTTATTGATATGAAAGAAGGCACCATTAAATATCAACTCCCACTCAAGAAAGGTATAGAACACTTCCCTAAGAAGAGAGAGAAGATTTCTTTTGCCTCTCCTATGAAAACAAAATTTGGTCTTAATGCTTCTTCATTTGAGAACACTTGATTCTTTTTCTTGCTTCTTATGCCTAACTTAAAGGCGTTAAAGAAAAGTACTTATTAGGAGATAACCCAAAAGTTTTAGATGAGTCTTGGAAGTTATTACCTCTGTAATAAGCTCTCCTTATCCTTTTTATTTGCTTTTTGTGCCAAGAGTAACCTCTAATGAGAGAGAAGTAATGATTGGGAAAGTTGCTGTCCCGAAAAGATTTATGTGCTTTACCGTACAAATTCGTGTAAAATCTCTGAACGTCTTTTTGAGGCATGAATTTTTGTGCTTCTGCCCCAGGTTGTTATCTAACTTTCATTAGCTCAACACTTTTCGATTTGAGCAACAGAAGGTCTTCGAAAAAATCGTCTTTACCCGCTGGTCTGTTTTGATAGATTTCTGCCATTTTCTACATTTGCTTCTTGTTGGTTCCTTTTTGAGTTCTTTTGGGGAATTGAACTTTTGAGGGAAGTGCTACAGTAGCTAGTGTTCTAATGGAAGTTTATTTGGTGTTAGAACTTAACCTTAAGACCTTTTATCTTAAGTGCACTAATGTTGCTAATAAAGATCGTGTGAAGTTTTGTATGAAGGAAAAATTTCAGGTGTATGGAAGGAATGAGTAATGAGATGAAGGATGGACTAAAGCTCAAGCTTGGGGATGCCACGCGTGTCACCCCAAGAAATATCCAAGAAGTACAAGCGTCAAAGCTTGGGGATGCCCAAGGCATCCCCTTCTTCATCAATAAAAATATCAGGTTTCTTCCAAATGCCTCATTTTTATTGTTTCATGCACAGTTGTGTTGTTCTTGGAGCGTCTTCTTTTTCGTTTTCGTTTTCGTTTTTCGTTTGCTTTGGTTTTCTTAGTTTTCTGAATAAATTGGTTGGACCCCCTCTTTCATACATTGGTTTGCAAATAGTTTGGTTTGGTTTGGAAAAGAGTAGGAAAGTTCATACTTATGTGGTAAAAAGAGCTCGTTTTTGACTGTGGTCTATGCTTTGGCATGCCATGCTTGATATTGTTTTGGATTTCTTCTTAGTATTCTTTGCTATAGCATGACTTTTTATAAACAATTGACATTGCTTAATGTGCCTTGGATGAATCATGTGTTGCTTTAGCATATTAAAGCATAGTATAGTGGTATTCTCCTTTGATGCTTTATTTTGGGTTGACTTGCCGCATGCTCACACCATGTTATGACTATCCCAAGTCACCATAAGCCTTTATGATCCTTTAGTTTTCAACTTGTAGTATCACTTTATGCTTTGATAAATGATGTTTTGTCGCTCTGCATGATTATGGCCATTATTGCTCTCCCGTTTGTCGCTCCCTTACTATCGCTAGCCTTCACTTTCACTGAGTATGTTTTACTCAAGTTTCCAACTCCCTAAACCAAATATTGCGAAAGTGTCCAGCATACCTACCTATTAGCATCATTTGCTACTTCCGTGCATATTCAATATGCCTTGTTTTCTTCCGAATAAAATGTTTGCTTGTTTTGAGAAAGTTAGTTAGTAAAGCTCTCACGAACTTGATGTCACACTTTATTTCCTGCACTTAATAAACCTGAACCATTGTGAACTCTCCATGAAAGTTATATGCTTGCTAATTATAGGCTGGGGATTAGCAAAAGCGTACTGTCATGGGGAACGCTTTCAACACTTGTAAATATATACCCAGTTGATACCTTGCTCTTTTGTTTGCAGATGTCATCGGTGTGAAATAAAAGGGGAGCTTGTAAGTCCATGGAGTTATGTATGTGTGTTAGAGAAACGCCTGGGCCGCTGGTCTAATCCATGCTGACATGGTGGAAACCTGCAGCGTAACCATAATGATATCTATGAAGCATTCTTCTTATAAAAAAGAGAGAGATAGCTATTGAGAAAAAGAAAAAAAAGATTTATGAAAAGAGGAAAGAGAGAAAAAAGCACCATTTTCCCATGGTAAATAAGAAGATTGCTGAGATACTCATTGTCTGCTTGCCTTGTCATTTTGATATGGGGATTCTTCCGTATCATCGGGCAAGGGGTACCCCGTTGGCGGTTCTCAATGATATGCACATACTTACGATGACAAGAACTTACCGGTAACTAAAGTTGAGTAGCATGAGGAGCGACCCTCGTACTCAAGGGAGTTGGGATTTTCAGTTTATAGTCTGTCAAGCATATGACTCAGTTTGGACCTCCCTTTCACCTTAACCACATTAAAGATGCTTATGATAGGGGCAATGAGAGCTCAAAGCTAATGAGTACCATACTTTCAGCATTTGGAAGCCTTTCAAACTATTCAAAACCTTTTCATTTCCTTGTTGAGTCTCCACTTATTCTTTGAGCACTTTCTTGAGAGCATAGTGGTCATTCTTAGTTCTATGTGCATTGTCCCAAGACTTGTTGATTGATGCATACCTTGATATTGCTTGTTTTAAACTATTTGTATCTAGTCACTCTTGTGAACTTTGAAGGTGTCCTATGCATTTATGTTTGCTAGCCTTTGAGGGACAAGCTGAATGCCACTATGCTATGTTTTCTTTATGTGAAACAAACAAACGTCTTGCAAAGCATTGTTATTCATGAATCTTTTGTTTGTGCCTTTTCATGTTGCATCATAGTTTCTTTGTCTTATTGCTAGAACTATGTCTTTCATGTTATGATTGAAGTACTATGATCCCAGCTTCGAATGTTCTACAAATACTTTGATCAAGTCTTTGATGGTGCATGTCACCTCAAAAATTATTCTTTCTTTTTATCACTTACCTACTCGAGGACGAGCAGGAGTTAAGCTTGGGGATGTTGATACATTGCAAATGTATCTATAATTTTTGATGCTCCATGCTTGGTTTTATCCACTTTCTTGTGTTTTGTCCACACTTTGGAGTACTTTTCACATGATTTCTTGGACTAACCAATTAACAAGAGCCACAGTGCCAGCTGCCTGTTTTCTACTGTTTTTGGTTCCAGGAAAGTCAGAAAATGAATATTCTCGGAATTGGACGGGACAAAAGCCAAAGTGCCTATTTTTCCAGAAGACTCCAGGAGCCAGAATACGAGACGGAGGAGGGCTAGGGGCTGGCCACACCCCCCCCCCCCAGGCGTGGGCTGGGCCTGGCCGCGCCAGGGCATGGTGTGGTGGCCCCAGGCACCCCCTCGGTCTCCCTCTTCGCCTATAAGAATCCTTCTGACCTAAAAACTTCGGGGTGGGGGGGTCGATGTTTTTCCACGAAAAGTTCCGCTGCGCCGCTGCCACCGAAGGGGAGATTCGGGGGACAGAAAGTCTGCGTTCCGGCACCCTGCCGGGACAGGGAAGTGCCCCTGGAGCCTTCTCCATTGATATCCACCATCATCTCCATCGACCATCCATGTTTCCCCCATCTATGAGTGAGTAATCCCCCGCTGTAGGCTATGGGGATGGTAGGGATTGGATGAGACCGTTCATGTAATGGCATCAGATTGTTAGGGCATGGTGCCTAGTATCTTTTAATTAGTGCTTTATGACTTTGTTGCGACTTGTTGTGCTTAATGCTTGTCACTAGGGCCCGAGTGCCATGATTTCATATCTGAACATGTTATTGATTCATTATGATAGTATTGTTCTTGGTCTTATCTACAAGTTGTATACACATGTTGTTGTCCAGAACCTATGGCCCCGAAGTGACAGAAATCGGGATAACCGGAAGGTAAAGGCTTTGATGTGAGGATCACATGTGTTCACGGAGTGTTAATGCTTTGCTCCGGTGCTCTATTAAAAGGAGCACCTTAATTGCCAGTAGTTCCCTAGAGGCCCCGCTGCAAACGGGCTGGCAGGACAAAAGATGTTGTGCAAGTTGTCATTGCGAGCACGTATAACTATATATGGAACACATGCCTAGGATTGTCTAGTACTTGGATGATTTGTCTTATTTATCTGCAATTGCCCTATGTTCTGATTGCTATGTGAATTGTCCTGTCCATGCAACGCCCGTCCATCCATCCCTATGCCTACCGTACTCGAATCCCACTGTTTACTGCTTTTGCTACTACTGTCCTTGCTTTACTACTGCTGTTACTTTACTATTCCTACTACAAAACTGTTGATACTGATAAACTGCCGTGAGCAAGATTGTTTCCAGGTGCAGCTGAATTGACAACTCAGTTGTTAAGGCTTATAAATATTCTTTGGCTCCCCTTGTGTCGAATCAATAAATTGGGTTTCACTTTCCTCGAAAATACGGCGATACACCCCCTATACTTGTGGGTCATCACTTACCGGTAATAAAAGTTAAGTAGCATGAGGAGCGGCCCTCGTACTCAAGGGACATGGGATTTCCAGTTTATAGTCTGTCAAGCATATAACTCAGATTGGACCTCACTTTCACCTTAACTATATTAAAGATGCTTATGATAGGGGCAATGAGAGCTCAAAGCTAATGAGTACCATACTTTCAGCATTTGGAAGCCTTTCAAACTATTCAAAACTGTTTCATTTCCTTGTTGAGTCTCCACATATTCTATGAGCACCATCTTGAGAGCATAGTTGTCATTCTTAGTGTAATGTGCTTGTCTCAAAACTTGATTATTTGTGTTATGACTTTGATGCTTGTATCTTTGATATCTTTACTTCTAGTCTTCACCTGAACTTCAGAGGTGCCTTGGCATTCACAATAAAAAGGCAAGCGAGATACCACTCTATCATACCTTGTTATGAGCATTGTAATGTTGCTTATGTTTATGTTTCATGCTACTTATTATTTTTTGAGTTGGAATCTCTTCATAAGTTGCAATGCCTATTAAGTAAATTTAGTTGCATACTCCTTATTATGAATAGTCTAAGTAATTGATCACATGCTGAGAATATATACATCATATGAAGCAAATGTGTTCGTGAAAGTTTCTTTTATCGCACTCAGTTTTCAACTGAATTGCTTGAGGACAAGCAATAAGCTAAGCTCGGGGGGAGTTGATACGTCCAAAACGTATCTACTTTCCCGAACACTTTTGTTATTGTTTCTCCTCTAAACTTGTGTGATTTGGATGCAACTAACACGGACTGACATTGTTTTTAGCAGAATTGCCTTGGTGTCTAGTTTTTGTGCAGAAAATCAACTATCGGGAAAAATCCCGGAAAATATGCCAAAAATCCTATTTCACCAGAAGACTCCTGGAGCCAGAATACAAGACGCAGGGGGGCTGGGTCCAGGCCACACCACCTGGCCGCAAGGGCTAGGCCTGGTCGCGCCAGGGGGTGGTCTCGCCGCCCCTAGATACCCCCTCGGTCTCCCTCTTCGCCTATAAGATGCCTTCTGACCTAAAAACTCAGGGGGGTCGACGTTTTTCTAGAAAGAGTTCTGCTCCACCACCACCACCAGATTCCACGAAACAGCACCAGAAACTCCGTTCTGGCACCCTGCCAGGACGGGGAATTGGAGGAGATTATCGCCATCATCATCACCATCGCTTCTCCATCGACCATCCATGTTTCTCCCATATATGAGTGAGTAATCCCCCGCTGTAGGCTATGGGGATGGTAGGGATTGGATGAGATCGTTCATGTAATGGCATCAGATTGTTAGGGCATGATGCCTAGTATCTTCTATTAGTGCTTTATGACTTTGTTGCGACTTGTTATGCTTAATGCTTGTCACTAGGGCCCGACTGCCATGATTTCAGATCTGAACATGTTATTGATTCATTATGATAGTATTGTTTATGGTCCTATCTGCAAGTTGTATACACAGGTTGTTGTCTGGAACCAATGGCCCCGAAGTGACAGAAATCGGGATAACCGGAGGCAATGGCTTTGATGTGAGGATAACATGTGTTCACAGAGTGTTAATGCTTTGCTCCGGTGCTCTATTAAAAGGAGCACCTTAATTGCCAGTAGTTCCCTTGAGGCCCCGCTGCAAACGGGCTGGCAGGACAAAATATGTTGTGCAAGTTCTCATTGCGAGCATGTATGACTATATATGGGACTCATGCCTAGGATTATCTAGTACTTGGATGCTTTATCTTATTTATCTGCAATTGCCCTATGACATGGGTATACCCTACAGGTACTCGAGTTTGGTATATACGGCCTGAATACATGGAGGCCCACGGTGTCGCCAAGGCCCTAATGAAGAATTCGAGTAGCCTACAAACTCTCGATTGCTTGAAGAACAAGAAGAAGCTAAAGATAGAAAGTTCAAAGGGAAAACCCTAACTTGTAACCGACTCGACCTGCTGCCCGAGACCTAGCATGTCTATATAAATGCTAGGACGGGGCGGCGAGAAGGACACACGCAACCCTAGTTTCCATAACCCTCGCCAGATTGCATCTGCGCACCATTGTAATCCTCGATTCCTTTGATAATTCCATGAGCAGACAAGCAGGAGTAGGGACCTCTACGAGGCCTGAACCTGGGTAAATCTTCGAGTCTCCTATGTGCTGGTTTGCTAGCCGATAGATGTCTCCAGCGCTCCCTCCTTCTCCAAAACCCAAGTCCATAACAATGGGCATTGATGAGTTAAACCCTCGTCAATTGGCGCCAACTGTGGGAAATGGGAGTGCTGATGTTGCGGCTTCTTCGGCCCCATCAACCATGATCGACAATTCCACAACAGGGGAGATTCGCCAGCTCTTCGGCGCTTTCGACTTCACCGTCCACATACCGGCCACTCGCCCGACTTTCGAGTCCGTGGGCGATGGAGTTAGCCTGGCAATAGGGAGCTTCCGCTTCCAAGTTGGTCAGATGGGCACGCTTTGCATGCCTGACCAGCCGACGGTGCCGTCGATTGCCCCAGCATCATGGTTCCCTCCATCGATTGACACCCTCGGTGAGCTCAACGCCCCGACAATAGTCGAGAACACGGTCAGCGATAGCAGTCGTGACTCATCTGAGCGATCTGGCCACTGAAGATGGAGCCTACGGCTCCAGATCTGAGAGTTGTGGAAGCAGCAGCTTCCCCAATCACTTCATGTGCGTCGTCATCAACACAGGTGACACCTCCGCCAACCGCAACATCATGGGTAATCACAGTAACGAAACCGACCCGCCTAACGGTGGCAACGGTGGCAATGGCGGCAATGGTGGCAATTGCACCCCCGTCGACAATGGAGGAGCAGTCGAACCTCCAACCATAATAAACAAGCAAACCGGCGAACGCGTCGTGATCAGGCTCAACGAGCAAGAATGGGCTCGCTGCCACGAGGCCCTGCGAGGCACTCCTCTACCCTTTGGATCTCCGCAAGAACTGTTGATGGGCTACCACTAGCTCCTGAAGGAAGAATTCAAGCGCTAAGTACAAACAATCGCGCAACTCGAGGCACGCAAAAAAGCAGCAGACGAGTCGAGCCTTTGTCGTGCTGGGCTCTCCTCCCACGGAGGATCCTCCTCAAAATGCAACGAGTACATCGCCAAAAAGAGGCAATCTCGGATGGCCCATCTCACCAAGCAAGAACGCATAGAAGCTGCAAAGGTCCTCGACTTCAGCTCTATGACAGTTGATATATGGGGCAATGTGGTCCCCAAGACGCCGCAGACTGCGGTGACAGCGGCCACCATGTACCTCCTTAACAACCAGCCGCCAGCTGGAGATCCTTGAGCCGCCATGCACCGATCGACGATCGCGGGCTTGGGATTAATCGAGGCCTCCCTCGACAAGGAGCCAACACTGGAGCCAAAAAGGGAAAAGCGCTAGCAAAGCTCTAGTCCTCGCCCTCATCCAGCGATGACAGTCACGACCTTTCTCGATGCCGTCGCTCACGGCGACACGACCGGGACTATGATGCGCACAATGACCTCACACAGCGCAAGATCGACAAATCAAGGGTGCGACATGCCCGGTCGACTGACTCAGAGGAGGAAGATGTGGAGCTCTGCGGCGCCAGATGCTTCAGCAGGTCCATTAGGCAAAAGTGAATGCCTAAGGGGTTTAAACTCCCGCCGGAGAACCCGAAATTTGACGGCCTATAGGACCCGAAGATCTAGCTGGAGGATCACATCTCCTCCGTCAGGCTCCATGGTGGCAGTCGAAGCACGGCCATGCAATGCTTACAGCTACAGCTGCAAGGCGTCGCCCGAGCATGGCTCAACAACCTCCCACACGGATCCATTCGCAGCTGGGATGAGCTGGTTTACAGCTTCGTGCGCAACTTCAAGGGCACGTACAAGCGACCCGCATCAATCGAAGAGCTGGGATGCTACCAGCAAAGATCAGGCGAATCGCTACGCTCCTACATCCAAAGGTGGTCCATCATCAAGAACTCCACAGAGAACATCTCAGAAGATCGCGCGATTGACGCATTCAACGGCGGCGTTTGCCGCCTAGAACTCAGGGAGGAGCTGAGCCGCTCAAATCCCAAAACCATCGACCACCTAATGGAAATCGCGAATCGGTGGGCCGATGGAGAAGATTCGGTGAAGAATCGCGTTCACTCCGACGAAGAGGCGGAACTCGAGCGTAGACGCGATCGCCGAGGCAAACGCCGCATGCGCATCTACGATGACCGCGACGACGTCAACATGGTCGCAGCTGGCTACGCCGATAGATGCGATGATAACCGCAACAACGGATACCGTAGCGGCGGATACCGCGACTCCGGGAAAACCACGCAAGTGTGGCAACGCCGCAATCGCGATGAAGCACCCGCGACATCCATTGAGGACAAACTGTCCGGGCCATGTACGGTGCACTTCTACATCGACAAGCATGATGGAAAGAAGAAGTCTAGCCACCTCCTCAAGGACTACCGCGAGTTCCTCAAACTACATGAGGGATTGGTTCGAATGAATCGCAACACAGTCGAAAGAGGCTACGGAGCCGCTCCAGGCGCCGTAGCACATGGAGCTCCGCCACCACCACAGGGGCAACCTCCAAATGCAGCTGCACCGGACCAGCACCACGGAGGTGAACCATACCCACGGGCGATGGGTACCATGATGATCCAAAAGGGACGCCCTCGAATCGGGTGCAGAAGGCCATCACTCGCCAAGTCAACTTGGCCACACACTCGCCACCATCTACCACTGAGTACCTCAGCGGAAGCGAGTCCTACATCACCTTCGACAAACGCGATCATCCACCTCAAGTACCCCGTCCAGGCCATTGCCCCCTCGTACTCGAGGCGCAAATCGGAGGCTTCGACATGAGTCGCGTCTTCATGGATGGCGGAAGCGGCATCAACCTTATATTTGTGAGTACCTTGCGAGCAATGAGGATCCCCCTAACTTGCCTAGAGGCCTCGGACACAACATTCCATGGCATCATCCCAGGAAAAGGTGTATATCCCCTAGGCAAAATCAACCTCGACGTCATCTTCGGCATGCCGAAGAACTTCCGGCGCGAGCGCATCGACTTTGAGGTCGTCGACTGGCCCTCACAATACCACTACATCCTCGGACGTGTCGCGTTCGCTAGGTTCATGGCAGTTCCACACTACGCCTACCTGCAGATGAAAATGCTAGGTCCCAATAGCGTCATCACGATCAACGGAAGCTTCGAGAGATCCGACAGTTGCGACAGGGAATTCAACAGAATTTCCCAGTCCTTTGGCATGCAGGAAGAACTCGCGAGGCTGAAGGAGTCGACGGACAACAGTCTGCCTCCCCTAAGCCGGCCAAGCTCACCTGATCTATCTTTCGATTCATCGGTGCACACAAAGAAAGTGCAGGTCCACCCATCGGATCCCGCCAAGACGGCCCTCATCGCCAACGACCTGAGTCCCGCATAGGAACTTGTGCTCATCGAATTCCTCCGTGAGCACTGGGAAATTTTCACATGGTGTCTTGCGGACATGCCAGGAGTTTCCAGGGAATTCGCCGAGCACGCACTCAACGTTAACCCAAACGCAAGGACAGTCAAGCAAAAAATCCGGCGATTATCTGAGCCACGGGCAAAGGCAGTTGGAATGGAGATCAACAGACTCCTTGACGCCAAATTCATACGCGAGATCAAGGAAAGCACTTGGCTCGCCAACACGGTGCTGGTACCAAAAAAGGACACAGATATCCTACGGATGTGCATGGACTTCACCTCTCTGAATAAGCACTGCCCAAAGGATTACTTACCGTTGCCGCGCATCGACCAGATCATCGACTCCACCGCGGGCTGCGAGCGCCTCTACTTCCTCGGCGCCTACTCAGGCTATAATCAGATTCGAATGAAGGAGGAAGATCAGGAGAAAACAACGTTCACAACGCCCTTTGGTGTGTTCTGCTACAACACAATGCCCTTCGGGCTAAAGAACGCGGGAGCCACCTACCAGCAGTGCATGCAGGCTTGCCTCAAGGAACAACTTGGTCGCAACATTCAAGTCTATGTTGACGACATAGTAATCAAGACCAAGGAGGAAGCCTCCCTAATCGACAATTTGCGCGAAACCTTCGCCAACCTTGACCGCTATCGGATCAAGCTCAATCTAGACAAATGTGCCTTTGGCGTGCCATCCGGGCAACTACTCGGGTACCTCATCTCCGCAAGAGGAATCGAGACAAACCCGAAGAAAATAAAAGTCATACTGGCCATGGAGAAGCCGAAAAACATAAGGGGCGTTCAGCAGCTGGCTGGGCGAATCGCGGCCCTCAGTCGATTCATTAGTCAGATGGGTGAAAAGCCGCTGCCCTTCTACCAACTCCTCCGCAAAACTGAAAAGTTTGAGTGGACCAACGAAGCGCAGGAAGCATTCGAAGACCTCAAGCGCCTGCTATCCACCTCGCCAGTACTAGTGACCCCGTGGGAAAGGGAACCACTGTTGCTATATATCTCCGCCACCAACCAGGTGGTTAGCACTGTGCTCGTTGTCGAGTGAGCCGAGGAAAACAAGGTCCATGGGGTACAACGCCCAGTCTACTACCTTAGCGAGGTCCTCATGCCAACAAAAAAGCGGTACCCGCACTACCAGAAGCTGGCCTACGGCGTCTTCATGACCGCCCGGCGACTGCGCCATTACTTCCAGGAACACCCAATCGTGGTGGTCAACGATGCCCCATTGGGGCATATCCTCAACAACCCCGACGCCACGGGACGAGTCGCGCTTTGGGGAATAGAATTGTCTCCACGAGACATTACATACGAAAAGCGCGACGCAATCAAGTCGCAAGTTCTCCCTGACTTCCTCATGCACTGGATGGAGAACCAGCTCCCTAACAAACCAGATATGTCCTACCTCTGGACAATGCACTTCGATGGGTCCAAGCGGAAGGACGGAGCAGGTGCAGGTGTCATTATGACATCACCTCAAGGGGACAAGCTGAAGTACATCCTGCGAATGCAGTTCACCGCCTCCAACAATGAAGCTGAATACGAGGCCCTGCTACACAGGATGAGGATGGAAAAAGCCTGCGGCGCTAAGAGACTCATTATTTACGGCGACTCCAAGTTGGTCGTCGACCAAACAATGCATGAGTGCGACGCACTGAATGATAACATGATCGCCTACCGCGACCTCTACGACACACTCGAAGGGGACTTCGACGGCTGTGAACTGCGACATGTAGGCCGCGAAAGCAATGAAGAGGCGGATGCACTCGCCAACATAGGCTCTACCTTCGCCCCCATACCACCTGGGGTATTTCTCGAGCGCATCTACGAATGCTCCATCAAGCCAAAGGCAGCAGAGAAGAAAACAAGCGCAGCAACGGACTCGGGGGCTACACCACCCAATGAGCCAATGGCACTCGACGACCTGGAGCTGGACACGGGACTCGAAGGACCAATGAGCGTCATGATGATCGAATCATCCTGGACTCAGCCGTACATCACGTACCTCCTCAGCAAAAGGCTACCGGACGACCCGACTGATGCATGACACATCGCGCGGCGGTCCAAAGCATTCGCTGTTATCAACGGCGAACTATACAAGCGTAGCATCACAGGAGTACTCCAACGATGCGTATCCACGGCCGATGGAAGAGCTGTTCTCCTCTACATCCATGAGGGGACCTGCGGGCACCACGCCGGCAGTCGCGCCCTCGTGGCCAAAGCTCTACGAGCTGGATTCTACTGGCCTACGGCCATGCGCGACGCCAAGGACATCGTCCAAAAATGCAACGCTTGCTAGCGATTCGCAGACAAGCCGCTGATACGTCCATTTTGCATCACTATTCTATGTCTTAATTCACTATTATTCATTGATATATTTCATATTGAGAGGTGATACTTATGTTATTTCATCTGTTTTTGCATGGTTGATGACTTTTGGAGCATGGACCGCTGCAGTCAGGATTCTGATGGAAAAGGTGTTGTTTGGAGGCAAAATTCGCGAAGATCAGAAAATCCGGGAAAATATACAGAAAATCCTATTTTTCCAGATGACTAAGGATGCCAGAAGATGGAGTGGAGATGGGCCATAGGGGGCCCACACCGCCCCCTGGCGCGGGCAGCCCTAGGCCGTGCCAGGAGGTGGCGTGGCCACCCAGGCCCACTCCAGCCTCTCCCCTCTAGCGTATATCATCCTCCCGAAACCCTAAGACTCGGGGAGCGACCACAGAAAGATTCCGCCGCCTCTGCGGGGCGGAAAAGACTGAGAAAGAAAGATCTCTCTGGCAGATAGATTTCTGCCAGGGGAATTCCTTTCCGGAGAGGGGAGATCATCGCCATCAACACCACCATCAAGCTGGACTTCATCGGGATCATCATCATCATCACCACCATCATCACCATCAGCACCCTCATCACCATCTCCATATTGCTGTAACAATTGGTTGAATCTTGCATTAGTTCATAGGGGAAACTTTCCCGGTGTTGATTACTCTTTGTAGTTGATGCTATTGAGTGAACCGTTGAATTATTGTTTATGTTCAGATTGTTATACATCATTATTCCATCTCTGATCATGATCCATATGATGTCTTGTGAGTAGTTCGTTTTGTTCTTGAGGACATGGGAGAAGTCATGTTGTTAGTAGTGGAGTTGCGTTGAGAAAGATTCAATAGATTGTTATTTAAGTTGTGGTGTACTTCTTCTAGTGGTGTCATGTGAACGTCGACTACATGACACTTCACCTATATGGGCCTAGGGGAATGCATTATGTATTTGGCTACTAATCGTAGGGGTTGCCGGAGTGACAGAAACCTGAACCCCCGTTAGGAAACCATTGCACAAGGGACGTAAGGGTCTTAGAGTTTAAAGCTGTGGTTAGGTTTGTACCTTAATTACTTCTTGTACTTACGGATGTTTGCAAGGGGTATAATCACAAGTATGTATTAGTCTTGGATGGGGCGGTACATTAGCACAGGTTCACCCACACAACACTTAGAAAGCTAGAGAAGATTAATCAACTATATGTTGCGAAAGCACTTGACAGTCTTCCCATGTGTCCTCGAGAACGTTTGGTCATCTTAAGTAATACAACCGGCTTGTCCTTTGCTGCATAAAGGATTGGGCCACTTGCTGCATTTATTCCTAATGTCTTTTATTTACTCGTACTTTGTTTACTTGCTTTATCGAAAACCCCTAAAAATCTGTTTGCTAAGTATTTGCAGAGAATTCCTGATCCATACCACTAGCCAGCACCTTCTACTCCTCATTGGGTTCGACACTCTTACTTATCGAAAATACTGCGATACACCCCCTATACTTGTGGGTCATCAAGACTATTTTCTGGCGCCGTTGCCGGGGAGTGAAGCGCTATTGGAGAGTGGAACTGGTAAAGGAAACTTCTACTGTGAGTATTGTTTACTTCTGTTAGTTGCTTTATTTTCGTTGTGGATAATTCGCTGAGTTTCTTATTTGGTAATGCTACTACCACTGCTAAGGTAGTAGATAAGCCACCACCTGCTGAGAATGATGTTTTCAAAATACCTACAAGAATTATTGATCGTGTTATGGATAACTACTATGTTGGGGATGGAACTGTCCATCCCGGTGATCATTTGCTCTTTATACATGAATTATGTGGGTTGTTCAGGTGTGCAGGTATTACTACAGATCAAGTTAAGAAGAAGTTATTCTCATTATCACTGAAAGGAAGAGCTGAGGAATGGTATAAGCTGCTGAAGAATGGTCAAGCTCTAGAATGGGAGGAAATAGTGCCTCTCTTTTATTCAAAGTTTTATCCTCCTAGTGAGATTCATAAAGATCGGAATCAAATATACAACTTTTGGCCTCTTGAAGGAGAGAGTACAGCTCAAGCTTGGGGGAGATTGAAGTTACTAATGCTCAAATGTCCCATTCATGAGCTCCCCAACAATATTATTATCAATAACTTTTATGCAAGGCTCCCTCTACATGACAAGGATTTATTGGATGCTTCTTGTGCTGGATCATTCACTCGTATGGAAGAAGAAGCTAAATGGGATCTTCTGGACCGTATTCAAGACAATGCTGAAGCATGGGAGAATGACAAAGGTAGAAAGTCAGGTATAAATTACGATTATGAATGCATTGAATCTTTTATGAGAACTGATGACTTTCAAAATATTAAAAATGCTTATGGTCTAGACTCTCAAGCTATTGCTTCTTATTTTAAGGCTTTTGCTTCTTACATTGAAGTGCCTAAAAAGAAGTGGAATAAGTATCATGAACCTTATAAAGATGTTGCTAAGAGTGTTCCTTCAAGAAATACTGAAGTTTATACTGCTAATCATGTTTTACCTAAACCTTACATTGAGAAAATGCCTTTCCCAGTCAAGGTAAAGGAACATTCTATGATAGCTAGTATGGTTAATGAAAGTACAAGTAAAGCTGTTAAACCTGATAAACAAATGGTTGGTGAACCTATAATAGCAAACATGAAAGACTTTGTCACTAAATATGAAAAAGAGGGACACACTATCCTTTGTAAGGATACCTCTAATATTGTTTCACATAGTAGTGTTATGAGAGCTAGTATTCCTGTGTTTTCCGTTAGAATAAGTGATTATTGCTATGATGGTCCTTGTGATAGCTCTATTGTTAAGTTTATGCATGATACTGAAAGTTATTATGAGAGAGGGAAAAGTGTTCTTATGCATCTCAATAATATCAAGTTTCCTCGTTTTATGCTGAAAGTTTTTATGTTGCACTTCTTTTGCCTTCTTATGCAAGTTGCCTCTGGTTTCAACAACTTGTTTGGTTACAAAATTCCCTTGCATAGGAAGTGGGTTAGACTTAAATGTGTGTGTGTGTTTGCTTTTTAATGCTCTCTTTCACTTCAATTCATATTCCTAAGTGAGCATCATCAAAAAAAAATATCATGCCCATCTTAATGGCTATAAAGAAAGAGCTTTTTGGGAGACAACCCAATTTGTTTTTGCTTTCAGTTTGTTTTTGTTTTTTTGAGTCTTGGAAGTTATTACTTCGGTAATAACTGCTCCTTATCCGTTTTGTTTGGTTTGTGTGTCAAGATCAATCTCTAATGAGAGAGAAGTAAGATTTGGGGAAGTTGCTGTCCCGAAACAGATTTTTGTGCGTCACCGTAAAAATTCGTGAGAGATCTTTGTATGTCGATTTGAGCTGTAATTGTTTGTGCTTCTGCCCCAGGTTGTTATTTAACTTTCGTTAGTTTTGAACTTTTTGATTTGAGCAACATAAGATTTTCGAAAAAATTGATCTTTACCTGCTGGTCTGTTTTGACAGATTTTGCCACTTTTGCATTTGCTTCTTTATTCGATTTCCTTTTTGAATTCTTTTTGGGTTTTCGGAAGGAGTTGCTACAGTATATTATGTTTTGTTGGTTTTCAGTTGAAGTTGGACTCAAAAGGTTTTATCACTTCACTTATACTAATGTTGCTAATGAGATGGGTGAAGTTTTGTGTGAAAGAAATTTCCAGGAAGTGGAGACAATGGTGTAATAAGGAAGAGAAGCGTTTTATGACTCAAGTAATAAGTGTATGAAGATTAAAATATTGATGTTATTCAAGTGATGACTCCAAAAGAATATACTAGATACAAAATTCAGAGACCTGCAGAGTTGTTCAAATAGGTAACAGTTCTAGTAAGAAAAGTTCCGCGGAAATACTATCCAACTATATTTTTGCAGTTTTCAGTTAATAAGGAAAGCTACGAAGAGAAAAAGGGACGGAAACAGAGCCAGGGTGTCTCACACCACCCTGTGGCGCGGGCCCACCCCTAGCCGCGCCACCAGGTGGTGAGGCCACACCGGACTCCGTCTCCGACTCATTTTCACCCAGTACCTTCCTTTTGACATGAAACTTCGTAATATATAACCACCCCCGGATCCCCCGAGGTTTGTATATCGTGTTTTCGTCGTGTTTTCATTTCGATCTGTTTCTGCCAGGACATACTCTTTGAAAGTTTAGAAGCACAATGGTGTCCGCCAAGGATAAAGGGAAGGAACCTATGAAGGAAGACCTCCAAGACCCCGAGAAGGAGAAGGAGATCAAGAGTGAAGGTGAAGAGGAGGCAAAGCACACCGAGACTACCATTGCAAGCATTGGAGTGGTGGAAAATCCAGCCACTGGAGGAAAGCCTCCTCATCACTGTTCAGATCCCTGGTCACTTCCTCCACGCACCAAGAATCCTTTCCGTACCCTTATCCATGAGCATCAATACCAGAATATGCCCAAGGGGAAATTACCCTCCAATTGGGATTTGCCTCGTTCTAGCCATGCAGGAAAAGAAGACTTCAAGGAGGGAGAGTGGGGAAAGAACAGCAAGAGCTGGAATTCTCAACACGACATGATCATGAGCCGCATTGAGCAAAACTCGGAGTTGATTCGTACTCTCACCTTCGAGGTTGAGGACTTGGGGAAATTGATCAAAGAGCTCATCAAGAGGATACCACCACCACCAAAGGAGTAATTTGTCATCAGGTTTGGCATCCCCTTGGTTTGTTCCAAGCTTGGGGGAGTGTCGCGGTATCACATCACTATCTTCTATCTTTTTACCTTATTAGTAGAGTCATATCATGAATAGAGGAGTTATTTTGTAGTATGGTTTGCATTATGGAAGTGTCCCCTCTCTCGTTAGATATGTATCCCTTGGTATGAGTTGCCGTTATGGAATATTAATGAGAAGTTCTATCATTTACTCTTTTGCATAGCTTATATTAGTTTTGAATTCGTGGTTATATGATTGAGCTTGTAGTTAGTATTGGTATCACTTTAGGATCATTGAGTTAATTTAGTTGGTTTTGGCAAACCTAGCTCGGTCAGTAGCACACTATTTTTGAGAGTTGATTGAAAAAGATAGAAGTACTCTAGAGAAAAATAATTTTGTCATCTTTCTTTCTTGAATTGCTCATAAGTCTGGTATTCTCTAGTTAAGATCTTTTGTGTTTCCGAGGAAGATTGCATGCTTGTTTTTATCACTTGTATGTTTGTTTCCTTCAACTCTTGTACTTTCTACCCAGCCTTGCTAGCCAAAAACCTGTACTGAGAGGGTACTCTTCTTATGCATCCACCTCCTTTAAACCAAAACCTTTGCCATTTGTGTCCACCATACCTACCTAGTAGCATTATTGCTATTCCAAGTAAATTCCTGTTTTATCTACCTCCCAAATTAAACTTGTTATGTGAAAATTAGTGATTAAAGCTCTCACAAACTTGATGGCACACTTTACTTTCTTGCATTTGATAAACTTGAACCATTGGGTCCTTCTTTGTTGCGTATATGCTTGCGCTTTATGAGTTGAAGTTAGCAGAACCATGTATCATGGGGACCGCTTTCAACACTTCGTTGGTACTTGTACCTAGTTGATATCATGTTCTTTTGCTTATGGATCCCGGCGGTGTGAAATAAAAGTAGAACTTGTAAGATCATGGAGTTTATATGTGTGTTAGAGAAACGCCTGGGCCGCTAGCCTAAGCCATGCCTAATCATGGTGGAAACTTGCAGCATAACTATAGTGAGCATTCTATGAAGCATCCTCAATAAAAACCTATGCAAATAGCAAATAAAAAGATCGCTAAGATGCTCACTGTCTGCTTGCCTTGTCATTTTGATTATGGGATAGCTCCTGTGTCATGTGCAAGGCGTACCCTGTTGGCAGTTCTCAATGATACGCATGTATTTACAATGACAAGAGCTTGCTCGTAACTGAAGTTGAGTAGCATGAGGATCGGTACTCATAAGTAAGGGGCATGAGACTTCAATTTATAACTTGTCAAGCATATCCTCTTAGTTGTGTCACTTTAACCATAACCACCAAAAGATGCCTATGATAGGGGCAATGAGAGCTGAAGCTAGTAAGTATCATAATTTTTGGGAGCTCTTTATGAGACTTGCAATCCATGCTTCCCTCTGCAAAGGGCCCTTTCTTTCACTTTGTAGTTGAGTCAGTAAACCTACTTCCTCTCTATCTCAGCAAGTATTTTGAGTTGTTGTGTTTCATTCATTCATATGATGATTTATTCAATCATGATTCTTATGTTCCTTATTTTGCACATTGCTCTTATCTTGATGTTTACTACTTTGAAAGCTTTCTTTGAAAACCAGCTATTTGTGAACTCCAGCAAATTATCAACTATTCTTCGACCAAGAGCTAAGTTTTCCATTACCAATTATGATTCACTTTATGTATCTTTATTGTGTTTCCTTTACTCATTACAAGTTGAGTTATATAATAGTGAGTTGTCTTCTATTATGATCTATGTATTGATGAATCTGATGCTTCTTGTCCGTATTCTTTTATCGACTCTTCACTCCATAAATCCGAGGCCATGTTTATTGAGCTCAGTTTCGCTTGGGGACAAGCGAACTTGGGGGGAGTTGATACGTCCATTTTGCATCACTACTCTATGTCTTAACTCACTATTATTCATTGATATATTTCATATTGAGAGGTGATACTTATGTTATTTCATCTGTTTTTGCATGGTTGATGACTTTTGGAGCATGGACCGCTGCAGTCAGGATTCTGATGGAAAAGGTGATGTTTGGAGGCAAAATTCGTGAAGATCAGAAAATCCGGGAAAATATACAGAAAATCCTATTTTTCCAGATGACTAAGGATGCCAGAAGATGGAGTGGAGATGGGCCACAAGGGGCCCACACCACCCCCTGGCGCGGGCAGCCCTAGGCCGCGCCAGGAGGTGGTGTGGCCACCCTGGCCCACTTCAGCCTCTCCCCTCTGGCGTATATCATCCTCCCGAAACCCTAAGACTCGGGGAGCAACCACAGAAAGATTCTGCCGCCTCTGTGGGGCAGAAAACATCGAGAGAGAAAGATCTCTCCGGCAGACAGATTTCTGCCGGGGGAATTCCTTCCCGGAGAGGGGAGATCGTCGCCATCAACACCACCATCAAGCTGGACTTCATTGGGATCATCATCGTCATCACCACCATCATCACCATCAGCACCCTCATCACCATATCCATATTTCTGTAACAATTGGTTGAATCTTGCA
The DNA here is from genome assembly GCA_910589775.1 of Avena eriantha. Lineage (NCBI taxonomy): Eukaryota > Viridiplantae > Streptophyta > Magnoliopsida > Poales > Poaceae > Avena > Avena eriantha. Next base: position 166,361,403 of record OU342746.1, on the reverse strand, counting down.
TTAGTTCATAGGGGAAACTTTCCCGGTGTTGATTACTCTTTGTAGTTGATGCTATTGAGTGAACCGTTGAATTATTGTTTATGTTCAGATTGTTATACATCATTATTCCATCTCTGATCATGATCCATATGATGTCTTGTGAGTAGTTCATTTTGTTCTTGAGGACATGGGAGAAGTCATGTTGTTAGTAGTGGAGTTGCGTTGAGAAAGATTCAATAGATTGTTATTTAAGTTGTGGTGTACTTCTTCTAGTGGTGTCATGTGAACGTCGACTACATGACACTTCCCCTATATGGGCCTAGGGGAATGCATTGTGTATTTGGCTACTAATCGTAGGGGTTGTCAGAGTGACAGAAACCTGAACCCCCATTAAGAAACCATTGCACAACGGACGTAAGGGTCTTAGAGTTTAAAGCTGTGGTTAGGTTTCTATCTTAATTACTTTCTTATACTTACGGATGTTTGCAAGGGGTATAATCACAAGTATGTATTATTCTTGGATGGGGCGGTACATTAGCACAGGTTCACCCACACAATACTTAGCAAGCTAAAGAAGATTAATCAACTATATGAAGCGAACGCACTTGACAGTCTTCCCATGTGTCCTCGAGAACGTTTGGTCATCTTAAGTAATACAACCGGCTTGTCCTTTGCTGCATAAAGGATTAGGCCACTTGCTGCATTTATTCCTAATGTATTTTATTTACTCGTACTTTGTTTACTTGCTTTATCGAAAACCCCTAAAAATCCGTTTGCTAAGTATTTGCAGAGAATTCCTGATCCATACCACTAGCCAGCACCTTCTGCTCCTCGTTGGGTTCGACACTCTTACTTATCGAAAATACTGCGACACACCCCCTATACTTGTGGGTCATCAGCCGCACGCACCTGAAGCAGAGCTCCGGCCAATTCCATTGGCCTGGCCCTTCGCGCAATGGGGACTCGACATGGTCGGCAAGCTCCCCAAGTCCTCATGAGGAGTCTACGTCTAGCTCCTGGTGGCAGTCGACAAGTTCACCAAGTGGATAGAAGCCATGCCAGTGACCAATCAGTCAGGGCACAGTGCAGTCAAGTTCTTCGAGCCCATCGTCTTCCGCTTCGGAGTGCCACACAGCATCATCACAGACAATGGAACAAACTTCACATCCAAGGAGTTCCAAGATTTCTGCGAAAACCTAGGAATCAACATCAGCTACGCCTCGGTAGCACATCCACAGACCAACGGTCAGGTGGAAAAGGCGAACGGGCTCGTCTGCGGTGGCATCAAGAAGCGACTCCTCCGGCCACTTGAACAAGCCGCGGGTTGCTGGCCAGACGAACTGCAATCAGTACTCTGGAGCCTACGCACCACTCCGAACAGTGGTACGGGCTACACCCCGTTCTTTATGGTGCACGGGGCCGAAGCAGTGCTACCCGCCGAGGTACGGTGCAAAGCGCCATGCGTGGTTGCTTACAGCGAACAAGAGTCATCCCTCGCACTTGAAGACTCCGTCGACCTCCTTGACGAGGCAAGGGAAATCGCTGCGGAAAGATCAACGATCTACGAGCAAAACCTGCGCAACTACCACAGTAGGAGGCTATGCCCCAGATCCTTCGTCGAAGGCGACCTGGTCCTGCGACTGAAGCAGCAGGGACATCTCAAGCTCGAGTCCCCCTGGGAAGGACCATACGTGATTACAAAAGTAATCCTAGGTGGCGCATATCGCCTTCAAGATTCAGAGATAGGAGTCTCATACTCCAACCCTTGGAACGTCGCACAACTGCGACGCTTCTACCCTTAGTCGTTTTTACTTTTAGATTGCAAATAAGGCTTTCAGCCAAGGCTATTGAGCCACACATTGTACTTCGTACTGTCCCACGAATAAATAAAGCTAAGAGACCAAAACTCTGTGTCCCCCTTTATTTTTCCGCAACTTATCCACTCGGGAGCTGCGCCACCCTATAGACACCTGTTCTACGAACTACAACGCGATATCCTGAGTAGCTGGCACATCAATCGAAACCCTTGACACAACATCAACCCAGCTGCAACGCACCTGACAGGTTGAGAAGGGACTGGGATAAGAGCATGGTCAGGCTAATGAAAAGGAATCGCATAGTGCAACGCACTTACACGCTAACAAGCTCTTTATACATAATCGACAATCAATTATACACAACGTATATACAAACTTTACAACATTGGTACTCTTATGTGCAGGACACAAATTAAGCTAGTGCTGCAACAAAAGAACGTTGGTCTGCTCCTCGAAGAAATCGACGATCTCCTCTACTGGGCGATCCACTGCCTGGTAGTGCGGCACCATATTCCAAGCAGAACCTATTGGTGGCGCAGGTGGCCCAGCCGCAATTGCCGCAGCATCTACGTCAGGCCTATGCAGTCGCACCAGCAATAGAGCGGCCTTGGCACTAGCCACCAGCTATTGCCTTACACACTCACGAACTGCGGCCAAATCTTGGAACTTGGCAAGAAGGGCCAACAGGCTTGAGGGAGCAACATCCAGCGGAAACATCGTCCGATAAATGCTCTTCAAGCATGACTGTGACTTCTTCAGAAAGTGCAGCACTCGCAAAGCACGATCCTGTAGGGTCGCCAGCGCAATCGCACGATCATGGTCCACCCAGAAGTACCCACTCTCCTGAAGTTGCTCTTGGGTCAGATCATGCATGCGAATGGCAATCCTATCCTTCTCATCCTGCGGATGGCGTGCGCTAACAACTATATAAAGCAACAACGGAAGCATAAGGACAGCACATCATTGCGGATGACTACAAGGAGAAGATAAGAGTAAGCAAACTAACACTTAAATTGGTCGCTGCTGATACTGCTCTCTGGCGGTGGCTTTCTCTGCCTTCGACTTCCATACATCCGCGTTACCGTGGAGCACGGGAATTCACGCTCCAACTGCTTCACGCGGTCACGTAGTCACGAAAGCAGCGATAGCTCATCCACCCTGGAGCACGATGGTGCCAAAGTATCATCAAGGGGCGACGAGTCCTGAGGTTCCCTCAAAGGATCACTTGATGTACCCTACCATAAGCCAAGCAAGAAGCGAATAAGAAGATCAAAATCGACACACACACACAAAAAATTCGAGTGCATTCAAGATTGGCAAACGTATCAGCAGATACACCCGCCAAAGGCATGTTCTAGAGGGATAAACTAGTCAACTATTACAAAACTACTGAGGAGCGATTGGCTTCTTCGACTTCGACGGCTTTGGGGGCTTTATCGAGTCCGTTACAGTGTCAGATGCCACTGACTTTTCGCTAGCCCCTGATGTCGCAGCCTTTGCCGCCTTCTTGGCTCGCTGCAGCTCCTCAGAGTACTTCGCAACCGTATTAATCAGTTGCGGCCCATATTTGCCACAGGCCGTCGCGAAGGGAGCAAAGACTACCTGTTGGCCGTCCGCGCTAATGGGCATCGCCTTCGAAACCGCTGCAAGATCAACCTCGACTCTGTGGGCCTGCACCATGGCGAGTGACATTGACGCGCTAGCCGCACGGAGTGAGTTCTTGAAGCTTGCAGGAACACCCCCGGCGAGAGACTCCACCAGCTCGTTCATATTCTTGATTAGCTCAGCCTTGGGCATCAACTCCTCCCGAAGGTGACTGAGCATGCCCTTGGCCTTGGAAAGCATATCCTGAACAGCGGCGCTGCGGTCCTCGACTGCTGAAAGTGCACCCGCCAAGGCATCATCGCGACGGAGGGCCTGAGGGTCAAAGCTCGAATCACCAGCATCTGTACATAAACCCCATACATGGACAAAACATCAGCGCCAATGGCAAAAATCGAACATAGAAGGATAACGGTATCCAAGCACAGTACCTGAGAGGGCCTTGGCAATCGAGAAAACAACTTTTCCCGGGCTGCGAAGGAGGCACGCAGATCCTCTTCGTGCCTTTGTGCCTCGTCGCGCGCCGCGATTGCCTCATCGCGGCCCTTCACAGCCGCAACAAGTGTCTTCTCCATGCTGGCGGCGTTGCGCAGAAGAGCATTATGTTCAGTTGTGAAACAAGAGGGATTGACCATCAGTTGATTATATAAACAACGATGCAGAAGAAGGAGCAGTGAAGAGCACTTACTTTCTACCACGCGATGGCGTGTCTCCAGCATTGCATGCTGACGGCCCATTGCAAGCACTTGCTCCGCCAAGTGAGTGGCTTCCTTCACAAGAAGCTATCACGAAAGAAAAAACAACAAATCATGAGCAGAAGCCATCGACTGCAACATCAAAAGAAGAAATCCTACACTTACATGATCCTCCAATGACTCTGAAGTCGTTTGGTGTGCAGTCATCCCGGCAACCATTCGATGCTCCCCTTCATGAGGAGAGCTGGAAGAGTTCTGCTTGGAGTGGGTCACCAATGGAGGGGAAGGAGCACGCTCGACCTCTTTCTTGGCCCTTGAGGTTGCGACTCCTGATTCTTTCAAAAATTGGACGTCGCCAAAAGATGACGACGCCTCTTGACTGCAAGACAAAATCAACATCAAGAAAAGGCAAATCCAGAGACGAACCAAAAAGAGCAAAAACCAGAGAAAAGCAAACAAACTAGAAAACTTACCAATCAAACTTGTCAAAGTCAAAAGTGGGCTCCCCCGACTCTGACGAGGATTCCTTGGGCAGTCGCATCTTCTTGCAAGAGGATGGTGCCACGGCACTCACGGGAATGGCAGGGATTGGCAACTCCGCACCAACTCTTGCACCTTCCAGAGTCGAAGGAGATGACGCATCGGAATCCTCGTTGCGCGAACGTTTGCGAGTATCCAGACTACCCGACTCAGGGGCTTCCTCCTCCACATCAGATAGGATGGTCGACTCTGACTCGTCCTCTTCCAAGGCTTCGCGAGGGATAACCCCCTCAGGAAGAGGGGGCATACAGGGTGATACCGCCCAATCCTGCATACAGACAACAAAATTAGCACAAAGATAAGAAACAGCAAAAAAGCAATCGACAAACTAAGCTACTGCGTAGCACAACTATACCTCATGAGGAGGGTTAGCAGCATCAAACGGAGGAACAACTGGTTCACTGGGGAGCACGTCCTTAACGGTGTACTTGGTGACCAGCCGAACCCTTTTATCCACCTCACTCGCGGACATGCCATCGGCAGACACGCGAGTGACATCGTCAGCAACAGCCCACTGAAACATGGGGTGGACTCTGGCCTGCAGGGGCTGGACGCGATGGCGTAGCCACGTGCGAATGAGGGCGCAGCCTCCCTCCTCTTTGCCTATGCGACTCTCGAGGTCGCAGACGCGCTCGTACAGCACATCTGTCTCAGCGGACTCGACAGGCATGACTGCATTCTTCCAGGAGCGCCTCCTCTTGCACGGCATCGTGGGATCAAAAGGTGCGTGTCCGAAGTGCTCCCCGTCAGCCTTCTCGTCGCGGATGTAGAACCATTTGTCCCTCCACCCTTGGACGGACGCAGTGAGCTTGATGTCAAAATAGGTGGCGGATGGATCGACGTGGATTCCGCAGCTGCCTACATTGTAGACTAAGGAGCCAGACGCAAATTGGCGCTTCAACTTGAAGAGGCGCTTGAAGAGCCCGAAGTGCGGCTCGATTCCGAGCCAGTACTCGCAGAGGGTGATGAAGCAAGAGATGTGGAGGATAGAGTTCGGGGACAGCTGATGGAGCTGAAGCCCGTAAAAACAAAGGAGGCCCCTAAAGAAGGGATGCAGGGCAACGAGAGGCCGCGGATGATGAACGCCAAGAACATCACTCAAAAACCAGCGGGATGAGAGGGGATTATCTCACCACCGGGGACGCACGCGTCGGCGACTGCGGCGGACATCACTCCGTCTTGGCGAAGAAGACGAAGATCAGAGGACTTGATGATGGAGGGACGCCACACGCCATTCGTGACGCGGGTGCCCATGCCCTTCTTCTTCCCACCGGCGGCGGTGCTGGTGCCTGTAGCGGTGGAGCCGCCCTTCTTCTTCGCTGCAGCCACGGAATCGGCCACAGCACCTCCCTTCTTCTTCCCCATTGCGCGACGGCTATGTGACCGAAGAAAGTAGTTGGGAAATGTGCGGAGCTGGTCCAGCGCCGTGGAGGAAAAGAGAGCAGAGAAAGCAGGGGAGCAGCGGCAATGGCGATGAAGGAAAAAGATGAGCGAAAGCAGATGTGAATTTTACTGTCGTAGCACCACTACTTAACCCCTGGAAGATGCAATCCAACGGCTCAGAAAAAGCATACTGGACGTGTGGCGGTCATCGTGCGACACACGTGGAGGAGCTAAAATGTGAACTGTCCCCCCACCACTCCCATTACGCGCGGACATCGAGGAGACGCGGTTAAAATAAAGATTACACACGCCCGGTCAAATCAAAGTCAGGGAGTGGGACCCACTGCTCGTCACATCCCGTCAAACTCGCTCACGCGGGCAACTGAGGTCATGAAATCGTCAGTGCTGACGTCATCAAAGCTACGCAGCAGAAGACTTCGACTACTTTAGTCCTTGCTCGAGTCTTCGACTCCACCAAGCACTCGGGGGCTACTCCCATAGGGAGCGCTGGTCGTGCACCCTATGATTTTTCTCTTCTTTTACAGAAACATGGACAATCAAGGCAAACCCAACCACTCGAAACACGGTTCGATTATGGACATGGGTTACTCCCATAGGGAGCGCCGGAAACAAATTCAACTGAACACAAGCAAACAAAAGACGACAGCAGTCGCAAAAGTTCTTTAGTCCCTGCTTGAGTCTTCGACTCAACCAGGCACTCGGGGGCTACTCCCATAGGGAGCGCTGGTCGCACACCCTATGATTATTTGTACAAAGTATTGTGTGTTGATAACATCCACATTCGAAGTTTATGGCGACACCGCCTCATAAATTTTCCCTACAAAGAGACCACGTCTCCTGGGTCACCCGAATCATCTCCGTGATGATAAAAATTCGGATGCCACGCTTGCAGCGTGAAGGTAAGACCTGAATAAGGCCTGGCAATGCATTAAGCTGCGCACTACCAGAAATATATCCGTGCCTGCAGGTACGATGAACATGCCTTGACGGACGCGTCGAGTGCTCACACCCATATAACTAGAATTCGACTCATGTAAGACCTCCGCGGCTTGAGTCGAATTACACCAGCACTTTTCCGGATTCGAGTTCGGGGACTCGAGTTCGAGTAGATTGCGTTGTTTTACCCTAAGGTAGTTAACTGATACCGATACATCGGTTAAATCAGGCATGCACATCAACAATCCCTATGATACAAACAAAGCAGTCGAAAATATACTCATTCATGCACTCGAAAGGCTTCATAAAGTCCCCAGTCGAATATGCGATTCCACTGGACACTTGGGGGCTACTGACATGGGTATACCCTACAGGTACTCGAGCTTGGTATATACGGCCTGAATACGTGGAGGCCCACGGTGTCGCCAAGGCCCGAATGAAGAATTCGAGTAGCCTACGGACTCTCGATTGCTTGAGAACAAGAAGAAGCTAAAGATAGAAAGTTCAAAGGGAAAACCCTAACCTGTAACCGACTCGACCTGCTACCTGAGACCTAGCCTGTCTATATAAAGGCTAGGAGGGGCGGCGAGAAGGACACACGCAACCCTAGTTTCCACAACACTCGCCAGATTGCATCTGCGCACCATTGTAATCCTCGATTCTTTTGATAATTCCACAAGCAGACAAGCAGGAGTAGGGACCTCTACGAGGCCTGAACCTGGGTAAATCTTCGAGTCCCCTGTGTGCTTGTTTGCTAGCCTATAGATGTCTCCAGGGCTCCCTCCTTCTCCAAAACCCAAGTCCATAACAATGGCCATTGATGAGTTAAACCCTCGTCACCCTATGTTCTGATTGCTATATGAATTGTCTTGTCCATGCAACGCCCGTCCATCCATCCCTATGCCTACCGCACTCGAATCCTACTGTTTAGTGCTATTGTTACTATTATCTTTACTTACTACTGTTGTTACTTTACTATTCCTACTACAAAACTGTTGCTACTGATAAACTGATGTGAGCAAGATTGTTTCCAGGTGCAGCTGAATTGACAACTCAGTCGTTAAGGCTTATAAATATTCTTTGGCTCCCGTTGTGTCGAATCAATAAATTAGGTTTCACTTCCCTCGAAAATACTGCGATACACCCCCTATACTTGTGCGTCATTAGTGATCCATCAAAAAAAATAGACACATCTATCATATTGTGACCTCTTTTTTTTTTATGGTCACCGGGGGGACAAAGCCCCACCTGAATTTTTGTATATATATGTAGCCCAAATGGCCAGGTGTTGATTTACATCAGAGACAGGATTACACGAAGGGGAAAACAGGGGACGGTGGCATCAGTGCACCACTCAATCCAAGCAGCGCAGCCACGCCACAACATCATCGTCCTAGGCAGCCGGGAGACGAGCGGCGCTAGAGGTGCGCCTCCTCGTGACAGGAGCACATGAGCGAGGGCAGCGACGGGCATTGCTCCCGAAAAGCAACGGAGTTCCTATGCTTCCACAGGTTCCACAGACAGAGCAAGGTGAGGGTGGATGCGGACGCCGCAGGGACGTCGGCGGGGGCAGCATAAGCATCCAGCTCCCTGATGTCCGCACTGGCAAGGAAATTGTAGCCAATCGTTGCCCAGAACCTTCAAGAGAAGGGGCACTCGAAGATGACGTGGTTGGCGGTTTCCAGGGGGCTGGCAGCAGGGGCAGAAAGCTTCCGCTTATGTGACCTCTTGCTGATATTGCATCGAACTTGAACGTATATAAATCGATGGAGATCAATCTAAATGATCGAGGTGGGACAAAATGACTCTGCGATGCACTATGGACTACGGTCGTGCAATCAACATCGACTATTAATTAATTGATGTTGGGCCTTGGCCATGTGTTCACATGAAGGCCGTTTAGTCCAGTGCATGTATCCGCTGCTTAACTCCAACAATTGGGCCCTTCCAACTTTTCTGTGAGCGATTGGATTAATATTGTTTGTTACGTCCCGATTGAATAACCAAAACAACGAAAATCGAAACATTGCATGGGCCTGTGGGCTCTTCGCTGCCTCTGGTGATGGAGCTGGATGATCGATCATGCACGCCAATGAAGCACTCGTCGTCCGAGCTCGCGGTAGCTTGGATAACAGGCACTAAGCATGCCCCCGTGTGACAAGAATAATGCTAAACCGCGGTGTTGGCGCCTCCATCGAACACAACCCAAGCACATTATCTCGCCCAATATAAAACATTGACCAAAATAAATAAGGCCATGCTTCGTGACATTAACGAGGCACCTTCATTCTCTCAACACCATCGTCGGCGTGACGGGTTAAGTTGGAATGAACTAATCATTTTCTTGTCACAAACAATATGAAAATTGTTTTAAAAAGAAATCAGGAAATAATAAAAAACAGGGGTAGCTAGGCTCCTTCCTTCTCTCGGTACCATCACCGACGTGAGCCCAAACCTTATACGCACTCACATATACATACATCACGCATGGATCCCCGTCGCCTCTCCCCGTCATCACCTTCTTTCTCGGAATGCCCGCTGCCACCTGTGCCAACCCCTCCTCCTCTCTATCCTACTGCCCCTTCAGCAACCTCCCGTATGATCAGCCTTTCCACCACAAATCTGTCCACGCCATCTTTTTTCTCTCAAGCTGTTCAGGCTGCTGGGGCATGTGGGATGCATTTTCGGTGCTACGGGTCCTCGTGATAGGTACGGTCCGGTATTCAGGTAATTCTCGATTCCATGAGGATCCGTACGCTGCCCCCATATGCAAACTTTCTTGTACCGTGAAAAGAAAGGTTCTATTTAAATTGGTACATTTCTTACTATTTTTCCAATGTGGGACTAAAAAGAGAAATAAGTCGAGCTAGCTCTATTAGACACGGGCGCTGGCCATCGGATCGAGATTTAATTTACATCGAAATAGTGGATAGGCTTAAGCACGATCACTACCATGGCCCATGACGTGCTGGGCTAGGCCTTGCAATCAAGATAATTATGTGAAGCACTAAACACACACTGCCGGACCAACCGAGAAACGATCGTGGGAGGGCAAAATTCAATGGAAACACTCAATCTTTACCCATGGCGTTGGGTAATAATTGCTTTGGTGGGAGGGCAAAATCGTCTAAAAAAGTGTTGGACCGGAAGAAACAATATATATATATATATATATAAACTATGGGTGCATTTGTAATTTTTTTAAGTATCTTAGATATAGTATATTAACATACTCCAATAGATAAAGTATTACAAATATTTCGTAAAGTAGTATGTGAGACATGGGTGTAGTTACACCCGGGAGTAAGAAGTATTTTTCATATATATATATAGATAATTATGTGAAGCACTAAACACACACCGCCGGACCAACAGATAAACGATCGTGGGAGGGCAAATTCAATGGAAACACTCAATCTTTACCCGTGGCGTTGGGTAATAATTGCTTTGGTGGGAGGGTAAAACCGTCTAAAAAAGTATTGGACCGAAAGAATCCGTCATTATATATATATATATATATATAGATTAGGTCATATCTAGATATAACTAATTCGAGAGGACGCAACCGACAGGTGGGACAACAAATTGGTTGCCGAAGGGAACAGCTATGCGGGTGGAGACAAAGTCACTGACAGATGGGTTTTGAGCAGGCGGACGAACGATCACGAGACTGACATAACATAAACGCAGAGCGGCACCACGAACCAAATCTTCTCACCCCAGCAGTAGAAGAAAACTCTCGACGTACTCAGTATGATCTAAACCGTATTGCCCTTTCAGACACCGTGAGATTCTGAAAGGTAATCAGAAGTTGGTGTAAAACATACTAGTAAACATCACCTACAAATTGCAGCTAATCATCTGAAGTTGTGAACATTCACCCAACTGCAGCACCTTCCCATCAAATTGAAGAGAACAAACGCAGCACCGAACTTACGACCAAACCAAGTTCTATTATTTTCATCCTACAAAGCTGCCAAAGAACAACAAGATCCACACTGCACTGGCGGATTCTTCCAACAGATTGGATTTAGTTATCGCAGCCTGGAGACTAATAACCTGATCATTTACATTCTACAGATGGGATGGGGTGACACACCGATGGAAGCATATGTATCACCCGTTCTCGTAGTAACTGAATGAAGCAAAGCACCGTGATAAAGTCTGGAGCTCGCTTCAGGTGGTCATTGCAACGCCTTCATTTTCCCTGATGAAACGGCCCTGCAGTTCAGTGTAGCAAGATGCACAGTCTGGTCAGAATTATATGGGTAACAAAATGGAGTAACTGACTGGTTCATGCGCACCATTACTAGTCTGCATACTAAAGTATTGAATGCGCAAGCAAGAATCATAACGTGCATTGCCTCCTGTTTGCTAGAAATAAAGTACTCCATAATAAAAAGGAAAAAAGATTTCAAGACACTGTATTCATTTCTGTCTAGGAGATGTGGGCATGTGTGTGCAATCTTTGCAGTCGTCAGAAAAGAACAGTAATCAGCACGGGACCATAATTTTGAGGGTAGCTTTACATCCTCTTTACATAGTCCTGTCGAGATCTTCAGTTATATCAGTTCATTCAATTCTTCCTGGGACCAGAAGTTTAATCTCTTTAATCACCGATTTGCACAAGAATTCCTTGAGGCGTAGAATCTAATCCTACTATATCCCCAGATTCCCAATGTAATTTAGGAGTTCAGGTAACTACTGAATACTGATGTATCAACACAATTGCAGATCAGAGCCAGAATAAGGGAGTTGCAGCAAGTTCAGATATAGTACTACACAGCACGATTTGCAGCGACGAGGCCGAGTACCTTCAAGCGCGGCCGCCTGACGGCATTGATCCGGCGAACCTCGTACCGGATCCGCTTCGAGAACAGCCGTGCATGTCGCTTCTCCTTGTACCGCCTCACCCTCTCCGCCCTCCCTGCCGTATCCGGCGCAATCCAGGCGACCGCCTGCCGCCACGGCGGCACCTCCACCAACACCTGCACAGGCGCGTGTCACGATTCAGGAGCGCGTGTCGTGCCTCCGACCCCGGGAAGACAAAAAGGGGATCTCAAGCTTACCGATTCGGGCTCCAGCTTCGGTGCCGCGAGGTCCGGGGCGGCGCCGATGTAGAGGGACCCACGGCCCGCCCAGGCGGCCAGGATCTCATCGTAGTCCAGCTTCAGCAGTGGGGACCGCGCGGAGGCGGCGCCCGTGCTCGCGGCCGACGAGCACGAGGACGACGTGGTGGCCGCCGTCGCCGCGCTCGGCGAGGAGGAGCTGCTCCTGCAGTACACCCACCGCTCCCTGCCCCGGAGCGCGCGCCGCGCAAGGTCCTCCTCCTCGCCCTCAAATCGGCCTGTCCCACCGGAGGTGTCCGGAGAGGGGGCGCACGACGATGAGCCGCCGCCGCCACCGGAGAAGGAGGATGGGGAGGAGGCGCCGAGGATGTCGTTGAGCGACGGCGCCGCCGCAAACAGCATGGACGGGGCCTCAGGATGCAGCGCGAACGGGTCGAGATGCTGCTGCTCAGGCCCGCCCACATCCCCACCGTCCTCCTCAAGCATCTGTACCGCCTCCTCCGTCGACGGCGAGGCCACCAGCGCCGAGGGTGGCAGAGGCTCCTCCGCCGACAGAGATTCAGGCCTGTCGACAACCTCCGCCGCCTGAGCGAGGTGGCGACTGAGGCTGAGGTACTTGGTCTTCTTCTTCACCTTGGCCCGGCGCGACCCCTTGCGCCGGCGGCCGCCACCGCCGTTCGCCATTGCCTCCGAAATACTTCGCTAGATCAGGGTGGTCCGTGCAAAGTGGGCGAGAAGCGTAGTTTAGGCACATTGGCACGAGGGAAGCTATTTGGAGGGAAAGCGAGGGGATCTCCCGCGCGGATGCGAGCAGGGTGGCGCGGGTCCAGCAAAGGCAAGGTACTTTTCGCCTGATCCTGCCCTGACGTGGCGAGGATCTGCTGTCATGGCGATGCGCCATTGGTTGGCCAGATTGCGGTGTCGCCTTTTGCTTGGGGCCCGACGGGATCAGGAACGGTGGTGGGGTTTTAACGGCTTCACGGGGGTTTTGTGATGAGGTGGGCGTTCACATCGTCGCCGTTGCGACTTTAGTACCAGTAGAACATCTTAATCATAGTTTTTTTAATCATAGCTTTTCTATAAACTATATATTCTATTAGACAATCCATAACACCTAAGACAAACATGCTTATCAAGCAACTTTGCACAAAAAACCTTGCAAGTAAAATTACAATTTCAACCCTTAAAAATAAGTGTGGCTCACAGAACTGTTATCGTCCTCCGTTGCTACCATGGTAGCGTCGAAGAAAAAAGAGACGTATCACCAAACAACGTCTGATAAAATAGCCGGATCTATTGGTAAGAGGACGCTATTGTGTCGTGTCGCCTAGGGCACGCCTGATTCTAGCCGCTTCGCCCAAACGACGTCTCAAACTAAATTTTATTTATTTTACATGTCTAGTATATTTATTTTGCAACAATGCAATCTATTAAATTCAAACGATACAAATAAATTATAGTTTAACTTGATCAAGCCTTAGACGCAATTAATTGTCCTCTGATCCTCCATAGATATTATACGAGATCATTTTACACTTGCTCATGAGCATCGGCGTCACGGATTTATCCATGCATGACGAGAAAATCAGCAAAATCCACTTATGATCAACGTGGGCAAGAGGACCTTGACACTCGTAGGGGCCGACATCCATCACAGGAGTCTTGCGCTCATATTTGATGGTCATGTTGTGCATTATCACACAAGAATTCATCACCTCTCACATATGATCTTGAGACCATGTAAGATCAGGGTACCGGACAATAGAAAATCGAGCTTGGAACACACCAAATTCCCGTTGGACATCCTTCCTGCAAGTCTCCTAGCACGAATCAAAGTGAGACTTCACTATACCTAGAGGTGTGGGGATTGTCTTGATAAATGTCGCCCATCTCGGATAAATGTCGTCGGCTAAGTAGCACCCTTTGGTGTACGGGTGTTCATTGATCTCATAGTTGTATGCTGGAGCATGACTTTTATTAGTTTGGCAAACACTAGAGAGCGTTGCAGCACGTTGATGTTATTGTGCAATCCCACCATATCGAAAAAACATGTAAAATTCACAAGTCTTGATTTGGCATAGCTTCAAGAACCACATTGTAGTATCCATGATGCCCTTTGTATAGACCTTGCCAAGCAAACAGGCAGTTCTTTCATGACCAGGGCATGCAATCGATGTTTCCAAGCATCACAAAAAATCCTCTCGTTGCATTTTGTGCCATGATCCTAGCAGTCTCTGCTTCATTTGGCCCTCTCAAGTAGTATGCGCTAAACTTCTCCATAACCGCTATATGGAATATGTACATGGAATCGATGGCTATGGTCTCACTTATGCATATGTACTCATCTTTTGAATATCTAGACGCTTCATATGCAAACAACCTAATGGCAACCCGTGCATTTCTAAATTGACGAGAAACCAGGAACGCCAACGACGTCATGCTTTAGCACGAAGTAGTCATCGCACTCTCTCACGCCATGAAGAATTTCCAGGAACAACTCCTTGCTCATCCTATATTGACTCTGTAAATCCTTTGTGATATATGCCACATTCTTGGCAAAGTAGTAGGTGTAGAGCATGGCATGCCTCTCCATCCTCTATCACGGCTTGCATTTGCTTCTCTCAAACTTGGAACCATCGTGCTTTGGACCAGTCTTGTTCTGCTCGGCGATTTGCATTCGTCGAACACAAGCAACAATAGAAAGGTGCTCCTGAACGTCGGCGATGGCGGTATCATCCTCTGTCATCAATTGATGGATGTCATGTCTTTCTCCTTGTCCATGTATCCGAAGAAAACGGTTGAACACCTTGCATGGAAGGCCGACGCGCGAGTGGACGCCATGTTCGAGCCTTGGCGGCTTACAGCAATCGGCAGCGAGATGGCCTAGAGGTGAGGGGAAGCACTGCGGTTCGAGGCACAGGCGAACTACCAACGCCAAAAGGGACGGCGACGATGGTGATTTGGGGCGGTGGAAGGGAAGGAACACAAGGGGAGAGGCGTGAATGGGTGGCGGAAAGGTTGGGACACTGACAGGTCGTACCCGACTGGCATTTTTCCTACCTGACGAGGGTCGCAGCTTGCGTCTGATGCGCCCACAATGTCCCTTGTGGATAGGGAATAGTCAAAGCGCACTGTCGTTTATTGGGTCATGTCAGACTAAAAAGGGTTATGGGGCACGCCGTTGGCCACAGTTTTCTGCCCATCGTGCCCCATAGGCCTTCAGGGTGTCGTTTAGGGGACACGATTGGGGATGCTCTAAGATTGATGGAACACGAGAGATGATGCCAACATAATGATACAAATGGATCAATATATGGGTATTTTTATCATCTTTAATGTAACAAAATTGAACTAATTTTTTCAAACCAGTTTAGAAATAAAGCACATAACCTCACATTTTATTGTGCCATTTGCAAGTGATGTTAACACCAAAGGTCGAGAGAGGGGTTAGGGGTAAGGCGTGAGTGAGTAAGGGAGGAAGGAGACATAAATCGTTGGAAGAATCGCTAATTCTACTAAAGAGTTCTACCTAGTCTGAGTATATAGCATAAAACCACCAAATTTCAGTTTAAGTTTTGAAAAAACCAACCAGTTTCGTTCAAAACACAAAAAACCACCACCTCATTACAATGTTTTGCGTATTAAACGAAAACTGCTGGTTTTTCAGCTCTTCATGTCCAACTAGAACGATGGCAATTCTTCCAGCTCTTCTCTGCTAGGGGTAAGTTCCCCAATTTCTAGGGTTAGGTTTTGATTAAAATTGGGCAAACCACCTCGATTCACCTAGATTGAAGCCTAGATTTGTGTAATTTCCGTTCGATTAGGACATCATCGACATGGATTATGTCCCGGATACCTCCGAGGACCCCCACATTTCAAGGGATTACGGTGGGGTATTCGAAGATGTGTTGTGGGCACGGGTTGGTGCCTAAGCAGTGTGTTGCTTTTGGAGGGACTGACATAGGACGCAGGTTCTACATGTGTCAGATTGGGAATGTGAGTTCTCTATTTCTTTCGTCACTAAATATTGTGGTATTGTGTCAAAAAAATCTTTGTGCAACATAGGATTAGCACGAACAAGATAGTTGCAGAACATGATGGTTAGGGTTTAAGTGTAGGGCAAACATACTTTTTATGATCACTAGTATTGTGTAGTAGTAATGTGAAGTACAATCAGATATATGTTTGATTTTTTCTTAGTTGCACATATATTTCCATGTGTTCTTACAGTTGGAGATAGTATAGTATTGTGCAGTAGTTCTTACAGTTGGATATAGTACATATAACTTGTACTTACACTTGGTAGTATTTTAATTAAATAGACTATTTCCTTTTGTTGTGTAGTTGGGTATATAGTTGCTTATGTTGTATGTAGCATATAAAGTTCCTTGTCTACTTAGTACCTGATTCATGTTGTAATTTGTAGGAAGCCGTGAATTGTGGATTTTTGTCATGGTTAGATAGTGAAGAGTGGCCAGACACAATGAAGAATGCTTTAACTAGGTTGTGCCACATGTACTATGAAGCCAACAGAGCTAGGATTGATGACATGATTCAGAATGCCGAGCTAGTGAAGTAGGTAGTTGATGAGAAAAGAAAAATAGATAATAAACACAACACCCTATTACATGATCCGAATAAGTTCATGGAATAAACAAATAAGAAGGTACTGTAGGAAAACTAAAGGAAGATTTAGTAATTTTGTAAGGTGGATGTGGGTGTGGTGTTGAAGGAAATAGATGAGTTGCGGGATGAAGTAGAACTTGTGAAGAATGAAGTGAGTGTGCTAAAGCAGACATTATGAAGGTAAGGCAGAAAAATGGGATGATGAAAGGGATGTTCTCAAACAAGAGAAGAAAAGTTGGAATACACTATGTATGATCTGTTCAAGACATGTGATGGTCTGAAGGAGAAGGTGAAGAAGATCAAATCAACGTGTGATGAATGATTTGTAGGGTTAAGAATTTAATAGCTGGTTTGTACTTGCTTATTTGAATTCTAAGTGGTGTGTGACTGTGGCTATTGAAATTATGAATTACCTATGTGTTGTTGTAATGTTGAACTCTGAGTGTTGAAATCTAATGCAATTATCCATGAATTATCTCTCTTATAATTATCCATTATTTAGACATCTATATTTCATGCTTAATTGGTATATATGTGCCCTCTTTAGGGTTGTTGATACCACAAGAGGGGTCTCAATAACCCTATCAACAACCTTAAAAGATTCCATTTAGGGTTGTCGAACCACCCGAGGGGCCCTGACAACACTATCCACAACCTTAAAAGATTCCATTTGGGGTTGTCGAGACCATCCGAGGGGCCTCGACAACCCTATCCACAACCTTAAAAGATTCCATTTAGGGTTGTTGAGACCACCCGAGGGGCCTCGACAACCCTATCCACAACCTTAAAACTAAGCATGAATACACAATATATTCATACTAAAGCAACCATGAAAGAACAATGTAGAACTAAAATTAAGTCTTAAACATCATAGTCTTACACAAATACTTGATTAGTGAACGTTCACTCTAGCACACAAATGACAGTAGTCTTAGACAACATACCCTTGAACATAGTTCACCCACTTTCTGACCAACATAGTTTCACACTTAAATGGTAATTTATCTCACAGTTTTTGTAGTTGTTGTGCTTTCCAGATTTAAGATAACCTTGCATCCTGGTAGTGAGTTTGGGAGCTATTACACTTGATCTTGTTCCTATAGGACTCCTGGGTGGATTGAAGGCTCTTGCTACTGGAGGTGCATATGCCCTTGGTCCTGGGGTATCCCTAGATTCTTGGGCTGGTGCTGCTTGATCCCTTGGTGCCGGTGGAGCCCTAGTTTCTAGGGCTGGTGCTGGTTGAGACATAGGTGCTGGTGGAGCCACAGTGTCTGGTGTTGGTTGAGTGTGGTGTATGAAGTGGATGTCTCAATGCAGGTGTCCCTGTTTGACCGGTATCGTATACAACTTATTATTAGCAGTATAGTAAACATGTTAGTTTAGTTCTTATTAATTAAACAATTGTATCAACTTACTTTGTGCTGAGTCTTTCTCAGTTGTAACTTTGGCCTAAGCTTCACATACCATGAAGTATATCTATGACCAACTAGTTTGCAATTGCTACATGTAATAGTCCCCTTGATTGAGCTATCCCTAGGAGCTGGCACCTCAAAAGCACATTTCCTTCTCACAGTTTGCTTCTTGTCTGGCTTCTCTCTGAAAACAAGTGGATCAATATCCCTTGTATTTGTGTTTGGCAAGTCATCAGACTAGGAACAGGGTATATCACATGTTAAAATGCCTCTTTCTACATAGGTTTTTTGAAAAACTCATGCACATCAACTTCAGGGTGTTGTTTGATCTTGGAGATAACAGAGATGTCATGGTTGCATGGGATGCCAGTGACATCGCAGGCTCTGCATCCACAATACTTAGCTCTTAGATCTACTGCATATACAACTAGCCCTTTGGTACTGACTTGCCATAGACCTATGCCAACATTCTTGGCTTTACACTCCTTGGAAAATTGCTTGGCCTCCTCTAAGTTCTCAACATAGAAAGGTGTAATCTCCTACCTAGTAGTTTATGCTTTCCTCCTAATCCCACTATACTTCACCATGATCTTCTCTTCAATGCTATCAAGCATTATCCTTATAGGCTTGCCCCTTACATCTAAGATCATCTTGTTGAACACTTCACTTAGATTGTTCACAACAAGATCAGGATTACAATTTGTGTGAAAAGCATGTCGAGCCCATGCTTCCATAGGAATATGCATAAGCCAATTGTAACCTATATCACAATTATTTTTCCTATGCTCCATTTCTTTATCAAGCCCTGACTTGGTGCAGGAGTAGCTAGCTGCAATTATGTGCTTCTTTATCTATTCCCCTCTAAACCTACCTGACTGAAAGTTAGCAAAGATATGTTGCATGTAGTATCTTTGTGGAGAATTAAGGAACACTTGAGCTATAGATTTTAGCAAACCCTGCCATGTAGAAATTTGGCTAAGAAACATGCAATACAAATAGAGAGAACTAGTGTACACACTAACAATAAAAAGGGACAACCATGTCCTTACCTTTTGCCCGTTAGAGATGAAAGTTTAGTGGCGAAATTTCCTAGACTCTTCTATGAAATATCTAAGTTGAGTTAGAAACCACATCCATCTAGTAGTATCTTCTTTGTCAATAACACCATATACAATAGGGAATATACTATTGTTCACATATCTCCTAGTTGCAGCTAGAATTTGTTGGCCAATGGACAACTTGACAAAACAACCATCCACACATAATTTACATAACAGGCATAAACAATATCAATTGCTAAATGCAGTGCAATAAAGAAATAGTTGCAATGCCAGTAAAAGTAATGAAACATTCAAGTTACCTATAAATGGCCTACATCCATTTTGGAAGCCTTCCTGTGAAGCAACCAAACAAATAAACATACCATGAAATCTAGGATTGGGGCTAGGATGCTCCAGCAACTCCTTGGTTGTCACAATACATCTACTTCCTAGAATAGTGTCTAAGATTTCTTGCAGATGGTCCCTTAACCTTATGTGCTACTTATTTTTATCACCCACGACATCCTTACAACCTTTTATCCTTGCCTTGTAGGCTCCTTGGCACCTCCACACCAAACTTCTGCTTTGCAATTTAAATTAGTGTGTCAACATTAGTGTTGGGATCACATCTTACTGCCTGCAGTCCACGGAGCAAACCAATCAATAGACACCTTGGAGTTCTCTCCATGTGGAGTACATGTGTGAACATTTTTTAATTTTCCAAAGAAAAAGTTTTCTCAAGTGCAATTGTAGAATATGAAATGAAGAGGGGATAGCCATTTTCCTTCACCATGCAATAATTCTATCAGTATTGTTTATGTGGTATGGATAGTTTCTTATCTAGGCAATGTGGAAATTCCTAAGAGCAGTTCTAAACTGATAGACATCCCTCTAGCATAATTTCTAAGAAAACCTCTCATGTGAGTCTGCTCGCATCTCATCATACCAAGTCCTCTTATCCATCCTCTTGAGCCATATCTTTTATCCACTTGGCAAATAGAATATTTTTACACATTCATCATCATCACTCTTAGGCATCTCATCTAGATTAAGATCATCATCACATGATGGCACAAAATAATCAGGCTCAGTTGCATTTGTCTCATGATGGGATCTTATTGTTGGCCCTAGCCTCAATGCTAATATCCTCTCTATCAAAAAATCCCCTTCACGGACTTCCTCTTCCTCTAACTCTTCATCATCATCTTCTTCATAAATATCTCCATCATCCTCTTCTTTATAAATATCTCAACATCTTTAGGATCTTCTTATTTTATTTTCCTCTTCAATTTCTAGATTAATTGTACCTCCTCTCCTACTGATCTATCTTGTTCTTTAGGCTTGTATTGACTTGGTCTCCACCTGTACTCGTCATCTGATGAATCAATAACATCAACAAGCACATCATCATAAGGAACATGATTCTTCCCTTTGTCCATATTGTAGCTCCGTTGAGTCTCGGTGAAGAACACATATGAGAAGTCAGTTGCAACAAGGTATATGCCTTCATCTTCATTGTCATCCTTAGTAATGTGAGTTACTCCATTCTTGTCTATAGATAGAAAAACTAGCTCATTTGTATGCACCCAACTTCCAACTCATCCTGGTTGAGTCTAGCAGGAACATGTGAGTTGTGTTTGATCACTGTTAGGTTGAGCACCTTACTATGGTAAAACACGTCTATCATTTCCTTCACCTTTGACATGCCTGTCACTGCCTCCATTCTCTCAATTCATTTTCCCTTTTTTCTGACATGATATATTACATCTTTGTAATCATGGTCATGGCCTTCAATCAGTGCTCTCAGATTGAAAACAGTAATATCAGATAAGCACAATGTTTTCTCTAAATTTTCTTCACCAGGGATATTAAACCTTATCTCCCAAATATCATCATCCAAACTGAGTATAAAAATAAAGACATACTAATTTTAGTTAAGTACTTCACATGCTAGCATACATTAACTTAAGTAGTTAAAATCCTAGCCTAGAACTAGATAAATTAAGTCGGTACATTCACTGAACAAGCTAAATTTAGTAAACAAGCTACATACACCTAACACTATAAATTCAGTTAACAACCTACATGTAGTTAACATATTGCATAAATTCAGTTCAGCCAACAATTTCAATTATCAAAGCTAACAGGTCAATGTAAGAAAGGACAATGATTTCAAGCGAAAAATCTAAACCTAACAACACTAATCTACCAGTGATTCTTAGCCTAAAGCTGACAGTGATCTAGGGGTGTAGAAACAGGGGGAGGGGAACTAGCAGAATGAGGAGGGGAACTATGTAACAACCCTAGTTTCACTATATCTTAATTAGGGTCTTGAGTTGTGCATCATGAGCACAGCATGCATATCCTGGTTTGTTAAACTTCGCATTTAAGATGAAGAAGATAAAAAACTAATTTATCCCTCTCTTGTAAATACATTCAAAAGGTTTTTGAATTTGAAAGTACAAAAGTTATGGATCCCAAATTGAATATAATGGCACATGAGTATTTCAAATTAGTTTTACAAGCCCTCTAGTATTTTTGAAATATACAAAATAGAATTGAATGGATTGTACAAAAGATAAAAAGGTTTCAAAACAAGAAAACTTTTACAAAAAAAGTGAGCTAGAGAGCTAGATCAGGATGGCCTAGCCCTTCTCTCCCTTCCCCCAACCTTTCTCGCAGCCCGCCTAGGCCCAAGCATGGCCCACCTAGGGCCAATACCCCTTCACGTTGTCCTCGCGTTTTCCTCCCGGCGTAAGCAGCTCTATGGCTGCTCCGACACCGCCCGGTTCCCAGGCTGCTGCTGTGATGCGTGCCTATAAGTACCCATCCCGCACTTTGGAGAACCCTAGGTCATCACATCCCCTTCTCCCTCTTCATCTCGCCATGGCCATCAAACCCTAGCCATAGGTCGACGTCGTCCCTACACTTCCGGCCAACCTAGCTCAAGTTGATACCACCACTGAGCTCGCCTTGTTGCACTGGTTTGTCCCAACTTGGTCACATAGCCCCGCATTCCCGCAATCCCGAGAATTGAAGCTTCATCCCTGCTATTGGTAACCACCGCTCACCATTAACCCCGATCTCGCCTTCCCCCATCGTCAAGCCCAGCACACTCCTGGTGAGCTACTACATCTAGTGGGCCTCTCCGATTTTTTAGTTGTGTGATGTATCGCCCTCGACGCTTGAGCCTACCGTCGCCACTGCTGGAGCTTATCAGAGATGACGTTCCGGTGACCAACTTTGGGTGGCACTACCCCTAGATGGTTTGCCTCATGCCGCTTGTTCTAATGAGCCTATTTGCACATGCTAGCGTGGCCTGGATCACCGTCTTCGACCACCGTTCACTGGTCGACGGGCGTGGTGACGTGGTGCTGACGTCACCCGGTGTTGACATCGTGCTAACGTCAAAGTGAAATCATGGACAGCTGACATCACCCTGGCGTTATAATCCTTTTTATTTGGTTTATTTTTAATATAACCCATGGGGCCATCTATCAGATTTTTAATAATGTTAGAAAATGATTAAAAATGGGGAAAATTGAATAAACCTTTGAAAATTCATAAGTAATTCATATTAAGTCAGAAAAATATGTATAATATATCAAACTATTTATAAAAATGAGATCTACATTGTAGCATCAAAGTCATGCATCATTGTAATAACAAAAATGATCTCAATAGTGGAACCCTAATAAACCCCTCACATATGCATGTAGAGTTTTCTGTAAATGCTACATAGGGCATTCTAACTCCATTTAAAATATTGATTCCGTCTTTAGAGTTTGTCTAAACTCATTTAATATGCCATGTCATACATTGTGTGCATTGCATTGCTATCTGTGTTAGATATTGTTCCCTTTCTTTCCGGTGTTTCTGTTTCTTCCCAGTAGAAGTCGGAGTGAATGCGAGCAATGAGTTCGAGATCGAGATCAAGCTCGAGATCAACACCATTGAAGAGAAGTACTCGATCATCAGTGAACAATGACAATAAGGTAAATCCTGGAGAGCTATATTCTTGCTATCGACAAACAATTCAAGTTGTGATGAACCCTGAAGATCCATAGTTGGGTATGAACAAACAAGGCAAGCATAGCCCCACATATATATATGAATCCTATGACTTCAAAGTATTTCAATTCTTGCTATGTGCATACAATTCTAAAGTATTTTATCTATATATAGAGTAATCCTATCTGATGCATGTTCCCTTTGTAACCTATATCCCTAATCCACTACTCCTAGCATAACTAGGGTTTGGATTGTGAAGTGTTGCTAGAGCTGTTATCTGTTGTGCTTAGCCATGCTTAGTTGTTATTGATGGTCCATCCGGATGACGAATCAGAGGTGTGAATGAACCTAGTATGACAGGATGATGTGGTACAATCAGAGTTGAAAGTTGAACATGCTAAGGATTGTATGGGAGGCCACAGTGGGTTGTGGTTTTTGCAGTCCCATTTTCTCCACCACTAGGACTTGAGTTTTTTCCTCTTGAACCAAGACAAATGTAACGGCCACACGGGGGCCTGGAAACTCCCTTGACCAACTAACTTGCCTAGTAGATTTCATGAGTCACATAGTTCCGACGTTCCATTCGGCATATGCATAGATTTTTTTCAAAGATTTGATGGGTGAAGGTGCATCACACATGGCATGTTAGGGAACGGGAGAGGCACGGCCTCCGTAATATTGAACTTTGTTCACAACTCTAGGGACTGGCTTCGGGACTCGACCCGTTACAACGACATCTCCTTAGGGCGTGACTCGTGGTCTCATCAAAAGCAAGGTAAAGGTCGTGGTCAACTAGCCTCTGACGACCTTCCAAGGAAGAGGGCTTATCTAGTGGCATTAAGAGTCGGTTGGTACGTGTGGGTAAATTTACACACCCCTACATGGTTTTAATATTTTTAAAAATCCGTTTCCACGGTTATGGATGACTTGGGAATGGATTCAAAGATCATAGAGAAGTATAACCTAATCATAAAAGTTGGCAGGTAAAGTAAAGTGTGCTTAAGAATGCTTCCTCTAGGATTGAGGGGGTGATCCTAGTTGGTAGATTCAGTTGATAAAGATTCGGTGGATATCAAATATGATGAAGGCTAGAGATATAGCTTTCTTATCCTTTTATAATGTTCTATTTAGTCGAGCTTCTACTCTTCCTTGTTTTACAAACAAAGTTAGCTTTATGCAAAGTAACTCCACCAGCCATAAGTCTTGCGGAGTACACCTTGGACTCAGCCTTGCTTTGTTGCTACTTTTGCTGCAGAGTAAGTGTTACCATAGAAGAGGAATTCATTATGACATCGACATCGACGAGTAGCTTAGGGTTCCTAGGCGGTAGCCTGGAATCTATGGAATGGATGTTGCCATTATGATTCAGGCCTATTAGGCCATTTGTTAAGTTTGTTATACTTAATAGCATAATTTGCCTTTCGTTGTTTGTTGTATGTGGTCAGTGACCTCCGCTTGTAATATTTTGATTCTTCGCTCAGTTATGAGCTTGTTGTATCTCTTTTTGTGTCATAGGGTCACTGTTGTGTTACTGATTCTCCCATTGTATACTCTCCGGCTCTTGGTTAGGATTATGTCAGACTAAGGTCTGGGATTCATCTAACCCTGATCCCGGGGGTGTCATAGGTTTTGGTATGAGAGCAGTACCAACTGTAGGAACCCCTTTCTATTGGTTGATGTTGAGTCTAGTGTTTGTGAAAACTATTTGAAAGCTGAAAAGTATTTAAAAAACTCTAGTATGCTACTTTTTACTCCTCATACAGTATCGCTCTAACTGTGGGTCATCTTATCCTGTGTTGATTTGGAATAGTTTTGCTATAGCGTCTCGTCTTTCAAAGTTTAGGTGCCTTTTGGCATGTCATTCCTCAACCAGTTGACCTAGTGTTGAGGTCTCTAGAGTCAGTTCTTCTTCAGCTGAGAGAATTCACTCCAGCATAATCTCTCTATGTGATGGGCCACAATATTATATTGTAGGTTCCACGGTGTTCTGTTCTAGGGTTCGAGGTTTCCTATCGCCTTGCATGCCTCCTTTTCATTTGTTTGAGTACTTAAGAAGTTATATGTTCTCTTGGAAGCTACCTTGCGATTACTATCTTGAAGTGTATGTTGTATCACCCAAATAGTAATTACTCCTTTCTCTGGGTTTTAACCCTTGGACCTGAACCGAAGATCCCTGATTGTGCTAGATTCTGCTGCTGCAAATTTTGTACATGAAGTTTACCATTAACACAAGATCCATTTTGTTTACCATGTTGTTAATGTATAAAAATTACATGAGGATGGCTAGTACCTTCTACTCTAGCCTTCAAGCTTGTGGTTATTGTTGTGATTGAATGTAGCAATTAAGTACTTCCCCTACCACATGTTATAGAAGATGTTCTATAATGGAACCAAATAGATCATGACAAGAGTGATCCTTGTGAGTCTCATATCTATATTCGTGACTCTTCCACACCTCCCTTTTACCGCATTGGTCTTTGGAAGATTATTGACTTATCCTTCCACATATCGAGACTTTATATCCTGAGCATGCTCCTTCCTTCCTTGTTGTTTTCCGACCTTTGTCTACCAGTTGGTAGCCAAGTAGTAAATGTGCATTGGTGTATTTCGATGCAAGATACTCTTGTGGTCTGTCAAGACAAACCAGGAGAAACAAACCCTAGTACCTCTCCATTTCTAGGACTAGGTCAAAGTGTTGTACTCCGCAGATTAAGAGGCGTTTATTAGCTTCTGTTCTATTATATCTTAAAGTATCACACCCTTCTATACTAAGAGGTCTGCTTCGTGTCATGACCCTCTTAATGAAGTGATTCTCTTACACATTTTACCCACCCTTCCTCTGAGTTGTTTGTTCTCGTGATGTTTTGTGTGCGTAATGAAGTGGACATCTAAGATTCTTAACAATATTTATTGCTTCAGAATCTAAGGACATTTGTGTCATTGTTGGTGTTATTGGTGATATAATCACTAAGCCAAGGATGATTGTGCTACCAAGTCTACTATTCTGGTACACTCCTCTTGGGTCAAAGAGTTAGGTTTGTATCAAATCTCTAAGACTATGTCATTTTGCTTTGTAAAGCAAGGTTCCTCTCTAACTAAGTGACATATCAGTGGTTGATACATTGCAAATGTATCTATAATTTTTGATGTTCCATGCTTGGTTTTATCCACTTTCTTGTGTTTTGTTCCAACTTTGGAGTACTTTTCATATGATTTCTTGGACTAACCTATTAACAAGAGCCACAATGCCCGCTGCCTGTTTTCTACTGTTTTTGGTTCCAGGAAAGTCAGAAAATGAATATTCTCAAAATTGGACAGGACAAAAGCCAAAGTGCCTATTATTCCAGAAGTCATCAAGTGCCAGAATACGAGACGGAGAGGGGCCAGGGGGCCACCACACCACCTGGCCATGCGGCCCAGCCTGGCCCGCGCTAGGGGGTGGTGAGGCCAGCCCTGGCACCCCCTCGGCCTCCCCTTCCGCCTATAAGATGCCCTCGGGACGAAAACCCTAAGTGCCCGATCAGAAATCAACGAAAGAGTCTATAGCCGCCGTCATCTCCATCCCTAGATCGGGAGGGATCTGAAGCTCTTCCCGGCACCCTGCCGGATAGGGGAATTCACCCTGGAGGCCTTCTTCATCACCATGCGAGCCGCCGGTGTGATGCATGAGTAGTTCATCCTTGGACTACAGATCCATGTAGCAGCTAGATGGCTGGTTTCTCCTCCTTTGTGCTTTCATGTCTAGATCTTGTGAGCTCCGTTCATGATCAAGATCATCTATTTGTAATTCTGCATGTTGTGTTTGCGGGGATCCGATGGATATTGAGATGCTATTTCAGATTGATTATTGATTCTATCACGTCTTTGTTATTTGTGGTATTGCATGCTTTCCGTTGTTAGTAGCTATCTTGGCCAAGTAGATGCTAGTGTAGCATCACATCTGTCTAACATCTGTAATGCTACATGGTTTAAT
Source organism: Avena eriantha (assembly GCA_910589775.1). Taxonomy (NCBI): domain Eukaryota; kingdom Viridiplantae; phylum Streptophyta; class Magnoliopsida; order Poales; family Poaceae; genus Avena; species Avena eriantha. The sequence continues at coordinate 166,334,299 of OU342746.1, read as the reverse complement.
AATAAAATGTTACTTTCTACATATAATTGTTGCATCATAATTATATCATGCTCATGTCATCATGCCACCTTGCATTTGAGCATCATATAAACCCTTTTTATTTGGTTTTTCTCTCATATTGCATTTGCCTCTTGATATATTGCATCTGACTTTTGATATAATGATTAAATGGCCAAGTTGAGCTGGGGGCATATCTTTTAAATTCTTTCTATCTACTAATACGGCAACTCCCTTGCTATCCCATCCTACTTCTACCATATATATGAGTGTGGTCATCTTATTGTTGTCTTGGTTTTTAATTCAAGCCACCCATATAAATAGGGCTCAAATTATATTCATACACATGCATGCATATGGGTTGATCCAAACCTAGATTTTATGCCATGTACCATGTCCTTCTCAATTCTTGTATGTTTGCAAATCTTGTATTGTCACCCTTACCCCACATACATGCATATACATTTTTGTTTTCACAAAAATGCCACATGCATATACTCCTTTATTGCATGCAATAATAAGCCACTCTAGTCACATAAAATGACACACCCCTATGTGGCATTCTCTCTCGTTTTAAATGCCTTTTGAATTCTTGCTTAATTTTAACATGTGTTCTAAACCTAGTCTCTCATCTATGTTTAAAATCTCTCTTGTACACACGTACACTTTAAGCACCCTCTCTTTCTATCTCTCTTATTTTATTTTTTGCCTTGTAGTTACAAATGGTTTTGATCAACCAAAATTGGATAATATAAATCCATCCTCCTTTTCTTATTTCAAATTAAAAATTACTTTCCGATATTTAGGCGTGACCACAAAACGTTTTGTTATTTATCTAGAAAATAAAAATAGGCAAAAGGCCCGTCTAAAGTTTTAGCCTAAAACTAGTCTCATCTAGTCTACTTTAGACTAGATAAATATCCTAATCCCCTTCTTTCTCCTTTCCAAACCCCAAACCCCCAAATCTGAGCCTTTTATTTTTCCTTGGTCTTTTGAAACCGATCCATGTCCCAAGTGCGTGCGTGCACAGCAGCAGCAGCAGCGTGCAGCTTCAGGTACAGAGGGGCATCGAGCTGCAACCTGGGCCGCAGCCAGCAGCTGGCCTCGCAGCCCAAGCAGAGCAGCAGCAGGAGCGATTTGCAATTTTGGCCGCAGCCAGCGTCGCTAGCAGCAGGCAGGCGCATCAGCAGCCGAGCACCACCCGACCGTATCGCTTCGAGACAGAAAATACGACGTCGTTCCCCTGCTTTTCTTCCCGGTTCGTTTTGCTCTCTCTGCAGCCTCATGGCGGGAGCAGGTGGCTGTTCCACCACCGTCATCCGCGTCACCACCAGCCCCTCCTTATCTTTTCGCAAGGGCCGCACCGCAACCGCAAACCCTAGCCGCTCAGTCCTCCTTGTTCCCACTGTTTTCCCCACCTCTCTTCGCCATGGCCGTCGCTGTGGGCCGATTCTCACAGCCGCTGTAGTCGCTGTCGGGACGAGCCGAGGAGCAGAGAAGTACCACCAACCTCGTCCGCGTCAAATCCGCAGCAGCAGGGAAGCCGGAGCCACAAGGAGAGTCGACGCCGCTGCCTCCTGCTAGTCTTACCGACGCTGCAGGCCTTCCCCGACCCCAATTCCCACGGGAATCAGCCGAGGTGAGAACCACACCCCTTCCCCTATTCCACCCCATACCCCTGAGTCCCCAGTTCGCCGTCGCCGTGCCGGAATCAGCTGTCTCGCGCGCGCTTCTCTGTCTCTGGTTTGGATAAGTGTGCAGACTGTTATTCAGTTAAGAACCATACACCAGCCTTGATCTATTTTAAATTAACTCCTAGCGGTGATTGGTACAATAACTGATTCCTAGTGCGGTGGCAACATCCCAAGTACTAGATCCAGGGATCTTGAGTTCAAATCCTAGTCGGGCAAACATTAAGCCTCCTTTTTTCCCCTCTGAACCTGATTATCAGTTCAGTTTGAATCTGTTGCTTGCATCCCCTGTCCATTAAACAGTTGTAGAAAACATTCCGTAAATTGACTAATTTAAATTTTTGAAATTGTTTATTTGCAATAAAAATGCCTTTTCTTAATTAATTAATAACTTTAATTCCATAACTCCAAATCCGACAAATAATATGTCTAAATCGATCAGCGCGACGAGCCCGTTCTATTTATGCATTCCATGTTATGAATTGCAGCATGCATCATATAAATATTAAGTGGACAGCAAGTGTTATGGGAGTAAAACATGACTAAAACTTAATAAAATGCTTTATTCTTGTACCCCACACCTCACCCATGCCATGCTACATTATTGCCATGAAAATTGTGCATCATTCATCATGGCATGCTTGTTTACTTATCGCATTTTATTCATATGCGTGTGCACTTTATTTATGTTGGCCCTTGTTTGTTTGGTTCTTCTTCGAATAGACGCCGAGCAGGGGAAATATCAGGAATCCCAGAAGTACTACCCAGATCTGTCTCTCGCTTCAACTGAGCTGCCAGGCAAGCACTACCACATGCTTGCATACATATAGTACATATTGCCTCTATCTTATTCTTGCATCATTGAGTCGCGTTTGCATTAAATTGAATCCCAAGTACTGCATAGCCTTTATTTTTAAACCCCAATGAAGCTTGTTCCTCCATCCCATGAGCCATTACTACAGGAGTTGTTTGAGCCATGCGAGTTGTAGAATAGCATGTGTAGGGTATGTGAGTGTCTGATGGATAACGAGGTACCTAAACAACTTAACCGGAGTAGTAATGGGATAACTAATGAAAGAGGCACCGGTGATCAATATCTGTTATTTGATTTTTCATGCTCACTTGTGTCTTGTAGGACCCCGAGTACTTGATTCCTGTTCCTTGACTATTTGCACTATCCACATCCGGGAGGCCTTATGGACCCCCCTGAGCCAGAGCTTGATTCATTTCTATTTCTTGGGGCCACAATTAGTTTGGGGCTTTATTACTATCCTGTACTTATGCCATGCTTTACTGCTTTATTTAAGATTGTGCGAGGAGCACCTGTACTATTTAAGATTGCGGAATGTTTTCGCAGTATCGACAAGCCCAGTAACATTTTCGGGTTCCTAGTCATTTACAGCCATTGTCGCAAACCCTGGGTCCGTCTCAGAGCCGGCCAACTTTGTTGCGGGTAGCTTATTGGGGTGGCCCCCTGAAATATTTCTGAATCCTGTGATCGCTTTGTCGTGAATGCCTTGTTGGGTTTTGAGTTGGTTTTTCCGAGGTTGATCGAGTGTGTGTTGCTATTTGTGCACCCCTGCAGGGTAAATATTTCTGAAAGCCGTGTCCGCAGTTATGGACGACTTGGAGCACAGTTTCTCGATCATAGATAAGTATAACTAAAGTACCGCTTTTAATTTGACTAAATACCTGACTAGTAAATAGTGCAATACTCATGGAATGGCTAATAAAACTGCCAACGGATGGGTTGTTCGTCCGCTTTCTCGTTGGTAAGCGAGAAGGAGGATGGATCTATTACCTTATACTGTTATAACTGTTGTTACTAATTAATGGACATCCGTCTATCAATTGCTAGGCGGATGGTTAGCGAGTATCTATAGGCTTGTTAGTTATTATCTTTTACTGCAATTGTGTCACCCCAGGTTATGTCCCCTTTAGAGGCATAAAGACTTGCTGAGTACCCCTAGGGTCTCACACGATAAATTGTTTGATTCAGATGAACAGGTGTATTCGCAAGATGGATACTGGATGGAGGAGAGAGAAGATGTTGGCAACGATCACTCGGTGTAGAGATTCCGGGGATGGGGATCCGCGAGATCTGTGGGCGGGATGTGTTAATTTATGTGGAACTTATGCCGATTTGCTTCTTATCTGTACTCGGATCTTGTTTTCCGCTTCCGCCTGATACTCTGATGTTTGAAGTATGAGGAGCTATCCTAAACTATTATCTTTATCTAGGATATTTGGATCTTGCCGTATGGCGTTGCAATATTTCTATTTCTTTTAGATGGAGTGGCTCTGAAAACTGTTGTATGGTAGCTTGCATACATACTCACTTGTGTATGTATTTGATCTCTTCGTCTGTTGCCTACACCGCTCGCTCTTGTCCTGATGTCTTGGAAGTGGTTAGGACGGCCGACGGGTCTACATGTGGGCGGCCCCTGGCCCCCCGCTGTAACCACTTCCGTTTCATCTAGGCTTGAACTTAGAGCGTAAGGTCCGAGGTTGTTACAGCTAGCAACTCCAAGAGTTAGTATTTATGCTCGATAGTGGGTTCATGCCTCTGGTAATCTAGGGAAGTGACAGAAATCTCTAAGGTACTAGATGTGTTGTTGCTACTAGGGAGAAAACAACAATCCTTTGTTCATAGAACAATCGTATTGTTTACTTTACACACAGTTCATAAAGCAATAATCTGTTGCTTGCAACTTAATACTAGAGGGGGTTCGGATGATAACCTGAAGGTGGATTATTAGTCATAGATGCAGTTGGATGGCGGTCTATGTATAATGTTGCAATGCCCAATCGAATCTCAAAGGAGTCAAGATGATTAGTATATGCATGTATTGCTTTCTCGATGTTTGTCAATTGCCCCGCTGTAATTTGTTCACCCAACATGTTATCTATCTAAGGAGAGCCACCTCTAGTGAACTATGGATCCCGGTCCTTGTCTTTACATACAATCTACAATCCTTTATTGTTTTGTGTTTACTTTCTGCAAACTTTTACTTCTTTCCATTCGATACGTTTAATCCTTTGTTTTCCGCAAAACACGGTGAGATTGACAACCTCATCGCAAGTTGGGGACAAAGTTCTGTGGTTGTGTTGTGCAAGTCTCCACGTTGCTACTAGCACCGGTAGTGCGCCCTGCCAAAGCTCAGCTAGTAACACCTTTGGGGTGTTTCCTTGCTCCTACTGGTTCGATTAAACCTTGGTTTCATAACTGAGGGAAACTTGCTGCTATGCTCATCATACCTTCCTCTTGGGGTTCCCAACAAGCTCTACATCACCCACGCACCAACACTTTTCTCGGCACCGTGCATTGAGCCATCAAGCATTTTTCTGGTGCCGTTGCCGGGGAGTCAAGGACATCTTCACAAGGGGAGTCCCTCATAACCAATCTCTTTACTTTGTTATTTTTGTTTTGCTTTGTTTGCTTGTTTTATTTCTCAAAAACACACAAAAAATAGTTTTACAAGTTTGCTTTCTTATTTGAAAACACACACAAAATTAAGTCTCCTTTAGTTGTCACCTCTTAGCTCACCATGTTGATCCCTACTTTCACCCTGAAAGACCTTTCAATTGGTAGTGGTTCTATAATTGGGAAAGATAATATTGAAGAATTCTTTAATCATGTTAGCAAACATGAGGATACTGAGGATAGATCCCTTACAGAACTTGCTCCAAACTATGAGATTGCTACAGCTTCTTTAATTCACATGTTAGAAGCTAGGTTTGTTAATCTCAACCCCTTAATGCAAGTAATGTTTCTTAAGCTTAAAGAAATAGAGGACCCTAAAATGAGGGATTTTATTCTAGAAACATTGTTTAAGGAGTTCTATGATGTTGCCAAAGGAGCTAGGAAGGTCTTTGAACGTTTCAATATGTTTGGCACATGTGTAGATGTTGTTGGTACATGATAAAAGATGAACAAAACTTAACCTAATAGGGAGGAACCTAAGATACCAATACCCTTCAAACTAGTAGCAATACATGATGCCATAGAAAAGAATCTTGATTGGATTATTCCTGCAAACCCTTTTGATGAGAATAGTGAACCTAAGAGCAATGAGAGAGGATCCTATAGAACTTATTTGGATGATATACCTTGCCTTGTTGAAAATATTTCTGGTATTGATCTTAATGCTTCTTCATTCGAGAACACTTCATTCTTTCTTTGCTTCTTATGCCTAACTTAAAGGCGTTAAAGAAAAGTATTTATTGGGAGATAACCCAAAAGTTTTAGATGACTCTTGGAAGTTATTACCTCTATAATAACCTCTCCTTATCCTTTTTATTTGCTTTTTGTGCCAAGATTAACCTCTAATGAGAGAAAAGTAATGATTGGGAAAGTTGCTGTCCCGAAACAGATTTATGTGCTTCACCGTAAAAATTCGTGTAAAATATGTGTACGTTCTTTTGAGGCGTAAATTTTTGTGCTTCTTCCCCAGGTTGTTATCTAACTTTCATTAGTTCAACACTTTTTGATTTGAGCAACAGAAGGTCTTCGAAAAAATTCGTCTTTACCTGTTGGTCTGTTTTGATAGATTTCTGCCATTTTCTGCATTTACTTCTGTTTGGTTCCTTTTTGAGTTCTCTTGGGGAATTGAGCTTTTTGAGGGAAGTGCTACTGTAGTTAGTGTTCTAATGGAAGTTTATTTGGTGTTAGAACTGAACCTTAAGACTTATTTATCTTGAGTGCACTAATGTTGCTAATAAAGATTGTGTGAAGTTTTGTATGAAGGAAAAAATTCAGGTGTATGGAAGGAATGAGTAATGAGATGAAGGATGGACTAAATCTCAAGATTGGGGATGCCACGCGTGTCACCCAAGAAATATCCAAGAAGTACAAGCATCAAAGCTTGGGGATGCCCAAGGCATCCCTTCTTCATCAATAAAAATCCCAGGTTTCTTCCAAACGCTTCATTTTTATTGTTTCATGCACAGTTGTGTTGTTCTTGGAGCGTCTTATTTTTCGTTTTGGTTTTGGTTTTTCGTTTGCTTGGTTTTCTTAGTTTTCTGAATAAATTGGTCTGACCCCCTCTTTCATACATTGGTTTGCAAATAGTTTGGTTTGGTTTGGAAAAAAGTAGGAAAGTCCATACTTATGTGGTAAAAAGAGCTTGTTTTTTACTGTGGCCTATGCTCTATCATGCCATGCTTGATATTGTTTTGGATTTATGCTTAGTATTCTTTGCTTTAGCATGACTTGTTATAAACAATTGATATTGCTTAATGTGACTTGGATGAATCATGCGTTGTTTTAGCATATTAAAGCATAGTATAGTGGTATTCTCCTTTGATGCTTTATTTGGGTTGACTTGGCGCATACTCACACCATGTTATGACTATCTCAAGTCACCATAGCCTTTATGATCCTTTAGTTTTCAACTTGTAGTATCAGTTTATGCTTTGATCAATGATGTTTTGTCGTTCTGCATGATTATGGCCATTATTGCTCTCTTAGTTTATCGCTCCCAGTCTTTTGCTAGCCTCCATAACAAGTATGAGTTCCACTCATGCATCCAACTCCCTAAACCAAGTTTTTCCAAAGGGTCCACCATACCTACCTACTAGCTTATGCTATTCCAAGTATATTCATGCTTTTATTTACCTTCCAAATTAAACTTGTTATGAGAAAACTAGTGATTAAAGCTCTCACGAACTTGATGGCACACTTTACTTTACTTGCCCTTAATAAACTTGAACTATTGTGTCTTTTATGTTGTATATGCTTGCACTTATTTGTTGGGAATTAGCAGAACCATTCTTTCATGGGGAACGCTTTCAACATTGCACTTGGTACTTGTACCTAGTTGATATCATGCTCTTTTGTATATGGATGTCGTCGGTGTGAAATGAAAGGGGAACTTGTAAGTCCATGGAGTTATGTATATGTGTTAGAGAAACGCCTGGGCCGCTGGTCTAATCCATGTTGACATGGTGGAAACCTGCAGCGTAACCATAATGAGCTGTCTATGAAGCATTCTTCTTATAAAAAAAGAGTCCTATATTGAGAAAAAAGAGGAAAAAAAGAGATACTATGAAAAGAGGAAAGAGAGAAAAAAGCACCATATTCCCATGGTAAATAAGAAGAATGCTGAGATGCTCGTTGTCTCCTTGCCTTATCATTTTGATATGGGGATTCTTCCGTATCATCGGCCAAGGGGTACCCCGTTGGCGGTTCTCTATGATACACATGTACTTACGATGACAAGAACTTACTGGTGACTAAACTTGAGTAGCATGAGGAGCAGCCCTAGTATACAAGGGACATGAGATTTCTAACTTATACTTCGTCAAGCAAGTACACCATAGTTTGTTCACTTTAACCTTAATCACTTCAAGATGCTTATGATAGGGGCAATGAGAGCTGAAAGCTATAAGTACCATAATGTTTGGAAGATCTTTATGAGACTTGAATCCCTACTTACTTTTATAAAAGGCCTTTCTTCCACCATATATTGAGTCTCCACCTTCTACCTTCATGCACCTACTTTGAGAGCATAGTGGCCATTCTTAGTTCTATGTGCATTGTCCCAAGACTAGTTGATTGATGCATAACTTGATATTGCTTGTTTTAAACTATTGTATCTAGTCACTCTTATGAACTTTGAAGGTGTCATATGCATTTATATTTGCTACTCTATTGAGGGACAAGCTGAATACTTTTATGCTATGTTTTCTTTATGTGAAACAAACAAACGTCTTGCAAAGCATTGTTATTCATGAATCTTTTGTTTGTACCTTTTCATGTTGCATCATAGTTTCTTTGCTTATTGCTAGAACTTTGTCTTTCATGTTATGATTGAAGTACTATGATCCCAGCTTTGAATGTTTTAAAAATACTTTGATCAAGTCTTTGATGGTGCATGTCACCTCAAAAATTATTCTTTCTTTTTATCACTTACCTACTCGAGGACGAGCAGGAGTTAAGCTTGGGGATGTGGATACATTGCAAATGTATCTATAATTTTTGATGTTCCATGCTTGGTTTTATCCACTTTCTTGTGTTTTGTTCCAACTTTGGAGTACTTTTCATATGATTTCTTGGACTAACCTATTAACAAGAGCCATAGTGCCATGCATGTTTTCTGCTGTTTTTGGTTCCAGGAAAGTCAGAAAATGAATATTCTCGGAATTGGACGGGACAAAAGCCAAAGTGCCTATTTTTTCGGAAGTTATCAAGTGCCAGAATACGAGACGGAGAGGGGCCAGGGGGCCACCACACCACCTGGCCGCACGACCCAGCCTGGCCCATGCCAGGGGGTGGTCTGGCCGCCTCCGGCACCCCCTCGGCCTCCCCTTTCGCCTATAAGATGCCCTCCGAACGAAAACCCTAAGTGCCTGATCAGAAATCCACGAAAGAGTCTATAGCCACCGTCATCTCCATCCCTAGATCAGGAGGGATCTGAAGCTCTTCCCAGCACCCTACCGGAGAGGGGAATTCATCCTGGAGGCCTTCTTCATCACCATGCAAGCCGCCGGTGTGATGCGTGAGTAGTTCATCATTGGACTACGGATCCATGTAGTAGCTAGATGGCTGGTTCTCCTCCTTCGTGCTTTCATGTCTAGATCTTGTGAGCTCCGTTCATGATCAAGATCGTCTATTTGTAATTCTGCATGTTGTGTTTGCGGGGATCCGATGGATATTGAGATGCTATTTCAGATTGATTATTGATTCTATCATGTCTTTGTTATTTGTGATCTTGCATGCTTTCCGTTGTTAGTAGCTATCTTGGCCAAGTAGATGCTAGCAACTCCAAGAGTTAGTATTTATGCTCGATAGTTGGTTCATGCCTCTGGTAATCTGGGGAAGTGACAGAAATCTCTAAGGTACTAGATGTGCTGTTGCTACTAGGGAGAAAACAAAAATCCTTTGTTGATAGAACAATCGTATTGTTTACTTTACACGCAGTTCGTAAAGCAATAATCTGTTGCTTGCAACTTAATACTAGAGGGGGTTCGGATGATAACCTGAAGGTGGATTATTAGTCATAGATGCAGTTGGATGGCGGTCTATGCATAATGTTGTAATGCCCAATCGAAACTCAAAGGAGTCAAGATGATTAGTATATGCATGTATTGCTTTCTCGATGTTTGTCAATTGCCCCGCTGTAATTTGTTTACCCAGCATGTTATCTATCTAAGGAGAGCCACCTCTAGTGAACTATGGATCCCGGTACTTGTCTTTTACATACAATCTATAAACTGTTTACTACTTTGTGTTTACTTTCTGCAAACTTTTACTTCTTTCCATTCGATACGTTTAATCCTTTGTTTTCCGCAAAACACGGTGAGATTGACAACCTCATCGCAAGTTGGGGACAAAGTTCTGTGGTTGTGTTGTGCAAGTCTCCACGTTGCTACTAGCACCGGTAGTGCGCCCTGCCAAAGCTCAGCTAGTAACACCTTTGGGGTGTTTCCTTGCTCCTACTGGTTCGATTAAACCTTGGTTTCATAACTGAGGGAAACTTGCTGCTGTGCTCATCATACCTTCCTCTTGGGGTTCCCAATGAGCTCTACATCAACCACGCACCAGCACTTTTCTCGGCGTCGTGCATTGAGCCATCAGTGGTTCGTGATATTCAATATGTCTTTCTAGAAGTATCTCCATGTTACCACATGAACATGTTGTCTAGTTCTTGAGTAAGTTGTCTCTTTAAACCGCTCCTTTCTCTAAGAATCCATACTAGATACCCCTGAACTAGTTGGTTGAGCTTAAACAACAACTTGGAGAGTTGCAAGACAAAAGTTCTACTCAACTTTGTTCCTTTCTAAAGGGATGTCTAGTTCTATTCGTGTTGAAGAAAGATAGTATCTCCTTTGTGGATATGTTATCTTCCCCACCTTTTGATTTGATTCAGGTTATCGTCAAATCAAACTCAGTCCCAAGGACTATCTTGATGGTCTAACTGCTCGTGATGTCTCACTCGAGTATATCTTCATGTCCATTGGTCTGAACAACGTCTATGCTTTGCTCATACAACATACGAGTCCCTCTTCTTGGAGTATCATGATAAGTTTGTTATTGACCTCATCGATGACATCCTTATATTCTCGATGCTCGACAAGCTTCATATGGAACATTTGGCATTAGTGCTAGAAACTTTTGAGAACCACCTTCATGTCATCTTGAAATATGTGTTCTGGATGATAGAAGTGACCTTCTTCGGTTCACGTGAAAATGTTGAAAGGTGTCGCCGTGTATTTGAGTAGAGTTATCTTTGTTTCCCCAAGAAATGTTCCAAGTCAGTCAAACATGTGCGAAGTATTCTTGATATGGTAGGTAGATACCTTCACCTCTCGAGAAGATCCTCTAAGCACCCTAAGCCACTAACTGATTTGTTATGAAGAGAAGAAGTTTAATACTACCTTATATTGATGTTTCCCAATAAGGATTCAGATGTGTTTCATTGCAAACAGTTCATGCAGGTGCAATTGTCTCTTAATAACTTGCTAATACATGGTTCTATCAACCTATCTCATTCTTTTGGAGCTTGATATTGATACGTTGCAAACGTATCTATAATTTTTGATGTTCCATGCTTATTTTATATCTACTTTCTTATGTTTTGTCCACACTTTGGAGTACTTTTACACATTTGGAACTAACCTATTAACAAGATGCCACTGTGTTAGTTGCCTGTTTTCTTCTGTTTTTGGTTCCAGAAAAGCCAGAAAATGAATATTCTCGGAATTGGACCGGACAAAAGTGGCTATTTTACCGGAAGACTCACGGAGCCAGAAGACGAGACGGAGAGGGGCCAGGGGCTGGCCACACAATGTGGTGGCGTGGGTCCCCCTGGCCGCGCCACCAGGTGGTGTGAGCCCCTGGTCTACCCTCTGACCTCGCCGTTTCGCCTATAAGAAGCCTCCGATGCAGAAACCCTAAATAATCGAGCCTCCAGCCACGAAAAGTTCCGCAGCGCCGCCGCCACCGAAGAGGAGATTCAGGGGACAGAAAGTCTCTGTTCCGGCACCCTGCCGGGACGGGGAAGTGCCCTCGGAGCCATCTCCATCGATCTCCACCGCCATCTCCATCACCGTTGCTGATTCCCATGATGACGATGGAGTAGTTCTCTCTCGAGGCTAAGGGCTCTACCGGTAGCTATGTGTTCATTTCTCTTTCTATGCATGATCATATTGTGATCATGAGCTTTGTAATCAAGTAGATCTTCCTTGCTACTCAAGTGCTTTAATAGATCTCTGCTCTCCCCATGTGTGTGAAAGTGACAGCGTGCACACCATGGTGGCACTTAGGCTAGAGATTACAAATACTTGTTATGAGTTATATTTGGAGTTGGATGTTTCTATGAAGTTGTGGTGTTTGTTGGTGCCATCTAGCGCTCAAGGTGATAGTGTGGAGTTATCTGGATGGGGAAAGCGAACTTTGAGGTGTGCTGTTATAGCCCTACCATGGATTAGAGTGTCCAACCGGAGAGTAGTTCAGAGTAATATCATAAAGAGAAGATATTTATATGAGAGTGTTCACTAGCGAAAGTATGATCCCTAGGCCTTGTTTCTAAACATTGAAACACCATTTGCAACTAGATCTGTTACATGTTTGCTTGCTTCCATCTTTTTGCCTTTAGTATTTTCCTCCCGTTAAGCTCTTTTCTGGCACCATTGTATTATATCCATAGCACTCGTATTTCACTATCTCTTCGCCAAACTAGTGCACCTATACACCTGACAAGTGTATTGGGTGTGTTGGGGACACAAGAGACTTCTTGTATCTTGATTGCAGGGTTGCTTGAGAGGGATACCTTTGACCACTTCCTCCTTGAGTTCGATAAACCTTGGGTGATCCACTTAAGAGAAACTTGCTGCTATTCTACAAACCTCTGCACTTGGAGGCCCAACAACTGTCTACAAGAATAGAAGTGCATAGACATCAGATATTGTATTCGATGTCTTGAGAATCTAGTAACTTTACCTTTGTGGTAAATGTTGCACACCCTATTTGGACATGCTGAGTATGAAGTGTCTCTCCATCTAACCAAATCTGAATCTCAAGTGGATATGATGGTCGGTATTCCTCAAGGTTTTGACGTGTGTCTCTTTGAAAATCTGGGAAGGTTAATGTGGTGGTTGACACAATTAGCTGGAAGACCTATTGCCATATCCTCTTGAATTGGCAATAACAATCACTCTTCGTGAGGCTTCTTCTATGATTTATTATAGGAGTTGTCTTATGATTTCCTTTGTCGCCGAAGTCTGGCCTATACTTGATGACTGGTTGAAGGCTTGTCAGAAGTCTAATATTGGTATCTCGAACATCTAGTAGAACATTTAAAGTAGAGTTGTTAAATGTTTTTCGGTCGACCCTATAGACCCTTTTATGTCAAGTATTTGGAGCCTGAGAATGATGTTTCTTTTTCTCATGTTTTCAAGAATCTTGTTACTTATTCATCTTGGTGATGCATAGTGATATCATGATCTTCGGAGAAGATTCTGATATTCTTGGATGAATAAAGAGTTTCCTTTGGTTCTTTGACCGTGTTAGAAGAGCGACTATGATTTTGGTAATTAGCAGTTTCTCTTATTACATGTTCCTTGTGACTCTTGTGAGTCCTCTCCACCAAAACAACCTTCTATCTTGGCCTTATGTTGAACCAAAAATGACTCTTCGGTGTCAAAAGTAGGTCAACAGCTTGGTTTGTTGGTATCTACCTCTGCTACCTGTAAATATATTATTAAGCTCTCTAGTAGAGGTTTACCTCTCAAAGTTTGTGTTCATGTTCCACCTATTGAAAATATTTCCTCCTTAGAAGTTTAAATACTTCTTTCTCAGAGGTTTTTAATTCTTCTGCACCCTAGTATCCATCCTTATGAAAATCAGCTAAGCATCAACCTGAAACCTTCTCATGTTGTTTCCTACGTTACCTTGACATGTTTCATGTTGTTAGCTTCAGATATGTTCACGAAGCATCTATCCATGAGTTGACCATGAGATACTCAGTTTGTTGTTGTGTGTCATTCCCTCTCTTCCTTAGTGTGAGTAGCAACCTCGAAGATTATGAAGCACTTTGTTCACTCATTTAATCATGGTGGTATGGATCAACCTCTTCGAGAAGATCATTGAAGATTAGTGTAACCCTGTTCCTTTCTTTTTTCCTACCCAGTAATCTCAGAATGAGATTCTTTTAAGGGGGATAGAACTGTAACAACCCTACTTTCACTATATCTTATTAAGGGACTTGAGTTGTGCATAATAACCATAGCATGCATATCCTAGTTTGTTAAACTTTGCATTTACGATGAAGAAGATGAGAAAACTCTAATTTATCCCTCTCTTGTAAATACATTTAAAAGGTTTTTGAATTGGAAAGTACAAAAATTTTGGAGCCCAAATTGAATACAATGGCCCCTGAGTATTTCAAATAAGATTTACAAGCCCTCTAGTATTTTAGAAATATATAAAATAGAATTGAATGGATTTTACAAAAGAGAAAAATATTTTAGAAAAATAAAAACTTCTAAAGCAAAAAGTGAGCCAGAGAGCTAGATCAGGTCGTCCCAACCCTTCTCTACCTTCCCCGAACCTTTCCAGTAGCCCTCCTAGGCCCAAGCTGAAGGGAATATGCACGAGAGGCAATAATAAAGTGGTTATTATCTTATTCCATGTTTATGATAACAGTTTATTTCTCATGCTATAATTGTGTTAATTGGAAACGTTAATACATGTGTGTTTAATAAACAAATAAAGAGTTCCTAGTTATGCCTCTCATATAAACTAGCTCATTTATTAACAAGATGATCAAGGTTTCCTGGCCATGGACATTTGATGTTGTTAATAACGAGGTCACAACATTGGTGGAATGATGTGATGAACATTCATCCGAATTATAGTAATATGACCAAAGTCATTATGTTTACATTGCTATAACATCATGTGAAGTAACTTTAGTCCTTAGACCATGAGATCATGTCAATCACTAACACCGGAAGAGTAACTTGATAGCATCAAACGTCACACCGTAACAGGGTGACAATAAAGGTGGGTTCAGATACTCCGAAAGTGTTATGTAGAGGCTCATGGATCAAGAGTGGGATTTGTCCATCCTGACTACATAGATGGGCCCTCTCGGTGATATCACATTGACATAGCTTGCAAGGAAGTGATAAGATCACTAGAATGTATATAATGGGAACGAGAAAAGAGTACTTGTCAGTAACGAGATAGAACTAGGTATGGGGATACTGATGATCGAATCTTGAACATGTAATATATCGTGGGATAAAGGGATTTAGTTACAAATGTTAAAGGTTCACACAATCACTACAGTCATCGTTGAATGTGTGTGAGTCAGTACGGATCTCCAGGCCCCGATGTTGATTATTGATCGGAAAGGGGCCTCGATCATGTCTACATTATTCGCGAATCGTAAGGTGACACGCTTAAGGGATACCGATACCATTTCGAGCAAACAAGATACCATAGAAATATTATGAAAGCGCTGGAATTGTTTCGATGTACATCGGAGATGTTTCCGGTGAAATTGCTAAAATTGGTTCTACATGTGATATCGAAATGTTGCAAGGGGTTTTATGTGAATGTTTTTAAATTAAAGTAATTAAAAAATTCTGAATAAAATAAATAAAAGTTTTTTATTTAAATAGAAAAATGTATTTAATTTAGTGGACATTAAATGCAAGTGATTGGAGTTGAAATTAATGTGAGTGGGCTTAGTGGAAGCTCCACCCGCATGAATGAGGGAGAGGTGGGGCCACCCATCATGGCCAGCCAGCCATGGCCATGGGGATGCGATCCCTCCCCCATAAAAGGAGCCCCCATGGCTCCTCTCCTCTTGCACCACCTCCTCGCGAAGGTTCTCTTTCCCCTCTAGCAATTCCCCATGGCTTTGGATTAGTGTAGTACATGTTCCTGGTGGATTTTTCTGGAAGGATTTGCTGCTTCTGCTGCTTTGCTGAAGCAAGGACTTGGAGATTGTTAGGGTACCAGACGTGTGTGCTATCATAGATGCACTACTGCTTTGCGGTGCTGGACTTCATCATGATCTTGAGATCGGCAAGTGAACGACTACATCATCCACGAAATCAGGTTTTGTTAACAAAGCTTTTCGGTCTTTGAGGGTAAGTTCTCTATCGATGTATATCCACCCGTTGATTGTATCTAGGTAGATAGATCTTGGTGCTTAGTTGTTCACATCGTAGGAATTTTTTGTTTTCTATGCTACGAACCCAACACAAGCGTGGCCCAGCTAGGGCACATACCCCTTCACCATGTCCTCATCCTATTCCTCCCCGGTGTAAGTAGCTTTGTGGCTACTTCGACGCCACCCGATGCCCAGGCCGCCCCTGCGATGTGTGTCGCTGCTCTCTGCCACCTATAAGTACCCATCCTTGCCCCTGGAGAACCCTAAGCCATCACATCCCCTTCTCCCTCTTCATCTTTCCATGGCCATCAAACCCTAGCCGCAGGTCGCCATCGTCCCTATCACTTCTGGCCACCCTAGCTCAAGCTAATAACACCACTGAGCTCACCTTGCTACACTGGTTCTTCCCAGCTAGGTCACGCAGTCCTATGTGCCTACAATCCTGAGAATTGAAGCTTCGACCCTGTCGTAGGTAACCACCGCTCGCCATCAACCCCTATCTCACCTTGCCCCTCCCTGGCAAGCCTAACGCACTCCTGATGATCTATTGCGTCTAGTGGGCCTCTCCGATTTGTTAGTTGTGTGTTGTATCGCCCTTGGCGCTTGAGCATATCGCCATCACCGCCACTGAAGCTCCTCGAAAATGACGGCCCGGTGACCAAATCTAGGTGGCGCCGCCCCTAGATGGTTCGCCTTGTCCCACTTGTACTAACAAGCCTAGCCACACATGCCGGCATGGCCTAGATCACCGGCTTCGACCACCATCCGCTGGTCAACGAGCTCGGTGACGTGGTGCTGATTTCACCAATGTTGATGTCATGGTGATGTCATAGATAGCTGATGTCACACTGGCGTCATAATCCTTTTTAGCTTCAGTTTATTTTTAATATAATTCATGGGGTCCATCTGTCAAGTTTTTAATAATCTTAGAAAATGATTAAAACGGAGAAAATTGAATAAACCTTTGAAAATTCATAAGTAATTCATATTAAGTCAGAAAATGTGTATAATATATCAAAATATTCAGAAAAATGAAATATACATCGTAGCATCAAAATCATGCTTCATTGTAACAACAAAATTGATCTTATTAGTGGAACCCTTATAAACCACTTGCATATGTCTACGGAGTTTTCTGAAAATGCTACATAGGGAATCCCAAATCCATTTAAAATGTTGATTCCACCTTTAGGGTTTGTCTAAAAACCTTTAATATGCCATTTCATACATTATACGCATTACATCGATGACTGTGTTAAATATTGTTCCCTTTCTTGCCGGTGTTTCTACTTCTTCCCGGTAGAAGTCATAATTAATGTGAGCAACGAGTTCGAGATCGAGATCAACACCATCAAAGAGAAGTACTCGATCATCAGTGAACAATGACAATAATGTGAACCCTGGAGAGCTATATTCTTGCTACCGATGAACAAGTAAAGTTGTGATGAACCCTGAAGATCTATAGTTGGATATCAACAAACAAGGAAAACATAGCCCCGCACCTATATGAATCCTATGACTTCAAAGTATTTCAATTCTTGCCATGTGCATATGATTCTAAAGTCTTTTATATATAAATAGAGTAATCCTATCTAATGCATGTTCCCTTTGTAACCTATATCCCTGATCCACTGCTCCTAGCATAACTAGGTTTTGGATTGTGAAGCGTTGCTAGAGATGTTATCTGTTGTGCTTATCCATGCTTAGTTGTTACTGCTGGTCCATTCGGCTGACAAAACAAAGGTGCGAATGAACATAGTATGACAGGATAACGTGGTATGATCAGAGATGAAAGTTGAACATGCTAAGGCTTGTATGGGAGGCCATGATGGGTTGTGGTTTTTGTAGTCCCATTTTCTCCATCACTAGGACCTGAATTCTTGCCTCTTGAACCAAGACGAGCATAACGGCCACATGGGGCCTAGAAACCCCCTGACCAACTAACTTGCCTAGTAGATTTCACGAGTCATATAGTTCGGGCTTTCCATCGGCATACACATAGAAAATGTGTTCAAAGATTCGATGGGTGAAGGTGCATCATACATGGCGTTGCAGGGAACGGGAGAGGCACGTCCTCTGTAATCTCGAACCCTGTTCACAACTCTAGGGACCGGCTTCAGGAATCGACCTGTTATAGCGGCATCACTTTAGGGCGTGACTCATGGTCTCGGCGAAAGCAATGTAAAGGTCATGGTCAACCACCCTCTATCGGCCTTCCAAGGAAGATGGATTATCTAGTGAACTATGAGTCGGTTGGTACATGTGGGTAAAGTTGTACACCCATGCATGGTTTTAATCTTTTCAAAAAGCCATGTCCACGGTTATGGATGACTCGAGAATGGATTCAAAGATCATAGAGAAGTATAACCTAATCATAAAACTTGGCACATAAATGCCTAATCCTAGTTGGTAGATTCAGTTGATAAAGATTCGATGGATATCAAAGATGATAAAAGCTAGAGATACCACTTTCTTATCCCCTTTTTAAAATGTTCTATTTACTCGAGCGTCTACTCCTCCTTATTTTACAAACAAAGTTAGATTTATGCAAAGTAACTACACCACCCATAAGTCTTGCAGAGTACACCATGTACTCAGCCTTGCTTTGTGGATATTTTTGCTGCAGAGTAAGGTACCATAGAAGATGAGTTCGTTACATCATCGACATCGACAAGCAGCTTGGGGTTCCTAGGTAGCAAACTGGAATCTATGGAATGGGACATCACCTTTATGCTTCAGGCCTTGATGGCTGTGAAAATAGCCATATTTCTCCGTGTTTAAACTTCATTTTAGTCAAATAATTGACCAAGAATCTCTCTAGCCTTGTCACTAATGACTAATTATTGCAAAGATGTACAATCCCTTGCTTTGAATTGTGTTTTGCAATATGCTTTCTAGGCGAAATAAGGAGCTATTAATGAAGATTTTGAGGAAGTCTACACGGCCAAGCAGTCCTAGAGTAAAAACCAGTCGACAGAGGATTTAACGACGACTGGCACGGTCAAGGCCCACCCGTACCATGTGGCGTTGGCTTCGTCTCGTCAAACCCTTTGAATTTTGTGAAGGCGCCTATATATTTTGAGGTCCTAACTGTCGCGTAGAGGGCCGTCATTATCAGATTGCATCACAACACCACCAAAGGATATCCACCACCATAGTTCATCCTCTACACCCTCCATCCTCTCCATAGCCATAGCCATTAGCTTGTACTTCAGATCTCCTTGCGATTCGGCGACCATTGTAAGAATATTTGATTTCAATCTAAGTATTTTGCACAATGTTTACTATCCTTGATCTTATTGTTATGAGTGAGTAATCCTCATGGGTTGCGGGATGGGGTGAAACCTCGCAATAATTATTTGCATCTAATCCATGGGAGTATTGTGTATTGATTGAATAGAGATTTGTATCTTTGTTTCTTTGTCTCTTGTCTCGATCTATGGACTTGTAAGTACCCAAGATCCCAGAGATTAATAAAGGCTAGAGGTGAGATACTTAGTGAGCAACGATCTCGTAGGAAACCTAGTGACATGGGAGTACGGTCTTAATTTTGCAATCCATTTGAGAACAACATCAACATCACTTCTTAAGGCTTTGATTTGTGTTTTCACTTAATATTTGTTGTAGCCTGGTAATTCGCGGTTGCAATGGTTGGATCAAAAGACTATTTCTATGTCTGTGACTCGCAGGGCTCTGGTATATCAGGATGTCTTACCCACAAATTTTATCTTTGTTAAATCATTACACATGAATATGCATATTACTATCTTTATCACATATGATGTGCAGCCGTAGGTGAATCTTCAACCCTGGCCTATCTCCATCTATTGAAACAACCCACATTCTAAAGTAAACTAGAAAGGTATAGTAAACGAAGGTAAAACGAATAAACAAGTTTTATAGACATGCCTTATTAATTTTATTTTAGCATTGTTTCCCAAGGTTCGATTAAACCAAGGTCTACTAGGGAAAAAGCTACTATACTGCATCAGTAAATCCGGATCGAAGGTATCAACCCTTTTTCTGGCGCCGTTGTCGGGAAAGCAATTCGCTATCCCGGTGAGGTCACTAGTGACCTTGTTTTTAGTTTTATTTTTGTTTGTAGTTTATTTATTGTAATTAGTTTACTTTTTGTTATCCACTAAAAACCCAAAAAAATACCAAAAAGAAAAGAGCCATGGATCAAAAGAAACTTGGGGAGTATGCTACTCACACTGATGATTTTATTCATGCAACTATTACTAAGCCCGCTGTTGATACGCAAACTTATGAAATTAAGCCCAACCTTTTGAGTTTGGTTCAACAAAACCAATTTGGAGGCTCATATGCTGAAGACTCAGGTTTGCACCTAAATACTTTTACTGAGCTTTGCGACATGATGCGCATTAAAGATGTTGACCCAAACACGGTTAAATTACGTTTATTTCCTTTCTCTCTAAGAGGAAATGATAAGAACTGGCTGCTAGCTTTGCCTAAAGGCACATCTTGGGAGGAATGCATTAATCTTTTTATGACAATTTCCCCTCCAGCTAAGACTATGTAGCTAAGTTCCAACATTACAAGCTTTAGACAAGAAGACCACGAGCCACTAGCGCTTGCTTGGGAAGGATGAAAGAAGCCACGATGAACTATCCTAGTCATAGGATGGAAGAATGACTTATATTACATTTATTTTGTAATGGTCTTAACCCAATGTCTAAGTCTATGCTAGATACCGCAGCAGGAGAAACCATCATGGGAAAGCAAATGAGTGTTGCAAAGAAATTACTGCAAAGCTAGAAAGATCCTCAAAAAGGGTGAACTCCATCACCGAGGAACATAATGAAGAGCTTACTACAAAGGTAGATGCGTTACTTAATATTGTGAAGGCTAAGGAAGATACCCAAATTAATGCTATCACTATTGATGCTAGTGAAGTTAATTGTATAGCTCGTAATCCGTATAATCCTGCTTGGAAGAGTCAAAACTTTGACTCAAATTTTCAAAAACAATATTCTAATCTTATGGGTGCTCCTTACAATAACAATTATGATAACCATAGTGGAGCAAATCGTGGCAATCTCTCTTTTAAAAATACTGTTAAAACTTTCATGTAAGATCAAACCGAGCAAAATAATATGCTTATTAAAATCACAGAGAACCATGAGACTAGTATTGGAAAATTATCTAACTAGGCCGTTGCAATTAGAAATGATGTGCATGCTCTACAGGAAAGAACCAAGACCGTGGAGGCACAATTGGTAAAAGTACCTGAGAGCCAAGCTCTCATACTTCCAAAATTCGCTAGAAAGCCCGAGCCAAACCCAGTGGAAGACCTAAAGATGATGAGGGTAGAAAATAAAGATGAGAAGCCTGAAGAGCTAGATTATAGCAATGCGCCATCACCAGATTATACCATGGAAGATCTATTGAAGATGATCACCGTAAAAAATCCAGGTATAGAACAAGGTAACGATGCTACATATCAACAATTTATAAAAGAAGTAGCATCTAAGGTTTGTGAAGTAGAAATGGAGTATAAGGTTCGTAAACTAGAAATGGAGTATACGAAACTATCTTATAAGCTTCTAGCTAAGCTAGATGATATTTTTATCCCACTATTAAAATTAAAATTGGGGTTAATGAGATAGCTGTCCTTTGTGATCTTGGTGCAATCATCTCAACCATTTTGAAGAGTCTATTTGATAAGTTAAACTTAGGGCCATTTACAACTACTAAAATGAGACTCCATCTTGCTAATTCAACATATAGACAAGCTGTTAGGATAAAACAAAATATAGTTGTTGAAATTAAAGAATGTCCTGCTCTTATTGATCTTGTTATAGTAGACATGCCTAAAGTTCCCATCACACATATAATTATGGTTAGGCCATTCCTAAGAACTATCAAAGCTTTGATAAATTTACATGAAGGAAATGTGAGAATGGGACTGCCATCTAGAGATTCTTTTATAGTCCACTTCCCTAGGAATAAGAAGGCCAAGCCTAATGATGATGTTGGTGTAATCACTTTAAATGCTAATTACTTTGGAGTGGATGTTCCACTTGCAGAACCTAAATGATCACCTTCTGGGTCAAGCTAATTGACCTTAACTAGAAGCGCTTCATGAGAGACAAACCATGTGAAATAAAGTTTTAATCTTGTGTTAGTTTTAGTTTTTTTGTTTTTTAATAAAAAGTGTTCAAGAAGGTCATCTGAATAGAGGAGAAAAAAAATGAAGGTAATCCTCGATCTATTGTTTTTCCTAACACATGGTCATAAGGTACTGTTGTGTTTATAAAGTTTATTTGCTATCATTCTTTTGTTGCTTAGATGTGCAAAGGCGCGTGAAGCTACTAACTTAGTTCCTTAAATTTTTGAAGCTTGCAGTGAGCTTAACGAGCACTGGTACGACCGGACGCAAACGTACCACGCGCATGTACCACACCATGGCACAAGAAAATACGAACTTCGATTTGGCTGATTGATACAGTGCGTTAATGGCCACTGGTACAACCAGAGAGGACCGTACCGTCCACCCGTACCGTTCCGCGAGCAAAACATCAAGTTCGAGGCAAATGTACTGAGGATTTAACGATCAGTAGTATAGATGCGACCGTACCATGCGCCCGTACTGACTGCACCGTCGACCCTGAGGTAAGTCACTTGGTACGGGCTTCGTCCGTACCGCCCGCACGTACCGCGTACTTTGCCACAACATGAACCCAGGGAGAGGTAAATCTAAAATTTCTAAATCACAAATTTATCTTTCTTCTTCCTCCAAATTCCAAACCACCTCCATTGGATCTTCAATTCTGCTCATTCTTTCTTTGATTCCTCGCACCCAATCGATCTAAGGTATGTTTCTCCTCTGATCCCTAGCCTGTTTGCATTAAAACATTTCTCAATCTTTCACCATTATCAATCTAGACTTAGGTCTGTTCTTGAGCTAATCTTAATTATGAGCATGTTTAGTTTTGCTTTTAGAGGAGTTTCTTTTGTAAAAAGTGTAGAGGATTACTTATGTTATGTTTCTATTGGAACATATTTTTAATTAGCTTAACTTTTTATTTTATAGGTGGATACGAGGAGTCGTACACGAGCAGTGGTTGTGGAACAAGCCATACCACCCGTTGATACGCTAATCCTCGAGTAATTTGGCATCGAGTTCACCGAGGATTTTCAGATCACTCATTTCAACCGTCTCAAGCATCGAGAAATCAAGTCCACCAAGTGGGTTTGTCCTTATATCCTCAACCAATTGGGCATTCGTCGTGATTTTGATTCACGTTGCAACAATGTTGGTTTGTATCACTTTGTTTTTCAGGACGCTGCCACATATCATCACTTGACACTTGAGTTTCTCAGTACCTTGACGCATATAGGGGTTCACACTACTGCTCCGAGGAGTATATGTCAGGAGTTGACCACAATTTCCACCTTAGTATACCTTAACACTCGACCAATGGGCTCATTATTTTGGGTTTTCCAACAACACCACTGACATATGCTCTACCATCTTTGTTCTTGATCTCTTACCCTTGGACTACTTTAATAAAATAAGAATTCGTGGAAACATTCTCAAAGGAAACCAAATTGATCACCCTATTGTTCGTTATTTGTTCTATGTTATTGCTAACACTTTGCAGGCACATGGTGAGTTTACTAGAGTTAATGAGGAGGATACGATGAACCTCACAAGAGCTTCTATTCCAAATTGTAAGTTGATGCAAAATTTGTGCGCCCTTCTATTGTTTTATATTAATCATTAAACTCTTCAATCTCGTGGTCCCATATATGGAGGAGGAGTTGCCACCGTTCTTACACGTGCACTTCAAGTCAACCTAGGTAATATTCAACTGCTAGCACGAGACCGCCGTCTCGTTTTCGCTACTCTAAGAGCTTGTGGTATGATTTTTAAATCCAATGGTAGATACTTTCTTGATATACCTAGATCGAATCACTTGATCCCATCTCCTTTGCCAAATGGTTTGTTCTCTATCGAGGATGGATGTTTGCATTTTGACGTTCAGGTTGAAGCAATACTACCCCAACAATAAGAACCCATGGATGAAGAAGGAGAATATGAAGAAGTAGAACAAGAAGAAACTAAACAAGATGTGCAGCCACCAAACTACTACACCACCTATGATGATATCTACTCTCTGCATTTAGAACATTAGCAACCTCTCCATCAACCTTCGAGATGCTATCGCCAACCTCTCAACCCAGTTTACCAATTGGAGTAGCTAGTGGAACTTGAAAGATTATCTACCACCACCAGAATGAGCAACAAAAGAGCTTTCAAAATCCTGAGCTTGGAGATGTGTCCTCCGACATTTATATTTGTGTAATGATGATGTTGTACTTCATCTCTTTGTGAGCTTTGAAACACTCGTGTTGGTTTGTTCCAACATTTCGCTTTTTCTTTCATTTTTCATCTGTTTTCGTTTTGTTTCCTTTCTTGTTTTTCTTTCCTTAGTTTCTTGCTTGGTCGCAAGATTTTATATTCTTTAATCCCTATCCTTGATGTCTACGCACTTCTATTCTTGTAGACAGTTGTTGGGCCTCCAAGTGCAGAGGTTTGTAGAACAGCAACAACTTTTCCCTTAAGTAGATCACCCAAGGTTTATCGAACTCAGGGAGGAAGTGGTAAAAGGTATCCCCTCTCAAGAAACCCTGCAATCAAGATACAAGAAGTCTCTTGTGTCCCCAACACACCCAATACACTTGTCAGGTGTATAGGTGCACTAGTTCTGCGAAGAGATAGTGAAATACAAGTGGTAACGGTGATAGAAGATAGCTTGATGGCGTGGAAAATACTAAAGGCAAACTGAAATAAAGATGGAAGCAAGCAAACATGTAACAAATCTAATTGCAAACGGTGTATCAATGATTAGAAACAAGGCCTAGGGATCATACTTTCACTAGTGAACACTCTCATATAAATATCTTATCTTTATGATACTACTCTTAACTACTCTCCGGTTGGACACTCTAATCAATGGTAGGGCTATAACAACACACCTCAAAGTAAGCCTTTCCCATCTAGAAAACCCCACACTGTCACCTTGAGCACTAGATGAGTCCAACAAACACCACAATTTCATAGAAGCATCCAACTCCAAATATAACTCGTAACAAGTATTTGTAATCTCTAGCCTAAGTGCCACCATGCTGTGCACGCTGTCACTTTCACACACATGGGGAGAGCAGAGATTCATTAAAGCACTTGAGTAGCAAGGTAGATCTATAGATTACAAGCACATGATCACACTATGATCATGCATAGAGAGAGAGATGAACACATAGCTACGGGTAGAACCCTTAGCCTCAAGAGAGAACTACTCCCTCCTCATCATGGGAATCAGCAACGGTGATGGAGATGGTGGCGGAGATCGATGGAGATGGCTCCGGGGGCACTTCCCCATCCCGACAGGGTGCCGGAATAGAGACTTTCTGTCCCCCGAATCTCCCCTTCGGTGGCGGCGGTGCTGCGGAACTTTTCGTGGCTGGAGGCTTGACGATTTAGGGTTTATGCATCGGGAGGCTTCTTATAGGCGAAGAGGCAAGGTCGGTAGGCAGCCAGGGGGCCCACACCACCTGGTGGCGTGCCCAGGGCTAGCCCGCGCCACCACATGGTGTGGCCGCCCTGTGGCCCCTCTCCGTCTCGTCTTCTGGCTCCGTGAGTCTTCCGGTAAAATATCAACTTTGGCTTTTGTCCCGTCCAATTCCAAGAATATTGATTTTCTGACTTTCCTGGAACCAAAAACAGCAGAAAACAGGCAACTGGCACTGTGGCACTTGTTAATAGGTTAGTCCAAGAAAGTGTATAGAAAGTACTCCAAAGTTGGAACAAAACATAAGAAAGTAGATAAAACCAAGCATGGAACATAAAAAATTATAGATACATTTGCAATGTATCAACATCCCCAAGCTTAACTCCTGCTCGTCCTCGAGTAGGTAAGTGATAAAAAGAAAGAATAATTTTTGAGGTGACATGCACCATCATAAACTTGATCAAAGTATCTGTAAAACATTGATAGCTGGGATCATAGTACTTCAATCAAAACACGAAAGACAAAGTTCTAGCAATAAAACATAGCAACTATGTTGCAACATGAAAAGGCACAAACAAAAGATTCATGAATAACAATGCTTTGCAAGACGTTTGTTTGTTTCACATAAATAAAACATAGCATAATAGTATTCAGCTTGTCCCTCAATAGAGTAGCAAATATAAATGCATAGGACACCTTCAAAGTTCATAAGAGTGACTAGATACAATAGTTTCAAACAAGCAATAACAAGTTATGCATCAATCAACTAGTCTTGGAACAATGCACATAGAACTAAGAATGGCCACTATGCTCTCAAAGTAAGTGCATAAAGATAGAAGGTGGAGACTCAATATAATGGTGGAAGAAAGGCCTTTTGTAAAAAGGAAGTAGGGATTCAAGTCTCATAAAGAGCTTCCAAAAATTATGATACTTAAAGCTTTCAGCTCTCATTACCCCTATAATAAGCATCTTGAAGGTGATTAAGGTTAAAGTGACACAACTAAGAGGATATGCTTGACAAGTTATAAACCGAAATCTCATGACCCTTACTTATGAAGACCGATCCTCATGCTACTCAACATCAGTCACGAGTAAGCTCTTGTCATTGTAAGTATATGTGTATGATTAAGAATCGCCAACGGGGTACCCCTTGCACATGATACGGGAGCTTTCCCATAATCAAAATGACAAGGCAAGCAGACAATGAGCATCTCAGCGATCTTTTTATTTGCTATTTGCATAGGTTTTTATTGAGGATGCTTCATAGAGTGCTCATTATGGTGATGCTGCAAGTTTCCACCATGATTAGGAATTGCTTAGGCTAGCGGCCTAGGCGTTTCTCTAACACATATACAAACTCCATGATCTTACAAGTTCCACTTTTATTTCACACCGCCGGGATCCGTAAGCAAAAGAACATAATATCAACGGGGTACAAAGTACAAGTGCAATGTTGAAAGCGTTCCCCATGGTACATGGTTCTGCTAATTTCAACTTATAAAGCGCAAGCATATACGCAACAAAGAAGGACCCAATGGTTCAAGTTTATTAGAGGCAATAAAGTAAAGTGTGCCATCAAGTTCGTGAGAGCTTTAATCACTAGTTTTCTCATAACAAGTGGAAGGTAAACAAAAGCATGAATATACTTGGAATAGCATGAGCTAGTAGGTAGGTATAGTGGACTCTTTGGAAAAACTTGGTTTAGGGAGTTGGATGCATGAGTGGAACTCATACTTGGTTGTGGAGGCTAGCAAAAGACTGGGAGCGACACACTAAGAGAGCAATAATGGCCATAATCATGCAGAGCGACAAAACATCATTGATCAAAGCATAAAGTGACACTACAAGTTGAAAACTAAAGGATCATAAAGGATATGGTGACTTGAGATAGTCATAACATGGTGTGAGCATGCGCCAAGTCAACCCAAATAAAGCATCAAAGGAGAATACCACTATAGTATGCTTTAATATGCTAAAACAACGCATGATTCATCCAAGGCACATTAAGAAATCTCAATTGTTTATAACAAGTCATGCTACAACAAACAATACTAAGCATAAAGCCAAAACAATATCAAGCATGGCATGATGAAGCATAGGCCACAGTCAAAAACAAGCTCTCTTTACCACTTAAGCATGAACTTTCCTACTCTTTTCCAAACCAAACCAACTCATTTGAAACAACTCACAAAGATGATAATAAATAAAGATCAGTGAGCTTGTCTCACAAATCCAAAAAGAATAACTAAAAATTTCTAAGCTGAAAGCACGAGAAAACTAAGGCTAAACACGGTGCTAGCAAAAGAGAACACTCACAGAACAATAAGAATGAAAACTAGAGTGTTCTAGGCAATGAAAACGGAGCGTGTCTCTCTCTAAAAGAAGTGTGTTGGGATCCAACCAACTTATTCAAGCAAACTAAGCAAACCAAGCAAACTAAAACTAAAAACGAAAACAAAGACGCTCCAAGAACAACACAACCGTGCATGAAACAATAAAAATGAAGTGTTTGGAAGAAACCTGAGATTTTTATTGATGAAGAAGGGGATGCCTTGGACATCCCCAAGCTTTGACGCTTGTACTTCTTGGATATTTCTTGTGGTGACACGCTTGGCATCCCCAAGCTTGAGCTTTAGTCCATCCTTCATCTTATTACTCATTCCTTCCATACACCTGAAATTTTTCCTTCATACAAAACTTCACACAATCTTTATTAGCAACATTAGTGCACTCGAGATAATAAGTCTTAAACTTCAGTTCTAACACCAAAAAACTGCCATTATAACACTATCTACTGTAGCACTTCCCTCAAAAATCTCAATTCCCCAAAAGAACTCAAGAAGGAACTAACAAGAAGCAAATGCAGAAAATGGCAGAAATCTGTCAAAACAGACCAGCAGGTAAAGACGAATTTTTTCGAAGACGTTCTGTTGCTCAAATCAAAAAGTGTTGAACTAACGAAAGTTAGCTAACAACCTAGGTCAGAATCACAAAATATTACAGCTCAATCCGACGTACATAGCTCTCTCACGAATTTTTGCGGTGAAGCACAAAAATCTGTTTCGGGACAACAACTTTTCCAATCATTACTTCTCTCTCATTAAAGGTTACTCTTGGCACAAAAAGCAAATAAAAAGGATAAGGAGCGTTTATTATAGAGGTAATAACTTCCAAGACTCATCTAAAACTTTTGGGTTATCTCCCAAGAAGTACTTTTCTTTAACGCCTTTAAGTTAGGCATGATAGTTTGAGAAGATGCTCACATAAGAAATATGAATTGAAGTAAAATAGAGCATCAAGAAGCAAATTCAAAACACATTTAAGTCCAACCCACTTCCTATGCATAGGAATCTTGTAAAAAAACAATTCATGAAAGCACAAAGCAACAAGCACAGGAAAGCAAAATAAGTGCAACTTGAAGACTTTCAACATAAAGAGAGGAAACTTAATAATGTTGAGATACATAAAACCATGTTTCCCTCTCTCATAATAACTTTCAGTAGCATCATGAATGAAATTAAAAATATAACTATCACATAAAACATTCTTATCATGAGCCACATGCATAAAAGAATTAATACTCCCCACATAAACGTAGTCTTTCTTATTAATTATAGTGGGAGCAAACTCAACAAAATAGCTATCATTATTATTGTCATCACCATAATCATCAAATATAGGAGGCATATTGTAATCATAATTAATTTTCTCCTCAATAGTAGGTGGACTAAAAATATTATATTCATCATTGTAATCATCATATATAGGAGGCATAGTATCATCAAAGTAATTTTTCTCCTCCATGCTTGGGGGACTAAAAATATCATGCTCATCAAAACCAGCTTCCCCAAGCTTACTCTTTTCCATAGCATTAGCAATAATGGTGTCCAAAGAATTCATACTAACAACATTGCTATTAGCATGCAAATAAATTTCCATCGGTTTTTTAATTTTTTCTTCAAACACTTCATGTCCTAACTCAAGATAAATACTATAAAGCTCTCTAATTTTGTTGTTGTTTTCCATTAATCCTAACTAGTGAAAACAAGAAACAAAAAGACAAAATTGCAGAATCTAAAGGAAATAACTTCGAGCACTCACACCAGAAAAGATGCGTCTGCCGTGGGAGGTTCTTCTTCTTTAATCCTCCGGTGTGAATACCTTTTACCTTTCCTCCCCGGCAACGGCGCTAGAAAATAGCTTGATGTCTACGCACTTCTATTCTTGTAGACAGTTGTTGGGCCTCCAAGTGCAGAGGTTTGTAGAACAGCAGCAAGTTTTCCCTTAAGTGGATCACCCAAGGTTTATCGAACTCAGGGAGGAAGTGGTCAAAGGTATCCCCTCTCAAGCAACCCTGCAATCAAGATACAAGAAGTCTCTTGTGTCCCCAACACACCCAATACACTTGTCAGGTGTATAGGTGCACTAGTTCGGCGAAGAGATAGTGAAATACAAGTGGTAACAGTGATAGAAGATAGCTTGATGGCATGGAAAAGACTAAATGCAAACTGAAATAAAGATGGAAGCAAGCAAACATGTAACAGATCTAATTGCAAACGGTGTATCAATGCTTAGAAACAAGGCCTAGGGATCATACTTTCACTAGTGAACACTCTAATATAAATAACTTATCTTTATGATACTAATCTTAACTACTCTCCGGTTGGACACTCTAATAGATGGTAGGGCTATAACAACACACCTCAAAGTAAGCCTTTCCCATCTAGAAAACCCCACACTGTCACCTTGAGCACTAGATGAGTCCAACAAACACCACAATTTCATAGAAACATCCAAATCCAAATATAACTCATAACAAGTATTTGTAATCTCTAGCCTAAGTGCCACTATGGTGTGCGCGCTGTCACTTTCACACACATGGGGAGAGCAGAGATTCATTAAAGCACTTGAGTAGCAAGGTAGATCTATAGATTACAAGCTCATGATCACACTATGATCATGCATAGAGAGAGAGATGAACACATAGCTACCGGTAGAACCCTTAGCCTCGAGAGAGAAGTACTCCCTCCTCATCATGGGAATCAGCAACGGTGACGGAGATGGTGGTGGAGATCGATGGAGATGGCTCCGGGGGCACTTCCCCGTCCCGGCAGGGTGCCGGAACAGAGACTTTCTGTCCCCCGAATCTCCCCTTCGGTGGCGGCGGTGCTGCGGAACTTTTCGTGGCTGGAGGCTTGACGATTTAGGGTTTATGCATCGGGAGGCTTCTTATAGGCGAAGAGGCAAGGTCGGTAGGCAGCCAGGGAGCCCACACCACCTGGTGGCGCAGCCAGGGCTAGCCCGCGCCACCACATGGTGTGGCCGCCCTGTGGCCCCTCTCCGTCTCGTCTTCTGGCTCCGTGAGTCTTCCGGTAAAATATCAACTTTGGCTTTTGTCCCGTCCAATTCCGAGAATATTGATTTTCTGACTTTCCTGAAACCAAAAACAGCAGAAAACAGGCAACATGCACTGTGGCACTTGTTAATAGGTTAGTCCAAGAAAGTGTATAGAAAGTACTCCAAAGTTGGAACAAAACATAAGAAAGTAGATAAAACCAAGCATGGAACATCAAAAATTATAGATACATTTGCAATGTATCAATCCTCAAAAATCCAAAAAGATTTTTTCCTTTTATCCTTTTTCAAGAAAGTGGATTTGCATATTGCCTCTTTGCTTCAATACTATTATGAGAGTGATTTTGACTTGAGTTTTGAAGGAACACATCCCCATAATTAAGAGAAATATGAAGTCACTCATGAGAGGTATGTCCTATGTCTCCCATTTTATAAGTTTGAACTGTTCATCTTAGTTAGTTGATTTGCTAAGATGCTACGCTAGTGGGAGTAATTCAAAATAGTTAGAGTAAAGCTTTTTATTTACATGAGTACTTAGTTGTGTAAGCTTTTGCTCTAGTTCTTGTAGTTAACCGTGTCTTGCCTTGGAAATGATATTGCCAAACAAGTCCAATAAGAAAAGTCTTTAAATTATGACTTGTTTGATGAGTAATTGACTTAAGAGTATACATTTGAAGATACTTATCTCCATAGATGCTTTGATAGACTTGACGGCATTCTTGAAAGGAGTTGTCTGATTAAAATGAAGTCTAGTGGTAATTGTGATTCATGCCAAAGCTAACCTTGTAGATCAAAAATGTGATACTATTTAAAACATCTATATGTTTTTGATGCACACCTTTGGATGCCAACAACTCTGCTAGCCTATGAATGATCAATGGTACTACCCTTGATTTCGGCTATGAATTGACGACATGGGTGGCACTTCTCACCGTAATGGTCAAAAGTATTGGTACTCTTGAAGGCTGTGCAAACCATTATTAAATGTATCACTCAATGATCCTTGTTGAGAATTACCCTTAAAAAATAAAGATCCACACTAACCAGTCTTTGGCATGGTCTCGTTACTAGTCTATGAATTTTCTTGAACAACAATGATTGGAATAGTAGTGTTTTGATAGTCTTGATTTACTGATGTGGGTGTCAATAAGACACTTCACTCTTATGCTACTTAGGACATGATCTCTCTTACTTAATTCTACTATTATAAATTATTCTATTGTTCCTTGGTAGGCTCAGAGTTAACTAGAGGAATTGGATTGACTGTTACACTTCTAGTTATTCATACTTATATTAAACTCTACTTTGATTGTTTTGAGTTAACAAAGCTCATATAATATTCTTGGCATCTCTCTAACCTTGATGAGCTTTTCAAATGGAAGAAGTGTTGGATGCATATGACTATCAACGTAAGTGAATTCATACTCTCATTGTTTCAGTTTAAACACTGAGTTCTTTATGATTTTATTGTTTTCTTGCTCAAGGCCGATCAAGATTTGAGCTTTGGGGAAGTTGATGGCTGTGAAAATAGCCATCTTTCTCCGTGTTTAAACTTCATTTTTAGTCAAGTAATCGACCAAGAATCTCTCTAGCCTTACCACTAATGAATAATTATTGCAAAGATGTGCATTCCCTTACTTTGAATTGTGTTGTGCAGGAAATCATGCCTTTTAGGCAAAATCAGGAGCTATTAATGAAGATTTTGAGGAAGTCTACACGACCAAGCAATCCTGGAGTAAAAACCAGTCGACAGAGGGTTTAACAACCACTGGAACAAGCAAGGCCTGCCCGTACGGTCCGACCATACCAGGTGGCATTGGTTTCGCCTCGTCAAACCCTACAACTTTCATGAAGGCGGATATATATTTCGAGGTCCCAGCCGCCGCGCATAGGGCTGCCATTCTTAGATTGCATCACAACACCACCAAAGGATATCCACCACCATAGTTCATCCTCTCCACCCTCCATCCTCTCCATAGCCATAGTCATTATCTTGTACTTCAGATCTCCTTGCGATTCGGCGACCATTGTAAGAATATTTGATTCCAATCTAAGTATTTTGCATAATATCTTCTATCTTTGATCTTATTGTTATGAGTGAGTAGTCCTCACAGGCTGCAGGTTGGGTGAAACCTCGCATCGATTATGTACATCTAATCCACAGGAGTATTGTGTATTGATTGAATAAAGATTTATATCTTTGTTTCTTTGTCTCTTGTCTTGATCTATGGAATTGTAGGTACCCAATATCCCAGAGATTGTAAAGACTTGAGTCGAGATACTTGGTGAGCGGCGATCTCGTACGAAACCCAGTGACAGAAAGGCGAGTATGGTCTTTGCTTAGCGATCCATTTGGGAACAACAGCAACATCACTTCTTAAGACTTTGATTTGTCTTTTCACTTAATAATTGTTGTAGCACGGTACTTCGCGGTTGCAATGGTTGGATCAAACGACTATTGATATGCCTGTGAATCGCACTGGCTCTAGTATATCAGGATGAGTTACCCACAAATTTTATCTTTGTTAAATCATTACACATGAATATGCGTATTACTATCTTTATCCCATATGATTTGCAGCCGCAGGTGAATCTTCAACCCTGACCTATCTCCATCCATTAAAACAACCCACGTTTTAAAGTAAACTAGAAAGGTACGGTAAACGAAGGTAAAACGAACAAACAAGTCTTGTAGACGTGGCTTATTAATTTACTTTTACCATTCTTTCCCAAGGTTAGATTCAACCTAGGTCTACTAGGGAAAAAGCTACTATATGACATCCGTAAATCTAGATTGAAGGTATCAGGCCTCTTAGGCCATTTGTTAAGTTTTTTATACTTAATAGCATAATTTTCCTTCCGTTATTGTTGTATATGGTCAGCGACCTCTACTTGTAATCTTTTGGTTCTTCGCTCAGTTATGAGCTTGTTGTATCTCTCGTTGTGTCGTAGGGTCACTGTTGTGTTACCGATTCTTCCACTGTATATTCTTAAGCTCTTGGTTAGGCTTATGTCAGACTAAGGTCTGAGATTTGTCTAGCCATGATCCCAGGAGTGTCACAAACTAGCAGAGTGGGGGAAGGGATCTTACTCGATGTCGCCGAAAGATGTTCCCTATCGGTGGCTGGTCTTCGCCGGTGAAGCTAGGACCGCCCACGCCAGAGACGCCGCCGCAGCATGTGTCGGCAACCCGCGCACACCGTCTTCTCCGAAGCTGTTGGGAGGGTCGCCGCTCCTCGAACCCATGCCTTCCCCAATGAGTCGTAGTTGATGTCGCCGAGAGGCTCCTAACCACCGGGAATATCCACCGACATCGAGGGGGTGAGGATGTGGAGGAGGGGAGCGGGTGTGGGAGTAACCGAAACCTACCCTCTTTAGACACGCTGTCAACGGCGTGTAACGACAGTGTCAGGCTGTTGACTACTAGGTGTCTCCCTCTGCCACGTCATCAACAATTGTGGGGTCTGCTTGTCAAATCCAGCGTCAATTCGGACTTTAGCTCACATTGCAAAAAAAAATTGCGACAAAGTGGTGGTTTTTTGCGATTTGAACAAAAACTGGTGTCTTTTGAAATTTAAACTGAAATGCGGTGATTTTATGGTATATACTCACGTGGTCCTATATACTCCTATGCTAAAATGTGTGCATCAAACAAATCTTGTGTGCAACCTCATATAATCTTTTTCTTTTGTTTCAATGGCAAACATGACGTGTACCTAATCTTTTAGAAAAATCTAATGTGTAACCTAACCAACACATATAATCAGTCTTGTGTTTTCTTAGAGGTAGCCTTAGTCATTTATTAAAGAAAAAAACCTCTAGCTACAAGTGGTCTCCATGGGCATGTAACTCATTCACCACCACTCGAATTAAACTCAAGCAGAGATGCCTAAAGCAATGAGACTTGTGAGCCTAGAGTTGAGTATGATGAGGCTCAAACGACTCAAAATAACGTTGAGGATAAGAGAGGTTTGATGGAGACCTAGAAAATCGCGAACGTCTCTCATCATTGTCGTGGAAGAGTTAGGTTTGTGAAGTCTCATATTCCCTCCGTTTTAAACTATAAGATGTTTTAGCCTTTTTATTGAAACTTATGTATCTAGACTTTTGTAGTGTGTAGATTTAGAGCAAAATGAGTGAATATTAGTACTAAAACCTGTCTAAATGCGTATGTTTCAGAAAAATACTAAAACACCTCATATTTGAAACGGATTAGCATGTACATTTGCATGAACACATACCGTCTCTTCCAATTTACGGTCGTCAATTTCGACGATGGTTACTGCTCTGGTGCAATGGTCCTTTGAGATCTTAGCATGACGATTTTATATTAGTTTACTACAACAAACTCTTCAATGACAAGTTTTACTCACTCCAGTAATGGAGAAGCGATGACGGCAACATGTCTTCAACTCATGGTAGAGTCTGTAGTCATCGTTAGGTGGTCCAAGAGTCTATTTGTAATTTTTATTACTTTTAGTCCTCTTTATACTGATGCATATGATTACTAATAGACCAGTAAATGTTTCCCAAAAAAACTAGTATTGGGAATCAAAGCACCTCGTGACCCATTCCATCAAGCATCTCACGGGTAGAATTACCCTGCCATGCAAACCGATCACGGTCGGACTAGGAGGTCCCTGCACCGGCTGTGTCGAACTATAGGGGACCCGCATGGCCGGTGAACTGTCATGGGCGGCTTGGTTGAGGTCGAGGTGGGCACAGGCGATGTCGTCGGTGATGATGGGCGAGAACACTCCTGTGTTGTCGTCCGGGTGGATGAGCTCGTTCTCGCCGATCTGAAGGAAACCCAGACAGGGGATGCGGTGGCAGCCCAAGGCTTCCGCTTTCCTCGAAGTAGAGCGACAACGATGACAAGGTACTGCGTCGGGCGTTGCTGCTCCCCCGTGTGCTGCCGGCTTGACTTTGGATGTACGTCGTCATCGACTCCTCCTGCTCCACCGCCTTCTTCCTCTCCAGGGCGCGGCCGCCACGGCCGTTTGCAGTCGACGGTGACTACCGCCTTCGACTCCAAGATATTCTTCCACTCCGCCGCCAACATGTCGTCTGGCTTCATGGTCAGGTGCTTCTTGCGTGACTTCTGGAGCTGCGGCATCGCACCAGCAATGGGGTGGCGAAACGTAAACATGGCCGGCCCTAGAGAGGGGCAGGATGTGCGGCCACCCAGGCCCCAAAAATCTAGGGGGGCCACCCTAGGTATATACATGTATACTCAGACGTATGTGAGGCCAGCCCAAGAATACTGAAAAGGCCTATGGGCCTTGACGTGAATACATGATCAACTAGGAAATGTGCACGTTGCTGCGGAAAGGAATCGATAGATTTCTATTCCATCGCACTGCCAGGACCCTAGGGCGACTTAGAAAAGGTTCGATCGATCCACTCACCTCATACCTTCCCGCCAGGAGCTTGCGCCTTCTTCAGTCACCATCTATCGGTGAGATAGATCCGCGTTCCCCCCTGCAGGTAATAGTTAGCCACTTAATTATACAATCCTTTTATTCCTATCTTTTTTATAATTCTAAATGTTTGATAGTCAGTTCATCGACCCTCGTCTCATTGGTTTCAATTTTCATGGCACTTGATCGGGAGAATGTCACCACTTTTCTTCCTCGTCTCTAGTCTCTAGGTGCATTACACACACATGCACATCGCCGATTTGACCAATATTAGGTATATTTTTGCATGACTATTCTCTAATCTCTAACTTCACATACAAGATGCATAGGTTGTACCATTCAAAATTTGGTGTAGAGTAGTTTTTCCAATATTGTTGTACAGTATCATGTAGTCTTCATAAAGAAAGTATCCATTCAGTAACACTAAAAGCAAAGGAGAAAAAATGTGGCAGCCTTACAGTCACAAAAGAGAATATTATATTATAGCTTAAGCCTGAACAAAAACGAGCAATTTGAGGCCATCTGCCTGCGCACGCATTTCTGGCCGTCTGATATTCACTCTGAGTCATCTCAATCATGTAGTTTTAGGTGTTGACGGAAATCTTATGAGCTGGTCCCTCTCGTCCCCGCCCGACCCCTACCCTCACACCCATCTCGACCCGTTCTCCTCCACCCGAGCTCCCGCCCAACCCAGCCGCTCCTCCGTCTCTCCCAGCAACATGCGCTGCCTCCTCCGCTCTCGAGTTCTCCCTCCAATCCCTCTACTCATGAGGCCACCGTCTCCCATCCAGCTCCCGCATCCAGTGTCGGCCACCCCTGCTTCCCCGCCTCAAACCTGCCTAGTACCTATTCAACATTGCCCCCGAACTCGCGCACCTGTTCGTCGCCACACTTTGCCGGTGGTGAGGAAGATAAGGAGGAGGTGAGCGCGTGGGACGGTGGGGGTGATAGAGAGGGGGTGGCGCAGGTAGAGACACTCCTATGCTGGACTACGTGAAGATATCGTATCATCCTCATCGCTTTGACTAGAAAAATTAGGGACGAATGGCGGGAAAAATGAATTCAAAAGGAGAAGGCCTCTCCGCTCTCGAGATCTCCCTCTCACCTCCGCTACCTCCGCCCCCTCCACTCACGAGGCCACCTTCTCCCATCCAGCTCTTGCACCCAGTGTCGGCCGCCTCTACTTCCTCGCCTTGAACTTGCCTAGTACCGATTTAACATTGCCCCTGACCTCGCGCACTCGTCTGCCGCCACACTTTGCCGATGGTGAGGAAGATAAGGAGGAGGTGAGCGCGTGGGACGGTGGTGGTGAGAGAGGGAGCGGCGCGGGTAGAGACGCCCCTATGCGGGACTACGCGAAGATGTCACATCATCCTCACCATTTTGACTGAAAAATTCGGGACGGGTGGCGAAAAAATGAATTGAAAAGGAGAAGCCTCGCGAGGCATGAGATGACACGACGTAGAGCGATTGACCAGAACCCGGAATCTATAGTAACGAGCGAAAGAATCGATGAATGGAAAGCGTGGAGTGCTAACATGGCAAGAAATGTATGTATTCCTGAAACAAAGCAAAATAAGCTAATTTTGGCCCCTCTTAGGCTCTACAACTGAATTTGCTTTTGAATATATTAGCATATCTCGAGATACATAAAATGCTTGTGTAAATTGATACATGTTCTACGTTGTTCTATAATTTATACACGAGTTAACAAAATTTTCACTCCTCTTGACTTGGAGCATGCTATATGACTAATAAACAAACGGGTTCCATCGACTAAGTGGGTCCAAAAGAAATATCATAACTTCTAATTTTCATTTTTGATGTACAAAAATTATCAAACTTGATTACATATTAGATCTTGTTTTTATGTAAAGATTTGTGGTAATTTCCAGCCATACCTTATCTTCTAAAATTTATTGAACTAGTGAATAATTTGGAATATATCAAGTATAACTCCTATATATAATTGGTATATATGTAATCTGGTTGTCTATATTGACTAAACTAATCATTTAATAATTCAGCTACTTATAAGTGTTGAATACAAACTTTTACCTTCCCTTAGAGATCTACAACCCAAATAGCAAGCATACATTTTGATGCAGTCGAACATGGGTACCGCGTGATCTTCATAAGTTAGCTTTTTTTAGGATTATTAGTTTTTTACCTTGATCATGTAACATACCAGTTTCTTGTGATACTGAACTTGGTCTATTGCTTGATGCATGTTTGTTTGAAGTTTGCTCGATGTACTTTTTTGTTTACCTGAAGAAACACTGGTACCCCATGTTGCTTATGAACTTCAATATGAAATAAGGGCCCGTTTCTTGCATTTAAGGTCAGATCTCTGCGTTTCAGACATGTCTAACACGTAAATGACACATTTGTCTACCGATTAAAACATTCAACTCACGCATGCTCATATATTTAATTTATGGTAACACAAACAAAACAAAATGTGTTACCAGCAGTGAGTACAACACACCTACCATACTCTATCAAATAGACTGTAGACGACGCAGCGAAGCGCACATGTCCACCTAGTTTACAAATCTTTCAAGTCTAATAGTGATGCTTTGATAAATCGAAATAATGAGTTAGCGATAATTGCCGTGGAGAAAAAAAATACCGACACCAACATTGACGATAACAATGTAAGTGGCTATGAGAATGTAGTTGATTCATCTGATGCACATACCTAGTATTGATGAACAACTAGTCTATACTTCCGATATTTATGATCCAACAAATTAGGATAATCCTGACAATAAAGCAAGAGATATCTTAATCGAGGAAATGACCTATGAGAGAGGTTAAATAGTTTGGGAGCATTATGCATCTTAGAGTAAAATATTGGATGAATCGATGTTGATCCATCATAAGTGAATTTATCGAGAAATGTTAGATGAAATTTCTAAGGTAATGTGTATAAATTTGATGTCTATATAAAGGGGCTCATGTTCTAGTCTCGCCCCGGACCTCTAAAATCTCAGGACCGGCCTTGAACGCGGAGGCGACGACTACACCGGAGCGGGAAAGAACAAGGAGCGGCTGCGCGGGAGCAGGCGGTGAAAAAATACCAGTAGCGAAATAAAATTAGAATATAGTAGGTGATTTGTGTCGTCGACAAAGGAAAACGGCACTGCCTTTCTAACACGGCGCGTGTTGCCGACAGCCCCAACCCATCATTTGGTTGCCGTGGAGGATGGCAAGGACATACTATTGGTGGACGGACCAAACTGCAGGTAGTGACTAGGGATCACCGACGCCGAAATTTTTGGCCTTCACCAGGAGCCGGGTTTTGAAGCGCCGGTGGAGATGCTCTCGAGTCTTGTCAAATGCACTAGTTCGACGGTCGTTGTTCCACCGAACAACTTCCTGATCGAGCGTGGTGGGCCTGTCCAACACAACACGGTGCACTCATGCACAAGCTAGTAACATACACAAGCTGACAAGCGGCATACACGACGCCGACACAAAAAAAAGCTTGACCACACCACATTACAGGGTTAAACTTAAGCGTTTCATCGTCGTCAGCCCCGGGAAAGGAAAGAAGGACCTCCGTCTCGTTCACGGGCGCAGCTCCGCATGCGTCAAACCGGACCTGACAGTTTCGAGGAGATAGTGGGGCGGGGGGCTGACACTCGTCCGAGCGCGAGCGATGCGCGAGAGTCGAGACGCGCGCAACACAACGCAAGTCTTTTGACCTTGGCCCCGCATGTGATTAACTTACCAAAGCAGAGCTCCAGTTTTTTGACCGTACTCATGGCGATCGATCCCCATCGAAAGACACGATAAATTACGGGACAGCTCGGTGGTCTGTGTCCTAGCGGCTTTGACGCAAGAAATCAGTATAGAGTTGACTGAGATTTACTTTGGTCACTCGGTGACTCGGCGTCGAACAATTTTGGTGACAGATGAAAAAGAAGCAGAATCTCGTGTGACAGATTAGCGCGTATCACCAGCGTTCGTGCGGCCACACGTGGACGGTTCACCTTAAGAGTGGGACCTCTAGGCTCTGCTATGATTCCTCACAGTAGCTTGGGGCTATGTGCTGCCCACTGGCCCGCATGCCTAGAGCGGCATCTCCCCGGTAGCTCCAGTAGAAAGCATAATCTTGGTCTAGCCCGACGGTGACACGGTTAGCATGGCCAGCTGAATTGGATCATGTATTGCAATCCGTTCCATATCAGGCGGTTTCTTAATCAGACGTTTTGTGCAGCCCTTTTGATAATTTGCATGCAAGTCTAGAGCATAAATGAGAAGTAATAAAGCTATTCTCTCCATTGGTGTTTTTTATCATTCTATCACAAAGGTATAACTGGCAGTACCATAATCTCAAGCAGTTCAGCATCACAAACCCTAACTACTACGAATGACAGTACGTCAGTTCATCGTCACAAACCTATCTACTACAACTGGCAGTTCATAAGTATAAGTACAATCGATCATGAATATTTTCTAGAAAAGGGGATGCAACCTTCTTCTTCTTCCTCCTCTTCCTCTTCTTCTCCTCCTCCTCTTCTTCTTCTCCTCCTCCTCCTCCTCCTCCACTTCTTCTTCTTAGATCATGGAGCGACCCTATCCAGAATCTTGTTTCCCTCCCAATCTTCCTCCATCTACGCAATGGCCTCCAGCAACAACACTCCTTCCACGGCGGCGGCTCCCGAGGCTACGGTCGAGCCATCGCGGGGAGTTTCCGTCCTGCCAGAAGGGGTGGTGATCCTAGTCTCCGCTGTGGTGGAATCCACCGGCGGCGACCAGAAACGGGCGGCGCCTAACGCTGCGGAGGAGGACACTAACTCCCACAAGGGAGTGTGGAGGGGTTCTGACCTCTCCGCTGAGCAGCTTCAAGAATTCATCGCAGAAGGCTATCTTCCTGCGACGAGGGCTTGGTCTGGCGGCCGGCACCGACCGGCGAGGTGGTCCCTTCTCCCCAAGCCGGAGATAAGATCTACCACAAATCCCAGCTGGTGCGTGGCGTTATCCTGCCAGTCTTCGACTTCTTCCTTGAGATCCTGTGACACTTCATGCTACTTCCCCACAACCTCTCTCCCAACAACATCCTCGTACTCAGCAACTTCATAGATTTGTGTGAAGGATGCCAAGGAATTAAGTCTATGTTAGATTTGTTTATCTATTTTCACCGTCAAGAGAGAGTCCATAGAATCCAAGGATGAGCTGCGGATTTGCGGAACGATTAGTTTTAAGATCATCCTCACCGGCAATTCCACGACATTGTCGGTCATGAGTCCTGCAAGAACCGGCAGCGAACGTATTTTTACGGCCCAGATATCCCTCTAGCCAGCCGCCATGACTCATACCTAGACTTTGTTGACAGGGCCACCGCTGAGGCCAGCACCTGGAGATCCCAAGGCCCCCTCCCGTCTGATGACGAGGCCTCTCGCGCCGTAAGGCGGATCGAGTGGCTGGTAGACGGAGGACTAGCTGGCTTGGACCTAGTTATGTGCTGGTTCATGAGGAGGATCCAACCTCTGCAGCATCGCGCCGAGCTGATGCATAAGTACTCCAAGAATAGAAAAATATCCTATGCAGAATTCGCAGGACAACTTTTCCAATGACTCCATCAAGCTCCGGCTAAAGGACATCGTCAAGATGAAAGACAGAAAGCATGGCCTCAAGAACATATTTGACATGTTCGAATACGGCAAATGCCCAAAGGTAAATGTGCTTCCTTTGTTGCTCATTATATATACTCTAAGGCTTTCCATCTTGAATGCATTACTCATCTGACTCGATGTTGGATCTATTAGTTGGCAACCTTGGCGACGGATCAGAAGGCCTCCCAATTCTATGATCCAAAGCTGAAGGATACCCATGTTGTGTCTGATGATGACGCTCCCAAGGATCATCCGGCTCCGGCAGTGTGAAAGTGGAAGAGATCCACCTCTGAAGCTGCTGCCAAGGGCAAGAAGAAGTAAACGGAGAGTGGAGTCTCCAAAAAATCCACTGCTGCCTGATGACTGCAAGTGCACATATCGTTTGTAACTAGTTTCGAAATAAAGATATCGATCCCACAGGGAGCAGGAGTCTAAAGTCTAATAACTCTTGAAATAAATATTACGATAGAAATGCTAGATAAAGTTCTAAGTGATAAGATAAAATACGA
Source organism: Avena eriantha (assembly GCA_910589775.1). NCBI lineage: Eukaryota > Viridiplantae > Streptophyta > Magnoliopsida > Poales > Poaceae > Avena > Avena eriantha. The sequence continues at coordinate 166,292,038 of OU342746.1, read as the reverse complement.
GTATTGTGTAAAAAGGTGTTTTTGGGTTTTAGGTATTAAGGGACGTAATCCCGTAGGACGTATCCCATGGCATGGATAGTGTTCCGTGAGTTTTCTTGGTTTTCCAAGTTGATACGTAAGGGGTGCCAACAGCTTTATAGTCACTGTAAGTGCTAGCACACCTCCGTCTAAGAACAAGTAGTTTCCTCCATCAAGTCCCCACGAGAGGCAAATATTGAGAGGTCGACTTCTCTCAACATCAAGATGTAGAAATCTAACACATGGTCACATCGATGAATATCATAATAGACTTTATCTTATTTTAGTCTCATACTAGGGTTTCTCCATATCCCCAAGAACTAATGATCTACTCAGACATGGAGGCAATCAACATCATAGCAATAACAATGGAATCTATCATAGATGAATAGTACTTGTATAAATCCACAACGAGTATGGAAATTACAATAAGATCTAGACAAGATGTAGATGAGATGGATTGAGATGGTGGTGATGCAGTAGTGGATGATGAAGATCGATGCCTTAGCCTCCTGGATCTGCACAGGGAGAAGATGGATCCTTGGTGGATGAGTTCCCCCTCCATATGCCTTTCGAAGGTGAGGTTTCTATGATTTTTGGATGTTCTGTATGTCGTCTCTTTGAACCAATTGCACGGGGTGAAACTATTTGACGAGGCGGAGGTGGCGCCAACTATACGGGCGGAGCTATATAGCTAGAAAAGTTGCTCCGGTCGTATAGTTGGTCGTTGAACTCTCTGCCTTCCTTGTTTGCTTCTGGTTTTCTTCTGGTATTATTAATATTTTCCAAATAAGCGATTTACATTGTTTTTTACTCCATTTATCCACAATACAACTAATCCAAGAATTGTATCCATCTGAGCCATCATCTGTCCTGATCCTGGTGAAAATAGACATAAAATATGCGCGTGAGCGCGTAAAATACTAAGATCCTACATCTACAATGCAAAATAATATTGTAAAACATGATGCAAATATGCACTCATCAACTTCCCCAAGCTTAGACTCTTGCTCGTCCCGAGCAAGTTTTAGCTTAATGGATGTGATCCTCATATTCATGAAGCTGAGTCGATAAAATAAATGAGGCAGTTGCAGCATGTGTTTATCATGTACGATACATGGGAATAAGTTCATGATAGTACCTTACTCGAACCATATGAATATTATTAGTAGGTTTCCACACCTTAGTGATCAATAGTTCATAAAAGATGAATCTCAACATAATGTAAAAGTACCTGGTTCAACCAAATGAGTTAGCGAGGTAGTCCCAAGTGTTTTAGGATCAATGTATTCACTTGGGATTCATAATCTCAAAAGTGTCTCTTTGTGATACTACAATACAGTGGTCTATGCCTACTTGCTCTTTGCACACTCGCCCTTTTTATTCTTCCTTTTCTTTTATTATATATATGCTCACACTTTTGTTTAAGTGCTATGCAAAGGAGCTAGCCATACATTCCACTTCATGTAGGAATTCAAAGTTTAACGGTCTCAATTACCAAATTCCAATTGTATATGAAGCATTCTTATGACTTGAAGATTCTACCTCGACTTGTTCTCACTCTATTTTGATAGCACTTTCATTTTACTTTGTTCAAGGTTTCTTCAACTTAACTATATAGATAATTTTTCTTAAATCAAACCATAGACTTACAGCATATTGACCAAATTATCTTTAGGTGTTCCATTAATACCAATGGTGTGGAAGACTCCTATTGCTATCATCAAGTGCAAGTAAAATTATACTCAAGCCATTCGTATATCAATAAAGCAAACACAAACTCAATATTTCTCCATATATAAGAATAAACTCGGAATTTCATAAAAGGGATCGACTATTCCTGAAGGGAATTCTAATGATGCAAAGTTTATTGCTAGTTTGAACTAATGCGAAAATAGTAATAAAAACTCATAGGATAGATTACAAGGTCTTAAAGATCTCCCCTAGTTGGAATCAAGCTAGACGGGATCAACTAATCCCTTGCGATTATTTGATACCGTGATTGTTATAGATCACTGTGGCGCCATGGCACGCGGTATCTTCTCCTCACGGGCCAGCCTGAGGCGGAGGGATTGATTGACAGTTTCTAATTCTTTAACACACAGCTTGTAGAAAAGATTGTTCATCTCCAGTACCTTCACTTGTTCTTTAATGAACTCATTGTTATCCTTAAGTGTTTGTAGCGCCTAAAGACTCAGAGAAAAACCTGCTTCGGTTGTCTGCTTGATATCTTCATCTAGTTTATCAAGATAAAGTCGCAACAAGCGAAGGTGTTTGGGTGTCCCTGGCTTCTCCTTGTCCAACTCTTCAATCTTCAGCTCCAGGGCCTTCAAATCTCTCTTCCAACACCCATGGTCAGCGTCGAGGAACTCTATAGGGATGGTTTTGATCTCCTTGCCTTGCTCGCTATTGCTTCCGATCTCCATATGAGATTTTCTTTTTGACTTCTATCCCTTGGTTGAGAGTCCTCATGTGTGAATAAGAGGTAGATTGGTTTATAGAGATTATGATTAGAGAGAGAGAGAGACAATGGCAGTATATAAGGGGAGTCAGAGGTCGGTAAAACTCGCGAGAAACACCAAATTGTTGCCCAAGAAAAGAATCTAAATGAAACAGGGAAAGAAATCATGGTTGGAAGTTTCCTGCCGCGTAACGACCAACTATACGAGCGCAGCTCGTATAGCTCCGGTCGTATAGTTGGTTCCGGGCAGATATTTCCAAATATCTCGAGTCCAGGTCGATTAAATCACGACTTGGAACCAACAATAACGTTTTTTATCATAAACGGGAAGATCAAACGAAAAAGTGTCAGAGAGTTTAACGACCAACTATACGGATGGAATTTTGGCTCCAGTCGTATAGTTGCAACCGTATAGATACAAACACCAAAAATGAAAAGTGTCCGAGAGTATAACGACCAACTATACGGACGAAATTTTTGCCCCAGTCATATAGTTGCGATCGTATAGATACAGCCACCAAAAGCAAAACTATCTGAGAGTTTAATGACTAACTATACGGCCAGAAATTTTGGCTCCGGTCGTATAGTGGTGATATGTTGCAAACGTATCTATAATTTTTGATGTTCCATGCTTGTTTTATATCTACTTTCTTATGTTTTGTCCACACGTTGGAGTATTTTTACACATTTTTTGGAACTAACCTATTAATAAGATGCCATAGTGCCAGTTTCCGGTTTTTCTACAGTTTTGGTTCTAGAAAAGCCAGAAAATGAATATTCTCGGAATTGGACTGGACAAAAGCCAAAGTCAATATTTCACCGAGGGGAACACGGAGTCAGAAGACGAGACGGAGAGGGGTCTCGAGGGGGTCACACCCCCTGGTCGTGCGGCCAGGCCTGACCCGCGCCTAGGGGGTGCAGCCGCCTCGGGCACCCCCTCGGTCTCCCCTTTCGCCTATAAGAAGCCTACGATACAGAAAGCCTATTTACCCGATCAAAATTCCACGAAAGAGTCTATAGCCGCTGTCATCTCCATCCCTAGATCGGGAGGGATCTGAAGCTCTTCCTGGCACCCTGCCGGAGGGGCGAGATCACCCTAGAGGCCTTCTTCATCACCATGACTGCCTTCGGTGTGATAAGTGAGTAGTTCATCCCTGGACTACGGGTCCATGTAGTAACTAGATGGTTGGTTCTTCTCCTTTGTGCTACCATGTCTATATCTTGTGAGCTCCGTTCATGATCAAGATCATCTATTTGTAATCCTACATGTTGTGTTTGCGGGGATCCGATGGATATTGAGATGCTATTTCAGATTGATTATTGATTCTATCATGTCTTTGTTATTTGTGATCTTGCATTCTCTCCGTTGTTAGTAGCTATCTTGGCCAAGTAGATGCTAGCAACTCCAAGAGGGAGTATTCATGCTCGATAGTGGGTTCATACCTCTAGTAATCTGCGGAAGTGACAGAAATCTCTAAGGTACTAGATGTGTTGTTGCTATTAGGGAGAAAACAGTAATCCTTTGTTCATAGAACAATCGTATTGTTTACTTTACACACTTTGCTTAATGCAATTATCTGTTGCTTGCAACTTAATAGTGTAGGGGGTTTGGATGATAACATGGAGGTGGATTATTAGTCATAGATGCAGTTGGATTACGGTCTATGTATAATGTTGTAATGCCCAATCAAATCTCATAGGAGTCAAGATGATTAGTATATGCATGTATGCTTTCTCGGTGTCTATCAATTGCCCCGCTGTAATTTGTTCACCCAACATGTTATCTATCTTAAGGAGAACCACATCTAGTGAACTATGGACCCCGATCCATTCTTTTACCATCAATCTACAAAGCTATTTACTATTTTCTATTTACTTTCTGCAATATATTACTATCTTCCACACAATACGTTTGATCCTTTGTTTTCAGCAAAACCGGTGAGATTGACAACCTCACTGTAAGTTGGGGGCAAAGTTTTGTGATTGTGTTGTGCAGGATTCCAAGTTGGAAACAACACCTTGGAGGTGTTTCCTTGATCCTACTGGTTCGATAACCTTGGTTTCATAACTGAGGTAAAACTTGTTTCTATGCTCATCATACCTTCCTCTTGGAGTTCCCTAACAAGCTCGAATATATTTTGAGCCATCAAGCTCTTTTTATGGCGCCGTTGCCGGGAGTCAAGGACATCTTCACAAGGGGAGTCCCTCATAACCAATCTCTTTACTTTGTTGTTTTTGTGTTGCTTAGTTTATTTTTGCTTTGTTTGCTTATTTCTTTATCAAAAACACAACAAAAATAGTTATACTAGTTTACTTTCTTTATTAAAAACACAAAAAGGAATTTATTATTAGTTCCTACCTTAAGCTGCCATTATGTCTAGCATTGCTCCAATTACTATGTCACCTGGGGAAATGATTTTTACTTTCAAACAAGGAGTTGAAGAGAGTTTCAAAGAAGCTTGGTCTAGAATCTCTGATTTACATGAAAAAACTGAACCTAAAATGACTCAAAGCTTGTTTCTTAGCAGTTTTTACTTTGGGACTGCTCTATGCTATAGATATGCTTTGGATGCTGTAGTAGGAGGGAATTTCCTCCAATGCAATAAGGATGAAGCTTTTAATGCCATAAATAAGTTGGTCTTAACATATAACTTGCCTAGCAAATCTGATTCCTCCTTCATAAACATATTTGCTAGATTAAACACTCTTGAAGTCAACATAGTTAGTTTAAAAGATTGCTATAACATGCTTAGAGAGCATCATGATTATGTTCCAATAAACTCTGAACCCTCAAAATGGCTTCCTACAGTGAAAGTTGTTATAAATAATGAAACTTTTCATGCTCGCTGTGATATCATGTCTGAATTCTACCTTATGCCCAAAGATATCTATGAATCTTTGAATCTTTGGGGGCTTTCTGAAGGGGGAAAAGCAATATCTCTTGCTAATAATGCCATAATATTACCCATTGGAATAGCTGAAGGAGTGTTTACAAAGATTTTAGGGAAAGTGGTGTCTACTGATTATTATTGAATGTGTAGGAAAAGGACAAATTATACTTGGAAGATCCCTACTTAAACTCCTTGGAGCAATAATAGATGTGGAAAAGGGCATCATGCACTTTGCTTCTCCACCGAACAATCATATGTTTCCAAGGATAAGAATAAAAGTAAGAGAGGTGAGGGAAAGAAATTTGGTTTTAATGCTTCTTCATTTGAGGATACTTGATTCTTTTCTTGCTTCTTATGCCTAACTTAAAGGCATTAAAGAAAAGTACTTATTGGGAGATAACCCAAAAGTTTTAGTTGAGTCTTGAAAGTTATTGCCTATGTAATAACCCCTCCTTATCATTTTTGTGTGGTTTTTGTGCCAAGAGTAACCCCTAATGAGAGAGAAGTAATGCTTGGGAAAGTTGCTGTCCCGAAACAGATTTTTGTGCTTCGCTGTAAAAAATTCGTGAAAATATGAGTACGTCGGTTTGAGCTATAATTTTTTATGGTTCTGACCCAGGTTGTTATCCAACTTTCGTTAGATCAACACTTTTCGATTTGAGCAACAGAAGGTCTTCGGAAAAATTGGTTTTTACCTGCTGGTCTATTTTGACAGATTTCTGCCATTATTTGCATTTGCCTCTTAATCTCTTTCTCTTTGAGTTCTCTTTGATCATTTGAACTTTTTAAAGGAAGTACTATAGTATCTTGTGTCTTGCTGAAAGTTTTACTTGTGTTGAAACTAAACCAAAAGACTTATTATCTTGAGTACGCTAATGTTGCTAATGAAGATTGTGTGAAGTTTTGTATGAAGGAAATTTTAGAGTGTAGGGAAGAGTAATGTGATAAGATGAAGTATGGACAAAAGCTCAAGATTGGGGATGCCACCCGTGTCACCCCAAGAAATATCCAAGAAGTACAAGCGTCAAAGCTTGGGGGTGCCCAAGGCATCCCCTTCTTCATCACTAAAAATTTCAGGTTTCTTCCAAACACTTCATTTTTATTGTTTCATGCACAGTTGTGTTGTTCTTGGAGTGTCATCGTTTCATTCTTAGTTTTGTTTGCTTATTTTTCTTGAATAAATTGGTTGGACCCCCTCATTCATGCATTAGTTTTCAAATAAGTTGGTTTGGATTGGAAAAGAGTAGGAAAAGTTCATGCTTAAGTGGTAAAAAGGAGCTTGTTTTTGACTGTGGCCTATGCTTTGTCATGTCATGCTTGATATTGTTTTGGCTTTATGCTTAGTGATTTTTGCTGTAGCATGACATGTATAAAGAATTGAGATTGCTTAATGTGCCTTGAAAGAATCATGCGTTGTTTTAGCATATTAAAGCATAGTATTGTGGTATTCTCCTTTGATGCTTTATTTGGGTTGACTTGGCGCATGCTCACACCATGTTAAGACTATACCAAGTCACCATAGCCTCTATGATCATTTAGTTTTCGACTTTTAATATCACTTTATTCTTTAATTAATGATGTTTTGTCGCTTTGCATGATTATGGCCATTATTGATCTCTTAGTTGGTCGCTCCCAGTCTTTTGCTAGCCTCCATACCAATTATGAGTTCCACTCATGCATCCAACTCCAAATAAAACCAAGTTATTCCAAAGAGTCCACCATACCAACCTATTATCATTTGCTACTCCAAGAATATTCATGCTTTTATCTACCTTTCGAATTAAACTTGTTATGTGCAAAATAAGTGATTAAGCTCTCACGAACTTGATGGCACACTTTACTTTTCGTGCCCCTAATAAACTTGAACCATTGTGTCATCTATGTTGTATATGCTTGCACTTATACCTTGGGGATTAGCAGAACCATGCTGTCATGGGGAACGCTTTCAACATTGCACTTATACATTGTACCCAGTTGATATCATGCTCTTTTGTTTATGGATGTCGTCGGTGTGAAATGAAAGGGGAGCTTGTAAGTCCATGGAGTTATGTATGTGTGTTAGAGAAACGCCTGGGCGGCTGGTCTAATCCATGCCTAATCATGGCGGAAACCTGCAGCGTAACCATAATGAGCAATCTATGAAGCATTCTTATTATAAAAAAAGAGATAGAGATTGAGAAAAAAAATAAAAAAAAGAGATGAGAAAAGAGGAAAGAGATAAAAAAAGCACCATTTTCCCATGGTAAATAAGAAGATGCTGAGATGCTTATTGTCTACTTGCCTTCTCATGTTGATATGGGGATTCTTCTGTATCATCGGGCAAGGGGTACCCCGTTGGCGGTTCTCTATGATACACATGTACTTACTATGACAAGAACTTACCGGTAACTAAACTTGAGTAGAATGAGGAGCGGCCCTCATATTCAAGGGACATGAGATTGCCGACTTATACTTTGTCAAGCATATACTCCATAGTTTGTTCACTTTAACCTTAATCACTTCAAGATGCTTATGATAAGGGCAATGAGAGCTGAAAGCTAATGAGTACCATAATTTTTGGAAGCTCTTTATGAGACTTGAATCCCTGCTTCCTTCTATGAAGGCCTTTCTTTTACTTTTATGTTGAGTCGCCATCTTCTATCTTTATGCACCTATTGAGAGAGCATAGTGGCCATTATTAGTTTAATGTGCATTGTCCTAAGACTTGTTGATTGATTCATAACTTTGATATTGCTTGTTCTTAAACTATTTGTATCTAGTCACCCTTATGAACTTTGAAGGTGTCCTATGCATTTATGTTTTGCTACACTATGAGGGACAAGCTGAATACCATTCTCATTATGTTTTCTTTATGTGAAACAAACAAACGTCTTTCAAAGCATTGTTATTCATGAATCTTTTGTTTGTACCTTTTCATGTTACAACATAGTTGCTATGTCTTATTGTTAGAACTATATCTTTCATGCTATGTTAGAGTACTATGATCCCAGCTATCAATGTTCTACAAATACTTTGATCAAGATTGTGATGGTGCATGTCACCTAAAAAATTATTATTTTATTTTTATCACTCACCTACTTGAGGACAAGCAGGAGTTAAGCTTGGGGATGTTGATACGTTGCAAACGTATCTATAATTTTTGATGTTCCATGCTGGTTTTATATCTACTTTCTTATGTTTTGTCCACACGTTGGAGTATTTTTACACATTTTCTGGAACTAACCTATTAATAAGATGCCACAGTGCTAGTTGCCTGTTTTCTACTGTTTTTGGTTCCAGAAAAGCCAGAAAATGAATATTCTCGGAATTGGACTGGACAAAAGCCAAAGTCAATATTTCACCGAGGGGAACACGGAGCCAGAAGACGAGGCGGAGAAGGGCCTCGAGGGGGCCACACCCCCTGGCCGCGTGGCTAGGCCTGGCCCGTGCCTAGGGGGTACAGCCGCCTCGGGCACCCCCTCGGTCTCCCCTTTCGCCTATAAGAAGCCTCCGATACAGAAACCCTAAGTACCTGATCAAAATTCCACGAAAGAGTCTATAGCCATCGTCATCTCCATCCCTAGATCGGGAGGGATCTAAAGCTCTTCCTGGCACCCTGCCGGAGGGGAGAGATCACCCTGGAGGCCTTCTTCATCACTGTGACTACCGCCGGTGTGATGCGTGAGTAGTTCATCCCTGGAATATGGGTCCATGTAGTAGCTACATGGTTGGTTCTTCTCCTTTGTGCTACCATGTCTAGATCTTATGAGCTCCGTTCATGATCAAGAGCATCTATTTGTATTCCTACATGTTGTGTTTGCGGGGATCCGATGGATATCGAGATGCTATTTCAGATTGATTCTTGATTCTATCATGTCTTTGTTATTTGTGATCTTGCATGCTCTCCGTTGTTAGTAGCTATCTTGCCCAAGTAAATGCTAGCAACTCCAAGAGGGAGTATTTATGCTCGATAGTGGGTTCATGCCTCTAGTAATCTGGGGAAGTGACAGAAATCTCTAAGGTACTAGATGTGTTGTTGCTACTAGGGAGAAAACAGAAATCCTTTGTTCATAGAACAATCGTATTGTTTACTTTACACACTTTGCTTAATGCAATTATCTATTGCTTGCAACTTAATACTGGAGGGGGTTTGGATGATAACCTGAAGGTGGATTATTAGTCATAGATGTAGTTGGATATGGTCTATGTATAATGTTGTAATGCCCAATCAAATCTCATAGGAGTCAAGTTGATTAGTATATGCATGTATGCTTTCTCGGTGTCTGTCAATTGCCCCGCTGTAATTTGTTCACCCAACATGTCATCTATCTTAAGGAGAATCACCTATAGTGAACTATGGACCCTGGTCCATTCTTTTACCATCAATCTACAAAGCTATTTACTGTTTTCTGTTTACTTTCTGCTAGCTATTACTATCTTCCACACAATACGTTTAATCCCTTCTTTTCAGCAAAACCGGTGAGATTGACAACCTCACTGTAAGTTGGGGGCAAAGTTCTGAGATTGTGTTGTGCAGGATTCCAAGTTGGAAACAACACATTGGAGGTGTTTCGTTGCTGCTACTGGTTCGATAACCTTGGTTTCATAACTAAGGGAAAACTTGCTGCTGTGCTCATCATACCTTCCTCTTGGGGTTCCCCGACGAGCTCGAATATATTTTGAGCCATCAAGTGGCGACCGTATAGGCTCAAATAGCGAAAACAATTTCGCGAAGATGATAGAGAGAGTTTAACGACCAACTATACGGCGGGAGCTTCCTCACTAGTCGTATAGTTCCGCCCGTATAATTGGTAAAACCCCTCTAAAACTTCAGAAAAACACAAGGAATTCAAAGGTAGAACTTTCAAAAGTAAAAATTGTGAAAACAAATCACTTATTTTTGTAAGAACACTTACTTTGCACTTACCATTGTTTATTCGGGGATGAAAGGTTCCTCCAACAACAAAGACTTCTTCTCTTTTGGAGGAATTGACCTTAATTCATTGAATAATTCTTGTAAACGAAAATCACCAGATTGGTGTCTTGTCGGGCAATCATGGACACTGCGTCCAACATCTTTATTTCTTGCCTCTGCATAATTTGCAACTCAAATTCTTGAAGTGAAAGAATCCAATGGATCAGTCTTGGCTTATGGTCTTTCCTCTCTAGGAGTTATTTTAAGCCATCATGATCCGTGTACACTCTTACCTTTGCATCAACTATATAGGAACGAAATTTATCACTAGAGAAAAATATAGCAAAAAGTTACTTTTCTTCCTTAGGGTAATTCTTTTGAGCACCATTAAGAGTTCTACTAGCATGAAGTATAATATTAAATCTGTGACCAATATGTTGTCCTAGAGTTACTCCTACAACATCATCACTAGCTTCACATATTAAGTCAAAGGTTGTATCCCAGATAGGTGGTTCAATAATAGGAGCACAAGATAAAGCATTTTTTAGTCTATCAAAGGCTTCAAGAAACTTATCATCAAAATTAAATCTTACTCCCTTTTGCAGGAGTTTTGTCAAAGGTTTAGATATTCTAGAGAAATTTCTAATGAACCTTCTATAAAAACCCACATGACCAAGAAAACTTCTTATACCTTTAATATCCCTAGGTTGTGGCATTCTCTCTATTGCCTCAACCTTAGCTCTATCAACTTCAATTCCCTTACCTGATACCTTGTGTCCAAGCATTATACCTTCTTTGACAATAAAATGGCATTTCTCCTAGTTTAGAACAAGATTAGTTTCTTCACAACGCTGCATAACTCTTTTGAGATTACCCAAGCAACTAGTAAACGAAGTTCCATAGACTGAAAAGTCATCCATAAATACTTCCATTATAAGTTCTATAAAATCCACAAAAATAGAAGTCATACATCGTTGAAAAGTAGCTAGAGCATTACATAAACCAAAAGGCATACATCGGTAAGCATGTAAACCATAAGGACTAATGAAAGTTGTTTTAAGTCATCCAGATGAACAGCTATTTGAGAAAAACTAGAGTATCCGTCCAAGTAGCAGAAATGAGTATGGTTTGCTAACCTTTCTAAAGTTTGATCTATGCATGGTAATGGATAGTGATCTTTCCTAGTCTCTTTATTTAATTTTCTGAAGTCTATGCACATCCTATGCCCAACGATAGTTCTAGTAGGTATCAATTCATTGTTTTCATTAGGAACAACAGTAAAACCACCCTTCTTAGGGACACAGTGAACATGACTTACCCATTCACTTTCTTTAACATGATAGATTATACCTAGGTCTAGTAGGCATACAATTTATTTTCTTACCACTTCTTTCATTTCAGGCTTCAATCTTATATTAAATTCTGCAACTAGTTTAGCACCTTCTTCCATGAATATTCGATGGACGACTATCATGGGACTGATGCCCTTCAAGTCATCCATTGTACCCAAAGTCCTGGCGATGCTCTTTAAGTATCTTCATGAGTTCTTCTTATTCTCCTGAAAGTTTGGCATTAATAATTACATGAAATTTATTTGTATCATCTAAAAACCTGTATTTAAGATTTTCTGGTAGAGTCTTCAATTCTAGGGGTGGTAGTTCTTCGTCCCCTCTCTTTTCTGGCTCTTCAAAAGCCTCATCAGTTGGAGTTCCCATTATGGGAAGTGAATCGAATTCATCTTCTAGTTCTCCCAGGGACTTGTCCTCCATAACTATTTCTTCATAATTTGGATCTTCATTTATTTCTTCTTCTTGATTCCTAAAGAAAAGAGCCGCCATTTCCTCAATAGTTCTCGCTTCTTCTTCTTTTTGTATCTGTGGAGGCTTGTCTTTAAATTTGGAAAAGTGGAATTTATTTTCCGTTCCCCCAAGCTTAAGAGACACAATCTCCTTCTTGAAATTAACATATGCACCTATATCACCCAAAAAGTTCCTTCCAAATATAATTGGGCAAACAGTGTCAGCTGGCATATCAACAACTACAAAATAGATAGGAAAGTTTTTGTTGCCAATTGTGACAGTTGCATCTTCAACTACTCCCATTGGAATTCTAAGGTTTTTATTGGCTAACATAATTGTCATATTAGTATTTTCAATTGTAGCCGGTTCTATTTCTTCTTTTATTTCTAAGTAGAAATCATAAGATATAACAGTAACTTCGGTGCCAAGATCACATAAACCGTAATGCGAGGTTTCTTTAAATATGTAGGGAATAATAGGCTTACCCACATATTTTATCTTTGTTTTACCTTCAACCAATACGGAAGTCTCTTCATCAAGCTCAACTATGTTACAATGTGCATACATATCCATAATTGCTTCCTTGGTTACTTCTTCATCTTTGGTTTCTTCCAGATGTTCCACGACTTCTGGTATGCTTTACTCTTCCTTCTTCTCTTGTACTGCTTTGACCTGTTCATATTTAAAAATATGCTTTTGTGCAGTTTTAGGGAAAGGCATTTCATATGTTGGTTCTAGGGAGGCCAGTGTTGCTTTATCTTCTCTTCTCTTTTCAGGTTCGGGTGGTGAATCATACTTGACCGGTCCCTCTTTTGGAGTTTTGATATGTTTTGTAAAAGCTTTAACAACTTGCAACACAATATCTGAATCCAAATAAAGTTCTTTAGATAATTCTTTAACATGGCCTTTTTTATTATAGTCATGAATACAATCCTGCTCTATTTCTATGCCTCCTTCACTTCCTAAACCAAAATTCCATGAAACTCTATGATCACGAATTCTATTAAGTAAAGCCCAAGCTTTAGGTATGGGAAGATTCATAAAGGCTCCTTTCGTGAAAGAGTCTAGTTCAATTTTATTAGGTTCAATTAGACTGCCATAAAAGATATGTAGTAAATAACATCCAGGCAAATCATGATGAGGACATAGATGTAATAAATCTTTAAATCTGATATAAGCTCTTACCAGTCCTTCAGTAGAACGATTCTTCCAAGTCATTATAAGACGTCTGATTCCAAAAGATTTTGATAATGGATAATATTTGCTAGAAATTCACAGGCTAGATTATCCCAAGTAGTAGTGGCTTCATGGGTAGAGATCTATACCATGAGAGAGATGTACTTGTAAAAGTCTGACTAAAAAGTTTAACCCTTACCTCATCATCGGTATATCCCGTTAATGGAAATGTGCCACATATATCTTTGAAACATGCAATATGCTCATATGGATCAGGATCTTCTTCATCTCTAGTAAATTGCTTCTTATGTAGGATACTAAGTAGTAGAGGATTTATTTCAAAACCCCTTGTATTCTCATTGGAGTTGTCTCTTTTATAAATATCATAGGGCTTCCCAAAGTGGTTGAGTGGGTTAGCACTAGTCATATGCTCAAACTCCATCATGTTGGTGGAAACTTGTAACTCAAAACAAAACTTAGCAAGACAAAAATTAATAAGCAAAAACTAAAAGACCTACAACGCTTAGCTTCCCCGGCACCGGCGCCAGAAAATAGCTTGATGACTGCAAGTGCACAGATTGTTTGTAGCTAGTTTTGAAATAAAGATATCGATCCCATAGGGAGCAGGAGTCTGAAGTCTAATAACTCTTAAAATAAATATTATGATAGAAATGCTAGATAAAGTTCTAAGTGACAAGATAAAATGCGAGTATTGTGTAAAAATGTGTTTTTGAGTTTTAGGTATAAGAGCAATAATAAAGTAAAGTAAAACAACTGCATACAGAAAGTAAGTATCGCGTATGTAAGAGAAATTGGAACTACGGTAGGGAAAAGCTTTCTCAGGGAGTAGCGGATACACCACTAGTATTATAAGGATCTAAGATAAAGATTATCATCATGAACATTCTCAACTATGTATGTGTGGGAGGAACTACGTAATTGGACAAATAGGCAGCAACCGCTGCTCACATCATCCTCATAACCACAGCAGTCAGCAATTGACATCAATCGAATTACTGCGCTATTAAGGAACGTAATCCCGTAGGACGTATCCCATGGCATGGATAGTGTTCCGTGAGTTTCCTTGGTTTCCCAAGTTGATACGTAAGGGGTGCCAACAGCTTTATAGTCACTGTAAGTGCTAGCACACCTCCATCTACCAACAAGTAGTTTCCTCCATCAAGTCCCCACGAGAGGCAAATATTGAGAGGTCGACTTCTCTCAACATCAAGATGTAGAAAATCTAACACATGGTCACAACGATGAATATCATACTAGACTTTATCTTATTTCAATCTCATACTAGGGTTACTCCATCTCCCCAAGAACTAATGATCTACTCAGACATGGAGGCAATCAACATCATCGCAATAACAATGGAATCTATCATAGATGAATAGTACTTGTAAAAATCCACAATGAGTATGGAAATTACAACAAGATATAGACACGATGTAGATGGGATGGATGGAGATGGTGGTGATGCAGTAGTGGATGATGAAGATCGATGCCTTAGCCTCCCGGATCTGCGTAGGGTGAAGATGGATCCTTGGTGGATGAGTTCCCCCTCTAGATTCCTTCCGGAGGTGAGGTTTCAGCGATTTCTGGATGTTCTGTATGTCGTCTCTTCGAACCAATTGCACGGGGTGAAACTATTTGATGAGGCGGAGGCGACGCGAACTATACGGCTGGAGCTATATGACCGGAGCTATACAGCCGGAAAAGTTGCTCCGGTCGTATAGTTGTTCGTTGAACTCTTTGCCTCCCTTGTTCGCTTCTGGTTTTCTTCTAGTATTATTAATATTTCCCAAATAAGCGATTTACGTTGTTTTTGACTCCTTTTCTCCATAGTACAACTGCTCCAAGAATTGTATCCATTGGATCCATCATATGTCCTGATCTTGGTGAAAACATACATAAAATGTGCGCGTGAGCACCGTAAAATACTAATATCCTACATCTACAATGCAAAATAATAATGTAAAACGTGATGCAAATATGCACTCATCACCGCCCTAGAGGCGTTGAAGAAGAAACTCACTGGCATCCCCTTAGCTAAGGCATCTGCAGTAGTGTAAGCATATTCATTCTTCGGCTTTATTTCGCTTTGCACCTATTTAATTGATGTACTTATACGGTGTATGTTTCAAGAAGAAATCCATGTTTGTTTGAGGAGGACCTCCAAAGATGTTGGAGGTTCCAAGGATATTTGCGATATGTTCTCCAAGTCGTCTCCTGCTACTGCTCCCCTGACCCTGCCACCAAGCCTGCAACAGGATCCATCGGAGCCTCGTCCCCATCATCCCTAAGACCTCCGCCATGGAGATAGACATCAATCCGACCTCGGATGTCTCAGGATCTGTCGACATGGACGTTACTCTCGGTGGCCAGGCAACGCAGGAAAACATTTCCTCCAAGGTGGCTAAAGCTCTGGCTAAGGATTCCACTGAGAAAGGGAAACAAACAGCAGAGAGAGTAGAAACAGAAGCAACAATGGACAAGCTAGGACTCACTATGCCTTCAACTTCTATTATTGCCTAGGAGGCATCTAGGGCTTCATCTATGCCTCCGGCTTCTAGGACTCATATGCCTCTAACTCCTCCGACATTGAACTTGGATGATCTTACCAAGGAGGAAGATGATGTTTATAACAATGCCCAGACTTTCCATAATGCATACGCTCACTTGGCCAACAATCTGAAGGTTATTGCCATTGTAAGTCCTTGATCTTTTACTCTTTTACTTTGTGATATATCCCACTATAGCCCCCGAGCTCTTAGGTGGAAAATCAACAGTTTTTGGCCTGAGTGCTCCAAAGAACTAAGTGTAGAACTTGATAGTGTAGCCCCCGAGGCTCTAGTTAGAATAATTCTGACTAGATACTCTAAGAGAGAACACACTTGATTTAAAATCTAGTATTGTAGCCCCCAAGCGTTTAGTTGAAACTAAGAAGTTCCTACTAGATGCTCTAGAGAAACTAAGAACGTTATCTCTTTGCAGAATGAGAATGCTCGGAGACAGGCCGCCAACAAGAAATATGCCAAGCTGCAGGAACCGCTGGACATTGAACAGGGTAAAACAGCTTGATGGCTCAGTGTCGACGCCAGAAAAATGCTGGTGCGATGTTGATGCAGAGATCGTTGGGAACCCCAAGAGGAAGGTATGATGAGCACAACAGCAAGTTTCCCTCAGTTATGAAACCAAGGTTTAATCGAACCAGTAGGAGCAAGGAAACACCCCAAAGGTGTTGCTAGCTGAGCCTTGGCAGGGCGCACTACCGGTGCTAGTAGCAATGTGGAGACCTGCACAACACAACCATAGAACTTTGTCCCCAACTTATAATGAGGTTGTCAATCTCACCGTGTTTTGCGGAAAACAAAGGATTAAACGTATCGAATGGAAAGAAGTAAAAGTTTGTAGAAAGTAAACACAAAGCAGTAAACAGTTTATAGATTGTATGTAAAGAAAATGACCGGGATCCATAGTTCACTAGAGGTGGCTCTCCTTAAGATAGATAACATGCTGGGTGAACAAATTACAGCGGGGCAATTTACAAACATCGAGAAAGAAATACATGCATATACTAATCATCTTGACTCCTTTGAAACTTGATTAGGCATTACAACATTATACATAGACCACCATCCAACTGCATCTATGACTAATAATCCACCTTCAGGTTATCATCCGACCCCCCTCCAGTATTAAGTTGTAAGCAACAGATTATTGCTTTACAAACTACGTGTAAAGTAAACAATACATTGTTCTATGAACAAAGGATTGTTATTTTCTCCCTAGTAGCAACAACACATCTAGTACCTTAGAGATTTCTGTCACTTCCCCAGATTACCAGAGGCATGAACCCACTATCGAGCATAAATACTAACTCTTGGAGTTGCTAGCATCTACTTGGCCAAGATAGCTACTAACAACGGAAAGCATGCAAGATCACAAATAACAAAGACATGATAGAATCAGTAATCAATCTAAAATAGCATCTCAATATCCATCGGATCCCCGCAAACACAACATGTAGAATTACAAATAGATGATCTTGATCATGAACGGAGCTCACAAGATCTAAACATGAAAGCACAAAGGAGGAGAACCAGCCATCTAGCTACTACATGGATCCGTAGTCCAAGGATGAACTACTCACGCATCACACCGGAGGCTTGCATGATGATGAAGAAGGCCTCCAGGGTGAATTCCCCTCTCCGGTAGGGTGCTGGGAAGAGCTTCAGATCCCTCCCGATCTAGGGATGGAGATGATGGCGGCGATAGACTCTTTCGTGGATTTTTGATCGGGCACTTAGGATTTTCGTCCTGAGGGCATCTTATAGGCGGAAGGAGAGGCCGAGGGGGTGCTGGGGTCGGCCAGACCACCCCCTAGCGCGGGCCAGGCCTGGCCGCGCGGCCAGGTGGTGTGGTCGGCCCCCAGCCCTTCTCTGCCTCGTATTCTGGCATCTGATGACTTCCGGAAAAACAGGCACTTTGGCTTTTGTCCCGTCCAATTCCGAGAATATTCATTTTCTGACTTTCCTGGAACCAAAAAACAGCAGAAAACAGGCAGCTGGCACTTTGGCTCTTGTTAATAGGTTAGTCCAAGAAATTATATGAAAAGTACTCCAAAGTGTGGACAAAACACAAGAAAGTGGATAAAACCAAGCATGGAACATCAAAAATTATGGATACATTTGCAATGTATCAACATCCCCAAGCTTAACTCTTGCTCGTCCTCAAGTAGGTAAGTGATAAAAAGAAAGAATAATTTTTGAGGTGACATGCACCATCAAAGACTTGATCAAAGTATTTGTAAAACATTCAAAGCTGGGATCATAGTACTTCAATCATAACATGAAAGACAAAGTTCTAGCAATAAGACAAAGAAACTATGATGCAACATAAAAAGGCACAAACAAAAGATTCATGAATAACAATGCTTTGCAAGACGTTTGTTTGTTTCACATAAACAAAACATAGCATAATAGTATTCAGCTTGTCCCTCAATAGAGTAGCAAATATAAATGCATAGGACACCTTCAAAGTTCATAAGAGTGACTAGATACAAATAGTTTAAAACAAGCAATATCAAGTTATGCATCAATCAACTAGTCTTGGGACAATGCACATAGAACTAAGAATGGCCACTATGCTCTCAAAGTAGGTGCATAAAGGTAGAAGGTGGAGACTCAATATAATGGTGGAAGAAAGGCCTTCATAGAAGGAAGCAGAGATTCAAGTTTCATAAAGAGCTTCCAAAAATTATGGTACTTATAGCTTTCAGCTCTCATTGCCCCTATCATAAGCATCTTGAAGTGATTAAGGTTAAAGTGAACAAACTATGGTGTACATGCTTGACGAAGTATAAGTTAGAAATCTCATGTCCCTTGAATACGAGGGCCGCTCCTCATGCTACTCAAGTTTAGTCACCGGTAAGTCCTTGTCACTGTAAGTATATGTGTATCATAGAGAACCGCCAACGGGGTACCCCTTGCCCGATGATACGGAAGAATCCCCATATCAAAATGACAAGGCAAGCAGACAACGAGCATCTCAGCAATCTTCTTATTTACCATGGGAATATGGTGCTTTTTTCTCTCTTTCCTCTTTTCATAATCTTTTTTTCCTTTTTCTCTTTTTCTCAATATAGGACTCTTTTTTATAAGAAGAATGCTTCATAGACAGCTCATTATGGTTACGCTGCAGGTTTCCACCATGTCAGTATGGATTAGACCAGCGGCCCATGCGATTCTCTAACACATATACATAACTCCATGGAGTTACAAGCTCCCCTTTCATTTCACACCGACGACATCCATATACAAAAGAGCATGAGATCAACTAGGTACAAGTAGCAAGTGCAATGTTGAAAGCGTTCCCCATGACATCATGGTTCTGCTAATTCCCAACAAATAAGTGCAAGCATATACAACATAGACGACACAATGGTTCAAGTTTATTAAGGGCAAGAAAAGTAAAGTGTGCCATCAAGTTCGTGAGAGCTTTAATCACTAGTTTTCTCATAACAAGTTTAATTTGGAAGGTAAACAAAAGCATGAATATACTTGGAATAGCATAAGCTAATAGGTAGGTATGGTGGACTCTTTGGAATAACTTGGTTTAGGGAGTTGGATGCATGAGTGGAACTCATAGTTGGTTGTGGAGGCTAGCGAAAGACTGGGAGCAACAAACTAAGAGAGCAATAATGGCCATAATCATGCAGAACGACAAAACATCATTGATCAAAGCATAAAGTGATACTACAGGTTGAAAACTAAAGGATCATAAAGGCTATGGTGACTTGAGATAGTCATAACATGGTGTGAGCATGCGCCAAGTCAACCCAAATAAAGCATCAAAGGAGAATAACACTATACTATGCTTTAATATGCTAAAGCAACACATGATTCATCCAAGGCACATTAAGCAATGTCAATTGTTTATAACAAGTCATGCTATAGCAAAGAATACTAAGAAGAAATCCAAAACAATATCAAGCATGGCATGCCAAAGCATAGACCACAGTCAAAAACGAGCTCTTTTTACCACATAAGTATGAACTTTCCTACTCTTTTCCAAACCAAACCAAACTATTTGCAAACCAATGTATGAAAGAGGGGGTCCAACCAATTTATTCAGAAAACTAAGAAAACCAAAGCAAACGAAAAACGAAAACGAAAAAGAAGACGCTCCAAGAACAACACAACTGTGCATGAAACAATAAAAATGAGGCATTTGGAAGAAACCTGATATTTTTATTGATGAAGAAGGGGATGCCTTGGGCATCCCCAAGCTTTGACGCTTGTACTTCTTGGATATTTCTTGGGGTGACACGCGTGGCATCCCCAAGCTTGAGCTTTAGTCCATCCTTCATCTCATTACTCATTCCTTCCATACACCTGAAATTTTTCCTTCATACAAAACTTCACACGATCTTTATTAGCAACATTAGTGCACTTAAGATAAAAGGTCTTAAGGTTAAGTTCTAACACCAAATAAACTTCCATTAGAACACTAGCTACTGTAGCACTTCCCTCAAAAAGCTCAATTCCCCAAAAGAACTCAAAAAGGAACCAACAAGAAGCAAATGTAGAAAATGGCAGAAATCTATCAAAACAGACCAGCGGGTAAAGACGATTTTTTCGAAGACCTTCTGTTGCTCAAATCGAAAAGTGTTGAGCTAATGAAAGTTAGATAACAACCTGGGGCAGAAGCACAAAAATTCACGCCTCAAAAAGACGTTCAGAGATTTTACACGAATTTGTACGGTAAAGCACATAAATCTTTTTCGGGACAGCAACTTTCCCAATCATTACTTCTCTCTCATTAGAGGTTACTCTTGGCACAAAAAGCAAATAAAAAGGATAAGGAGAGCTTATTACAGAGGTAATAACTTCCAAGACTCATCTAAAACTTTTGGGTTATCTCCTAATAAGTACTTTTCTTTAACGCCTTTAAGTTAGGCATAAGAAGCAAGAAAAAGAATCAAGTGTTCTCAAATGAAGAAGCATTAAGACCAAATTTTGTTTTCATAGGAGAGGCAAAAGAAATCTTCTCTCTCTTCTTAGGGAAGTGTTCTATACCTTTCTTGAGTGGGAGTTGATATTTAATGGTGCCTTCTTTCATATCAATAACGGCACCAACAGTTCTAAGAAAAGGTCTTCCCAAAGTAATAGGACAAGAAGCATTGCATTCAACATCCAAAACATAGAAATCAATGGGGACATAGGCATTGTTAACCATAATAAGAACATCATTAAGACTCCCCATGAGCTTCTTTTTAGAATTATCATCAAGTGGGACATTCAAATAACAATCTTCAAGAGGAGGCAAATCAAGCATATCATAAATCCTTCTAGGCATAATAGAAACACTACTATCAAGATCACATAAAGCTTTGAAATCAAAGTCATTCACTTTCATATTAATGATGGGTTCCCAACCATATTCTTGTTTTATAGGAATAGAAGCTTTATGTTTCATCTTTTCTTCTTTAATCTTTATGAGAGCATTAGTAATGTGTTTTGTAAAGGCCATGTTCATAGCACTAGCATTAGGACTTTTAGCAAGCTTTTGTAGGAACTTAATAACTTCAGAGATATTGCAACCATCAAGATCAAAATCAAATTTATTATCTAGAGTAGTAGAACTATTACTAGCCTCAACACTAGTGGTGGTGGTGATAGTAGAAACACTAATGTTTCTAGAAATTTCATCTTCTCTTTCCCACTTAGCATGTAATTCAGCTAATGGTCTAACATTTTCATCTATTCTTACTTGTATGGCATTAGTAGTTGCAAAGGGATTATCATTAGTTTCAGGTTTAGCAGCCATTTTATTCAAAGAAGATTGAGCTTCAGCCAAAGATGATATATTCCTCTCAGCATTAGAAAGTTTCAATTGTTAACTAGGAATTTTCCCTATTTAGACTCTCAAGTTGATGGCTAATGTTTTTCAAAATGGTAGATTGTTCCTCCATAATTGTTGTTACCAAAAGCATTGTTGCCAAAATTATTATTTCTTATGAAGTTCACATCAACTTGCTCTTCTTGAGCAACCAAAGAGGCTAAAGGAACATTATTTGGATCAATATGGGCTTTCCCATTCACAAGCATAGACATAATAATATCAATCTTATCACTCAAGGAGGAGGTTTCCTCAACAGAATTTACCTTCCTACCTTGTGGAGCTCTCTCGGTATGCCATTCAGAATAATTAACCATCATATTGTCTAGAAGTTTTGTTGCAGCACCCAAAGTGATGGTCATAAAGGTACCTCCAGCAGCAGAACCCAATAGGTTCCTTGAAGAATAGTTCAATCCTGCATAAAAAGTTTGGATGATCATCCAAGCAGTCAGTCCATGAGTGGGACAATTCTTTACCAAAGATTTCATTCTTTCCCAAGCTTGAGCAACATGCTCATTATAAGATTGTTTAAACTTCATTTTTTCACTTCTAATAGATATAATCTTAGCAGGATGATAGTATTTTCCAATAAAAGCATCTTTGCACTTAGTCCAAGAATCAATACTATTCCTAGTTAAGGAATTCAAGCATTCTTTAGCTTTTCCTCTCAAAGAGAAAGGAAACAATTTTAGCTTAATAATATCACCATCTACATCCCTATGCTTTTGCATCTCACAAAGTTCAACAAAGTTATTTAGATGGGAAGCAGCATCATCATTACCAATACCAAAAAATTGTTCTCTCATAACAAGATTGAGTAAAGCAGGTTTTATCTCAAAGAAAGTATCTTCAGGCACATGTGGAGCAATAGGTGTGCTCATAAAATCATTGTTGTTGGTGCTAGTGAAGTCACACAACTTAGTGTTTTCAAGAGTAGTCATTTTTTTGGGTTTTCAAATAAGAAAGCAAACTAAATTTTTGTGTTTTTGATAAAGAAACAAGCAAACAAAACAAAAAGGAACTAAGCAAAACAAAAATAACAAAGTAAAGAGATTGGTTATGAGGGACTCCCCTTGTGAAGATGTCCTTGACTCCCCGGCGACGGCGCCAGAAAAATGCTTGATGGCTCAGTGTCAGTGCCAGAAAAATGCTGGTGCGATGTTGATGTAGAGCTCGTTGGAAACCCCAAGAGGAAGGTATGATGAGCACATCAGCAAGTTTCCCTCAGTTATGAAACAAGGTTTAATCGAACCAGTAGGAGCAAGGAAACACCCCAAAGGTGTTGCTAGCTGAGCCTTGGCAGGGCAGACTACCGGTGCTAGTAGCAACGTGGAGACCTGCACAACACAACCACAGAACTTTGTCCCCAATTTGCGATGAGGTTGTCAATCTCACCGTGTTTTGCGGAAAACAAAGGATTAAACGTATCGAATGGAAAGAAGTAAAAGTTTGTAGAAAGTAAACACAAAGTAGTAAACAATTTATAGATTGTATGTAAGAAAAGGACCGGGATCCATAGTTCACTAGAGGTGGCTCTCCTTAAGATAGATAACATGCTGGGTGAACAAATTACAGCGGGGCAATTGACAAACATCGAGAAAGCAATACATGCATATACTAATCATCTTGACTCCTTTGAAACTTGATTGGGCATTACAACATTATACATAGACTGCCATCCAACTGCATCTATGACTAATAATCCACCTTCAGGTTATCATCCGAAACCCCTCCAGTATTAAGTTGCAAGCAACACATTATTGCTTTACAAACTACGTGTAAAGTCAACAATACAATTGTTCTATGAACAAAGGATTGTTGTTTTCTCCCTAGTAGCAACAACACATCTAGTACTTTAGAGATTTATGTCACTTCCCCAGATTACCAGAGGCATGAACCCACTATCGAGCATAAATACTAACTCTTGGAGTTGCTAGCATCTACTTGGCCAAGATAGCTACTAACAATGGAAAGCATGCAAGATCACAAATAACAAAGACATGATAGAATCAATAATCAATCTGAAATAGCATCTCAATATCCATCGGATCCCCGCAAACACAACATGTAGAATTACAAATAGATGATCTTGATCATGAACGGAGCTCACAAGATCTAAACATGAAAGCACAAAGGAGGAGAACCAGCCATCTAGCTACTACATGGATCCGTAGTCCAAGGATGAACTACTCACGCATCACACCGGAGGCTTGCATGATGATGAAGAAGGCCTCCAGGGTGAATTCCCCTCTCCGGCAGGGTGCCGGGAAGAGGTTCAGATCCCTCCCGATCTAGGGATGGAGATGACGGTGGCTACGGACTCTTTCATGGATTTTTGATCGGGCACTTAGGGTTTTCGTCCCGAGGGCATCTTATAGGCGGAAGGAGAGGCCGAGGGGGTGCTGGGGTCGGCCAGACCACCCCCTGGCGCGGGCCAGCCCTGGCCGCGTGGCCAGGTGGTGTGGTCGGCCCCCAGCCCTTCTCCATCTCGTATTCTGGCATCTGATGACTTCCGGAAAAATAGGCACTTTGGCTTTTGTCCTGTCCAATTCCGAGAATATTCATTTTCTGACTTTCCCGGAACCAAAAACAACAGAAAATAGGCAGCTGACACTGTGGCTCTTGTTAATAAGTTAGTCCAAGAAATCATATGAAAAGTACTCCAAAGTGTGGCCAAAACACAAGAAAGTGGATAAAACCAAGCATGGAACATCAAAAATTATGGATACATTTGCAATGTATCACAACCTTTCTGAAGGAACTGGTCAAAAATAGCAAGCGTTTGTTTTCCTCCAACATCTCCCAATTTTTCTTTTGGAACCATTGCATCCGTATTCTCACAATGTTGTCTTTGTTCTGTCTTACAGAGACCATCGCCAAGGCTAAGAGCATCGTCGAGCAATCCAAGCATATCCAGGAGTTCGATGATGAGAAGAAAAATTTGAAGAAAGATCTGGCTGATGCTGTCAAGGGCCATGAAGAGGCGATGAAGGTGATGCAAGAATCTGCCAACACCAAATCAAGGAGAAAAATTGAGCGTCCAAAGAGCAGAATACTCGGGGCCTTGAGATGTACAAGAAACTTAAGAAGGAGCATGATGTCTTGGCGGAAACTTGAAATCAAGCTGAGACGAGCATCTTTAGTAACTTTCCTCCTCATTTTGTCAATTCCATAGGTCAGTTGCTTGTATTGTTATACTCATGACCCTTGTTTCTAACAAAAACACAGCTCCCATTGGCTTAACCAACATGGGTGAAGGTTCTCTGGATCCAAAGGAGTGCATGATTCTTGCCGGCAACTTCATCAACACCGCCATCACCCAAGCCAAGGAGATAGCTCAGCCCCTGGACATCACCATCAAGGCAGCAGATTCTGCGGCTAAGTACTCGGAGATCCTGTGCCGAGCCCCCGAGAAAGTCAAGAGCTGGAAAGCTTCTTGCGTCTGGGCTGGTGCAAGGATGGCCTTGTCCTTGGTCAAAGCACATTATGACGATGCCGACATGACCCTGATAACCTCCGGCATGCCGAAGCTAGACGAGGAGGGTAATGAAATTGATAGCGATGCTATATGGAACTCCCTCGCCGGCTATGACACCAAGGTTGCCAAGATGGTCATGGCGAATGTCTATGTGCCTGCCGAGGAGATGGATGATGAGCCAACATTTGCAGAGTCTATCCCGCGTTCCTCCGAGTTTGATGAACTTTCCAGGCCTGGTTCTCGTGCTGATGATGATGTAGTTGCGAAATCCCCTACAGCACAGCCTAAAACCATTGTTATATTAAATGTATCTCTACAATGTTTTATGCGAAAAACTTATGTATGAGTAAGATGGAAAACTTGGCTGCAAGCCTCCTGCTACTTATCTAGTTCCAGCATGTATATATTTTTTAAGCAAATGCTGGCTTATCCATTATTCTACTTTTGTATGCTCGACCTTTCGTGAGACGGAAGACTTGCAACATAGAACCATGCTCTCAGGCAATGATGCTTAATAGCACCGTCAAGAACCTAAGAGCAAAATCGCCGGCTTTGAGTGTAGAAAAGTTACTACTACTCCGAAACCCACATAAAACATCAGAAACCTGTAGACCAACAAACTTAAGATAACGCCCATAGGCGGAATTTTCACAAGTGAAAATGCAAACTTGGGCATAAGGGGTTTATATGATCCAAAAATGAACAACTAAAGGAGGTAAAAGACTCAAAAATATGAGCGAACCAAATGCTTTATTTCATCGATCATATAAGGTACTCATTACATAATATAAATATGCTAAGTGTAAAAGGGACGTAGCTGTGCTATGTTCCATGGCCAATCTGTCTCTGGGAAATCATCATCGGAGTCACGTTGCTTGCGCTTGTGCTTTTTTGGCCTATCTTTCAACTCGCGAATATCGACGAGGTGATAGGAACCATTTAGTAATGCTTTTCTTATGACGAACGGTCCTTCCCAAGGCAGGGATGGTTTGTGTGTCTTTTTCTGCTTGAGTCGAAGCACTAGATCCCTCTCTTTAAATGAGCGACACCTAACACGAAGACTATGGTAGCCACGTAGCTTCTGCTGGTAGATGGCGGATCTTTGGCATGCCATCACGTGTTCCTCTTCGAGCAGGTCCATAGATAGGCGTCTAGATTCTTCAGTGTCATCTTCGTCGTTGGTGGTGACTCTTGGTGCATTGTGAAGGATGTCGGATGGTAGGACAACTTATGCTCCATAAACAATGAAGAAAGGGGTCAAGCCGATAGATCTGTTGGGCGTTGTTCGTAAACTCCACAAAACAGATGGTAATTCCTCCACCCAAGATCTAGCTGCTTTATGTAGTAGTGCTTGTAAGCGTGTCTTGATTCCTTGAAGAGTTAGTCCATTGGCCCGTTCAACTTGCACATTGATGTGGATATGCTGAATGGGGTATACCTAGAAGGACGGATCGATTGACCCAACTCTATAGTGAGTGGGCCTATAGGAA
The DNA here is from genome assembly GCA_910589775.1 of Avena eriantha. NCBI lineage: Eukaryota > Viridiplantae > Streptophyta > Magnoliopsida > Poales > Poaceae > Avena > Avena eriantha. Next base: position 166,265,422 of record OU342746.1, on the reverse strand, counting down.
CGACGACTGGAATGCGACTAAAGGAAGGCCTGGTGACTAGAAGCTGGAAGCCTAGAGATATAGATAGGCCCAGTCAGATTAGGTCAACAACCTCTGAATCCCAAACTATATCGGTTGTATCTCTATAAACCCTAGCGAGGTACTCCCAATATAAACCTCCCTAGGGTACTCTGTGTACTCACACACTATTAGCTACCCCATCCAAGTGACTCGCTGCCTAGCCATCGAGCTTGCCCACCTTGTAATTCACTCGTCGATAATACAATCTAGCAGGAGTAGGTCTTTACCCTACGGGGGGCGAACCTGGGTAAATCCCTTGTCTCTGGTTCCAATCTCGCACCACAGACGGCGACTAGCTCTTGCCCCAAATCCTATCAATCGCTACCCCTGGTAGCGACTACCGTGGTCATTCCCACGATAGTGGCACCCACCATGGGGCATGATCGGTCAAGCCTGAGTTCTACAGCGAGACCATACTCGCCAGTTGGCCGGCCGATCGCCACCGACCGCATGATCGCAAGCGGTGGAATCCTTCAGATCCTACCCAGCAGCTACATCTCGGCATCACACCTGATCACGCACAGCGTGGTGATGCCGGTTGGCACCATCAACCTCTTTGTCGGGTTCACGGACTCCATCGACCCGACGGTCATCGGTGGATCACTACCATGCGACCTGCTCTCGGAGGGGCAGATTTGCTCCATCACCCAACTCGCCTCTGAATACGACTCAGCCGCCAGCAACACGGCCGGGAGTGATGCGGCCGCAAACGACGCGGCCCTCCACGACGATGTCGATTCGGTGACCCCCCTCGGTCACCGGATCCATCATAGTCGTGTCACAGGAAGACTCCATCACGCGAGTCTCCAATGCTGAGGACTTCGAGGATCCCTCCATCCTCAGGCTCTTCGACTTCGACTCCAGGCCGGAGTCCCCCGATGAGGCGCGGGTCAGATCCAGTCGCTACAACTCCATATACATGGCGGGTAGCATCACCGCGCCACCAGATCCCTTCTCCACGCCCCTCCCGCCGACCATGACTCCAATGGAGATTGAGGAGTACCGCCAATAGTTGGAGACGGCCAAGGTCAAGGAATAGGCCGAGCGCAACAAAATTTCGCCTCGAGTAGCAAACAGCGCAGGAGCTATCGCTCTATCACCAATTCTGCATCCAGAGTCACCTAAACTTCAACGTCCAGGGCCGCTCCCTGAACTTCGACGATGAACACGACCCCGCGCGCGGCCAAACGCGAGTTTTGCCACAACGCGCCGCCCGGTGATAGTCGCACACCAGCTAGGGAGCTCGCGACTGGAGATCCACCACTACCCCGCCGCTCGCCACCTCCAGATTAGCCACAGATCATCATCTCGCCACAAGCACGCGACTCCAACGGACTCCCGCTCTACTCCACCCCGATGGACAACATCATTGCGGGGTAAGCTGTAGTCGCTAATCTCAACATCACAGGAGATGGCACGCTGCAGGTTAAGTACGCCCAGGCCCTACTCGCTAGGGTTGTCGAGTAGCAAGCTGCAGGAGTCAACCCGCGGGGGCGGATGTACTCCCGCTCATCTAGGAGCCGCGCGGCTTCAAGCGATCATCCAAGGGTCACCAACACCCTAAACTGCCCCCGCCCGAGCTCCAACAGCTCCAACCTTGGGCGGCAAACCCCGCACTCTCCACCAACGAGCCATGACTCGTGAACAACATGGTCACTGCCAACGGCCAGCCGATCGACGCACGGACCCACATCCTCAACAACCAAACCTGGCACGCTCGCCAGCCGAACGACTTGAGGAACACCCTCACCAACCACGGTGAGCCTGAGCCAAGGGGCTCCCTCAGCCGAACCAGCTCGCAATGCTTCAGACCAATTGTCCAAGGAGAAAAATATCCTTCCACCTTCAAGGCGCCGAAGGACATCGAGAAGTACAACCCGATGTATGACCTAGTGGTGTGGATCGACACATACCTCATGGCGATTGGGATCACCGGCCACCTGATCGCCACTCGCTACTGATGACCCACATGTATAGGGGGTGTATCGCAGTATTTTCGAGGGAAGTGAAACCCAATTTATTGATTCGGCACAAGGGGAGCCAAAGAATATTTATAAGCCTTAACAACTGAGTTGTCAATTCAGCTGCACCTAGAAACAATCTTGCTCACAGCAGTTTATCAGTAGCAACAGTTTTGTAGTAGGAATAGCAAAGTAACAGCAGTAGCAAAGCAAAGACAGTAGTAACAAAAGCAGTAAACAGTGGGATTCGAGTACGGTAGGCATAGGGATGGATGGACGGGCGTTGCATGGACAAGACAATTCACATAGCAATCAGAACATAGGGCAATTGCAGATAAATAAGATAAAACATCCAAGTACTAGACAATCCTAGGCATGTGTTCCATATATAGTCATACGTGCTCGCAATGAGAACTTGCATAACATCTTTTGTCCTGCCAGCCCGTTTGTAGCGGGGCCTCTAGGGAACTACTGGCAATTAAGGTGCTCCTTTTAATAGAGCACCGGAGCAAAGCATTAACACTCCGTGAACACATGTGATCCTCACATCAAAGCCTTTCCCTTCCGGTTATCCCGATTTCTGTCACTTCGGGGCCATAGGTTCCGGACAACAACGTGTGTATACAACTTGCAGATAAGACCAAGAACAATACTATCATAATGAATCAATAACATGTTCAGATCTGAACTCATGGCACTCGGGCCCTAGTGACAAGCATTAAGCACAACAAGTCGCAACAAAGTCATAAATCACTAATAAAAGATACTAGGCACCATGCCCTAACAATCTGATGCCATTACATGAACGATCTCATCCAATCCCTACCATCCCCATAGCCTACAACAGGGGATTACTCACTCATAGATGGGGGAAACATGGATGGTCGATGGAGAAGCGATGGTGATGATGATGGCGATGATCTCCTCCAATTCCCCGTCCCAGCAGGGTGCCAAAACGGAGTTTCTGGTGCTGTTTCGTGGAATCTCGTGGTGGCGGCAGAGTGGAACTCCTTCTAGAAAAACGTCGAACCCCTGAAGTTTCTAGGGCAGAAGGCTCCTTATAGGCGAAGAGAGAGGCCGAGGGGGTGCATGGGGGGGCGACACCACCCCCTGGCGCGGCCTGGCCTGGCCCGCGCCACCAGGTGGTGTGGCCACCCCAGGGCTCTTCTCCGTATCGTATTCTAGCTCCTGGAGTCTTCGGGTGAAATAGGATTTTTGGCATATTTTCCGGGATTTTTCCTGATAGTTGGTTTTCTGCACAAAAAGTAGACACCAAGGGAATTCTGTTGAAAACAGCATCAGTTCGCATTAGTTGCATCCAAATCACACAAGTATAGAGGAAAAAACAATAGCAAAAGTGTTCGGGAAAGTAGATACGTTTTGGACGTATCAGCTACCTCCCCCTAATGATGGAGGGAGCGACCCGACAATGGATCAACACCCCGTGGACATCATTGACTCGTGGGAGGACATGCGAGAAGCCTTCGTTAGGCACTTCGAGGGTTCCTACACCCGCGTCACCACCATCGAGGACCTGGAATGCTACATCCAGGGACCGCGCGAGTCAACCCGCCACTGGGTGCAGCGATGGCAGGACCTGTGGATCAACGCCTCGGGCATTCACCCCGACACATCAATTCACTGCTTCAAGAACGCGTGCCAGTACGAGCCCCTTGCTGCCATGATCAAGAGGGTCTACCGAACGCTCGCAACATCCCCGACCTCCTCGAGATTTCCAAGCGCTATGCGTAGGAGGACCCCAACCAAGACTCCGAAAATGAGTCGGGTGGGATACGCCGCACGGGCAGCCACAACAACGGTAGACAACATGAGATGTGCTACAACAACACACGCATCATCAGCAAGCGCCGCGGTGACGGGCGAGTCTACTTCGTCGCCAACGCCGGTTACGGGCAGCGCAACCCCAAGAAATTCCGCCGCGACAGAGGCCACTACCGCGACAACGACAACTACCACACCAACAACACCACGAGGCCAATATTTGACCCAGTGGCCCTACTCTCCCAACCCTATGTCTACCACAACAGGGAAGGAAAGCCCGCCACCCACACCACCACTGACTGCCACTCTGTCAAAGAGATCGAGAAGGCAAGGCGAGCGCGGGAGGGTAACAATGATGACCGCCAAGGGACAATGGCAATGTTGGCGGATTCATCGGGCTTGGCACCAAGCGTGAGAAGAAGGTGCTCGCCCACGCAGTCGCCGTGAATGTCGTGACACAAGTCGACATCCCTCGCTTCCTCAACTGTCCTAACAAAGCATCACATGTAGCCACGAGGACCACGCGTTGCGGATCGAGTACCCTGGGCGAGTCGCCCTAGTGGTTAAGCCCAAAGTGGCTGACTACTGGCTCCCCAAGACCCTGATGGATGGTGGAAGCTCCATCAACATCCTATACCTGGACACTTTTAGGAGGCTGCATCTCCCACAGTCGATGGTCGAACCAACCCTCACCACCTTCCACAGCATTGTCCCTGGTCAGAAGGCATACTCGATCAGCAAGGTGACGCTGCTAGTCACCTTCGGCACACCAGCCAACTTCCGCACCGAGCGGATCGTCTTGGAACTGGTGAACTTCTGCAGCCCCTACCACTGCGTCCTAGGGCGACATGCATTACGCGTTCCTAAAGAAGCCCCCACCACTGCGTCCTGGGGCGACATGCATCGTTCATGGCGGCCCCGCACTACGTGTACAACATGATGACGCTCCCCGGGCCGCGTGGCATCATCACAGTTTGCAGAGACCTCGACATGGCCGTGGACTGCGAGGACAAAGGCACCAAGCTCACCGACACCTTCATCACTGAGGAAACCAACCACACAAACAAGCTCGTGAAATAGGCAAGCAACATCGACAAGGACAACCCGGTGATCTTGCAGAAGCCAACGACGGCCAGCACCGCGTAGGCAATCTTCGAGACCTCCACGCACACCCACACCATCGAGCTCGTCACAGGCGACTCGAGCTAGAAGGTCATCGTGGGGACCAACATGAGCCCCGCATAGGAAAGCATGCTCATCGAATTCCTATGTGAGAATCACAACATCTTCGCATGGAAGCCATATGACATGCCTGGTGTCCCGAGGGAACTCGCTGAGCACAAACTAGACGCCCACCCCATAGCGCGACCTGTGAAGTAGTCGCTACAGCCCTTCAATGAAGAGCGCCGCCAAGCAATCGCCGAAGAAGTGCAGTGGCTACAAGCTGCAAGCTTCATTCGCCCAATCAAGTACTCCAAGTGGCTAGCAAACCCAGTCCTAGATCTAAACAAGAACAACACTTGGAGAATATGCATCGACTACAGGAACCTCAACAACGCCTGCCCAAAGGAAGAGTTCGTCCTCCCGTGCATTGACCAGATCATCAAGTCGACTGCAGGGTCAGAGTCGCTGTGCTTTCTTGATGCATACTCCGACTACAACCAAATCAAGATGGTGGTCGAGGATGAGGAGAAAACGGTTTTCATCATGCAGTTTGGTGCCTTCTGCTACACTGCAATGATGTCAGCCTCAAGAACGTCGGCGCGTTCTACCAACAATGCATGCAGGAGTGTCTAACGAGCCAAATTGGTTGCAACATCCACGTCTACATCGATGACGTGGTGGTGAAATCGACTCGCCAGAGCGACCTACTTGCCGAACTGGCCGAAACTTTCGCTAATCTGCGGAAGTACAAGATCAAGCTCAACCCAAGGAAGTGCACCTTCAGCGAGAATATCATTTTGTGGCCCGAAAGTTGAGGCGCCCAGGCAACACGGTACCCAAGTTGCCTGTGATCAGCCGCGATGACCATAGTTGGCATGCCAAATACTCAGAGGGTCTTTTTCGGCACGAATTCAACTTTACGTTTCAATACAAAATATCAGGCTAACACCCGTAAAGTTGGCCCCCCTGTCAGTTTTCGCCGTTATGTCGCTGCCGTCATGACTGCCATGTAGGCTTGCAGCAGTGGCGCCTGGATCCTTTACACGATTTCTTCTTCCTCAGGGCAGCAATCTGTGGTCGCGGCCATGGCGCAGAGCTGGGACATGGATGAACCTGCTCGGCCCTACTCTCCTCCCCATCCCGAATCGGAACTTGCCCTCACTATGGCCGCACCCATGGCACGACGCGTCGATGAGAATTCATTCCCGAGTGAGATCTGTCACCATGTCGACCATGCTCGGTCATGTTGTCCTCCTCCAGAATCCGAGCTCGCCATCGTCGTGGCCGCACACGCACCAGCCACGGTGCCTTCCTCTCCGAACCCCAAAGTCACATCCATCCAGAAATGGCACAACGCTAACAAGGTCAAAATGCATCAAGTTTTCTTCTTGTGATTGTAGAAAAACATGTATGTACCGTGTCTGTATCATACTCTAACAATGTACACATATGTTGTTTACTAGATTTTCATTTGAAATTAGTAGCTCCGTGATGACGAAATATAGAGAACCTAAATGGAATGATGATGAAGACCATGTTTTGTACTTTGCATTGCATCAACAAGTGCTCGTTGACGAAGCATGTTACGAAGAGAGTGGAGTTCATCAGCCATTGCCAATATGGGAACAAATCAATGAGCGATTCAATGCAAATACATGCAAAAAAGGTAGATCCATGTCATCAATCATCAATAGGTGGCACATTCTAGTGATGCGTTCAAATGCGTACACCATGTATCTTTTACTTGAAATGGTTGTTATCCTGAGCAAAATGCCTAGTATCCACATTACCTTTGTCTGTTCTATGCTGCAATTCTGCTATTATGGGCGTGGAAAGAAAAGCTGGGCTTCACTGAATATTACGTAGTTAGGCCTAACTTAGTCTTACACAAATAAGCACAGCTTAGTCTTTACATAAATAAGCGTAACTGAGTCTTGACCAAAGAATCATTTACTTCATAGAACTGGGGGGGAACTAAAGATAAAGACAAATGGTTCATTGGATCTGCCAGTATGAGCACTAGGTCCCTGGAGCTGGTGGTATCATCAGAACGAACCAGAATGCTGCATTTCGTCGTCTCCCATTCTCCATCAAATCGTACAACCCCACTGATGAGGCAATTGTTGGCCCCTCCCCCTGACGTGGATTCGGCTCTAGGTCGGATCTGGAGTGTCAACATGATAGGCGCGTGAGTGTGCAGCAAACACATAGTCTGCTATCAACACTAGAAGTGCTGGCACCTCAGCAACAACAATAGCATATTCTTCTTGGACTCCGGTAGCAGCCTCATCAAGTATTTCGTCAGCTTCACCCGCAGCAGCCTCAGCAGGTATTTCGTTAGTTTCACCATCAGCAGCATTAGCAAGTATTTCGTCATCTTCACCAGCAGCAGCATCACCAAGTATTTCGTCAGCTTCAGTAGGAGCAGCAGCAGCTAGTGCTTTGTCAGCTCCACCACCAGCTACAGTAGCAGCATCAGGAGTCGGGGCTGCCTGAGCAATTACGAGTTTAATAGCGCTCCAAGGGCTCCGACAAGGAAAGGGTAGTTGATCCCAAGAAACATAGATTGTCCCTTCAGATTGTCGACTCTTCTCCAGACTTGCTCTACTGGGTCTTTGGATGGGCATGAGGGCCTCGAGAAAACGTGACACCATAGCGATGGGTATGAAGAAAGTTGTGTCCCCATATGTTCTATTGTATCACCAACGTTGTTTAGTGCTCCCCTGATATGAATCCACATGAGTTCAACATCATGTTTCGTGTCGCCTCCGAGAGGTGCTAGGAACCAGCGCCGTGATCCAAGTTTAGCATCTGCTACTGCATCTTCGATCACCAGAGCTAGAATGACACGCAGGGCTGCATGAGTACCTGCGTGTTACTTATAGTCAGAAAGCAGCATTTTGAATGGGATTTTACATGCTACATGACACCATGACTCACCCCAGATGAACGGCTCCCAAAAACGCACGTCGCTGCTAGGCTCAGTGACCGCATAAATGCATTGTGGTTTGTTAGAATAGTAGTTGGAGGTGAAGACGGTGTCGACATACTTCTCCGGCTGCAGGAAGTCGTCGTGCAAGACTGTCCATTCCTTGTCTTTTGGGCATCTAATGAATGCGATTGCCTTGTCGAACACCGCTAAGAGGTCGTACTCCTAGGTCTTCCACACCTCCCGCGGTCTATGTGGGAGTTTCACCTTCAGGAGCTCAAGTTCTGCCATGTTGAACCTGTAAGCAAATTCAGAAATGGGCGAAAGCCACCCGTTGTTGAAATGCAGTAATGCCGACACCCTCCAAAGATGGCAATGTAAATCTCGATGATCTGTAGCCATTTTTGATAGTCCAAGTACTCCCATCCTGGGATAAAAGGACCAGCCACTCGCCGTTGCCACCCAACCAATTCTGGTCATCTCCCATTTCCATCTCTTCTTCTTCCTTGATATTCACCACTACTGATTCCGACCATTTATCCAACAACATCATTTTTGCATGAATATTCTACAGAGTTTGTTGTTAGTTGGTAGAATCACCTAGTATGGATTCCATTACAAATACAATTTGACAATTAGACCTTCAGATTAAAGTACCCAAAATATCGCCTAAATACGAGTGTCTCCTCAGATATCGCCTAAATTGTGCCTGTGTCACTACGAAAATACCCAATATGGAGTAGGAGCAGAGCCCCCCTCAAACAACTCCTGACGATGATCATAAACAGCTAGGGGCATAATAGCCTTAAATCGTCTAATCTATTTTTTTAGGAAATAGAATATCACCTAGTAGGCATTCCATTGCAAATAGAAATTGACAACTCGTGTATCACCTAAATTAAGACCGTATCACTATGAAAATACCAGAATATCAGGTACGAGCAAAACTTCTGCTATACAGAATAGTCTTAAATAGTTCAATTTGTTCAAACCGCGTGTGCACACAACACGTTCAAAAAAAGGAACATATTCCAATGAGAGTTCAGCATATATGAATCAATGATATGACTGAACCAATCAGCAAGATACTGGAACTTGCGTGGACATCGCGGTTGTTTGGCCATTTGCTAGTATTGGGGTAAAGAAGGCATGGCGTTCTGAACGGTTGTTCGTCCATGTCCCACATCGTGAAGTGGTAGCCAGGGATACAACGAGCGAGGCGACCGACATAGATGATGTACAACAGCGTGGAGATCATGTGCACGTTTGCGGCACTGAGGTTCGTCCATCCCCAATCCTCACGGTGGCGGTCGCCATGGCCATCCGCGTCGTCATCGACAGCCTTTCACTTCAACCTTCTACTACCCCAAGATCTACCCATAGCGGCAAATGGAGTCTAGAATCCGACAAATTAATGGAGGCATTGTGATAAGGAGGTGGATGGATTCCAGAGGGGATGGAATCAGGGAGAGGGGCAGTTGTTTGAGTAGGGAGTGACCCGGTGAGGAACCGCTGCCGCCGCTGGTTCTCGTCCGCGTGGAAGACAAGGAAGGGGGCCGCAATTATTGAGGGCGCGCACCGGAACCGTCTAGAGGAAGTGAAAAAATAAATCGTAAGAGAGAAAAATGTGAGGCCCACCTGTCAGTGAGGGAAGGTCAGGAGTGCTAGCCATCTTCGCCTTTTTTCTACCACTCCTAGGAGTGTTCACCACCGTGCTAGCCCTCTTAGCGTTTTTGCTGCTACTGTTCGGTGTGGCATTTTGACTAGATCTCAGGGGTGTACTCTGCGGCGTGGTGCCTTTTTTCGTGCGACTCTTGGGTGTCCTCTTCTTTGGCGTGGTCTCCTTGGTGATGTTCTTCTTCGGGGTGTCCTTTCTGGGGATGATCTTCTTGCTCCTCTTTATGACGCTCCTTTGTAAGACTCTCCTCTGTTTGAAGCTACCCTCAGTCACACAATCCCCAGTGATGCCATGGATCAGGTCACGCATGCCTTCTACAAGTCCATCATCTCTATTGTCAAAATCCAATTCCTCTCCAACCATTTGCACTATCAAGTGGATGTACACTTCACCTCTATAATGTTTCCTTGTAAATGATATGACTAAATCACCGGTATCTTTCAGTTCTATAGCCTTTTTGCTCCTGAAACCAAAATATACCAAACGTGCTACCTAGGAGGACCCCCACAACACCTTCACACATAATGATACCATTAGGTCAGATAACTGTACCACTTTAGGATTGTATCTACCAAGGATTACATCAAACTCCTCATAGAATTTTTCTGTGCCATCATCTAATTTTGCAGTATACTCCTCGACACCGATAAGAACGATTACTTTGCCATCATCAGGTTCTATAGGATAGAAACCTCCGAGAGGTTCGAGAGGTGGAGTGGCACCATCAGACCCAGCCACAATGCCACTGTCGCCATCACCAGCATCATCGTTAGCTGGAGCAACCTCGGTGGAAGTACCAGGACCTGGAGCAAGGCGAGGGCCCTTAGCAGTGGGAGCTACAATACCTGGTGGATAGGCAGGGCCATGGCAAATGACAGCCACAATAGGAGCAGCTACTGCCACGCCACATCGACGATCATGAGCAGTTCCCACAACAACAGTGTTTCGAGTGCTAGCAGAGTCCAGACCATGAGCTAGCTCTAGACTAGAAGCTCGCTGAACCTGAGCACGGGTTCGAGGAGGACACAAGGAAACAGTCTTGGCAACAATAGTGGGGCAGCCTCTGAAAGCCTTAGTTTGCTCAACAGCGGTAGGGTTGGGTAAACACCGGCCAGATCAACAACAGCATGGGGACAAACAGTACCAGCAGATTCCAGAGCAGGGGTTCACACAACTTGAGCACGGTTTCGAGGAGCAGCAGCAGACAAGGCAGCAGTCTTGGCAACAATAGAGGGGCAGCCTCCAGAAGCCTTAGTTTGCTCAAAAGTGGCATGGATTGGGTCAGCAGCAGCCGGAGTAGCAACACCACGGGGACGACCAGTACCAGTAGATTCCAGAGCAGAGTTTCGCACAACTTGAGCTCGGTTTCGAGGAGGAGCAGTAGACAAGGTAGCGGTCTTAGCAACAATAGCGGGGCAGCCTCTGGAAGCCTTAGTTTGCTCGAAAGCGGCATGGATTGGGTTAGCAGCAGCGAGAGCAGCAACACCACGAGGACCACCAGTACCAGCAGATTCTAGAGCAGAGTTTTGCACAACGGCAATACGGGGACTCCTACGAGGATGTTACCTGATAGAAGCATGGCGTGGACGAGGAACCACATTTTTCTCAATAGCAACAGGGGTTCGGGTTAGACCACCCTGTCCAATAATAGTTCGGCGACTCCCAGTAGCAGGAGCTTCCACATCCAGTATTTTACAAGTCAGTACAACCACGCGAAGCCCAACAGACTATTTCATCAACCAAATTAGCTAACTGTCACACGCTATAGGAACCATGAAGCCTCATTCATCCATGAAACTGAACCGTGCAGTCTGCTCCGGCCCCATTTCAGCATGTTCACGCATAGCATCAACCATACCAGGGATAGTGCATAACTACGCAGGCGCTACTTCAATCTTCAGACTACGAGCTTGATTCCACATGCTCTTCCCATCTGCTAATATAGTGTGGTAGCCGTATAGAATGATCACAACCTTGTATTTGGGTTCAGCGGAGATCCTACTTGACAGAAAATTGGGGACAAAAGATAAGAATTGTTTGTCAGTGTTGTGCTAGCAAACAATTCTAGGTTCGATCTATCTCTATAATGCCAATAGCTAGCTAGCAGTTATAGATAGTGTGAATATCAAAGAGAAGAGTAGCTCACCCGCAATTAGCCAGAACTACTTCTTCCTCAGCAATAGGATCTGCCATCCTTCGTGCTGCTCAGCTCGTCGGCGGTAGAGGCGGGCTAGAGCGTCGCAACGGCTTGCACGACATTCGGCATTGGAGCTCGGGATTAGCGAGTAGGCGACGTAACTTGGCGCCAGAAGTCAAATGCCCGAAGGGATCATTCTAGTTGGAGGGGGATTTTGACGCTGCCGGTGCTAGGGTTTATGCGAAAGGAGGGAGCGGATTTTTAAATTTGGTCAACACGCCAAGCCCCTTTAGTCCCTTGTTTTGCCTACGTGGTTGCCGCATTGGCGCTCGCGTCACGGACATATTACTGACATGAGGATCCTGACCGTCTACTTCACGGGGCAGTTTAACAGAATGTTTGGATTTGGTAGGGTGAGATGAGTTTGCCTCGAAATGGCCCCTCTCGTTAGTTGGCGGCCCAACTTTTCGAAACACGGCAGGCAACTTAGGTACCGCGATGCACTCGCCCGGGAACTTTGGTACCGCAAACGAACAAGCCCACCGGACAGCTCCTGGGCTACGTGGTCTCCAAACGAGGCATCGAGGCCAACCCCACCAAAATCGACAGCATTGCGCAACTCGGAAAACCCGAGTGCATGCGCGACATCCAGAAGCTGTCCCGGCGAGTCACGACTCTCACTCGCTTCATCCCCCAGCTCGGTGAGAAGGCAATGCCTCTCTACCGATTGATACGGAAGAACCCCACATTCACGTGGGACGACGAAGCAAACAACACGCTCAAAGTGCTCAAGGAGGTGCTACTCGCGACACCAGTACTCGCTACCCCCATGGAGAAGGAGCCAATGCTCGTCTACGTCGCAGCCTCCAATCGAGTCGTCAACACTGTGATGGTGGTCGAGTGACTAGAGGAAGTCAAGGAGCGTCCCGTGCAGTGCCCTATCTACTACATCAGCGAGGTTCTCACCGAGTCGAGGCAACGCTACCCATAGTACCAAAGCTGGTCTACATGGTCTTCCGAGCCCAAATAAGGCTCCGACAGTACTTCTAGGAGCACCCCATCACGGTCGTCTCCTCTGCCTCGCTGCATGACATCATTCGCAACCGCAACGCGGCTTGGCGAGTCGCCAAATGGGCCGTTGAAATCGGCGTCCACAACATCAAGTATGAGCCGTGCAAAGCAATCAAGTCACAAGCTCTAGCCGATTTCCTCACCGATTGGGAAGAGGCACAATAGCCAGAGAAGCTACCCTACCTCCAATACTAGTCACTCCACTTTGACGGCTCCAAGAACTCGGACGGCGCCGGGGCTGGGATCGTACTTACCTCCCCCAAAGGGGACAAGCTCTGATATGTGTTGCAGATCAACTTCACACCCTGCACCAACAACATGGCGGAGTACGAGGCCCTCCTCCATGGCATCCGAGCTGCCAAGGAGATGAACATCAATCGCCTAAGGTGCTACGGCGACTCCGACCTCGTCGTCGCACAAGTCGCTGGCACCTGCGACGCCGTCGCCCCCACCGTGTTAGCGTATCGCCAGGCAATGGACCAGCTGGGGGGCTACTTCGCCGAATGGATCGACCAACACAAGAATGAGGAGGCTGACGCACTCTCGTGCATCAAGTCGGCTCACCAAAGTGCACCTCAGGCATCTTCCTCAACATCATCGACAAGCCATCAGTCTCTCCTCAAAGGAGATCGACATCGGGATACCACTGCAGCCCGAGCATGCCCTAGTTGCAATGATCACGGAGCACATCGACTGGACCGCACCCTACATCGCCTACCTCGAGCACAAGGTCCTGCCCAACAACGAGACCGAGGCATGGATTATCATGCACCGCTACAAGTCCTTCGTCATCATCAATGGCGAGCTCCATAAGCGTAGCATGACCAACGTGTTCCAATGCTGCATGCAACCAGAAGAAGGATGCAAGATCCTGCAAGACATCCATGTCGGCGACTGTGGCCACCATACTGGCACCCGGTCGCTAGTCGCCACGGCTTCTACTAGCTCACCGCCCATGCCCACGCCACTGACATCGTCCAACGCTGTTTTGGGTGCTAGAAGTACGCCAACTAGACACACATCCCTGGTTTGGCCCTCAAGACCATCCCCATCACCTGGCCATTCACCGTGTGGGGCATCGACATGGTGGGCTAGTGCAAAACTGCTCCATCAGGCTACACCCACCTCCTGGTCACAGTTGACAAATTCACAAAGTGGGTCGAGGCAAAGCAAATCAAGAAGTGTGACAGCAAGACCACCACCAAGTTCCTCCGCGAGCTGATCTACCGGTACGGTTACCCGCACAACATCATCACGAACAACGACACCAACTCTACCAAGGGTTCCATGGCTTACTTCTACGAGGAGAACGACATCCGACTCGACCTCGCCTCAGTCGCCCATCCAGAATCGAACGGCCAGGCAGAGCACGCTAACCAAAGCGTCCTCCATGGCCTCAAGCCAAAACTATAGGTCCCCCTCGAGCAAACCCCCGGATGATGGATCAAAGAGCTCCCCTCCGTTCTATGGGGCATTCGCACCTCCGTTAACAGATCGACAGGGTTTACCCTCTTCTTCATGGTGTACGACACTGAAGCTGTCATGCCAACTGACCTGGAATATGACTCACCCCGAGTCGTCCACTATGCGGAAGAGGACAACGAGGTCACCCATCAAAACGGGGTCGACCTGCTCATGAAGCCCGCGACCTAGCTCGCTCCCGCACCGACATCTACCAGCAAGGACTCCACCGCTATCATAGCCGCCGAGTCTGGACTCGCACCTTCTAGGAGGGAGACCTCGTCCTGCTACTCATCCAGGACAAGAAGGGCATGCACAAGCTCTCTCCCCCGTGGGAGGGGCCATCTGCCATAGGGTGAGTCCTAGGAAACGACGCCTACTACCGCATCAACATACAAGGCGACAACCAGCTTGACATCGAGCGGCCATGGAATGTGGACCTCCTCCGGAAGTTCTACACCTAGAACTCCAAAACTTGTACCCAGTTGTACCAATGATGGAATAAAAAATTGTTCGCACAATTTGTGTCCACTCGCCATTTCTTATGCCAATCGCACTCGTACATATACCAATACGCTAACTACGGTCATCAACCCTTGGTCGAAGTGACCAACACGGCTAAGTAGTGCGGCTCAAGGGCACCAAAAATATTCAGGCCTTGATCGTCCATGAAAACACAAACCCGGAGCCACCATCGAAGTCGCCCGCTCGATGGACTATGGATGTGCCACAGATGTCAGGCCAATGCGGATGACTTTATCATGACAGTACTCCTCAACTTATCCACGAGATAGATTGATGTTGTTGTCGGTGATGATGCTATGTGGGAGACCAATTCTCACCACTAGTTCCCGGACAAATTTCAAGGTTGTTTCCCCATCAATATTTCTAATGGGTTTAGCTTCAATCCATTTAGTGAACTTATCCACTGCTACTAGCAGATGCGTAAATCCACAAGGTGTTTTTTGCAAAGGCCCAACCATGTCAAGCCCCCAGACTGCAAACAATCAAGTAATTGGTATTGTTCGCAATTCTTCAGCTGGTACATTTGGTTGCCGAGCATAAAATTGACACCCCATATATGTCTGCACTAGCTTGTCGGCGTCCGTCTTGGCGGTCAACTAGTAGAATCCTTGCCGGAAGGCTTTTTCCACCAAGGACCGGGGAGCGGCATGATGCCAATCTCTGAGATGTATTTCTCTAAGGATATACATACCTTGTTGCTAGGAGACACGCCATAGGAAAACTCCTGTGGTACTTCTTTTGTATAGTTGGCCGTCAATGATGACGTAGCCCTTTGATCTGGGTACTATCTACCGGCTTTTGACTTCATCGGTGGGCAGTGTTCCGTCTTGAATATAGTCCATGAACAGTTTTGTACAAGCCGGAGAGGTCATTGTTACTGAATTTGTTGGGAATATGCCCTAGAGGCAATCATGTATGATGTTATTCCCAGTGTATTCATAAAGTTATTGTCCATGTATGAACTACTGATATGTATCATTGAATATATGATTCGATTGTGAAACTATATATTCATGTTGTTCATACTAGTTATCCTTGGTCATTGGGGTTGTGCTGGACAAACAACTTAGACTAATGTGAAAGTTGGCTGATGACTTGGTTCCACTTGTCATGGGCATGGAGATGCTATTCCGACTTACACAGATTTGGCTAAAGCGTTTAGTGAGTCGGACTGACCCATATTGAGATGCAACGAACAAGTCGTCATTTGTATGTCTCAATCAATGTAATCCTTAGACCCGAGGTTATTGCAGAATCCGAGTTGAGGATCATTGACTTAGGTTCTGTCAAACGTTGTTCTATCACTGGGTAGTTATAAAGGAAGAGTTCGGGTCGACTGAGAATCAAGTTGCGTGATGTGGATGACCAAGATGGGATTGTGCCCCTCTGGCTGGAGAGATATTCTCTAGGCCCCCTCAGAAGATATGATTCAGAAATCATGGCCATGCGCGACTCGGTTAAGTGTTAACCGAGGAAACCGGCTAAGAGTTAGTCGGATGAATCACTTATCTTGGATCGAGAAAGCGGGTCGAACTATTTAAGGGATGACGATCATTCGCCTATAGTTCGACAAGGTATATCGTGAGGCAAAAGGGACTTAGATGAAAGTCGCATTTGAAGGTATGTCGTCATGACTTTTGGTACTTGGGAGTCGACACGTTCTGCTAGGAGCTGCTACCGACTGATCGATCTCGAGTGAGACTCGGATCGGGTCCGAGTTACCATAACCCTGTCGGGTCACACACTTAAGAGCGGAGCAAGTTTGGGTTAGACCCAAACAGGAAATCGATTTGGGTTGGACCCAAATAGAGACATGGACTAAGTCAGCGAGTTGGACTCGAAGTGACTAATATAGGCCTTTTAGTGAATGGGCCACAAGTGAGTGGATCCCACTTTAACTCCCTATATAAGTTAGGGCACAGGTGCTTAGAGCACAAGGTTAGGTCACTCCATGTGTTGGAAACCCTAGCCCCAGTCTGTCTTGTCGCCGCCGTACCGGACCTAGCAGTCCAACACCGGTGCTCCTCCTCGTACGTGTGGATACCGGCGGAGGTGCTGTGCGATCAACACTTCGACGATCGTGGATCGGAATGGATCGAGAGGACTACACTCCAAACGACGTGCTTCATCTATTCCGCAACTGCATGTCTAGTTGTAATCCTCGTGGCCTTCTACCTGAGCTGGATCTTGGGATCACCGCGTAGGGAAAAAGTTTTGTTTATCTCCGCGGTGCCCAACAGTGGTATCAGAGCCATAGGTTCTAGTTTTAGGCTCGAGAACGCACATATGTGATATGCGGTTGGCGTTAGATTGGATATAATTATAGTTTTGGTGGTCGATCTATGAGATAGATCGGTTTTGTACGAGGTTGACTGGATCAACTGTACTCGGGGAATTGGATGATCCGGTTTCCATGATCATACTATAGAGGTCGTGGAATGACATACCCCTACCGGTCGGCTTCCACCATCAGGGTAGACTGTGACACGTAAATCCGGATGCAATGATCGAAGATCAAAGAGTTTGGTCGAATCGGAGTACGGGTCGGATTTGCGTAATATTGTTTTATCCGATGACGAAGTCCATGTTCGGAATATAGATGAGATCTGATTTTCCGGAAAAATCATCGGGCGATGCTCCTTCGATCCCCGCCCGCTATCCGGCTAGAGGGACCGCCGGTTTCACCCTGTCGTAGCGCCTTAGATGTCGTTACGAGTTTCACAATGCTGGTAGACATCGTATCCTTGCATAACTTGTTTTTGCAGGATAATGTTGTGAATGGTATGGCTTATGTGCATGAGATGTGTGTAATCCATATGTGATCTGTGTATCACGGTTTTTGTCAGCCGTCTGGAGCCTAGGTGCTGTCATCTTATTCTATAACGATATGCGTGTCGGGTTCTCTATGTAACTAGCTAGTGTAGCTGTTTGGAGAACCCGGATGGCATGCAAGTCGATATGCAAGTTGGCTACATGGTGTAATACAGCACGTGACAGGAGTTGGCACGAGTTGGATTACAGGATTTGTGGAGATGGAGATCTCCATGAAGAGAGCCATACCATTTCATATTATAATTGCTTTATTTTGTGTTAATGTTATGTCTCTGTTTTACCTCTATTAGATAGTTGGTAGAATTTAATCCCTCAAAGAAGGTCTAGTCGGCTGCCCCGCCAGTGTTGCACCATCACAAGTCGGCTCATAAAATTGAGGTGCTATCAATTCTTTTCGACTAGGTGGGTTCGAGTCGGACTCTTACAGCGGAAGCACTCGATAATCTAGACGGGTCTATCACAACGGTTGTAGGACTCGGGGAAAAGTCGGATGGGAGCCGGTGCATGTGATGTTACCCGTCCAACATGAGTCGTATGATATGCCATTGACAAGGAGTTGTCTACCTAGATCACTTGATGACTAGCGGTGATGCTAAAGCTCACTAGTCGACTTGCTTATTTAGGGTACTGAATCACTAAGTAACCGTTGGAGGGGTGTTGGTTCTAGTGGGAGCATAAATATTAAAGTGTTTAATGTGCTTGCTCTTTTATGGATACATGTCTTAAGTGTTTTTGCATTACTTTTCTATTGTAGATCAATGGCACCTAGCAGTCTTCCTCAGTTATCCAGTTTTGCTTTGAGAACTATCTTAGAGAAAGATAAGCTAAATGGAACCAACTTCGCTGCGATGGAAGTCGGCATGATGCAACTTCATTTACCTTCCAGATTCTTAATGGAGCTAAATAATTGTTATTATGTTCTAGTGCTTAGTCGAAACATCATTTCTGCCTCATGTTTGATGAGACAAGGCTGTGAGTCGAATATTAAGAATAATGGTTGTTCTTTATATCTGAATGATATTTTTCACGGCTTTGCACCCGTCCGGGGCAGGTTATTTATTTTGAATCTTGATGGTGAATCTATCTGTAATATAAATGTGAAAAGGTTGAAACCAAATAATCTGAATATGACTTATTTTTGCCATTGTCGGCCTGGTCATATAAGTTGGAAACGCATGAAGAAGCTCCATGATGATGGAATCCTAACTTCGTTCGACTTGGAGTCGTTCGGGACATGTGAATCATGCCTACTCGGCAAGATGACCAAGACACCTTTTGCAAAGAGTCGTGAAAGGGCGTCTGACTTATTAGGACTAGTACATAGTGATGTATGTGGACCGGTGAGCATGACATCCAGAGGTGGTTATGAGTACTTCATTACCTTCACTGATGATTTAAGTAGGTATGGATATATCTACTTGATGAATCATAAGTCGAAAGCCTTTGAAAAGTTCAAGGAATTCCAGAATGAGGAACATAATCAAATCGGCAAGAAAATAAAGTTTCTTCGGTCGGACCGAGGAGGTGAGTACATGAGCCATGAGTTTGATGACCATCTAAAGAGTTGTGGAATAGTTCCCCAGCTCACTCCTCCAAGAATGCCGCAGAGAAACGGTGTGTCGGAAAGGAGGAATCGGACCTTTTTGGACATGGTACGATCAATGATGAGTCAGATAGATCTGCCTTTATCATTTTGGGGTTATTGTCTAGAAACTACAGCGTTCACACTAAACAGAGTACCATCTAAGTCAGTAGAGAAGACACCGCATGAGATGTGGACTGGGAAGAAGCCGAGTTTGTCTTTTCTTAAGATTTGGGGTTGTGAAGCTTTTGTCAAGCAACTTCAGTCAGACAAGCTTACAGCCAAGTCGGATAAGTGTATCTTCATGGGGTATCTGAGGGAAACCTTGGGTTACTACTTCTACAACCAAGAAGAGGGCAAAGTGTTTGTCACTCGAAATGGTGTCTTCCTTGAGAAAGAGTTTCTCGGTAGGGGAGTCAGTGGGAGCATGGTGCAACTCAAAGAAATTCGAGAGGTACCGGCCAGTAGTGAGTCGGGAAAAGCCTTAGAGGTTGAGCCGGTCGTGGTACCTGGCCGGCAACTGCACCGACACTGCGAAGATCGGCCAGAGTGCGAAGTGTTTGTGATGTGTTGCTGTTGGACAGTGATGAGCTGGCAACTTATTCGGAAACGATGGTGGGATCTGATTCAGAGTCATGACTTGGGGCCATGATATCCGAGTTAAAGCCCATGGATGAAAATCAATTTTGGAACTTGGTTGATATGCCAGACGGTGCAAGACCCGTCGAGTGCAAATGGGTCTTTAAGAAGAAAACTGATATGGATGGAAATGTTTCTATCTATGAAGCATAGCTTGTCGCGAAGGGGTTCCGACGGGTTCAAGGAGTTGACTATGCTGAGGCTTTCTCTCCCGTGGTGATGCTTAAGTCAGTTCGGATCATGTTAGCAATAGTAGCCTATTTCGACTTTGAGATATGGCAGATGGATGTCAAGACGGCTTTCCTCAATGGAAATTTAACCGAGGATGTGTATATGATAAAGCCCGAGGGTTTTCTCAATCCGGCTAATGCTGACAAGGTATGCAAGCTTCAGAAATCCACTTATGGGTTGAAGCAAGCATCTCAGAGTTGGAATATTCGCTTTGAAGAGGTAGTCAAATTGTTTGGCTTCATCAAGAGTGATCATGATTCTTGTTTATACAAGAAGTTTAGTGGGAGCAAAGTAAACTTTCTGATCTTATATGTGGATGACATATTACTCATTGGAAATGATGTCCAGATGTTGCAAGAAACCAAGGAATCATTGGAAAAGAGTTTTTAGAGGAAAGACTTGGGTGAGGCGACTTACATACTAGGAATAAGATCTATAAAGATATATCAAGGCGGCTCATTGGATTGAGTCAGAGTACATATTTGGACAAAGTGTTGAACAAGTTCAACATGGAATTGTCTAAGAAGGGGTTCTTACGGATGTTCCATGGCGTGAAACTTAGCAAGACTCAATGTCCTTTGACAACTGATGAGCGAAGTCGGATTAGTGCGATTATGTATGCTTCTGCAATCGGATCCATTATGTACGCTATGATTTGTACTAGGCAAGATGTTTCCTATGCTCTAAGTGTTGTGACCAGGTACCAGGCTGACCATAGAGAAATCCACTAGGCAACGGCTAAAAATATCCTTAAGTACTTGAGAAGGACTACGGATATGTTCCTAGTTTATGGAGGTGAGGATGAACTCAGTGTAAAGGGTTACACATATGCAAGTTATCTTACTAACTCAGATGATTCTCGTTCACAATCCGGATATGTGTTTATGATAAACGGAGGCGTTGTGAGCTGGAAGAGTTCCAAGCAAGAGATGGTGTCTGCGTCTACAAGAGAGGCTGAGTATATTGCTGCCTCGGGGGCAGCAAAGGAAGTCGTCTAAATGAGGAATTTCCTCATGGATCTTGGTGTGGTTAAGGGCTCGTCCAATCCTTTAGACGTGTATCGTGACAACAATGGTGCTATTGCACAAGCCAAGGAACCTAGACAACACTATAAGAACAAACATGTACTCATGTGGTACCACCTGATTTGCCAGTTCGTGGATCAAGGTGATATGAAGTTATGCAAGGTACACACACATGCAAATGTTGCAGATTCGTTGACAAAGCCGCTACCACAACCTAAGCATGAGGCGCACCTAAGAGCTATGGGCATTAGATGCCTAGACATGTGATGTCGGATGATTGACTCTATAAGCTAGCTTCTAGTAGTGCGGGTAACACTACTTGGATTCCATCAAGACCTCGCTTACATAGTAAATTCATCACTAAACTTCGTGCTCGTGCGTTGGCTTCTTGCTCTCCACCGCGACAACGATGCTGATAACCCGGTTAGTTGCCACCATGTATACTAACATAGGCTCCATTGACTCTGGTGCTGCAAGTATTGGTGCGGAGGAGAGTATTATCTTCAACTCTTGCAGTGTTGCATCTATTTCGTCCGTCCATATGAATTTTTCCACCTTCTTGAGAACCTTGTAGAGCGGCATAGCCTTCTCTCCAAGTTGGCTGATCAACTGGCTTACTGCTGCAATGCAGCCTGTGAGCCTCTATATGTCTTTCAAGCATGTCGGGCGTTTGATTTCGAGGATGGCCTTGATCTTCTTTCGGGTTGACCTCAATTCCATGACGCGAAATGATGAAGCCCAACAATTTACCGGATGGCACCCCGAAGACACACTTCTTAGGGTTAAGCATCATGTTATACTTCCGAAGATTGTCAAAGGTTTCTTGCAAGTCAGCAATGAGATTATTTGATTTCTTTGACATCAACACGATGTCATCCATGTAAGTGTGTACATTGCGACCTATTTGGTCATGTAGGAAATGCTGCATTGTCTGCTGGTAGGTAGCACCAGCGTTTTTCAACCCAAAGGGCATCATGACATAGCAGTATGTGCCATAAGGTGTGATGAACGAAGTGGCCAATTGGTTCGACTTTCACATCTTGATCTGGTGGTACCCTTAGTATGCATCAAGAAAACACAAAAGTTCCAAGCCAGCCGTCGAGTCAATGACTTGGTCAATGTGTGGCAAATAAAACGGATCCTTCGGACATGCTTTGTTCAAGGCGGTGTAATCAACGCACATTCTTAATTCTTTGGCCCCCTTTTTGGTGACAAGTACAGAATTTGCCACCCACTTGGTGTGAATAACTTCTCGGATAAAACTAGCCTTAAGTAACCTAGCTAGCTCTTTGCCTATAGCCCGACATTTTTCATCACCGAAGTGTCATAGAGGTTGTTTCACTGGTTTTGCTTTAGGATCGATGTTTAGGCTGTGCTCGACAAGTTCTCTAGGTACACCCTTCATGTCAGCAGGTTGCTAGGTGAAGATGTCCCTATTCTCATGGAGGAACTCGACGAGCGCACCTTCCTATTTGGGATCCAGGTCCGTCCCAATGGAGGTGGTCTTGGAGGAATCTCCTTCAACAAGCTCCACCTGCTTGGTCTTGAGGGCGGCCTTGAATGCGGGTCTAGAGTCAAAAATCTGCTTCTTCGAAGTCGGCATCTCTATGGCATCGACCTGACACTAGATCTCCTGGAACTCTTCACCATAGAGGACCGCTTCGGCAAAGGTGGCTTTGCTCAGCTCGCACTTCCTTGCCTTTGTGAAGCTTCTGGTAATGGTGATGATGCCTTTTGGTCCGGGTATCTTGAGCTTGTTGTAAACGAAGCATGGCCTAGCGAGGAAGGAGTTGAAGATGCCGCGTCCAAGTATGACGTGGTACACGCTCTTGAAGGGCACCACTTCAAAGGTCATGCGCTCTTGGCAGTAATTGTTAACATCACCAAAGGCGATCGTAAGGGTGATGCAGTCAAGTGAATTAGCTTACCGGCTAGGAACGACGCCATGAAACACAGTGTTGCTCTTCCTTAGCTGACTTCCGTCAAGTTCATCTTGTGTAGTGTATCTAGGTACATTATGTTGATGCTGCTTCCACTGTCCACGAGGCACTTGGTGAACTCACTATCGTCGATCAAAGGGTTGATGACCATGGCATAATGGTTCTCTGTTGGGATGAGCTCTGGGTGATCTTCTCTGTCCCAAGTGATTGGAATCTCCGACCACATGACATGCTAGGGAACTAGGGGGAGGGTAGCCATCAGTATCCTCAGTGAGGTTTTCTGGGACCAGATGGTGGGAGTACCAAGGAAAGTGTGGTAGACTTTAGCATTCTTTTCAAAGGGGTTCTTGCCCTTGCCATCGCCCTTATCGGCAGGTTTAAGGTCTGATTCCTTGTCCATGTCATCTCTGTATTCTTCCCTTTTCCTTTTTCGCGGGGTCTGTTCTTCCGACTTTGCTTGTAGCCAGATTCAGGGTCTTCCTTGAGGTCGTTGACAAACTTGCATTTGCGGTTGGTGTGGGTGTCCTTGTCATTTGTGTCGAGGTGGACGAAACACGGCATATCACAGTACTCTTCATACATCTGGGGAACATGGGGCGCTGAGGGTGTAGGGTCACTCCGCTGCTATCCACGACTAGCCCCCCGGCCACGACCATGCTGTCCGCCATCGCCTCTGCTAGCAAACAACGTGGCGACCATGTCGGCTTATTTCTTCTCTTTTGGTGTATTCTTCCGCTTGTTGTTATTGTTCTTCTTGGCCTGGGTAGGGATGGCCAAGGTCGGCAACGAACCGTGAGTGTCATCATCAGAGGCAGCGAATTCTCTAGCCATGGCAATCATGGAGTTGAGGTCAAGCTTGTCGTTGTCCTACTTGGCGCTTCAGCGTATGTCGGAGCAATGTTTCCTTTTCCAGTCCATCGATGAAGGCAACCATAGTGGTTTGATCATGCACTCCCGCGCATGAATTTTTCATATCAAGCCAACATGAGAGGTAGGCACGAGAGGATTCGTCCTTTTCTTACACACACCGCTGTAGGTCACCGAAGGTGCATGGACGTTTGTACGTACCCTCAAAGTTCTTGGTGAACGCTTCATGCTTGTCCAACCAATTGCAGATTGATTTCTCCAGCAAGTCGTTGATGCATTGTCGGGCGGTGCTAGTGAGCATGAGTGGGAGGTACTTGACAGCGACATTGGGCTTTACCCCGACGATGTGAATCTCTTCGATGTAGTCCTGCAACCACATAGCTGGTCTGGCAGTGCCGTCATAGGGCTTGATAGTCTTGTCGACCCGGAGACCCTTGGGATAGGTTGTGGCCTGGATGACCAGTCCAAAACAATGTGGCCCCAAGTATGGGAGTTCTCGAGCCTCTTGAATCTTGTCAAGCCATAAACATGCATCTTATGGCTCTGGTTGGTCCCCCTTTCCACCATGGGGAGGAGAGTTGTGGTGCAATCCATGGGATCCGCTAGATCCTCCGCCATGGTGGCTACTGGGTGGCGACGGTGGCGACGGTGGGTTAGCCTTCTTGCTGCTCCCTCCATGCGAATCCTCACGCCTGTCATGTTTTCTTGTCGGACATGGTGCTTCCTTGTGGGATCTTCTCCTGTGTCCTTTGTTGCCACTGTGCTCTCCGTCATGTCGGGGTTGTTCCCCCTGGTCGCATATAACGCTACCAACCTGGGGGCACCTGGGAGGTGGCATGCTTGTACGGTTGCACGATTGTGGTTCCTCATGATGTCGGGACCGTGGGGTGGTGGTGAGCGACGAGGGTGAGCCTTGTCTCCATTGCCGAAGGACATTGGGATGGCGTCAGTCCTATTGCGTGCGTCCTCCGTCTTTGTTCCGTAGAGCCCGTGTGGGATCCATCATCACAGGGAGATCTTGGCCTTCGGTGGTTGTGCATTCTTGACTGGCAAAACTCTGGATTGGACTAGAGCCTTTGCGAGGTGGCCTTCTCCTGCTACTTGCAAGCTTTGGCTACATGGTTATAGACCTAAGAAACCGCTTCTGGCGATCTGTCCTGCTCAAGGAGGGTCTTGGCGATGACCATGTTTAGGGCGGGAGTTGACATTACTTTCCTTCCTCTGAATCTATGTATGGGGTGGCTTTTGCTGGTTTTGACGCTTCCCATCCTAACTTGCGCCTAACGTCGGGATCGCCAACGACATGAGTTGGTGCCTTATTTGCCTTGTGCTTGAGCAGCAACTGCTTGTACTCATCTTCCATTGCTCTTGCCGCCTTGATCGATTGTTGTTCCTTGGCCAGGTCCCTATCCAGTTGGGCGCCCTGTTCCGTGATGCACTTGGCCTCCTCGAGGATATCCGCGCACTTATCATCAAGCTCCATGATGTTCTGGATATGAGCAGTGGTTATCGGCTTGATGAGGAGTGGGCCCTACATCACCTTGTCGGCTGGGGTAACCAAGGAGTTGCCAGCTGCTGACGTGGATGATGGTGGCGGTATGTTTGTCGTGTTCGTAGCACTTGGTCTAGAGGTGAGTTCCTACGGCTGCAGCGGGGGAATGGCCGGAAGCGGCATGGCCTTAGCCGGACCCGTAGGATCGATGACTTTTTTGCCTTTTGCTACCGCAGCTCCTGCCTCTGCCACTGCTGGCGGAGATTTGCCAGCAACCTCGTTTTCCTGGTATTCTTCTATCACATTCCCGATGGCCACTAGTACCTGGCGAGAAGTGACAGCCTTCTCGGTGTGCTCCTCCCTCTCGATCTCCTTATCAATCTCCCTCATAGGAGCATCGTATTCCTCTGACTTAGCGTCAGAGCCGCTGCCATCCATGTTGATGTTGGCGTAGAGGGCGTCAAGTACTAAGTCAGAGTTGGCTCCGGTGTTTTTAATGGCGGAGCTAGAGGCAGACGATGCAAGGCCATTGTTGTTTCCTCCTCTAGTTGCGGCGGCGATGTCGGACTCAGCTTCCTTATTGGTGTCAGCGAAACTATTAACAGTTGTGATCATCTCATTGAGAGTGAGTGATACATTGCAAATGTATCTATAATTTTTGATGCTCCATGCTTGGTTTTATCCACTTTCTTGTGTTTTGTCCACACTTTGGAGTACTTTTCATATGATTTCTTGTACTAACCTATTAACAAGAGCCACAGTGCCAGCTGCCTGTTTTCTGCTGTTTTTGGTTCCAGGAAAGTCAGAAAATGAATATTCTCGGAATTGGACGGGACAAAAGCCAAAGTGCCTATTTTTCCAGAAGACTCACGGAGCCAGAATACGAGACGGAGGAGGGCCAAGGCCTAGCCACACCACCCCCAGGCGTGGGCTGGGCCTGGCCACGCCAGGGCATGGTGTGGTGGCCCCAGGCACCCCCTCGGTCTCCCTCTTCGCCTATAAGAATCCTTCTGACCTAAAAACTACGGGGGGTTCGACGTTTTTCCACGAAAAGTTCCGCTACGCAGCCGCCACCGAAGGGGAGATTCGAGGGACAAAAAGTCTCTGTTCCGGCACCCTGCTGGGACGGGGAAGTGCCCCCGGAGCCATCTCCATCGATCTTCACCATCATCTCCATCGACCATCCATGTTTCCCCATCTATGAGTGAGTAATCCCCCGCTGTAGGCCATGGGGATGGTAGGGATTGTATGAGATCGTTCATGTAATCGCATCAGATTGTTAGGGCATGGTGCCTAGTATCTTTTATTAGTGCTTTATGACTTTGTTGCGGCTTAATGTGCTTAATGCTTGTCACTAGGGCCCGAGTGCCATGATTTCAGATCTGAATATGTTATTGATTCATTATGATAGTATTGTTTTTGGTCTTATCTGCAAGTTGTATACACACGTTGTTGTCCGGAACCTATGGCCCCGAAGTGACAGAAATCGGGATAACCGGAAGGGAAAGGATTTGATGTGAGGATCACATGTGTTCACGGAGTGTTAATGCTTTGCTCCGGTGCTCTATTAAAAGGAGCACCTTAATTGCCAGTAGTTCCCTAGAGGCCCCGCTGCAAATGGGCTGGTAGGACAAAAGATGTTGTGCAAGTTCTCATTGCGAGCACGTATGACTATATATGGAACACATGCCTAGGATTGTCTAGTACTTGGATGCTTTATCTTATTTATCTGCAATTGCCCTATGTTCTGATTGCTATGTGAATTGTCTTGTCCATGCAACGCCTGTCCATCCATCCCTATGCCTACCGCACTCGAATCCCACTATTTACTGCTTTTGTTACTACTGTCTTTGCTTTGCTACTGCTGTTACTTTACTATTCCTACTACAAAACTGTTGCTACTGATAAACTGTTGTGAGCAAGATTGTTTCCAGGTGCAGCTGAATTGACAACTCAGTTGTTAAGGCTTATAAATATTCTTTGGCTCCCCTTGTGTCGAATCAATAAATTGGGTTTCACTTCCCTCGAAAATACTGCGATACACCCCCTATACTTGTGGGTCATCAAGACTATTTTCTGGCGCCATTGCCAGGGAGCATAGCTTTATTTATCAAGTTCACTTGGATTCACTATTGTTCAAGCTAAGTTTATCTTTCTCCTTGTTTGCTTGTTTCTTTATCAAAAATGCAAAAAAAATAGTTCCTACTCTAGTTGTTATTTTCGTTGGTCTGTTATTGTCTTGCTTTATCATGCTTGTTGTCAATGGTTGGTTTCTTTGAAACTGAAGCTTATTGGCAAGGTGGGTTCACGGAAGATCAAAAATATTATTATAAGGAACACCGCTTGTCACAAAAAGGGAAACACTTACGGGAACAAATTGATAGATTGTATACCATTGCTAGAAATGTGTGCTCTACTTATAATGTTACTTATTGCTGTGATGAATCTCGTTGCAGAAAGATGTATAAACACCTCCCTTTTCAATGTGATTATAATGATAATGATACCATATCTTCCTATGCTAAAGGAATTTATGACTTTTATGATGCGGAACAAATTGAAGAATTTATTGCTTGGAAGGGTGCTTTTGAACTTGCTAGTTTGCTTGAAAATATTGATGATTTACCTTACAAATATGAGGTTTATGGTATACTTAAATTTTGCTTTGATAATTACAGGGATGAAAATGGCTATATTCTTGAATATTTTAATAGATGCTCTCCACAAATGGAAGAGACTAATGCCTTGCAGGATCCTATGGAAGAAGAATTCGATGAACCTGAAATCTCATTAGATGAAAAAGAAGAGGAGAGTGATGAACAAAAGGAGGAAGGATGGATTAGCTACCCATGCCTACCTTCTAATGAGAGTAACTCTTTATCCCTTACATTATTTGATTGTCCTCCATGCTTACTAAAGGAGGATGAATGTTATGTTCCTGAGGATTCTTTTGAAAGTGTTTATAATAAAGCTCTAGTGCTTATAGATCATGAAAAGCATGCTTTATGTGATAGTTATATTGTTGAGTTTATTCATGAGGCTACTGAAAACTATTATGAGAGAGGAAAATATGGTTGTAGAAGTTTTCATGGTATTGAAACACCTCTCTATGTGCTGAAAGTTTTGAAGTTACTCTTGTTTTATCTTCCTATGCTTGTCACTTTGTTATTTGCTTACACGATTCCTATGCATAGGAAGTGGGTTAGACTTAAATGTGTTTTGAATTTGATCCTTGATGCTCTCTTTTACTTCAACTCATATTCCTTATGAGAGCATTCTCTCAAACCTTTATGCCTAAAGATGATAATATGTCTATTATTCTTGGGAGACCTTTTCTTAAATATTGCAGGAGCTGTTATTAATTGTAATCAATGGAAGGTGACCTTCAATGTTAATGACAAGGAACACATTGTCTATTTCCTCAAGAAGATTGAAAGGACTTATGGTTTGAATTCAATTGAACATGTTGATGGCATTCAAGTTGGAGAAATATATTGTCCCATACCAAGAGAAAAAATTGAAACTATTATGATTGGGACCATTGTTATCAAGGTTGAGGTAACATAATCATTAGTGGAATACAAAGTTTTGTCTCATATGTAATTGTTTTGGTAACAAGACTTGATCAACCTTGTTAACAAAAGGTGTCGTGGTGGTGTCATGGCAGATGCCATGGATAGGCTAAAGGTGGGGACTAATACACGCTAGGGGAATCCAGGGAGGGATAGTGAAGTGATTCTCCACACAGTTGTTTGTATAGCTCTGTTACCAAGATTACAAGTGCTCCTAGAGCTGTATTGGCGAGAGGAGGAAGAAGGAGCTCTCTTACTCTTACCCACAGATCACACCTAAAACCCTAGCTAAAACGGAATAGCAGAAAAACCAACCCCCTTCTACTGAAACCCTAGCCCCTCTTTTATAGAGGGAGCTCGGTCTCTGCCTAGGGCATACGTGGAAGCATATTCCTAAGAATATGCTTCCCCCCAACGTAGTAAGCCGACCGGGGTGCTTTTCCCCCGTGTCACACATGCTTTGGCTACGTGAGCCTCTGTGGCGCCCGCGTCAGCCGACATGGGCGTCGTCACCCTTGTCGGCCACGCCCCGGTGGTCCTGTCCTTGCTTGCTTCGCTCAGGTAGTGCGTATCGGGGCTTCTTTTGACCAGCGAGATTCCTTCCTTCTCCTAGAAGCCAGACATGGCCCGGATCATAGTTGATCTTGCCACACCTATTCCTGCATATAAGTAAAACATGCACTTCCGACTTACTGCTTAAGTCAGTTGAGACTTAGTTAGGCGAACGCCCCCTGGTTCGGGTTACCCCGTGATTCGGCCTGCCTTGAGGTGACCCGGCCAGCATCTGCTTTGACCTTGCCGAACCTCGGCTAACTCGGCCTTTATACCCCGGCGTGACCCTACCCGGGGGTATCCCCCCAACATTAGTCCCCGAAGCTGGTGCGGTCTTAGCTGCCTTGGCCGCTAAGGCCACATCAGGTTCCATTTCGAGCTCCGGTCGATATTGCCGAGTTACCTCTTTACCTTGGATTATATGGATTTACGTTCCCTTCGCACATTCCAAGTTTTCACTTGTCGGCCGGGTTACCACAGTTCCATCCGGGTCTTGTTTCCTTCTCTCGTACGCCAACCCATGTGAAGGGTAATCATTATGTTGTCTTATTTTAAGGGCCTACACAGTAACCGCCGCAGTAATTGTCAGTTATCACTGTGCGCGGGTCACGTCATGCCCGCCTCCTCGTTTATCGCATCACAGTGTCATGTCATGGGATCATCTCTGCTCTGTGGCCCTCCGTGTGGCTCCCCACTGATTGGTCCGGGCAGGTGATACACGGCCACTGCGTGTGGCCGATCCGCAGGATGCGATCCCACTCAGCCCTTGAGGGAGTGGTTAAATAGCGGAGGGGCGCATCCCTTAGGATTTTTCTCCTTCCGCGCCCCTCTGCCCGTTGCTCTTCTCTTTCGTCTTCCTCGCAACCGCGCCGCCGCCAGTGCTCCAAATTGCAGCGTCGCCGCCGCGCTTTCCCTCACACTTCCGCACCGTAGCCTCCGCCACGCAACTTTCTCGCCACGGGTCCTCGCCAATCCAGGCCTCTGCCCCCTGCCACCGCTAGCGCCAGCGAGGGCAGCGAAGACCTGATGACGGAAGAGGAGCTCATCGTCGATGAGCAGGAGATGGAGGAGGACGCCGCGGCGGCAGACCACGGTGCGTGGGCCGGGTCCTGGGTCTGCGAAGACGACCTGGACTGGCTCTACCACACCAGGCGCATCCCCGCCGGCGTTGCGGCTCGCCTAGCCTCCTCCGAATTGGCCCCCTCACCCAATCCTGGTGAATACGTCGTGTTCCTGTCCCACTTCCAACGGGGCTTCGGGTTGCCGGTGAGTGATTTTTTCCGGGACTGGCTTAGTACCTACCAACTCTAGCCGCACCATCTTCCAGCCAACGCCATCACTTCTCTTTCTGCCTTTGCTTCTACGATTGAAGGCTACGCCGGACTGTGGCCCACGAAGGAGCTATGGATCCGGTTTTTCGGCCTTTTTCGCAACGTCATCCCAAACATCCACACCGATCCAGAGGACAAGCAGCTCACTCAATTCGGAGTGGCTTCCATCTCACCCTGGAGGTTTTCCGTTTTCCCTCGGGTCACCGGGTTAGAGTCCTGCAAAGGGTGGGCCCGGACTTTCTTTTACGTCCGGAACACAGGCACCGAAGACTTAATCCGGCTGCTCCCCTATACTCCGGGTCCACCTAACCCGGATCTGTGGGACGCCATTCCCAAGAAGCCCACGGCCTTGGCTAACCAGGTCAACAAAAGGTTCGCGGAGTTGAAGTAGCTCGGGCTACGCAACGAGGATGCTATGATCACTTTCGTGCGTAACCGAATTTCCCCCCTCCAGAAGCGCACCCACAAGGTGTGCCACATGAGCTTTGGCCGCGATCCCAACCGGACCTCATCCTTCGAGCTGAGCAACACGGAGATATATCGCCGGGTTAAGGCTCTCTTCACCACCCACAAGGACTTCTCCTCCGAGTGGACTTGGGGGATTGAGCATTATTGCCGCGATAGGCTTCCTCCTGCGGTAAGCTTCATGTTGCAAACTTACCCCGGACTAATTACATGTCAGTTATTGTTGTATTTTTGACTCTTTTGTTCATCCCTTTCCTTAGCAATTTCTTCAGCAGACCCTCCAGGACGGCACTGTTTCGACCCTTAAGTGGGCGCCGGATCGGGAGACTCCGGATGAGGAAGAGCCGGACCAGGAGATGTTCCTCCCGATGACCGACGCCACGAAATGACCCACGGGTAAATCCTCTTCTATTAGAGATTGGCCCGATGATGAAGATGACTCGGATGTCGAGGTGATTGAACCTGTTGAGGCTGTCCCCCTTTCTTTTGCTTTTCCGGCATCAGCTCACCCCGGTGGTCACATCCACGAGGATCCTCCCCTCGCTACGGGGGAACCCGTTCAGGTGGCACCGAAGAAGAAGCGCGGGGCTGCTCCAAGTTCTTCCTCCGGACCTTCCCAGCCCGCTAAAAGGCGAAAGAAGTCCGGGGACAAGACTGCCTCCAAGCCAGCAGGCAAGGCCCCAGCACAAAGGGCTCGGAAACCTAAGGAGGCCCAAACCTCGGATGCATAAGTCATTCTTCCTTCTATAACTTGCTCTTCCTTACATCGTTGTAATTTCTCTTCTGACATTATTTGATTTTGCAGGGCTCCGGTGGAGGTCCCTCAAAGTGGATCTAGCATCTCTTCACCTCTCCGACCTAGCCCTATTCCCCGTCGCGACGACGAGTCACGTCCGTTGAGCCCTATTCCAGAGAGTTCTGCGGCCGCTCCGGGTTCTGCTCCACCTCGGTAAGAGGAGGGTAACCTTGGAGCGGGGGAGACCAGCCCAGCCGAGGCGACGGCATCCACCACTTCGGCATCGCCGCAACCAGCAGCCACTGAAGTTACCTCGGCTCCAACACTAGTACCAACAACTAGACCAGCACCAATACCGACTCTGGCATCAACACCAACTCCGGCTGCAAAAACATCAGTTGTGGCACCAAGTCCAGTAACAAGAGCACCAGCGCCTAGCTCCTCTGCCTCGTCCGAGTCTTCTCAACCTCGGCGAGGAACTACCCCGGCAGCTTCTAAGGGGAAATCCGCTGTGACGACTCCCTCTTCCCAGCAAGCCAAGGGCAAGAAGGCTCCGGACGCTGCCAAGCCTACATTCGTCGAGGCTGGGCAGCGTACCCTCGCATAAATGCTTCCCAAAAAAGCTCCAGCAGCGAAGGACGCCCCTGCCGAGCCAACTGATGCACAGCAGATGGTTCTGCACACCAGCCCAGCCCTTGCCCTGATTGAAAGGAAAGAAGCGCACGCGAAGGGCTTGGTGGCACCCCATATGCCCTCCGGTGAACGGTACCCTCCGAGCCTGATTGAATTTGTCATGAATTGGAATAAGGCAGAGGTAGTTCAAGACGCTAATCTCCCGGAGAAGTTTGGCCCCGCCGAGTTTTCCGCCCAGATGAACACAGTGGCAAAGGCAATTAACCTCGCTAGGCGGATGATGGAGGTACATCGCTTTCCCCTTACATGTTGTAGATAATAACCATTAGTCCCCGAGCCTCCGGGGGAGTAACTTGTTACTCGGCCGGATGCTCTTTAGAAAACTAACATAGCTCCATGAGAACTTCGAATATGCACACACCTAGAGCCGGGTTAAGTTCCACTTGGCCCGGATTTTAGTACACTTCGAATATGCACACACCTAGAGCCGGGTTAAGTTCCACTTGGCCCGGATTTTAGTACACTTCGAATATGCACACACCTAGAGCCGGGTTAAGTTCCACTTGGCCCGGATTTTAGTACACTTCGAATATGCACACACCTAGAACCGGGTTAAGTTCCACTTGGCCCGGATTTTCGTACACTTCGAATATGCACACACCTAGAGCCGGTTTAAGTTCCACTTGGCCTGGTGACGAGGGTTTAACTCATCAATGCCCATTATTATGGACTTGGGTTTTGGAGAAGGAGGGAAACGCTGGAAGTCTCGATCGGCTAACAAACAAGCACACATGGACGCAAGGTTTACCCAGGTTCAGGCCTCGTAGAGGACCCTACTCCTGCTTGTCTGCTCTTGATTGATGATGATCCGAAGGATTACAATGTCGCCGATGGCGGTGTATGCGCAGATTGGATCTGGCGTATGGGAGATCGTAGATCTATCTATTGGGGGAGTCGCGATGTCTAGATCTATTGTGGCGTAGCGCGTCTTAGGTCGTGTCCTCCTCGTTGGACCCTCCTAGCCTTTATATATGGGGAGGCTAGGTCTCAGGTACCAATACGAGTTGGTTACAAGTTAGATTACAACTCTAGTCTTGAGCTTTCCTTGTCTTGTGCGTTTGGGAGTCCGTGTCCATATGGGCTTCATACCAGTCGAACCGTCATAGGCGTCATGGACCTTGGCAATTTGTCGAGTGCGCCTTCCCTCGAGCCGCACCAGGTAGGCTGTAGTTGAGTGCCTATTGGGCATACCCATGTCACCCGGATTTTAGTACATTTCGAATATGCACACACCTAGAGCCGGGTTAAGTTCCACTTGGCCCGGATTTTAGTACACTTCGAATATGCACCAAGCTGACTTAAGTTTCTGTATCCCTTTCAGGTGACCACCAATCGCCGGAGTGCTGAATTCCAACGCTTGCTGGATACCCACAAGATGCTACGCGCAAAGCAGGCTGCACTTATCGCGGAATATGAGAAAAGGGGTAAATTTCTTCCTTATCACTTCTTCATTTTTCTTCATCTTCCTTTGCCGAACTAATCTCATCCTTCGGTTTCCGCAGCTGGGGTGGAGGCTGAGAACATTATTATCCGGAAAAATCTGGACCAGATCAAGGGTAAGTCTTTTCTGTCCGACCTTGCCATGCTTTCCCCTTCCTTTTCTCCTTGGCTCGGCAAACATTCATACCTCGGCTCTGCCGGGCCAACACACTATTTCAGCATCGCTTAAAGATAGTGTGCCCGTGCCTGATATGATGCTGCATTTTCTCGAACAAGCAGGGCAGCACCAAGCCGAGCTTAAGAAGAAAGATGACGAGCTCGCCCTCCTCCGGACCAAGGACGATGAGATTGCCAGGCTCAAGGCTGAGATGGAGAAGATGAAGGCCCAGCACCAATCCGAACTTCAAAAGGCTGGTCAGAATTACATAGAAGAGCGCGAGCGCCTCAACCTCCAGATCGCCAAGGACCAGGATCTTCTCAAGGAGTCCGGCATCCAGCTTGGGTCGGTGAACGCTGAGCTCGAGCAGCTTCGGAAAAGACGTGATGACTGCACCAAGGAGTTAACCCGGATCCTCGGTCATATATCACGTAAGTTCCTTTCCCTTTTCCGACCTACTTCTCCAAGTTACTTCATATGTCTTTTCTTGATCCTCCTGCTGTGCCTCGTTTCCAGGCAAATTTCTAGAAGGCACTCCTATTGCGAGCGCAGCAGTTGCCAACTTCCGCCGACAAATGGGTACTCCGGCCGCTCCTGATGGTGAAGGGATTCCTTATGACCTGGAGGACTTGTTGGTCAGCTTGTCATCTCGCGTGGAGCTCATCAAAAATTACGACAAGGACATCCTCGGCGCTGTAGCTCGCATCTTCAACACATTCTGGCCCGGCGAAGAAGCCCCGGAGACCACCGCACTTCTCATTGAGAAGTTAATGGAAACCGAGACTCAGCTTGACCTCTAGAGAGAGTCCGTTGGACGTGCCGCAGCTGACACTATTCTTCACCACATACTCACGTGGTATGAGAAGATCGATCTCAACCTCCTGACATGTCTGCGCACAGGATCCAGATGGACCAATGACCCGGAGTGGGTAGCTCGGCGCCAGGCTTGCGCCCATAGCCTCATCGAATACGCTTCCATTCATGAATGGGTTGAGGGACCGAGCTTCCTGGAAGCCGCTTCGGACGAAGAGGTTGAGAATGATGAGGATAGCTCGGACGATGAAGGAGAAGATGACGCCTCGGATATTGAAGGCGGTGAAGATGATGCCGAACTTCCTCCTGCTGCTCCTTGAGCGAAAAAAAACTCGAAAATTTATCAAATCCCCGGTATGCCGGGTGGAGTTGTTTTCCAAACACATGTGATATTTTGCTACTAAGTTCTTATGCCGGATTAACTTGGGCGTAGTCCCCGAGTTTCTTTTTCTTGTTCATCCAATCTCTTGGCTCGGTTCGTGTCTACCTTGATTCGG
The DNA here is from genome assembly GCA_910589775.1 of Avena eriantha. Taxonomy (NCBI): domain Eukaryota; kingdom Viridiplantae; phylum Streptophyta; class Magnoliopsida; order Poales; family Poaceae; genus Avena; species Avena eriantha. The sequence continues at coordinate 166,229,790 of OU342746.1, read as the reverse complement.
TTTTACGACTTACGAATCCGAGCTTCAAAAATTGTCTTAACAATACTGGGAAACTTTTAGACTTAGCTCAAAAATAAAACTGCATAATAACTTGAAAATAAATACAGGGTTAGTCCGAAAAACAAACGTTGGCTCGTATAAATTCTTTTCCTTAGTCGTTTTTCATGTGCTACGCAATTTCAAACTTGTTCTCTTGCTTTCCATGAAGCTAATTCTTGTTGGACAATAGCAAGTCGAAGAGCTGGGTTCTTGGTGCTCACACATTACTAATCCGAGTTAAGTAGAATAACTTATTCCAGCTGACACACAAAAACAACAAACATTATTAAGGCAGTCCTCGAGTTACTGCTCGAGGTGCCAACATTTCATTCATAAGTTCATTGCCGATATACATACCGACATATGAGATGACTCGGATACATGCACTTCTTAGCTAAGTGTAGAAAAGACGAAGTAGAGCTATATTCCATGGTCGCTTAGATTCCTCGCCGGACCTGTCCGCCTTGTTCTTTTCCTGTGGCTTTGCATCTATAAGATAATAAGAATCATTGTGCAATGCCCTGCTTACGACGAATGGCCCTTCCCATGTGGGGGATAATTTATGCATGCCAGTAGTACGTTGTACCAACCGGAGCACCAGATCGCCTTCCTGAAAGACTCGGGGGCACACTTTCCGGCTATGATAGCGTCGGAGATTTTGCTGATATATGGTGGATCTGGACAGTGCCAGTTCTCTCGCTTCTTCCAGCAGATCAACATCATTTTGCTGGGCTTCTTGCATTTCGGCTTCTGTGTATTGGGTGACCCTAGGCGAATCATGCTCTATGTCGGCTGGTAATACAGCTTCTGCCCCATATACCAGAAAAACCGCCGTATAGCCTGTTGATCGATTCGGAGTTGTTCTTAAACTCCACAGTACAGCTGGTAGTTCTTCTATCCAGCACCCCGCTGATCTTTGCAGCGGCTCAATGAGCCGGGGTTTTATCCCGGATAATACTAATCCGTTGGATCTTTCCACTTGTCCGTTCGATGCGGGGTGGGCTACCGAGGCTACGTCCAGCCGGATCTTCTTATCCTGGCAGAAACGCGCAAATGCTCCTTCCGCAAAATTTGTGCCATTATCAGTTATGATACTGTGAGGATAACCGTACCTTAAGATGATATCTTTGAGAAACATTACGGCCGTAGCTCCATCATATTTTCTTATAGGCTTTACCTCAATCCACTTCGTAAACTTGTCCACCATTACCAGAATGTGAGTCATATTTCCCCTTGCTGGTTTGAACGGGCCAACCATATCCAAGCACCATACGGCAAATGGCCAAGTAATTGGTATGGTCTTGAGTTCCGACATTGGCATATGTGTCTTGGTAGCATACCTCTGACAACCATTACATTTTCTCACCGGATCTTCCGCTTGCTCTAAGGCATTTGGCCAGTAGAATCCGTGCCGGAAAGCTTTTGCTACCAAGGCTCGGGATGAGGCATGATGCCCGCATTCCCCCTGATGTATATCTCGGAGGATGTCAAGCCCTTCTTCCGGGTCAACACATCGCTGGAGGACATTGGTCACACTCCTTTTGTACAGTTCGGAATTAATTATCGTGTACGCCTTTGCCCTCCTTTGTGTTTGCCTGGACATCACTTCCTCAGTGGGTAACGTTCCATCTTTCTGGAACTGAAATATAGGTAGTGCCCAAGCTGGTATTGCTCGCACAGGGAACACATCCTCATCCATCTCCATCTGATCCACCGACATAACTTCAACTGGATCACGCTGAGCAGTCCTCGGGTCTTGTGAAGTAGTCCCCGGGTTTCGCGCACCACTTACCATGTCAACGTCCATGGGCACAGCTCCGGATTCCGTGTCCTCCGGGACATAGATCGAGTCGGTTTCTGGGGAGGGCCTGATGGATGGTTTCCTGAGGTGCTCTAATGCTACACCCGGTGGAATTGTTTGTCGGGTTGACCCGAGCTTTGACAGCATGTCGGCAGCCTCATTTTCCACCCGGGGTACATGGTGAAATTCGCATCCCTCAAAGTAACCAAATATCTTCTGCACATGAAATCTATATAGTGCCATGTTTGGATCAAGGGCGTCCCACACTCCCGACACTTGCTGCACCACCAAATCCGAGTCGCCAAAGCATATGATCCGACGTATCCCAATCTCTTTTGCTACCTTGAGCCCATGCACAAGTGCTTCATACTCAGCGACATTATTTGTGGCATCCCAATTGTCTAACAATTGCAATGCTACTAGCCTAGTCTATATATATGCTACTTCCTACATATAATTGTTGCATCATAATTATATCAGGCTCATGTCATCATGCCACCTTGCATTTGAGCATCATATAAAACCCTTTTTCTGTGGTTCTTCTCTCATATGCATTATTAATTGTATTTGCCTCTTGATATTGTATTTGGTTAGTGATATATTGTTTAATGCCCAAGTTGAGTTGGGGGCATATGTTTTATTCCACTCCTCCATTTTCTTTGTCACCACCTTATAATTCCACCATCCTATTAACCATGAGCTTGTATTTCTTTTTCTTTTGATATTTATTCTAGCTCATGTGGGTTGGGATGGATTTAATCCTAACTTCTTTTTGCTTGGCCTTTATTCCACTTTATGGGAATGCATAAGAATAATGCCATGATATTATTATTGTTTTCACAAAAGAAAACATGGCATTAATTATTTTTGCATGGGCCATGCAAGAGTACCACCACCTATAGCCATTTGCTTTTCTCTTGGTTTAAGTGGTTCTTTTTTTATGGGACCATCTCCATCTCCTACCACCATCCCCATCATCTCTTCAACACCATTATTTTTCTTCATGCATGATCATATGAGGAACTATCCACTTTTCTTTTCTTTTCTCCTTACACTTGCCCAAGTCATGATCATGCCTCTTTTAATCCCTACACTCCCACACCCTTCATCTTGACTTGATCTTTAAGCTTGTGTTCAAAACCTAAAAATTCTAAATACAAAACTCTAACACCTCTCCATTTTCTTTCTAACCCTAGTTCTAAGCTAAACTCTAAAACCTACTCTACCCTAACACTCACCTCTCTCTCTTCTCCATATCTCTCTACCAGGCTGGCCCACCCCACTAGCTCTCTCTCTCTACTTCTTGCCGAGGCTACCCTCCATGCCCTTCTAAATCCCTAACCCGAGCCACCCTCCCTAATATGCCCTAGCTAAACCCGGGCTACCCCTCTCTCCTTTGAGCATGACCCACCAGCTCCATCGCATGCCCCTCCCCTGGTCCCCTCTCTCCCTCTCTTAGCAAAAACAACAAGAGAGAGAGGAGAAGAAGTCACCCGAGGCCTTTTCTCTACCTTGCCAACAAGCTACCATCCTCCCATGTGCTCTCCCCTCCCATCCTCATCTTTTTCACCGACCCCAGATCGAGATCCACCTCGCCAGGCTCCCTCTCCCTCCTCCTCCTTCGGCCAACCACCCAAGGCAAGGCCACGCCCAAAAACCCTAAACCTAGCTCGGTCTACCACCTCCCTCGTCGACCCGGTGAGTTGCAGCACGTCCGGGCCTACCAGGACCTCCCTCTACCGCCTCTGCCTCACCCTGCACCGGCCACGCCTCGCCGGAGTCCTCCGTAGCTCCCCGGACACGCCGCAGCCACCTGGATCAGAAGCTCGCAGAACCCCTGCCTCTGCTCCGAACCGATCCACCCCTCGTGCCAGCGACGTCACGGGCGACCCCCTGGTGAGCCTCTCAATCTCCTAGACAAGTCCGTCCTCCTCCTAGCGGCCTAGCCTCGCCGGACGTTCCGTCGAGCGGGCTCCGTGCGCCGTCGCCGCGCTGTCCATCGTGTCTGCAACAGCAACGCAGCATCCGACCGCCTCTGTTCCTCACCCTGCCCCGCGCGCTATAGATCGCCTCCGTGCGAGTTCGCTGAACGAAAGATGTAGCCCGTTGTCCCCTCTTCGTTTTTCATTTTTGGGGCGACGCGTTTCGTCCAGCGGATGCGTCGCCACCGTCGCTGGAAGACGGCCAGATCTGCCGCCGTCAGAGCCTTGCCCGTCAGCGCGCAGCAGGAGCCGATGTCCTTTTTGCACTTGGCCCCTGCCCTTTTTCCCGCCTAAACCCGCAGTCCCAGGAGCCCCACCTGTCAGCCCCGGTGCATTCTTGCAAGAAAACCCCCGCGGTCTGGAGATTCTTCGCCCGCGCTACCCTGGATCACCCACGTGTCAGCCGCCCGCTGGCCGCACGCGCGCTGTGGCCCAGTCGCCCAGAGGCCCACCTGTCACTCTCTGTGGCTAGACACCCCCACGGTGAGAAAAGCCAGGCAGACCCGCTGCGCCCAACTGCTGCTGAGTCAGCGCATGGCCCACTCGTCATTGTCTGCGTCTGGCTCTGCCTATGTGTAAAAAAGTCTGGCCACTTCTCTGTTTAATAAAACAAATCCAAAATTGTTTTAAATTCAAATTCAAATCAAATTTTAAACAACTTTTGAATTATAAATCCAAATAATATATGTTTTGGAATCAGAAAAATGTGAGGAATTCAAATATGCCCTTCAAAATATTATTTGAGCACTTTAAAATTTCGAGATGATTAAAATTACAATAAAAGGCCCTTTTCTTAATAAATTAATAACTTTAATTCTATAAGTCCAAATTTGACAAATAATATGTCTAAATCGATCAGCGCGACGAGCTCGTTCTATCTATGCATTCTGTGTTCTGAATTGAAGCATGCATCATGTCATTATTAAAAATCTGAACTGCTTATGGCAATAAAACTTGACTAAACAAATAATGAATTGCTTTAATCTTGTACCCCACATCTCACCATGCCATGTTACTTTAATGCCATGTAAATTGTGCATCATTCACCGTGGCATGCTTGTTTGCTTGACGCATTTTAATTCATATGCTTGTGCACTTTATTTATGTTGGCCCTTGTTTGTTTGGTTCTTCTTCGAATAGACGCCCAGCAGGAGAATTACCAGGAATCATAGGAGTTCTACCCAGATCCATCTCTCGCTTCAACTGCGCTGCCAGGCAAGCACTACCACATGCTTCCATACATATAGTACCTATTGCCTCTATCTTATTCTTGCATCATTGAGTCACGATTGCATTAAATTGAATCCCAAGTACTACATAGCCTTTACTTTTAAACCCCACCGAAGCTTGTTCCTCCATCCCATGAGCCATTACTACAGGAGTTGTTTGAGCCATGCGAGTCGTAGAAAAGCATGTGTAGGGTATGTGAGTGTCTGATGAATAACGAGGTACCTAAACAACATAACCTGAGTAGTAATGGGATAACTAATGAAAGAGGCACTGGTGAGCAATATCTGCTATTTGGTTTTTCATGCTCACTTGTGTCCCGTAGGACCCCGAGTACTTGATTCATGTTCCTTGTTTATTCGCACTATCCACATCCGGGAGGCCTTATGGACCCCCCTGAGCCAGAGCTTGATTCATTCTTATTTCTCGGGGCCACAAAGTAGTTTGGGGCTTTATTACTATCCTGTACTTATGCCATGTTACTGCTTTATTTAAGATTGTGCGAGGAGCACCTATACTGTTTTGGATCGCGCCACGTTTTCGCGGTATCGACAAGCCCAGTCACATTTTCGGGTTCCCAGTCGTTTACAGCCGTCGTCGCAAACCCTGGGTCCGTCTCGGAGCCGGCCAACTTCGTTGCGGGTAGCTTAGTGGGGTGGCCCCCTGAAATATTTCTGAATCCTGTGATCGCTTTGTCGTGAATGCCTCGTTGGGTTTTGAGTTGGTTTTTCCGAGGTTGATCGAGTGTGTGTTGCTATTCGCGCACCCCTGCAAGGTAAATCTTTCTGAAAGCCGTGTCCACGGTTATGGACGACTTGGAGCATAGTTTCTCGATCATAGACAAGCATAACTAAAGTACCGCTTTTAATTTGACTAAGTACTTGACTAGTAAATAGTGCAATACTCATGGAAAGGTTAATAAAACTGCCAACGGATGATGGGGGTTGTTCGTCCGCTTCCTCGTTGGTAAGCGAGGAGGAGGATGGATCTATTATTTATACTGCTATAACTCTTGTTCTTAATTAACGGACATCCGTCTATCATTGGTTAGGCAGATGGTTAGCGAGTATCTATAGATTTGTTAGTTATTATCTTTTGCTGCAATTGCGTCACCCCAGGTTGTGTCCCCTTTAGAGGCATAAAGACTTGCTGAGTACCCCTAGGGTCTCACACGATAAATTGTTTGATTCAGATGAACAGGTGTACTCGCAAGATGGATACTGGGTGGAGGAGACAGATGATGTTGGCAACGATCATTCGGTGTAGAGATTCCGGGAACGGGGATCCGTGAGATCTGTGGGCTGGATGTGATTATTTACGTGGCATCTTATACCGATTTGCTTCTTATCCGTACTCGGATCTTGTTTTCCGCTTCCGCCTGATACTCTGATGAGGAGCTATCCTAAATTATTATCTCTATCTAGGATATTTGAATCTTGCCGTATGGCGTTGCAATATTTCTATTTCTTTTAGATGGAATGGCTCTGAGACTGTTGTATGTGGCTTGCATACATACTCATTTGTGTATGTAGTTGATCCCTTCGTCTGCCGATTACGCCGCTCGTTCTTGTCCCGATGTTCTGAAAGTGGTTAGGATGGTCGAAAGGTCTACCGTGAGTGGCCCTGGGCCCCACCGTACTATTTTAACCACTTTCGTTCATCCAAGCATGTAACTAAGAGCGTAATTCACCGAGGTAGTTACATTATTTGATGCCGCGAAATGGATCTGCAGCACGTACTTCAACTGGTCCTTCTTTGGCGAAGTAAGTACAACTTCGGCACCTAGCCTGGTTTTGGTTTTTGATCCGTCAAAGTGCATTCGCCAATAGTTCGGATCTAGGAGTGGCGGTTTGTATTGCACCTCGGCCCAATCCACGAAAAAGTCCGCCACAGCTTGAGATTTGATGCCCTCTCTTCTGTCATATTGCGGCGCATAAGGAGCTAGCTCAATTGCCCATTTTGCAATTCTGCCACTCGCATCCTTGTTACTCATTATATCAGATATGGGGGCCTCACATATGACCCGGATAGGATGCTCCTCAAGTTAGTGCTTCAGTTTCTTGGCGGCCATGTACACGCCATATGCCACCTTTTGATAGTGTGGATAGTTCTGCTTTGAGGCTAACAACACCTCGCTCAAGTAATACACCGGCCTTTGCACCGATTTACCTTCCTCGCCGCGCTCCACCACTATCACTGCACTTACAACTTGGTTGGTTGCGGCTATATAGAGCAACATTGGCTCCTTTGATACTGGCGAGGCTAGCACTAGTGTCGTGGCTAACATCTTCTTCAGGTGGGTAAAGGCTTCATCGGCCTGCGGCGTCCAAACGAACTTATCCGAATTTTTCATGAGTTGGTAAAGAGGCAATGCCTTCTCTCCCAACCGACATACAAACCGACTTAGCGAGGCCAGGCAACCTGTGAACTTCTGGACATCGTTAAGACACTTCGGCCGTTCCATTCGTTTGATGGCCCGGATTTTGGTTAGATTAACCTCGATACCTCGGCTGGAAACAAGAAAACCAAGCAATTTTCCAGCCGAGACACCGAAGGTGCATTTTTCCGGGTTAAGTTTCATCCGGAACCTCCTTAGATTCGTGAACGTTTGCCTGATATCGTCAAGGAGCGTTTTGCTTTCCATGGTTTTGATAACCACATCATCCACGTACACATGTATATTTTGACCTATTTGGTCGTGCAAACATTTTTGCATACATCTTTGGTACGTTGCCCCTGCATTACGTAAACCAAATGGCATGGTGTGATAGCAATAAGCCCCGTACGGGGTAATAAACACAGTCTTTATTTGAACATCCGGATTCAGAGGTATCTGGTGGAAACCAGAATATGCATCAATGAATGACAACAATTCACATCAAGCAGTTGAGTCTATGACCTGATCTATTCTTGGCAGCGGAAATGGATCTTTTGGACACGCCTTGTTCAGGTTCGTGTAATCAATACACATGCGCCAAACCACTGCCACGTTTGGGTCATCCTTCTTCTTTTCCACCAGCACCGGATTAGATAGCCAATCTGGGTAAAGAACTTCCATGATAAATCCTGCAGCTAGCAACCGAGCAATCTTGTCCCTAATGACTTTCCTCCTATCCTCGGCGAAGCGGCGGAGAGGTTGCTTCACCGGCTTAGCTCCGGGTCTCACATTCAAAGAGTGCTCGGCCAACTCCCTCGGAACACCTTGCAAATCCTGTGTGGACCAAGCAAAAATGTCCCGATTCTCACGGAGGAAGCTGACGAGCTCGCTTTCCTATTTATCACTTAACCCGGCACCAATTGTTACGGTGCGCTCTGGGAACATGTCATCAACAGGAACCTTCTTGGTATCTTTCGTGGCCTGGAAGGAGACACTTCCATGCGGGTTACTTAGCGCCGGCATATACTGCTGCACGGACTGAGCCAATGCTGCCACCTCTTGAATTTTCCTTTTTTCCCGCGCAATCACAAGTGACTCGGCTAAGTTTGACCTGACCGACGCACACTCCATGGAACGTCGAAAATCCCCTGCAATGGTAATCACCCCGTTTGGTCCGGGCAACTTCATCTTCAAGTAGCTAACATGACAGCTCGCCATAAACTTGTTCAATGCTGGCCTTCCGAGTAACGCATGGTACGCGCTTTCTAAGTTCACCACCTCAAACTCCAAATTTTCGGTTCGGCGGTTATCCATCGTGCCGAACAAGACGTCAACCCGGACCTTGCCTATGGGCTCACAAGAAATGCCGGGCACAATACCATGAAAAGTTGTCCTCGTGGCCTGCAGCATGTTCTCCGAGATACTCAACTTGCGCATTGTGTCCGCATACATGATGTTAATGCTACTACCATTGTCGATCAACACCTTTGAGAACCTTACGTTAATGCTAGGTCCAATGAGTGTCGGATCCAGCACCAACGCATACGAACCAGGGCTTGGCATAAGCTTGGGATGATCCCTGATGCTCCAGGTGATTTCCTGATCGGACCAAGGCATGTACCTCGTCACTGTAGGCATTACTGCATTCACCTCCATATGCCTATGCTGCAAGCTCTTTGTATCTGTTTCCTCAGTGGTGAACACACAATAGCTCTGATGGTGCTCTCTGTACTCATTTCTTCCCTCATTTCCGGTGTATCTCTGATCTGGCTGATGCTGATTTTCCACCTGATGCACTGCATCCCTTCTCTCATTGTTATCATACCTCGGTGGAGGGGGAGGCAACATTAGCTGTTGCGTGTTCGCTCCGGAGAGCAATTGCTGCCGGGGTAACTCCTGCCGAGGTTGATCATTCCGGGGTGCCTGAGCATTCCCCGAACCTCCTTGTTCAATCTTGCGCATCCACTCACATTGCCTCGTCGTATGACCTGCTGGGTTATTCGGATTTGGCGTGTGAAACTTACACGGCTGGTCCAACATCGACTCATAAGTATACCTCGGACGGTCTTTCCTTTCTTGCCACTGCTTCTTTTTCTCTGGTGTCCAAGTCTTCTTGCCATCGTTTCTTGGAGTCCAATGCCCTCTAGTTTTTTGGCGTTGACTGCCCCCTGCTCCGGGCTGATCTTGATTTACAGCCGCAACTTGGTGTGAACCGTATCGATGATCCGGTCTATCATCTCTCCTTTTTCCTCTATAGTCATTCCTCCGGGATGATCCGGCCCCATCCCTCTGATAGTACTCATCGTTTGACTTGTTTGATACGAGCCTAGGTTGAGTCGGATCACCCAAAGCATACGAATCTACAATCCGGATCATCTCTGCCAACATAGTTGGCATTTTCCTTTGCAACTTTTGCCACAGCTCGCTTGCATATCTGCACCCTTGTGCAAACCATGCTATGGCCTGTGATTCTATCACGCCCTCACATGAGTTTCTCACAGTGCACCACCGGGTTAAAAACTCCTGATCCGTCTCATTTGGCCTTTGCTTGCACATAGCTAAGGTCTGCGGCCTATTTGGCCTCTGATACGTACTCAAAAAATTGCTGATGGACATTTCCTCGAAATCTATCCAGCAGTTGATGCTTCCTGGTGGCAAATTGTTCAGCCATACCCTTGCCGGTCCTTCCAACATCTGGGGTACATATCGTACAGCCCATCTCAGGTTGCCAGTGGCAATTTTCACAGCTGTAGCATAATTTATCAGCCAATCCTCTGGATTTTACTGCCGTCATACGTCTTCGTGCCCCTAGGTAGCTGGAAGTTTGGTACCGGTGGCTCCTTCATGATCCGGGGTCCAAAACATGCTGGACCCGGTGGACCTTGACACTGAATTTGTTCCGACCTATACAGTCAATCTAGTTTCAACCTGGCATCATCCGGCATCAAATCCTTGCTTCCCAATCTTGACCCTATCACATGATAGTCCGGCCTTGGGTATCCCGCGTTTGCCATTTCCGAGTCTCCATCATTATACCTGTCTTGCTCTCGTGGAGCGCCTTTCTGTTGCATACCTCGGCCGACACTTTGCTCTTGCCTCGGTATATTCCGCTGCTGCGGTTGTCCTGCTCCGGCCGAGTTTCGCTGTCCTGCATTGCCGTTGACAACGTTCCCTTGACCGGTATTGCCTTGGTCGCGGTTACCTCGGCCAGCTTCACATCGGCTCACACTCCGTCGATCATCATTTTTCTGAGCTTCTTTTCCTTTCCCTACCCGCGTTGGGTCATACGGGACGATCTGTTGGTTCCGTCTGGCCGAGGTTACTACCTCTTCTCTCCTTGGGCCACCATGAGGAGACGATGCGGCTCCAGCAGATTTCTCTGGGTTACCCACCGCCGAATGGACGATCTTGGAGGCTCCAACTCTTTCTGGGTTAGCTCTGAGTAGTTCCTCGTTTTGCATGTTCGCGATCCGAACCAGCTCATTAACCCTATCCTGTTGTCTTTGCCGGGCTTCACCCGTCAGACCCTCTAACTCGGACGCAGCTGCATCCGCTGCTCTGAGGTTCTTAGCCGGGGTACTATACCTCGGCAGCCCCATGGACAAACAGTTTTCTGATTCCTCAATTCCAATATCAGCCTCTCTGTTCATCTCGCTCATGAGATTTCTTCCCTTCACTTTTACAGCGTCAACTTTGTTCGCCTTTGCGTACTCACGCAGCGCCATATTCAACGACTGCTGTGCTGCGGCTATCTTTTTTGCGCCCTCTAGTATTTTCTGCCTAGTTTCTTCCAGCTCGGCCTGCGCTCGAGCCGGATCTACTGCTGCTACTACAGGATTTGCTAAGCTATCCATTGCTTCCGTCAACACGTTTTCTGGCCTCTCAAGTGGAGGACCCCTACCTTTCCTCGGTGCCTTAGGCGTTACCTCCGGATCTAGCGCTGAATCCTTGCTCGCGCCCACACCTGGCGCAGTCATCGTCACCTCTGCACGGTCAGGGGAGCGAGCGATACGCGTCCCGGGAATCACGGTAGAGGTGGCTCCCCCGCCTCGATGACGTGGCGCGAATGAACACACGACACGTCAACAACGACGTAGACCTTGTGCGCGCCGAGCCTGACGAAGGCGCCATTGCGCGGAAGAGGGCGCGTGCCGAAGCAGCCAGCGTTGTCGCTGACGAAGTCCAGCGCTCCAAAGCGCTGAATGAGCCCGGAGACAATGCGTTCGCCGGTGCCGATGATGTTTCCCGTCCGGATCTTGACCCCTGCTAGTGCCGCTAGCCCCACGGTGGGCGCCAACTGTCGTGGTGGTGTCACGGCAGATGCCATGGATAGGCTAAAGGTGGGGACTAATACACGCTAGGGGAATCCAGGGAGGGATAGTGAAGTGATTCTCCACACAGTTGTTTGTATAGCTCTGTTACCAAGATTACAAGTGCTCCTAGAGCTGTATTGGCGAGAGGAGGAAGAAGGAGCTCTCTTACTCTCACCCACAGATCACACCTAAAACCCTAGCCAAAACGGAATAGCAGAAAAACCAACCCCCTTCTACTGAAACCCTAGCCCCTCTTTTATAGAGGGAGCTCGGTCTCTGCCTAGGGCATACGTGGAAGCATATTCCTAAGAATATGCTTCATAAGGATATGCTTCCCCCCAAAGTAGTAAGCCGACCGGGGTGCTTTTCCCCCGCGTCACACATGCTTTGGCTATGTGAGCCTCTGCGGCGCCCGCGTCAGCCGACGTGGGCATCGTCACCCTTGTCGGCCACGCCCCGGTGGTCCTGTCCTTGCTTGCTTCGCTCAGGTAGTGCGTACCGGGGCTTCTTTTGACCAGCGAGATTCCTTCCTTCTCCTAGAAGCCAGACGTGGCCCGGATCATAGTTGATCTTGCCACACATGTTCCTGCATATAAGTAAAACATGCACTTCCGACTTACTGCTTAAGTCGGTTGAGACTTAGTTAGGCGAACGCCCCCTGGTCCAGGTTACCCCGTGATTCGGCCTGCCTTGAGGTGACCCGGCCAGCATCTGCTTTGACCTTGCCGAACCACGGCTAACTAGGCCTTTATACCCCGGCATGACCCTACCCGGGGGTATCCCCCCAACAAAAGGATTTCATTGAACAAAACAATGTTTTCACCTTGATTATCTCCGCTTACTTCTATTCTATCTATTTTAGTTTTTCCTTATGCCAAACTTAAAGGCGTTAAAGAAAAGTACTTATTGGGAGATAACCCAAAAGTTTTAGATGAGTCTTGGAAGTTATTATTTCAGTAATAACCTCTAATGAGAGAGAAGTAATGATTGGAAAAGTTGCTGTCCCGAAACAGATTTCTGTGCTTCACCGTAAAAATTCGTGTAAAATCTCTGAATGTCTTTTTGACGCGTGAATTTTTGTGCTTATGACCCAGGTTGTTATCTAACTTTCGTTAGTTCAACACTTTTTGATTTGAGCAACAAAAGGTCTTCGAAAAAATTCGTCTTTACCTGCTGGTCTGTTTTGACAGATTTCTGCCATTATTTGCATTTGCTTCTTGTTGGTTCCTTTTTGAGTTCTTTTGGGGAATTGAGATTTTTGAGGGAAGTGCTACAGTATCTAGTGTTCTAATGGAAGTTTATTTGGTGTTAGAACTGAACTTTAAGACTTATTTATCTTGAGTGCACTAATGTTGCTAATAAAGATTGTGTGAAGTTTTGTATGAAGGAAAAATTTCAGGTGTATGGAAGGAATGAGTAATGAGATGAATGATGGACTAAAGCTCAAGCTTGGGGATGCCACGCGTGTCACCCCAAGAAATATCCAAGAAGTACAAGCATCAAAGCTTGGAGATTCCCAAGGCATCCCCTTCTTCATCAATAAAAATCTCAGGTTTCTTTCAAACACTTCATTTTTATTGTTTCATGCACAGTTGTGTTGTTCTTGGAGCGTCTTTGTTTTCGTTTTTGTTTTGGTTTTTAGTTTGCGTGGTTTTCTTAGTTTTCTAAATAAATTGGTTGGACCTCCCCTTTCATACATTGGTGTTCAAATGGTTTGATTTGGTTTGAAAAAGAGTAGGAAAACTCATGCTTAAGTGGTAAAGAGAGCTTGTTTTTGACTGTGGCCTATGCTCTATCATGCCATGCTTGATATTGTTTTAGCTTTATGCTTAGTATTCTTTGCTGTAGCATGATTTTTTATAAACAATTGAGATTTCTTAATGTGCCTTGGATGAATCATGCGTTGTTTTAGCATATTAAAGCATAGTATTGTGGTATTCTCCTTTGATGCTTTATTTGGGTTGACTTGGCACATGCTCACACCATGTTATGACTATCTCAAGTCACCATAAGCCTTCATGATCCTTTAGTTTTCAACTTGTAGTATCACTTTATGCTTTGATCAATGATGTTTTGTCGCTCTGCATGATTATGGCCATTATTGCTCTCTCGTTTGTCGCTCCCTTACTATTGCTAGCCTTCACTTTCACTGAGTATGTTTTACTCAAGTTTCCAACCCGAGGGGACGTTATCGGTCGCTTCGTTCCCTTGTTTACTGAACTCTTTTCAGGAGATAGGTCTACCGTTGCATACTCCCTAAACCAAATATTGCCAAAGTGTCCACCATACCTACCTATTAGCATCATTTGCTACTTCCGTGCATATTCAATATGCCTTGTTTTCTTCCGAATAAAATGTTTTCTTGTTATGGGAAAATTAGTTAGTAAAGCTCTCACGAACTTGATGGCACACTTTATTTCCTACACTTAATAAACCTGAACCATTGTGAACTCTCCATGAAAGTTATATGCTTGCAAATTATAGGTTGGGGATTAGCAGAACCGTGTTGTCACGGGGAACGTTTTCAACACTTGTAAATATATACCCAGTTGATACCTTGCTCTTTTGTTTGCAGATGTCGTCGGTGTGAAATAAAAGGGGAGCTTGTAAGACCATGGAGTTATGTATGTGTGTTAGAGAAACGCCTGGGCCACTGGTCTAATCCATGCTGACATGGTGGAAACCTGCAGCGTAACCATAATGATATCTATGAATCATTCTTCTTATAAAAAAAGAGAGAGATAACTATTGAGAAAAACAAAAAAATAGTTTTATTAAAAGAGGAAAGAGAGAAAAAAAGCACCATTTTCATAAGAAGATTGCTGAGATACTCATTGTCTGCTTGCCTTGTCATTTTGATATGGGGATTCTTCCGTATCATCGGGCAAGGGGTACCCCGTTGGCGGTTCTCAATGATACGCACATACTTACGATGACAAGAACTTACCAGTAACTAAAGTTGAGTAGCATGAGGAGCGGCCCTGGTACTCAAGGGACTTCGGATTTTCAGTTTATAGTCTGTCAAGCATATAACTCAGATTGGACCTCACTTTCACCTTAACCACATTAAAGATGCTTATGATAGGGGCAATGAGAGCTCAAAGCTAACGAGTACCATACTTTCAGCATTTGGAAGCCTTTCAAAATTATTCAAAACCTTTTCTTCTACTTGTTGAGTCTCCACATATTCTTTGAGCACTTTCTTGAGAGCATAGTGGCCATTCTTAGTTCTATGTGCATTGTCCCAAGACTTGTTGATTGATGCATACCTTGATACTGCTTGTTTTAAACTGTTTGTATCTAGTCACTCTTGTAAACTTTGAAGGTGTCCTATGCATTTACTTTTGCTACTCTATTGAGGGACAAGCTGAATGCCACTATGCTATGTTTTCTTTATGTGAAACAAACAAACGTCTTGCAAAGCATTGTTATTCATGAATCTTTTGTTTGTGCCTTTTCATGTTGCATCATAGTTTCTTTCTCTTATTGCTAGAACTTTGTCTTTCATGTTATGATTGAAGTACTATGATCCCAGCTTTGAATGTTTTACAAATGCTTTGATCAAGTTTATGATGGTGCATGTCACCTCAAAAAGTATTCTTTCTTTTTATCACTTACCTACTCGAGGATGAGCAGGAGTTAAGCTTGGGGATGTTGATACATTGCAAATGTATCTATAATTTTTGATGCTCCATGCTTGGTTTTATCCACTTTCTTGTGTTTTGTCCACACTTTGGAGTACTTTTCATATGATTTCTTGGACTAACCTATTAACAAGAGCCACAGTGCCAGCTACCTGTTTTCTGCTATTTTTGGTTCCAGGAAAGTCAGAAAATGAATATTCTCGGAATTGGACGGGACAAAAGCCAAAGTGCCTATTTTTCCAGAAGACTCACGGAGCCAGAATACGAGATGGAGGAGGGCCAGGGCCTGGCCTTACCACCCCCAGGCGCAGGCTGGGCCTGGCCACGCCAGGGCATGGTGTGGTGGCCCTAGGCACCCCCTCGGTCTCCCTCTTTGCCTATAAGAAGCCTTTTGACTTAAAAACTCCAGGGGGTTCGACGTTTTTTTCCACGAAAAGTTCTGTTGCGCCCTCGCCACCGAAGGGGAGATTCGGGGGACAGAAAGTCTCTGTTCCGGCACCCTGCCGGGATGGGGAAGTACCCCCGGAGCCATCTCCATCGATCTTCACCATCATCTCCATCGACCATCCATGTTTCCCCCATCTATGAGTGAGTAATCCCCCGCTGTAGGCCATGGGGATGGTAGGGATTGGATGATATCATTCATGTAATGGCATCAGATTGTTAGGGCATGGTGCCTAGTATCTTTTATTAGTGCTTTATGACTTTGTTGCGACTTGTGCTTAATGCTTGTCACTAGGGCCCGAGTGCCATGATTTCAGATCTGAACATGTTATTGATTCATTATGATAGTATTGTTTTTGGTCTTATCTGCAAGTTGTATACACACGTCGTTGTCCGGAACCTATGGCCCCGAAGTGACAGAAATCGGGATAACCGGAAGGGAAAGGCTTTGATGTGAGGATCACATGTGTTCACGGAGTGTTAATGCTTTGCTCCGGTGCTCTATTAAAAGGAGCACCTTAATTGCCACTAGTTTCCTAGAGGCCCCGCTGCAAACGGGCTGGCGGGACAAAAGATGTTCTGCAAGTTCTCATTGCGAGCACGTATGACTATATATGGAACACATGCCTAGGATTGTCTAGTGCTTGGATGCTTTATCTTATTTATCTACAATTTCCATATGTTCTGATTGCTATGTGAATTGTCTTGTCCATGCAACGCCCGTCCATCCATCCCTATGCCTACCGCACTCGAATCCCACTGTTTACTGCTTTTGTTACTACTGTCTTTGCTTTGCTACTGCTGTTACTTTACTATTCCTACTACAAAACTGTTGCTACTGATAAACTATTGTGAGCAAGATTGTTTCCAGGTGCAGCTGAATTGACAACTCAGTTGTTAAGGCTTATAAATATTCTTTGGCTCCCCTTGTGTCGAATTAATAAATTGGGTTTCACTTCCCTCGAAAATACTGCGATACACCCCCTATACTTGTGGGTCATCAGTGAGCAGGCCGGTAGCCTGTCGCCTCCTGACGTATGCCAGAGTAGTGTTCCGGGCATAAGCCCTTCCACGAAGTGGTAGACGATTTCATCAGTGCGATCACCATTGGGTCCAATGCACTAGGAACCACACCTAGTTCCGTAATGAACTCTTTCATCCAAACCGCTTCCTGCGCCGCTTCTGAGGCAGCAACATATTCCACCTCCGTCGTTGATCCAGCCACCAGAGGTTGTTTTGAACTCCTCCAACTAACTGTTGCTCCGTTCAAGAGAAATACGTATCTGGATTGAGACTTAGAGTCATCTGGATCAGTGTCAAAACTAGCATCGACATAACACTTAGCGACTAGCTCTTCTTCACCTCCGTATATCTAGTTCTTCTCAAGTACTTGAGGATGTTCTTGACCGCTATCTAGTGTTCTGAACCTGGATCAGATTGGTACCTACTAGTCAAACTAATAGCATGTGCCACATCCGGTCTTGTACATAGCATGGCATACATAATAGAGCCTATGGCCGAGGCATAGGGGATCTTATCCATCATCTCTCTTTCTTCCACCGTAGCCGGACTTTGAGTCTTACTCAATGTCTTCCCTTGCAACATAGGTAAGAACCCCTTCTTACTTCCGTCCATATTAAACTTCTTTAATATCTTATCAAGGTATGTACTCTGCGATAGCCCAATTAGGCGCCTTTATCTATCTCTATAGATTTTAATGCCTAATATATATGACGCTTCACCAAGGTCTTTCATCGAAAATTTGCTATTTAGATAACTTTTAACACTGTTTAAAAGATCTATATCATTTCCAATCAATAATATGTCATCCACATATAATATCAGAAATGCCACATTGCTCCCACTCACTTTCTTGTAAATACAAGCCTCGCCATAAGTTTGGACAAATCCAAACTCTTTGATCACCTCATCAAAGCGGAGATTCCAACTCCGGGATGCTTGCTTCAGTCCATAGATGGATCGCTGAAGTTTGCATACCTTATTAGCATCCTTAGGATCGACAAAACCCTTAGGTTGTATCATATACAACTCTTCTTCAATATTACCATTGAGGAACACAGTTTTAACATCCATCTGCCATATTTCATAATCGAAATATGCAGCAATTGCTAACATAATCCTAACTGACTTAAGCATCGCTACGGGAGAGAATGTCTCATCGTAGTCAACTCCTTGAATTTGTCGAAACCCCTTTGCGACAAGTTGAGCCTTATAGATGGTCACATTACCATCAGCATCAGTTTTCTTTTGAAAATCCATTTATTCTCAACGGCCTTTCGATCGTGAGGTAAGTCCACCAAGGTCCAAACTTGGTTCTCGTACATGGATTCCATTTCGGATTTCATGGCTTCTAGCCATTTGTTGGAATCCGGGCTCATCATCGCTTCTTCATACGTCGCAGGGTCATCCATTTCATCAACCATGAAATTCGCAATAGGATTGCCGTACAGTTTAGGAGCTGCACGTGTCCTGCTTGACCTGCGAGGTTCGGTAGTGTCCTCTTTCGGAGTTTCATGAACAATATCATTAGCTCTCTTTTCATTAGGTGAAGTCAACTCCGAAACAACTTTCGGTGCTGTGCTACTCGCCATTTCATGAAGAGAAGGTTCAATAACCTCTTCGAGTTCTACCTTCCGACTACTCACACCTTTCGCGAGAAACTCCTTCTCAAGAAAGGATCCATTCTTAGCAACAAAAACCTTGCCCTCGGATATGTGATAGAAGGTATAGCCAATCGTTTCCTTAGCGTATCCTATGAAGACGAATTTTTCTGCTTTGGGTTCGAGTTTATCCGGTTGAAGTTTCTTCACATAAACGTCGCATCCCCAAACTTTAAGAAATGACAGCTTAGGTTTGTTTCCAAACCATAATTCATACGGTGTCGTTTCAACGGATTTAGATGGTGCCCGATTTAAATTGAATGCAGCTATTTCCAGTGCATAACCCCAAAATGACAGTGGCAAGTCAGTCAGAGACATCATAGATCGAACCATATCCAATAAGGTACGATTACGACGGTCCGACACACCATTACGTTGTGGTGTTCTGGCAGGCGTGAGTTGTGAAACTATTCCACACTCTTTCATGTGTGTGCTAAACTCGTAACTTAGATACTCTCCTCCACGGTCAGACCGTAGAAATTTGATCTTTCTATTACGATGATTTTCCACTTCGTTCTGAAATTCCTTGAACTTTTCAAAAGTTTCAGACTTGTGTTTCATCAAATAGATATACCCGTATCTACTCAAATCATTCGTGAAAGTAACAAAATAACGATATCCACCTCGCGCCGACACACTCATTGGTCCACACACATCAGTATGTATGATTTCGAATAAATCTGTCGCCCGTTCCATTGAACCAGAAAACGGCGTTCTAGTCATCTTGCCCATAAGGCATGGCTCACATGTATCAAATGATTCAAAATCAAGTGATTCCAAAAGTCCATCAGAATGGAGTTTCTTCATGCGTTTAACGCCAATATGACCTAGACGACAGTGCCACATATATGCAGATATATCATCATCAAGTTTAATCTTTTTAGCATTAACATTATGAATGTGCGTAATATTACTATCGAGATCCATCAGAAATAAACCATTCAACACAGGCGCATGACCATAAAAGATATTATCCATATAAATCGAACAACCATTGTTTTCAGATTTAAACGAATAACCACTTTGCATCAAACACGATCCGGATACAATGTTCATGCTAAGTGCAGGCACCAAATAACAATTATTCAGGTTTATAACTAATCCCGATGGCATATGGAGAGGCAGCGTTCCGACGGCGATCACATCAACTCTTGATCCATTGCCGACCCGCATTGTGACCTCATCCCTTGCTAGTTGCCGCTTGTTCCGCAGCCCCTGAATCGAGTTACATATATTAGCAACCGATCCCGTATCAAATACCCAGGTGCTACTGCGAGTACTAGTCAAGTACACATCAATAACATGTATATCATATATAACTTTGTTTGCCTTGCCGGACTTCTTGTCTGCCAAATACTTGGGGCAGTTGCGCTTCCAATGGCCAGTCCCCTTGCAGTAGTAGCACTCGGTATCGGACTTAGGGCCAGCTCGGGGTTTCTTTTCAGGCGCGGCAACAGATTTTCCACCCTTCTTTCCCTTGTGCTTGCCTTTCTTGTCCTTCTTGAAACCGGTGGTCCTATTGATCATCAACACTTGATGTTCTTTCCTAATCTCCACTTCTGCAGTCTTAAGCATTGACAGAAGCTCGGGAAGAGACTTCTTCATGCCCTGCATATTATAGTTCATCACGAAGCTCTTGTAGCTAGGTGGCAGAGATTGGAGAACACGATGTATGCCCAAGTCAATGGGAATCGTTATTCCCAAGGACACAAGCTTATCGGCATACCCAGACATTTTGAGTACGTGCTCACTAATGGAGCTGTTTTCCTCCATCATGCAGCTAAAGAACTTTTCAGTAGCATTATGACTCTCTACGGCAGCATGGGTATCGAAAATCATTTTCAATTCTCCCATGGTATCAAAGGCATTGCCATTTTCAAAACGCTTTCGAAGTTCTGGCTCTAGCCCATACAGTATGCCGCGATGAACTAAGTTGTGGTCCTCCTGACGAGTCACATAGACATTCTTTTCCTCGTCAGGGGCATCAGGAGCTGGTGGGGGACCTAGCAGCGCATCTAGCACATATTGCTTTTGTGCAGCAGTGAGGAGAATCCTCAAATTCATAGCCCAGTTGGTGAAGTTGCTACCATTCGCAGCAAGTTTCTCTTTCTCCATGAACACATTGAAATTAAAAGCAGGTGGTGCCATCTACAACAGAATTGGTAAAGTTTATTTAGACTAAGTTTATGATAGATTGAGTTCAACTAATCCAAATTACTAAGGAACTCCCACTCAAAAACGACATCCCTCGTGTCCTTTTGGTGATTACATGAACCAAATCCACTACACCAAGTCCGATCATCACGTGAGTCAGTGTAGCTTCAAAGGCGAGCATCTATATGGGCATCATATCAACTATATGACTCATGCTTAACCTTTCGGTCCGTGTTCCGAGGCCATGTCTGAACATGCTAGGCTCGCCAAGTAAGAACCTTAGTACTCGCGTGTGTAAAACTGTCTTACACCCATTGTATGAAAGCGTAGAGTCGAGTACACCCGATCATCACGTGATGTCTCGAAACATGATCCATAGAACGGTGCATACTCAAGGAAGAACACATTTTATCTTGATATCTAAATGAGGGATCATCTTACAATGCTACCAAAAGTGCCAAACTAGTAGTATAAGATGCTAACATCTAATGTGTAAAGTGAGATGATATGGTCCATGCATTTGATCTCTATCATTCGCATCGTGGTATGACCTCTATCATTCCTCTGCGTGTAAGGCCAAGGTCTATGGAACTTACACGTTGAATGTGTTGTAAGAGTATCTATCATACATCTACTTACAACAATACCATATCAATACACTAGCCCAGCAATGATCTAAACTAGACGCCTCTAATTTATTAATTGCAAGTTTTACGTGGCTTAGGGCTTTCGGAGATAGAATCGTTCTCACCTACGAACATGAACCACAACAAGGATAACCAAGTTATTAGCAACTCGTTGTAAATCAGATATTGACTATAGTAGGAGAGACAGACACCCGCCAGCCACTTATGCAAAACAAGTTGCATGTCAGTCGTGGAAGCGGTCTCATGTACGATGACATGTAAGGTTGTTCTGGGCCGCTTCATCCCACTATGCCACCAATATCCAAAATACATAGAAGATGCAATAACATGATCATCATCGCCCACATATGAACATATGTGTACTACCCGTGCAAAGCACCTACGCATAGATCAGGCTCTGATACCACTATTGGGTCCGCAGCATAGAAAACAAAAAATTCCTACGATGAGAACTACACGCCAAGATCTATCTACTAGGTACAAAGCAACGTGTGGACATAAATCCAACGAGAACTTACCCTCGAAGACAACGAGTTTTGTTAACGAGTAGGAACTCGTGGTTGATGTAGTCGTACACTTGCCGATCTCAAGATCGTGAGGAAGTCCGAGCGCCGCAACTCAGCAGCGCATCCGTACTCACACACACGTTCAAGCCACCGGACAACCTCCATCTCCTCGCTCCAGCGATCCAGCGGAAGCAGCAACTCCTTCCAGACGAAATGCCACCGGGAACATGTATCTCTCTAATCCGAGACCATGGGGAAATAATTCTAGAGGGGGAGAGAGATCCTTCACAAGGAGGTGTGAGGATGAAGGAGGGAGAGGGTGGCCTTTTATAGGAGGAGGGGGTGCCCCTCCTCTCCATGGTCAGAGCATGGGGGTGACCCCTCACCTCCCCATTCATGTGGTGGTAACCCCTCCACATTAAAATGCCTCTTCACATTCCCTTTTAAAGTCCCCACTTTAAATGCATTAAAATTCTCCAAGTCTAATGCTCTCTCATTTAATAAAACTCTTTTATTAAATTTATTCAGAATTTTGTTAATTACTTTAATTAACAAACATTCACATATAACCCCTTGCAATATTTCAATATCACATGCAGAACCACTTTCTGCAATTTCACCCGAAACAATTTCCGGTTTCTATCGAAACAATTCCCGCGCTTTACAATTCTTTCGTCTGAAACATATGTGCTCCAAAATGGTGTTCGGTAACTCTTAAGTGTGTCACCCTACGGTTCGCGAATAATGCAGACATGATTGAGACTCCTCTCAGATCAATAGTCAGAAGCGGGACCTGGAGATCCATACTGACTCATGCATATTCAACGATGACTTATGTGATCGTGAGAACCTTTAACCCTTGTAATTTAATCCCTTTGTCTCATGATATAATACATGTCCGAGATTCAATCATCGATATCCAAATACCTAGTTTGATCTCGTTACCGACATGCACTCTTTTCTCGTTCCCGTGATATAACATTCTAGTGATCACATCAGTTGCTTGCAAGCTATCTCAATGTGATATCACCGAGAGGGCCCAGAGTATATCTATCCGTCATCGGGATTGAAAAATTCCACTCTTGATCCATGAGCCTCAACATAACACCTTCGTAGTACTGAACCCATCTTTATAGTCACCTTGTTACGGTGTGACGTTTGATGTTATCAAGATACTCTTCAGGTGTTAGCAATTAACATGATCTCATGGTCTAAGGATAAAGATTACTTCGTATGATGTTATAGCAATATAAACATAATGACTTGATCATAATGCTATACTTCGGATGAATGTTCATCACATCATTCCACCAATGGTGTGACCTTGTTATTAACAACATCCAATGTCCATGATCAGGAAACCTTGATCATCTTATTAATCAACAAGCTAGTCTATAAGAGAGGCATAACTAGGAACCCTTTTTGTTTATTAAACACACATGTATTGATGTTTCCGATCAATACAATTCTAGCATGCAAAATAAACATCTATCATATATAAGGAATACATAATAACATCTTTATTATTGCCTCTCAGGGCATATTTCCTTCAAAGAACACACATTGAATGAACTCTAGTGGATCTATCTTGGCATAATTTGATGTATTACACGATGTATTTCATTGTAAAGACACTTTCCATTTTTATACTACTCAGTTTTGCCCTTGGTTTTATGTGGTACTACTTAGTTTTGGCCCCCCTCTCTCTATCTTTCGTAGAAGCCCAAACCTGTGCTCACCCTGTCTTCTACTCCCTGATTGGTTGTCACAGTTCTCACGCAGTTCGTGCACACCAACCGTTGATTCTGTGCGATCCAGCGGTGATCGTTGCACACGTCATGCCCTTCACAGTACAGCGTGAGACAGCACGGATGTCTCCCTCTGCGAGACTTCTACAGGAAGGAACACGATGTCGTCGATGGAAAAAGTCGTCGAGCGGTCATGTCAAGTTTAATCAAGTCTAAAAAGCCTACTACTGCTACTACAACTCATGCACAGGGCAACGGGGTCATCGAGTGCACAGTTGTCGATGGGACGCTGCAATTTATTGCCACTTGATTTTAATAAGACATATCCTATTTTTACGCAGCGCTCTCAATCTCACTTCCAACTGGGCCCTACCGCTAGTAAATTCCATGAGTCAAGGGCCCCCTCGAGTAGATCTAACGTTGCTAGAAATTAGTTCCGCGCCACTTGCATGTAGTGGAATCGAGGTCTGCCATGAGCGTGTTTTCAATGCAGCTCTAAAGTGGAGACCGTGGCTGTTTCAAAAAAAGGGAACCGAAAAAAAGGGTGGAGATCGTGGTAGCCCCCCCCCCCCCCGCCCCCCTCCCACCACACGTGTCCACTCGAGGACTACGAACGGTCCGGTGTTTATAACCCCCCTCGACCTTCTTCTTCCATGAGCTCGTGTCATTCCCCCCCAGTCTGTCTAGTCCCAAGACCCCAAACTACACCTGCCGCACACGTCAAAGCTCCCTCGTTTGCACTACCCTCCTTCCCTTGGTGCGCCATGAAGCGTGCGCGTGGAGATGATCCGGAGGTGAAGCCAGTTGAAGGCGCAGCAACAGATGGCTTGGTCGTCGCCAAGCAGGCAGAGGCGTCTTCTCCGGGCACGAACGCCGCTTGTCGCCGCGCCGTCGAGGGTACGAACTCACCCGTCCAGCCAGTAGCCATCGCCACCGAGCAGCAGGTGGTAGCCATCACCGCCGAGTAGCAGGTAGTAGCCGTCGCTGCCGAGCACCAGGTGGCCGACAACATCGTGGTGCCAGCGGCAGATCTGGATGGGGGGCAGGCGGCAGGCGGAGGCAATCCGGTGATCTACATCGACGACCCCATCGCCGTTCAAGAAAGCTTCGACACAGTCGCGGAGAATGATGAGTTCGAGGAGGAGGTCCCTGATGAGGGGTCCGAGGTACTACATTGCTAGCTTCTCTAGTCGTAGCCACAGTTTTCACTGTTCATACATAAGATTTGCTCAATCGTGTACAAATTCTTTTGTTCTTGAAGTAGGGTAGTATATATATGATTCGATCGGTTGATTGATGCATCTGCCATCTAGTCACAAAACCCCAATCCTTCTAGTCACAAAACCCCAATCTGCTCATCTGCCATCTAGTTGAGTTTGCTAGTTGAGTGTTGATTTCGATACACCGCAGGCCTATAACATTACATTTCTATTCCTTACTGGCCCATTGATTCAATTTTGCCCCAAAATAGTGCAAGGGCATCTGATGGTCTCATTTTCTTAGGGATGGTTAGTGCCCTGAGGCAGCAATGCACATAAACAATATAGGTTGTGATGTTGGTATTTTGGTTCTTCGACTCCATCGCTGAAAAAAATAAGGCCCTAATTTTTTCTCTCATATGGAACCTAAATATATAATATTTGTATTGTTTATGATCTATGAATGCGTTGTATGATGCATTTGTATATCCCTGAATATTTTTTTGTACGATTACATTTCAATTTCTTATTGTGGACAATGATTCAAATTTGCCCCAAAGAGAGGCAGACACATTGGTGTCAAATTTTTTCAGAGATGAGTGAGCGAACCTGGGGCCATGTACAAGATCAATATAAGCTGTGCAATTGTTACTTGGTTCGCTTACGCCATCTCTGTAGAAACTTATGAGGCTGCAATCTTTATTCTACATTCATAGAACTATGATATTTGAATTATCTATTCCATGCATTCATAGTGTATAAGAATTACATTTTAGTTTGTCACCGAGGCCGATGATTGAAATTTGCCCCAAAAGAGTTCAAGGGGAGACACATATGATGGTGTCGTGTTTTAGGGATGGGTTGGTGAACCTGAGGCAGCAATGCACACAAACAATATAGGTTGTGCTGTTGGTACTTTGGTTCTCCAACTCCATCTTTGAAACAAATTATGAGGCCCTTGATTTATTCTCATATGGAACTACATATATGATCCTTGAATTGTTTCTGATCTTTTAATGATTGGTAGGATGCATATGTATATGAATGGTTTTGATCATAAGTATTTTTAACATGTACCTTAAGATTAATTGTTTGGTTTTTTATTTATAATTACAATATTTAGGCTTGTTTTTGTACCTGACTATGTATATCCCTGAATAATGTTTTATACGATTACATTTTAATTTCTTATTGTGGCCAATGATTCAAATTTGCCCCAAAAGAGAGGCAGACATATTGGTGTCAGATTTTATCAGGGACGAGTTAGTGAACCTGGGGCGATGTACAAGAACAATATAGGCTATGCAATTGTTACTTGGTTCACTCACGCCGTCCCTGAATAAACTTATGAGGCTGCAATCTTTATTCTACATTCATAGAACTATGATATTCGAATTATCTATTCCATGCATTCATAGTGTATAAGAATTACATTTTAGTTTATCACCAAGGCCGATGATTGAAATTTGCCCCAAAATAGTTCAAGGGGAGACACATATGATGGTGTCGTGTTTTAGGGATGGGTTGGTGAACCTGAGGCAGCAATGCACACAAACAATATAGGTTGTGTTGTTGGTACTTTGGTTCTCCAACTCCATCTCTGAAACAAATTCTGAGGCCCTAGATTTATTCTCATATGGAACTGCATAGATGATCCTTGAATTGTTTTTGATCTTTTAATGATTGGTATGATGCATATGTATATGACTGGTTTTGATCATAAGTATTTTTAGCATGTACCTGAAGATTAATTGTTTGGTTTTTTATTTATAATTACAATATTTAGGCTTGTTTTTGTATCTGACTATGTATATCCCTGAATAATGTTTTGTACGATTACATTTCAATTTCTTATTGTGGCCAATGATTCAAATTTGCCCCAAAAGAGAGGCAGACACATTGGTGTCAGATTTTTTCAGGGACAAGTTAGTGAACCTGGGCGATGTACAAGAAGAATATAGGCTGTGCAATTGTTACTTGGTTCACTTACGTTGTCCCTGTAGAAACTTATGAGGCCTTAATATTTATTCTATATTCATAGAACGATGATATTTGAATTACCTATTCCATGCATGCAGTGTATAAGAATTACATTTTAGTTTGTCACCGAGGCCGATGATTGAAATTTGCCCCAAAAGAGTTCAAGGGGAGACACATGATGGTGTCGTGTTTTAGGGATGGGTTGGTGAACCTGAGGCAGCAATGCACACAAACAATATAGGTTTTGTTGTTGGTACTTTGGTTCTCCAACTCCATCTCTGAAACAAATTATGAGGCCCTAGATTTATTCTCATATGGAACTACATAGATGATCCTTGAATTGTTTTTGATCTTTTAATGATTGGTATGATGCATATGTATATGAATGGTTTTGATCATAAGTATTTTTAGCATGTACCTCGAGATTAATTGTATGGTTTTTTATTTATAATTACAATATTGAGGCTTGTTTTTGTACCTGACTATGTATATCCCTGAATAATGTTTTGTACGATTATATTTCAATTTCCTATTGTGGCCAATGATTCAAATTTGTCCCAAAAGAGAGGCAGACACATTGGTGTCAAGTTTTTTCAGGGATGAGTTAGTGAACCTGGGGCGATGTACGACAACATTACAAGTTGTGCAATTGTTACTTGGTTCGCTGACTCCATCCCTGAAGAAACTTATGAGGCCGCAATCTTTATCCTACATTCACTCTGATGCAATTATTTGTCATTGTGTTGAGATGAAATGATATATGAACCGATCAAACTATTACTAAGATGCTTTATCGATATCCATGGATATATTGTCTTACATATACATGTTGTCAATTTTTGAGTTGTAATACAATTCAAACATATGTATGAGTTCTAAGTTATGTTCTTAAAAATCAACAGGAGGATGATGATGAAGTGGACGATAGCAAGGTATCCAGGGACAACAAGAGCCGCTACGTGTTGAGGCGGTTACGGTGTGGGCTAATACGTTTCCACCATAGGGGGAGACTGTTTTGCCCATTCTGTGGCAGAGCAAGCAACATGGACCTCAACAGCATGATCCAGCACGCGGAGGGCGTTGGCAGAGGCGGAGGCAGAAGCCATAGGCCGATTACCTTAGCGCGGCATGCAGCCTACGGCAAATTCCTCCGGAAGTATGTCAGGACTGGCCTGTATCCCATCGACTAGGCTGTCGCTGCCTCCTGCTGATAAACCCCTGCCCTGCTAGGCGTCTCCGTGTCCCGGCCTCCTGCTGGAGCCCCTGCTTTTATTTTGTTCTAGTTAAATATTACCTGTCTGTGGCATGTAAGACAATATATCTGTGATGTCTCTGGTGAACCTTCTATATTAATCTACTCCTTTATATGGAGTGCCTTAAAGTTTCTAGTGTTCAATTATATTTACTGATCATGCTCATGCACACTACAAAATATTTCTAGTGCTCCATTATATTATAATTGTCAAGAAATACATCAACAAGTTAAATTGGTCGAAATTTTGTATTGAAGTAACTAAATGTATCACACACATAATAAACTAGAAACTAAAATCTAGTTCAAACACATAATGTATCACCACCACTTGTTGTCGTCCTTGACTTGCTTCCCCTTCAGTCGCTTGATGTCGCCACCGTCCCAAGATCCCTGCTTGTTCTGAAACCGCTTTATGTCCTCCTCGCGCTTCTTCTCCTGGGCTAGCTTGCAACCAGGGCATAGCTCTCTCGCGAAAAACCCCGCCATAACCATCCCATCTTTCATGGTAATGAGCTTACTGTACAACTCGTACGCCATGTAGGCGTCTCTAGCTGCATACTCGAGGCGCACCTGGCTCATCGGCTTCCACTCCTAGTAGTCGTGATCGAGTCGCTTCAATTTCTTCAGTTTTTCATAGGATTTATCGATGATTTCCGCTGCTAGATCACCCATGCCATCCTTCGCTGGGTATGATTTGATCTTGTACAGATTTTGGATGTCGATATGGTGCCCCTCTGGGATTTTTATCAACGCACGAGAAAGCATAATTGTGTCATTTGTGATATCCACGCTAGTGAAAGTTATCTCTTTCCTACACAAGAACTCGACCAGAGCCAGACAACGCATCTCAGTTGGTTTACTCCTGCACTTAGATGGTTCTAGGGATGTAAGGGAACAAGGGATGCAGAAGTGGTGATCTCAAATTTAAATTTCAAATACCTGCAGAAGTGGTAAACGAGGACCTCCTCATGTATGGCGATTTGCACTACAACGATCTCTTGTGGAGGTTTTTTCGCTTATTTGCACGGGTGTACTCCAAGTCTAGCCCCACAAACTTGTGCTTCTCTTTCTCAAGCAATTTCTCAAACCTGGCGAGAGTTGTCTCCACAGTCGCTTCATCTTTTGTGTACACCACTGTCAAAGTCGTGGTGCCATGGGAAGGGACCAAGTGGGTCTTTGTTGTGCGTTTCCCATCGTCCATGCCTGCAAGGAAATGGGTGATAGGAAATGCCTGCAAGGAACTGCCTGTGAGAGGAAGAAGAAGATGAACCGACGGTTCCAGAACAGAGGAAGAAGAAGCGGCCAGGAAAAACTACAGAGGAATGATTGCAGAAGAAACGTGGTAACTGCAACTTTCGGTTCCAGAACTCACCGTGGTTACGTGGAGATCGTGGCAGTGCCGCCAGTTCAACAAGTGGGGCTAGTTCCTGCGAGAATATGAAATTAGCTGTGCATTTTTCTATGCGAGAAATTGAGAGAAGTCATTTATATTTTGTCTTTCATAATTAAACACAATGAAGTTGGTACAGCCCAAGAGATTTGAACAAAATAGATTTGCTAGTTTAACATACAACAACACTTACAGGCCCAACATGGCAGAACTTGGAGAGCCCCAAAACTTGAATTACCACAGAGACCTCGGCAGAGGTGGCAGAATTGGTGCGGGTGCAACCACGGCGACGGCGAGCTCAGATTCTAGAGGAGGAAAACAGAACCGAGCATGGTCGACAAGGTGATAGATCTCACCGGAAACCAATTCTCGTCCCCGACCGTGCCATGGGTGCGTCCATGGTGAGGGCGAGCTCCGACTCGGGATGGGGAGGAGAGCGGGGCTGAGCAGCTTCGTCACTTCACAGCTCTGTGCCATGGCCGCGACCACAGATTGCCGCTCCGGGGAAGAAGATGCGTAATGGATGCAGGCGCCAACGCTGCAAGCCTATAGGGAGGAGAGCTAGGCCGAGCAGGTTCATCCACGTCCCAGCTCCGCGCCATGGCTGCGACGCCCCACAAATTGTCGCTCTGGGGAAGAATAAGACGCGTAATGGATGCAGGCGCCAACGCTGCAAGCCTAATTGACACCTAAGCGATGGGAGTGACAACAGCGACATGACGACGAGAACTGACAGGAGGGGCCCAACTTGACGGCCGTTAGCCTAATTTTTTCTATTGAAACGTAAAGTTGAATTCGTGCCGAAAAAGACCTTGTGAGTATTTGGCACACCAACTGTAGTCATCGAGGATGATTTCAGGGAACTTGGGTACCGCAGTGCCTAGACACCCCGACTTTCGGGCCGCAAAATGATATTCTCCCCATGGTGGGCACCAACTGTCGTGGTATTGGCGATGAGTATGCCATGGAGGGGTCCTCATAGAGCGTGTTTAGAGAGGTGGGGGAAGGTGGTGAGTTGGCGGGTACGAGGTAACACGGCTTATCCAGGTTCAAGTCCCACAACAGTGGCGGAACTCTACTCCTGCTATAAATCACTATAATGTCAATACACCGAGTTACAGGGATTGGTTCGTTGTGCGAGGGTGTTATGAATTGTGCCCTAAGTCTCCCACATGCTTGGTTTACAAAGGCGCTAGAACCTAGGGTTAAGGGAAATAACCTTGCCGAATAGGTTACAAAGTCCTACACTAATACTAACTAGTCTTCGTGTCTTGTACTCCAAGGCTCCGCTTAGGTTGGTAACTTCAAGGTAGCCTTCCATTATCCGGCATGGGCCTCCCTTCTGGATCCGTCTAACTGGGCCGTCCAGCAGGCCATGGGCCATGCTACCAACTATGGCCACCCTGGTTAGCTGGATTAGAGACATACAATGGTGATACCCATTTAGCATATCCCAACAATACCCCAAAATCCAGTTGTTTAGTATGCAACAAGCAAGCACTAGCTTTACCTAGGTGGGGAAAGGGTGGAATGGCTTCTAATCAATGATCTTGAACTTGTTCTTCAAAGCAGTGAATGCCCTCTTAGTGATAACTGATACGTCCATTTTGCATCACTATTCTATATCATAATTTACTATTATTCATTGATATATTTCATATTAAGAGATGATACTTATGTTATTTCATCTATTTTTGCATAGTTGATGACTTTTGGAGCATGGACCGCTGCAGTCAGGATTCTGGTGGAAAAGGTGCTCTTTGGAGGCAAAATTTGTGAAGATCAGAAAATCTGGGGAAATACATGGAAAATCCTATTTTTCCAGAAGACGAAGATTGCCAAAAGGGGAAGTGGAGATGGGCCATAGGGGGCCCACACCACCCCCTGGCGCGGGCCACCCCAGGCCGTGCCACCAGGTGGTGTGGCCGCCCTGGTCCACTCCTGGCTCTCCCCTCTAGCATATATTATCCTCCCGAAACCCTAAGACTTGGGGAGCAACCACAGAAAGATTTCGCCGCCTCTGCGGGGTGGAAAACAACGAGAGAGAAAGATCTCTCCGGCAGACAGAATTCTGCCGAGGGAATTCCTTCCCAAAGAGGGGAGATCGTCGCCATCAACACCACCATCAAGCTGGACTTAATCGGGAGCATCATCATCACCACCATCATCTCCATCACCACCATCATCTCCACTTCATACCGCTGTAACAATTGGGTTGAATCTTGCATAGTTCTTAGGGGAAAGTTTCCCGGTGTTGATTACTCCTTGTAGTTGATGCTATTGAGTGAACCATTTAATTATCATTTATGTTCATATTGTTACATATCATTATTTCATCTCTGATCATGATCCATATGATGTCTTGTGAGTAGTTCGTTTTGTTCTTGAGGACATGGGAGAAGTCATGTTGTTAGTAGTGGAATTGTGTTGAGAAAGATTCAATGGTTTGATATTTAAGTTGTGGTGTACTTCTTCTAGTGGTGTCATGTGAATGTCGACTACATGACACTTCACCTATATGGGCCTAGGGGAATGCATTGTATATTTGGCTACCTACGTAGGGGTTGCCGGAGTGACAGAAACCTGAACCCCCGTTAGGAAACCTTTGCACAAGGGATGTCAGGGTCTTAGAGTTTAAAGTTGTGGTTAGGTTTCTACCTTAATTACTTTCTTGTACTTGCGGATGCTTGCAAGGGGTATAATCACAAGTATGTAATAGTCCTAGGGAGGTCGGTATATTAGCACAGGTTCACCCACACAACACTTAGCAAACTAAAGAAGATTAATGAACTATATGAAGCAAAAGCACTTGATGATATTCTCGTGTGTCCTCGAGAACGTTTGGTCATCTTAAGTAATACAGTCGGCTTGTCCTTTGTTAAAGAAAGGATTGGGCCACTTGCTGCATTTATTCTTATTGTCTTTTATTTACTCGTACTTTATTTACCTGCATTATCAAAAACCCCTAAAAATCCGTTTGCTAAGTATTTACAGAGAATTCCTGCTCCTAGTCACTCGCCAGCACCTTCTGCTCCTCGTTGGGTTCGACACTCTTACTTATCGAAAATACTGCAATACACCCCCTATACTTGTGGGTCATCAAGACTATTTTCTGGCACCGTTGCCGAGGAGTGAAGAGCTATTGGAGAGTGGAAACGGTAAAGGAATCTTCTACTGTGAGTACTGTTTATTTCTGTTAGTTGCTTTATTTTCATTATGGAAAATTCGCTGAGTTTCTTATTTCGTAATGCTACTACCACTGCTAGGGTAGTAAATGAACCACCACCTGCTGAGAATGATACTTTTAAAATACCTACAAGAATTATTGATCGTGTTATGGATAACTACTATGTTGGAGATGGAACTATGTTGTGGATACACGAATTATGCGGGTTGTTCAAGTGTGCAGGTATTACAACAGATCAAGTCCAGAAAAAGTTATTCTCATTATCACTGAAAGGAAGAGCTGAGGAATGGTATAAGCTGCTGAAGAATGGTCAAGTTCTTGAATGGGAGGAAATAGTACCTCTCTTTTATTCAAAGTTTTATCCTCCTAGTCAGATTCATAAAGATCGGAGTCAAATATATAACTTTTGGCCTCTTGATGGAGAGAGTATAGCTCAATCTTGGGGGAGATTGAAGTTACTAATGCTCAAATGTCCCATTCATGAGCTCCCCTATTATTATCAATAACTTTTATGCAAGGCTTTCTCTTCATGATAAGGATTTATTGGATGCTTCTTGTGCTGGATCCTTTACACGCATGGAAGAAGAAGCTAAATGGGATCTTCTAGACCGTATTCAAGACAATGCTGAAGCATGGGAGAATGACAAAGGAAGAAAGTCAGGTATAAATTATGATTATGAATGCATTGAATCTTTTACGGGAACTGATGACTTTCAAAATATAAAAAATGCTTATGGTCTAGACTCTCAAGCTATTGCAACTTATTTGAAGGCTTTTGCTTCCTATATTGAAGTGCCTTAAAAGAAGTGGAATAAGTATCATGAACCATATAAAGATGTTGCTAAGTGTGTTCCTACAAGAAATACTGAAGTTTATACTGCTAATCATGTTTTACATGAACCTTACATTGAGAAAATACCTTTCCCAGTTAAGATAAAGGAACATTCTATGATAGCTAGTATGGTTAATGAAAGTACAAATAGAGCTGTTGAACTTGATAAACAAATGGATGATGAACCTATAATAGCAAATGTGAAAGACTTTGTCACTAAATATGTAGAAGAGGGACACACTATCCTTTGTAAGGATACCTCTAATATTGTTTCACAAAGTAGTGTCATGAGAGCTAGTATCCCTGTGTTTTCTATTAGGATAAGTGATCATTTCTACAATGGTTCTTGTGATAGATATATCATTAAATTTATGCATGATACTGAAAGTTACTATGAGAGAGGGAAAAGTGTTCTTATGCATCTCAATAATATTAAGTTTCCTCGTTTTATGCTGAAAGTTTTTATGTTTCACTTGTTTTACCTTCCTATGCTAGTAGCCTCTGGTTTCCACAACTTGTTTGTTTACAAATTTCCCTTGCATAGTAAGTGGGTTAGACTTAAACATGTATATTTTTGCTTCTTAATGCTCTCTTTCACTTCAATTCATATTCTTATGTGAGCATCATTGTAATTATCATGCCCATCTTAATGGCTATAAAGAAAGACCTTTTTGGGAGACAACCCAATATATTCTTCCTTTGAGTTTGTTTTTGTTTATTTGAGTCTTGGAAGTTATTACTTCGGTAAAATAACCTCTCCCTATCCTTTTTGTCTGGTTTTTGTGTCAAGATCAACCTCTAATGAGAGAGAAGTAAGATTTGGGGAGGTTGTTGTCCCGAAACAGATTTTTGTGCTTCACCGAAAACATTCGTGAGAGATCTCTGTATGTCGGATTGAGCTGCAATTTTTTGTGCTTCTGCCCCAGGTTATTATTTAACTTTCATTAGTTTTGCACGTTTCGATTTGAGCAACAGAAGATTTTTGAAAAAATTGATCTTCACCCGCTGGTCTGTTTTGACAGATTTTTGCCACTCTTGCATTTGCTTCTTAAGTTGATTTACTTTTTGAATTATTTTTGGATTTTCGGAACGATTTTGTCGTGGTGGTGGCATGGCAGATGCCATGGATAGACTAAAGATGGGGCCAATGTGTGCTAGGGAAATCCAGGGAGGGAGAGCGTGGTGATTCCACGCACGGAAGTTCTTGTATATTCTCAATCAATAGTGTGTTCAAGTACTCTTGAGGCTCTTAGCAAGAAGGAGACAATGTCTCTTACCCCCTACCAACTGGCCCTAGAGTTCTACCTTAGACAGAGAGTGATTCCTCTATTTGCCCTCCTCCCTCTATGGAGGCCCTGGTGCTCCTTATATAGGGGAGCCCGGGTTATAATTCTAGGGCACAAGTGGCACCATATTCTATGAATATGCTCCTTTCCTAAAGCAGATGCTTCTTTATTCTTCTTTAACGGCTCGTCTGGGCTTTGGATGTAACCCGCAGCATCATCCTTGTCTTTTGGCGTCACGGACTATGTCATCCGGCTTTGCCTGCGTCACCTTGGTCACCACTGACCCGCTGGTCCTCTCCTTTACTTTACTTTGCACATGCTTTAGCTAATAAAGCCACCTTTTGACCAGTGGGGAATTCCTTCTCTTTGAAGCCAAGATAATCCAGCTAGCATATAGCTAATCTGGCCTACCCAATTACCGGCAAAACAGATAGGCATTGTCGGCATAGATCTTATGCCGGCCAGACCATTGTCAAGAAAATACCCCATGGGCCAGGCCACACCGTGATTCGGCCTGTCTTGAGGTGACCCGGTCAGCACTTTGCTTTCACTACGCCGTACCCCGACTAACTCGGCCCTTATAACCCGGTGTTGCCCTATCCGGGGTTATCTCCCCAACATTAGTCCCCGAAGCTGGTGTGGTCTTAGTAACTTTTTTAGTTGTTAAGGCCACAGCAGGTTCCATATCTGAATCTTTTATTCCTTGAGCCGAGTTATCTCGTAGCCCGGAGTTTCTTTTCTTGCGATCCTTTCGCTCTTTCCGGGTTATTCCTCACTGGCTAGGTATTTTGCTTGCTTATCCGGGTTTCGTTTCCTTCTCTCGTACGCTTCTCCACATCCTAGGTGGAGGGTAATCGCCATTTGCCTCATTTTAAGGGCCATGCACATTTACCACGCCGGTTACTGTCGCTGCGTCAGGCATAACTGTTGTAAACATCCCATCACTACAGCGCCTCGTTAACTGTAACGCCATGTCCTGTCATGGGATCATTTGCTCCTGTGGCCCCTCTTGTGGCCTTGCTTTGATTGGTTGCTTGGGCCGCATACACGCTCGCTGCATGCGGCATGCCACCCGCAAAGGATCCCACGACGCGCATGGCATGGTTAAGTAGAGGGTGCGGCGCACTCCCAGGGGAAGTTCCCCCATTCGCACCGCGCTCCATTGTTCTCTCTCCTTCACTGCGACTCCGCCGCCGCCGGATTTCTTCTCCACGAGTGCCACTGCAACCTTGCTCCGGGGGTATTTCACGCCAGCGCCACTGTTTCCAGTGCCAATCTCCACCACAGGGCCTTGTGCTTCCCGTTTCCCCTCTTCCGGCTACCATTACTCCGATTACCCTCTCGAGAGCTTCGATCTCACCATGACTGAGGCAGAAGCTTTGATGGTGGCGCAGCAGGAGGAAGGGACGGAGGGCCACGAGTGCGGATGCTGGGATGGCTCCATCGCCCGCGAGGAGGACCTGGCTTGGCTCTATGCCTCCCGTCGCATCCCCGCCGGCGTCGCCTGCCGCCTCCCGGGTGAGATTACTCCCACCCCCAAATCTGGGGAATACGTGGTTTTCTTGTCGCATTTCCAACGCGGCTTCGGCCTTCCCACCTCTGATTTGTTCTTCGATTTCATCTCCACCTACAAATTGCAACCGCATCATCTTCCCGCAAATGCTATCACCTCTCTGTCCTCTTTTGCCTCCGGCATTGAGGGATATATTGGCCTCTGGCCAACCAAAGAACTTTGGATCAAGTTCTTTGGTTTGTGGAGGAATGTGGTTCCGGACAAAGAGTGTGCCCCAGAGGACAAACACTTGACCTAATGTGGCGCTGCCTCCATCTCGCCCCGGAAACAGTCCGTCTTCTCCCGGGTCATGAGGCTCGAATCTTGTAAGGGCTAGGCCCGGACCTTCTTCTACGTTCGGAACACCACCAAGGAGGACCAGA
Organism: Avena eriantha; assembly: GCA_910589775.1. NCBI lineage: Eukaryota > Viridiplantae > Streptophyta > Magnoliopsida > Poales > Poaceae > Avena > Avena eriantha. Next base: position 166,193,163 of record OU342746.1, on the reverse strand, counting down.
TCCGGCTTCTCCCCTTCAGACTCGATCCTCCAGACACCTCGCGATGAGAAAGCATTCCCAAGCGCGCCACGGCCCTGGCGAATCAAGGGGCTCGTCGGATCACGGAGCTGCTTAAGGAGCATCTCCGGGGGAGGATATCATGATCACTTTCCTCCGCAGCCGGGTCTCCCCCCTCCAGAAGCAAGCCCACAAGATCTGCTACCTTAGCGGTCCTCTTGACCCTCATCGAACCTCCTCTTTTGAGCTAGATAACTCGGCGGTTTACCGCCGGGTTAAGGCCATCTTCAACGTGGAGAAGGAGTTCTCCGAGGCCTGGGAGTGGGGACGCCAACCCTCCTCCAAAGGTAAGTTAACCTTCTTTTGTTATCCGGATTTTCTTTGTATGTTGATTTTCCTTTGTAACTTGGCGATTATTCTTTCAGAAATTTCTCCAGCAACCGTTGGAGGATGGCGAGGTTCTAGCCAGTAAGTGGTTGGAGGACCGCCCCGAGGGAGAAGAGGTGGAGACTGACCCGGAGGCCTTCTTGTCTGCCCCGGATGTCATCAAATGCAGCGCTGGTAAGGCCTCTTCTCTAAGGGATTGGCCAGATGATGATAATTCAGACATTGAGGTCCTTGAGGTACTTGATCCGGTTCTTATTTCTTATTTGCATATGGCTTATGTCCAAATGTTCAGCTAACCCGGACGCTCAGGTCCATGAGGTTCCTCCGCTTGCCACTGGTGGCCCGGCTCTAGCCCCTTCCTAGAAGCGCGCAGCTTCCCCGGCCGCAACTTCGGAGGCGCCGCCGCCCAAGAAGAGGCAAAAGAAGTCCGGGGTTAAACCCTCGGCCAAGCCTGCCGCCAAGAGCACAGTTCTGAGGGCACCCAAACCTCGGGCTCTTCCTACCGTTGACGAGTAAGTCTTTGTAGCATTCCTACTTCAGATTCTTCCATTGCTTGCCTTAGCCTCTGGTTGGTTCTTTCTTTTTGACTCGTTGTCCTTCCTTTTTTCTAGAGCTCCTGTGGACATCTCCCAGAGTGGTTCCGGCATAGCCTCCCCACTTCGGAGCGATCCCCCCCCTCCCCCCCGCAACGATGATCATCGTCCGCTTAGCCCTATTCATGAGGGTTCTGCGGCCGCGCCTGACCAGAGTCCACCTCGTCAAGAGGAGGGAAACGTCGACGCAGGGGGTAGTGGGCCGGATCTGGATACGGCAATGCCGGATCTGCCCAGCTCGTCGGCCTCTGTGCCCAACGTTGAGGCGCCAGCTTCATCGGCACCGCCCCCAGTGTCCCCAGTACCAGCAACACCAGTAGCAGCAGCAGCAACAACACCAGCACCAGCAACACCAGCACCAGCACCAGTAGCAACAGCAACAACAGCCGCAGCAAGAGCCTCCAAGCCTCCTAAGGGGAAATCTCCTTCGGCCCCCATCGGGTCTGCCCCTTCAATCACTGATTTCTTTCAACACTCTCCTCAACCCTCATCCGGCAAAGCTAAGAAGACTTCTGGGTCAGCTTCGTCCGAGCCAGCTTCTGGATCAGAGGGCAGCAAACAGCTGGTGCTATTCCACTTCACTCTCCACACACCTAGAGCCGGGTTAAGTTCCACTTGGCCCGGATCTTGTAGACTTCAAATATCCACACACCTAGAGCCGGGTTAAGTTCCACTTGGCCCGAATCTTGTAGACTTCGAATATCCACACACCTAGAACCAGGTTAAGTTCCACTTGGCCCGGATCTTGTAGACTTCGAATATCCACACACCTAGAGCCGGGTTAAGTTCCACTTGGCCCGGATCTTGTAGACTTCGAATATCCACACACCTAGAGCCGGGTTAAGTTCCACTTGGCTTAGATCTTGTAGACTTCGAATAATTTCTACTTTGTCTCTGAACTTTTGTCTCTTTATTGTTTCAGATTACCACTAACCGCCAAACCGCTAAGTTCCAGTGCCTGCTGGACTCCTACAAAGACATACGCGGCCGTTATGGTAAACTCCTGGAGGAGTACCAGAAGAGGGGTTAGTTTCCATTTCTCTCCCTTCCTCGTTCATTCAAACTTCTTAGAACTTATATGAATGTTTTGTCCATATTACGCAGCCGAGGTTGAGGCTGAGAATATAATCATGAGGAAGAATCTTGCGGAGATCAAAGGTAACTTCATCCCCTTTACATGATCATTGTACCATCCATGCTTTATTCGGTGGACACTCATATTTGGGTCCTCCGAATCATGTTGCAGTTGCTCTTGAGGATAGTGTCCCTATGCCTGAACTGATGACCCACTGCCTGGAAGAATTAGGGAAGTATGAAGCTGAACTGAAGAAGAAGGACGCTGAGATAGCTCGGCTCCAGCAGCAGGACTTGGAGATTACTCGGCTGAATGTCGAAATCCAGAGGCTCAAGAGCTCTCATCAGTCCGTGCTGGAGAAGGCCGATTAGGAGTTTGCCGAAGAGAAGTAGCATTTAGTTATGCAAATCTCTAAGGACAAGAGCCTAGTGGAGGAAGCCGACGTCAAGCTTACGTCGGCAATCACTGAATATGAAAAACTTCGGGTCCACAACGCCAACACTGATTCCGAGCTTCAGCGACTTCTCTTCCTGATTGCGCGTAAGTTCTCCGCTCTTGCTTGATTTGTTACAATTCGGATTTGGTCCAGCCGCTCAACGTTGCTCCTCTTAACCTTAGGCAAATTTCCAGAGAGCGACACGTTCGCCGCCTCTGCCGTACGCGAATCCCATGAGCAGCGTGGAGTTCCTGTTGGCCCTGATGCCAAGCCAATTCCTTATACCACAGAGGATCTCCTGGCGAGTCTCACCGCTCGTCTCGAGATAGTAAAGAATTTCGGCGCGGACATTGTCCCAGCAGCAACACGGATGTTCGGCTGCCTGTGGCCCAGTGAGACCATTCCCAAGAAAACCTTAGACTTCATAGCCAAACTCATGGAATGTGACACACAACTGCACCTGTGGCACGAATCTGCGGGATGGGCTGGAGCCAACATTGCTTTGAATTTTACGCTTTCATGGTATGAAGGGATTGATTTGGCATTGCTCAAGCATATGCGTACCGGGTTTAAGTGGTGCGAGGATCCAGAGTGGATCGCGCGCCGCCAGGCCTGTGGGAACAATCTCATCCAGTACTCCTTCTGCCATGCCTGGAATGAGGGACCGAGCTTCCTTGATGTTGCTGATGACGAGATTGTCTCTGGAGCTGAAGAAGAAGGGAGTGAGAGCGAGGGCTCCGACTTAGGCAACGAGGCTGAAGACCCGGAGGACAACGAAGTTGACCCAGAGGACGAAGCCGAAGCTAGCGGTCCTCCCGCACACTCCGGAGTACCTCCCTCAACAGATGATTCTCCTGCTGCTTCTGCCCCTTGAAAAACACTCATCATATTTATCAGATCCCCAGAATGTCGGGCGCAGATGTAATTAAATACTTTGGTTTGTTTGTGCTATAATTTTATGTTTCGAACTAAGTTTTTATTGCCGGATTATCATGGGCGAAGTCCCCGAGTTTCATTTTCTTGTTCCTCCAATTTTTGACTCGCCTCGCGTCTACCTTGATTCGGTTTTTTGACTTACGAGTCCGAGGTTCAAAAAATTGACTTAACAGTACTTGAAACCTTGAGATTAGCTCAAAATGATTCGGCACTTTAGTGAAGAAAATAAACTAAGGGTTAGCCAAAAAACCAATGTCGGCCCGCTCAAGCTCTTTTTCCTTAGTTGTTTTTCATGTGCTTTGCCATTCCAAACTTGTTCTCTTGCTTGCCATGAAGCCAATTCTTGTTGGACAGCAGCAAAGTCGAAGAGTTAGGTTTTTGGTGCTAACACATTACTAATCCAACTAAGACATAAGCGACTTAACCTAGCCGACATAAAAAATACGAAAACAAGACAAGTGTTATAGCAGTCCCCGAGTCTTTGCTCAGGGTGGCAAAGTTTTTATTGATAAGCTCACTGCCGACATACATACTGACATACGAGTAGTTCGGATACATTCACCTCTTAGGTGTAGAAAGGATGCAACAGTGCTATGTTCCATGGTCTTTTGGATTCCTCTCCAGACCTGTCCACCTTGTTCTTTTGCTGGGGATGTGCATCAATAATATAGTAAGAATCATTGCGCAAAGATTTGCTCACAATGAAGGGCCCTTCCATGGGGGGATAGCTTGTGCATGCCAGCGGTGCGCTGTATTAGCCTCAACACCAAATCACCTTCTCGAAAAACTCGGGGGTTTACTTTCCGACTATGATAGCATCGAAGATTTTGCTGGTATATGGCGGATCTGGACAAGGCCAGTTCTCTCGCTTCTTCCAGTAGATCAACATCATTCTGCCGGGCTTCGCGCACTTTGGCTTCTATGTATTGGGTGACCCTAGGCGAATCATGCTCTATGTTGGCTGGTAATACAGCTTCTGCCCCATATACCAGAAAGAATGGCGTATAACCTGTTGATCGATTCGGGGTTGTTCTTAAACTCCATAGTACCGCTGGTAGTTCTTCTATCCAGCACCCCGCTGATCTTTGCAGCGGCTCTATGAGCCGGGGTTTTATCTCGGACAATACTAGTCCGTTGGATCTTTCCACTTGCCCGTTCGATGTGGGGTGGGCGACATCTAACCGGATCTTCTTTTCCTGGCAGAACCTCGCAGATACTCCTTCGGCAAAATTTGTCCTGTTATCAGTTATGATGCTATGGGGGTAGCCGTACGTTAAGATTATATCCTTGAGGAATCTTACTGCTGTTGCCCCATCACATTTCCGAATTGGTTTCACTTCAATCCATTTGGTGAACTTGTCAACCATGACCAGCATGTGGGTCATCCCTCCTTTGGCCGGCTTAAATGTTCCTACCATATCTAGGCACCATACAGCAAATGGCCATGTAATTGGGATAATTTTCAGCTCCGACATTGGCAGGTGAGTTTTCGCGGCGTATCTTTGACAACCGTTACATTTTCTCACCAAGTCCTCTGCTTGCTCCAAAGCACTAGGCCAATAAAATCCGTGTCGGAAAGCTTTTGCTACTAAGGCCCTTGAGGATGCATGGTGGCCACATTCCCCTTGGTGAATATCCCAGAGTATGTCAAGTCCTTCTTCCGGATCAACGCACTGTTGTAGTACCGTTGTCACACTCCTTTTGTATAATTCGGCGTTGATAATGGTATAAGCCTTTGCCCTTCTTTGAACTTGCCTCGAACTTATTTCATCATCCGGCAAGATTCCCTCTTTCAAGAAATCAAAAATTGGCTTGGCCCAAGATGGTATAGGTCGGACGGGAAATGGTTCCTCGTCCACTTCCATTGCATCCACCGACATAACTCCCGCTGGATCAAACTGCACAATCCCCGGGTTTGCTGAAGCAGTCCCCGGGTTTGCTGAAGCAGTCCTCGGGTTTGCTGAGGTGCTTCCCCATTCTATCTCCATAGGTAGAGCTCCTGATCCGGTGAGCGTCGAGATATAAATTGAATCTGATTCGGGTGACGGTGTGATAGACGGTTTTCTCAAGTGCTCCAAAGCCACATTTGGCGGAATGGGTTGCTGGGATGAGCCTAGCTTGGATAGTGTATCTGCTGCCTTGTTTTCGCTCCGAGGTACGTGATGGAACTCACACCCTTCGAAAATCCCGCTTATCTTCTGGACATGGAACCTATACAAGGCCATGTTAGCATCCAGGGCATCCCAATTTCTAGACACTTGCTGCACCACCAAATCCGAGTCTCCAAAGCACTGTATCCAATGTATCCCTACTTCCTTTGCCACTTTGAGACCATGTACCAATGCTTCGTACTCCGCCACATTGTTCGAGGCACTGAAATGGATCTGTAGGACATACTTCAGTTGATCCTTCTTAGGCGAGGTAAGCACTACCCCAGCGCCTAATCCATCTTTCAGTTTCGATCCGTCGAAGTGCATTTGCCAATAATTGGAGTCCGGCCGGGGTGGCTCGTATTGCATTTCAGCCCAGTCCACAAAGAAATCTGCCACAGCTTGTGATTTGATCGCATCTCTTCTGTCGAACTGTGGCGCGTATGGAGCTAATTCGATAGCCCACTTTGCTATTTTGCCGCTTGCGTCCTTGTTACTCATGATCTCTGAGATAGGCGCCTCACATATCACCTTGATGGGGTGTTCCTTGAAATAGTGCTTGAGCTTCTTGGCCGACATATACACGCCATACACCATCTTCTGATAATGAGGATAGTTCTGTTTTGACGCTGACAATACTTCTCTCAGATAATACATCGGTCTTTGCACCGACTTTCCTTCCTCTTCACACTCCACTACGATCACTGCACTTACGACTCGGTTGGTCGCGGCTACGTAAAGCAACATTGGTTCCTTAGGTAATGGTGCAGCTAGGATTGGCGCGGTAGATAGCAACTTTTTTCAATTTCGAAATGCAAGATCCGCCTGTGGTGTCCATGTGAACTTGTCTGCCTTTTTCATTAGTTGATAGAGGGGCAAAGCTTTCTCTCCTAGCCGACATACGAACCGACTTAACGATGCTAGGCAACCAGTGAACTTCTCGACATCGTTAAGACACTTTGGCAATTCCATTCTTTCTATGGCCCGGATTTTCGTTGGGTTAGCTTCAATGTCGCGGCTAGATACCAAGAAACTGATTAACTTTCCGGCTGGTACGCCGAAGGTGCATTTCTCTGGATTCAATTTCATTCGGAACCTTCTCAAGTTCGCGAATGTCTGCCGGATATCCTCAAGGAGCGTATTGCTTTCCTTGGTTTTTATCACCACATCATCCACCTACACCTGCACATTCCGACCTATTTGGTCATGCAAGCATTTTTGCATACATCGTTGGTACGTTGCTCCTGCATTACATAATCCAAACGACATAGTTCGATAGCAATAAGCCCCGTACGGGGTAATGAATGCAGTCTTTATTTGATCATCCGGATTCAGGGGTATCTGATGGAAACCAGAATACGCGTCAATGAATGACAGTAGCTCACATCCGGCAGTTGAGTCTATGACCTGATCTATTCTAGGGAGTGGAAATGGATCTTTTGGACACGCCTTATTCAGGTTCGTGTAGTCAATACACATTCGCCATACCACTGCCACGTTCAGATCATCTTTATTTTTCTCCACCGGCACTAGATTAGAGAGCCAATCCGGATAGAGTACCTCCATGATAAATCCTGCCGCCAGTAATCTTGCTATTTCATCTCCAGTTACTTTTCTTCTATCTTCTGCGAAACGCCTGAGAGGCTGCTTTACCAGCTTAGACCCGGGTCTTACATTCAATGAGTGCTCAGCCAACTCCCTCGGTACACCTTGTAGATCTTGTGTAGACCAAGCAAAGATATCCCGATTCTCATGGAGGAAGTTGACGAGCTCGCTTTCCTATTTGCTGCTTAACCCGACACCTATGGTAATTGTGCGCTCTGGGAACAGATCATCAACTAGCACTTTCTTCGTATCCTTAGTCGCTTGGAACGATACGCTCCCGTGCGGGTTGGTCAGGGCCGGCATATGTTGTTGCGCGGATTGAGCCAATGCCGCCACCTCTAGTATCTTCCTTTTCTCTTGAGCTATCATGAGTGACTCGGCTAAATTAGATCCGGCTGATGCGCACTCGATCGAACGCTGGAAGTCCCCTGATATAGTTATCACACCCCTTGGTCCGGGCAACTTCATCTTAAGGTAACTGACGTGGGTAGTTGCCATGAATTTGATCAGCGTTGGCCTGCCGAGTAATGCATGATAAGCACTTTCCAGATTCACTACCTCGAATTCTAAGTTCTCAGTGCGGCAGTTGTCTCTTGTGCCGAATAACACGTCAACCTAGACCTTACCAATTGGTTCACAAGAGATTCCTGGCACAATACCGTGAAAAGTGGTCCTTGTCGCTTGCAACATGTTCTCTGTTATCCCCAACTTGTGCATGGTATCCTTGTACATAATGTTTATACTGCTGCCATTGGTAATCAATACCTTGGAAAATCTCACGTTGAGATTCGGCCCGATGAACGTCGTATCCAAGACCAAAGCATAGGTACCTCGGCTTGGCATGATCTTTGGGTGATCCTTGACACTCCATGTGATCTCTTGATCCGCCCAAGGCATATATCTCGGCACAACCGACATTACTGCGTTCAGCTCCATATGTCGACGCTGTAAGCTTTTCTGGTCATTCTCTTCCGTGGTGAACACACAATAGCTTTGATGGTGCTCCCTGTACACAATAGCTGGTTGTTTCCTACTTGATGTACTGCATCCCTTCTTTCCGGATTCTCGTACCTCGGCGGAGGTGGTGGCAGCATCAGCTGCTGTCCATTTCCCCTTGTTAGTAACGGTGGCCAGGGTGTTTCATTTCTAGGTGCTTCGTTCCGAGGTGCCTGAGCATTCCCCGAACCCACCTATTCCAATTTTCTCATCCATTCACACTGCCGGGTCGTATGATTCGCTGGACTATTCGGACTTGGTGTATGAAATTTGCAAGGTTGATCTAGCATAGACTCGAATGTATACCTCAGCCTATCCTTTCGTTCCTGCCATTGCTTTTTCTGCTCCGGGGTCAAAGGCGTTCTCCCTTCGCTTTTCTGCTGCCAGTTTTGCCCTCCAGTTTTCTGGCGTTGGCTTGCTCCGGCACTGGGATGATCCCAGTCCACTGCTGCAACCTGCTGCGAGTTATACCGATAATCCGGACGTTTGTCCCTTCTTTTTCCTCGGAAATCATTCCTCCTTGATGACCCAGAGATATCTCGGTTGTAATATTCCTCATTTGCTTCGCTAGACATTATCCGGGGTTGAGTTGGATCTCCCAAGGCATATGAATCTGCAATCCGGATCGTCTCAGCCAAGGTAGTTGGCATATCTCGCTGTAACCTTTGCCACAGCATACTCCCATATCTTCATCCCTGAGCGAACCACGCAATTGCTTGTGATTCAATCACCCCTTCACACGAGTTTCGCACATTGCACCACCGAGTCAGGAAATCTCTATCTGGTTCATTCGGTCTCTGCCGGCATAATGCAAGGGTCTATGGTCTGTTGGGTCTCTTGTAAGTGCTCAAGAAGTTACTAACAAACATTTCCTAGAAATCCAACCAACAGTTGACACTCCCTGGTGGCAAATTGTTCAGCCAAACTCGCGCTGGTCCTTCCAGCATCGATGGTACATATCTCACTGCCCATCTCAAATTCCCTGTCGCGATCTTGACGGCTATGGCATAATCAATCAGCCAATCCTCCGGCCTGGTACTTCCATCGTAGGTTCGGGTTCCCCTAGCCAGTTGGAAGTTTGGCACTGGTGGCTCATTCATGATCCGGGGCCTGAAATATGCTGGACCCGGTGGACCTTGTAACTCGATTTGCTCCGACCTATATATCCTATCCAACTTCAACCTCGCATCATCTGGCTGCAAGTTCCTGCTTCCCAACCGTGATCCAATTACATGATGATCTGGTCTAGGGTATCCATTGTTAACCATAGCCAAATAACCATCATTGTATCTTTCTTGATCCGGATATGCATGATGTTGTTGTGCTGCTTGTCCTGCACTTCCTCCTTGCCGAGGTTCGCTCTATTGCGCATGAGGTACATTTTCCCCCACTCCCACAAGATTACGATGTCCGGCATTGCTGTTGGCAGCATTTCTTTGACCGGCATTGCCTTGGTAATGGTTACCTCGGGCAGCCACACCTCGGCTGGTACTGTGGTGATCCTCGTCAACTTGCACTGCTTTTCCTTTTCCAGCTCTCACCGGGTCATAGGGGACCATTTGCTTATTTCTTCTCCCGGAGTCCACTACCTCTTCTCTCCTGGGGTCATGACCCGCAGACGACGCGGCTCCTCTGGATCTCGCCGGGTTATTTCTGGCCGAATGTACCACCTGTGAGGCCCCTAGTGGTGTCGGGTTAGCTTTGTTTATTTCTTCATTTTGTTGGCATGCGACCCTCATCAAGTGATTCACTCTCTCTTGTTGCCTTTGACGAGCCTCACCGGTCAAGCCTTCTAACTCGGATCCGTGTTTGCTGTTCTTAGGTTCTTTGTTGGGGTACTGTATCGATCCAACCCTCATGTTACTATTGTAGCTGTCTGACCCGACCTAGGCTCGTACTCCTTGTCAATTTCGGTGATCAGGTTCCTGCCCCGGATTTTCGCTCCATCGATACGATTTGCCTTATCATACTCTCTCAAGGTGATGTTCAGCGACTGATGCAGCTCTGGTACCTTCTTTGCTCCGGCTAACATTTTTCGCCTAGTTTCCTCTAACTCAACTTGCACCTGAGCTGGATCTACCACAGGTGCTATTGGTGTTGCTAAGCTATCTATCGCTTGCTGGAGCACATTCTCTGGCTTCTCCAGCGGAGGAAACCTAGACCTGGTATGTTTGGGTGTTACCTCTGGCTCTGGCGTCGGATCTTTGCTCGGTCCCGCATCTGGCGCGGTCATCAGGACTTCCATGCTGCTAGTGGGGCGAGTGATTCGCACTCCACGAGCGGCGCTGAGAGATGGTTCGCCTCCTTCGACGACGTGCCGCGGGTGAACGCATGACTCATCCACCCTAACGTAGATCTTGTGCGCGCCAAGCTTGATGAAGACGCCGTTGCGCGGTGGAGGGTTCCTGCCGAAGCTTCCCCCCTTGTCGCTGACGTAGTTCAGCGCTCCAAAGCGCTGAACCAAGCCTGAGACGATACGCTCGCCGGTGCTCGAGAAGTTTCCTGTCTGGATTTTCACCCCTGCTAGCACCGCTTGCCCCACGGTCGGCGCCAACTATCATGGTGGTAGCACGGTAGATGCCATGGATAGGCTAAAGATGGGGCTAATGTGTGCTAGGGGAATCCAGGGAGGGAGAGCGTGGTGATTCCACGCATGGAATTTCTTGTATATTCTCAATCAATGGTGTGTTCAAGTACTCTTGAGGCTCTTAGCAAGAAGGAGACAATGTATCTTATCCCATACCAACTGGCCCTAGAGTTCTACCTTAGACAGAGAGTGATTCCTCTATTTGCCCTCCTCCCTCTATGGAGGCCCTGGTGCTCCTTATATAGGGGAGCCCGGGTTACAATTCTAGGGCACAGGTGGCAACATATTCTACGAATATGCTCCTTTCCTAAAGCAGATGCTTCTTTATTCTTCTTTAACGGCTCGTCCAGGCTTTGGACATAACCCGCAGCATCATCCTCGTATTTTGGCGTCACGGGCTACGTCATCCGGCTTTGCCTGCGTCACCTTGGTCACCACTGACCCGCTGGTCCTCTCCTTTACTTTACTTTGCACATGCTTCAGCTAATAAAGCCACCTTTTGACCAGCGGAGAATTCCTTCTCTTTGAAGCCAAGATAATCCGGCTAGCATATAGCTAATCCGGCCTACCCAATTACCTGCAAAACAGACAGGCATTGCCAGCATAGATCTTATGCCGGCGGGACCATTATCAAGGAAATGCCCCATGGGCCAGGCCACACTGTGATTCGGCCTGCCTTGAGGTGACCCGGTCAGCACTTTGCTTTCACCGCGTCGTACCCCGGCTAACTCGGCCCTTATACCCCGGCGTTGCCCTATCCGGGGGTATCCCCCCAATAGAGTTGCTACAGTAGCTTATGATTTGATGGATTTCATTTGAAATTGGACTTAAAAGGTTGATTAGCTCACTTACACTAATGTTGCTAATGAGAATTGTGTGAAGTTTTGTGTGAAAGAAATTTCCAAGTTATCGGGGAGAATGGTGTAATAGGAAAGTGAAAGGTTTCATGACTCGAGCAATATGAGTATGAAGATGAAGATATTGATGTTATTCAAGTGGTAACTCCGGAAAAATTCATTAAAGACCAAATGCAGAGACCTGCAGAGTCCATTTTCGAACAGGTAACAGTTCTGGTAAGAAAAGTTCCACGAAAATTCTGTCCAGTTATATTTTTGCAGTTTTTATCCAACAAGGAAAGCAACAAAGCGAAAGAGGGACGGAAACGGAGCCTGGGTGGCTCACACCACCCTGTGGCGCAGGCCCACCCCTTACCGCGCCACCAGGTGGTGTGGCCGCCCCGGACTTCGTCCCCGACCTGTTTTCTCCCAGTACCTTCCTTTTGTTGTAAAACTTCGTAATATATAATCCCCCGGATCCCCCAAGGTTCGTATATTGTGTTATGTTGTGTTTTCGTGTCGATCTGTTTCTGCCAGGAACTATTCTTGAAAGTTTAGAAGCACAATGGTGTCCGCCAAGGATAAGGGAAAGGAGCCTATGGATGAAGATCTCCAAGACCCCGGGCAGGAGGAGGAGATCAAGAGTGAAGATGAAGAGGAGGCAAAGCAAAGCCAACATCCGCACACCGGCACTACCATTGCAAGCATTGGAGTGTTGGCTAACCCTACCAAGGTCAAAAGGACTGCACGGATGTCAACTGGAGGGAAGCCTCCACGTCACTGTTTGGCTCCACGGTCACTTCCTCCACGCACCAAGAATCACTTCCATACCCTTATCCATGAGCATCAATACCAGAATATGCCCAAGGAGAAACTACCCTCCAATTGGGATTTGCCTCGTTCTAGCCATGCAGGAAAAGAAGACTTCAAGGAGGTAGAGTGGGGAAAGAATCGCAAGAGCTGGAATTCGCAACCCGACATGATCATGAGCCACATTGAGCAAAGCTTGGAGTTGATTCGTACTCTCACCTTCGAGATTGAGGACTTGGGGAAATTGATCAAAAAGCTCATCGAGAGAACACCACCACCGAAGGAGTAATTCGTCATCAGGTTTTGGCATCCCCTTGTTTTGTTCCAAGCTTGGGGGAGTGTCGCGGTATCACATCACTATCTTCTATCTTTTTACCTTTTTAGTAGAGTCATATCATGAATAGAGAAGTTATCATGTAGGATGGTTTGCATTATGGAAGTGTCCCCTCTCTCATTAGATATGTATCCCTTGGTGTGATTTGCCGTTATGGAATATTAACGAGAAGTTCTATCATTTACTCTTTTGCATATCTTATATTAGTTTTCAATTCATGGTTATATGATTGATCTTGTCATTTGTATTGGTATCACTTTGGGATCGTTGAGTTAATTTAGTTGGTTTTGGCAAACCTGGCTCGATCAGTAGCAACACTATTTTTGAGAGTTGAATGAAAAACATAAAAGTACTCTAAAGAAATGTAATTTCATCTTCTTTCTTTCTTGATTTTCTCATAAGCTTAATATTCTCTAGTTAAGATCTTTTGTGCTTCCAAGGAAGATTGCATGTTTGTTTTTATCACTTGTATGTTTGTTTGTTTCCTTCAACTCTTATACTTGCTACCCAGCCTTGCTAGCCAAAAACCTGTACTGAGAGGGAATTCTTCTCGTGCATCCAATCCTTAAACCAAACCTATGCCATTTGTGTCCACCATACCTACCTATTAGCACTATTGCTATTCCAAGTAAATTCATGTTTTTATCTACCTTCCAAATTAAACTTGTTATGTGAAAATTAGTGATTAAAGCTCTCACAAACTTGATGGCACACTTTACTTTCTTGCACTTAATAAACTCGAACCATTGGGTCCATCTTTGTTGCGTATATGCTTGCGCTTTATAAGTTGAAGTTAGCAGAACCATGTATCATGGGGAACACTTTCAACATTGCATTGGTACTTTGTACCTAGTTGATATCATGTTCTTTTTCTTATGGATCCTGACGGTGTGAAATAAAAGAGAACTTGTAAGATCATGGAGTTTATATGTGTGTTAGAGAAACGCCTAGGCCGCTAGCCTAAGCCATGCCTAATCATGATGGAAACTTGCAGCATAACCATAATGAGCACTCTATGAAGCATCCTCAATAAAACCTATGCAAATAGCAAATAAAAAGATCGCTGAGATGCTCATTTTCTACTTGCCTTGTCATTTTGATTATGGGATTGTTCCTGTATCATGTGCAAGGGGTACCCCGTTGGCGGTTCTCTATGATACATATGTATTTACAATGACAAGAGCTTACTTGTGACTGAAGTTGAGTAGCATGAGGTTCGGTACTCGTAAGTAAGGGGCATGAGATTCCAACTTATTACTTGTCAAGCATATCCTCTTAGTTGTGCCACTTTAACCTTAATCACCTAAAGATGCCTATGATAGGGGCAATGAGAGCTGAAAGCTAATAAGTATCATAATTTTTGGAAGCTCTTTATGAAACTTGAAATCCCTGCTTCCCTCTGCGAAGGGCCTTTCTTTTACTTTTTAGTTGAGTCAGTAAACCTATTCCCTTCTATCTCAGCAAGTATTTTGAGTTGTTGTGTTTCATTCATTCATATGATGATTTATTCCAACATGTTTCTTATGTTCCTTGTTTTGCACATTGTTCTTATCTTGGTGATTACTACTTTGAAAGCTATCATTGAAAACCAGTTATTTGTGAACTCCTGCAAATTGTCAACTATTCTTCGACCAAGAGCTAAGTTTGCCATTACCAATTATGATTTACTTTATGCATCTTTATTGTGTTTCCTTTACTCATTGCAATTTAAGTTATATAATAGTGAGTTGTCTTCTATTATGATTTATGTATTGATGAATGTGATGCTTCTTGTCCGTATTCTTTTATCGACTCTTCACTCCATAAACCTGCGGTCATGTTTATTGAGCTCAGTTTCGCTTGGGGACAAGCGAAGTCTAAGCTTGGGGGAGTTGATACGTCCATTTTGCATCGCTATTCTATATCATAATTTACTATCATTCATTGATATATTTCATATTAAGAGAAGATACTTATGTTCTTTCATCTGTTTTTGCATGGTTGATGACTTTTGGAGCATGGACCACTGCAGTCAGGATTCTGATGGAAAAGGTGTTGTTTGGAGGCAAAATTCGCGAAGATCAGAAAATCCGGGAAAATACATGGAAAATCCTATTTTTCTAGAAGACGAAGATTGCCAGAAGGGGAAGTGGAGATGGGCCACAGGGGGCCCATACCACCCCCTGGTGCGGGCCACCCCAGGTCGCGCCACCAGGTGGTGTGGCTGCCCTGGTCCACTCCTGGCTCTCCCCGCTAGTGTATACTATCCTCCCGAAACCCTAAGACTCAGGGAGCGACCACGGAAAGATTCCGCCGCCTCTGCAGGACGGAAAACACCGAGAGAGAAAGATCTCTCTGGCAGATAGAATTCTGCCAGGGGAATTCCTTCCCGGAGAGGGGAGATCGTCGCCATCAACACCACCATCAAGCTGGACTTCATCGGGATCATCATCATCATCATCATCACCACCATCATCTCCATCACCACCATCATCTCCACTTCGAACCACTATAACAATTGGGTTGAATCTTGCATATTTCTTAGGGGAAACTTTCCCGGTGTTGATTACTCCTTGTAGTTGATGCTATTGAGTGAACCATTGAATTATCGTTTATGTTCAGATTGTTACATATCATTATTTCATCTCTGATCATGATCCATAAGATGTCTTGTGAGTAGTTCGTTTTGTTCTTGAGGACATGGGAGAAGTCATGTTGTTAGTAGTGGAATTGTGTTGAAAAAGATTCAATGGTTTGATATTTAAGTTGTGGTGTACTTCTTCTAGTGGTGTCATGTGAACGTCGACTACATGACACTTCACCTA
Source organism: Avena eriantha (assembly GCA_910589775.1). Lineage (NCBI taxonomy): Eukaryota > Viridiplantae > Streptophyta > Magnoliopsida > Poales > Poaceae > Avena > Avena eriantha. Next base: position 166,177,617 of record OU342746.1, on the reverse strand, counting down.
TATGAGCCTAGGGGAATGCATTGTGTATTTGGCTACTAATCGTAGGGGTTGCCGGAGTGACAAAAACCTGAACCCCCGTTAGGAAACCTTTGCACAAGGGATGCCAGGGTCTTAGAGTTTAAAGCTATGGTTAGGTTTCTACCTTAATTACTTTCTTGTACTTGTGGATTCTTGCAAGGAGTATAATCACAAGTATGTATTAGTCCTAGGAAGGTCAGTACATTAGCACAGGTTCACCCACACAACACTTAGCAAACTAAAGAAGATTATCAACTATATGAAGCAAAAGCACTTGATGATATTCCCGTGTGTCCTCGAGAACGTTTGGTCATCTTAAGCAATACAATTGGCTTGTTATTTGTTAAAGAAAGGATTGGGTCACTTGCTGCATTTATTGTTATTGTCTTTTATTTACTCGTACTTTATTTACCTGCATTATCAAAAACCCCTAAAATCCGTTTGCTAAGTATTTACAGAGAATTCCTGCTCCTAGCCACTCGCCAGCACCTTCTGCTCCTCTTTGGGTTTGACACTCTTACTTATCGAAAATACTGCGATACACCCCCTATACTTGTGGGTCATCAGTGACCCTAAGGATAGAGTTCCTAAGATTGAACAGCTCGTTGGCATTCATTGGCTTGTTCCTTCTAGTGAACTCGTTCAGATGGTATACCTGGTTGACCTGAAGGACGGAAGAATCCCAAGACGACAACCATATCCAGTATCTCCTAGATAGAACTTGTCATCATGGATATTGATCCCATCAGCTCTAGACATGCTATCAGCAAGGATGGTTGCATCATGTGATGATCCTTCATAATCAGCTAGCACATATGTGAACTTCGTGTCAAAATCACATGCAACAAGCACATTCTGGCTGGTGTAGTGCGTCCTTCCCCTGTAAGATGCACATGTACTCTTGGAACCCTAGTAGTGACATGAGTATCATCGATTGCACCAATACAATCTTGTTACATGAACACAAGGATGTACTGACAAATCAGAGGAACACAAGAGCAAAACTGGTGCATGTGATGCAATCCAAAGACAATACCTGTGCTCACTTGAAATTTGGCATCCACATGCCATTGTTGCATATCTTTGCAGGTGTTTGACCCATAGGTGACTTGATCATATCTTCTCCGAGCTGACCTATTGCATACACCACTTTCCTGAAATAATGTGATATTGTCTCCATGCTTCTTCTTGTGGATGACCCTAAACCTCTGGTTATGGCATACCACATGAAGGAACATCGCAAGTTGTTCTTCGGCTCAGGTTTGGATGTTGTCTTCCAACAATCCACTCATCCTAAACCATCTGACAAGTGCAAAGAAGGGGGATCTTTTCATCCGGAGCATCTGCAGAGCCTCTACATCGTTGTAGTTCAAGATGTAGTTCATATTGGCCATCTTCTCTTGATCTTGGGTCAACATAGGAGCGTATGCTAGGCGATGAAAGGCAACACTTCTAACAGCTCTCTTATGCGGCAGCAAGATCTAGGCCTGAATCACAACTATGAGCGTGGATTCCTGGTGGATAAGGGTCATTCTATCAACATAATGAGGCGGTTCTACCATGAGTTCTTCCTAGATCCATACTTCAGGTCTAGTCAAAAAAAGGGGAGAGGGATTCACGATGGTTTACCGCAGCCATGGCGATGCATAGTGGGGGTGAGGGAGGGAGATGCATGGTGACTCTCCTAGCCATGGATCAGCTTCCAGAGTAGGAGGAAGCGGCCGATACGGCAGGTCTGCGTCTCAGCTGCCACCTTAACCTCGCCGCCGCCGCACCTGGAGTCGAACTAGGAGGAAGGGGATTTTTGGGAGGGGCAATGCAGAGAGGTGAGCGAGGCCGGGAGAGGCCACTCTTGGTGTGAAACAGAGCCTACTGGTGCCCCCTTTTGCAGCTCCAGGGCATGGCTCATTGGAAATGCTCGACTCAAGCGTTGTCTTTGGGCCTGCTTCTAGGATACTTTACAGATGGTGCTAGCCACAACACATGCATCATGTGAGCAACCAAACGCCCCATTTTCGCACCGCTCTGGTATGTTTGGAGGGTATGCAGGCTATCAACGCGCCCATAGCGTTTCCGTAGGGTTTATTGAGGGCTCCGGTTGAAACATGATCTCATACCGCGTGCACCATAACCCGTTGGCATATTTCATTTCATCCCATTTTCTTCCCGCATGTGCACTCTCTAGTTTCTTACTATATGTAGTCGTCGCTAGGTGGTCAAATGATTTATTTATAATTTTTATTACTTTTCAAACTCTTTGTACGGATATTGATGATTATTATTAGATCGGTGGAGTTCCGCAAAAAATAAGATGCGGATTGTCTTTTGATAGATTCACCAATTCGCAAAGAAAGACAATTTTATATTTTTCTTGGGCCGCTCCATATATGGTAACCAAAGTCCATATAAAGTTATCTGACTTATTACGAATATGGATTTTAATACGAAACTCACCAAGGGAACAAGCCAATGCACTCATAAATTCTAGGTAACACGATATAAATGACTCACCAAATTACTAACAGCATTTTGTCCTTTGACTTGACTCTCAATCATATCATCCAATATTCAACCTATTAGAGCATGTATAGCATATTCTCCAAAAATTTGTACCATGAAAGTTGTTTGCCGTACACTGTAAACCGTTTTTGTGGCATGACTTTCACTCGGGTCTAGCGAGCACTCAGCTTACGAATCAGACGGTTTATACGCACACATAGCTATAAGCAAAGAGCTCACTCCATTTAAAGAGTACATGCTGAAGTGAGTAGGAAACTCTCCTTATAAGCTTATCGTGGCCTCTTTGCGTAAACGAGGTGGAACTAAACACGGGGCAGCCTCACCGGCCAACAACAGCTCTAACATCCCATCCCCTAGGAAAGCCTGCAGGAACGTATGACGATAATAGATATCAGATGGTAGCATCCGCTTAAGCATAGCGCAACACGCAGACTATGTTCGACGATTATGCACATATGGCCCAAGTACAAGCGGAGAGCCCACTTCATTCTAAAAGCCCGGACTAAAAGGAAGAAAGAAACTCTCCCTTATAAGTTAGTCGCAGACTCTTCTTGTAAGCGAGCTAGGATTAAAACTGAGCAGCTCCACCGGCGTACAGCAAGCCTAACACTCCAAGTCCATCGGAACAAGCCCCGTAAAATTTATACCATTTTAATGCTCGTTTTAAGGTACACCCCTCCAAAAAATGGATCGGCCTGGTTTGCATAATCTAATTGGGATATTTTTCTTTTATTCCAAAACTGCAAAATTACAGTTTTGCCACTTTTTCGTTCACACACTATTCAATGGCTTCTTACCGTGGTAGATGCCAACGACAGAACAATTTTCATACTCTTACGGGTGAACATATTTGTGTTCAAATAAATTACTTTAGCAAACAAGTCTTATATACAAATTATCCAACCAAATATGTGGTCATATGTATTTTTATGTCTTTAAACCTAGAAATTTATTTAGGTTTGGTTTTTAAATTTAAAGGCTTGTGTCTTTTGGAACAAAAGTAATATTATGCATTATGGTACTTGACTCCGTTCATAATTATAAGATATTTTATCTTTTTTCTAAAACACTTGTATTTAGATGCTTTTTTATGTGTAGGCTTAGTCTGTATATAGTTCACGTGAAATCTCTAAAATATCTTATTATTGTGAATACAGGTTGTAGTAAATCTATTTGTCTACCGGTGTATGGTAGATTTATTGTATGCCATGAGTGTATCATTTCGTGTCATGTAGTTACTTACTTATTTCTTTTAACTAAATTATAAAATATGTGTATCTATACCGAGTTGAGTATGTCTCTTATTACTATCCATATTCAATATATGTCCCGCATTCATATTTGTAAACTTATGTATTTGTATTCATAATTATTTTGAAAATATGAAAACATGAGTGTGAAGGGCACTATCTCACATATTCCGTCTGGGCATTTTTTGGGCCGGGCCAGGCTTCAGGCCGGGCCAAAAAAAGCCCGACACAGAATACCCAGGCCTGAGCCCGGCTCGGCTGTCGGGCCAAAAATTCCAGCCCAGCCCAGCCTGAGCTGCATCAATATCACCAGTCGTCGGGCCGGGCCTTCCTTCAAATCACGTTTTCCTTGGCCTGAGTCCGGCCTGAGCTTCCACCGGGTCACAGTTCTACAGCCTAGGCGCTGCCCATGGGACCCGTCGGGCTTTTTTTGGGGTGGGCCGGGTTTTTTATGCCCAGGTATAGCCTTAGGAGAGTCTAGATTCATCAACATTGTTATAGTTGTCTCGCCGTTGGCCGGTTTTCTTTTACTTATTATTCAGTTGGGCAGAAGATGGAGGCTACAAGAAAAGAAGATAAGTGCAGAGAGAGTTGATTTTGAAGAATGTATAGCATAAATATCATATTTGAATGTTTTACCTGACCTTATGGGGTAAGGGCATAAGATTTATTTTTTTACTCATATGATAGCCTTTGGCTGTCTAGTTTTAGACGTTCCCCTCTTCTTTGTCAAGAAGCCTCAGTTCTATCATTGTTGTGTTGACATTTGACACTGGTAAATCTTATATAGGAACATCATCACCTGAAGTTCATGACATGGTCTTCAATCTGGGGAAACAAGTGACAGACACGTGCAAAAATACTAGTCCATCTAGGTTTTGTTTCAATGTCACATGAAGCACATACAAATTTTCTCATCCATTGAGCTCCCCATTTTGAAGATAGAAGGTGTATCTCGCTCAATGGCAACATTAAGCTCAACAAAGAAAATACATGCTAATATTAAGGTCAACAGAGAATTTTGAAATGATCATGCCATCGGTAGTGTAATGCCTAACTAGGTGATAATTCAAAGATACTTCACCATGAGTCAACTCGTGAAAATTGAAGAGAGTAAATGATGTAAATGCACGAGGGGTGCGGGGAGAGACATAGATACTAAATTTGTTAACGTTTTCAGAAAAACTGCATATTTCCGTAAAGACTAGAAAATAATCATGACAGGAATACAATCTAGCGAACGTGGCCTAGTTTAGAAGTGAAAGGAATGGGTTCTTAAGAAAGGTTTGTTCCCTTTCATTTCATATAAATAAGTCAACCATGCGAAGCATCGCGCTAATATCGATTGCCTTGATCAAGAAGATGCATAATGCACTTTCTCAACTCTAGGGCCTCTTTGATCTAGAAGATGGTCATTGGAATTTTGAGAGTTAAAATTTAAAAATAAGTTGTTAAACTTTGATGAAAAATCAGTAATGTATGGCTCTTTGATTCCAAGGATTATAAAAACGCGAGATTGGGAAATCTGCAGGATTGCAATGCCATGTGCATTCTAATCCTACATGATTTCATTTTTTTTTCGAAATGGGGATCTGAGCCCCGGCCTCTGCATCGAGCGATGCACATAGCCGATATTTATTATTAGAACCATAATGTTTGGCAAAAGTCATTACAAAGATCATACAAACCGTAACCACCAAAACAAAACACCGAGCAAAAACGATAACCATATTGCCAGCTCCCCCAACGAGATCTATCAAACACCTATCTACCTATTTTGACCCCGCCCAATGGTCACTCGCGCTATTGCCACTCGCCAAGAGAAGCTGGAGCGCCTTGGTGCGGCGGCTCGAACTCAAGCAGAAGTAGTCCTAAAACCGCACAACATATCCATGGAGCGGCGCCCACACACACGCTCCGAATGTCGCCGTCTTCACTGTCTTCCGCCAACCATCTTCAGCGTGTAGATCGATGTGCCGACTCATGCCACAACAACCACCGACACCACCGCGGTGCCAAGCAACACCACCCCCCGCGCGCTAGCCGCTCCACCTCTCCTGCCACTTCCATCCAACGCTGCTCCACAGGCGATGCTCCCAGAAGAGAAAACGATACCGACACCGCGGCACCGCCATAGCCCGACCCGAAGATCTTAGGGTTTCCCCCGAAGCAGCATGATTAAGATCGACACAAGGTGCACGGTGATGCATTCATCAAGGTAATGGCGTGGTACCGCCGCCATCGCCTACCAATGGCTCGGTTTTCACCGGCACCTAGGTCTTCCCGCCTCGCAGCTGGGACTGGAAGACGGATCATGAGATCTGCCAATCCAGCCGTAGGTCGGCCACCTCCGACGGAGAAGATGTCACCTCCACCAAACCCAGGGCCTCCACCCCGGGCGCCCTCATGATGCGAAGAAGGCCGCAGAAATAGCTCCGGACAACACCGGCCGACGTCGAGGAGACGAAGACGTCATCGATCTAGGAAAACCTAGATCTCGACACCCTCCTCCGCCCCACCGCCCAATGATCGCCGCCGTCATAGCACTGGCCGCCGCCCACCCGCCATCGTTGCTGAAGATCCGCTAGAGCGCCGCCACCGAAGCCTAGATATCTAGCCGGAGGGAAACCGCCGCTGCCGCCGCCGCGTCCGCGGGCCTTTGCCCGGCGACAGCGGCGCCAGGGAGAGGAGGGGCGCGGGGAGGTCAGGGGTCGGATGAGGAGGGGCACCCCGGGGGCGGCGGCGGCGCCGCCTCGGGGGTGGGTGGAGTCGGGGGTTGTCTTGGTTCAATCTTACTAATGCATATGCGCCAAGTTTGTTTGACTCTATCAGAGGAAGAAAAATGATTCTTAGTTCCTTACAAAGAGATAATTCCTATGAAATATGGTGTAAAAGTTTTCTTACAAAAAATTCCTACGAAATTCAAACCTACAAATATAATAACCACCACAGAAATAATCCCAAGATTCTAATCTTCCAAAATTTATAAGAATATCTTTTGAATCGAAGAGCCTCTTTGGATCCAAGCAAACATATAATGTGAATCAAAGGAGCGTCAAGCCTCCGGTTTCATTCTCGCATCATTTCCACACTCTACTCATATCGACCTTACCACGTTACCATCTTTCTCCCGCCATCACTTCAACCATGCGAAGTATCGCGCGAATATCGATTGCCTTGATCAAGAAGATGCATAATGCACTTCCTCAACTCTAGGGCCTCTTTGATCTAGAAGATGGTCATTGGAATTTTGAGAGTTAAAATTTATAAAGAAGTTGTTAAACTTTGATGAAAAATCAATAATGTATGACCTCTTTGATTCCAAGGATTATAAAAACGCAGGATTAGGAAATCCACATGATTGCAATGCCATGTGCATTCTAACCCTACATGATTTCATATGCGCCAAGTTTGTTTGACTCTATCAAAGTTAGAAAATAATTCTTAGTTTCTTACAAAGAGATTTGAAGCGATGCCAGAGTACCTATGAAATACGGTGCAAAAGTTTCCTTAGAAAAAATTCGTATGAAATTCAATCCTACAAATATTAATAACCACCACAGAAATAATCCCAAGGATTTGAATCCTCCGAAATTTATACGAAAATCTTTTCAATCGAAGAGCCTCTTAGGATCCAAGCAAACATATATTGCAAATCAAAAGGGTCCTCAAGTCTCCGGTTTCATTCTCGCACCATTTCCACACTCTGCTCATGTTGACATTACCACGTCACCATCTTTCTCCGCCGTCACTTCAGTCTCTCCCATCACCGCTTGCTCTCTCGCGATGCACTAGCACACATACTCTCCTCTCTATGGTCGTGATGTCTCTCTCACTACCCACCAACTGGCCACCGCCGGCGGCTCGACCACCCCCTAAAGTTCAAGGGGTACCGCACCGGTGAGAGGAGGTGGTGATCAAAGCCTAATCCGACATTGATAGCGGCCATCGGCAAAATGATTTTGGTCGATCGACTAAAATTTTGGTACGTAACTCAAGTGGAGTGATAATGAGGAAATCCGAGTTAAGTCTGGAGGTTTGCCCTCTCTCACGCTCCAAACACCTATGTAAAGCACAATTACTATGTTATTGGTATACGAAACCTGAATAATCAAGCTGAAACTGAGGGAAAATAAGAGCTGTACTGCATTTTGACGAATTAAAGGAACAAGATTAGAGAGTATGCAAACAGGTACTCACACCAGGTTCCACGCTACTATCACCACACCACTCTTAATAGACGAACGCACACTACAACGACCGACGACGGCGACGACGTACGACCGTGCGCGCTTGCGCGCTCAGTTGGACCGCATCTTGTTGAGCTGGTTGAGCGCCGGCTGCAGGATGTTGAAGAGCACCCACCCGATGGCAGGCGCCACCACGATGAGCAGCAGCAGGCCCCGGTTGTCGTCTGTCGGCGACGCCGCCGCCAGCGCGGCGAGCTCCTGCACGGCGGCAGAGGCAGGCTCCGGCGCGGCGGCCAGGCCGGCGGCCGCGGCGGCGCCGATGCCGAGGCCGGCGACGAGCGCCTTCTCGGACCGCATCTTGTTGAGCTGGTTGAGCGCCGGCTGCAGGATGTTGAACAGCACCCAGCCGAGGGCCGGCGACACAACGAAGAGCAGCAGCAGGCCCCGGTTGTCGTCGGCCGGCGTGGCCGCCGCCACGTCGGCGATCCTCTGCGCCGCCATCGCCGCGTCCGACGAGGCCAGCGAGGAGAAGAAGGCGCCCGCCATGGCCGCGGCCGCGGGGGACACTGCCAGGGCTCCCTTCTTGGCCGCGCCCTTCTGCAGGCTGCGCAGCGAGATTCCAGTCGGCGACGCCCTGGCGGCGCTGGACGACGGCGCCTGGATCTTGGTGGCGGGCTTGAGCATGGCCATGGTGGCTATGGTCGCCATTGACGTACGCCTAGCTCCCTGGTTTGCTAGAAGCTACCTTCCTTTTCTGCTCACAAGACACTGGCAAATGCGACAGGCTCGAGTAGTGAGTGCTGTGAGGTGCGCGAGCGTGTAATGCGGATGTCCCCCGCTGCCCTGCGTTTCTACAAGGAACGATGTGGCTAGCTTATCTTGTGCGGCGAGTGTGCGATCAGGATTTGAAAGCTTATCTCGCGGCTTGCAACTTGCGATGCCATTGGCTGGGAGCAGCATGCATGGTGGGCACCACACGATTTACATGGAAACTTTGATGCCGCTGCGAATTTCAATCGGGAAAGATATCTCGTACTACGAAACCTAAGGGTGCTCTACAATGTCCCACGGTATTATTCCGATGGAAACGTCGAAACAGAATATTGGCATCGGTACAAAAAGGCTGTGCACATTTCAGTTAAAAAGTTCACCACGCTCATCTTCATCGTGCTCCAACAGACACCGAAAAATCCATCCGATTTTGCAGCGCGCAGCAAGCGGCGATTTCATCGTGATTTACATGGAAACTTTGATGCTGCTGCAAAATTTCATCATAAAGATATCTCGTACGAAACTAAGGGTGCTCTAGAATGTCCCACGGTATCTATCTATCTATACTATAATTTTCTCTAAGGTAGGTTAGTCAGCATAGGATTTCCGTCCGGGTTTTTTTGGACAACTTTGCCCCTGCGAGTTCGGACCTGTTACAACGCCTGCCCTTGCCAAGTCAACCTAACGGTTCGTTTTTCTGCGCCCCACTCCCTCCGTCCCCATGACCCCGTTCCCCTCGAGACGACTGGGAGGTCACGTCCCTGCTCGCCCTCCGCCGATGCCCCCATCCAGTGGCAGTGCCAGATGTACCCCCCCCCCCCGGCCCGCCCCCTGCTGTGTTCAGTGCCCGAGGTGGCCGCCGACAGCCCGCAGGCGGCCACGACCGTGTTTCGCTTCTTCCTACCCTGGCCGAACTAGAGAACGCACTGCACGACCTGCACAGGTACCATGGCGCCCTCCCGCCTTCCTCCTTCCGGCTACACACGGAACCCTCCCTGGCGCTCTCCCGAGCTCCCGGCGTCCCGACAACGCGGCATCTCATCTCTGTCCTCTCTAGAGGTACGCCCCAGACTCCACCGAGCAGCAGGACAAGGAACGTGGGACGCCACCAACCTGAGTTCGTTCTTTCAGCGTTGGTTCGTTTCCATGGTCGTCGCTCTCCCTTCTCCCCTGATCTCCGGCCTTCCTCCAGCCTTGTCCCAGGTCGATCTGTGTCGACTTCCTCCCTCGTAGCTATCCTGACTCCTTTATCCTACCGAGGCTGACAATGTTGGGATATACTATAGAGATCTTGCCTTGAGAGTAGAGACACAATCCTCCAAATTGATCATGGAAACGGATCCGACGGAAGAAGGGGATCTTGAAGGAGGTAGGAATTGGAGAGGGCACTGAAGAAGGTAGGAATTGGAGAGGGCAACACCATGGGCGACATCAGTCATCGGACTAGAATAGAAGAAGATGGCCTAAGAGAGTGGTCGATTTCAGATATCCTTTCAAGTGTGAAGGATCGAGTTAATTGATGTTGCGTAAAGTTCCAGGCAGAGGAGACCACTAGCGATGTTGTTCTGCTTATTCAACTCGAACAAGGAAATATAAGAAGGGCGGTGATGTAACGATAAGAAAAATGAGATGGACATTTAACCTGGCTAATAAAGCAAGCACGCCATATCAATTGATTTTTTAGAAAAGAGAAAAATGATTAACCTTGTTGATACAACTACTCCCTCCGTCCCAAAATAATTGACTTGGATTTCTATATTCACATGTACCTAGATGCGTTATGAATCTAGACAAGTCCACGCCACTTATTTTTGGACGGAGAAAGTATTATTTATCTGATTATTTATGCAATTTTTCAGCCATTTGACAAACATACAAAGGCGCTCCTCTCCATCCCATTATTCTCATGTGCCAAATCAAAGTGTACAAAATCTATCCATCTTCAGATTTGAGCGACGTCATCAAAGGTGTTCATCTCCTTCTACAAAATTTCCCTTGTAAAACTTTAATCTTTACCAAGCATTATAAGATTATGAAGTAGTCGCGACACATATAATGTGCCGCATGGCAGAAAGTATAGAATACATAACAGGTAAAAGAAGAGCGAATCTTATATTATTGATAAAATCAAAACATATTTGAATTATTAATATGCAATAAAAGATAAAGAAGAGTGAATCTAATATTATTGATAAAATTGAAACACATTTGAATTATTAATATGTACATGCTATCTGTTATATGAACTATTGTTAATTTCTATGTTATATCGATTTGGCAGTTATAATATAAACTCTTAAACATTTTTATATCAACCTTTGGTCCTACGCTTAGGCTGGGACAAAGCCCCGGTCTGATTCAATTCTCATGTCTGCCCTGATCCTATGCTCCTCTGCTCGCTAGGCTGATGGGGAAGACAATGTATTGAAGTGCGTCGGAGTGGGCAGAGGTTTGGGATGCCGGCTGGATATTTTGGGCATGGCCAGTTGGGGATTTTTCTTTATTTCTATTTTACAAAACTGTTTTCTTTTAATTTTAAAATTTTAGAAAAATAGAGGGAGGAGGATTTTGATAAGATAAGGAGCAGGTTACATAGGGCCTTTTTTCTTTTATTTTTTTAAAAACTAATTCCTTTTCTTTATTTTTTTCAAAAATGAAAAAAATCAATTATTAATGTTTTATTTAAAACAAGAAAGGAGCGAGAGTTATATTAGACACTAAAACAATGTTTTGTGAACCCGTAGCGAGGCACGGTTGGAGAAGCGAGGTTGACCTAATTGTGGGATTTGCTCTATGCAAGCGAGCAACGGAAAAAATGAAGAAAATAAATATTGAAGATGATCATTTAGCAATGATATATGTCATCACATAAGGAATATCTGACGCTAGATATAAGACTAAGAAGATTGACCTACTATATAACATGTTTGTTGTTATATCAAAATTACGCGGCTTCGGGCTATGAGGATTTGGACGACCGAACGGTAGGAGAAGCGAGGTTGGCCTAATTGTGGGATTTTCCCTATGCAAGCGAGCAACGGAATCGGTCGAACACCTTTGTTCATTGTCGGTATACCATTAGACTTTGGAGCCCTATCAAGGAGTGGGTGGGCCTATATGGGATCCACCCTAATCTTTGGGCGGGCCTCTCAATTACTGAATGGTGGTCTAGATTGACGAGTGGCCAAAGCTTGAGCCGTATGGCGATGGCTTCCCTCACCATGTTGGTGTCTTGTGAAGTTTGGAGTGAGTGCAATGCTCAGGTTTTTAGAAACAAATTTGCTCCGCCTTTAGTTGTTCTCAATAAGATTAAGAGTGAAGGCCGATTGTGGGTGATTGCATGCGCCAAACATTTGGGCGATTTGATGCTGCGAGAGTAGCGGTTTGTAATATTTTTTATCGCATTTCTTTGCTTACAAAATTTCTCCTTAATTAATAGGTTGGGGCAAACGTTTTAACCCCGATTGAAAAAAAAAAATTGTATGGCATGTATATAGACGACAAAATTCGAACGCAACATATCGTTATGGACTTGTTATGACGGGTAAAAGGAAACCGTGCTTGTAGCAATGATGTGTGTCTGGCTGATCCTTAAAAGAAAAAAACTGATCTAGCTATACCGGCTGCCATGTCTAACACGTTTTGCCCGATAAAAAATAAATGATATCCATGCACCAGGTCTATATTGATTTTATTTTGAATAAACTGATTGTTGTACCTTAAAATAGACATCAAAGGTGTCTATAACTAAGTATGTACGGTTGATTATCTTCGACCAACGATTGTTTACTGGGGAGCACAAATAACTGCATATGAAACATGTCAGTTTGTTTACATATTCATTGCAGGAGGTTTCGTTTATTCCACCCGAGGACGAGGGGTGCAACAAAGGTCTCTGGCAGCCAAACTGCTGAGTTCTCAAACCCAGACAAATCTTTTTTCATTTCCTTGTGTTTTTACTTATGAATTAGCGGCAGCCCCTGGTTAGAGTTATGTGTATTGATCGATTTTGGGATCGAGTATTTTACGCGGTAAGTGCTACACGAGACCTATGCCATGTCAAAATAAAAGTCAAGCCGTAGCAACGCTCTGCTAGTCATTTTAGATGAGAACGTCGGCACATACTCAGCCAAAAAGGATTTGCGCATGGAGCTATGTGATCGCGTGGTGGAGGATGAGCACGACGCATTACTATTGCAGAATTCAACCAATACAATGAATGATTAAGAACTCCGAGGTTCATGAATTACTTCATGTATGAAACATAACAATAACCAAACTAGATACAGCACGAAATAAAAATAATCATCCGGTAGCAATTATTCACTCCCTACGCAGAAATGTCAGACAGGAAACATCCTGCATTTCCAGCCATTATTCGTCAAGGGTAGAAACCACAGAGCAAAAGGAGATATAATGGCAGACTGGTTACAAACTTTCGGCATCTCCACAGGAATTTGCTCTTACTCAGTGCCCAAGCTGCAGCTTCTTTATCGTGTCAATCTGCTTTGCCGGGTTCAGCCCCTTGGGGCAGGCATGTGTGCAGTTCTTGATGGTGTGGCAGCGGTACAGCTTGAACTCATCGTTGATGGAGTCAAGGCGCTCCTTCGTGTACTGGTCACGGCTATCCTGGATCCACCTGGAAGGACGAATGGGTTTATGGCAAAAGGGCTCAAGGCACTTGAACAACTCCATTGCAGACATGGAAATGAGATGCACGTAAAAGTAACAAACCTAACACATCTACTACTGTACTACATTTTGTGTTTCCAGCTTCATATGGCTAAATTGTGTTGTCAGAAAATCGTCAGCTGCTTGAGCAGTTATACCAGACCCTGTTTAGATTTGAAGTTAAGGTGATGGCTACTGAACTCATTTCCAATTGTCCAATTAATATCATCACTATAGCAGTATAACACAAAATTAGAATATACTGGTTATCCTAGTCACAAACAAATTTAATCTCTCCCTCCGACCAATCCTATCTAGACAAATCTGAGTCAACCAATATGGGTCAGAGGGAGTACCATTATTAAATCAGAGAATCGAGTATAAATCTCAGTACCCACACGAAATCAATCAAATAAAGTCAGCTCAAACAAGATTGATTTAAACAACCAGCTCACAGAATCCTTGAACAGTCAAATCTTTAGCTTCATAAATGCTGAATAGCATGGAAAACAGTACATTACATCGGTTCAACTAGATAAAAAAAGAATCCGTTGCTGGCAAAAAAAACTCGACAGATAGTTTCAGGGATCAAACACTGAAAGATTGCAGAGGCAACCTTATTTTACTGGACTACCCAGAACTAGTTCTTGTTCTACTGTCCTGTTCACATCTACCAAGACGCCTTCTTAACACCCATCACTTCACCCTTATTTGCCAAGGTGCGGAACACGATACGAGACATGCGGAATTTCTTGTAGACACCACGAGAGCGGCCCGTGAAAATACAGCGGTTCCTAAGGCGTGTCATGTTACTATTTCTTGGCAGCTTGGACAACTTATCGCGAAACTTATCCCGCATATCTGATGGTAGATCAGGGTCCCTACAGATAGACTTATAAAGCTTTCCTCTCAGCTCATATTTTGCTGCAAGCAATCTACGTTTGTGATCCCGCAAGTTTCTCTTCTCTGATATGGTCCCGCTATATCCACGAGCTTGGACATGCATGGACATGTTGGGTTTTGGTTTGATTAGCGTCCCATGATATCCTCGAGCTTGGACGTGCATGAACATGTTGGGTTTTGGTTTGATTAGCGTCCCCCACAGCGGAAGCCTAAAAAGGGTGAACGGGTGAACGTGTCATGGACTTAGCAACATCCTAAAGCTTACAGGAAAAGCAATAAACATATTAGAAAAACTATCATTCAAGGAAAGGCACCCAAAACTTTAGTATCTTAAGCTGGTAGATCATCAACCATAGCTTGGTGGTAAAGGGAGAAATTAGCATCCTCTATACTGAAAGATAGGCCATTGCTATAATAAACAACTTCCAAATAAAGGTCTCGTCAAGAATCAGACTACTTGGAGGGAAATATCGCCAAACTAAGGCTTGCAATGTCACCAAGAATCAGACTAACGAAGAAATTAACCAAACCGCAAGTGGTGCCATCAACAAACAGACCACCAAAACGACCAGAGCTTATGATCATTTCCAGCTGTAGCATCAATTTCCAAATCAATTGGCCAACAACGATACAACGAAGAATTCTAACAATCACCACTGCCCTAAAAATGTCTATGCGTTCCTGCAAACCAAACGGACATTTCCTAGTATCCACCCAATGATCATCCAAACCACTTTGCAAGGGAGCTACCAAATAAGTAACAGAGGATCATCACGTAACATGACGAGATGATCCATCCCCAGATGAAACAAACAAAATATTCTCCTAGATCACAAACATCCACAGTTGTACACACAACTACCTAAGCGACATAAACCAACCTATGTATCACCGCACAACCATTTGACAACAAGCATGGCACGATGCAGCAACTGATCAAACACAAACCATCATTCAGTAATCAAACAGATCTAGCACACAGACGCGACATGCTTAACATATCATCACAATTGATGATACTGAGAGACTACGATGGAGGGGAAGGTATACCTGTTGGCATGGAGCAGCGCGGCGGGGCCAAGATACTCCTCGGGGTTCCACCAGTAGGACGGGCAAGATGTAGAGCAGCAGGCGCAAAGGATACACTCGTACATGCCGTCGAGCTTGGCGCGGTCGGCCTTGGTCTGGAGGATCTCCTTCTTATCCGGCTGTTGCGGGTCCTTGCGCTTCAGCCACGGCTCGACGCTCTTGTACTGGTTGTAGAAGTTGGTCATGTCGACGACGAGATCCTTGACGACGAACATGTGCGGGAGCGGCGAGATCGTGGATGCCCCCGACGCCTCTGACTTGATCTTGGTGAGGCAGGCGAGCCCGTTGTCGCCGTCGATGTTCATGGCGCAGCTGCCGCAGATGCCCTCGCGGCAGCTCCGGCGGAAGGTGAGCGACGGGTCCTGCTCGTTCTTGATCTTGATGAGCGCGTCGAGGACCATGGGGCCGCAGTCGGAGATGTCCACCTTGTAGTCCTTGAGGTGCGGCTTGGTCGACGGGGAGTCGGGATCCCATCGGTAGATCGAGAAGACCTTGGTGCTGGCGGGCTTGGAGGAGGGCGGCGGCGGGGCGGGGGACGAGGAGTGGGGCTTGGAGGCGACGAGGCGGGAGGAGAGGGCCGGCGACAGGAGGGCGCGCGCCGCCGGCGAGCGGCGGAGGAGGGCGGCGGCGGCCATCGATTTGGGGTTTCGCGTTTCTCTGTCTCTCTTCTTTTTTCTCCTTTTCTTTGGGAGGTAGGCGAGGGGAGGAGGCGCGTGGTGGGCTTAGGCCCAGCTAGCTATATATACCTCTGGAGGTTGATGGGTGGATGACGTGTGGGGTCAGCTGGAGAGAACGGAATGCCGGTGCTAGGGTTGGGGTGGGTCAGCTGACAGGTGGGGACAGGGCGATTTGGGTTTGGGCCTTTTCTGTGGATGGGAGGGTGGAGATGTGGACACGTTCTGGGCCGTTTGGAAGATGACAAAGGGAAGTTTGATAAGAAAATGACTTCATCGTAGCGATAAGCTTAATCGGATTCTGTAGTTATTTGTTCCTCTCTTTTTTCTATTTTTCTTTAAGTTCTGCTTTGTCTTTAATGTTGCTTGCAGCTTTGTCCTTAATGTTTCTTGCACCGAGTTATAGTTTTCTTGTACTAATCAAAATTCTAACTTCTATAAAAATATAGTACGGTTTCGGCGTACTTTCAAGGCAAAAAATACTGCTTTCACTAAGATGTGATACTGGTCTTTGGTAAACTCGGTTGAGAATGGTCTAGAGAACGGAAACTGGAATCATGTACTCCCTGCATCCTGAAAAGAATACCACCGATTTAACTAGATATATAATCTACTATCGACATCATTTTCGTTACGGAGGGAGTATTAATCTATTGTTCTTCTAGTAGTTAACTAAACGCGTTTTGTTTACATGTGAAAACGCGAAGAATAAAAGATAAACAAGACTTTGTCTATGGTTCTTTCGTTTCAACAACAAAAACCAGTGACCATAGCTTCAGCAAATTACCAGACAAAGCATTTCGTCTATTCCTAACGGCAACTCCACCGCACCCCACATTCTGGACGATTCGATCCGTTTGCAGGGAGGACACGCGGTCCTTGCGGGATGTAGTGCACCCAACGGTCCCGCAAAAAAATTAAAAGAAAAAGATAGCAAATACTAGTAATAATAATTATGCAAACCAGTTTCGGTTAGTTCCATGTCCAAAATACATCAGAAAAAAATAAAAAACACCGTCCATACTATAGGGTGCATTGCAGGCTAGCTGGGGGACGGCGGCGGACCTCCGTCCATGCCGTGGTGGCCTAGTTGTCGTTGTCCTCGATCTTGATGAAGACCGGGGGCGGCGGAAACACCAATGCGGGAGCGGGCGGTGCAGGCGTGGGCAGTGGAGGCTGGTTGGCATCCCCACCTCCGCCAGCGCATGGGCCACCTCGATGGTGACGTTGACCCGACGCTCTGACAGGGGCCTTGTCGACGCGCTGGGAGGTGCTTGTGCCAGTGGCGAGCGGGAGAAGTAGCAGGAGCGACGAGCCCGCATTCCGGTGGCGGCGGTGGCCAGAGGAGGACCCAACCTCGTGGTTGTTGCGGCCATGGCTAAACCACTGCTTCCAGGGTGGCTCCATCGGCCGGCCGGAGGGATGCTAGGGTTTGTGTCGACAAGGTGGGGTTTTTAGGTTTGACCGAGAGGGGAACTATCGAGGATAGGGACGCCGTGGTCCCCAATTGAAAAGGACCGAGCTCTCCTTGTTCCCCTAACTCGTCCGCTAACATGTGGACCCGACGGTAGCTTCGGGAGAACACGCGATCCGTTCGCCTCCCTGCAAACCAGACCCAAGTTTGGGCCGCGGATGCGGCGAAACGGGCTGCTCCGCGGGTCTGGCTCCATTTGCAGGTGGTTGTTGGGCCTTGACATCGGTCCGGAAGGACGGATTCAGACCCACACGGTCTGTTTGCGGGGGCTCATTGGAGTTGCCCCGAGTCCTGACTAGTGAGAGAAGGACGATCGCTCATGCCATCATGTGGGGGTATCGGGAGACATGACGAGATATGTGAAGCCCGATTCAGCCAGAAATTGCTCTAGGTCCTCGGCCTGTTTCCCTAAGTTTTTTAGGCGAAATGTAGAGAGTTTCCCCAAGTGAATATTTTATACTCACTCCATTCATAAATAAATTACTTAGATTTGTCTAGATTTATATGTATCTAGCATGTTTTAGTATATAGATACATCTAGATCTAGATAAAGTCAAATCACTTAGACGAAGGGAGTACATTTATGCGTAAGTGTTACGAAGCGATTAAAAAATAACTGCAGTATTATTGGCTACTTAAACAATCTCTTTGCATACTATCTTCTAGCTATATGAATCTTTTTGTATTTCTCGGTCTCTTAGGATTTTATCTGCATAGTTTTTAGGATAATCATTTTATCCCGGTCTGTCTTTTAGTATCCACATGTGTTGCTTCATGCAACTTTCACGCGTTATTATTATTACACAGAACTTTCACAATTGCACAATCCTTCATAGAGATTTGTAGGAAGTATTCAAAAACATATCTACTAAACTGATTACACACTCAATCTACATGTTCATTAAACTTTTTGTACAAGACTTCACAAGAACTTTTGCACATTCATTAATCATACAAATTTACAAATTTTGCACAGCACTACACAAAATGTATTAAACACTAGAATTTGGTAACCAAGAACATACAAAGTTTCCATCAAATTCCTAACAGATTCTGTAAATTTATTTCAAATCATATTAGCATATCCATCGTAAAAAAATCATTAGATTCTTTGCAAGTTCAAGAGTATTCAGATTCATCATCTTGCTTAAGAATCGGCAGAGATTTTACCATAAAAAGGAACTCACCAGAACACCTGAATTCGTTGCATTAGGGTGTCAAGTGGGATCCCACTAAAGTTCCACTTTTAGTTCATTTATCAAAATCTAGTTTATTGTTTTCTCAAAATTTAACTAGATTTTAACAAATGAACTAGAAGTGAGATTTTGGTGACATCCCACTTGATATTTTACGTTGCATCCATGTGAGACGTTGTCAGACAAGTATTTTAAAGATGTATATCAAAGTTTTGTCTAGCTAGAAGACCGTGCCATTGTCTATACCATCATTTTTTTAACAAGTGGAGTATTTGTAAATGTTCAGCACACTTGGTTGAAAAAATACAGGTACATATTCCACAATGTCAAAATGAGTTATCCCATTTTAAAAATCCAAAAAATGTACTGGCATAATTTTCAAGGCTTCCTGCAAGTTTGTGTTTTATTTTTTATATAAGTATGTTGCCCAGGTTTGAAGCCACATCTAGCAGTTAGAGGTGCACGTTCTAATGTACAGAAAAGAACCAAAATATCTCTCTTTTTTAGAGACCAAAATATCTCATTTATCTTGCTGGGAACAGATAACATCCACATTAGACATTTCTGTCAAAAAGAATACAAACAAAACACAGATATTCACTTCGGCTTGAGAAAACATTTTTCGAAATGGGAAAAAAATCAGAAAAAAAATTCGCATATATATTCAAACATTTTATGTTGGTTCACAGGTTTTCGGGATGAAATAACATTTTATGTGCCATGTATAAAAAAGACAAAATATGTCACAGGAATACGACTATTCACGTGACATATTTTGCCTTTTTTATACACGACGCATAAAATATTTTTTCATCCCGAAAACCTATGAACCAACATAAAATGTTCGAATGTACATGTAGATTTTTTTTCAATTTTTTTGAAATTTCGAAAAATATTTTCTTATAATGGGTACATTTGCACCTGCGAGCCGAATCGCCGCCAACGAAACATTCTTTCATTACAACGCAGACGAAAACCAACCATGAATACAAATCCTAAAGCACGCCGCAGACCTGTGCAGCGTGCAACATGTATGATGTGCAGTCACATCTCAGGATTACGAAGACAATAATCTAACATTCGAGGGGACCGAGTTTCTAAGGTATTTGGAAATGAAACGGTAATATAGCTTCCAGGTAATATCACTTACGTCATCAGAATAAGTGTATTTATACGCAAATTTGTCGAGTCTAGGATCCAGAGTCAGGCACTCAAGGACAGTTGAGTTCTCCAAGATATGCAGTGCGAGCTCAATGGTAGATTTTTCTCCAGCGTACCCAGTCAACTTGGCAAACTTGAGCTTTCTATGTGGTTCACGTTTCTCAAGCCTTCTCAACACCGTCTCCTCCCCATAAACGGACATGTTTCGCTGAGCTGCATCAAATTTCACAAGTAAGACTAACATAATTCCAGATCAAAAGTTGTGTTTGGAATCAACACGCGTGTGGTGACAACTGAAGCAGATCTATAACCAACACATAAAACTGTAGAATCATCAAAATAACACCAGAGGAACTGTTGCTCCACCATCAAGTGTGGGCCAAAGGCTAGATCAGATATAGTTTCATGTTAACCCATTTTGTTGGTTATTTTTAAACATACTGAACAAAGGGAGTAGCTTTGAGTGCTACACTTCTTGATGGTGGAACAAAGGAAGTTTGCCAAGTGCTATACTTCTTGTAGCCTCTCACCGTCTATGGATCATAATGTAAATCATCATCTCACCGATCACATGTTCATAAGCTCCATTGTGATGAGGCTCTGCCCCTTCTCCCCATCACCGAAAATTACCTCTCCTTGCAGAATAATTACGCCACAACCACACAGCTTACTCGAGGAGTACAGTACTTCGCTCTGAACATGCGGGCGACCTCCTGTGAGGCCTAAGCAGGTTTCTCAAGGTATTCTCAAAGTTTGTGGTCAGATTCCCATCGATGCTCAGGGTTTAAACACTAGCTGACCCTGGCATATGCGCAAAATAATCTGCTAACTGAACCGAGTTGCCTTGCTAGAACAGTTTGGAATTAAATGCTCTAAACCAACCGGCAACTGCATAGAAGAATCAGATAGTACTTGCAAAAGGCCAACAGGCCAGGAAATAAACATGGTTCGATCCTAAACGACGTTAGCATACTCATTATGTATCTACCCCCTGCGTCCCAAAATACTTGTACAAATTTAGTCAAAGTCAATGATTTCTATGTTTGACCAAGTATCTACACTATTATAAAAAAGATCAAGTGCCAGAGATCCGAACAATCTCACCCATCCAAACGTCTCCATCCAACCGCCCTCGAATGTTGAGTGCTTAACGCGTTTAGCATCTCGACGCGCTTAACGTCCTCGGCTGAACACGTTATTATCTCCCACAAACACGGTCCCTCCCCGGAAACCTTCCTCCACACGTGTGCTCAGACCCAAGCCGTAACATTAAAAAAAAGCCGTTCTTCACCGCTGCCACGAGCTGCCATGCACCCATCGCTCGTTGTGCTCAGATTGGATGGAGGCCGGAAGCGCCCCGACAGCTATCATCTCCGGCCGTTCTCAGACCGGCTCAGCATATTCCTCCACTTCTTCTGTTGTAGCGTAATCATCCCTGCATCCACCCTTGTCCTTTCCCCCCACGATCCTACCATGCCTCTGAACTGGATCCATGTGGTAAGGTGACTCGAGGGTCCACTATGCATGTGTTTGGTTTGTTCCCGGTTAGGCATTGGGAGGCAAAAAGGTGGGATCAGGCGAGATACGCTGCCGCTGAGTGAGAAACTAGCAATTTGACAAATATCAGGGTGGCCGGCAGCGCTGCTGCTAGTGGTCAAAATTCCGTGCTTCCCCCCAAATCTTGTGAGACGATCTCATCATTTTTTCCCCCTCTGTAGGTGATGCGTATTGCATTGCTTTAGGCTGGACTTCCGTTTTGCCCAATGTTAGTATGATTCATTTATTCAGATATGCTCCTGAAGATTGATTTGTTGCTATTGGGAGAAGATTAAGATATGTTCATGTAAGATTGATTTGTTGCTACTGGGAGAGGATTAAGATATGTTCCTGTAGGTTGATTTTACCATGCCACTATGGTAAAAATGTCTGCTGGCAAGTGAGGGTAGATAATGTGGTAAGCCTCCTGCCAAGGAGCCACTTTTGAAAGGACGGATTGTTCTATTACGACATGCAGTGTGATTAGTAATGACTGGTGGATGGTTCCTAAATTGACTTTACAAGTGGTTTAGTTTTTGTCTACTTGATCCATCATATTACTTATGGGCAATTGTTACCCTTAACATAGGTCCCTAATTTTCTCCTCTTCTGCTGAGGCAAAGGCTTTTGTCGACGTTCCAATGTGAATGTACAACTTGTAGCTGATCAATCTTCACGCCTTTCACTTCACGTCTTACAACTAGCTGATCTATCAATAATTTTCAAGAGGTAATCAGTTCTGGTGTGCTAAAGAAGAGAAACTCAAGGAGGTAGGACAGAAAACGAGACAGGAAGGAGAATTCATCTCGCAATAAACATGAACTGTTGATAGCACTGTCGGGATTTTGGGGAAGTACTGTCTTGTTACCTCTGTTTGTATTGCATTGCCTTCTATCACAAAGGGTTCATTGTTCAATCGATATTGTAGAATTGTAGTAGGAGCTCTGTTATAAGCATATAAGAAGAGTGCTTAATTTTGGTGCAACAGTATTTAGACTCACATAGTCAGCTTTTCGAGGCTTTCTCTGAAGAGTTAAGATTCTTTCCAAATTAAGGGCACTAGACACTAATAAATGCTCGTGTATTATGTTGGAAGTTGGAACTCAAGTTTTTATGTTGCTGCCAACAACTATTTCATGTGCCGCTTAATTTCTTCTTGTCCATGTTGGAAGTTGGATCTCTTTAAGTTATTATGGTATCATCTTTGGTTATTCTCCATCTACTGCAGTTTTAAAGCCCTTGATAATTTATTGATCATTTGTGTAATGATATGGTGTTGAACGACTTAATTATAAAGAAACTAAGAAAAGAATTATCTATTGTTCATATACATTTCTTGAATTTAGTTTTCAACGAGCTCACTTTGTTTCCAGTTTGTGTTCTATCCAATTATTATTGGGTCATTAGAATAATCTGCATATTAGGAAATCTTAAGTAAAGCATACATGCCTTCAAAATCAGTACAGTACGTGAAATGTGAATGCATACTGGCAACAATGTAACCAGATATCATGCCACACAAAGTCTGTGCCACTTAAGTCCATGCTGGTCGAATGTTAACTATAGGAACATACTATTTGTTTACACAGTAAAAACTGGTAACTACCTGAGACAGATTCCTGGTAAGACATTTGATGACATAAAATCATCTATCGCCGAAACGTCTCTAAACAGAACAGGCGCACTTGAAGCACACCATTGATCAAACACAAGTTTCTCTTTTCAAATAAAAACTATGCATTTTAATTGTTACAGTATCACTTTTTTATCTGCCACAAATGTGGTAATGGATCTAATATTTTGTCATGGGATTGGAGATGCATATACTGAACATGATCTCCTTTTTCTTAAAAATAAGCACCAAGCACTCTCTCTTTTACTCCCGTGGTCTTTTTACCCTCACGAAATAGTTGTGTACTACAGGTTTT
Organism: Avena eriantha; assembly: GCA_910589775.1. NCBI lineage: Eukaryota > Viridiplantae > Streptophyta > Magnoliopsida > Poales > Poaceae > Avena > Avena eriantha. The sequence goes on along the minus strand of OU342746.1, from coordinate 166,154,236 downwards.
GGAATCGATTTTGGGCAGCAGGTTCCCAGACGGCTTGTCCTTCTATAAGAGGATGTGTATAGGGCAAGCAATAATCAATCAATCTATCTTCTACTTGCTATTCCCGACCCCTCTGAATTCTCTCGACCTATCCCCTACTATCCCATCTAATCGCCGGCTACGGCACCAAAACGCAGAGGACGAACACCATCCTTCTGTGATTCATCCCTACTTCTATCGCAGCTCCAAGCAGCCACAGCATTTGGTATCAGAGCCAACCAACATGGCTTCCGAGGCGGACAAGGTGAAGTAGACAACCTACACCACAGACGACATCTGGCAGCAATCCTTGATTTGCGCAAAAGCAACGCTGCAATCCAAGAGACAAACAAGGCCATTCAGGACAGAGTCGCCACGCTCGAGTTCCGTCTGAAGGCGCTGGAGCTCAAACCAGGCAGCCAAGTAGGCTTGTTCACGCCTCCTCCATCCACATCACAGTTACCACTGTCAACATCGCCAGCTACTATAGATCTGGTCACGAACGTTACTGCTATTGCCTCCGCCCCGGCTACAGCCAGCTTTGGGATGCCAGCGTCAGTGGCCCTAGGGCAGCTATGTTCCCTGCCACCCTGGTCCCAGTTTGTCACGCCGCAAGTGCCACCAGGCATGCCACACCTCGCTGACACCGCCGGCATACCACGCTATCACAAGCTAGATTTTCCAACTTATGATGGAAAAGAAGATCCACTCGGATTGCTAAACAGATGTGAGCAGTTCGTTTGGGGACAGAGGACAGATGAAGTGTACAAGGTGTGGCTTGCTGCACATACCACATGACCGTACCTGCTCAGACATGGTTCTGCCTCTGGTTCGATCCAATTGCCTTGTTAATTCACCCAGACAATTCGTACAAGCTGTGGTACATGCAGCTGGAGCAACTAAGGCATCCCTTCATGGCCTCGCTTTACAAATCGTTGACATCTTCGATTCTGCCCTCTGGTTCGATCCAATTGTCTGGGCGAATTAACAAGACTTCGGATAACAGGGACTGTTGCAGAGTACCAAGATTTTTTTTTTGGCACTTCTGGGGTACATTGATGCCTTGTCCATGGCACAGAAGGTGTCCATCTTCACCTCTGGCTTGACCGACCTGTTGAAGATGACGTTTAGCTGCATAACCGCAAGATTTGGACATGGCAATGAGCCTTGCCCGTGACCATGAACTGAGGGCTAAAGTCGCAGCTGCTTCCATCATAAAAGCATCCTCCAGCAAAAAGTCATCCATGCACACAGGATAGCAGCAAGGTGTGCCCTTGACTGGTTCAGTTCCAGTTGAGGATGGATGGGCACTCCGCCGATTGACAGCCACAGAGATGGCAGAAAGAAGAGAGAAGGAATTGTGATTCAACTGCGACGAAAAATTCGAAGAGGCCATCGTTGCCAACGCCTTTTCTACCTTGAAGTTATTGATGATGCTGAGGAAGAGCCACCATGAATTACAGCTCGAGGACGAGCTGTATCTGAAGAGGGGGACTAGTGTAGTGGAATAAGTAGCATACCAGTTCAATTACTGCCACATTAAACAATTAGGGAAAATAGGGTAACGTGAGTTAGTTTAAATAGAGTCCTAGTTGTGTACTAAAGGTTTTGGAGTCGGTTTTGGGCACCAGGTTCCTGGCGGCTGGTCCTGCTATAAGAGGATGTGTATCATGTATGTTTAGGGCAAGCAGTAATCAATCCATCTATCTTCTACTTGCTATTCCGGACCCCTCTGAATTCTCTTGACCTATCCCCTTATTTTTGAGAAAAACGCAAAGAAGTCTTTGCGTTTTATTTCATTGAAAAGATAGAGTTCGATACACGCCTCCTAGGAGGTGACCTATCCCCTTATATCCCATCTAATCGCCGGCTACGGCACCAAAACGCAGAGGACGAACTCTTCGTCCTGTGATTCATCCCTACTACCTTCGCGGCTCCAAGCAGCCACAACATACATGTAAGAACGAGTTACAAGTATCGCATATTGCAGAGGATGGATTAAGTTCACAAACTATGAAGACTTTTATATGTTCAAAATTAGGTTGATCTTTTATCACACTGCAAATTTATACATGTTTTATGGGAGATATATATTGTGTGTGATAAATATTTATGGGCCAATATTTTTTCTAAGGACGAAATGTGCATTCCACATGCCCAATTACTAGTATATACAAAAAGATGAAGATCTCCAATACCAAATCAATAAAAGTAGATCCACATTACGGTATATTTTCAAAACGTGATAACTGAATACTGTAGATGTTTATATTCCGTTCTATATATTTGGTCAAACTTAGTAAGCTTTGACTTTTGACAAAATTTATAAGCCATGTATTTCGGACAGAGGAAATAGTTTATAAAATGACCGATCTTCCATTCTTTCCAACAGTTTTCTTCCTTCCTACATTCTCTATTCAAAATATTAAACCGGTGAAGTAAGGGGACTTACATGCACAATGAAAGTTTCCAAGAAAGGGGCAGCATCAAGAAACGAAACAAGGCAGAGGGGACCAGATTTCCTTGACGACATGCGCATTTTCATCTCCAAGTGCTTGAGGGAACAAAATTTATTGGTTGGATCCCTCGCTGGAATAATCATCTGCATAGGAAATAGTCAAGATAGAGTATTCAAGAGTTCGTAAAAAAAATGAATTTTCCGTCCACAAACCTGGGTATGTCCAACTAGATACAATGTCTCAAGATTAGGCATAAGTGGTGCGAGTTCAGAAAAGGCATAATCTGCAGCGTCCCCTGAAGTCAACTCAAAGCGTGCCTCATTCAATGGAGGTGCCTCACATAATACAGTTTTGAAATTTGGCCATCCAGAGTAGCTAAAGGTGACCAGGCTTTGAGCACGGATTTCCAATGTATTTAACCGACATAACCTAATATCAAGGTGGTTTAGCTTACATAGCATCTCAGAGATCTTCAAATGCTCTATTTGTGGGCACTGGCTTAACTTCAGCTGTTCGAGAGAAAGGGTGCAACTCAACAAGCTCTCTAGATCTTCTTGAGTTATATATACAAGCCTCAAATCAAGCGTCTTCAGGTTTCTTAAGCCATTGAATGATGTTGGCTGCCTCAAATAGCAATAGCAAAGCTTGAGATGCTCTATACAGGTAGGTCGTGGAGCTGCAAAATTCGAGGACGGGAAAGTATACTGGATATAACTATGGTGAAGGACGCGCCTTGGACACAGATCAAGTGTAAATTCTTTGGCACCTGAACTTACTGCGAAGTATATCCAACGGTCAAGATAATTGGCATACTTGTGATTGTTGAGGTTGTGTTTGATGAGGAATGACTTGACCCCAGTTCCAGCATGATGTCGTACGATGCTGTTAACGCACCTGGCGAACTTTGCCCTCCTCCTCTCTTTATGCACCCGTCTATTCAGACCCAATATCTTTGTAGTGAACTCCAAGTTAGGGTAGAAACTCCAAGCGCGTAGCAAGTCTTGAGCTAAGACACTGGTACGCAGAGCATCTCTCAGCGGTAACAACTGAAGTATCATGAACAGAGCATTCTGTACATCAACAAGCAAACAATATATAAGTTTGGAAAATCCAACTCTCTTTGATTGGATAAATAAACTAGCTGCTAATGTCGAGCCAGTTGCTACGATAAATATGGGTACACAACAAAAACTAGTGTTTACCTCCGGAATACTGTGAAATTGAGACATGGCTGGTTTTCGTTTTGGGGCCAGCTTTGCTGTTCTGTGACATGACTCCTTTCGCTTAGCCATTAGACTGAAGAATTGATCTGGAGTTGACCACAAGTTGGTCCAAGCATGAAAAGGTGATACCAAATCTATAACTACCCCAAGCCCGGAACGGGGGTGGAAATGCTGAGAAGGGCATGGAAATTACCAAGAGATCAATTCTTCGCCGGAGCTCGGGTCAGGTCGGTGATGTGATGTTAGAAAGGGCCGCTCCACTCCAGTAAACGCGAGGAGAGAAGTTGCGTGGCTCCCGGCTGGCCCGGGAAGGAGAGGGCGTGCGGCGACGGAACACAAGCGCCAGGATCCGGCAAGGTGGGTAGCCGCGGGCCCGCGGCGGAGGCGGATCCTGTCACCTGTGCCCACCTCGAACCCGGCTGCTGCCGGCTGTTGCCCCTAACCGCCTTCGGTGACGTCCTTGGCTCCTGGAAGTTGTCTGCTGTGCCGGTCCCGTCTGTCGATCTCCGTCGAGCAGCACGAGGAGAGCTGTGTCGCCGCCGGCCGTTCGTGAACAAGGCGACAGTGGCCGTGACGACCGACGGGAACGGGTACAAGCAAGAATCAGCTCGAGCCGAAACAGGCCCGGTCGACATTGTGGCCGTGGACATAGATCAGCATGTCAGCCCAATAGAATTTTTTTAAGCGGATGTCACCCAATAGTACAATCTCATAATTTTTTCGTGCCTACCCGCCGGCGGCGTTAGCGGCGCCCGGGCCCGTGCCGCCTGAAGCCAGTTCCATGTATGGGCCGGCCCACCGCCCCGCCTCCTTCTTCCTCCTCTGTTCTTCTTCTTCCCATCAACCAACCAGTCAACCCGTCTTCGGCGATGTCCTAACCCTAACCCTAACTTCACTTCCTCGCCTTCGTCGGCGACGCCGCGTCCAGCACGTCGTCCCCGTCTCCAACGAGGTCCTGGCCTCACCTCCCTCGGTGCCGCCGCGGCCAGCCCTATTGTCCCCGTCATCAGCGAGGCCCCGCACGGACGGCCATCCCTCTGAACCCCTCGACCTGCACCCTAGACCTAAGTCCGGTCGTCGGCGACACCCACCCCTAACCCTAAGTTTTCTTCCTTGCCTCTGCCGGCAACGCCGCGGTGTCGTCCCCGTCTTCGGCGAGGTCCCGACCTCATCTCCTCTAAGGCGCCACAGCCAGCCGCGAAGTCCCCGTCGTTGGGGAGGACGGTCACATTCTTCTTCCTGTACTCGGTGGCAACCGCCAGTGGTGGGTTGGCCCACTGCTAACTCGCGCGAGGCAATGGGGTGCGCGGCACGAGCGGGTGGCGCCGCTAACGAGCAGCAAATAGCAATTGCGTCGGATGCTCTCGTTTCGCGTATGATTGGCTCGGAAGCTCCCGGCCCAAGGCCCATCATTTCAAGAGACTGCAGCGTGTTAGTGGGCCAAGTTTTTCTTCTGGCGCGGGCGAGGCTAGTTAACTACAAGGTTGCTTATTTTGGGGTATACTAATAAACATGCACATGAACGCACGTCTCGTAATGTCTAATAAAAAGTCTGTTTGAATCTTATTTCTCTTTTGACGATTTTTTACCGAGTTAGTCAAACGGGTAATGTAGCTCACATGTAACACGTAAAACGAACACATATCTTCTTCATGACCACACAAATGTACGATAATTAGCTATGAAAGTACTTAAAATTAACTAAGCAAAATTATCCATAAAATTACAAATTTTTGGTCATACACATTTTAATACAGAGTAACATATTCAAAAAGCTGATGGAAGTAGCGGACCTGGAAAAAAAATCATCCCTATACGTGCCAACCCTCCCCGCTATCTCGTACTCCCTCGGTTCACAAATATAAGACGTTTTAGCTTTGTGAATAGAATATATCTAGACATCTATCAAGATGTGAAGTGAACCTATATACTAAAAAAGGCTAGATGCATTCATTTCACAAAGCTAAAACATCTTATATTTCTGAACGGAGGTAGTACCAGTAAGCACAATAGTAGAGCTGGCTATAAAAAATGTCTACGTCACCTATAGTCAAGTTAATAACCAGTTTATACAATAGATAAGCACAAATTATAGTGACTTATCAGTAGCATGACCCACTTTTCACTCTCACATGATGCCTAGGACCACGCGCTGCAGTTTGCTCTTAGCCAAGGGTCCACTCATCTTTTCTCTCATCTTCTCTCCAACTAGGCTAAGATATTCTAATTGCTTATATGTTGCTTATGTTAGCTTATTATTGTACTTGCTCTACTCTGTCCCAAAAATCGTCATCTCCCCTTCCCATTTCTTCTCACCATTGGCAAAATACGGCAGCTCACGATTCCTTCTGCCGACTCCGTATCCGTGTCGAGTTTCACAGCATCCGACTCTCATACATCTTTGTGTTGTACTAGAATATCATCTGCTATATTCCACCCCTTTCATCTCTGAAGCTCCATGCACTTTATGGATGTCGCCGCGTCGGCGCTCCTCCGGCGGGTCTACCTCGCCGCCTACAAATGGGTCGTTCTGTACAGATGGTGAGCGCATGGGATGGATGGATCCCGCTGCTTTCTTTTTCTGCTCGGTGTGAATTTCTTGGTTAATCTGACCGGGAAGATTGTTGGTTTGCAGGACACAGGTGTTGTCGTACGGCTGATGTCCGCGCTACTGGAGAGCCGCTGCCACGAGGGAGTGTATGCCGTTGTCAAGCGGGCGCTGCAGTTTGCACAGACATCCGCTGTCATGGAGGCCATTCTTCCTCTCCTAAACCATCCCCAAGTTCCCCTCTGTCGGCGCCTTGACCGGGCCCTCACCAGGTTCCCCTCCATCGTTGCCAAGATCGAGCCCCTGCCTCCCCGCGGCTGCCGTGATTCCATCACCTACCCTGCCTCCTCGCTACTGCTGCAGTGGTCGGCTCCTCCACCGTCGTCGTGCCCTCTTAGATTTGATCCATATTGGTTAATGGTGACATCCAATAAGAAGCTCTGCTCCTTAGTTCCAGTCTTCCTACAAGCCAGAGGCGCACTCACCGAATATACACGCATCTATTGCATGTCTTGGGTGTTTCCTATGTCCTTGAGATACTAAGTTTCCGCTCTTTGCTCGCGGCCTTCTTCTTGTGCTTCTAGTCCATGTTGTCCATACGAGTCCTCGTCAATGCTATCGTCCGCTAGTGGTGGCTGTCTCGGTGGTCCCCCAGAACCACCCGCCCCAGACCGACCACTCAACTCTGCCTTCACAGTAATATTGTAGCCCTCCCCATTGATGAAAAGCTAGACCGGTCTCTTGATGTGGTCTGTGTGTATGCACTGGAATTGCATACGAACATGAGCCTTTATAAGGGACAGTTCATCCATAACAATCGGTTTCCCCACCATAATCATGTCAGCCATGATCTTGCCAACACACTTCATCATCGGAGGAACGCCTTCAAGTTGAACCCACACCTTTTCCATGATAGCCAAGGGCTTAGGATCGAGGAAAGCTTCCCGAATCTTGGCCACGATGTCCTTAAGGGCGAGACAAATCTTTCGCTTCTCGTGTACATTTTGAGCGACTCCCAAGAGGGGAATTTCACAATGGACTCTTTCTCAAAGACGTGTTGTGTAGGGTTCATAGCAGAAAACAAAAAAATTCTATCTATGCGAACACTAATACCAGGATCTATACTATGTAGACATAAGTAAGAGAAAAGGAAGACGATATTCATACCCTTGAAGATCGAGGAACGCCTTATGCAGGAAGGCGTATGTTGATAAAGACGAGCAGCTCCAAGCACCCCAAGTGTGGTGCCTCCGAAGTACTACACATGTCCGGTTTAGACGGCGTCTCCCGGGCTCTAATCCAGCCGAGCAGTGGAAGAGGAAGATGGCGGACCGAAGATCACAGGATGGTGGTGTGAAAGTGGAGAACTCAAAACCCTAGAGGTCCTCTCCAATATTACAGAGAAGCCTTCAATGGAAATGAGAGAGAGAATGAGAGAATGAGATGATTCCAAAGGAAGGGGGAGACCCCTGTATATAGCGGGAGGGGAGAGGCACCACCCAAGGGGCAGGCGGTGTGGGACTAATCCCCACAGTCGCCGGCCACCAAGGGGAGCCGCTGGACCTAGGTGGGACCCACTTGGGCAGCCCACCAAGCCTTGGTCGGCTGGCCCTCCTCCCTAGGTGCCTTGCCCCTTTGGGCCTCCCCTCCGGGTGAGGCCCATTAGCAATGGGTTGCCTATAAAAATAAAATAAAATATATATTATAATATCAATTCAACAATTAATATAAAATACACATATTATTATATTCCTTCACTTTGGAACTCCTTCTGGACCCCCTGATCAACATTGGATGTTACTCGGAACTATTAAGGTTTCTCTCTCTATTTCTCCTACGATACTACATCTATCCCTAAGTGTCCTGATACATCATAAACGTATCTATAATTTTTGATGCTCCATGCTTGTTTTGTATCAACTTTCTTATGTTTTGTTTACACTTTGAGGTATTTTTATACATTTTCTGGAACTAGCCTATTAACAAGATACCGCAGTGCCAATTGCATGTTTTCTGCTGTTTTTGGTTTCAGAAAAGCTAGTAAGGAAATATTCTTGGAATTGGACGGGACAAAAGCTAAAGTCAATATTTTACCAGAAGGAACCCGGAGTCCGAAGGGCAGCCGAAGTGGTGCCACGAGGTGGCCACACCTAGGGCTGGCGCAGCCACCCCCTAGGGTGCGCTGCCCCATGGTGTGGGCCCCTCGGGCGCCCACCGACCTTGCCCCTTCGCCTATAAAAGTACCCCGATGCAGAAACCCTAAGTAGCGGATCAAAAATCTACGAAAGAGTCTGTAGCCGACGCCATCTCCATCCCTAGATTTGGGGGATTCGAAGCTCTTCTCGGCGCTCTGCCGGAGGGGAGAGATCATCCCGGAGGCCTTCTTCATCACCATGCCAGCCTCCGGAGTGATGCGTGAGTAGTTCACCCTTGGACTATGGGTCCATACAGTAGCTAGATGGTTGGTTCTCCTCCTTTGTGCTATCATGTTTAGATCTTGTGAGCTCCGTTCATGATCAAGATCATCTATTTCTAATCATATATGTTGTGTTTGCGGGGATCCGATGGATATTAAGATACTATGTCAGATTGATTATTGATTCTATCATGTCTATGTTATTTGTGATCTTGCATGCTCTCCGTTGCTAGTAGCTATCTTGGCCAAGTAGATGCTTGCAACTCCAAGAAGGAGTATTTATGCTCGATAATAGGTTCATGCCTCTAGTAATCTGGGGAAGTGACAGAAATCTCTAAGGTTGTAGATGTGTTGTTGCTACTAGGGAGAAAACAACAATCCTTTGTCCATGGGGCAATTGTATTGTTTACTTTACACACTTTAATTAATGCAATTATCTGTTGCTTACAACTTAATACTGGAAGGGGTTCGGATGATGACCTGAAGGTAGATTATTAGTCATAGATGCAGTTGGATTACGGTCTATGCATTATGTTGTAATTCCCAATCAAATCTCGTAGGAATCAAAATGTCTAGTATATGCATTGTTATGCTTTCTCAATCTGTCAATTGCCCCGCTATAATTTGTTCACCCAACATGCTATTTATCTTAAGGAGAAATACCTCTAGTGAACTATGGACCCCAGTCCATTCCTTTACCATTAATATACCATCTACTGTTTACCATTTACTGTTTACTTTCTGCAAGCAATTACTATCTTCCATACTATACGTTTAATCCTTTGTTTTCAGCAAAACCAGTTAGATTGACAACCTCACTGTAAGTTAGAGCAGAGTTATGTGGTTGTGTTGTGCAGGCTTCCAAGTTGCTAGCAATACCTTTGGAGTTGTTTCCTTACTCCTACTGGTTTGATAACCTAGGTGTGCTCATCATACTTTCCTCTTGGGGTTCCCAACAAGCTCAACATATCTTGAGCCATCAAGTACTTTTTTGGCGTTGTTGCCAGGTGATACGTTGCTAACGTATCCATAATTTTTGATGTTCCATGCTTGGTTTTATCTACTTTCTTATGTTTTGTCCACACTTTGGAGTACTTTTTATACACTTTCTTGGACTAACCTATTAACAAGAGCCACAGTGCCAACTGCCTGTTTTCTGCTGTTTTTGGTTCCAGCAAAGTCAGAAAATGAATATTCTCGGAATTGGACGGGACAAAAGCCAAAGTCAATTTTTCACCGAGGGACACAAGGAGCCAGAATACGAGACGGAGAGGGTCCAGGGGGGCGCCACACCACCTGGCCGCATGGCCCAGCCTGGCCCGCGCCAGGGGGTGGTCTGGCCGCCTCCGGCACCCCCTCGGCCTCCCCTTTCGCCTATAAGATGCCTCCAATACAGAAACCCTAAGTACCCGATCTTCCATGAAAGAGTATGTAGTCGCCGTCATCTCCATCCCTAGATTGGGAGGGATCTGAAGCTCTTCTCGGCACCCTGCCGGAGAGGGGAATTCACCTTCGAGGCCTTGTTAATCATCATGCAAGCCTTCGGTCTGATGCGTGAGTAGTTCATCTTTGGACTACGGGTCCATGTAGTAGCTAGATGGCTGGCTCTCCTCCTTTGTGCTATCATGTTTAGATCTTGTGAGCTCCGTTCATGATCAAGATCATCTATTTGTAATTCTGCATGTTGTGTTTGTGGGGATCCGATGGATATTGAGATGCTATTTCAGATTGATTATTGATTCTATCATGTCTTTGTTATTTGTGATCTTGCATGCTTTCCGTTGTTGGTAGCTATCTTGGCCAAGTAGATGCTAGCAACTCCAAGAGTTAGTATTTATGCTCGATAGTGGGTTCATGCCTCTGGTAATCTGGGGAAGTGACAGAAATCTCTAAGGTACTAGATGTGTTGTTGCTACTAGGGAGAAAACAACAATCCTTTGTTCGTAGAACAATCATATTGTTTACTTTACACGCAGTTCGTAAAGCAATAATCTGTTGCTTGCAACTTAATACTGGAGGGGGTTCGGATGATAACCTGAAGGTGGATTATTAGTCATAGATGCAGTTGGATGGCGGTCTATGTATAATGTTGTAATGCCCAATCAAGTCTCAAAGGAGTCAGGATGAGTAGTATATGCATGATTGTTTTCTCGATGTTTGTCAATTGTGTTGGAAATATGCCCTAGAGACAAATAGTAGTAAGGACTATTATCATATTTCATATAGTTTATGATTATGTTTTATATCATGCTATAACTATATTGAGTGGAAACATCAATACACGTGTGATATACAAACAACCAGGGGTTCCCAGTGAAACTCTAGTCACTGGTTCATTGGTCAACAGATGATCATGTTTCCTGATCATGTGGCATTTATGCCAGTTGGAAGTGAGGTCATCTCATTCTGTGAATGAGATGATGAACCAATACCCAACCTAAACATCATGACCCGATCATGTCACGAAGTTCAAGTTACGATGATTAGAAATGGATCCTCGTAGACTATTCCTTAGACCGTGAGGCTATATCAATCACTGTCTCCCGAGAGTGCTTAGATAGCATCAAACGCCATCTGGTAATACGGTGGTTATAAAGGTGTGTTCATGTACTCGGAGGAAACCGTAGAGGAAATATATGTCAAGAGCGGGATTTGTCCGTCCATGTGACGGGAAGATACTCAAGGGCCCACTCGGAGAAGTTATATCTAATAGCTACGCAGTGTGTGATTTGATCACAAGGATATCACTTGTCGGAACGAGTCAAGTAGTGTTGTTCGGTAACAAGATTGAACACGACATGGCGATGTCATTGATCAGATCTCGGGCAATGCAAGTATCGAGTGACAAAGGGAATAAGACACGACTGTCCCGGTTCAAACGACGAAAGATCTTTGTGGAACACACGGGGGTCACATGGCCATTCAGGTCCCTCTGTCGATCATTGGTGCGGGAATGTCCCGACCATGTCTGGAGTGTTCCCGAACCGTGGGGTATCACGCTTAAGGGCTTGATGATGCTTAGAGAGCGTTTATAGGATCGGTGGAATCACCGAAGAATAGTAGAGAGAAAACCGGAAGGGTTTCGGTAAGTCCGGAGGATGTCCGGAGTGGAGGTGGAAGGTGTTCCATAGACATGGAGATTGAATAATGTGTGAATGAATGTTGAATGTTGATTTAATCATTTATTCATAATTATTTAAATAAAGAGAAAATCAATTTTAATGGTCAAAGGCTTAATGGGCCAATTCCGGAGGGAGAGGGCCCATTAGGAGAAAGGAGAGAGGGAGAGGGGCCAAGGGGGAGGCCAGCTGGGCCTAGCCCCCCTTCTCGCGTGGGGCCCACTAGGGTGGCCGGCGGCCACCCCTCCCCCTCCTCTCCTTTAGTCCCACCCCGGGACTTTGAGGGGGGGGGTGTACCCCCTCCCCCTATATATAGTGGGGTATTTGGCTAAGATAAATACACCAATAATCAATAAAGGTCTCCCCACTTTTGGGAGGACCTCTAATTGATATTTTATCTCTCCCCCTCTCTCTCGTGACCGTGGTCCCAAGTCTAGACTACACGAGCGAGAGACATCTTCACCGCGGAGCGCCGTCGCGCTGTGGGATTCGGATCCGGAAGCTCTACTTCCGCAACTGCTGCTGGATCAGGGAAGAGGGAGTCATTGTTAGGCACCAGACATGTATATCTCCCCGCGAGGTGTCACACTTGAGGCACTCAAGTCGTTGGAGCCAAGGAGCGCAAGGACTTCATCACGACCTTGAGGTCGGCTTCGGCTCGTCTACATCAACCATGTTCTCCTGAGCGTTGACGATGCTTTTCGGTCTTCAAGGGTAAGTTCGTGGAAAGCCCCTCCCGTTACTGTATTACTAATAGATAGGTCCTGACAACTTCAGGGGTTCAAGGGCATAGGGTAAAAATTCATTGTTTTCATACACGGAACCCCTATAGTGGTATCAGAGCTAGATCTATGTGTAGTAATGCTAGTACGGGTAGAACACACGAGATTAACGAGATTGAACACGACATGGCGATGTCATTGATCAGATCTCGGGAAATGCAAGTATCGAGTGACAAAGGGAATAAGACACGACTGTCCCGGTTCAAACGACGAAAGACCTTTGTGGAACACACAGGGGTCACATGGCCATCCAGGTCCCTCTGTCGATCATTGGTGCGGGAATGTCCCGACCATGTCTGGAGTGTTCCCGAACCGTGGGGTATCACGCTTAAGGGCTTGATGATGCTTAGAGAGCGTTTATAGGATCGGTGGAATCGCTGAAGAATAGTAGAGAGAAAACCGGAAGGGTTTCGGTAAGTCCGGAGGATGTCCGGAGTGGAGGTGGAAGGTGTTCCATAGCCACGGAGATTGAATAATGTGTGAATGAATGTTGAATGTTGATTTAATCATTTATTCATAATTATTTAAATAAAGAGAAAATCATTTTTAATGGTCAAAGGCTTAATGGGCTAATTCCGGAGGGAGAGGGCCCATTAGGAGAAAGGAGAGAGGGAGAGGGCCAAGGGGGAGTCCGGCTGGGCCTAGCCCCCCTTCATGCGGGGCCCACTTGGGTGGCCGGCGGCCACCCCTCCCCCTCCTCTCCTTTAGTCCCACCCCGAGACTTTGAGGGGGGGGGGCGGTACCCCCTCCCCCTATATATAGTGGGGTATTTGGCCAAGATAAATACACCAATAATCAATAAAGGTCTCCCCACTTTTGGGAGGACCTCTAATTGATATTTTCTCTCTCCCCCTCTCTCTCTCTCATGACCGTGGTCCCAAGTCTGGACTACACGAGCGAGAGACATCTTCACCACGGAGCGCCGTCACGCTGCGGGATTCAGATCCGGGAGCTCTACTTCCGCAACTGCTGCTAGATCGGGGAAGCGGGAGTCATCGTTAGGCACCGGATATGTGTATCTCCCCGCGAGGTGTCGCACTTGAGGCACTCAAGTCGTTGGAGCCAAGGAGCGCAAGGACTTCATCACGACCTTGAGGTCGGCTTCGGCTCGTCTACATCAACCATGTTCTCCTGAGCGTTGACAACGCTTTTCGGTCTTCAAGGGTAAGTTCGTGAAAAGCCCCTCATGTTACTGTATTACTAATAGATAGGTCCTGGCAGCTTCAGGGGTTCAGGGTAAAATTTTATTGTTTTCATACGCGGAACCCCTACAGTGGTATCAGAGCTAGATCTATGCGTAGTAATGCTAGTACGGGTAGAACACACGGGATGTAGCGTGTGGGCATTGATATTTTAGTTGTTACCCTCCCACGTGTACTTGTGCATACCGCAGTAATGCTTGATGAAGCGGCCCCCAACCGACTTTACGCGTTCATTCGCGAGAATGGTCCACGCTTGACATACGGCTTGTACCGTATAAAGTGGCTTAGGGGGGGTGTCTGTCTCTCTCGCATTAGTTGGTATGCCATTTGCAACGGAGGGCTCGGAAATGGGTGTAGTAGAGACAACTAATTGATCAGCATTGTGCTGAAAGTTCGTAGGTAAGAACGGTTCTTGTGCGAAAACCCATTCATCCACGTAAAACATGCAAAGATAAAGTAGAGGCGTCTAACTTTGTTTTGCAGGGAGCGTTGCTTTGTGATATGGTTGTGGCAAAGGTAAAGTAATTACCTTATGTTACACAGTAGTAGATAGTCACGGAGGTGACAGACTACCACGCCAAAATGACACCGGTACCCCGGTGTCTACGGCGCCGGAACCCTGGCACCGGAACCCGGTGACGACGGATGGACCATCACATCGCATTTACATTCAATGTTATTGTTTGTATGTCTTATTGTGTGCTAGTATTAGATACTCGACGGTAGCCTAATAAGATGATCCCTGTTAAAATTACCAACGATTGTGTTCCCCCTTAGTGTGCACCACCAAGAAAGTTCTTCGGTATGAGGCAGGCCATGATGATCGGGTGTCAGACATATCTACGTTCACATACAGTGGGTGTAAGCCATGTTGCACAGCGAATACACTAAGGTTGAGTTGGCGAGCCTAACATGTACATACATGGCCTCAGAACATGGATGGTCGAAAGATCGAGCACGAGTCGCATGAATGATGTGACCGACGTTTAGCGTCCACCCTTGAACCCACATTGATGGCCATGATGATCAGGGGAGATGTGGCTGATAGGGGTAGTGTTGTCACTAGGAACCCTTTTGGGGATAGGTGTTTCTGAGTGGAGTTATTATTAACTCATTTAATTATAAACTTACTCTAAATTCCTTTTGCAATTATAAATGTAGATGGGACCTTTCATGTTGACGATTGATTGGTTAGAAGGAGAGAAGCTCAGATTAGATGGATCTAACTTCTCCATATGGGTTGCATGTCTCCATGTTCTCCTTAGCGAGAACGACGTGGTCGACTACATACTCGACGGGATGGATTTGGATCAGCCCACTGACCTAGATACCCCAGAGGAGCGGAAAGACCGCTATCTCTGTCGGGAGATGGCCTCCTATATTTTAGTTGTAATGCGTTTCAGAATGGTGGACGAGCTGTGGCCTTTCGTGGGTGATGTCAACCCTCGTTCGGTGATGCTACAGCTTAGGACACATTTCGTGGAGCAAACACGCATTTGGGACCATGAGCTGATGGGAGACTTCCTCTCCATTAAGATGGAGGAGAACTCATCACTGGACGACCACTTGGAGCGCATGCATGATGTGTACATGAGGCCTGCATACTTCCTGGACATCTGGATAACGGGCTCTTTTGCAAACGCCGCTGTGCTATGATGACCCACAAGTATAGGGGGTCTATCGCAGTATTTTCGAGGGAAGTGAAACCCAATTTATTGATTCGACACAAGGGGAGCCAAAGAATATTTATAAGCCTTAACAACTGAGTTGTCAATTCAGCTGCACCTGGAAACAATCTTGCTCACAACAGTTTATCAGTAGCAACAGTTTTGTAGTAGGAATAGTAAAGTAACAGCAGTAGCAAAACAAAAACAGTAGTAAAAAAAGCAGTAAACAGTGGGATTCGAGTGCGGTAGGCATAGGGATGGATGGACGGGCGTTGCATGGACAAGACAATTCACATAGCAATCAGAACATAGGGCAATTGCAGATAAATAAGATAAAGCACCCAAGTACTAGACAATCCTAGGCATGTGTTCCATATATAGTCATACGTGCTCGCAATGAGAACTTGCACAACATCTTTTTTCTTGCCAGCCCGTTTGCAGCGGGGCCTCTAGGGAACTACTGGCAATTAAGGTGCTCCTTTTAATAGAGCACCGGAGCAAAGCATTAACACTCCGTGAACACATGTGATCCTCACATCGAAGCCTTTCCCTTCCGGTTATCCCGATTTCTGTCACTTCGGGGCCATAGCTCCCGGACAACAATGTGTGTATACAACTTGCAGATAAGACCAGAAACAATACTATCATGATGAATCAATAATAAGTTCAGATCTGAAATCATGGCACTCGGGCCCTAGTGACAAGCATTAAGCACAACAAGTTGCAACAAAGTCATAAAGCACTAATAAAAGATACTAGGCACCATGCCCTAACAATCTGATGCCATTACATGAACGATCTCATCCAATCCCTACCATCCCCATAGACTACAGCGGGGGATTGCTCACTCATAGATGGAGGAAACATGGATGGTCGATGGAGATGATGGTGGAGATCGATGGAGATGGATCCGGGGGCACTTCCCCGTCCCGGCAAGGTGCCGGAATAGAGACTTTTTGTCCCCCGAATCTCCCCTTTGGTGGTGGCGGCGCAGCAGAACTTTTCGTGGAAAAACATCGAACCCCCCGAAGTTTTTAGGTCAGAAGGCTTCTTATAGGCGAAGAGGGAGACCGAGGGGGTGCCTGGGGCCACCACACCATGCCCTGGCACGGCCAGGCCCAACCCGCGCCTGGGGGTGGTGTGGCTAGCCCTTGGCCCTCCCCCATCTCGTATTCTGGCTCCGGGTGTTCTGGAAAAATAGGCACTTTGGCTTTTGTCCTGTCCAATTCCGAGAATATTCATTTTCTGACTTTCATGGAACCAAAAATAGCAGAAAACAGGCAGCTGGCACTGTGGCTCTTGTTAATAGGTTAGTCCAAGAAATCATATGAAAATACTCCAAAGTGTGGACAAAACACAAGAAAGTGGATAAAACCAAGCATGGAGCATCAAAAATTATAGATACATTTGCAATGTATCAACATCCCCAAGCTTAACTCCTGCTCGTCCTCGAGTAGGTAAGTGATAAAAAGAAAGAATAATTTTTGAGGTGACATGCACCATCAAAGACTTGACCAAAGTATTTGTAAAACATTCAAAGCTAGGATCATAGTGCTTCAATCATAACATGAAAGACAAAGTTCTAGCAATAAGACGAAGAACCTATGATGCAACATGAAAAGGCACAAACAAAAGATTCAAGAATAACAATGCTTTGCAAGACGTTTGTTTGTTTCACATAAAGAAAACATAGCATAGTGGCATCCAGCTTGTCCCTCATAGAGTAGCAAACATAAATGCATAGGACACCTTCAAAGTTTACAAGAGTGACTAGATACAAATAGTTTAAAACAAGAAATATCAAGGTATGCATCAATCAACAAGTCTTGGGACAATGCACATAGAACTAAGAATGGCCACTATGCTCTCAAGAAAGTGCTCAAAGAATAAGTGGAGACTCAACAAGTAAAAGAAAAGGTTTTGCATAGTTTGAAAGGCTTCCAAATGCTGAAAGTATGGTACTCATTAGCTTTGAGCTCTCATTGCCCCTATCATAAGCATCTTTAATGTGGTTAAGGTGAAAGTGACACAACTAAGAGGATATGCTTGACAAGTTATAAATCGAAGTCTCATGCCCCTTACTTACGAAGACCGATCCTCATGCTACTCAACTTCAGTCACGAGTAAGCTCTTGTCATTGTAAGTATATACGTATCATAGAGAACCGCCAACTTGGTACCCCTTGCACATGATACAAGAGCTATCCCATAATCAAAATGACAAGGCAAGTAGACAATGAGCATCTCGGCGATCTTTTTATTTACTATGTGCATAGATTTTTATTGAGGATGCTTCATAGAATGCTCATTATGGTTATGCTGCAAGTTTCCACCATGATTAGGCATGGCTTAGGCTAGCGGCCTAGGCGTTTCTCTAACATACATACAAACTCTATGATCTTACAAGTTCCACTTTTATTTCACACCGCCGGGATCCATAAGCAAAAGAACATGATATCAATGAGGTACAAAGTACCAGTGCAATGTTGAAAGCATTCCCCATGATACATGGTTCTGCTAACTTCAACTTATAAAGCACAAGCATATGCACAACAAAGAAGGACGCAATGGTTCAGGTTTATTAAGTGCAAGAAAATAAAGTGTGCCATCAAGTTCGTGAGAGCTTTACTAACTAACTTTCTCATAACAAGCAAACATTTTATTCGGAAGAAAAACAAGGCATATTGAATATGCATGGAAGTAGCAAATGATGCTAATAGGTAGGTATGGTGGAAACTTTGGCAATATTTGGTTTTGGGGAGTTGGAAACATGAGTAAAACATACTCAGTGAATGTGAAGGCTAGCAATAGTAAGGGAGCGACAAACGAGAGAGCAATAATGGCCATAATCATGCAGAGCGACAAAACATCAATGATCAAAGCATAAAGTGATACTACAAGTTGAAAACTAAAGGATCATAAAGGCTTATGGTGACTTGAGATAGTCATAACATGGTGTGAGCATGTGCCAAGTCAACTCAAATAAAGCATCAAAGGAGAATACCACTATACTATGCTTTAATATGCTAAAACAACGCATGATTCATACAAGGCACATTAAGCAATCTCAATTGTTTATAACAAGTCATGCTACAACAAAGAATACTAAGCATAAAGCCAAAACAATATCAAGCATGGCATGACAAAGCATAGGCCACAGTCAAAAACAAGCTCTCTTTACCACTTAAGCATGAGTTTCCTACTCTTTTCCAAACCAAACCAAACCATTTGAACACCAATGTATGAAAGAGGAGGGTCCAACCAATTTATTCAACAAACTAAGCAAACCACACAAACTAAAAATCAAAACCAACATGAAAAATAAGACGCTCCAAGAAAAACACAAATGTGCATGAAACAATAAAAATGAAGCGTTTGGAAGAAACCTGGGATTTTTATTGATGAAGAAGGGGATGCCTTGGGCATCCCCAAGCTTTGACGCTTGTACTTCTTGGATATTTCTTGGGGTGACACGCGTGGCATCCCCAAGCTTGAGCTTTAGTCCATTCTTCATCTCATTACTCATTCCTTCCATACACCTGAAATTTTTCCTTCATACAAAACTTCACACAATCTCATTAGCAACCTTAGTGCACTTAAGATAAATAAGTCTCAAGATTCAGTTCTAACACCAAATAAACTTTCATTAGAACACTAGCTACTGTAGCACTTCCCTCAAAAATTTCAATTCCCCAAAGGAACTCAAGAAGGAACTAACAAGAAGCAAATGCAGAAAATGGCAAAAATCTGTCAAAATAGACCAGCAGGTAAAGACGAATTTTTTCGAAGACCTTCTGTCGCTCAAATCAAAAAGTGTTGAACTAACGAAAGTTATATAACAACCTGGGTCAGAAGCACAAAATATTACAGCTCAATCCGACGGACAGAGCTCTCTCAGGAATTTTTACGGTGAAGCACAGAAATCTGTTTCGGGACAGCAACTTTCCCAATCATTACTTCTCTCTCATTAGAGGTTACTCTTGGCACAAAAAGCAAATAAAAAGGATAAGGAGAGGTTATTAGAGAGGTAATAACTTCCAAGACTCAACTAAAACTCTTGGGTTATCTCCCAACAAGTATTTTTCTTTAACGCCTTTAAGTTAGGCATAAGAAGCAAAAACTAAAATGGATAGAATAGAAGTAAGCGGAGATAATCATAGTGAAAACATTGTTTTGTTCAATGAAATCCTTTTGTTAACAAGGTTGATCAGGTATTGTTACCAAAACAATTTCATATGAGACAAAACTTTGTATTCCACTAATGATTATGTTGCCTCAACCTTGATAGCAATGGTCCCAATCATAATATTTTCAATTTTTTTCTCTTGGTATGGGACAATATATTTCTCCAACTTGAATGCCCTCAACATGTTCAATTGAATTCAAACCATAAGTCCTTTCAATATTCTTGAGGAAATAGATAATGTGTTCCTTGTCATTAACATTGAAGGTCACCTTCCCTTGATTACAATTAATAACAGCTCCTGCAGGATTTAAGAAAAGGTCTCCCAACAATAATAGACATATTATCATCTTCAGGCATAAAAGTTTGAGAGGATGCTCTCATAAGAAATATGAGTTGAAGTAAAAGAGAGCATCAAGGAGAAAATCCAAAACACATTTAAGTCTAACCCACTTCCTATGCATAGGAATCGTCTATGCAAATAAATTTGCAAAGAACAAACTGACAGGCATAGGAAGATAAAACAAGATGAACTTCAAAACTTTCAGCACATAGAGAGGTGTTTCAATACCATGAAAACTTCTACAACCATATTTTCCTGTCTCATAATAATTTTCAGTAGCCTCATGAATAAACTCAACAATATAACTATCACATAAAGCATGCTTTTCATGATCTACAAGCACTAGAGCTTCATCATAAACATTATCAAGAGAAACCTCAGGAACATAACAATCATTTTCATTTAGTAAGCAAGGGGGACAATCAAATAATGTAAGGGATAAAGAGTTACTCTCATTAGAAGGTAGGCATGGGTAGCTAATCCATTCTTCCCTCTTTTGTTCATCACTCTCCTCCTCTTTTTCATCTAATGAGATTTCAGGTTCATCAATTTCTTCTTCCATAGGATCCTGCAAGGCATTAGTCTCTTCCATTTGTGGAAAGCATCTATTAAAATATTCAAGAATATAGCAATTTTCATCCTTGTAATTATCAAAGCAAAATTTAAGTATACCATACACCTCATATTTGTAAGGTGAATCATCAATATTTTCAAGCAAACAAGCAAGTTCAAAAGCACCCTTCCAAGCAATAAATTCTTCAATTTGTTCCGCATCATAAAAGTCATAAATTCCTTTAGCATAGGAAGATATGGTATCATTATCACTATACTCACATTGAAAAGGGAGGTGTTTATACCTCTTTCTGCAACAAGACTCATCACAACAATAAGTAACATTATAAGTAGAGCACACGTTCCTAGCAATGGTATACAATCTATCAATTGTTCCCATAAGTGTTTCCCTTTTTGTGACAAGCGGTGTTCCTTATAATAATATTTTTGATCTTCCATGAACCCACCTTGCCAATAAGCTTCTTTTCAAAGAAACCAACCATTGCCAACAAGCATGATATAGCAAGACAATAACAGACCAACTAAAATAACAACTAGAGTAGGAACTAATTTTTTTTTGTATTTTTGATAAAGAAACAAGCAAACAAGGAGAAAATAAACTTAGCTTGAACAATAGTGAATCCAGTGGACTTGATAAATAAAGCTATGCTCCCCGGCAACGGCTCTAGAAAATAGTCTTGATGACCCACAAGTATAGGGGGTGTATCGCAGTATTTTCGAGGAAAGTGAAACCCAATTTATTGATTCGACACAAGGGGAGCCAAAGAATATTTATAAGCCTTAACAACTGAGTTGTCAATTCAGCTGCACCTGGAAACAATTTTGCTCACAGTAGTTTATCAGTAGCAACAGTTTTGTAGTAGGAATAGTAAAGTAACAGCAGTAGCAAAACAAAGACAGTAGTAACAAAAGCAGTAAACAGTGGGATTCGAGTGCGGTAGGCATAGGGATGGATGGACGGGCGTTGCATGGACAAGACAATTCACATAGCAATCAGAACATAGGGCAATAGCAGATAAATAAAATAAAGCACCCATCTTTTGTGTTCCATATATAGGCATAGGGATGGATGGACGGGCGTTGCATGGACAAGTCAATTCACATAGCAATCAGAACATAGGGCAATAGCAGATAAATAAGATAAAGCACCCATCTTTTGTGTTCCATATATAGGCATAGGGATGGATGGACGAGCATTGCATGGACAAGACAATTCACATAGCAATCAGAACATAGGGCAATAGCAGATAAATAAGATAAAGCACCCATCTTTTGTGATCCTAGGCATGTGTTCCATATATAGTCATACGTGCTCGCAATGAGAACTTGCACAACATCTTTTGTCCTGCCAGCCCGTTTGCAGCGGGGCCTCTAGGGAACTACTGGCAATTAAGGTGCTCCTTTTAATAGAGCACTGGAGCAAAGCATTAACACTCCGTGAACACATGTGATCCTCACATCAAAGCCTTTCCCTTCCGGTTATCCCGATTTCTGTCACTTCGGGGCCATAGGTTCCGGACAACAACGTGTGTATACAACTTGCAGATAAGACCAGAAACAATACTATCATGATGAATCAATAATAAGTTCAGATCTGAAATCATGGCACTCGGGCCCTAGTGACAAGCATTAAGCACAACAAGTCGCAACAAAGTCATAAAGCACTAATAAAAGATACTAGGCACCATGCCCTAACAATCTGATGCCATTACATGAACGATCTCATCCAATCCCTACCATCCCCATAGCCTATAGTGGGGGATTACTCACTCATAGATGGAGGAAACATGGATGGTCGATGGAGATGATGGTGGAGATCGATGGAGATGGATCCGGGGGCACTTCCCCGTCCCGGCAGGGTGTCGGAACAGAGACTTTCTGTCCCCCGAATCTCCCCTTTGGTGGTGGCGGCGCAGCGGAACTTTTCGTGGAAAAACATCGAACCCCCCGAAGTTTTTAGGTTAGAAGGCTTCTTATAGGCGAAGAGGGAGACCGAGGGGGTGCCTGGGGCCACCACACCATGCCCTGGCACGGCCAGGCCCAGCCCGCGCCTGGGGGTGGTGTGGCCAGCCCCTGGCCCTCCCCCGTCTCGTATTCTGGCTCCGGGAGTTCTAGAAAAATAGGCACTTTGGCTTTTGTCCCGTCCAATTTCGAGAATATTCATTTTCTGACTTTCCTGGAACCAAAAATAGCAGAAAACAGGCAGCTGGCACTGTGGCTCTTGTTAATAGGTTAGTCCAAGAAATCATATGAAAAGTACTCCAAAGTGTGGACAAAACACAAAAAAGTGGATAAAACCAAGCATGGAGCATCAAAAATTATAGATACATTTGCAATGTATCATGCTTCAGTCGCTGCCACCAAGCTACCAAGCACAAGTCAGGACTTGCGTTATGAGGGGCGACGCGGAATCAATGGAGTTCCACCGGCTCATGACACATCTCAGAAATGTGTTGGTTGAACCAGATGTCGCTCAGGTCATCAGTGACAAAGGTATATATTTGATATACAGTTTTATAAATGTTATAATCTTGAAAACACAATTGCAGTGTTAAGTATATTTGATACTTGTTCTGTTTTGCTGAAAACAGGTCCTTCTGCATGAGAGGTGCTTGCTGGAGAGGAGGTGACATTGCGTGTTGATGGTGAGCATGATGATGATGGCTGACGACACTCTCCCTCGACATTTATCATTTAGTTTGTGTTTTAGGATGATTATTGTAATCAAGAGATTGTGAACTTCTTTAGTGTGTCTCACATTTCGTGAGACGGTTATTCATATGAGTTTGTAACAAATAGTTGTTCCACTTTTATAAATGATTTCTATTCGCGTTCATAACTTGTTTGATTACTTCTGAATTATCCTTGTTGTTTGAAACTAATTGATAATGCATGAGAATTTGTAAAACATTAAAATGCCATGTTTGAAATACCTGACTTAAATGATATTTCATTAATGAATGAAAACCATTGTTTAAATTCAAAGTTATATGATAATATGTGAAAGTCATTCGATTTCTTATCACATATAAATCATGCCTAAGTTTGGCAAAATAACTTGAACATCGTGTTTTACTTGAATACAAAGTGTTTAATGAATTGTTAAATAGAATACATATTCGATGTATTGTGTTTTAACGAAAATGGTAATTATCATTATATGATTGTTTAAATGTGTAAAGTAGTTTACCAAAGGAAACATGAATATGAAA
The DNA here is from genome assembly GCA_910589775.1 of Avena eriantha. Lineage (NCBI taxonomy): Eukaryota > Viridiplantae > Streptophyta > Magnoliopsida > Poales > Poaceae > Avena > Avena eriantha. The sequence goes on along the minus strand of OU342746.1, from coordinate 166,130,492 downwards.
CTATTTGATTTGATCAAACTGTTTCATCAACAAAGGGTATAAATATAAAAGAGAATACAATTACTATGATTTGATCAATAGTAATGAAATTCAACTTTATAAGAATGGCATAAAAGAAATTGTGGAATGCAAAGCATCACAATGTGATATTAGATATCAAAGGGGGTTGAATAGAAGGCACCAAATAAATCGTTGTAGTGTAGATGTAGAGACCATTACCTTAGAAATAGTTAGCACTCAATTATAATTTATAGTGAACCATTTGAATTCGTGAAAGTTTTGGGGTTATTCGATATAACCAAAACAATAGCGAATAAGTCCTTGTAGCGTATTCATTGGAAACTTTGAATACGAAATCCATAGCTGAAACCAAAAGGAAAAGCAAGATTCGTACTGCTTGGATTTTGGTGCATTCCTGAGAAAGCTCACTTTTAGTGATATTTCTCAATTATGAAGCAAATGGAAAATAGTGTAAGACACGATGAGGATTCAAAACCCTGCATCAGAGTGTTAAGAAGCGCAACGGACAACGTTCCTGAACGATTCTCTTCACAGAAGGAAATAATCAATGATATTGATCATTGTGTTTTCGTCACTAGTGTTTTCACTACATGAAGGATTCAAAATGTAAATCCACATCTAGTATGGAAACATTTATGAATCATTTGTCATGATTATTGGAATATGACATACCTACGAACTACTTAGGAAATAATGGTAAACTAAAATTATGAGAAATCCTAATAGCAAAATTCCCTTGAGATTAGAAAGCAATTAGTTGCTGAATCTCACAAGTAAAAGGGGTTACTTGGAATTTTCCCAAATGACCGCAAAGCCATAGTAGGAAAAGGTGGTAAATGACAAAAGCACAATTTGTCAAGTATTGAACAAATTCAAATGAATTTGATTCATATGTGCTAAATGTCTAGTGGATTTAAAACTAGTAAAGTACTAGCATCTCATTGTAAATCTCCAAGTTTGATATTTGATCAAAGGATTTTGAAGTTATTCAAAATAGTAAGGAGATATCCAATTTGCATAAAATTGAGTGGGAGCTATGAAAGTCTTCCTGAAACAATATGTGATTGACATATTTTGAGTGGGAGCTTATAGGAGTAATTCTTAAGTATGTTAAGGATGAAAGCGCAAATACTTATAAATAATAATTTATACGATATAGAAGTTGATGATAGGTGTATTATGATATTATGTAGTATTCCTTAAGGGATTCTGAAAGGGGTTTCAGAATAGAAGTTAATTAAGGAACCGATCCTTAATAACTCAAATTAGGAATAGTATTAAGTTTAACATCAATGGTTGAAAGAAAGAAAAAGGATGATCGTCATCCACTATGTTGAGACATAGGTTCTGTCTTAGTAAACCATGATGATAACTTAGCATAATATGTGATCAAAATAAGGAACGTTTAAAAGTGATTAAATTCGAATTACAGAACGTTGAGCTAAGTTTGTCCGTAGTGTCTTATAGAGAACTGTAGACATGTTTTCCAAATCCATAAAGGATGACATATCTTAAAGCATAAAGGGTTATGTTATAAGGGAATATGTTGGAAACTCCTGTAGATACCAATTAAAGTCAAGTAGGAAGCGAGGTGAACAAAACATCGAAAGTTGCACATAGTGCACTAGTGTTTCGATGAATACATTTATAATAATAGATAAGCGTACCATCTAAAGTGCTGTATAATGTTATGGCGGGGCTAGTTCGCTTTTAGCGTAGAATGATGTGTCCCAGGGCACAGTGCCCATGAGAAAGCCCCCGAGGTTGATCTAACATCATTGTAGGCTCCTGGAATCAGGCCTCATTCTGCTGCCATAGCGACGATGCATACACACAAGATGCTATCATGTGATGATAGAGTATTAATGTCAATCCAGGTGACATTAGTAAGTTGCAAAGGATTTGGGACTGTAAAGTACAGACCCAAGACTCAACCTCTTCAATGAGCAAGCATGTTCAAGGTACCAGATATATGGTGCTAATGATTGAGAACAAATGCAGCTAGTATATTTGTACTCTAGTGTAAGTGGGAGACTGTTGGAAATATGCCCTAGAGACAAATAGTAGTAAGAACTATTATCATATTTCATATAGTTTATGATTAAGTTTTATATCATGCTATAACTATATTGAGTGGAAACATCAATACATGTGTGATATACAAACAACTAGGGGTTCCCAGTGAAACTCTAGTCACTGGTTCATTGGTCAACAGATGATCATGTTTCCTAATCATGTGGCATTTATGCAAGTTGGAAATGAGGTCATCTCATTCTGAGAATGAGATGATGAACCAATACCCAACCTAAACATCGTGACTCGATCATGTCACGAAGTTCAAGTTACGATGATTAGAAATGGATCCTCGTAGACTATTCCTTAGACCGTGAGGCTATATCAATCACTGTCTCCCGAGAGTGCTTAGATAGCATCAAACGCCATCTGGTAATATGGTGGTTATAAAGGTGTGTTCAGGTACTCGGAGGAAACCGTAGAGGCAATATATGTCAAGAGCGGGATTTGTCCGTCCATGTGATGGGAAGATACTCAAGGGCCCACTTGGAGAATTTATATCCAATAGCTGCGCAGCATGTGATTTGATCACAGGGATATCACTTGTCGGAACGAGTCAAGTAGTGTTGTTCGGTAACGAGGTTGAACACGACATGGCGATGTCATTGATCAGATCTCGGGTAATGCAAGTATCGAGCGTCAAAGGGAATAAGACACGACTGTCCCGGTTCAAATGACGAAAGATCTTTGTGGAACACACGGGGGTCACATGGCCATCCAGGTCCCTCTGTCGATCATTGGTGCGGGAATGTCCCGACCATGTCTGGAGTGTTCCCGAACCATGGGGTATCATGCTTAAGGGCTTGATGATGCTTAGAGAGCGTTTATAGGATCGGTGGTGACATGGGTATACCCTACAGGTACTCGAGCTTGGTATATACGGTCCAAATACGTATAGGCCCACGGTGTCGCCAAGGCCCAAACAAGGGACTCGAGTGGCCTACGGACTCTCGATTGCTTGAAGAACAAGAAGAAGTTAAAGATAGAAAGTTTGAAGGGGAAAAACCCTAACTTTTAACCGACTCGACCTGCTACCCGAGACTTAGCCTATCTATATAAAGGCTAGGAGGGGGCGGCGAGGAGGACGCACGCAACCCTAGTTTCCACAACCCTCGCCATATTGCATCCGCGCACCATTGTAACTTTTGACTCCTTCGATAATTCCATGAGCAGACAAGCAGGAGTAGGGACCTCTACGAGGCCTGAACCTGGGTAAATCCTATGTCCCCTGTGTGCTTGTTTGCTAGACGATAGATGTCTCCAGCGCTCCCTCCTTCTCCAAAACCCAAGTCCATAACAATGGGCATTGATGAGTTAAACCCTCGTCAATTGGCACCGTCTGTGGGAGTTGGGAGTGCTGATGTTGTAGCTTCTTCGGCCCCATCAACTGCGATCTACAACTCCGCAACAGCGGAGATTCGCCAGCTCTTCAGCGCCTTCGACTTCACCGTCCACACGCCGGCCACCCACCCGGCCTTCGAGTCTGTGGGCGACGGAATCAACCTGGCGATTGGGAGCTTCCGCTTCCAAGTTGGTTAGATGGGCACGCTTCGCATGCCTGATCAGCCGACAGCACCGGTGATTGCCCCGGCATCATGGTTCCCTCCATCGATCGGCACCCTCAGCGAGCTCAACGCCCAAGTGGCAGTCGAGAATACGATCAGTGATAACAGTCGCAATTCCGATCTGAGCAATCTGGCCACTGAAGGTGGAACCTACGGTTCTGGATCTGAAAGTTGTGGAAGCAACAGCTTCCCCAATCACTTCATGTGCGCCGTCATCAACGCAGGCGACACCTCCGCCAATTGTGACAATGGTGGTAACGCCGGTAACGGCACCGATCCACCCAACGCCAGCAACGGTGGCAACGGCGGTAATTGTGGCAATCGTGCTCCCATCAACAACGGAGGAACAGTCAAACCTCCCAATATAATCAATGAGTAAACCGGCGAATGCGTCGTGATCAAGCTAAACGAGCAAGAATGGGCTCGCTGCCGCGAGACCCTGCGAGGCACACCTCTACCCTTTGGGTCCCCACAAGAACTGTTGATGGGCTACCACTGGCTCCCGAAGGAAGAATTCAAGCGCCAGGTGCAAACAATCGCGCAACTTGAGGAGCGTAAAAAGGCAGCAGACAATCGAGCCTTCGTCGCGTTGGGCTCTCCTCCTACGGAGGATCCTCCTCAAAGGGCAACGAGTACCTCGCCAAGAAGAGGCAATCGTGGATGGCTCACCTCACCGAACAAGAGCGCATAGAGGCCGCGAAAGTCCTCGACTTCGGCTCTATGACAGTCGACACGAGAGGCAACGTGGTTCCCAGGACGCCGCAGGCTGCGGTGATGGCAGCCACCATGTACCTCCTCAATAACCAGCCGCCAGCTGGAGATCCCCGAACTGCCATGCACCGATCTACGATCGCGGGCTTGGGATTAATCGAGGCCGCCCTCGACAAGGAGCCAACACTAGACCCAAAAAAGGGCAAAGCGCTAGCAAAGTGCCACTCCTCACCCTCATCTAGCGACGACAGTCACGACCTGTCTCGGCGCCGCCGCTCACGGCGACATGATCGTGACTACGATGCGCGCGACGACCTCACGCAGCGTAAGATCGACAAGTCAAGGGCACGACGTGCTCGGTCGACTGACACGGAAGAGGAAGATGGGGAGCTCTGTGGCGCCAGATGCTTCAGCAGATCCATCAGGCAGAAACGAATGCCTAAAGGGTTTAAACTCCCGTCGGAGAACCCGAAATTCGACGGTCTACAGGACCCCAAGATCTGGCTGGAGGATCACATCTCCTCCGTCAGACTCCACGGAGGCAGTCGAAGCACCGCCATGCAATGCTTGTAGCTACAGCTGTAGGGCGCCGCCCGAGCATGGCTCAATAACCTCCCACGCGGATCCATTCGCAGTTGGGATGAGCTGGTTTACAGCTTCGTGCGCAACTTTAAGGGCATGTACAAGCGGCCCGCATCAATCGAAGAGCTGAGATGCTGCCAGCAAAGATCTGGCGAATCGCTGCGCTCCTACATCCAAAGGTGGTCCATCATCAAGAACTCCGCGGAGAACATCTCGGAAGACCGCGCGATTGATGCATTCAACGGTGGTGTCCGCCGCCTAGAGCTCAGGGAGGAGCTGGGCCGCTCAAAGCCCCAGACCATCGACCACCTGATGGAAATCGCGAATCGGTGGGCCGATGGAGAAGATTCGGTGAAGAATCGTGCTCACTCCGACGAGGAGGCGGAACTCGAACGCAGACGCGACCGCCGAGGCAAGCGCCGCATGCGCATCTACGATGATCGCGATGACGTCAACATGGTCGCAGCCGGCTACGCCGATAGACGCAACGATAACCGCAACAACGGATACCGTAGCAGCGGATACCGCGACTCTAGGAAAACCACGCAAGTATGGCAACGCCGCACTCGCGATGAGGCACCGGCGACCTCCATCGAGGACAAGCTGTCCGGGCCATGCACGGTACACTTCTACATCGACAAGCATGATGGCAAGAGAAAGTCCAGCCACCTCCTCAAGGACTACCGCAAGTTCCTCAAGCTACACGAGGGATTGGTGCAGATGAACAGCAATGCAGTCGAAAGAGGCTACAGAGCCGCTCCAGGCGCCATGGCACATGGCGCACCACCACCACCACCTGGGCCACCCCCGAACGGAGCCGCACCGGACCATCACCACGGAGGAGAACCATACCCACGGGCCATGGGTACCACGATGATCCAAAAAGGACGCCCCTCCAACAGGGTGCAGAAGGCCATCACTCGCCAAGTCAACTTGGCCACGCACTCGCCACCATCCACCACTGAGTACCTCAGTGGGAGTGAGTCGTGCATCACCTTCGACAAACGCGACCACCCACCTCAGATACCTCGTCTAGGTCATTGCCCCCTCGTACTCGAGGCGCAAATTGGAGGTTTCGACATGAGTCGCGTCTTCATGGACGGCGGAAGCGGCATCAACCTCATATTCGCGAGTACCTTGCGAGCGATGAGGATCCCTCTAACCTGCCTGGAGACATTAGACACAACGTTCCACGACATCGTCCCATGGAAAGGCGTATACCCCCTGGGCAAAATCAACCTCGACGTCATCTTCAACATGCCGAAGAACTTCCGGCGTGAGCACATCGACTGGCCCTCACGGTGCCACTGCATCCTCGGACGTGTCGCGTTCGCTAGGTTCATGGCAGTACCCCACTACGCCTACCTGCAGATGAAAATGCCAGGTCCCAACGGCATCATAACGATCAACGGGAGCTTGAGCAATCTGACAGTTGAGACAGGGAATTCAACAGAATCTCCCAGTCCTTCGGCATGCAGGAGGAACTCGCAAGGCTAAAAGAGACGACAGACAACTGTCTGCCTCCCCTGAGTAGGCCAAGCTCACCTGACCTCTTCTTCGACTCATCTGTGCACACAAAGAAGGTGCAGGTCCATCCATCGGATCCCGCCAAGACGGCCCTCATCGCCAACAACTTGAGTCCCGCATAGAAACTCACGCTTGTCGAATTCCTCCGTGAGCACTGGGAAATTTTTGCCTGGTGTCCTGCGGACATGCCAGGAGTTCCCAGGGAATTCGCCGAGCACGCACTCAATGTCAACCCCGACGCAAGGCCAGTCAAGCAAACAACCAGGCGACTGTCTGAGCCACGAGCGCAGGCAATCGAAATGGAGATCAACAGACTCCTCGAGGCCAAGTTCATACGCGAGATCAAGGAAAGCACTTGGCTCGCCAATACGGTGCTGGTGCCAAAAAAGGACACGGATATCCTACGGATGTGCGTGGACTTCACTTCTTTAAACAAGCACTGCCCAAAAGATCACTTCCCGCTGCCACGGATCGACCAGATTATTGACTCCACCGCGGGATGCGAGCGCCTCTGCTTCCTCGACGCCTACTCAGGCTATAATCAAATTCACATGAAGGAGGAAGATCAAGAGAAAACAGCGTTTACAACGCCCTTTGGTGTGTTCTGCTACAACACAATGCCCTTCGGGCTAAAAAATGCGGGAGCCACCTACCAGCGGTGCATGCAGGCTTGCCTCAAGGAACAACTGGGTCGCAACATCCAAGTCTATGTCGACGACATAGTAATCAAGACCAAGAAGGAAGCCTCTCTAATCGACGATTTGCGCGAAACCTTCGCCAACCTTGACCGCTACCGGATCAAGCTCAATTAGGACAAATGCGCCTTCGGCGTACCATCTGGACAGCTACTCGGGTTCTCATCTCCGCGAGGGAAATCGAGGCGAACCCAAAGAAGATAAAGGCCATACTAGCCATGGAGAAGCCGAAGAACATAAGAGGCGTCCAGCAACTGGCCGGACGAATCGCGGCCCTCAGTCGATTTATCAGTCGGATGGGTGAAAAGGCACTGCCCTTCTACTAGCTCCTCCGCAAAGCTGAAAAATTCGAGTGGACCAACGAAGCGCAAGAAGCATTCGAAGATCTCAAGCGCCTGCTATCCACTTCGCCAGTGCTGGTGACTCCACGAGAAAGGGAACCACTGTTTCTGTACATCTCCGCCACCAACCAGGTGGTCAGCACAGTGCTCATAGTCGAGCGAGCTGAGGAAAACAAGGTCCACGGTGTACAACGCCTAGTATACTACCTCAGCGAGGTCCTCACGCCAACAAAACAGCGGTACCCGCACTACCATAAGCTGGCGTACGGCGTCTTTACGATTGCCCGGCGACTGCACCACTATTTCCAGGAACACCCAAGTGGTAGTCAGCGACGCCCTGTTGGGACATATCCTCAATAACCCCGACGCGAGGCGAGTCGCGCTTTGGGGAATAGAACTGTCTCCACGAGACATCACATACGAAAAGCGCGACGCAATCAAGTCGCAAGTTCTCCCTGACTTCCTCGTGCACTGGATGGAGAACCAACTCTCGGACAAGCCAGATATGTCCTACCTCTGGACAATGCACTTCGATGGGTCCAAGCGGAAAGACAGAGCAGGCGCAGGTGTCATACTGACGTCACCTCAAGGGGACAAGCTGAAATATATCCTGCGAATGCAGTTCACAACCTCAAACAATGAGGCTGAATACGAGGCCCTATTGCACGGGATGAGGATGGCAAAAGCTTACGGCGCCAAGAGGCTCATCATATATGGCAACTCCAAGTTGGTCGTCAACCAAACAATGCACGAGTGCGACACACTGAACGACAACATGATCGTGTACCGCAACCTCTACGATACACTCGAAGGAGACTTCGATGGTTGCGAGTTGCGACACGTAGGTCGTGAAAGCAACGAGGAGGCGGACGCACTCACCAACATAGGCTCTACCTGCGCCCCCATACCACTTGGGGTATTTCTCGAGCGCATATGCGAGCGCTCCATCAAGCCAAAGGCCGTAGAGAAGAAAACAAGCGCAGCAACGGACTCGGGAGCTACGCCACCCAATGAGCCAATGGCACTCGATGACTTGGAGCTGGACACCGAACTCGAAGGACCAATGAGCGTCATGCTGATTGAACAATCATGGACGCAGCCGTACATCACGTACCTCCTCAGCAAGAGGCTACCGGACGATCCGATAGATGCACGTCACATCGCGCGGCGATCCAAGGCATTCGCCATTATCAATGGCGAACTGTATAAACGCAGCATCACAGGAGTGCTACAACGATGCGTCTCCATGGCCGATGGAAGAGCAGTTCTCCTCGACTCCATGAAGGGACCTGCGGGCACCATGCCGGCAGTCGCGCCCTCGTTGCCAAAGCTCTACGAGCTGGATTTTACTGGCCCACGGCCATGCGCGATGCCAAGGACATAGTCCAAAAATGCAATGCTTGCCAGCGATTCGCGGACAAGCCACACGCACCAGGCGCAGAGCTACGGCCTATTCCATTGGCCTGGCCCTTCGCACAGTGGGGGCTCGACATGGTTGGCAAGCTTCCAAGGTCCTCGCGCGGAGGTTACGTCTACCTCTTGGTTGCAGTCGACAAATTCACCAAGTGGATCGAGGCCATGACGATGACCAACCAATCCGTGCACAGCGCAGTCAAGTTCTTCGAGTCCATCGTCTACCGCTTCGGCGTGCCGCACAACATCATCACCGACAACGGGACGAACTTCACATCCAAGGAGTTCCAAGAATTCTGCGAGAACCTGGGGATCAACATCAGCTACGTCTCAGTAGCGCATCCACATACCAACGGTCAGGTGGAAAAAGCAAACGGGCTCGTCTGCAGCGGCATCAAGAAGCGATTCCTTCGGCCACTCGAACAAGCTGCGGGCTGCTGGCCGGACAAACTGCAATCTGTACTCTGGAGCCTACGTACAACTCCAAACAGCGCCACGGGCTACACGCCATTTTTTATGGTACACGGAGCAGAGGTAGTGCTACCAGCTGAGGTACGGTACAAGGCGCCGCGCGTGGTCGCTTACAACGAACAAGAGTCAGCCCTCGCACTCAAAGATTCCATCGACCTCCTTGAGGAAGCAAGGGAAATCGCCGCGGAAAGATCAACGATCTACCAGCAGAACCTGCGCAACTACCACAGTAGAAGGCTTCGCCCCAGATCCTTCGTCGAAGGTGACCTGGTCCTGCGACTGAAGCAGCAGGGGCATCTCAAGCTCGAGTCCCCCTGGGAAGGACCGTACGTGATTACAGAAGTCATCCCAGGTGGCGCCTATCGCCTTCAAGATTTAGAGACAGGAGTCGCATACTCCAACCCTTGGAACGTCGCACAACTACGACGCTTCTACCCTTAGTCGTTTTTTACTTTTACATCGCAAATAAGGCTACTCAGCCAAGGCTACTTAGCCACACATTGTACCTCGCACTGTTCTTCGAATAAATAAAAGCTAAGTGCCCCAAAACTCTGTGTTCTCCTTTACTTTTTCAATTTATATACTCGGGGGCTGCGCCACCCTATACACATCTATTCTTCGAACACAAACGCGATATCCTGAGTAGCTGGTAAATCAATCAAAACCCTTAAACACAACCTCAATCCAGCTGCAACGCACCTGACAGGTTGACAAGGGACTGAGATAAAAAATGGCCAGGCTAACGAAAAGGACTCGCATAGTGCAACGCACTTCATGCTAACAAAGCTCTTTATACACATTTGACAATAAATTATCTATCACATCTATACGAACTTTACAACACAAGTACACTTATGTGCAGGATACAAATTTGGCTACTCTTGGAACAGAAGAACGTTGGTTTGTTCCTCGAAAAAGTCGACGATCTCCTCTGCTAGACGGTCCACCGCCTGATAGTGCGGTACCATATTCCAGGCAGACCCTGCTGGTGGAGCTGGCGGCCTAGAAGCAATGGCGGCAATATCCACGTCAGGCCTATGCAATCGCACCATCGAGAGGGAAGCCTTGGCACCAGCCACCAACTATTGCCTCACGCACTCATGAACCGCGGACAGATCTTGAAATTTAGCAAGAAGAGCCAACATGCTTGATGGAGTGTCGTCCAGCGGGAACATCGCTCGATAAATGTTCTTCAAGCACGACTGCGACTTCTTTAGGAAGAGCAGCACCTGCGATGCACGATCCTGCAGGGTCGCCAACGCAGTCGCATGATCATGATCTACCCAGAAGTATCCACTCTCTTGAAGTTGCTCCTGGGTGAGATCATGAAGGAGAATGGCAATTCTATCCTTCTCCTCCCGCGGATGGCGCGCACTAACAACTACACGAAGCAGCATCAATAGCATGAGTACAACGTACCACTGTGAGTAACTATAAAGGAAAAGATGAGAATAAGCAAACTAACACTTAAACTGGTCGCCCAGTTGCGTCACCTCGCCAAGCAGATATTGCTCGCGGGCGGCGGCTTTTTCCTCCTTCGACTTCCACACGTCTGCGCTACCACGGAGCACAGGCAACTCACGCTCCAGCTGCTTCACACGATCACGAAGTCGCGAAAGCAAAGACAACTCCACTACCCTAGAGCGCGGTGGTGCCACGGTATCATCAAGAGTTGGCGAGTCCTGGTTTCCCCTCATAGGATCACTTGATGTACCCTACCACAAGTCAAGATAGAAGCAAATAAGACGACCAAAATCAACACAAAGACAAAAGGGTCAGATGCATTCAAGACCGACATAAGTATCAACAGACACACTCGCCAGTAGGCATGTTCTTAAACAAAAGGACAATTAATCAACTATTACAAAAGCTAACTATGGAGCAGCTGGCTTCTTCGACTTCGACGGCTTCGGGGGCTTCATCAAGTCCGTGGCAGTGTCATACGCCACTGACTTTCCGCCGGCCCCTGAGGCCGAAGCCTTCGCCGCCTTCTTGGCTCGTTGGAGCTCCTCCGAGTACTTCGCGACAATATTTATCAAGTGATGCCCATATTTGCCACAGGCAGTCGCGAAAGGAGCAAAGACTACCTGCTGACCATCTGTGCCAACAGGCATCGCCTTCGACACCGCGGAGGGATCGATCTTGACTCCGTGGGCCTACACCATGGCGAGTGACATGGTCGCGCCAGCCGTGCGGAGGGAGTTCTTGTAGGTGGAAGGCACACCCCTGGCGAGTGACTCTGCCAGCTCGTCCATATTATCGACCAGCTCCGCCTTCGGCATCAACTCCTCCCGGAGGCGATTGAGGGCGACCTTGGACTTGGAAAGTATATCTTGGACGACGGCACTACGGTCTTCGACTGCAGACACCACACCTGCCAGAGCGTCATCGCGACGAAGGGCCTGCGGGTCAAAGCTCAAATCGCCAGCATCTGTACATGAACCCACACATGGATCAAAACTTCAGCGCCACCAGCAAAAACATTAGATGCAGAGAAGGACAACAATATCCACAAGCAAAGGTACCTAAGAGAGCCTTGGCGACTGAGGACAGTTGTTCTTCGAACAACTTTTCCCTGGCCGCAAAGGAGACACGCAGATCCTCTTCACGCTTTCGCGCCTCATCACGCACTGCGATTGCCTCGCCGCGACCCTTCACAGCCGCGGCCAGTGTTTTCTCCAAGGTGGCGGCGTCACGCAACAGAGCATTATGCTCAGCTACACGACAAACAAAAGTTGACTATCAGTCGACTACACAAAAAAGAGAAGACGAAGAAGAGTAAGTGTAGAACACTCACTCTCAACCACACGGTGACGCATCTCCAGAATTGCATGCTAGCGGCCCATTGCCATCACTTGCTCTGCCAAGTGCGCGGCTTCCTTTACAAGGAGCTGTCGCACAAACAAAGAATCATCAGAGGAAATATATAACATCGACTGCAACACTACAAAGAAGGAAACAAATACACTTACATGGTCCTCCAATGACTCCAAAGATGTTTGCTGTGCCGTCATCCGGGCAACCATTCGATGCTCCCCTGCGTGAGGAGAGCTGGAAGAGTTGTGCCCGGAGTGGGCCGCCACTGGAGGGGAAGGAGCGCGCTCGACCTCTTTCTTGGCCTTTGAGGTCGCGACTCCAGATTCCTTAAAAAATTCGACATCGCTAGAAGATGACAACGCCTCTTGACTACAAGATAAAACTCACCTTGAGAAAAGGCGAACTCCCAGGGCAAGTCAACAAGAAGAAAACAGAGAAGAGCAAATGAACTCGAAAACTTACCAGTCAAACTTGTCAAGATCAAACGTGGCCTCCACCGACTCCGATGAAGACTCCTTAGGCAATCGCATCTTCTTGCGAGAAGACGGTGCCACAGCCCTAACAGGGACGGCAGGAATTGGCGACTCCGTGCCAACGACCGTACCTTCTAGATTCGAAGGAGACGACGCGTCAGAATCCTCACTGCGCGAACGCTTGCGAGTATCCGGGCTCTCGGACTCGGGGGCTTCCTCTTCCAAAGCTTCGCGAGGAATAATCCCCTCAGGGAGAGGAGGCATACAAGGCGACACCGCCCAATCCTGCATATAGACAGCGAAGATCAGCAAAAAGAACAAGTAAGCAACAGAAAAGCAATCGAGAAAATAAGCTACTGCGTAGCACAATTGTACCTCGCGAGGAGGATTCGAAGCATCAAAGGGAGGAAGAACTGGCTCACTCGGAAGCACATCCTTGCCAGTGTACTTCGTGACCAGTCGAACCCTCTTATCCACCTCACTCGCGGACATGCCATCGGCAGACACGCGAGTGGCATCATCAGCGCCAGCCCACTGGAACATGGGGTGAACTCTAGCTTGAAGGGGTTGGATGCGACGACGCAGCCAGGTTCGGATAAGGGCGCAACCTCCCTCTTCTACGCCTATGCGACTCTCGAGGTCGCAGACGCGTTGATACAGCACGTCCGTCTCCGCGAGTTCGCCAGGCATAACTACGTTCTTCCAGGAACGCATCTTCTTGCAGGGAGTCGCGGGATCGAAGGGCGCGAGTCCAAAGTGCTCATCTTTGGACTTCTGATCGCGGACATAGAACCATTTGTCCCTCCATCCCTGGACGGACTTGGTGAGCTTGATGTCGAAGTAGGTGGCGGATGGGTCGACGTGGATTCCGCAACCACCTACGTCATAAAATAAAGAGCCAGATGCGGACTGACGCTTCAATTTAAATATGAGCTTGAAAAGACCAAAGTGTGGCTCGATTCCGAGCCAGCACTCGCAAAGAGTGATGAAGCAGGTGGGACAGCTGATGGAGCTGGAGCCCGTAGAGACAAAGAAGACCCCTTAGAAAGGGGTGGAGAGGCAAGGAAAGACCGCGAATGACGAATGCAAGAAACATCACTGGAAAACCAGCGGGAGGAGCATGAATGGTCTCACCGCCGGGGACGCGCGCATCGACGACTGCTGCGGAGATAACTCCGTCTTGGCGAATAAGACGGAGATCCGATGACTTGATGATGGGGCGCCACGCACCATTTGTCACGCGGGTGCCCGCGACCTTCTTCTTCCCGCCAGCGGCGGCGCTGGTGCCCGCAGCAGCGGAGCCACCCTTCTTCTTCGTCGTGGCGATGGTGGCCGCAGAATCAGCAACATCGCCTCATTTCTTCTTCCCCATTGAACGGCGGCGATGCGAGTGCAGAAAATAGCTCGGAAACGAGCGGAGGTGGTCCAGCATTGTGGAGGAAACGAGCGCAAGAGAAAGCAGAAGAGCAGCAGCAATGGCGATGGCAGCAAGGAAGAAAGAGCGCAGATGGGAAATTACCGCCATAGCAGCGCTACTTAACCCCTAGAAGACGCAATCCAACGGCTCAGAAAAACCCTACTGGACATATGGCACACATCGTGTTAGACACGTGGAGAAGGGGAAGCGTGAACCGTCCCTCCACTACTCCCATTACGCGCGGAAATCGAGGAGGCGCAGTTAAAATAAAGATTACGCACGCCCAGTCAAATCAAAGTTAGGAAGTGGGACCCACCGCTCGTCACGTCTCGTCAAACTCGCTCACGCGGGCAACTGAGGTCATACACGCGTCAGCACTAACGTCATCAAAGCTACGCAGTGGAAAAATTCGACTACTTTAGTTCTTGCTGGAGTCTTCGACTCCATCAAGCACTCGGGGGCTACTCCCATAGGGAGCGCTGGCCGCGCACCCTACGATTTTCTTTTCTTTTTGCAGGAACATGGACAATCAAAAGTAAACCCAACCACTCGAAATACGGTTTGACTATGGACATGGGTTACTCCCATAGGGAGCGCCGGAAACAAATTCGACTGAAACAAGCAAGCAAATTCGACTGAAACATGGGTTATTTAGTCCCTGCCTGAGTCTTCGACTCAACCAGGCACTCGGGGGCTACTCCCATAGGGAGCGTTGGTCGCGCACCCTATGATTATTTATACAGAAAACTGTGTGTTGATAACGTCCGCACTCGCAGCTCATGGCGACACCGCCTCATAATTTTTCCCTACAAAGAGATTACGTCTCCTGGGTCGCCCGAATCGTCTCCGCGATGATAAAATTCGGATGCCGCGCTTACAGCGTGAAGGTAAGACCTGAATAAGGCCTGTCAACGCATTTAACTGCGCACTACCAGAAATGTATCTGTGCCTACAGGTACGATGAACATGCCTTAACGGACGCATCGAGTGCTCACACCCATATAACTGGAATTCGACTCATGTAAGACCTCCACGGCCTGAGTCAAATTACACCAGCACTTTTCCGGATTCGAGTCCGGGGACTCGAGTTCGAGTAGATTACGTTGTTTCACCCTAAGGTGGTTAACTGATACCGATGCTTCGGTTATATCAGGCACGTATATCAATAATCCCTATGACACAAATAAAAGCAGTCGAAATGCACTCATTCAGGCACTCGGAGACTTCAAAAAAGTCCCCAGTCGAATCTGAGATTCCACTGGGCACTCGGGGGCTACTGACATGGGTATATACCCTATAGGTACTCGAGCTTGGTATATACGGTCCAAATACGTACAGGCCCACGGTGTCGCCAAGGCCCAAACAGGGGACTCGAGTGGCCTACGGACTCTCGATTGCTTGAAGAACCAGAAGAAGTTAAAGATAGAAAGTTTGAAAAACCCTAACTTGTAACCGACTCGACCTGCTACCCGAGACCTAGCCTATCTATATAAAGGCTAGGAGGGGGCAGCGAGGAGGACGCACGCAACCCTAGTTTCCACAACCCTCGCCAGATTGCAGTTGCGCACCATTGTAACTTTCGACTCCTTCGATAATTCCACGAGCAGACAAGCAGGAGTAGGGACCTCTACGAGGCCTGAACCTGGGTAAGTCCTTTGTCCCCTGTGTGCTTGTTTGCTAGCCGATAGATGTCTCCAGCGCTCCCTCCTTCTCCAAAACCCAAGTCCATAACAATGGGCATTTATGAGTTAAACCCTCGTCAGGTGGAATCGCCGAAGAATAATAGAGAGAAAACCGGAAGGGTTTCGGTAAGTCCAGAGGATGTCCGGAGTGGAGGTGGAAGGTGTTCCATAGCCACGGAGATTGAATAACGTGTGAATGAATGTTAAATGTTGATTTAATCATTTATTCATAATTATTTAAATAAAGAGAAAGTTAATTTTAATGGTCAAAGGCTTAATGGGCCAATTCCGGGGGGAGAGGGCCCATTAGGAGAAAGGAGAGAGGGAGAGGGGCCAAGGGGAGGCCGGCTGGGCCTAGCCCCCCCCCCCCCGCATGGAGCCCACTAGGGTGGCCAGCCGCCACCCCTCCCCCTCCTCTCCTTTAGTCCCACCCCGGGACTTTGTGGGAGGGTGTACCCCCTCCTCCCCCTATATATATTGGGGTATTTGGCCAAGATAAATACACCAATAATCAATAAAGGTCTCCCCACTTTTGGGAGGACCTCTAATTGATATTTTATCTCTCCCCCTCTCTCTCGTGACCGTGGTCCCAAGTCTGGACTGCGCGAGCGAGATACATCTTCACCACGGAGTGCCGTCGTGCTGCGGGATTCGGATCCGGGAGCTCTACTTCCGCAATTGCTGCTGGATCGGGGAAGCGGGAGTCATCGTCAGGCACCGGACGTGTGTAACTCCCCGCGAGGTGTCGCACTTGAAGCACTCAATTCGTTGGAGCCAAGGAGCACAAGGACTTCATCACAACCTTGAGGTCGGCTTCAGCTCGTCTACATCAACCTCGCTCTCGTTAGCATTGACAACGCTTTTTGGTCTTCAAGGGTAAGTTCACGAAAAGCCCCTCCTGTTACTGTATTACTAATAGATAGGTCCTGGCAGCTTCAGGGGTTCAGGGGCGTAGGGTAAAATTTTATTATTTTCATACGCGAACCCCTACAAATTGCCCCGCTGTAATTTTTTCACCCAACATGTCATCTATCTTAAGGAGAGCCACAACTAGTGAACTATGTACCCCAGTCCTTTCTTTTACATTCAATCTACAATCAATTGGTTACTGTTTTGTGTTTACTTTCTTTAAACTATTACTTTCTTCCACTCGTTATGTTTAATCCTTTGTTTTCAGCAAAACCGGTGAGATTGACAACCTCATCGCAAGTTGGGGGCACTGTGGTTGTGATGTGCAGGTCTCCACGTTGCTGTTGGCACCGGTAGTGCACCCTGTCAAAGTCCAGCTAGAAACACCTTTGGGGTGTTTCCTTGCTCCTACTGGATTGATAACCTTGGTTTCATAACTGAGGGAAAACTTGTTGCTGTGCTCATCATACCTTCATTGGTCTATTATTGTCTTGCTTTATCATGCTTTCTATCAATGATTGGTTTCTTTGAAACTGAATCTTATTGGCAAGGTGGGTTCACGGAAGAACAAAAATAGTATTATAAGGAACACCGCCTGTCACAAAAAGGGAAACACTTGTGGGAACAAATTAATAAATTGGATACCATTGCTAGAAATGTGTGCTCTACTTATAATGTTAGTTATTGCATTGATAAATCTTGTTGCTGTAGGAGGTATAAACACCTCCCTTTTCAATGTGAGTATAATGATAATGTTACCATATCTTCTTATGTTAAAGGAAATTATGACTTTTATGATGTGGAACAAATTGAAGAATTTATTGCTTGGAAGGGTGCATTTGAACTTGCTAGTTTGCTTGAAAATACTGATGATTCACCTTATAAATATGAGGTTTATGATATACTTAAATTTTGCTTTGATAATTACAAGGAAGAAAATTGCTATATTCTTGAATATCTTAATAGATGCTCTCCACCAATGGAAGAGACTAATGCCTTGCGGGAGCCTATGGAAGAGGAAATTGCTGAAACTGGAAGCTGATTGGATAAAAAGAGGAGGAAGAATGGATCTACCCATGCCTACCTTCTAATGAGAGTAACTCTTTACCCATTACATTATTTGATTACCCTCCATGCTTACCAAAGGAGGATGAATGTTATGTTCCTGTGGATTCTTTTGAAAATGTTTATAATAAAGCTCTAGATGATGGTCCTATATTGGTTGATAATATTAATTGTACTACTATTGAAAATGAGATTGATCAGTCATCTTGTTATAAAATTGTTAAAAGCGGGTTTGAAGGTTTTAATCCCATTATTTTTTTGCTTGATAAAAATTATGTGTTTGTAGATCATGAAAAGCATGATTTATGTGATAGTTATATTGTTGAGTTTATTCATGAGGCTACTGAAAATTATTATGAGAGAGGAAAATATGGTTGTAAAAGTTTTCATGGTACTCAAACACCTCTCTATGTGCTGAAAGTTTTGAAGTTACTCTTGTTTTATCTTCCTATGCCTGTCACTTTGTTCTTTGTGAATTTATCTGCATACAAGATTCCTATGCATAGGAAGTGGGTTATACTTAAATGTGTTTTGAATTTGCTTCTTGATGCTCTCTTTTACTCCAATTCATATTTCTTATGTGAGCATCTTCTCAAACTATTATGCCTAACTTAAAGGCGTTAAAGAAAAGTACTTATTGGGAGATAACCCAAAAGTTTTAGATGAGTCTTGAAAGTTATTACTTCTGTAATAACCGCTCCTTATCATTCTTATTTGCTTTTTGTGTCAAGAGTAACCTATAGTGAGAGAGAAGTAATGATTGGAAAAGTTGTTGTCCCGAAACAGATTTCTGTGCTTCACTGTAAAACTCGTGTAAAATCTCTGTGCGTCCTTTCGAGGCGTGCATTTTTGTGCTTCTGCCCCAGGTTGTTATCTAACTTTCGTTAGTTCAACACTTTTCGATTTGAGCAACAGAAGGTCTTCGAAAAAATTAGTCTTTACCTGCTGGTCTGTTTTGACAGATTTCTGCTATTATTTGCATTTGCTTCCTGTTGGTTCCTTTTTGAGTTCTTTTGGGGAATTGAGCTTTTTGAGGTAAGTACTACAGTACCTTGTGTTTTAATGGAAGTTTTATTGGTGTTGGAACTGAACCCAAAGACTTATTATCTTCAGTGCACTAATGTTGCTAATAAAGATTGTGTGAAGTTTTGTATGAAGGAAAAATTTCAGGTGTATGGAAGAAATGAGTAATGAGATGAAAGATGGACTAAAGCTCAAGCTTGGGGATGCCACGCGTGTCACCCCAAGAAATATCCAAGAAGTACAAGTGTCAAAGCTTGGGGATGCCCAAGGCATCCCCTTCTTCATCAATAAAAATTCCAGGTTTCTTCTAAACACTTCATTTTTATTGTTTCATGCACAGTTGTGTTGTTCTTGGAACGTCTTCTTTTTATTTTTGGTTTTTTATTTGCTTGGTTTTCTTAATTTTCCGAATAAAATGGTTGGAACCCCTCTTTCATGCATTGGTTTTCAAAAAGTTTGGTTTGGATTGGAAAAGAGTAGGAAAGTTCATGCTTAAGTGGTAAAGAGAGCTTGGTTTTGACTGTGGCCTATGCTTTGTCATGCCATGCTTGATATTGTTTTGGCTCTATGCTTAGTATTCTTAATTGTAGCATGACTTGTTATAAACAATTGAGATTGCTTAATGTGCCTTTGAAGAATCATGCGGTGTTTTAGCATATTAAAGCATAGTATTGTGGTATTCCCCTTTGATGCTTTATTTGGGTTGACTTGACGCATGCTCACACCATATTATGACTATCCCAAGTCACCATAGCCTTTATGATCTTTTAGTTTTCAACTTGTAGTATCACTTTATGCTTTGATTAATGATGTTTTGTCGCTCTGCATGATTATGGCCATTATTGCTCTCTTAGTTGGTCGCTCCCAGTCTTTTGCTAGCCTCCATTACCAAGTATGAGTTCCACTCATGCATCCAACTCCTAAAACCAAGTTATTCCAAAGAGTCCACCATACCTACCTATTAGCATATGCTATTCCAATTATATTCATGTTTTTGTCTACCTTCCGAATTAAACTTGTTATGAGAAAACTAGTGATTAAAGCTCTCACGAACTTGATGGCACACTTTAATTTCCTTGAATTTAATAAACTTGAACCATTGCGTCCATCTTTGTTGCGTATATGCTTGCGCTTTATAAGTTGAAGTTAGCAGAACCATGTATCATGGTGAACGCTTTCAACATTGCACTTGTACTTTGTACCCCGTTGATATCATGTTCTTTTGCTTATGGATCCCGACGGTGTGAAATAAAAGGGGAACTTGTAAGATCATGGAGTTTGTATTTGTGTTAGAGAAACGTCTGGGCCGCTAGCCTAAGCCATGCCTAATCATGGTGGAAACTTGCAGCATAACCATAATGAGCACTCTATGAAGCATCCTCAATAAAAACCTATGCAAATAGCAAATAAAAAGATTGCTGAGATGCTCATTGTCTCCTTGCCTTGTCATTTTGATTATGGGATAGCTCCTGTATCTTGTGCAAGGGGTACCCCGTTGGCGGTTCTCTATGATACATATGTACTTACAATGACAAGATCTTACTTGTGACTAAAGTTGAGTAGCATGAGGTTCGGTCTTCGTAAGTAAGGGACATGAGATTCCAGCTTATAACTTGTTAAGCATATCCTCTTAGTTGTGTCACTTTAACCTTAACCACCTTCAAGATGCTTATGATAGGGGCAATGAGAGCTGAAAGCTATAAGTACCATAATTTTTGGAAGCTCTTTATGAAACTTGAATCTCTACTTCCTTCTGTGAAGGCCTTTCTTTTACTTTTATGTTGAGTCTCCACCTTCTATCTTTATGCACCTACTTTGAGAGCATAGTGGCCATTCTTAGTTCTATGTGCATTGTCCCAAGACTTGTTGATTGATGCATAGTTTCGCTATTGCTTGTTTTAAACTATTTGTATCTAGTCACTCTGATGAAATTTGAAGGTGTCCTATGCATTTATGTTTTCTACTCTATGAGGGACAAGCTGAATGCCACTATGCTATGTTTTCTTTATGTGAAACAAACAAACGTCTTGCGGAGCATTTCTATTCATGAATCTTTTGTTTGTGCCTTTTCATGTTGCAACTTAGTTGCTTTGCCTTATTGTTAAAACTTTGTCTTTCATGTTATGATTGAAGTACTATGATCCCAACTATCATTGTTTTATGAATAATTTGATCAAGTTTATGATGGTGCATGTCACCTCAAAAATTATTTTTCTTTTTTATCACTTACCTACTCGAGGATGAGCAGGAGTTAAGCTTGGGGATGTTGATACGTTGCTAACGTATCCATAATTTTTGATGTTCCATGCTTGGTTTTATCTACTTTCTTATGTGTTGTCCACACTTTGGAGTACGTTTTATACACTTTCTTTGACTAACCTATTAACAAGAGCCATAGTGCCATCTGCCTGTTTTCTGCTGTTTTTGGTTCCAGGAAAGTCAGAAAATTAATATTCTCGGAATTGGACGGGACAAAAGCCAAAGTCAGTTTTTCAGCGAGGGACACAAGGAGCCAGAATACGAGACGAAGAGGGGCCAGGGGGCCGCCACACCACCTGGTCACGCGGCCTAGCCTGGCCCGCGCCAGGGGGCGGTCTGGCCGCCTCCGGCACCCCCTCGGCCTCCCCTTTCGCCTATAAGATGCCTCCGATACAGAAACCCTAAGTACCCGATCAAAATTCCACGAAAGAGTCTGTAGCCGCCGTCATCTCCATCCCTAGATCGGGAGGGATCCGAAGCTCTTCCCGGCACCTTGCCAGAGAGGAGAATTCACCCTGGAGGCCTTCTTCGTCATCATGCAAGCCTCCGGTGTGATGCATGAGTAGTTCATCTCTAGACTACGGGTCCATGTAGTAGCTAGATGGCTGGTTCTCCTCCTTTGTGCTATCATGTTTAGATCTTGTGAGCTCCGTTCATGATCAAGATCATCTATTTGTAATTCTACATGTTGTGTTTGCGGGGATCTGATGGATATTGAGATGCTATTTCAGATTGATTATTGATTCTATGATGTCTTTGTTATTTGTGATCTTGCATGCTTTCCGTTGTTAGTGGCTATCTTGGCCAAGTAGATGCTAGCAACTCCAAGCGTTAGTAATTGTGCCCGATAGTGGGTTCATGCCTCTAGTAATCTGGGGAAGTGACAGAAATCTCTAAGGTACTAGATGTGTTGTTGCTACTAGGGAGAAAACAACAATCCTTTGTTCATAGAACAATCGTATTGTTTACTTTACACGAAATGCGTAATGCAATTATCTATTTCTTGCAACTTAATACTGGAGGGGGTTCGGATGATAACCTAAAGGTGGATTATTAGTCATAGATGCAGTTGGATTACGGTCTATGTATAATGTTTTAATGCTCAATCAAGTCTCAAAGGAGTCAAGATGAGTAGTATATGCATGATTGCTCTCTCGATGTTTGTCAATTGCCCTGCTGTAATTTGTTCACCCAACATGTCATCTATCTTAAGGAGAGCCACCACTAGTGAACTATGGACCCCGGTCCTTTCTTTTACATTCAATCTACAATCAAGTGTTTACTGTTTTGTGTTTACTTTCTGCGAACTATTACTTTCTTCCACTCGTTACATTTAATCCTTTTTTTTCAGCAAAACCGGTCAGATTGACAACCTCATCACAAGTTGGGGGAAAAGTTCTGGGTTGTGTTGTGCAGGTCTCCACGTTGTTGCTGGCACCGGTAGTGCGCCTTGCCAAAGTCCAGCTAGCAACACCTTTGGGGTGTTTCCTTGCTCCTACTGGATTGATAACCTTGGTTTCATAACTGAGGGAAAGCTGGCTGATATGCTTATCATACCTTCCTCTTAGGGTTCCCCAATGGGCTCGATATATTTTGGGCTAAGCACCGAGGAGTTAAGGACAACTTCAATCTCTTCCTCCTCGTCAATCACTTTTCAGGGAGAAAGAAGATTCTTGCAAGGAGAGTCTCTCACAACCAATCTCTTTACTTTGTTTTTGTTTTGCTTAGTTTATTTTTCTTTGTTTGCTTGTTTCTTTTTATCAAAAACACAAAAAATAGTTGTATTGGTTTGCTTCTTTTATCAAAAACACACACAAAAAATAGTTCCTATTTCAGTTTCTATTTCTGTTGGCTTGCTTTAATCTTGCAAAACAAATGAATACTTCTGAAAACACTAAGTTGTGTGACTTCACTAGCACAAACAACAATTATTTCATGTGCACATCTATTGCTCCACCTGTTCCTGAAGCTACTTTCTTTGAAATTAAACCTGCTTTGCTCAATCTTGTTATGAAAGAACAATTCTCTTGTGCTGGCTACTGCTCACCTTAATAACTTTGTTGAACTTTGTGAGATGCAAAAACATAGGGATATAGATGGAGATGTTATTAAGCTTAAATTGTTTCATTTCTCTTTGAGAGGAAAAGCTAAAGAATGGTTGCTATCCCTACCTAGAAATAGTATTGGTTCTTGGATTAAATGCAAAGATGCTTTCATTGGAAATATTATCCTCCTACTAAGATTATATCTATGAGAAGTGAAATAATGAAATTTAAACAATTTGATAATGAACATGTTGCTCAAGCTTGGGAAAGAATGAAATCTTTGGTAAAGAATTACCCCACTCATGGACTGGCTGCTTGGATGATTATCCAAACTTTTTATGCAGGACTAAATTATTCTTCAAGAAATCTGCTGGATTCTGCTGCTGGAGGCACCTTTATGACCATTACTTTGGGTGCTGCAACAAAGCTCCTTGATAATATGATGGTTAACTATTCTGAATGGCACACTGAGAGAGCTCCACAAGGTAAGAAGGTAAATTCGGTTGAATAAACTTCCTCCTTAAGTGATAAAATTGATGTTATTATGTCTATGCTTGTTAATGGAAAAGCTCATATTGATCCAAATCATGTTCCCTTAGCCTCTTTGGTTGCTCAAGAAGAGCAAGTTGATGTGAACTTCATTAGAAATAATAAATTTGGCAACAATGCTTATGGTAATAACAATTATAGGCCTTATCCTCCTAATAATATCAATGCCTAGTGAAGAACGAATTTTAGAAGTTGAAAGATCCACCAAAAACTTCATGCAAATGCAATATGAGCAGAATAAATTATTTACTAAAACCATGGAGGAACAATCTACTATTTTGAAAAATATTAGTCATCAACTTGAGAGTTTAAATAGGGAAATTCCTGGTTTGCAATCCAAAATTGCGAATTCTGAAAAAATATATCATCTTTGTTTGAAGCACAATCTTCTTTGATTAATAAAATGGCTGCTAAACCTGGAACTATAGAAAACCCCTTTGCTGCTACTAATGACATACAAGTTAGAATTGATGAAAATGTTAGACTATTAGCTGAATTGCATGCTAAGTGGGAAACAAAATATGAAATTGCTAGAAATAGTAGTATTTGTACTATTACCACCACCAATTTTGATGCTAGCAAACCACATGAAGCCCCCATTCCTGTTGCAACAATGCCTAAAACCAATGGAACATTTTCCAATAAAAATGTTGAAATTCTTTGAAATATGGGAAACAATAGTTCTACTACCTTGGACGGTAATTTTGATTTTGATCTTGATGGTTGCAATATTTCTGAAGTACTTATGTTCCTACAAAAGCTTGCTAGAAGTCCTAATGCTAGTGCTATGAATATGGCCTTTACAAAACACATTACAGATGCTCTCATAAAAGTTAAAGAAGAAAAATTGAAACATAAAGCTTCTATTCCTAAGGAAATTAGAAGATGGTTGGGAACCTATCATTAATATGAAAATGAATGATTTTGATATCAAAGCTTTATATGATCTTGGTACTAGTGTCTCTATTATGCCTAGAAAGATTTATGAAATGCTTGATTTGCCACCATTGAAAGATTGTTATTTAGATGTCCAACTTGATGATAATGCTAAATAGAAACTCATGGGGAGTATTAATGATGTTCTTATTATGGTTAACAATACCTATTTCCCCGTTGATTCCTATGTTTTGGATGTTGAATGCAATGCTTCTTGTCCTATTATTTTGGGAAGACCTTTTCTTAGAACTGTTGGTGCTATTATTGATATGAAGGAAGGCACCATTAAATATCAATTCTCACTCAAGAAAGGTATAGAACACTTTCCTAGGAATAGAGAGAAGACACCTTTCCTCTCCTATTAAAACAAAATTTGATCTTAATGCTTCACCATTTGAAAATACTTGAATCTTGCTCCTATGCCTAGCTGAAAGGCGTTAAAGAAAAACACTATGGGGAGATAACCCAAATTATTTTTACTTTCAGTAAGTTTTTATTTTGTTGAGTCTTGGAAATTATTTCCTCAGTAATAACCTCTCCTTATCCTTTTTGTGTGGTTTTTGTGCCAAAAAATCCCTCTAATGAGAGAGAAGTAAGACTTGTGAAAGTTGCTGTCCCGAAACAGAATTTTGTGCTTCACTATAAAAAATAGTGAAACATCTCTGTACGTCATATTGAGCTGTAATTTTCTGTGCTTATTCCCCAGGTTATTATGTAACTTTCGTTAGTTTAGAACTTTTCGATTTGAGCAACAGAAGGTCTTCGGAAAAATCGGTTTTAACATGCTGGTATGTTTTGACAGATTTCTGCCATTACTTGCATTTGCCTCTTAATCTCTTTCTCTTTGAGTTCTCTTTGATCACTTGAGCTTTTAGAAGGAATTGCTACAGTAGCTTGTGTTTTAATGGAAGTTTTACTTGTGTTGAAACTAAACTCAAAGACTTATTATCTTGAATACACTAATGTTGCTAATGAAGATTGTGTGAAGTTTTGTATGAAGGAAATTTTCAAGTGTAGGGAAGAATAATATGATGAGATGAAGTATGGACAAAAGCTCAAGGTTGGGGATGCCACCCATGTCACCCCAATAAATATTCAAGAGGTACAAGCGTCAAAGCTTGGGGATGCCCAAGGCATCCCCTTCTTCATCAATAAAAATCTCAGGTTTTCTTCGAAAACACTTCATTTTTATTGTTTCATGCACAATTGTGTTGTTCTTGGAGCGTATTTGTTTTTTTCTTTTAGTTTTCTTTTGTTTGGTTTGCTTAAATCAATTGTTTGGACCCCGGCATTCATATGTTGTTTCAAATAAGTTGATTGGAGTTGGAAAATAGTAGGAAGCTTCATGCTTATAAGTGGTACAAAAGGAGTTTGTTTTGACTGTGGCCTAGACTTTATCATGTCATGTTTGATGTTGCTTTGACCTTATGCTTAGTGATTATTGCTGTAGCATGACGTGTTCAAAACAATTGAGATTGCCTAATGTACCTTGAAAGAATCATGTGTTGTTTTAGCACACAAAAGCATAATATTGTGGTATTCTCCTTTGATGCTTTATTTGGGTTGACTTGGCACATGCTTACACCATGTTAAGACTATGAACCAGTCACCTTAGCCTCTATGATCACTTAGTTTTTGACTTGTAAACTTTATGCTTTAATTAATAATGTTTTATCGCTTTGCATGATTATGGCCATTATTGCTCTCTTAGTTGGTCGCTCCTAGTATTTTGCTAGCCTCCACCTGTACCAAGTATGAGTTCCACTCATGCATCCAACCTCCAAGAAACCCAAGTTATTCCAAAGAGTCCACTATAAATTCCTATGCATGGTGTGTTACACCATTCCAAGTTTATTCATGTTTTTATCTATCTTCCAAATTAAACTTGTTATGTGAAAATTAGTGATTAAATCTCTCACAAACTTGATGGCGCACTTTATTTTCTTGCACTTAATAAACCTGAACCATTGTGCCCATCTATGTTGCTTATATGCTTGCACTTTATAAGTTGTGAATTAGCAGAACCATGTTACCAAGGGAAACGCTTTCAACATTGCAATTATTATTCAGTTGATATCATGTTCTTTTGTTTATGGATCCCGGTGGTGTGAAATAAAAGAGGAGATTGTAAGCTCATGGAGTTTGTATGTGTGTTAGAGAAATGCCTGGGCGGCTAGCCTAAGCCATGCCTAATCATGGTGGAAACTTGCAGCATAACCATAATGAGCATTCTGTGAAGCATCCTCAATAAAAACATATGCAAATAGCAAATAAAAGATTGCTAAGATGCTCATTGTCTGTTGCCTTGTCATTTTGATATGGGAAAGCTCATGTGTCATGGGACAAGGGGTACCCCGTTGGCAGTTCTCCATGATACACATGTACTTACAATGACAATAACTTACTTGTGACTAAAGTTGAGTAGCATGAGGTTCGGCACTCGCAAGAAAGGGGCATGAGATTTTCAACTTATAACTTGTCAAGCATATCCTCATATTTGTGTCACTTTAACCTTAATCACCTAAAGATGCTTGTGATAAGGGAAATGAGAGCTGAAAGCTAATAAGTACCATAATTTTTGGAATCTCTTTATGAAACTTGAAATCCCTGCTTCCCTCTGTGAAGGGCCTTTGTTTTTTACTTTTATGTCGAGTCTCCATCTTCTAACTTTATGCACCAATTGAGAGAGCATAGTAGTTATTCTTAGTTTAATGTGCATTGTCCCAAAACTTGTTAATTGCTTCAGAAATTTGATATTGCTTGTTCTTAAATTATTTGTATCTACTCACCCTTATGAACTTTGAAGGTGTCCTATGCATTTATGTTATGCTATACCATGAGGGACAAGCTGAATACCACTCTTATTATGTTTTCTATATGTGAAACAAACAAACGTCTTTCAATGAATTGTTATTCATGATCTTTTGTTTGTACCTTTTCATGTTACAACATAGTTTCTATGTCTTATTGTTAGAACTCTATCTTTCATGCTCATGTTTAGAGTACTTTGATCCCAGCTATCAATGCTTTACATATACCTTGATCAAGATTGTGATGGTGCATGTCACCTCAAAATTATTCTTTTTATCACTTACCTACTCGAGGATGAGTAGGAGTTAAGCTTGGGAATGCTTGATATGTCATAAACATATCTATAATTTTTGATGCTCCATGCTTGTTTTGTATCAACTTTCTTATGTTTTGTTTACACTTTGAGGTATTTTTATACATTTTCTAGAACTAACCTATTAACAAGATGCCTTCTTAGTGCCAATTGCCTGTTTTTTGCTGTTTTTAGTTTCAGAAAAGCTAGTAAGGAAATATTCTCGGAATTGGACGGGACAAAAGCAAAGTCAATATTTTACCAGAAGGAACACGGAGTCCGAAGGGCAGCCTAAGTGGGGTCACGAGGTGGCTGATACGTTGCAAACGTATCTAGAATTTTTGATGTTCCATGCTTGTTTTATATCTACTTTCTTATGTTTTGTCCACACTTTAGAGTATTTCTATACACTTTCTTGGACTAACCTATTAACAAGATGCCATAGTGCCAGTTGCCTGTTTTCTTCTGTTTTTGGTTCCAGAAAAGTCAGAAAATGAATATTCTCGGAATTGGACCGGACAAAAGCCAAAGTCGATATTTTACTGGAAGACTCACGGAGCCAGAAGACAAGATGGAGAGGGGCCACAGGGTGGCCACACCCCCCCTTGGCGCGGGCAACCCTAGGCCATGCCAGGGCATAGTGTGGGCCCCCTGGTCGCCCACCGACCTTGCCCCTTCGCCTATAAGATGCCTCCCGATGCAAAAACCCTAGATCGAACAGCCTCCAACCACAAAAAGTTCAGCAGTGCCGCCGCCACCGAAGGGGAGATTCGGGGGATAGAAAGTCTCTATTCCGGCACCCTGTCGGAATGGGAAAGTGCCCCCGGAGCCATCTCCATCGATCTCCATCGCCGTTGCTGATTCCCATGATGATGAGGGAGTAGTTCTTCCTCGAGGCTAAGGATTCTACCGGTAGCTATGTGTTCATCTCTCTCCCTATGAATGATCATATTGTGATCATGAGCTTTGTAATCAAGTAGATCTACCTTGCTACCCAAGTGCTTTATTAGATCTCTGCTCTCCCCATGTGTGAAAGTGACAGCGTGCACACCATGGTGCCACTTAGGCTAGAGATTACAAATACTTGTTATGAGTTATATTTGGAGTTGGATGTCTCTATGAAATTGTGGTGTTTGTTGGAACCATCTAGAGCTCAAGGTGACAGTGTGGGGTTACCTAGATGGGGAAAGCGAACTTTGAGGTGTGGTATTATAACCCTACCATGGATTAGAGTGTCTAACCGGAGAGTAGTTTAGAGTAGTATCATGAAGAGAATATATTTATATGAGAGTGTTCACTAGCGAAAGTATGATCCCTATGCCTTGTTTCTAAACATTGAAACACCGTTTGCAATTAGATTTGTTACATGTTTGCTTGCTTCCATCTTTATTTCAGTTTGCCTTTAGTCTCTTCCACGCCATCAAGCTATTTTCTAGCACCATTGTCTTATATCCATACCACTTGTATTTCACTATATCTTCGCCGAACTAGTGCACGTATACACCTGACAAGTGTATTGGGTGTGTTGGGGACACAAGAGACTTCTTGTATCTTGATTGCAGGGTTGCTTGAGAGGGGATACCTTTGACCACTTCCTCCCTGAGTTCGATAAACCTTGGGTGGTCCACTTAAGGGGAAACTTGCTGCTGTTTTACAAACCTCTGCACTTGGAGGCCCAACAACTATCTACAAGAATAGAAGTGTGTAGACATCAAGCTGTTTTCTAGCGCCGTTGCCGGGGAGGTAAGGTAAAACGTACTCACATCCTCCGGTGTGAGTGCTCGAAGTTATTTCCTTTAGATTCTGCAGTTTTGTCTTTTTGTTTCTTGTTTTCACTAGTTAGGCTTAATGGAAAACAACAACAAAATTAGAGAGCTTTTTAGTATTTTTCCTAAGTAGAACATGAATTGTCTTAAAAGAAAAATAAAAAAATCATGGAACTTTCTTTGCATGCTAATAACAATGTTATTAGTATGAATCTTTTGAACACCTTTGTTACTAATGCTATGGAAACGTCTAAGCTTGGGGAAGTTAGTTTTTATGAAAATGATCTTTTTAATTCCCCAGCTTTAAAGAAGAAAATTTGCTCTGATGATACTTTATCTCCCATATGTGGTAATTCTAATGATACTTGTGATATTTTAAATCCACATACTGAAGCATCTCTTTTAAAATACCTATAAAAATTGTTGAATGTGTTATGAACAACTGTAATTTGGGAGATGGAACTGTCCATCCTGGTGATTATTTACTCTTTATACACGAATTATGCGAGTTATTCAAGTGTGCAGATATTTCAATGAACCAAGTTAAGAGGAAGCTATTCCCTTTTTCACTTAAGGGCAAAGCAAGGGAGTGGTATGAGCTACTAGATGATCCTCATCATTTGGAGTGGAAGGAACTTGAATCTCTCTTTTACTCTAAATTTTATCCTCCTCATGAAATTCATAAAGATAGGAATTACATTTATAATTTTCATCCACATGATGGAGAAAGTATTGCCCAAGCATGGGGGAGATTGAAGTCACTAATGCTCAAATGTCCCATTCATGAGCTCTCTAGTAATATTGTTATTAATAATTTATATGCAAGGCTTTCAGGACATTACAAGGACTATCTAGATACTTGTTTAGAGGGATCCTTCACAAGTAAGGATGTCAAAGCTAAGTGGGATCTTCTTGAAACAATTCAAAGCAATACCGAAGATTGGGATAACAACAAAGGTAAAGAACCAGGTATAAACTATGAGTATGATTGCATTAAGTCTTTCGCTGAAACTGCTGATTTTCAAGAGCTTAGTGCTAAATATGGTCTTGATCCTCAAATTCTTATTGATTGTTTTAGGTCCTTTGCTTCTCATATTAATGCTCCTAAAGAAAAATGGGACATGTATCATGTGCCCTTTAAAGACACTTGCGTGGAAAATGAAATTGTTATTAATGATAGCAATAAACATGCTCAAACCTCTGAAAGTACTATTTCTTATAAACATGTTAATTTTTGTGGAATAC
Source organism: Avena eriantha (assembly GCA_910589775.1). Lineage (NCBI taxonomy): Eukaryota > Viridiplantae > Streptophyta > Magnoliopsida > Poales > Poaceae > Avena > Avena eriantha. Next base: position 166,099,804 of record OU342746.1, on the reverse strand, counting down.
ATAGACCTTGTGACAATAATCAAATTGAAGAAGAATATTGTATCACCCACAGGAATGAAAAAACTAGAACATGGTATAGGGCTCTAAATGATCTTGGTAAAAAAGTGTGTGCCCTCTATCCTTTTATTTGTGAACTTTGCTTTGAAGTGGGTCATTTCAATTTTCAATGCTCAGGCCATAATAATAGCCCTTCTAATCCAATGAGTATTTCAAGTTTGTATTGTGATGGCATGATCACTCCTAATCAGCATGATCAACTTACATTATTTTTGGGGTGTGAAGAGTTATCAAGAAAAACCTCTTTGGTAGATATGAGTGCTTTTGATATGAATAGTGTCCTACATGGTTGTCATCTTTATTGTGTTAATAATTGCCACACAAATACTTACATACAAAATATCCTAAAAGATGAGTTCTTACCAAAATATGACATAACTAATATGTGTTTTGGTCTTATTAATGAAAAGGAGGAATCCTCCAAAGTTTCTTCTATTGTCTCTAACAATGAACCAGGGTATATGGAGAAGCTTCCTTTCAAGCCTCTCCCTCCTAAAGAGAAGAAAAAAAAGAAGAAGAGGAGGAGTAAAAGGAGAGAGGAAACGGTATTCCCCCTAAGCATGTTGCTCCTATTATAGTTTTTGATGAGTCTGAACTCGATGATGTTCCTATGCCTATTACCTATAGTAGTGATCATGATTGGGAAAAGCACACTACTTTTGATATTGAAAATCTCTTCGGTACCAATTCTCAACATGATGATATTAATAATTACTATACTATTAGTGCTTTCCAAGTTCCTTCCAATGATGATATGTTTACAAATGAACACACTTTGGAAGATAACTATTATATTGCTTATGATGATACTATACCTCCAATATATGATGATTGCAATGATGAATATGATATTTTCAGTCCACCTAATATTGAGGAGGAAATTAATTATGATTATAATATGCCTCCTATATTTCATGATTATGGTGATGAGAATAATAATGATAGCTATTTTGTTGAATTTGCTCCCACTACAATTAATAAGAATGACTATGTTTATGTGGGGAGTATTAATTCTTTTATGCATGTGGCTCATGATAAGAATGTTTCATGTGATAGTTATATTGTTAATTTTATTCATGATGCTACTGAAAGTTATTATGAGAGAGGGAAACATGGTCTTATGTATCTCAACATTATTAAGTTTCCCCTCTTTATGTTGAAAGTTTTGAAGTTGCACTTGTTTTGCTTTACTATGCTTGTTGCTTTGTGCTTTCATGACTTGTTTCTTTACAAGATTCCTATGCATAGTAAGTGGGTTAGACTTAAATGTGCTTTGAATTTGCTTCTTGATGCTCTCTTTTACTTCAATTCATATTTCTTATGTGAGCATCTTCTCAAACTATCATGCCTAACTTAAAGGCGTTAAAAAAAGTACTTCTTGGGAGATAACCCAATAGTTTTATTGAGTCTTGGAATTTATTACTTTAGTAATAACCTCTCCTTATATTTTTTTATTTTCTTTTTGTGCCAAGAGTAACCTCTAAAGTGAGAGAAGTAATGATTAGGAAACTTGTTGTCCCAAAACAGATTTTTGTGCTTCACTGTAAAAATTCGTGTAACATCTCTGTACATCGTTTTGAGGCATGAGTTTTTGTGCTTCTTCCCTAGGTTTTTATCTAACTTTCGTTAGTTCAACACTTTTCGATTTGAGCAACATAAGATCTTCAAAAAAAATTGGTTTTTACCTGGTGGTCTGTTTTCATAGATTTCTTCCATTATTTGCATTTGCTTCTTGTTGATTCCTTTTTGAGTTCTTTTTGGGGAATTGAGCTTTTCAAGAGAAGTGCTACAGTAGCTTGTGTTTTAATGGAAGTTTTATTGGTGTTGAAACTGAACCCAAATACTTATTATCTTGAGTGCACTAATGTTCCTAATAAAGATTGTGTGAAGTTTTGTATGAAGGAAAAAAATTCAGGTGTTAAGGAGAGAATGATGTAATGAGATGAAGAATGGACTAAAGCTCAAGCTTGGGGATGCCACGCGTGTCATCCCAAGAAATATCCAAGAAGTACAGGCGTCAAAGCTTGGGGATGCCCCCTTCTTCATCAATAAAAATCCCAGGTTTCTTCCAAACACTTCATTTTTATTGTTTCATGCACAGTTGTGTTGTTCTTGGAGTGTCTTCGTTTTTGTTTTTGGTTTTCGTTTGCTTGGTTTTCTTAGTTTGCTGAATAAATTGGTTGGACCCCCTCTTTCATGCATTGGTTTTCAAATAGTTTGGTTTGGATTGGAAAAGAGTAGGAAAGTTCATGCTTAAGTGGTAAAGAGAGCTGGTTTTTGGCTGTGGCCTATGCTTTGTCATGCCATGCTTGATATTGTTTTGGCTTTATGCTTAGTGATCTTTGCTGTAGCATGACATGTTATAAACAATTGAGATTGCTTAATGTGCCTTGGAAGAATCATGCGTTGTTTTAGCATATTAAAGCATAGTATTGTGGTATTCTCCTTTGATGCTTTATTTGGGTTGACTTGGCGCATGCTCACACCATGTTATAACTATCCCAAGTCACCATAAGCCTTTATGATCCTTTAGTTTTCGACTTGTAATATCACTTTATGCTTTGATTAATGATGTTTTGTCGCTTTGCATGATTATGGCCATTATTGCTCTCTTAGTTGGTTGCTCCCAGTCTTTTGCTAGCCTCCATAACCAAGTGTAAGTTCCACTCATGCATCCAACTCCTAAAACCAAGTTATTCCAAAGAGTCCACCATACCTACCCATTAGCATTTTCTATTCCAAGTATATACATGTTTTTATCTACCTTCCGAATTAAACTTGTTATGAGAAAACTAGTGATTAAAGCTCTCACGAACTTGATGGCACACTTTACTTTTCTTGCACTTAATAATCTTGAACCATTGTGTCCATCTTTGTTGCGTATATGCTTGCACTTTATAAGTTGAAGTTAGCAGAACCATGTATCATGGGGAACGCTTTCAACATTGCACTTATATTCCGTTGATATCATGATTCTTTTGCTTATGGATCCCGACGGTGTGAAATAAAAGGGGAACTTGTAAGATCATGGAGTTTGTATGTGTGTTAGAGAAACGCCTGGGCCGCTAGCCTAAGCCATTCCTAATCATGGTGGAAACTTGCAGCATAACCATAATGAGCATTCTATGAAGCATCCTCAATAAAAACCTATGCAAACAGCAAATAAAAAGATTGTTGAGATGCTCATTGTCTGCTTGCCTTGTCATTTTGATTATGGGATAGCTCCTGTATCATGTGCAAGGGTACCCCGTTGGCGGTTCTCTATGATACATACGTACTTACAATGACAAGAGCTTACTTGTGCCTAAAGTTGAGTAGCATGAGGTTTGGTCTTCGTAAGTAAGGGGCATGAGATTTCAGCTTATAACTTGTCAAGCATATCCTCTTAGTTGTGTCATTTTAACCTTAATCACCTAAAGATGCTTATGATAGGGGCAATGAGAGCTGAAAGCTAATAAGTACCATAATTTTTGGAAGCTCTTTATGAAACTTGAATCCGTACTTCCTTCTATGAAGGCCTTTCTTTTACTTTTATGTTGAGTCTCCACCTTCTACCTTTATGCACCTACTTTGAGAGCATAGTGGCCATTCTTAGTTCTATGTGCATTGTCCCAAGACTTGTTGATTGATGCATAACTTGATATTGCTTGTTCTTAAACTACTTGTATCTAGTCACTCTTATGAACTTTGAAGGTGTCCTATGCATTTATGTTTGCTACTCTATGAGGGACAAGCTGAATCCCACTATGCTATGTTTTATTTATGTGAAACAAACAAATGTCTTGCAAAGCATTGTTATTCATGAATCTTTTGTTTGTATCCTTTCATGTTACAACATAGTTGCTATGTCTTATTGTTAGAACTTTATCTTTCATGCTATGTTGAAGTACTATGATCCCAGCTATCAATGTTTTATAAATACTTTGATCAAGTTTATGATGGTGCATGTCACCTCAAAAATTATTCTTTCTTTTTATCACTTACCTACTCGAGGACGAGTAGGAGTTAAGCTTGGGGATGTTGATACGTTGCAAACGTATCTATAATTTTTGATGTCCCATGCTTGTTTCATATCTACTTTCTTATGTTTTGTCCACACTTTGGAGTATTTCTATACACTTTATTGGACTCACCTATTAACAAAATGCCATAGTGCCAGTCACCTGTTTTCTTCTGTTTTTGGTTCCAGAAAAGTCAGAAAATGAATATTCTCGGAATTGGTCCGGACAAAAGCCAAAGTCGATATTTTACCGGAAGACTCACGGAGCCAGAAGACGAGACGGAGAGGGTCCACAGGGTGGCCACACCCCCTTGACGCGGGAAACCCTAGGTCGCGCCAGGGCATGGTGTGGGCCCCCTGGCCGCCCACTGGCCTGGCATCTTCGCCTATAAGATGCCTCCCGATGCAAAAACCCTAGATCGAACAGCCTCCAGCCATGAAAAGTTCCGCAGCATCGCCGCCACTGAAGGGGAGATTCGGGGGATAGAAAGTCTCTATTCCGGCACCCTACCAAGACGGGGAAGTGCCCCCGGAGCCAACTCCATCGATCTCCACCACCATCTCCATCACCATTGCTGATTCCCATGATGATGAGGGAGTAGTTCTTCGTCGAGGCTAAGGGTTCTACCGGTAGCTATGTGTTCATCTCTCTCTCTATGCATGATCATATTGTGATCATGAGCTTTGTAATCAAGTAGATCTACCTTGCTACTCAAGTGCTTTATTAGATCTCTGCTCTCCCCATGTGTGAAAGTGACAGCGTGCACACCATGGTGGCACTTAGGCTAGAGATTACAAATACTTGTTATGAGTTATATTTGGAGTTGGATGTCTCTATGAAATTGTGGTGTTTGTTGGAAGCATCTAGAGCTCAAGGTGACAGTGTGGGGTTACCTAGATGGGGAAAGTGAACTTTGAGGTGTGCTGTTATAGCCCTACCATGGATTAGAGTGTCCAACCGGAGAGTAGTTTAGAGTAGTATCATGAAGAGAATATATTTATATGAGAGTGTTCACTAGTGAAAGTATGATCCCTAGGCCTTGTTTCTAAACATTGAAACACCGTTTGCAATTAGATTTGTTACATGTTTGCTTGCTTCCATATTTATTTCAGTTTTCCTTTAGTCTCTTCCACGTCATCAAGCTATTTTCTAGCACCATTGTCTTATATCCATACCACTTGTATTTCACTATCTCTTCGCCGAACTAGTGCACCTATACACCTGACAAGTGTATTGGGTGTGTTAGGGACACAAGAGACTTCTTGTATCTTGATTGAGGGTTGCTTGAGAGGGGATACCTTTGACCACTTCCTCCCTGAGTTCGATAAACCTTGGGTGGTCCACTTAAGGGAAAACTTGCTGTTGTTCTACAAACCTTTGCACTTGGAGGCCCAACAACTGTCTACGAGAATAGAAGTGCGTAGACATCAGTGGCCACACCTAGGGCTGGCACGGCCACCCCCTAGGGTGCGCTGCCCCATGGTGTGGGCCCCTCGGGCGCCCACCAACCTTGCCCCTTCACCTATAAAAGTACCCCGATGCAGAAACCCTAAGTACCGGATCAAAAATCCATGAAAGATTCTGTAGCCGCCGCCATCTCCATTCCTAGATGGGGGGAATCCGAAGCTCTTCCTGGCGCCCTACCGTAGGGGAGAGACCATCCCGGAGGCCTTCTTCATCACCATGCCAGCCTCCGGAGTGATGCGTGAGTAGTTCACCCTTGGACTATGGGTCCATACAGTAGCTAAATGGTTTGTTCTCCTTCTTTGTGCTATCATGTTTAGATCTTGCGAGCTCCGTTCATGATCAAGATCATCTATTTCTAATCATATATGTTGTGTTTGCGAGGATCTGATGGATATTGAGATACTATGGTAGATTGATTATTGATTCTATCATTTCTATGTTATTTGTGATCTTGCATACTCTCTGTTGCTAGTAGCTATCTTGGCCAAGTAGATGCTTGCATCTCCAAGAGGGAGTATTTATGCTGGATAGTAGGTTCATGCCTCTAGTAATATGGGGAAGTGACAGAAATCTCTAAGGTTGTAGATATGCTATTGCTACTAGGGAGAAAACAACAATCCTTTGTCCATGGGGTAATTGTATTGTTTACTTACACACTTTGCTTAATGCAATTATCTGTTGCTTGCAACTTAATACTGGAAGGAGTTCGGATGATAACCTGAAGGTGGATTATTAGTCATAGATGCAGTTGGATTATGGTCTATGTATTATGTTGTAATGCCCAATCAAATCTCATAGGAATCAAGATGTATAGTATATGCACTATTATGCTTTCTCAATCTATCAATTGCCCCGCTGTAATTTGTTCATCCAACATGCTATTTATCTTAAGGAGAAACACCTCTAGTGAACTATGGACCCCAGTCCATTCCTTTATCATTAATATACCATCTACTGTTTACCGTTTACTGTTTACTTTCTACAAGCAATTACTATCTTCCACACTATATGTTTAATCCTTTGTTTTCAGCAAAACTAGTGAGATTGACAACCTCACTGTAAGTTGGGGCAAAGTTTTGTGGTTGTGTTGTGCAGGATTCCAAGTTGCTAGCAACACCTTGGAGTTGTTTCCTTACTCCTACTGGTTCGATAACCTTGGTTTCATAACTGAGGGAAACTTGCTTCCGTGCTCATCATACCTTCCTTTTGGGGTTCCCAACAAGCTCTACATATCTTGAGCCATCATGTCCCCGCCCTTGAGCGTGACATCCTTCGGTTCGGAAACACTCTGGACATGATTGAGACCTCTCTCATATAAATGATCATTAGAGGGACCTGGATGCCCATGTTGACCCTGTGCATTTCATGAATCTTATCGCTCAAACCGTTAACACTATTTCCCATTCCTTTTGCCACTTGATACCTAGTTCACCCGAGACTTGATCTATGGTATCTCCATACCTTCGTTCGGTCTCGTTACCGATGAACTTGTTTACTCGTTTCCATGTCGTTGCATTCCATGACCAAGTCACACGCTTGCAAGCTTCGTTAATGCAACGTCACCGAGATGGCCACATGTATCTATCCGTTACATGGATTGGAAAATCCTGGTCTTGATATGTACTCCTCTACACGCCCCTTTGGGAAACCTGAGTATCACCTTTTTGATCACCCTTTCACGAGATGATACTTGATACCATCTAAGCTCCCTCCAGAACGGTGATTTGCATTATCTCACAGTCTAAGGATCAGGTTGCGAGGTTTTCTTTGTTTATCATTAATGGTGAACTTTGTAACTAGATCTCATTATGGTACAGTTGTCGGATGTTTGTCTTTCACATCATTCAACTAATGACATGACCTTATTATTATCAATTGGCATAAATACCCATGATCTTGAAACCCTATATCATCCTCAAGACCAATGAGCTAGTTCGCTAGAGGTAACTAGAGACACGATTTGTTTACATACCACACGTGTATTAACGTTTTGTATTACATAGTTATAGCATAGTATGAAACGTATTAGGAACATATAAGAGATATATCAAACAATACACTTTATTATTTGCCTCTAGGGCATATCTCCTTCAGTCTCCCACTTGCACTAGAGTAAAAATTAATCTAGTTTATAATAGGCAGGAACCTAACACCGATGGCATCTCGGTGTTGTTCATTCTTGGCTACTAGGAGAGCTTTAGTTAGAGGATCTACAACATTGAGATCCATGTTCACTTTGCAAATCTTAATTTCACCTTCATCAACATTCTGCCGGATGACGTTAAATCATAGCTTGATGTGTTTTGCCGTGGAATGAGTTCTTGGTTCCTTTTCGTTTGCAATAGCGCCCGTGTTGTCACAATAGATCGTCACAGGGTCTTGCGCACTTGGAATAACTCCCAGTTCGATGATGAAATTCCTTAGGCCCTGTCTATTTGGGCTTCTTCTTCTGCTTCTAGAGCTTTTGGGGGTCCAAAAGCACCAGGCCAAACAAACGGGCAAATATATGCAAAGCACTTCTAAAAAGCTAGGTCAAAAACATACTGGTCGAGCGCCATCGAGCGAAAGCGAGGCCAGGGCTGCTTCTGGATGCTTCCCGAGCTTCTGAAAACGCAGCGAACGATACTACCCCTTGGAGTTCGAAATAATTACGGAGCACAGCTACCGTGCCAGTCCCCATCGCGTCGACAGCCCCGACTCGCGAGACGTGAACATTCTACCTCGCTCACTCGAAGAAAGCCATCGCTGGACAGCCATGGCATGCTAGGGTTAGGGTTCCCCACCGCTGTCCTTCGCTGACGCTACCATCCTTGCCGACACACCCTTCCGCCGCCGCCGCCCTTCCCCCCGACGCGACCTTGATCCTCCACCGCATTCCCCTGTTAGTGAGGACAGACAGCCGTCTTCTCCTTGCGCTCCTCCACCGCCGTCCTCCCCTTCTCTCCTCCACCGGCTGCTCCAACCCTGTAGGGTCTCCACCGCCATCTCCTTTGCTGCTTGCTGGTTGCAGTCAAACATCAAGGTGAGCTCCCCTCCTCTGTTATTTCTATTTCTTTTTAAATTACAAGTATAATCAGAGTGTAATTTGGAAGTATGATTTCAGTGTAAATTTCAATTATATATGTAGGTAGATTGCAAGTATCTTGTGATGCCTTGCATATGTATGATTAAGATGTAGGTACATTGCAAGTATATACATCAAATCTGTGTAGTGTCGACATTCTTTATATCAAATCTACAAAGATGTATATGTTAAATTGTGTCCACATATTATTCATACAATGTATGGTCTTAAATAATTTGCCTTATGCATTTAGATGGATCAAGAGAAAACATCTAAGGAAAATTGGGATGCTCTGTCTACTACAACTTTTTGTGAAATCCGTGCCAAATAGAAATTGGCAGGAAATAGGCCTACCGCTTTCCTTAGTGGGGAGGGGTACAAGAATCTAGGTAAAGAATTTGGCCATAGGACAGGGAGGAACTACACCCAAAAACAATTAAAAAACAAATGGGATTCAACCAAAGCATTGTACCAACCATGGGTTTACTACACTACCAAAGCAACTAGACTTGGTTGGGATCCAGTGAAGAAAACATTCCCGGCAGATGAAGGACAATGGGCTGAATTGATCAAGGTATGCCATATGCCAATGTTTATGTCATATGTACATTTACATGTAGATGGATAAATTTATGGTTACTTACTTGTGTGTTTTTATGCAGGCTAACAAGCTTATTGCGAGTTTCCGGAGAGGTCCTTTGAAAAACTTAGAGTTGATGGATGTCATGTATGAGGATGCCCATGTTGATGGGACATCGGTAGTCATGTCGGGAGTGGCAAGAGACGTGCCAAGAGAAGTCCCCGCTGATTTGGCTGATCTTTTAGATGATGATCTAGGCTCGGCGCCAACACCTCCAAGTGTGAATAGAAAACGTGGGGCTGCTAGGATTGCATGTAGCATGGGGAAGAAAAAGAAGAATCCCACGCAACAAGAGTTCAAACGTTGGGTAGACCATTGCATCAATGAAGATCGTGCAACACCATCTTCAACCCAAGTTGTTGAAGACATAGAAGCCATAATGAAAGAAGTTGTGGAATGTGGAGCACTTGAGGGTAGTGTTGAGCATTACATAGCAACCAGAATATTTGGCAAACTTGAAAATCGTGCTTTCTTCTATACCATGAAAATTGTAGAGGGTCGGCTTTGTTGGTTGAAGATGCAATATGAGGAAAGGAAGATAAACTAGTGCTACTTTATTTGCATCTCTATGCTACTATCTCATAATATATTTTGAGATTATATCCTTATGCTACTATGTTATGTGAACTACTTCATTATGTACTCGTAAGACTTGGAATCTCCCTTTTATGTAAGCTATTGTGAACCATATATGTTGCTGATTTGTGCTATTTTGAGCATATATGTTGTTGATTGGTGCTGTTTTGAGCATATATGTTGCTGATTGGTGCTGTTTTAAGCATATATGTTGCTGATTGGTGCTGTTTTGAGCATATATGTTGCTGATTGGTGCTATTTTAAGCATATATGTTGCTGATTTGTGCTGTTTTGAGCATATATGTTGCTGATTTGTGCTGTTTGAGCATATGTATTGCTGATTGGTGATGTTTTCACCATGTATGTTGATACTTTCATTATGTGCATTGTTGTTTTGAGCATATATGTTGTTGATCTTCTGTATCTTGTTGTTTGTAGATAAGCACAAGTCAGAGTAGTGATGACAGTGACAGTGATAGTGTTGAGTCCGCACTTATGGAGGCAAGAAGGTGTCGTCGGCGACATAATACACAAATAATGTATCATGTTCTTGAGCACTCCGAGAAGCATCTTACGAAGAGAAAGAGGGAAGAACCAAGATGCACTGGACAACAATGGGTATTTGATAACTTGGGTAACTCAAAGGATTGTTATGACATGTTCAGAATGCATAGGCCATGTTTTGATTCTTTGCATGACACTTTGGTTCAAAACTATGGTTTGGAGGGGTAATCCAACATGTGTTCGGAGGAGGCACTTGGAATGTTTTTGTGGACTCTTGGAGGTCCACAACCTATTACTCAAGTTAAAAACAGATTCAAGAGATCCAAAGAGACAATCAATAGGAAGTTTGTAGAGGTGCTATACAGTTTGAATCAATTAGTTGGAGATGTCATCAAGCCTATTGATCCACATTTCCCAACGGTGCATGAGAGGCTGCGGGACTCTAGATTTACACCTCATTTCAATGGTGCAAATGGTGCAATTGATGGGACACACATACCTGTTATTGTGCCAGCAGCTGATATGGTCAACCATGTTGGTTGCCTTGGATATTCCACTCAGAATGTTATGGCTGTTTGTGATTTTGACTTGCGGTTTACCTCCATAGTTGCAGGATGGCCAGGTTCCGTGCACAACACACGGATATTCAAAGATACATTGCTTAAGTTTGAAGTGAATTTTCCTCACCCTCCTCTAGGTATATGTTAGGCTTGTGCACTCTTCATTGTGTCATATTGGTGTCATATATGGTACCACTAACTTGTGTTTCTTTCAGGAAGATACTACCTAGTTGACTCGGGTTATCCCAATCGGGATGGGTACCTATCACCATATATAGGAACCAAGTATCATCTACCTGAGTTTAGGCTATCTCGAGGGCCTTCTAGGAAGCAAGAAATATTTAACCATGCCCACTCATCTTTGCGGAATGCTATTGAGAGAGCATTTGGGGTACTCAAGTACAAATGGCGCATCTTGCATGGTATATCGAGTTACCCGTTAGAGAAGCAGACATATATCATCATTGAATGTCTATCACTCCATAACTTCATTCGTGATAGTCAATTGTTTGATCTACATTTCTATCACTATGATAATGATGAGAACTACATGCCTCCGGGGCATGTTATTTCTACATCACAAGGCAATGTAGGCAATGATTTGGGAGGGGATCATGTTAGCATGAATAACACTCGTGATAACATAACTAATGCTTTGTTTGCAGCAAGAGGAGGTATCTAGACGTGAGAAAACTTGGGCTCTTTTGGGGTCATATGGACATCTTGTAATAATATTTTCATGAGAATCTCGCATATTTATATTTATTTAGCACAAAAACATGTTATTAAGGTATTTTAGTGCAAAAAAGGTCAGAATCGGCTAATTCATTTTGAATCATCATTTATACAACTTCACCAGCTTTCAGGGGCAGTCCGGACATTTCATCCTTAAAACAGCAGCAATAGACATAAAAAGCACTACTGCTAAACATTAAATTATGCTTCTAATAGCTACTTCCCACAGCTGCTTTCTAACAGATGCTTCTCAACAACTGCTTCTCAATAGCTGCAGCCCAAACAAACATACCCTTAGCCAAACAGCTTCATTTTCCGCATCAGCTGCAACAATATATTCTGACTCCATTGTAGACTGTGCTACTACTGGTTGCTTCTTGCTCTTCCAGCTTACCGCCCCACCATTCACCAGAAACACAAATCCTGTCTGAGACTTTGAGTCATCAGGATCTGAGTGCCAGCTCGCATCCATGTAACTGGTTACGTTTAGAGCTTCATCACTACCTCCCTAGACTAGAAACATATCCTTTGTTCTCTTAAGATACTTCAGGATATTTTTCATAGCTGTCCAATGATCCGATCCTGGATTACTTTGGTATCGGCTCATCAAACTAAGAGCCAATACCACATCAGGTCGAGTACTTAGTTGCATAGATGATAGATCCTATGGCTGAAGCATAGGGGACGTTAGACATACTTTCTCTATTAGCATCTGTTGCTAGACATCGAGTCAAACTCAGTGTGCTATTTCTTGTCATAGGCACCAAACCCTTTTGGGCATCTTCCATTTTGAACCTCTTCAAAATCTTTTCAAGATAAGTACTTTGACTTAATACAATTAGGCGTCTTGATCTATCTCTATAGATCTTGATACCTAAAATGTATGCAGCTTCACCTAAGTCCTTCATAGAAAATTGACTACTCAAATATGCGTTGATGCTTTCCATAAGTTCCACATTGTTTCCCATAAGTAATATGTAGTCCACATATACTACTAGGAAAACCACTAAGCTCCCACTCGCTTTCTTGTAAACATAGAACTCTTGTTGATTTTGGATGAATCCAAAACCCTTGATCAAAACGTTGGTTCCAACTCCAATATGCTTGCTTTAGTCCATAAATGGATCGCTGAAGTTTGCACACATTTCCAACATCCTTAGGATTAACAAAACCTTCCAGTTGCATCATATATAACTCTTCATTAATATGTCCATTGAGGAATGTGGTTTTAACATCCATCTTCCATATTTCATAGTCGAAATAAGCAGCAATTGCTAGTAGAATTCGGATAGCTTTAAGCATCACTATGGGAGAGAAAGTCTCATCGTAGTCAACTCCTTGAATTTGTTGAAACCCCTTTGCGATAAGTCGAGCTTTGTGAATGGTCAAATTACCATTCACATCTGTCTTTTTCTTAAAGATCCATTTATTTTCCACAGCCTTGCGGCCTTACGGAAGATCTACCAATGTTCAAACTTGGTTTTCATACATGGATCATATTTCGGATTTCATGGCTTCTAGCCATTTCTCGGAATCAACACTTTCCATAGCCTCTTTGTAGTTTGCGGGTTCCTATTGATCATTCAGAATGATAGTCATCACAAGACTACTGTACCAATCAGTAGTGGTACGAACTCTTGTAGACTTGCGAACCATGGTAGTTTCGGTGTGGTTGTTTTGATCATTATCATTTGATTCTTCTTCCATGTTGGAGGGTGTTTTCGGAACAACTTCATTGCGCTACTCGGAATCTAGAGAGAAGGATCAACAACCTCATCTAGCTCAATTTTCCTTCCACTAACTCCTTTAGAGAGAAACTCTTTCTCAAGAAAGGTGTCGTTTTTTGCGACAAATGTTTTGCCTTCGGCTTGGTTGTAAAAGGTATACCCAACAATTTCCCTTGGGTATCCTACAAAGATGCATTTTTTCGCTTTGGGTTCGAGTTTTGTCAGGCTATAATTTCTTGACGTAAGCCTCACATCCCCAAACTTTTAGAAATGACAATGTTGGCTTCTTGCCATACCATATCTCAAATGGGGTTGTCTCCACGGATTTGGACGGTGCTCGATTTAAAATAAAAGCAGTGGTTTCTAGCGCATATCCCCAAAACAATACGGAGAAATCAGTCAAAGACATCATGAACCACACACTATCCAATAGAGTATGGTTACGCTATTCAGACACACCATTACGCTGTGGTGTTCTGGCTGGCATAAGCTGTGGTATGATCCCACGGTCCTTCAAGTGCATGTTAAACTCATAACTCAAATACTCGCCTCCCTGATCTGATCGAAGATGCTTGATTTTCTTGTTAAGTTGATTCTCTACTTCCTTCTGAAATTCCTTGAACTTTTCAAAGGTTTCAGATTTGTGCTTCATTAAGTAGATATATCCATACCTACTTAAGTCGCCTGTAAAGTTAACAAAATAACGATAACCATTGCATGTTGAGACGCTCATTGGTCCGCATACATCTGTATGTATGATCCCTAGTAGGTCTGCAACCCTCTCCATTGTGCCAGAGAAGGATGTCCTGGTCATCTTACCCATGAGGCAAGGCTCACATGTATCAAGAGATTCAAAATCCAATGATCCAAGAAGTCCATCTGAATGAAGCTTCTTCATGCATTTTACGCCAATGTGACCAAGACGGAAATGCCACATAAACATGGAATTATTGTCATTATGCTTACAACATTTAGCATCAATATTATGGACGTGAGTATTGCAATCAAGATCCAGTAAGAATAAACCATTACACATAGGTGCATGAACATAGAAAACATCATTCATATAAATACAACAACCATTTGTTCCTGATTTAAACGAATAACGATCTTGCAAAAAGCAAGATCCACTCACAATATTTACTCAATGCGGGTACATAGTAGCATTTATTCAAAACTAAAATTAATCATGATGGCAGACATAGAGGTAAAGTGCCGACGACCACCACATCGACTCTCGATCCGTTGCCAACGCGCATCGTCACCTCGTCCTTCCCCACGCGCCTCTTACTCGGCAGATCCTGTGGAGAGTTACAAATGTGAGCAACAGAACCGGTATAAAATACCCAGGTGTTACTCTTAGCGCTAGTAAGGAACACATCTATAACATGTATATCACATATACCTTTGTCTTTGGCGGCTATCTTGCCGGATTTTTGGTCTTCAAGGTACTTGGGGCAGTTGTGCTTCTAGTGCCCATCCCCTTTGCAGTAGTAGCACGTGGTGCGGGGACTGTGGTCGGTCCTAGTAGCCTTAGAGGTGTTGGCAACTGGTTTGACATACTTCTTAGGCTTCTTGCCCTTGCCCTTTTGTCCCATCTTCTTAAAGTTGCTGGTCTTATTGACCATCAACACTGTGTGCTCCTTCTTGATCTCTACCTCAGCAGTTTTGAGCATGGCGAACACTTCGGCAAGGGACTTAGTTATTGCATGTTGTAGTTCATCACAAAGTTCTTGTAACTAGGGGGCAGCGAGTGCAACACCCTATCAATCACGAGCTCCTCTAGGATTTTGCAATCCAGGGCATTCAAGTTCTTAATGTAGCCAGACATTTTGACTATGTGTTCACTAATACTGCTATGCTCTTCCACCTTGGCGGAGAAGAAGAGCTCGGAAGCATCATACCTCTCTGCCCGAGCCTATGGAGCAAAGACAACCTTCAGATCTTCAATGATCTCAAAAGCATTCATCTTCTCAAAACTCTTTTGAAGATCTAGCTCCATGGCATAGAGCATTCCACTTTGGATGAGGGATAAATCATCCGCCTTGGACTGCCGCACATTCTTTTCGTCCTGGGAGGCGGAATCTGCAGGCTTAGCTGGAAGCTCAGCCTCGATGACATAAGTCAACTTGTAGGGGGCAAGGAGGATCCTCAGATTACGGAACCATGCGGTGAAGTTGGTTCCATCAGTTTTCAGCTTGTCCTTCTCGAGGAACATGCTAAGGTTGAATGTTGGTGGGCGAGACATCTACAATAGATTTGCAAAGTGTTTAGACTATATTCATAATAATGAGTTCAAGTTTTAATTTATGCTACTAAACTTAAAACAAAAGGAACTCCCACTCAAACGGACATCCCTCCATTCGTTTAGTGGTCACATGACCCCAATCTTCTACTCCACCCCCGATCGTCACAGCTGGCAAAGCAGTTTCAAAGGTAGTCATTCTCAATGTCAATCACATCCTATGTGATTCATGTTCGACCTTTTAGTTTCTTATATTTCGAGGCCATGTCTACACATGTTAGGCTCGCTAATTCTAACTTGTGTGTATCCATAGTGCAACATGGCTTACAACCACCGTGTGCGAATGCAGATATGTCTGACACCCGGTCGTCACAGCCTGCCTCATAACAGAGAACTTTCTTGGTGGTGCACACACAAGGGGAATACTATATCTGGAATTATGTGAGGGATTATCTTATTACGCTACCATCGTATATTCTAATCATACTAGCATAATAAGGTGCAAAAGAAATACTCCAAAAGTATAGTGCCATGACGTGGTTTCAGCATCTTGATCGCCATCGAGAGCTCCAATGAAAAGTTTCACAAACTTGTCATTTCCATGTAACAATATATGCCCTTATGCAAAATAAAGATAGATGCCTCTACTTTATCTATTGCAAGTTTTACGTTGCCTTAGGGCTTTCGTGTTAGAATCCCTTCCTGATACATTGCAAATGTATCTATAATTTTTGATGTTCCATGCTTGGTTTTATCCACTTTCTTGTGCTTTGTTCCAACTTTGGAGTACTTTTCATATGATTTCTTGGACTAACCTATTAACAAGAGCCACACTGTTTTTGGTTCTAGGAAAGTCAGAAAATGAATATTCTTGGAATTGGACGGGACAAAAGCCAAAGTGCCTATTTTTCCGGAAGTCATCAGATGCCAGAATACAAGACGGAGAGGGGCCACGGGCCACCACACCACCTGGCCGCGCGGCCCAGCCTGGCCCGCGCCAGGGGGTTGTGGCCACCTCCGGCACCCCCTCGGCCTCCCCTTCTGCCTATAAGATGCCCTCAGGATGAAAACCCTAAGTACCCGATCAAAAATCCACGAAAGAGTCTGTAGCCGCTGTCATCTCCATCCCTAGATCGGGAGGGATCTGAAGCTCTTCCCAGCACCCTTCCGGAGAGGGGAATTCACCCTGGAGGCCTTCTTCATCATCATGCAAGCCTCCGGTGTGATGCGTGAGTAGTTCATCCTTGGACTACGGATCCATGTAGTAGCTAGATGGCTGGTTCTCCTCCTTTGTGCTTTCATGTCTAGATCTTGTGAGCTCCGTTCATGATCAAGATCATCTATTTGTAATTCTGCATGTTGTGTTTGCGGGGATCCGATGGATATTGAGATGCTATTTCAGATTGATTATTGATTCTATGATGTCTTTGTTATTTGTGATCTTGCATGCTTTCCGTTGTTAGTAGCTATCTTGGCCAAGTAGATGCTAGCAACTCCAAGAGTTAGTATTTATGCTCGATAGTGGGTTCATGCCTCTGGTAATCTGGGGAAGTGACAGAAATCTCTAAGGTACTAGATGTGTTGTTGGTACTAGGGAGAAAACAACAATCCTTTGTTCATAGAAGAATCGTATTGTTTACTTTGCACGCAGTTCGTAAAGCAATAATCTGTTGCTTGCAACTTAATACTGGAGGGGGTTCGGATGATAACCTAAAGGTGGATTATTAGTCATAGATGTAGTTGGATGGCGGTCTATGTATAATGTTGTAATGCCCAATCAAGTTCCAAAGGAGTCAAGATGATTAGTATATGCATGTATTGCTTTCTCGATGTTTGTCAATTGCCCCGCTATAATTTGTTCACCCAGCATGTTATCTATCTTAAGGAGAGCCGCCTCTAGTGAACTATGGATCCCGGTCCTTGTCTTTACATACAATCTACAATCTTTGACTGTTTTGTGTTTACTTTCTGCAAACTTTTACTTCTTTCCATTCGATACGTTTAATCCTTTGTTTTCTGCAAAACACAGTGAGATTGACAACCTCATCGCAAGTTGGGGACAAAGTTCTGTGGTTGTGTTGTGCAGGTCTCCACGTTGTTGCTGGCACCGGTAGTGCGCCCTGCCATCGTTCAGCTAGCTATACCTTTGGGGTGTTTCCTTGCTCCTAATGGTTCGATTAAACCTTGGTTTCATACTGAGGGAAACTTGCTGATGTGCTCATCATACCTTCCTCTTGGGGTTCCCAACGAGCTCTACATCAACATCACACCAGCACTTTTCTGGCGCCATACACAGAGCCATCAAGCATTTTTCTGGGAGTCAAGGACATCTTCACAAGGGGAGTCCCTCATAACCAATCTCTTTACTTTGTTGTTTTTGTTTTGCTTAGTGTCTTTTTGCTTTGTTTGCTTGTTTCTTTATCAAAAACACACAAAAAATTAGTTTTACTAGTTTGCTTTCTTATTTGAAAACCCAAAAAAATGACTACTCTAGAAAACACTAAGTTGTGTGACTTCACTAGCACCAACAACAATGATTTTATGAGCACACCTATTGCTCCACCTATGCCCGAAGATACTTTCTTTGAGATAAAACCTGCTTTACTCAATCTTGTGATGAGAGAACAATTTTCTGGTATTGGTAATGAAGATGCTGCTTCCCATCTAAATAACTTTGTTGAACTTTGTGAGATGCAAAAGCATAGGGATATAGATGGTGATATTATTAAGCTGAAATTGTTTCCTTTCTCTTTGAGAGGAAAAGCTAAAGAATGGTTGAATTCCTTAACTAGGAATAGCATTGATTCTTGGACTAAGTGCAAATATGCTTTCATTGGAAAATACTATCCTCCTGCTAAGATTATATCTATGAGAAGTGAAATAATGAAGTTTAAACAACTTGATAATGAGCATGTTGCTCAAGCTTGGGAAAGAATGAAATCTTTGGTTAAGAATTGTCCCACTCATGGACTGACTGCTTGGATGATCATCCAAACTTTTTATGTAGGATTGAACTATTCTTCAAGGAACCTATTGGATTCTACTGCTAGAGGTACCTTTATGACCATCACTTTGGGTGCTGCAACAAAACTTCTTGACAATATGATGGTTAATTATTCTGAATGGCATACTGAGAGAGCTCCACAAGGTAGGAAGGTAAATTCTGTTGAGGAAACCTCCTCCTTGAGTGATAAGATTGATATTATTATGTCTATGATTGTGAATGGGAAAGCCCATATTGATCCAAGTAATGTTCCTTTAGCTTCTTTGGTTACTCAAGAAGAGCAAGTTGATGTGAACTTCATAAGAAATAATAATTTTGGCAACAATGCTTATGGTAATAACAATTATAGGCCTTACCCTCCTAGTAATACTTATGGTTATAATGGTAAACCTGAATTACCCAGTGAAGGAAGAATTTTAGAAGTTGAAAGAGCCACTAAAAACTTCATGCAAATGCAATATGAGCAAAATAAACTATTCACTAAAACTATGGAGGAACAATCTACCATTTTGAAAAACATTAGCCATCAACTTGGGAGTCTAAATAGGGAAATTCCTAGTTTACAATTGAAACTCTCTAACGCTGAAAGGAATATATCATCTTTGTCCGAAGCTCAATCTTCATTAATTAATAAAATGGCTGCTAAACCTGAAACTAATGATAATCCCTTTGCAGCTACTAATGCCATACAAGTAAGAATTGATGAAAATGTTAGACTATTAGCTGAATTACATGCTAAGTGGGAAAGAGAAGATGAAATTGCTAGAAACATTAGTGTTTCTACTATTACCACCACTAGTGTTGAGGCTAGTAATAGTTCTACTACTTTAGATGATAAATTTGATTTTGATCTTGATGGTTGCAACATCTCTGAAGTTATTAAGTTCCTACAAAAGCTTGCTAAAAATCCTAATGCTAGTGCAATGAACATGGCCTTTACAAAACACATTACTGATGCTCTCATAAATATTAAAGAAGAAAAGATGAAACATAAAGCTTATATTCCTATAAAAAAAGATGGTTGGGAACCCATCGTTAATATGAAAGTGAATGACTTTGATTTCAAAGCTTTATGTGATCTTGATAGTAGTGTTTCTTTATGCCTAGAAGGATTTATGATATGCTTGATTTGCCTCCTCTTGAAGATTGTTATTTGAATGTCCCACTTGATGATAGTGCTAAAAAGAAACTCATGAGGAGTCTTAATGATGTTCTTATTATGGTTAACGATACCTATGTCCCCGTTGATTTCTATGTTTTGGATGTTGAATGCAATGCTTCTTGTCCTATTACTTTGGGAAGACATTTTCTTAGAACTGTTGGTGCCATTATTGATATGAAAGAAGGCACCATTAAATATCAACTCCCATTCAAGAAAGGTATATAACACTTCCCTAAGAAGAGAGAGAAGATTTATTTTGCTTCTCCTATGAAAACAAAATTTGGTCTTAATGCTTCTTCATTTGAGAACACTTGATTCTTTCTTGCTTCTTATGCCTAACTTAAAGGCGTTAAAGAAAAGTACTTATTGGCAGATAACCCAAAAGTTTTAGATGATGCTTGGAAGTTATTATCTCCGTAATAACCTCTCCTTATCCTTTTTATTTGCTTTTTGTGCCAAGAGTAACCTCTAATGAGAGAGAAGTAATGATTGGGAAAGTTGCTGTCCCGAAACAGATTTCTGTGCTTCACCGTAAAAATTCGTGTAAAATATCTGGACGTCATTTTGAGGCGTGAATTTTTGTGCTTCTGCCCCAGGTTTTTATATAACTTTCGTTAGTTCAACACTTTTTTATTTGATCAACAGAATGTCTTCGAAAAAATTTGTCTTTACCTGTTGGTCTGTTTTGACAGATTTCTGCCATTTTCTGCATTTGCTTCTTGTTGGTCCCTTTTTGAGTTCTTTTGTGGAATTGAGATTTTTGAGGGAAGTACTACAGTAGCTAGTGTTCTAATGGAAGTTTATTTGGTGTTGAAACTGAACCTTAAGACCTTTTATCTTGAGTACACTAATGTTGCTAATAAAGATTGTATGAAGTTTTGTATGAAGGAAAATTTTCAGGTGTATGGGAGTATTGAGTAATGAGATGAGGATGGACTAAAGCTCAAGCTTGGGGATGCCACGCATGTCACCCCAAGAAATATCCAAAAAGTACAAGCGTCAAAGCTTGGGGATGCCCAAGGCATCCCCTTCTTCATCAATAAAAATCTCAGGTTTCTTCCAAACACTTCATTTTTATTGTTTCATGCATAGTTGTGTTTTTCTTGGAGCATCTTGTTTTTTGTTTTCGTTTTGGTTTTTCGTTTTCTTGGTTTGCTTAGTTTTCTGAATAAATTGGTTGGACCCGCTCTTTCTTACATTGGTTTGCAAATAGTTTGGTTTGGTTTGGAAAAGAGTAGGAAAGTTCATACTTATGTGGTAAAAAGAGCTCGTTTTTGACTGTGGCCTATGCTCTGTCATGCCATGCTTGATATTGTTTTGGCTTTATGCTTAGTATTATTTGCTGTAGCATGACTTGCTATAAACAATTGAGATTTCTTAATGTGCCTTGGATGAATCATGCGTTGTTTTAGCATATTAAAGCATATTATAGTGGTATTCTCCTTTGATGCTTTATTTGGGTTGACTTGGCGCATGCTCACACCATGTTATGACTATCTCAAGTCACCATAGCCTTTATGATCCTTTAGTTTTCAACTTGTATTATCACTTTATGCTTTGATCAATGATGATTTGTCGCTCTGCATGATTATGGCCATTATTTCTCTCTTAGTTTGTCGCTCCCAGTCTTTTGCTAGCCACCACAACAAAGTATGAGTTCCACTCATGCATCCAACTCCCTAAACCAAGTTATTCCAAAGAGTCCACCATACCTACCTACTAGCTTATGCTATTCCAAGTATATTCATGCTTTTGTTTACCTTCCAAATTAAACTTGTTGTCGTTGTATTGGGAACGGCAGTACCTGAGGAGGTTAGATAGAGGTGTGGGGACTAGCAGGGAAGCTATCAACGGCATTCGTAGGCGAGATTGGATACAAGAGAGCATAGCGGGACACAAGAAGTACCCAGATTTGGGGCCCTTGTGATGAGGTAAAACCCCTACTCCTGCCGGATCTGACTATGTGGAATACACGAACTACAAGTGCTCCTCGAGATGTATCTGCTAGCTACTGCCTTAAATGATATATCACCAACCCTTTCTACTGAGGCCTTGCCTCTCCTTATATAGGCAGAGAGGCAACGGTCTCCCTGGCCAATCCGACTAGCAGGCCCCACACGCGGGCCCTAGCCGGCTGGTCATCCAAAGTGTCTGGTATGGTATGTCTTATCGGAGTACGAGCGTTATGGATGTCGTAGGCACAGTGGACGCCGTGCGAGCCCGTCGTCAGCACATGCCACTGTTCCTGCGTCATCCTCGCAAAGTCCTCGGTATGGCCGGGTGGTTGCCAGTCTTGTCATCGTACAGGGCGTACCGTGCACTGATACACACGTCGTCCTGTCCCACTGATTGGGTCCGGCTACTTCGCCGTATCCGGTTGTCTCTTGCTGATCTGGCTACCGGGTGATAGCCGACCTGTCTTACCCTGTTCGGCTGCATCTAGTCAGCCAGACGCGATCCGACTGCCTGGTTTCTTGTCCGGTTTGGGTACCTGGGGATCATCCCCCCGACACTAGCCCCCGAGCGCGTGTGGATTCTGCCCTTAGGCGAAATGTGCGTGCGCTCCTTCTTGTTTTTGAATTTGCGTCCGGCTGTGCTTGGCGGTTGCGCTACCCATGACGTCAGTGCTGACGCCGGCCACACGCGCACGCGCCATCATTGGACTGCGGCGGGCAGCGTAACGTCCCGTCGCACATTGCCTCGGGAAGCCGCTGCCCGGCGCTGCGGTTCTCGCTCCGGGATCTTCTGCGCATCCTGCTTCGGCACACCGGATCCTGGGCGGCGGTTGGGGTGAGGGCCGTCCGGATGCGCGCCACGTGGCTCCATTGACGGTTGCCCTTCCGGCCCCTTTAAAGGGACGCCACGGAGGAGGCAGTTCCTTTCCTTCGCTCCTCCGCCGTAGTCTCCTTCTCCCTCGCGTGCTTCTGCTCCTGCGCCCTTGCCTTATGCGCCGTAGCCAGCCGCGCCGCCCGCTCGTTGTCACCGTCGCTACGGGCCACCGCCAGTCTTCCATCGTTGCTCCCCCCTGTCAGCCAGAGATAGCCGCCGACCGCGGGGCTTGGTGCGGCTCCTCCGTCACCGAGGACCACATCGAGAAGTACCGTGCCACCCGCGTTCTCCCATCGTCGGAGGAGGTGGCGGTGCGGTTGGCGCCGGTGGGGGAGGTGTCGCCGCACCCGGCGGAGGGGAGCGCGTCATCTTCCTCTCCCATCTGGTGCGCGGGTTCTCTCTTCCGGTGCATCCCTTCCTATTGACGTTTCTCGCCTTCTTCGACCTCCGTCTTCACCACCTCGGCGCCAACGCCATCGGGACTCTGGCGCACTTCATGGCGTTCTGTGAGAGCTGCCTCGGGATCCAGCCGGATCTCGGGCTCTTCTGCCGGCTCTTTCGAGTCCGGCCGCAGGTGCAGTACACGAAGGGGCCGCTAGTCGTCTACAGCGGCGCCTCCATCTACTCCCGCTCCCAATCCGGCTACCCCAAGTTCTTGCTTCAGGAAACGGTACGGCTGTGGCAGCAGTCGTACTTCTACGTCAAGAACGTCACCAACATCGACCGGATAAATCTTCCGGCCTTCCAGGATGTCGAGTCTAGCCGGCAGAACTGGGACTTGAAGTTCCACGGCGACAAGGTGGAGACGGACGCGATGCTGAAGCGCATGCGCTCCCTCGTCACATGCCGGCTAACTGGCCTGGATATCACTCTTAGCTGGATGTCCCGGCTGATGATGCCGATGTAGCAGCGGGCACACAAGATGTGCTATTACTCCGGCCGGCTGGACCCGACCTGGCTGTCGCGCCGCGATCCCCGCTACCACAACTTGAAGGAGTGGGTGTGGACGATCAGCAAGGAGCGGCTGCCGGAGAACTGGAAGTTCAGTCTGGCGCCCTACATCCGGGAGAACCGTGCGCCTCGGGTAAATTGCTGTAGCCGGAAACTTTATTTGCCCTTTCTGTGTTGTTTCCCTATTCTGTCTGACCGACTTCTTGTATTCGACAGATCTTCGCTTGCATCCTTCGCGAGGAGGGCGAGGCTCCCCTCGAGGAATTCACGCCTGACTTGCCCGAGCCACGCGCTCGGCGGTCCGGCGAGGAATCGGACGGGGACGGCGATGCCTTCCCCAGCCGGAATGACGAGCCGACTGCCGACCCACACGCGGAGGTGCACAAGGAGGAAGAGGCCACGTCGACCGTGGACCCGGCGACGCGCTCCACGATGAACGGCGAGGCAGGCGGGAGCGGCTCCAGTCGTTCCGGCTCCCGCCGGCCTGCGACGGAGGAGCCGGCTCCCTAGAGGAGTCGGTCCGGCGTCCTGCCGCCAAGCCGTCTTGGCCGGAAGAAGGGGCCGCCCCTAGTTGTGCCAGGGTACGTTCTTTCTCCCCCCTTTTTATTTTGGCGCCCTCCGTCTGCTTGCTCTTTTTTCTTCTTTTTCTGACTTTGGTTTATTTTGCCTTTGCCTTCTCCTCCTTCTCTTTAGCACGCTGGTCTCTTTCGGAGCCGCGAGCCCGACACGAGCGTCGGCCGGGTCGCCGCCCCGTGCCCCGTCTGCGCCAACCGGCGCCCCTCCTTCTTCTGAGGCGCAGCCCTTGCCTCCCCCTCGAGCTGAGCCGACCGCCCCCGCCCAGCCAGAAGGTCCTTAGCCGGAAGTGGAGCCCTCCCAGCCGGAAGGCTCCTCCGCAGGCGCGCGGGGGGCTGCCGGCAAGGAGCTCGTCGTTGTTGGTGATGACAACTCCGACGAGGAGCCTGGGGAGGAATGGCGAACAATCGGTGGTCGCAGTGAAGGAGTCCTTGGCCGTCCACGCCGTGGACGACGACGCTTCCTCCGCCGCCTCGCTGTCGGACCTTGCCGCCACGCTCGAGCTGGCGGTGAAGGAGATCCGGCTGCTGGAGGCTGCAGCTGGCGGGAACCGGACGTTGGAGCAAAAGCTTGCTGCCACCAACGGGACTTCCCAGAGTAAGTTCGCCTCCTTTCTTTTTTTTACTGATAGCCGGAATTTCCGCAGCCATCCTCGTGTGCGCTCAGCGTGAGATCGATCGCTTGAAGAAAGCGAACGACCGGCTGAGCAAGTCGAATTCCACTCTGCGGGTGCAGAACAAGGATTGGCACGCGAGGGTAGACAGTCTGGAGGCCACCATCAAGGAGCGCGACGCCTCGCTCGCTAGCCGGGCCGAAGCCTTCACCCTTCTCGAGGCCCAGAACAAGGACCAAGAGAAGGAGATCGAACGGCTAGCAATCAAGGAGAAGTCCCTGGTGGAGGAGCTGATGCAGGTCGGCCACACTGCCAAGGGTGAGTTCCTTTTCCCGTCTTCCATTCTTTCCAGATCCGGTAGCCGGATCTGACCCCTCTTTTCTGACAGCATTTTACCCCGGCATAGACCTGCTGGCCTACAACCGTCTGCAGGAAAACTGGCCGGGAGCGCAGCCGATGGCCCAGGAGCTCGTCGTACTTCTTGGCGAAGAGGCCACCAAGCTTCGTCAAGCGGCGCTAGATGTCTTCTCCTTCATGTGGCCGGAAGCTCCGGTTCCGGAGACAATGGCGCAATTGACCGCGAAGGTGGGAGGAGTGCTGGCTGCGATAGACCGGCTACGGTAGTTGGCGGCACGGGCCGGAGTGGAGATTTCTCTGGCCCTCATGCTCTCCTGGTACAAGGATGCCCATGTAGAGAAGATCGACAGTGGCTTCCATGCCGGAGCCGATCTTGCCGCCATCCGCCAATCCCATCCAGAGCTCCGCGGATCCGCCATCAAGATTGCCGACTACATGGATCCCGACGAGGCACTCAACGACTCGGAGTCCGTCGATACTCCCGACATGGAGGGCCCGATGCCACCGCCCGCAGGCGCTGGAACCGGATCAAGCTCTGCGCCTCCTCCGCCGCCCGAAGCTTCTGTCAGCCAAGATCCCCCTCACGGCAAGGGTCCTGCCGTCTAGTTATTGCCCCGGGATGCCGGGTGTATTTGTCTTGCATGTTCATGAACCTTGTCTGTTTGTACCGGCTATCTTTTATGCCAGGTAACTTATGGGAGCTTTGTCTCCCTTTTGTTTGTTAACGTTGAAATTCTTGAGTCTCCCTTAACTTGTGCGTTGAGTTTCCTTTTGATATTTTGCCGGCTTGCTCCGCCCGGCTAACCTCGTTCGGCTACACACTCTTAGCCGGATGAACTACACCTCCAGTGGGGGCACGCTAGCGCACCCACTTGGTGTAGCCCCCGAGATTCGGAGTAGCTGGCGTAGCCAGGTGCTTCGAATCTTCCTTATTTTTCCCGAGTCTTCTAACTTTATCCGACTGGCCTCATCCCAGTCGGCTGCTTTCGTCGGCTAAACGCCTTCAGCCGGGGGAATTGACATTCCAGTGGGGGCGCCGCGAGCGCACCCACTGGGTGTAGCCCCCGAAATTCGGAGTAGCTGGCGTAGCCAGGTGCTTCGAATCTTCCTTATTTTTCCTTGCTCCTTCCCTTGCCCTCACCTAGGCTCCGAATCGGCCAGCTAAACGCCCTTAGCCGGTCAGGGACTACCAGGCTCCGCTGGGGGCGCACGAGCGCACCCAGTGGGTGTAGCCCCCGAGATTCGAAGTGCTTGATGAAGGCAAGGACTTCGAATCTTCTTTCCTTCTCCTGAATTCCGACTCGGGTAGTCGGACAATAATGTACATACGCATACACACATGTCCACATAGGTTAGTAGGTTAGTCTGTCAAATTGTAGCCAGAAAACGGCTTGTTTTTTCAAAAACTGGCTTGTCCCTTTCTAGACACTTAATCGCTTTCCCGTGTGCTCTGCTGTTTTTGCTGCATCCTTGCCGGGCAGCCGGGTTGCGGTTTGCAGCCGGAATCTAAGGGAGCTGACAGTACATTGCACACGGTACTAATGGCTTAGCAGCTGGATTGGTTCGAATCAGTCGCAGGGCCGGGATGCCCGGTCTGCTACGTCTCCTCCCCGTTTTTCGTGTGGGATGCCTCAGGCTTTTTCTCTTGCTAGCCGGACAACTGGGTTGTGGTCTGTAGCTGAGACAAAGAGTGGGCCTCTGACATCGTCACACACTACTCAGCTGGTTTGTTGACTTAGCAGGCCGGGCCAGCCGGCGAGCCCCCGGGTAGGGGTTGCCGGAGTCAGAAAATTTTAATTGGAAAACAGGTGCACACACATTTCTAGTAAGGAGCCCCCGAGATTCTCGTGAGGGTCCGCATTTTCATTCATGGCGTTTTTGGGATAGATACACTGCCTGGCGACTAGGTGTAAAACGGGCGCAGCAGGGCCCGCGTTCTAGGGACGCTCGGTCTCCTCGTCTGATTTGTCCATCTTGTTCTTGCGTGGCTGCTGCGCGTCGATGAGGTAGTAGGAGTTGTTGGGCAGCGCCCGGCTGATGATGAAGGGGCCCTCCCAGGGTGGTGATAGCTTGTGCATGCCCTTCATGTCTTGCACCAGCCAGAGAACCAGGTCGCCCTCGCGGAATGCGACTGGGCGGATCCGGCTTGAATTGTAGCGACATAGTCGCTGCTGGTACATGGCTGATCTGGATAGGGCCAGCTCGCGGGCCTCCTCCAGGAGGTCCACTCCGTCCTCCCGCGCCTCCCTGTTGGCTTTTTCGTCGTACAGGAGCTTGCGAGGGGAGTCGAACTCTATGTCGGCGGAGAGGACGGCTTCCGATCCGTAGACCAGGAAGAATGGCGTGTAGCCGGTTGACCTATTCGGCGTGGTGCAGAGGCTCCACAGCACAGCCGGAAGTTCTTCGATCCAACATCCGGGTGACCGCTCTAACGGCTCGATGAGGCGTGGCTTGATGCCGGCTAGCACCAATCCGTTTGCTCTTTCGACTTTCCTGTTGGATTGCGGGTGCGCGACGGAGGCAAGGTCCAGTCGGATGCCCTTGTTGCTGAAAAACCGGACGAAGGCCCCCTTGGCGAAGTTCGTGCCGTTGTCGGTGATGATGCTGTTGGGGTAGCCGAAGCGGTTGATGATGTCGGTGAAGAAGGTAACAACCGTCGCTCCATCCAGCTTCCTGATAGGCTTGGCCTCGATCCACTTTGTGAACTTGTCCACCGCTACTAGTAGGTGGGTCATGCCCGCGCGTGCTCGCTTGAAAGGACCGACCATGTCGAGGCCCCAAACTGCAAAGGGCCAGGTGATTGGTATGGTCTTGAGTACCGAAGTTGGCATGTGCCTAAGCTGCCCAAAGCGTTGGCACCCATTGCATGCACGGACCAGCTGCTCAGCGTCCCCAAGGGCGGTGGGCCAATAGAAACCATGGCGGAATGCCTTGGCGACTATCGCCCTTGACGAAGCGTAGTGCCCGCACTCGCCCTGGTGGATATCCTTGAGTAGCCAGTAGCCCGTGTCCACATCGACACATCTTTGGAAGATACCGGATACGCTGCGCTTGTACAGCTCGCCGTTTATGATGGTGTATGTGTGCGCGCGGCGCCGGATTTGCCTGGCCTCCACCTCGTCGTCCGGGAGTTCTCCATTGCCGATGTAGCTCATGAAGGGCTGTGCCCAGGATGGCACTTCCCGAATGACGAGGACGCTCCTGTTCTCCAGCTGGTGGATGTCGGGGGTCGTCCGGGTGGCGTACCCGGGCCGGCAGCCCCCGAGCCACTAGGCGAGCCGGCAACCCCCGGGTCTTGCGAGCCAGAAGGCACTGCCTGGCCGGAATTGGTGCTTCGAATCTTCTTCTTCGGCGGTTCTGCCGGCTCTGCTCCTGTCGTTCCGTCAGCGGGAACGCTTCCTGCCCAAACGATGGAGTCTGATTCTGGTGACAAGTTGATGGATGGCTTGCGCAGGTGCTCCAAGGAGACCCCTGGTGGGATGGCGTGCCTGGTGGATCTGATCTTGGAGAGCGCATCGGCTGCCTCGTTGTTGATGCGGGGGACGTGGTGAAACTCGCACCCGTCAAAGGAGGCGCTGAGCTTCTGGATGTGGAATCGGTAGAGAGCCATGTTTGCATCTCTGGCGTCCCATTCTCCGGACACCTGGTGCACCACCAAGTCCGAATCACCGAAGCACAGGATCTGGTTGACACCGATCTCCTTGGCCAGCCGGAGCCCGTGCGCCAGTGCCTCATATTCGGCTACGCTGTTGGAGGCCTTGAAGTGGATCTGCAACACGTACTCCAGCTGGTCTCCTTTGGGCGAGGTGAGCACGATGCCGGCTCCCAAGCCCCCGAGCATCTTCGACCCGTCGAAGTGCATCCGCCAGTGGTCCGAATCCGGAACTGGTGGGAGATACTGGGTCTCGGCCCAGTCGACGAGGAAGTCCGCCAACGCCTGCGACTTGATCGTGAGCCGGGGCTCGTACTGGATGGAGTAGGCGGTGAGCTTGATGGCCCACTTGGCGACTCGGCCGGTGGCGTCCTTGTTGCCGATGATTTCCAAAAGGGGTGCAGTGCACACGACCTTAATCGGGTGCTCCTGGAAGTAGTGCTTGAGCTTCTTGCATGCCAGGTACACACCGTAGCACATCTTTTGGTAGTGGGGGTAGTTCTGCTTGGAGAGGGAGAGAACCTCACTGAGGTAGTAGACGGGTCTCTGAACCGTTTGAGCCTTGCCTTCCTCAGGGCGCTCCACCACCAGGACAACGCTGACGACCCGGCTGATGGCTGCTATATAGAGCAACATCGGCTCCTTGCTAGCCGGCGTGGCTAGGACTGGTGCTGTGGATAGCATGCGCTTGAGGTCGTGAAACGCGGTGTCGGCTTGCGAAGTCCAGGAGAACTTGTCTCCCTTCTTCATCAGCTGGTACAATGGGAGTGCCTTCTCCCCCAGCCGGCTGACGAAGCGACTGAGGGAAGCCAGGCATCCGGTGAACTTCTAGACCCCAAGCAGGTTCCTGGGCGGCTGC
This sequence comes from Avena eriantha, assembly GCA_910589775.1. NCBI lineage: Eukaryota > Viridiplantae > Streptophyta > Magnoliopsida > Poales > Poaceae > Avena > Avena eriantha. Next base: position 166,070,228 of record OU342746.1, on the reverse strand, counting down.
ATCCTCTCGATGGCCGTGATCTTCTCCGGATTCGCCTCGATAACTTGTAGTGATACGAGGAAACCGAGTAGCTGGCCGGACGGTACTCCGAAGACGCACTTCTCTGGGTTTAGCTTCATCTGGTACTGGCGGAGGTTGCCAAATGTCTCTCCCAGATCCTCGAGGAGGGTGCGCTTCTCCTTGGTCTTGATGACCACGTCATCCACGTAAGCGTGCACGTTTCGGCCTATCTGCGAGTGCAAGCATTTCTGCATACATCGCTGATAGGTGGCGCCTGCGTTCTTTAGGCCGAAAGGCATGGTTACATAGCAGAAAGCCCCGTAGGGGGTGATAAATGATGTCTTAATCTGATCAGCCGGGTTTAGCCGGATCTGATTGTACCTAGAATAGCAATCTAGAAAAGACAACAAATCACAGCCGATCGTGGAATCGATGACGTGATCCATACGGGGCAAGGCGAAGGGGTCTTTCAGGCACGCCTTGTTCAGGCTGGTGTAGTCGATACACATGCGCCAGGTCTTGTTCTTCTTCAGCACGAAGACTGGGTTCGCCAACCAGTCCGGGTGGTACACTTCCATGATGAACCCGGCTGCAAGGAGCCGGGTGCTCTCGTCACCGATTATCTTTCTCTTCTCCTCTGCGAACCAGCGCAGGGGTTGCTTGACCGGCTTGGCATCCGGACGCACATGAAGTGAGTGCTCGGCGAACTCCCTCGGCACACCCGGCATGTCCTTGGGGGACCATGCGAAGATGTCCCGATTCTCACGGAGGAACTCGACGAGCGCGCCTTCCTATTTGCTATCCAAGCCGGCACCAATGGTGACGAACTTAGTTGGATCGGAGGGGTCGAGCAGGATTCTCTTTGTCTCCTTTGCCGGCTGGAAAGCTCCTTCTCTAGCCGGTTTGCTGCTAGCCGGAACGTCCTGCTGGGCCATGGCCACATTGCGCATGATCACGCATTTTTCTTCGGCTATGATGAGGGCCTCCGCCAGTTTGGAACCAGCTGAGGCACACTCCATCGACCGCCTGAAGCAGCCGGTGACGGTGATCACGCCGTCGGGTCCCAGCATCTTCGTCTTGAGGTATGCATAGTGGGGGATGGCCATGAACTTGGTGAGGGCGGGGCGCCCGAGGAGAGCTTGGTAGGAGCTCGTCAGATTTACCACCTCGAACTAGATTGGTTCACGGCGGAAGTTCTCCTCGGTCCCGAAGATGACGTCCAGCTGGATTTTCCCCAGCGGGGTGCAGGCTAGCCCCAGCAGTACGCGGTGGAACGTCGTGGTAGTCGGGCGCAGGTTGCTTTCGCGAATGCCCAGCTTCTCCAGCGAGGACTGGTAGAGGAGGTTGAGGTTGCTGCCTTCGTCGATGAGGACACGCGAGAATCGGCAGGTGCGTGCGTTGGAGACGATGAGAGGGTCGAGCACCATGGCGTAGCCCCCGGGAGTCGGCAGATGCTCAGGCTGATCCGCCCGACTCTAGGTGATGGGGGTTTCCGACCAGTTCAGGTACTGGGGGACCGGAGAGACGATGGCATTGACCTCCTTGGAGCGTCGCCTGCGGCTGTGCTTGTCATCCTGCTCCGTCTCGAAGATGTGGTAGGCGGCGTGCGGCTGGGGGTATCCGTTGTTGTTGTTGCTGCCGTTGCCGCCGTTACCATCATTACCGGTTCCCCTAGCCGGTGGTGGAGGTCCACCCGGTGGGGGAGGCGGGGGACGAGGCTGGTTGCCCTGGTCCTTTAGCTGGCGGGTCCAGCTGCAGTTCCGGGTGGTGTGCGTAGCCGGTTTGAAGGGACCGCTATGCCACTTGCACGGGCCGTCAAACATCTGGTTGAAGGTGAGCCGTGGCTTCTGCCTTCTTGCCTCATTAGCCGGTGCGTCAGGCGCACCCTCCACAGCATTGACCTGCCGCACGTGGTAGCGAGGCTTCTGCTGTCCATCCTGGCGGTCCCCATGGAACCGGTTGTCGTTGCCGTGGCGTCTGGAGGATCTGGCTTCTCCTGCCAGGTTGCTTGGTCGGTCGCGAGCCGGCTCCATGGCAGTCGGACAGCCATCCGCATTTACTCAGAGGGGCTTCTTCATGGCGGCATCCGCCGTGGTGTACTGGTCTGCAACCGTCATGAGCTCCGCCATGGTTTTCGGCTCGTCACACAGTAGCCGATGGCGAAGCATGGTGCCCTCTCGGCAACCTTCGATGAAGAAACTGATGGCTTGGCTCTCCAAGATGCCCTTCCAAGTATTGTGCAGCTCTGTCCACTTGGTGAGGTACTCGCGGTTGGTCTCGCGGTCGCCCTGGACGCACAAGGCCAGGTCGCGCGGGCGCCCTGGACGTTTGTACGTGCCGTTGAAGTTGCGGACGAACACCTTCTCGAAGTCAGGCCAGGCGCTGATGCTGTTGGGCGCAAGGCTATTGAGCCATGTCCTTGCCGACCCGGTTAGCATGAGGGGGACGTAGCGCACGGCTGTGCGCTTGTTCCCATGGGCGATGCCGACTGCTGTAGCGTAGTCGGTCAACCAGTCTTCCGGCTTCATGCTGCTGTCGTACTTGGGGGTGTCCCTGGGCAAGGAGAATTTATCCGGAAACGGCTCGTTCCGGATGCGGGGTCCGAAACAAACCGGGCCGGTCGAATCTTCCTCCTCCGTGATGTGCACTTGAGCGAGGAGCTCGATGCGCTCGCGAGCATCCGGACAATCCGGGTTGGGCGCTCCCACCTGGCCCGATAGACGGGAATCGGCTGGTCTAGGCGCTCCGGCTGGCGGAGGGGGAGGTGGCGGGTTGCTATTCACCGTCTGCTCCTGGCGCGGCTGTCCCCTGTTGCCAGAGCTGCGACGCCTGCTGCGGGCCATGGGCGGCTGAGGGGAGGACGCCTGCTGGGTGTCGCGCGGCGCGCCCCTGCTGTTGGTAGGTAGCTTGCTCCCCCTGGAGTAGCTAAGGTCTTCCTGCATCTGCCGGTTGGCGCCGGCCTGCTCGTCCGCGACGCGGAGGAGCTCCTGCACGCGAGCATGCTGGCGGGCCCGCTCCTCGCCCTCCAGGCTGGGTAGTTCCTCTGCCGCGGCTCGCGCCGCGCGCAGGTTCTTGATGGGCGTGCTGTAGGTGGGCCGTGTGAGGGCAGGCATGGGATCTGGTTCCCCGTCCTTTTCCATTCTACCGCCCAGCTCGCCGCCCTGATGCCGTACCTGGCCGCGTCAGCTCGGCTCCGCGGTAGCCGGTGTAAGGCCGTGTGCGCGGTCGTACTCGCGCCGAGTGATCTCGAGTTGCTTGCGGGCTATCGCCAGCTCCATGGCCTCCTGGAGGAGGATCTGTCTCTCCATGGTGAAGTTGGCCTTCGCTTCCTCCGGGTTATCCCCGAGGTTAACCGGCGTCAGGAGCCGATCAATGGCATCCTCCACCGGGTTCCGAGGCCGTGGGGGAGCGGAAGTTCCGACCTCGTCCGCGCCTCGCTCCCGCGGCTGGCTGGGATGGGAGCTGGAACCGGCCATCATGACCTCCACGCCGCAGGATGCGGTGGAGGCGCTGCCGCCTGAGCGCGGCAGCTCCACGACAGAGACGATTTCCCTAGGGAAACGCTTCGGGACGGTGGCGACGTAGACAGGGAGATCGCCGAATAGCAGGACGGTGCCGTTCGCCGGGAAGGAGGTTCCGGCGAAGCAGGAGGCGTTGTCGATGACGCAGTCGAACTTGCCAAGCGTGAGCACCAGCCTGGAGGCCACGCGCTCACCGGTTGAAGTGCGGGGTCTCGTGCGGAACGTGACTCTGGTCGAATCCATCTTGCCCCACGGTGGGCGCCAACTGTCGTTGTATTGGGAACGACAGTACCTGAGGAGGTTAGATAGAGGTGTGGGGACTAGCTGGGAAGCTATCGACGGTGTCCGCATGCGAGATTGGATACAAGCGAGCGTAGCGGGACACAAGAAGTACCCAGGTTCGGGGCCCTCGTGATGAGGTAAAACCCCTACTCCTGCCGGATCTGACTATGTGGAATACACGAAGTACAAGTGCTCCTTGAGCTGTATTTCCTAACTACTGCCTTAAATGCTATATCACCAACCCTTTCTACTGAGGCCTTGCCTCTCCTTATATAGGCAGAGAGGCAACGGTCTCCCTGGCCAATCCGACTGGCGGGCCCCACACGTGGGCCCCAGCCGGCTGGTCATCCACAATGTCCGATATTGTATGTCTTATCGGAGTATGAGCGGTATGGATGTCGTAGGCACAGTGGACACCGTGCGAGCCCGTCGTTAGCACAGGCCACTGTTCCTGCGTCATCCTCGCAAAGTCCTCGGTATGGCCGGGTGGTTGCCAGTCTTGTCATCGTACAAGGCGTACCGTGCACTGATACACACGTCGTCCTGTCCCACTGATTGGGTCCGGCTACATCGCCGTATCCGGCTGTCTCTTGCTGATCTGGCTACGGGTGATAGTCGGCCTGTCTTACCCTGTCCGGCTGCATCTGGTCAGCCGGACGCGATCCGACTGCCTGGTTTCTTGTCCGTTTTGGGTACCTGGGGATCATCCCCCCGACACTTGTTATGAGAAAACTAGTGATTAAAGCTCTCACGAACTTGATGGCACACTTTACTTTTCTTGCCCTTAATAAACTTGAACCATTGTGTCGTCTATGTTGTATATGCTTGCACTTATTTGTTGGGAGTTAGCAGAACCATGCTTTCATGGGGAACGCTTTCAACATTGCAAATGTACTTGTACCTAGTTGATATCATGCTCTTTTGTATATGGATGTCGTCGGTGTGAAATGAAAGGGGAGCTTGTAAGTCCATGGAGTTATGTATATGTGTTAGAGAAACGCCTAGGCCGCTGGTCTAATCCATGCTGACATGGTGGAAACCTGCAGCGTAACCATAATGAGCTGTCTATGAAGCATTCTTCTTATAAAAAAAGAGTCCTATTGAGAAAAAAAGAGAAAAAGAAAAAAAAGAGATTATGAAAAGAGGAAAGAGAGAAAAAAGCACCATATTCCCATGGTAAATAAGAAGATTACTGAGATGCTCGTTGTCTGCTTGCCTTGTCATTTTGATATGGGGATTCTTCCGTATCATCGGGCAAGGGTACCCCATTGGCGGTTCTCTATGATACACATGTATTTACGATGACAAGAACTTGCCGGTGACTAAACTTGAGTAGCATGAGGAGCGGCCCTCGTATACAAGGGACATGAGATTTCTAACTTATACTTCGTCAAGCATGTACACCATAGTTTGTTCACTTTAACCTTAATCACTTCAAGATGCTTATGATAGGGGCAATGAGAGCTGAAAGCTATAAGTACCATAATTTTTGGAAGCTCTTTATGAGACTTGAATCCCTACTTCCTTTTATAAAAGGCCTTTCTTCCACCATTATATTGAGTCTCCACCTTCTATATTTATGCACCTACTTTGAGAGCATAGTGGCCATTCTTAGTTCTATGTGCATTGTCCCAAGACTAGTTAATTGATGCATACTTTGATATTGCTTGTTTTAAACTATTTGTATCTAGTCACTCTTATGAACTTTGAAGGTGTCCTATGCATTCATATTTGCTACTCTATTGAGGGACAAGCTGAATACTATTATGCTATGTTTTCTTTATGTGAAAAAACAAACGTCTTGCAAAGCATTGTTATTCATGAATCTTTTGTTTGTACCTTTTCATGTTGCATCATAGTTTCTTTGTCTTATTGCTAGAACTTTGTCTTTCATGTTATGATTGAAGTACTATGATCCCAGCTTTGAATGTTTTACAAATACTTTGATCAAGTCTTTGATGGTGCATGTCACCTCAAAAATTATTCTTTCTTTTTTATCACTTACCTACTCAAGGACGAGCAGGAGTTAAGCTTGGGGATGTTGATACATTGCAAATATATCTATAATTTTTGATGTTCCATGCTTGGTTTTATCCACTTTCTTGTGTTTTGTTCCAACTTTGGAGTACTTTTCATATGATTCCTTGGACTAACCTATTAACAAGAGCCACAGTGCCAGCTGCCTGTTTTCTGCTATTTTTGGTTCCAGGAAAGTCAGAAAATGAATATTCTCGGAATTGGACGGGACAAAAGCCAAAATGCCTATTTTTCCGAAAGTCATCAGATGCCAGAATACGAGATGGAGAGGGGCCAGGAGGCCACCACACCACCTGGCCGCGCGGCCCAGCCTGGCCCGCGCTATGGGGTGGTGTGGTCGCCTCCGGCACCCCCTCGGCCTCCCCTTCCGCCTATAAGATGCCCTCGGGACGAAAACCCTAAGTATCCGATCAAAAATCCACGAAAGAGTCTGTAGCCGCCATCATCTCCATACCTAGATCGGGAGGGATCTGAAGCTCTTCCTGGCACCCTACCAGAGAGGGGAATTCACCCTGGAGGCCTTCTTCATCATCGTGCAAGCCTCCGGTGTGATGCGTGAGTAGTTCATCCTTGGACTACGGATCCATGTAGTAGCTAGATGGCTGGTTCTCCTCCTTTGTGCTTTCACGTCTAGATCTTGTGAGCTCCATTCATGATCAAGATTATCTATTTGTAATTCTGCATGTTGTGTTTGCGGGGATCCGACGGATATTAAGATGCTATTTTAGATTGATTATTGATTCTATCATGTTTTTGTTATTTGTGATCTTGCATGCTTTCCGTTGTCCATAGCTATCTTGGCCAAGAAGATGCTAGCAACTCCAAGAGTTAGTATTTATGCTCGATAGTGGGTTCATGCCTCTGGTAATCTGGGGAAGTGACAGAAATCTCTAAGGTACTAGATGTGCTGTTGCTACTAGGGAGAACAAAACAATCCTTTGTTCATAGAACAATCGTATTGTTTACTTTACACGCAACTCGTAAAGCAATAATCTGTTGCTTGCAAGTTAATACTGGAGGGGGTTCGGATGATAACCTGAAGGTGGATTATTAGTCATAGATGCAGTTGGATGGCGGTCTATGTATAACGTTGTAATGCCTAATCAAGTTCCAAAGGAGTCAAGATGATTAGTATATGCATGTATTGCTTTCTCGATGTTTTTCAATTGCCTCGCTGTAATTTGTTCACCCAACATGTTATCTATCTTAAGGAGAGCCACCTCTAGTGAACTATGGATCCCGGTCCTTGTCTTTTACATACAATTTACAATCTTTTACTGTTTTGTGTTTACTTTCTGCAAACTTTTACTTCTTTCCATTTGATACGTTTAATCCTTTCTTTTCCGCAAAACACGGTGAGATTGACAACCTCATCGCAAGTTGGGGACAAAGTTATTTGGTTGTGTTGTGCAGGTCTCCATGTTGCTGCTGGCACTGGTAGTGCGCCCTGCCATCGTTCAGCTAGCTACACCTTTGGGGTGTTTCCTTGCTCCTACTGGTTCGATTAAACCTTGGTTTCATACTGAGGGAAACTTGCTGCTATGCTCATCATACCTTCCTCTTGGGGTTCCCAACGAGCTCTACATCAACATCGCACCAGCACTTTTCTGGCGCCATACACAGAGCCATCACTTCTCACCTACGAACGTAGAGCCACAACATGGATTCAATAATTGCTGTTTTACTTCCCTTTTCAGGGCCCTCCAATGTTGATGCCATATCAACTACTATAGAGAGACAAACACCCCAAAGCCACTTAACTGTTGACCAGTCTCGTGAATCAGCACGTAAGGTTGGTTGAGGGCCGCTTCATCAAACAGTGCCGTGATATGAACAAGAACATAAAAGAGGGTAGCAACTAGAAAATCAATGCCCACATATTACTATGTGTTCTATCCGTATGACATGCCTACCCATAGACTCACTCTGATACCACTATATGGTTCCGTAGTAGAAAACAAAAAAATTCTATCTATGCGAACACTAATACCAGGATCTATACTATGTAGACATAAGTAACGGAAAAGGAAGACGATCTTCCTACCCTTGAAGACCGAGGAACGCCTTACGTAGGAAGGCATATGTTGATGAAGATGAGCAGCTCCAAGAACCCCAAGTGTGGTGCCTCCGAAGTACTACACACGTCCGGTGTAGGCGGCCCCTCCCGGGCTCCGATCCAATCGAGCAGCGGAAGAGGAAGATGGTGGACCGAAGATCACACGATGGTGGTGTGGAAGTGGAGAACTCAAAACCCTAGAGGTCCTCTCCAATATTATGGAGAAGCCCTAATGGAAATGAGAGAGAGAGAATGAGAGAATGGGATGATTCCAAAGGGAGGGAGAGACCCCTATATATAGGGGGAGGGGCACCACCGAAGGGGTAGGTGGTGTAGGACTAAGCCCCACAGCCACCAGCCACCAAGGGGGAGCCGCTAGCCCTAGGTGGGCCCCACTTGGGTAGCCCACCAAGCCTTGGCCGGCTGGCCCTCCTCCCTAGGCGCCTTGTCCCTTTGGGCCTCCCCCTCCGGGTGAGGCCCATTAGCAATGTGCTGCCTATAGAAATAAAATAAAATATATATTTTAATATTAATTCAACAATTAATATAAAATACACATATTATTATATTCCTTCACTCTAAAACTCCTTCCGGGCCCCCCAATCAACATCGGATGTTACCCGGAACTATTCCAGTTTCTATCTCTCTATTTCTCCTATGATACTGCATCTATCCCTAAGCGTCCCCACACTTAAGCATGACATCCTTCGGTCTAGAAACCCTCCAGACATGATTGAGACCTCTCGCATATCAATGATCATCAGAGAGACCTGGATTTCCATGTTGACCTCTGTGCATTTCACGAATCTTATCGCTCGAACCGTTAATGTTGTTTCCCATTCCCTTTACCACTTGATACCTAGTTCACCCAATACTTGATCTATGGTATCTCCATACCTTCGCTCAGTCTCGTTACCGATGAACTTGTTTACTTGTTCCCATGTTGTTAAATTTCGTGACCAAGTCGCATGCTTGCAAGCTTCATTAATGCAATGTCACCGAGATGGCCACATGTATCTATCCGTTACATGGATTGGCAAATCCTGGTCATGATATGTACTCCTCTATACGCCCCTTTGGGAAACCTGAGTAGCACCTTTTTAACCACCCTTTCATGAGATGATACTTGATACCATCTAAGCTCCCTCCCGAACGGTGATTTGCATTATCTCACAATCTAAGGATCAGGTTGCAGTTTTATTTGTTTATCATTAATGGTGAACTTTATAACTAGATCTCATTATGATACAACTGGCGAATGTTTGTCTATCACATCATTCAACTAATGACATGACCTCATTGTCAATTGGCATGAATGCCCATGATCTCGAAACCCTAGATCATCCTCATGACCAATGAGCTAGTTCGCTAGAGGTAACTAGAGAGACGGTTTGTTTACATACCACACGTGTATTAACGTTTCGTATTAACATAGTTATATCACAGTATGAAATGTATTATGAAGATATAAGAGATATATCAAACAATACACTTTATTATTTGCCTCTAGGACATATCTTCTTCATGTTGGACCTCGCAGTCCCAACTACCCTCCACAATTTGTGCTCGGCCTCCAGATCCTTCACTGACAGCGGTTCTCACTGGAACACAATCATTGTTGCGTGAACCTTGGTTTGCACAGGTTGCGTCTCCACCTCCTCCATCTCCAGACTGTAGAACCCACATACTGGGAACATGAACCCCATTTGTTGTAGGCGAAGTTCTTCCCCATGCATGGGGCAGTTAGCAGAGGCGTGCCCCTCAAGCTTGCAAATGACACAAAGGGGTTTGAATGTGCAACCAGCTTGGAAATGGCATGTGCGGATGCATTTAAAGCACTCTGCCCAGCTGGCCACCGCCACTGACGTGCCACGTCCCTCCCCTAAGAGTCGCTGCCTTGTCAGGGTCTTCCCCAAATCACTAGTCCCAATCTCCTTCCCTTTCCTAGCGCTGAGTTGGGCTCCATCACCTCCTTGATGACGAACTTGGTGGTACTGTACCACTCTAGCCTTGGCATCTTTCTGCTTCCTCTTCTGCTCCTTCTCGATCTACCATGGTGGAGGCGGACCCTAATCTTGCCTCCTATGGCCGTAGTAGCGAGCCTACTGCCCTTCAAAGGGCGGGTTTCCTCTTCTCCGCCTCCAACCTCCTCCCCTCCCTAGATCTCCTATACTCTTCATAGTTGCACTTGGAAGAGAGGCTGTCACCCCACCTTGCTCCATCCTAACCACCTCGGTGAAAGAACGAGTGAGATGAGGAGGATCTTGGGTCTGAACCAGGAATCTCCCCTCGTCTTTTTTACGCCGCCGCCTCACCTCTTGAGAAGTGGTTGGAAACCCTAAGGAAGGATCAAGGGAACCCTTCGGGATCCAGATCCAAGTACTTATACCTCTCCCTATCATATCCTTTCCGAGGGCTACCATTGAGTCTTGGGCCACCACAAGGTCCACACTCAGATCTTGTTGGCATACCAGATCCAAGTTATGGCCCACCTCCCCTTGGGCCGGGGCTGAGAGCTCTTTCTCAACTAGACCAACCTGACCACCAAATGCATCCTAGGCCACGTTTGTGGGCCCCGAGGCGCAAGGCCCAACCGCCAGCTCAACTCGATGGGGGACAGCTCTGCCTCACCAACCCTAGGTGTCGAGCATGCGAGCTCCAGCAACGACACCACCGCCTCCCCCTTGCCACGACCGTCACCGTTGGACATGCCAGCTCCGCCGTCACCGGGCACGGTCGGGCCACCCAAAGGTCCGACAAAGGTCGAAAGGGGCATTTTTCCTGGGATCCGCCGCAACACTGGAGGAGACCAGATTCAAAACTGTCGCCCCATTTGACCAGAATCAGGACCCACGGCCAGCAGGCGCAAAGGCCTTCCGCTGTCGACGACGCGGGCAACCCCCTAGCTCGTCCGCGTGCTCGATGAAGCCCGCCATCATCGGAGTAGACGACCCCTACCTTGGAGCTTCCCGATCAAATTCGGAGGGGCAGTCAACCAGATCTGAGTCCTCCTCGTCTTCTTCCTCCCCATCGCCCCGTCCTCCAGGAGCACTAGGGCCTAGAACTTGTCGGCGAAGCACTCCGCCATACCCTCCCACATGCAGGTCAGTGGTGGTTCACAAGCCATCCTGCTCATCGGCGGTGGGGATCCAGGGTTCACAACCGCGACACCTGTCCCCCCTCGTCACCCCACCTTGCTCCATCCTAACAACCTCGGTGAAAGAACGAGTGAGATGAGGAGGATCTTGGGTCTGAACCAGGAATCTCCCCTCGTCTTTTTTCTGCCGCTGCCTCACCTCTTTAGAAGTGGTTGGAAACCCTAAGGAAGGATCAAGGGAACCCTTCGGGATCCAGATCCAAGTACTTATACCTCTCCCTATCATATCCTTTCTGAGGGAAACCATTGAGTCTTGGGCCGCCACAAGGTCCACACTCAGATCTTGTTGGCATACCAGATCCAAGTTATGGCCCACCTCACCTTGGGCCGGGGCTGATAGCTCTTTCTCAACTAGACCAACCTGACCACCGAATGCATCCTGGGCCACGTTTGTGGGCCCCGAGGCGCAAGGCCCAACCGCCAGCTCAACTCGATGGGGGACAGCTCTGCCTCGCCAACCCTAGGTGTCGAGCATGCGAGCTCCGGCAGCGACACCACCGCCTCCCCCTTGCCACGACCATCGCCGTTGGACATGCAAGCTCCGCCGTCACTGGGCACGGTCGGGCCACCTGTAGATCCGACAAAGGTCGAAAGGGGCATTTTTCCTGGGATCCGCCGCAACACTGGAGGAGACCAGATTCAAAATTGTCGCCCCATTTGACCAGAATCAGGACCCACGGCCAGCAGGCGCAAAGGCCTTCCGCCGTCGACGACACGGGCAACCCCCTAGCAAGTCCGCAAACTCGATGAAGCCCGCCATCATCGGAGTAGACGACCCCTGCCTTGGAGCTTCCCGATCAAAATCGGAGGGGCAGTCAACCAGATCTGAGTCCTCCTCGTCTTCTTCCTCCCCATCGCCCCGTCCTCCAGGAGCACTAAGGCCCAGAACTTGCCGGCGAAGCACTCCACCATACCCTCCCACATGCAGGTCAGTGGTGGCCCACGAGCCATCCCACTCATCGGCGGTGGGGATCCAGGGTTCACAACCGCGACACCTGTCGCCCCCCCCAAGTTATGGCCCTCCTCACCTTGGGCCGGGGCTGAGAGCTCTTTCTCAACTAGACCAACCTGACCACCGAATGCATCCTGGGCCACGTTTGTGGGCCCCGAGGTGCAAGGCCCAACCGCCAGCTCAACTCGATGGGGGACAGCTCTGCCTCACCAACCCTAGGTGTCGAGCATGCGAGCTCCGGCAGCGACACCACCGCCTCCCCCTTGCCACGACCATCGCCGTTGGACATGCCAGCTCCGCCGTCACCGGGCACGGTCGGGCCACCCGTAGGTCCGACAAAGGTCGAAAGGGGCATTTTTCCTGGGATCCGCCGCAACACTGGAGGAGACCAGATTCAAAACTGTCGCCCCATTTGACCAGAATCAGGACCCACGGCCAGCAGGCGCAAAGGCCTTCCGCCGTCGACGCGCGGGCAACCCTAGCTCGTCCGCGCGCTCGATGAAGCCCGCCATCATCGGAGTAGACGACCCCTGCCTTGGAGCTTCCCGATCAAAATCAGAGGGGCAGTCAACCAGATCTGAGTCCTCCTCGTCTTCTTCCTCCCCATCGCCCCGTCCTCCAGGAGCACTAGGGCCCAGAACTTGCCGGCGAAGCACTCCGCCATACCCTCCCACATGCAGGTCAGTGGTGGCCCACGAGCCATCCCGCTCATCGGCGGTGGGGATCCAGGGTTCACAACCGCGACACCTGTCGCCCCCCCCCCCCCCCAATTTATGGCCCTCCTCACCTTGGGCCGGGGCTGAGAGCTCTTTCTCAACTAGACCAACCTGACCACCGAATGCATCCTGGGCCACGTTTGTGGGCCCCGAGGCGCAAGGCCCAACCGCCAGCTCAACTCGATGGGGGACAGCTCTGCCTCACCAACCCTAGGTGTCGAGCATGCGAGCTCCGGCAGCGATACCACCGCCTCCCCCTTGCCACGACCATCGCCGTTGGACATGCCAGCTCCGCCGTCACCGGGCACGGTCGGGCCACCCGTAGGTCCGACAAAGGTCGAAAGGGGCATTTTTCCTGGGATCCGCCGCAACACTGGAGGAGACCAGATTCAAAATTGTCGCCCCATTTGACCAGAATCAGGACCCACGGCCAGCAGGCGCAAAGGCCTTCCGCCGCCGACGACACGGGCAACCCCCTAGCTCGTCCGCGCGCTCGATGAAGCCCGCCATCATCGGAGTAGACGACCCCTGCCTTGGAGCTTCCTGATCAAAATCGGAGGGGCAGTCAACCAGATCTGAGTCCTCCTCGTCTTCTTCCTCCCCATCGCCCCGTCCTCCAGGATCACTAGGGCCCAGAACTTGCCGGCGAAGCACTCCGCCATACCCTCCCACATGCAGGTCAGTGGTGGCCCACGAGCCATCCCGCTCATCGGCGGTGGGGATCCAGGGTTCACAACCGCGACACCTGTCGCCCCCCCCCCCCCAAGTTATGGCCCTCCTCACCTTGGGCCGGGGCTGAGAGCTCTTTCTCAACTAGACCAACCTGACCACCGAATGCATCCTGGGCCACGTTTGTGGGCCCCGAGGCGCAAGGCCCAACCGCCAGCTCAACTCGATGGGGGACAGCTCTGCCTCACCAACCCTAGGTGTCGAGCATGCGAGCTCCGGCAGCGACACCACCGCCTCCCCCTTGCCACGACCATCGCCGTTGGACATGCCAGCTCCGCCGTCAGCGGGCACGGTCGGGCCACCCGTAGGTCCGACAAAGGTCGAAAGGGGCATTTTTCCTGGGATCCGCCGCAACACTGGAGGAGACCAGATTCAAAATTGTCGCCCCATTTGACCAGAATCAGGACCCACGGCCAGCAGGCGCAAAGGCCTTCCACCGTCGACGACGCGGGCAACCCCCTAGCTCGTCCGCGCGCTCGATGAATCCCGCCATCATCAGAGTAGACGACCCCTGCCTTGGAGCTTCCCGATCAAAATCGGAGGGGCAGTCAACCATATCTGAGTCCTCCTCGTCTTCTTCCTCCCCATCGCCCCGTCCTCCAGGAGCACTAGGGCCCAGAACTTGCCGGCGAAGCACTCCGCCATACCCTCCCACATGCAGGTCAGTGGCGCCCCACGAGCCATCCTGCTCATCGGCGGTGGGGATCCAGGGTTCACAACCACGACATCTGTTGCCCCCCGTCACCCCACCTTGCTCCATCCTAACCACCTCGGTGAAAGAACGAGTGAGATGAGGAGGATCTTGGGTTTAAACCAGGAATCTCCCCTCGTCTTTTTTCCGCCACCTCCTCACCTCTTGAGAAGTGGTTGGAAACCCTAAGGAAGGATCAAGGGAACCCTTCGGGATCCAGATCCAAGTACTTATACCTCTCCCTATCATATCCTTTCCGAAGGCCACCATTGAGTCTTGGGCCGCCACAAGGTCCACACTCAGATCTTGTTGGCATACCAGATCCAAGTTATGGCCCACCTCACCTTGGGCCGAGGCTGAGAGCTCTTTCTCAACTAGACCAACCTGACCACCGAATGCATCCTGGGCCACATTTGTGGGCCCCGAGGCGCAAGGCCCAACCGCCAGCTCAACTCGATGGGGGACAGCTCTGCCTCACTAACCCTAGGTGTCGAGCATGCGAGCTCCGGCAGCGACACCACCGCCTCCCCCTTGCCACGACCATCGCCGTTGGACATGCAAGCTCCGCCGTCACTGGGCACGGTCGGGCCACCCGTAGGTCCGACAAAGGTCGAAAGGGGCATTTTTCCTGGGATCCGCCGCAACACTGGAGGAGACCAGATTCAAAACTGTCGCCCCATTTGACCAGAATCAGGACCCACGGCCAGCAGGCGCAAAGGCCTTCCGCCGTCGACGACGCGGGCAACCCCCTAGCTCGTCCGCGCGCTCGATGAAGCCCGCCATCATCGGAGTAGACGACCCCTGCCTTGGAGCTTCCCGATCAAAATCGGAGGGGCAGTCAACCAGATCTGAGTCCTCCTCGTCTTCTTCCTCCCCATCGCCCCGTCCTCCAGGAGCACTAGGGCCCAGAACTTGCCGGCGAAGCACTCCGCCATACCCTCCCACATGCAGGTCAGTGGTGGCCCACGAGCCATCCCGCTCATCGGCGGTGGGGATCCAGGGTTCACAACCGCGACACCTGTCGCCCCCCCCAAGTTATGGCCCTCCTCACCTTGGGCCGGGGCTGAGAGCTCTTTCTCAACTAGACCAACCTGACCACCGAATGCATCCTGGGCCACGTTTGTGGGCCCCGAGGCGCAAGGCCCAACCGCCAGCTCAACTCGATGGGGGACAGCTCTGTCTCACCAACCCTAGGTGTCGAGCATGCGAGCTCCGGCAGCGACACCACCGCCTCCCCCTTGCCACGACCATCGCCGTTGGACATGCCAGCTCCGCCGTCACCGGGCACGGTCGGGCCACCCGTAGGTCCGACAAAGGTCGAAAGGGGCATTTTTCCTGGGATCCGCCGCAACACTGGAGGAGACCAGATTCAAAACTGTCGCCCCATTTGACCAGAATCAGGACCCACGGCCAGCAGGCGCAAAGGCCTTCCGCCGTCGACGATACGGGCAACCCCCTAGCTCGTCCGCACGCTCGATGAAGCCCGCCATCATCGGAGTAGACGACCCCTGCCTTGGAGCTTCCCGATCAAAATCGGAGGGGCAGTCAACCAGATCTGAGTCCTCCTCGTCTTCTTCCTCCCCATCGCCCCGTCCTCCAGGAGCACTAGGGCCCAGAACTTGCCGGCGAAGCACTCCGCCATACCCTCCCACATGCAGGTCAGTGGTGGCCCACGAGCCATCCCGCTCATCGGCGGTGGGGATCCAGGGTTCACAACCGCGACACCTGTCGCCCCCCCCCCCCAAGTTATGGCCCTCCTCACCTTGGGCCGGGGCTGAGAGCTCTTTCTCAACTAGACCAACCTGACCACCGAATGCATCCTGGGCCACGTTTGTGGGCCCCGAGGCGCAAGGCCCAACCGCGAGCTCAACTCGATGGGGGACAGCTCTGCCTCACCAACCCTAGGTGTCGAGCATGCGAGCTCCGGCAGCGACACCACCGCCTCCCCCTTGCCACGACCATCGCCGTTGGACATGCCAGCTCCGCCGTCACCGGGCACGGTCGGGCCACCCGTAGGTCCGACAAAGGTCGAA
Organism: Avena eriantha; assembly: GCA_910589775.1. NCBI lineage: Eukaryota > Viridiplantae > Streptophyta > Magnoliopsida > Poales > Poaceae > Avena > Avena eriantha. The sequence goes on along the minus strand of OU342746.1, from coordinate 166,054,054 downwards.
AGGGGCATTTTTCCTGGGATCCGCCGCAACACTGGAGGAGACCAGATTCAAAATTGTCGCCCCATTTGACCAGAATCAGGACCCACGGCCAGCAGGCGCAAAGGCCTTCCGCCGTCGACGACACGGGCAACCCCCTAGCTCGTCCGCGCGCTCGATGAAGCCCGCCATCATCGGAGTAGACGACCCCTGCCTTAGAGCTTCCCGATCAAAATCGGAGGGGCAGTCAACCAGATCTGAGTCCTCCTCGTCTTCTTCCTCCCCATCGCCCCGTCCTCTAGGAGCACTAGGGCCCAGAACTTGCCGGCGAAGCACTCCGCCATACCCTCCCACATGCAGGTCAGTGGTGGCCCACGAGCCATCCCGCTCATCGGCGGTGGGGATCCAGGGTTCACAACCGCGACACCTGTCGCCCCCCCCAAGTTATGGCCCTCCTCACCTTGGGCCGGGGCTGAGAGCTCTTTCTCAACTAGACCAACCTGACCACCGAATGCATCCTGGGCCACGTTTGTGGGCCCCGAGGCGCAAGGCCCAACCGCCAGCTCAACTCGATGAGGGACAGCTCTGCCTCACCAACCCTAGGTGTCGAGCATGCGAGCTCCGGCAGTGACACCACCGCCTCCCCCTTGCCACGACCATCGCCGTTGGACATGCCAGCTCCGCCGTCACCGGGCACGGTCGGGCCACCCGTAGGTCCGACAAAGGTCGAAAGGGGCATTTTTCCTGGGATCCGCCGCAACACTGGAGGAGACCAGATTCAAAACTGTCGCCCCATTTGACCAGAATCAGGACCCACGGCCAGCAGGCGCAAAGGCCTTCCGCCGTCGACGATACGGGCAACCCCCTAGCTCGTCCGCGCGCTCGATGAAGCCCGCCATCATCGGAGTAGACGACCCCTGCCTTGGAGCTTCCCGATCAAAATCGGAGGGGCAGCCAACCAGATCTGAGTCCTCCTCGTCTTCTTCCTCCCCATCGCCCCGTCCTCCAGGAGCACTAGGGCCCAGAACTTGCCGGCGAAGCACTCCGCCATACCCTCCCACATGCAGGTCAGTGGTGGCCCATGAGCCATCCCGCTCATCGGCGGTGGGGATCCAGGGTTCACAACCGCGACACCTGTCGCCCCCCCCCCCAAGTTATGGCCCTCCTCACCTTGGGCCGGGGCTGAGAGCTCTTTCTCAACTAGACCAACCTGACCACCGAATGCATCCTGGGCCACGTTTGTGGGCCCCGAGGCGCAAGGCCCAACCGCCAGCTCAACTCGATGGGGGACAGCTCTGCCTCACCAACCCTAGGTGTCGAGCATGCGAGCTCCGGCAGCGACACCACCGCCTCCCCCTTGCCACGACCATCGCCGTTGGACATGCCAGCTCCGCCGTCACCGGGCACGGTCGGGCCACCCGTAGGTCCGACAAAGGTCGAAAGGGGCATTTTTCCTGGGATCCGCCGCAACACTGGAGGAGACCAGATTCAAAATTGTCGCCCCATTTGACCAGAATCAGGACCCACGGCCAGCAGGCGCAAAGGCCTTCCGCCGTCGACGACACGGGCAACCCCCTAGCTCATCCGCGCGCTCGATGAAGCCCGCCATCATCGGAGTAGACGACCCCTGCCTTGGAGCTTCCCGATCAAAATCGGAGGGGCAGTCAACCAGATCTGAGTCCTCCTCGTCTTCTTCCTCCCCATCGCCCCGTCCTCCAGGAGCACTAGGGCCCAGAACTTGCCGGCGAAGCACTCCGCCATACCCTCCCACATGCAGGTCAGTGGTGGCCCACGAGCCATCCCGCTCATCGGCAGTGGGGATCCAGCGTTCACAACCGCGACACCTGCCCCCCCCCCCCCCCCCCCCCATCGGCGCTGCCGTACATACATACGTGCGTGTTTAGGTAAAACTGCGTCAGTTGTATCAGACCTAGTGAGTAGTAGAAAAACAGACAAAGAATACAGGTGCTTTAATTTCCTCAAATGAAGCGCTGCTACAGTAACATGAGATTCTGTTTACTGTTCTCAATCCCACACGGCATACGCAGGCAAGCACGGCGACACACCGAGAAACCGATTCTGTTGACGGTGACGGCCATGGATTCACCGGTAAGCCAGCCCACGGTGCTGGCGCTGTCGCTCCTCCTCCTAGCTCTCTACCTCGCCCTCCACGCCTTGGTCGGCAAGAGGCGGAACTACCCGCCCGTGGCCGGCACCATGATCCACCAGCTGCTCAACTTGCGCCGCCTGGTGGACTACCAGACGGAGCTCTCCCACAGGTACCGCACCTTCCGCATGCTCACCCTGACCTGCAACAAAGTGTACACCGTGGAGCCGGCGAACGTGGAGTACATCCTCCGCACCAACTTCTCCAACTACGGCAAGGGCAGGACGCACCACGACGTGCTGGAGGACCTCCTCGGCGACGGGATCTTCAACGTGGATGGCGACAAGTGGCGGCACCAGCGCAAGGTGGCGAGTTTCGAGTTCTCCACCCGGGTGCTCCGCGAGTACAGCACCGGCGTGTTCCGCGACACGGCCGCGGAGCTGGCGGGCATCGTGGCCGCCGCCTCCTCCGCTGGGGGGAGGGCGGTGGACATGAATGATCTGTTCATGCGGTCGACGCTGGACTCGATCTTCAAGATCGGGTTCGGGGTCAGCTTGGGCGGGCTGTCCGGGTCCAGCCAGGAGGGCGCGGCGTTCGCCAGGGCGTTCGACGACGCCAGCGAGCAGGTGCTGTGCCGGTTCTTCGACCTGCTGTGGAAGGTGAAGAGGGTCCTCAACGTCTCCTCGGAGGCGGCCATGAAGCGGTCGGTGCGCACCATCAACGACTTCGTGTACGCGGTCATCGACAAGAAGATCGAGCAGTTGGGCAGAGATCAACACGAATTCGTAAGCTTTCATTCATTAATTCCCTCTTGCAACATGTGTTAGCTAGCCTGCTGGAATCTGGCATTTCTCAAATTGGCAGGCCAAGAAAGAGGACATCCTGTCAAGATTCCTGCTGGAGCGGGAGAAGGACCCGGGGTGCTTCGACAACAAGTACCTGAGGGACATCACCCTGAACTTCGTGATCGCCGGCCGCGACACGTCGGCGGGGACGCTGTCGTGGTTCCTCTACGTGCTGTGCAGGAACCAGCACATCCAGGACAAGATCGCCCGAGAAGTGCGCGAGGCCACCACCGGCGGCGGCGACCGGGACGTGGGCGTCCAAGAGTTCACGGCGTGCCTCACCGAGGGCGCCATAAACAGCATGCAGTACCTCCACGCCGCGCTGACGGAGACCCTCCGGCTCTACCCCGCGGTGCCTATCGTGAGTTGATCTGATGAGTCAGTCAGGTCGGAGCATTTCCATCGGCACTTTGTGCACCGCACGTCACGATTTCAGGGGAATGATTTTTGGTGGTTTATTAATTTGTTGTAGGATGTGAAGCGCTGCTTCTCGGATGACACGCTGCCGGACGGGTACGAGGTGAAGAAAGGTGACATGGTGACCTACATGCCGTACCCGATGGGCAGGATGAAGTTCCTGTGGGGCGATGACGCCGAGGAATTCAGGCCGGAGAGGTGGCTCGACGACGATGGCATCTTCGTCCCCCAGAGTCCATTCAAGTTCACGGCTTTCCAGGTGAAATCCTTATTCTAGTACTACTACTCCACTTCATTGTACTATCGCCAATCTGAACCAGATCGAAAGAGCGCAGATCACGTGACATACTACATGTTAATAATTTGGCTTCTTGTTCAATGTATATATAGGCGGGTCCTCGAATCTGCCTGGGAAAGGAGTTCGCCTACAGGCAGATGAAGATATTCGCGGCCGTTCTTCTCTATCTGTTCAGGTTTGAGATGTGGGAGCGCGACTCCACGGTGGGGTACAGGACCATGCTCACGCTAAAGATGGATGGCCCGCTCTATGTTCGTGCGATTCCCCGGCGTGCTTGATTTTAATGTCGGTTAACACGTGCTGTCAAGAAATTCAGAAATTTCAGTCTAATTCAAGTGTAGCTACTCGTAGCTGTTAGTTTCAGTTTCTTCAGTTTGTAAAATAAGCCGAGCTGCGACCTGGTCTTAGTTTGTTAGTGTAGTCAAGTACTAAGTCGCTTTGATCGGATCGCTTCGCTGGATGACACGATGCTCAAACAATCATGGGGACCAAGTATGGTAGCGGGCAAGGAACGTCGGGATGGCAGGGTTCACTTCTCGACTGTGGCCTCAATTTTCCGTTTCAGTTATGCTTCCTCCATGAACATGTATTACCTTTTAATTATTTTATTGTTTTTATATTTTTTTGCTTCATTCTTATATCTTCTCCTATTTTTGTTATTCTTTGTTTCTATTTTTCTCCATTTAGTTTCTTAAGGTTCCAAGTAAGGTTTCTCTTTTTAATTCATGATATGCTGATCGCTAAGTTTTGCATCTATAATCTATAGGTGATTTGTTCCATGGGTACTAAAAGTTTGCTTCAGTTTGTCTAGAATTGTGTTCTGCTAGTAGTTATGATTTATTTCTCTTGTGCCTAGACTTTGTTACGCATGGTATACAATTTTGTTCCTCTTGTAGTTGTCATTTGTTCCACATGCTCTAACAGTATGTCCAAATTATTTTTGACTTACAACCAGAGTGTTGTTCGACGGGCGCTGAAATTTTGCTTGATTTTATTCCATATTTATTGTTTGGCCTATAATTGTGTTTTTTCCACATGTTCATAATTTTTATTTCGCTAGTTGTCATGATATGTTCCTTGCCTGTTTAAACATTGTTCCCTTATATCTTTGATATGTTCCATGTGCTATTAAATTACGACCAAAAATTGTACTCGGGAGGAGAGCAGTGGCGGCGAAGTGCCGGATCACCCCCATGACGGCGAGCAACCATAAATAGGTTGCATGTAGATCGAGGAGTAGAAGGACGCACACGTTGATGCGGGACTTTCGTGGACGGTTCCTTAGTCTAGGAGAAAATAGGGCAACGAGACGTAACTTGTGCGCCCGTTGGTGGAGCTTGAGAAGGGTTGAAGCTGTGGCGCTACCCATCAGGGTGGTTCGCCGGGTGCCTAGCCTTGGCTTGAGCCAGCTTTGTTGTAGGTTTGGATCAAGATGAAGAGGATGATGGTTGGGGTGGAGGACATAGTTTGGAGCTAGCCAGCTGGAAGGGATATCGGCCACCTCACAGGAGCTACATGGTGAGCCCAAGGAATAAGAAGAAGAGAAGGGGAAATAAGATAGGCGTCCCTGATTTTTTCACAACAACCAAAATTTAGAACTATCTTATATATGCACACCCGTTAGCTTCTATCATGCTATCAATTTGAGTGTCAATTAGTGTCTAATTGGCTTTTAATGTTTGTTAACTTAAAATTTATGTTTTTGTAAAAATGGTACCATTTTATGAATTTGGCTCAGAAAGTGGTGGTTTTACGCTAGTAACTCTAGACATACGGTCCCCTATAAAAAAACTCTAGACATACGATAGAGATCAAATACATGCACCAACTACTACACCAACTCTAGACCCTATATGAGCTCGAGAACAAAAATTGCCATCAATATTTAACTTAATCCCACCCCTGAGGAGTTGCCCAAGTTTGAAAGACCTTCACTTGCTTACTTTGGTCCTTGGTTTAGAGTTGATCAAACTAGTTGGCAGTCCCCCTGCTCAGACGCAGCAGGTTTTCCTCAGAGTTTCCACGCTCTCCAGCAACCTTCTTAGTTCATGTCTTTCCATATCCACCGTAAGAAGGTAATGGTAGGAGTTTCCAATCTACCAAGATTGAGAATGTGGGTAATCATGTCTTGTGGTACATACATCCAGTTAGTTTCTTGCGGACCTCCTCCAGTATATGTTGCCTCACAATTTACCATCATGTTCTGAACTCTCTTGCTGCATCATTTGTACTTCAATTTTTTCCTTTTTAGAGGGAAGGCCACAACGACAACTTTATTGATATAAAATAATAGTTGCACCATCTAGGAGAGTTCGATATAAAAATCTAGGGGGTTCATGAACCCAATTACAAGATATCTTAGAACTAAAACATGACCTAGCTATGGCATGAGCTGCTTCATTACACTCTCCCTTGCAATGACTAAAAGCGGCCTTTCCTATGCTTCCAAACTTGGCAATACATTCTCGATAAATAGTTACGTCTCCATTCTGTATCTGCTCTTCACCCGAACAATACATGATGACCTCAGTGGAGTTTCATTCAGCTCCCATAGTGACACACCCAATTTGAGTTCCCAATTCTGTAACATAGTCTGGGCTTCAGCCGTACTAGCATAAGAGATATGGGGAATACATTGAGTAGAAGCTTTCATGAATACACCATGATCAACTCAGATGATTGCATCACAAGCACCTATTTTGTCATCTGCATTGAACATGTTAGAGATAGAAATTGACATGGTTTTGAAACCGTGTTGGTCAACAAATTGTTCCTAGATCTCACGCATGAGTCGGAGGGACTATCCCTGATCTCCTCCATAATATAAACAAGAGAAACACCTGATCGATATATCGACGAGAAATATACTAGCGTTTTGTCATGGTATCATAGCCACCTCTTCCATAGACAAAAATAAACTAGATCCAACTACTCTATCGGTCCAACGTCAAACCAAGGTCAGTGGGAATGGCGACGAGCTCTTCAAGCCCTTATGAGATCAACCTTGGGTCGCCACCGATAAAAGTGTTGAGTCGAAGCAAATTGCCCTTATGGCATGCACAAATTTTGCTGGAAATTCGCAGCACGTAGCTTGCAGGTCTCTTGGATGACACCAATGTTGCCTTTTCTAAAACCATTGTTATGGAAAATCCAGACAAAGAAAAGGAGCCAATTAAGGTTCCAAATACATAGTATAAATCCTGGTTGGCTCGGAATCAGAAGGTACTCGGCTATCTCCTCAAATAGCTCTCAAAGGAGATTCTCATGCACGTTATTCTGATGGAGCACACCACCGAGGTCTGGAAGGCAGTGGAGGACATGTCGCCACACAGAGGGTGTCGAATATCACGAATCTCCGCATTGCGCTAGCGAACACCAAAAAGAACAATCTCTCAACCTCAATGTTCTTCACCCAGATGCAGGGCTTCGCTGATGAGATGGTTGCTATAGGAAAACCACTAGATGAAGACAAACTAGTCTCCTTTCTCCTGGAAGGACTTGATGATTGCTATGAGTCCCTTATTGCTGCTCTTGGGATTGTCAAGACTCCCATCTCTGTTGCTAAACTCTACAACCAGATTCGGTCCTTTGAAAATTGCAGCAAACTGAATGCCTTGAGCAATGATGGAGGATTTGAGAGCTCCGCTAACGTAGCAACAACAACAAATAGTTGCGATGGAGATCAAAGTCCGCACAACAAGTATGGTGGTCGAGATGATCGTCGCTATGATGATCACCATGGAGATAGACGCCAAGATGACCGACTCAAGATGACAAGCATCGAGATGATCACCCTCGCTTCAACAACAAACAAGGGATCGGTCATGGAGGATGGGTGTTAGTCGATGGAGGTCGTGGTTGTGGACATGGTCGCCACTGAACCACGCCTTGGGTGGACACCACATGTCAAATATGCAACCGTGAGGGGCATGCCGCAAAACATTGCTGGCATCGTTTTCAAGATGATGATGATTCTAAGGATGTGCATGCCTATGGTATTGATAGGAATTGGTACTTGGATACTAGAGCCACACACAACGTCACTAGCTCAAACTCGGGATCTTCTGCTCTATCAAATGTTGCACCAAGTCCTGCAGCTCCATTTTGCTTCTACCCATCCTACAACATTTGTCTTGTGGAATTGTGAAGCCTAGAAAAATTAATGATGGTACAATTAGATGGTGCTTGTCTAGCACTTCTGATGTACCAGTTAGTTTGCACGAAGCTTTAGCAAATAAGCAATGGAAGGAAGCTACGGAGGAGGAGTACAATGCTCTCATGAAAAATAAAATGTGGTGCTTAGTTCCTGAAAGACGTGGATCAAATATTATTGAATGTTGTTGGGTATATAGAATCAAGAGAAGAGCTGATGGTTCTATTGACAGACACAAAGCAAAACTAGTGACAAAAGGATTTAAACAACGCTATGACATAGATTATGAAGAAACTTTTAGTCATGTTGTTAAAATTGCCACTGTTCGACTAATTTGTCCATTGTTGTTTCAAGGGGATAGAGTTGAGACAATTAGATGTTAAGAACGCGTTCTTATATGGTGTTCTAAAAGAGTAGGTCTATATGAGATAACCACCAGGATATGAAAATAAGAGTAAGTCAGGTTATGTCTATAAGCTTGACAAGGCATTATATGGTTTGGGACAAGCTCCTAGAGTGTGGTACTCACACTTAAGCTCTCGGTTGGTCAGTCTTGGTTTTGTTGCTTCAAAGTCTAACACTTCACTATTCTTCTATTACAAGTTTAATGTCACAATTTATATGCTTATTTATGTTGATAATATTATAGTTGCTAGTTCTTCTGAGGAAGCAACTAATGCTCTACTAAAGGATTTGAATAATTTTTTTGCCTTGAAAGATCTTGGAGAACTTCACTATTTATTGGGTATTTAGATAAATAAGATTGATGATGGACTTATGTTAAATCAAGAAAAGTATGCTAGAAATGTTCTTGCTTTTGTGAGTATAAATTGCAAGGGTTCTCTTATTCCTCTGTCATCTTCTGAAAAGATCATAGCCCATGAAGGAGACTTGTTAGGGCTTATTGATAGTACAAAGAATAGAAGTATGATTAGCGCTTTGCAATATTCGACTCTTCTAAGGCCTGATATTTCTTATGAAGTTAACAAAGTTTGCCAGTATTTGCATGCTCCTAGTACGTTACATTGGACAACTGCCAAGATAAATCTTAGATATATCAAGCATGCTACTTGTGTTGGACTAACCTTCATGAAGTATAACTTCATATTGATTAGTGCTTTCCCAGATGCTGACTGGGAAGTTTGCTTGGATGATTGTAGATCAACTAGAGGTTTTGCTATTTTCTTTGGGTCTAAATCATATCTTGGAGTGCAAAGAAACAAGCGACAGTTTCTCGGTCTAGCACAGAAGCGGAGTATAAATCTGTTGCAAATGCTACAACAGAAGTGATTTGGGTACAATCTTTACTTGATGAACTTAGCATCAAAATAACACAACCACCATGCTTGTGGTGTGATAACTTGGTAGCAACATACTTGTTATTAAATCTAGTGTTTCATGCAAGAGCTAAACATATTGAGATATATTTTCACTTTGTTAGGGAGAAAGTTCTTAACAGGCAATTGGAGATTTGGTTTGTTCCTTCAAACGATCAAGTTGCTGATGGATTTACAAAGCCTCTACCATTTTGTTTGTTTGAAAATTTCAAGCATAATCTCAACCTAAGAGGTTGTGATTAAGGGAGGGTGTTAGAGATAGAAATTGACATGGTTTTGAAACTATGTTGGTCTTGTATTCCATAACGTGTACGATACATTGTTCCTAGAGCTCACGTATGAGTCGAAGGACTGTCCACAATCTCCTCCATAATATAAATGAGAGGAACACATGATCGATGTATCGACAAGAAATCTACTAGCATTTTGTTAGAGCACTACATCAACATTAAGCTTGGCAAAGTGTATTCTTGGCTCTGTCCATGTATTGGTGTGTTTGATTTTGCGGAATTTGACACCATCACGCAGATTAATAGCACACAATCATGAATAAAGGGGATATCCTCGCCATGAGTGTGGCATCGACGAAGCCACTGGATATACCAGGTTGTACTATAGCTACTAACTCCTGCACATTCATATAAGGAAAATCAGGTACCATCATAGTAATGGGTTTTAGGAGTACCTCCAATACAACTAAACCTGATCGGTCAACCTGTAGTGCATCAACAACATAGTTCTTAATATCCAACACCCTTCATAACTGCGTAGCACCTACACATTCAAAAATCATATGTTTCATGCCCTCTGGGTGGAGCTCACATAATGGGCTTTGTCCACTATCACCAATATGTCTGTTAGCAAATACAAATTTTAACAGAAGTATGCCATGCATAACCCTTCAACAGAAAATCTTTACCTTAGCCCGCACCTTTAATTTCCAGAGATTTTTCCAAGTGGAATTAACCATTGATGCTCCTTGATCTGGAGATCCACTGGTACATCCATTATGTTATAAATACGACAAGCAAATAACGAAGAATGAAAACGAAATCACAACAAGGGGACACAAACTTAACATGCAAAAACCTCTCCAACAAAGAGAGAAAAAAACCACGGGCACCAGCCAACAAAACTTCACTATAACAAGGAGTGTTTACACAACGCCGGGGATTTTCACAAATGAAATTGATCCCAGCTGGTGGCTTACAAGAGGTATATATAGCGGCGGAAACCTAGGTATTCAATGATCCGTACCACGAGGGGGCTTCTGAAGGAGATATACCCTAGAGGAAAATAAGAAATAGATATTTATTATCATATCTCAATTAGTTTATAATAGTTTCATATTGTGCTAGAACTGTGCCAAGTAGAAACATTGGTACAAGTGTGGTATGAAACAACCAAGTCCCTAGTAGCCTCTATTTATACTAGTTCGTTGGTCACGAAGATGATCTGGGTTTCAAGATCATGGGCATTTATGCCGACTGACAACGAGATCATATCATTGGAGAATGATGTGGTTGGACATTCCTCGAAGGATTGCAACATGATCAAGTCATATAGTTCATTGTTGCAACAGCTATACCTAGACTCCTTCTCCTTAGACCGTGAGCTCATATTACTCACTGTTTCCCTAGGCTGCTTTGACTGCATCAAACGTCATCTGGTAATACGATGGCTATAAAGGTGTATGTTGGGTATTCCGAAGGAACAGTAGATGACATGTGACTGCAAGACCGGGATTTGTTTACCCACATGACGGATAAAAGATACATACGGCCGGCTTGGTGAGATTACATCCATAAATGTTGCAACATGTGACTAGGTCACAGGGATGTAATATCACGGTAACAAGAAAACATAACATGTTGTGAACGAGATTGAACAAGGTATAAGATACCATTGATCGGATCTCGGACAAGTTGTATCGAGAAACAAAAGGAAGAGGATGCTACATTTAGACGGTTCAAACGACATTGTCATTAGGAATGCATAGGGGTCACATGGATATCCCTGGTCCCTCTGTTAATCATTGATATAGATCATGTCTAGAGCATTCCCGAGCTGTGAGAGGATACACTTAAGGGTACGATGAGAGCGATCATTCGTAAGACGGAATCACAGTAGAGGAAGAGAGAAAGCTGGAATCATTCTGCAGAGAGATCCAAAGTTGTTCGGAGAAAGAATAAAGAAAAAGCCCCGAAAAGTGTTTTCGGATAAATGGGAATTTAAATATATATTTATTATATGCTAATTATGAATTAATATATTATAAATAATATTTAGATTAAGATTTATAAAGTCAACTTTTATATTAGGCCAAATCCCAGAGGGAAAAGGCCTAAGGAATAAAAGCTGCAGAAAAATAAAAGGAAAAAGAAAAGAAAAACACCCACACAGGGGGGGGGGGGGGGGACTAGAACTACCAGCCGCCACCAGGGCCTGCTCGACCTGGCCCACGCGGGCGCCAGGGAGCTGGGCCGCCGGGGCAAGCCGGCCCACCCGGGCGGGGCAGGGCGCGCGCGAAGGGCCACCGCCGGGTGCACGTGTTGGGCCACGGAGCGGCACCGGCCTACCCGGGCTCGCCCCTCTGCCTCCGTTCGCAGGCCGCCGCCTGGGCCGCAGGGTCGAGGCTCGCCCGCCTGGCTGCTTCCCTCCTGGCTGCTGATGCTAGGCCGCTGGGGCGCCGCCGGTCCACCCGGCTGGCAGCTCTTTTGCTGCTGGTGGTTGTTGGGCTGGCCGCCTAGGCCCAGCCGGCTAGGGAGGTCCTTTTCCCCCTTTTCCTTTGCCTTTTAGTCCCATATGGCTAACCCTTTGAGAAAGGTACACCCCCTTAGCCTATATAAAGGGGTGCCCATGGGTGGGATTAAACACACCAATATTTGGAGAAGTCCTTGGTTGACTTTCTCCTTCTCCCTCTCTCTATACCTGGTGACCATGGCCCCAAGTCTGGGTTGTGCGATCAAGGCACACCTGCAGTACGCCGTTGCGCTGCAGGGATTCTTAGCCGGATATCACTTCCGCACTCCCGGAGGGATCGGGGAGCCGGAGGTCTCATCGTGCACCGGATGTGTACGAAGACACGAGGCGCAACACTTGGGGCGCTTAAATGTCGTGAGCCGGAGCTATTGCGCGATGAAGATGATGAAGATCAAGAAGAAGCAAGGGGTGACCTGCGAGGAGCTTCGCGACCTTGAGGTCGGCTTCGAGTATGACTACATCAACCACGTTCCCCGCGGAACGTTAACCGCATACAGACTACAAGGGTATGTATTCTATACGCATTGGTCGTTACTGTATTACTACATGGATAGATCCTAGGCAAGTTTCGAGGTTTCATTCGTAGGAAATTTTTTGTTTTCTGCGCCGATCCCCAACAACTTCACTCCCCAACTGCCCTGGGCGTCCCTATTGGGGATGGGCCTCGCTCTGCTCGTCATAAGTTTGCCTCCTTAATAGAATTTGGATCATACTTCAACAAACTCCACCTTGAGACAAATTCCTTCTTGTAGCATCAACCATCTCCCTGAATAAACAAAGAAAACACTTTCGACACCAATAGCCACTTGGGATAATCAGTTTAACCAACCAAGTTCGAGCATAGATCAAACTTATCAACAAGAACAGGTTTAGTCATCATATTAGTAGGATTATCATGAGTGTTGATCTTGCATAACTTTAGTTTACCTTGAGCAACAATGTCTCTAACAAAATGGTACTTGACATCAATGTGGTTAGTTATCTCATGGAACATCTGATCTTTTGTAAGGTATATGGCACGTTGAAAGAACATTTCATGTTTTCCTATGTTTTGTCTGTTAGATAACAATACTGTGGAGATTATTCATGTGTGCTAAGTGTGCAGGAAGCTTTGAGGGGGCCGGATTATCCGCCCCACCAAGGGCCGGATAATCTGGCCTACCTCATTGTTCAAAGGGAGCCAAGGCGCGTCACTCGGAGTCCGGTCAGATTTTCTCTCGGAAAATCCGAACTGGGGCAGTTTTTCCTCCCCAAGCCGGATAATCCGGCGGTAGCATGGGCCGGATAATCCGGCCCCCAGTTTTTGAGCAAAGCGTGGCAAGGCGCGTCGCTCGGTATCCGGTCGGATTTTCTCCCGGAAAATCTGAACTGGGGCAGTTTTTCCTCCCCAGGCCGGATAATCTGGCCTTCACATAGGACTGGATAATCCGGCCCCCAGAAGTTGATCAAGGGCAAGCTCGGCGTGACGCTCTGATTGGGGGCGGATTATCTACCGGATATTCCGTGTTTGGGGCGGAGTTTTCCCCAGGCCGGATAATCTGGCCCTCACTTGGGCCGGATAATCCGGCCCCCAAAGTGTCCAACGGCTGGTTTTGGAAGGGGATATGAATACCCCTTCTTCCCCAACATTCAGAACGCTTGATTCACTCGAAATTGTCCAGACATTGTGCAAGAGCTTCCATTCTCGATCTCCCACTTCAACCACCTGAAGGCTTTGATCTTTGGGGGAATTGAAGGAGGAGAGGATCATCATCATCATGAATCAAGCGCATCAACTCCTCTCCATTCACTTGGAGAAATCCCTGATCTAGTATTCTTGTCAATACCTAGATCTTGTTCGTTGTATTTGATAAGTTTGTTCTTGTGGCAGCTTGTTGTCATTTCGGGAGCCTCCAAGTTGTTTGTGGAGTTGTTGCCCCGCTAGTTGTGTAAAGGCGCCGGTACCCGCCTCGAAGGGTCCCTATAGTGGAAAGGTGGATCAGGCCTTTGGTGGCGGGATCCATCGGAGAACAGGGTGAGGCCTATTGTGGCGTGGTGGTCTTAGTACCACCCACCCCTCCAACGTAGACGTACTTCCTTAACAAGGAAGGAACTGCGGTCAAACAAATCATGTGTCTCCGCGTGCTTCACTACAGTTTACCCGTTCCTCTTCCACTCGCTCTTTACTCGCTAGTAGATAGGTTTGCATATAGGGAAATTCCACCTAATAGTATATCTAGAGAATTTACCCTTTGTGCTAAGCCTAAAATTGAAAAGGTATTAAAATTTGGAGTAACACCTATTCACCCCCCCCCCTCTAGGTGCCCATACGATCCATTTCAATTGGCATCAGAGCCCCGGCTCTTAATTCGGGATTAACCGCCTAAGAGTAGTATGGGTACCAAGGATGATGGGAATGAGGCTGTGGATAAGGTCACAATGGATGATCTCAAGACGTTGGAAACAACCTTGTTGAAATCCTTTGAGGCCAAGATGGAGGAGATGAATCAAATGATTGCTTGCCTCACATCATCCATAGCCCCATCTCCATCCTCCTCTGAGGTAGCCACACCATCATCTAAGGAAAAGGGTAACACCGGATCCAAGGATGATGATGCGGAAGGTGAAAAACTTAATGGTTCCACCTCCAAGAAGGGAAGTGGTAAGGAGGAATATAGTGAGGTTTGCCACGTATATTCCCCCGACCCACCTATCCCTCATCCTCATATAAACAATAGGGGTGATCCACCCAAGCTCACTACATCCTCTTTCAATCAATGGCAATTCTTAATGAAATCTCATGTTTGCAGCTCCTCTATTGAACTTTGGAGGATTATTGAAGAGGGTCTTCATATTGGAGATCAAACCAACCTAACAAGAAGAGAAGATGTGGACATCCAATTGAATGCCACTGCTCTCCACATGATACAACTTGGTGTGGGTCCCAAGGACATGCCACACATTGAACATCTCAACACAGCTAAAGAAGCTTGGGATGCTCTTACGGATCTCTTTGTTGGGAATGAAAGCATGAGAAGGAACAGGTATGATGCTCTTAGTAATGAAGTTGAGGGATTCTACATGTTGAACGGTGAAAACCATGAGGACATGTATAGAAGACTCAAGAGCATTGCAACAACATTTAGAAAGCATGGGGCCACTCACATTGGTGATGCATGGATAAAAAGGAAATATGTGAGTGCCTTAATGCCTTTCGAGCCAACGGACTTGAAGAGCCTGTTGGGGATATACTTTTTGGGTATCCTCACAGTTCCTCACTGACCAGGGTGGCCCACTTCGGGTTAGAGCTTTGCTTCACGGGCGACCCAGTCAGGAGAAAAGACGGAGTCCAATCTGGCTATGGGAAGGCCTAGAAGACTTACGGACTTAGGCCCATAATGTTACTTGTAGTTCAAGATGTACTCTGTAACCAACTCTTAGTCGTAGCCGGATTGATCTCTCCTGTAAACCCTAGGCCGGATATCTATATAAGCCGTCGTAGGGAGAGCCTTTAGGGCAGAACACCTTACAACACAATAGTCTACAATCTCAACTCGCACATGCGATACCCTTATAACCCATATTCTGGCTCTGCCGTACTACTGGATTGCTAGCAGGAGTAGGATTCGTCCAAAGCTGGCGGATTTGAACCTGGGTAAACTTGTGTGCTCATCGTCCCGGAATACCGTACGTCTCACACCCCTCTCTTCTGCACGCCTCGAGGACCCCCTCATGGCGTACTTGTCCTCAATCCGACGACAGTTGGCGCCCACCGTGGGGCAAGTGAGCTACGGATCTGCGTTCCGATCGGAATCTGCAAGAATCGGAATCGGTGAGACCATCGCCATCGGTCGCATCCTCTACGCCAGCGACGTCCCTCTCATCGTTCTCGACGAGACTTGGATTCCGGCTAGGGAGGCCGTGACTGCCTATAAAATCATGTATTTTGGCGAGATCGATGTTTACATCGGTTTCACTGAACCTGCCCAACCCACCCCAGCGGTGATGATAGAGGCAGAAGAATCTTCTGGGTCCCCTTTGTCCGCGGAGGCGACGGAGTTCCGGATCTCAGAAAACCCTAATCCTACCCAGCCCGCACCAGTTGCGGAGATAGTGGAGAAATCTGAGCCTGAAGAAGACCTCACGGTCCAAGTCGAATCTGGAGTGGATCTCCCTGGAGAATCCGGATCCCAGATCGACCCACCCGTGGAAGTCAAAATCCAGGAGGAGCATATCAACGACACTGATTCCGGCTCTGACGATGCCGGGACAGACAGGCCTTTTCTCAGGAAGCACGCATCACACTTCGTCGGGTATGTCGGATCTGGATCCGGCTCTACCGATGCTGGAGAAAACACCGACTCGGTGCTGGAGGCAATTGGAACAAACGCCGACGTTCCCGCATCCTCGGATGAATCTATGATGTCGGCAGATTTCTGAAAGTTCTCCGCGGAATATGAAGAGGAGTACAACTCCAAAGCTGCAGAAGAGGGAGAAGCCATGGATGAAGGATCCGGGGAACACTCTCCCAAAGCGCAGGATGACATGGACGTCAGAGATAATCCCGAAGTCCAGATGTCCGAAAGTACCGATCAGAGCTTGACTCCGAGAAACGGACCCAAAGCCGTCTTTGCTACCGGCGCTGCCAAGAAGGCAAAGAAGAAGAACAAGAAGAATAAGACCCTGCAAAATACCCTCTGACAGAGGAGGTAATTGCCGAGGAATATGAGGAAGACTCGGATGGAGCCAAAAAAAGAAGCATCGGTGGATGGACACGTGATCACAGAAGGTGCGCGTAAACTCATCGATGCCGCATTAACCACACCTATCCCTACAGCTGCAGAACTTACTGCAGATGAGCTGGACGAAAGGGCCCAGGCCCTAGAAGCGCGTCGTCAACAACTCCTCGATGAAGCCAAAAACATCGAGGTGGAGAAGAAACGCATGTCAACCAAGGAATATATGTCTCGGTTGCATCATAAGACACGGAAGCGTCACATCAATGATGACCAATTCCCACGTGTTTGTGCCATCCTTTTCAGGGACGAGATGGGGAAGCCACGGAAAGACAACAACGGATATTGGGTATACCCAACCCCAGTACAGAATACCGTGGCAGCCCGAGAAATTCTATCGGCTAATCCAGGACCAGAGGAGATCCGTTTGGGTATCAAGCTACTCAACGGGGGACTGGAGCAGCAGAAGGTCGCCCTGTCCGGAAGTCAAAAAATGGTCTCGGATTCTGACCAATGTCGCACAGATCCGGCATGGGCTGACGTAAGATCCCATTACGCTCGGGCGCAGTACCATAACCCCGAACGCAGGGAAGACAATTATTCAAGAACCGGATCGTCGGGATAGCATCACAGAGCTACACATAACCGGAGCAATGTCGCTCCAGCAGCCGAGAAAGACACGATCGCTGCACTGAATCCGAGGAATCCTCCTCGACGAGAATTCAACGATCGAAAGGGAGAAGATAAGGAGAAACGTCGGGAGGAGGATCGTCAGAGAATGCCACCTCCTAGACATGAGAGCCGTCCGGCCGAGCCTCACCATGGTGGGAACGACGGACGAAGGAACGACGGAAACCACGCTGGAACAAGCCAGCAGGGGGCTCGTCATAGTCAAGAACCTCCCCGGAACCAGAATAATGATGCTCCGGACGGAGGCCGGCGATCAGCCGGAAACTATCCAGCTGCACCACCCTCTCCACCACACATTTATCACAACGGCCCCTAAGGAGGTCAAGGAGGATGACATGGCGGAGGAGGTGGTGGCAGAAGCCGAAGTCCGGCTCCAAGGCACCGCAGCCACAGCCGACATTCGAGACGATCTCTATCCCCGAACGATGCAAGGCACAAGATCAACTCCAACATAGAGGCTCGATGCTATGAAAACGATGACGTGTACGTGGGCCCAAAGTGCTTCGGACCACGCATCAGAGCTACAAAATTCCCGGATGGATTTGCTATCTCAAGACATATCCAAGCCTACGACGGCATTGCTCGGCCAGACACCTGGTTACATGATTTCTTCCAAGCTTGCTACATCGCCAAAGGCGGAAACAACCTAGTCGCAACCCGATATCTACCACTTATGTTGCGGAAGACGGCACGATCATGGCTCAATGAACTTCCGGCAAACACCATCCACAACTGGTATGACTTGCAAAGTGCGTCCTTTCGGAATTTCGAAGGCACATATCGGAGGCCCTGTACGGTTGGAGACCTACAGCGTTGCACCCAGAAAGCCGGAGAAACTTGTCGGGATTATCTCGGACGATGGATCGACACAAAGAACTCCTGCGAAGGAGTAAACGATCAAACTGCGATTGAAGCTTTCATCGCAGGTCTCCCAATTGGTTTACTGCGCCATCGCTTGAAGTGTGACAAGGTTACTAATCTGGGAGAGATGATAGAAATAGCGAGCAAGTATGCAAATGCTGACGACGATGCGGAGGGATTACTCAATGTCCTGGCTGTGCCTCAGTTGGCAAAACAACCAAAGCAACAAGCTCAGAAGTGCAAAAATACCTCGGAAGAAAAACCCAACGCGGAGACAGCAGTGGTGACTACTGTTTCCGGGTCTGGAGGACGAGGAGGACATGGCGGAGGCCACGGGCGTGGCCATGGGACATCAAGGGTCCAAGGCAGAGGAGAGAAACAACCAGGCAAAACCTACACTTGGGCCGACATTGCCAATAACCCATGTGTGCACCACTTAGACGCCAATGAGGGCTCGTCCCACACCAACGTTGAATGTCGTTTTAATGACGACATCAAGAGAGATGATACCATGGGCTACAAGCTAAGCGGAAGAAGGGAAAGAAAAATCCCGAAAAAGACAAGGAGACCAAGGAAGATTCCGACATGGAGGAAGCTGATGCTTCAAGTCCCAAGCCGGAAGGGAAGAAGACTTTTCCCACCAAGAAGGACACTTATGTCATCTTCCTCGGATCTCAACCAGCAAAGGTCAAGAAAGCAGTTCTCCACGAGCTCAATGCAACAGTTCCGGCTGTCCCTCAGTATCTGGACTGGTCGGAAGTGGCAATCACGTTTGACCGCACTGATCATCCGCCTAAACTACACAAGCGAGGAAAATACGCCTTAATCGTCAATCCACTTATTGACGGTTATGGTTTCTCCAAGACCCTCATAGAACGGTGGTAGCAACATCAATATTCTCTATGTCGAAACGCTATGCCGGATGAAGATCTCGGAAACACAGCTGAACCATAGCTCTGTGATCTTTCAGGAAGACAAGCTAATTCCCTGGGAGAGATCACTTTGGATGTTACTTTTGGAACTCCAAAGAATTATTGGACGGAGGCACTTTCCTTCGAAGTAGTCCCGTTCAAGAGCGCATACCACGCTATATTCGGACGTCCGGCTTACTAGGCTTTTATGGCTCGTCCATGTTACATTTACAATATGATGAAAATTCCAGGTCCCAACGGCGTGATCACCATCAGGGGAGACCCGAAGAAGGCGCGAGAGTGCGAGGATGGAAATGCTGCCTTTGCCGAAGCCGTGCTGCACGCCCAGGAGTACCAGGAGATCAAGAAGAGCATAGATCCTTCCGAGATGCCCACAACGAAGAAGGAGGTCACAAAGCCAAATCCGGAGTTCAAAGCATCAGAAGAGACGAAGACGACGCCGTTGAAGGATGATGACCCCTCCAAGGTGACCCAGATAGGCGTAGGCCTAAGTAGCGCATAGGAAAGCGCGCTCGTCAAGTTCCTCCAAGCAAATCAAGATATCTTCGCATGGCAGCCATCTGACATGACCGGAGTACCTAGGGAACTTGCCGAGCACTCTCTAAATGTAAACCCGAACGCTAAACCCGTCAAACAGTCCTTACGACGGTTTGGCGATGAAAAGCGTAAGGCAATAGCTAAGGAACTAGCGCGGCTCGAGCTAGCCGGATTCATAGAAGAGGTCATCCATACTGATTGGTCGGCCAACCCTGTAATGGTCCCTAAAAAGGACACCACTGATTTAAGGATGCGTGTTGATTATACTGCCTTGAACAAGGCTTGTCCAAAAGATCCGTTCACTCTGCCTAGAATTGATCAAGTTATCGATTCTACGGCAGGCTCAGAACTCCTCTGTTTTCTCGACGCATATTCCGGTTATCACCAAATCCGGATGAAGGAATCTGACAAAGTCAAGACTTCATTCATAACCCCCTTCAGAACCTTCTGTTTTGTTACGATGCCCTTTGGGCTGAATAACGCAGGAGCTACGTACCAGCGCACGATGCAGCGTTGCCTCCATGATCAACTCGGACGCAATGTACATGCATACGTGGATGATATCGCGATCATGTGCAAAAAGAAGGAAACGTTGATTTCCGACTTGGAGGAGACGTTCCCCAATCTACGAAAATACAACATCATGCTTAACCCGAAGAAATGCTTCTTTGGAATACCAGCCGGAAAATTGTTAGGTTTCATCATGTCTCAAAGAGGCATAGAGGTGAACCGCGACAAGATCAAGGCTATTATCAATATTTCCAGGCCAACTCGCCTGAAGGACGTACAAAGATTAACTGGTTGCATTACTGCGGTCAGTCGATTTGTAAGCCGGCTTGGTGAAAGAGCCGCACCATTATACAAACTCCTGAAGAAGACCAAGGATTTTGTCTGGACTGACGAAGCTGAAGCTGCACTACAAGACCTGAAGAAAGTACTCTCATCTGCTCCTATCCTTGCAGCGTCGGAACCTTAGGAACCGATGTTGCTCTACATTGCTGCAACAAATAAGGTTGTCAGTATCGTTATGGTAGTGGAGAGACCAGAAGAAAATCAGGAACACCTAGTGCAGCGTCCGACGTACTTTGTCAACGAGGTCCTGACAGAATCAAAACAGCGGTATCCGCACTAGCAAAAGTTGGCTTACGGTGTTTTTCTAGCATCTCGTAAGTTATGACACTATTTTCAGGAGCATCCAATTACCGTGGTGAGCAAAGCTCCCATGAGAGATATAATCAACAATAGCGATGCCACAGGACGCGTCGCCAAATGGGGCATAGAGCTTGCAGCTTTTGATATTGAGTACAAACCCCGGACAACAATCAAATCCCAGATCCTTGCTGACTTTGTCGCTGATTGGACAGAGACCAAGGAGAACATGGTCCTCCCTGAGTCAGAATATTGGACCCTCTTTTTCGATGGGTCTAAGGCTTGAGGGGGCTCGGGGGCTGGCGTGGTGCTCAAATCACCCCAAAGAGATAAACTTTTATACGTGTTGCAGATCCACTTCACAGCGACAAACAACATTGCCGAGTATGAAGCACTGCTGCATGGAATCCAGATTGCTAAGGATATTGGCATCCGACGTTTGATGTGTAACGGAGATTCAGATCTTGTTGCTCAGCAAGTCTCGGATATTTGTAATGCAAATAAGCACATGGCAGCATATAAAGCTGCCGTGGATGATCTATCTAAATCATTCGAGGGGTTTGAAGTTCAACACATCCCTCGAGCAGAAAATGAGGAAGCAGATGCACTATCTCGAATAGGCTCTGTGGGGAAAGAGGTCCCGGATGGCGCATTTTTAGAGCACCTCAAAGTTCCCTCGATAAAGGGAGTAGATGCGGAATATCTGACCAAATCCGACTCACCTTTAATAGCAGTTCTGGCTGTAATCCCCAGCTGGACTCAACCCTACCTCGATTATTTGGTAGATGGAAAATTACCCAAAGACGAGGTACTGAGCCGACAGATTATCCGACGAGCAAAAGCCTATACTATTGTTAAAGGTGAGCTCCATAAACGGAGTGTTTCTGGGGTTTTTCAGCGTTGTGTATCTCCGAAAGAAGGAGTGGAAATCTTAAGGGAAATCCACAAAGGCGAGTGTGGTCACCACACTGCAGCCAAATCTTTAGTGGCAAAAGCTTTTCGACATGGATTTTTCTGGCTTACAGCTCAAGCAGATGCCGAACGATTAGTCAAGACATGCAAAGGCTGCCAAAAGTACGCCAAGCAAGCTCATGTTCTGGCTGATCAGCTGCGAACAATACATATAACATGCCCCTTTGCGGTCTGGGGGCTTGATATGGTAGGACCTTTTAAACGAGCCCCAAGTGGATTCACTCACCTCTTAGTGATGGTGGACAAATTCACAAAGTGGATCGAGGCTAAACCTGTCACTAGTTGTGATGGAGCAACAGCCAAAAGATTTGTCGAGGATGTTATAATCCGATATGGTTATCCGCATAGTATTATCACGGACAACGGGAGTAACTTTTCCATGGGAGAATTGGCTGAATTCTGCGATGAGCAAAATATCCGGTTGACATTGCGTCAATCGCACATCCACAGGCTAACGGACAAGTCGAAAGAGCAAATGGTTTAATTCTACAAGGCTTGAAACCAAGACTCGAAGCACCACTACGACGTGCTACGGGGGCTTGGGCGGAGGAATTACCCTCTGTAATTTGGAGTTTACGAACAACTCCGAACAGGTCAACATGATACACACCTTTCTTCTTGGTCTATGGCGCAGAAGCAGTTCTTCCTAGCGATTTAATTCATACTTCTCCTAGAGTGGCCACGTATATCGAAGAGGATGCCGAGATTTCTCGACAAAATGATCTCGACTTAGTCGAAGAAGTTCGCGTCATTGCTGAAATGAGATCTACAGCCTATCAGCAGAAGTTACGCAAGTATCATAGCCAGAGAGTCCGAACTAGATCTTTCAATAAAGGTGATTTGGTTCTCCGGCTTGTGCAACAAAGAAAGCACAAACTTTCCCCAGTATGGGAAGGGCCCTTTTTAGTTAGTCGAGTATTGCACAATGGATCGTACTACTTAACTGACATGAGGCCAGTCAAAGAAAGACCTGCTACTAAGAAGAGAAAGAGAGCTGGAGGTAGTACAAATCTGGATGAGTTAGACAGACCGTGGAATATTGCTCAGCTACGTCCCTTTTATTCTTAGTTTATCCTTCTTTGTAATCATATATATGTACATGTTTTGTGAGAAATAAAAGTTTTGGTTGCCTCAAAGTTTTTCTGAGAAGTTTTTACCATCTTATTTCCTAATGATCATGTCATAGTCGAAAATCCTAGAATGCTTGAAAGTACTTTATGCTCATGTTCGTTCTGGTTTAGATTTCCGATTCTAAAACTGCTACCTTCGGGTATAACTCTAAAAATTCTAGTCTTTACTTGGGTTATTTGTCTGATTGCTGGATGCGGGTATTTTTCGAGTAGTGAATTGTTGGTACTGGAAGCCGGCTTTGTTTCCGAGTTTAAACTGGTTTAGCAATTGAGCTTCGTTGCTCGGCAAAGTTTCCGGCTGAAGGTTTAGCCGGCTCACGAAAGGGACGAGGCGGAAAGCTCGATAAACAATAAGTAGAGACGGAAAATTTCATGTGCTTATGTGAACATTTCAGGCACGCAAAAATTTCAAAAGCCAAAAAGTGCTGAATAGATTAAAAGCTTAGCACTAGCAAAAGTCAATAGTACTTAATATTTACAAACACATCATGTTCTTTCACAGAATAATACATAAATTTGTGGTCTATGATGCAGGAGGAGATGAAGCAGCTGCCGGCTCGCTGGTTACTCCGCCTTGATATCGTTCCGAGATGTCCGGATCCGAGGTGGTCCATTCATCGTCAAAAACTTCTTCGGTTTCTTCTGGAGGAGGTGGCGGGGTATCTACGAGGGTGAAGAAGGGGATCTCGTAGCTGGTCAGATCAGCTATGTGGCACCCATATCCAGCGCAGGAGTGCATGATGGCTTGAAGGTCTTGCTCCTGGCTGTCTTCGTCTACCTTGCAGTACCCTCTGGTCACTTGCCATATCTCCATGTGTCCATGGTGGCTCATGACCATGGTGAGAGCGTTCTGCGCAGCAGTCCTCGCGTAGGACATGTTCCAGTCCCGAACAAGCTGTGGCATCTCCTTGGCCTTGTCCCGCACCTGAAAATCCGACATGCTTGGCATGTCCAGAATCCCGAGAGACTCGCCAATGTCTTCAATAGACTAGCGGAAGTCATGCAGAAGATCACCGACTTGAGTAAGCCGGTGGGTGTGGGGCTCGGAGGAGGAAGAGTCCGTCAAGTTCAGAGGACCTATACACAAGACAAGTTAAGAAAAAAAACCGACAATGATAGAAGTCGAAGAAATGATAAGTCAGACAGATGGAACGTACCAAGAATGACGTCGTCAATCTTGGTCTTCTCCTCCCGGAGACTCTGGAGTTCAGCCCGGAGTGCTTCGGAGAGATCTTTCTCTCTGCCAAGCTCATTCTTGAGGTCCGAGATAATTTTATCCTGAGCAGCGATCTTGCGATCACGCTCTTCAGTGGCCATGGAGGAGGATTCAAGGACTTGAGCTATGCTCCTTTCATGATCCGCCTTGAGCTTATCCAGCTCTTGGCGAAGTCCCTTGTTCTCCACCACTAGGGTCTTGAGGTTCTCGGCCTCTTCAATCATAGCGATGGATTGTTTCACCAACGTTGTAAGTCAAAAAGAACAACAGTTCAGAAAAATTCGACATTGAAAAAGCAAAAGACAAGGTTTGAATCTCGACATGTTTACCTTCGGCTTCATCCTTGGCTACCTTGAGCTCAACATTTTTAAGCCGGAGAGCTTTGATCTCTCTCTGCTTATCACAGACATTGGATAATAATTCCTGGTTATAGGAACATACTTTCTGTAAGTCAGAATACCCAAAGTCAGAAAGCTACTTAAGACTCGGGCTAATATTTTTTGCTAAATATCTGTTGGAGATATGCCCAAGAGGCAATAATAAAAGTGATTATTATTATATCTTTGTGTTTATGATGAATGTTTACATCCCATGCTATAATTGTATTATTAGGAAACAATAATACATGTGTGTTTTGTAAACATATAAGAGTCCCTAGTAAGCCTCTTGTTGAACTAGCTTGTTGATTAATTGATGATCATGGTTTCCTGATCATGGACATTGGATGTGATTAATGACAAGGTTATATCATTAGGAGAATGATGTGATGGACACACACCCATAGTAAGCGTAGCATAAGATCAAGTCATTAAGTTCGTATTGCTGTAAGCTTTCAAATACATAGTAACCTATTCCTTCGACCATGAGGTTATGTTAATCACCATCACCGGATGGATACTTTGATGACATCAAAGGCCGCTTTGTAACTGGGTGGTTATAAAAGTGTCATTGGGTATTCTGAAAGTATGTGTTGAAGCGCATGAACCAAGATTGGGATTTTTCCATCCATATGACAGATAGATATGCTCTGGGCCGACTCGGTGGAATGTCATCTAGTTAGCATGCAAGCATGTGACTAGGTCACAAGGGATGACATATCACGGAACGAGTAAAGTGTACTTATCAGTAACGAGGTAGAACTAGGTATGGAGATACCGACGATCAAACCTCGGATAAGTATAGTATCGCAAGACAAAGGGAATTAGTTTCGTATGTAAATGGTTCAATCGATCACGAAGTCATCGTTGAGTATGTGGGAGACATTATGGATCTCCAGGTCCCGCTGATGGTTATTGATAGGAGATGTGTCTCTATCATGTCTACATATTCACGAACCGTAGGGTGACACACTTAAGGTTCGAAGTTGTTTTAAGTAGATATGGAATATGCGTTGGAGACCGAATGTTGTTCGGAGTCTCGGATTGGATTCGGGACATCGCGAGGAGATCCGGAATGGTCCGGAGAATAAGATTCATATATAGGGGATCATTTTTTGAGTTAGGAAATGTTCCGGAGTGTTTGTATGAGGATTCTAGAAGGTTTCGGAATGTTCCGGAAGGTTCTAGAAGATATCTTGGAGTTTGCTTGAAAATCAAGATAGGGATCAAGGAGTCCTGGTGGGTCAAGACTAGGAGTCGTGGGGGAGGAGGACTCCTCCCCCCACTCCCCAATCCGCCAGCCTAGAGGGAGGGGAGTCCTACAAGGACTCCCCCTCCCCAAGGCGCCCTCCCCCTTAAATAGAAGGGCAGGGGCGCCCCCTCCTCCCTTGCTCTCATAACTCCAATATCTGTCGCCTCTCTCCTCCACCTTTCTTCTGCACAGGCATAGGCGAAGCCCTGCAGAATTCTCTACTCCACCACCACCACCACCACGCTGTCGTGCTGCTGGGATTCCGTGGAGTAGATCTACTACCTCCGCTGCTCGCTGGAACGGGAGAGGAAGGTCTGCTTCGACTCCGCACGTGTGACCGACTGCGGAAGGGCTGCCGAAACGCGGCGCCTGAAGGATCGTCTACTTGACCGACGGCGGAAGCGCTGCCGGAACGCGACGCCGGAAGGATCGTCCACACGATCTTGAGATCGACAAGTGATCGACTACATCAACCACGAGATTTAATCTCGCTAACGCTTTCGGATCTACGAGGGTTAGTTCCTATCTATCTCGTTGCTCATGTCTAATAGATTAGATCTTGGCTTTTATCTAGATTAGATCTGGGTTTTGTTCGTTCTTGCGGTAGAAATTTTTTGTTTTCCATGCTACGAACCCATCAGTGGTATCAGAGCCGTATCTATGCGTAGATCTGTTGCACGAGTAGAACACAATGTTTTTGTGGGCGTTGATGCTCTTGTTGTCGGTGTCTTAGCGTGTACTTTGCATCTTGCGGCATGGTGGGATGAAGCGGCTCGGGCTAACATTACATGTCATCGCACATGAGACTTGCTCCACGCTTGACGTGCAACTTGTTTTGCACAAGTGGCTTTGCGGGTGTCTGTCTCTCCCACCATAGTTAAGATTCAATTTACAATGAGCATCTTGACAACACTTGTATCAATGTTGTGTTCCTTGTTCGTAGGTAAGATCGGTCTTATGCGAAAGCCCTAAACCACGTAAAACATGCAAAGAAAAATTAGAGGGGTCTAACTTGTTTTTGCAGGGGTTTTGTGATGTGATATGGCCAACATGTGATTGTGATTGTATTTGATGTATGCAATGATCCTTGTTGTAATATGGCAACCGGCAGGAGCCTAATGGTTGTCTTTAATTTTGTTAAGACTTGCGTGTCTATTCATCTTGTAATAGTTTTATTCCAAGTAGTTGTAATAGTTGCTGGTGATGATGGACAACCATGAAGCGGCGCCACTGACCTTGACGCAATGCTGGTGATGATGGAGATCATGTTCGTGCTTTGGAGATGGAGATCAAAGGCGCAAGAAGAAAAGGCCATATCATATCACACTAATTATGAATTTCCTGTGATGTTAATCCTTTATGCATCTTGTATTGCTTAGATCGCGACGGTAGCATTATAAGATGATCCCTCTCACTAAATTTCAAGTAATAAAGTGTTCACCCTTAGTTGGCACCGTTGCTAAGACTCGTCGTTTCGAAGCATCTCGTGATGATCGGATGTGATAGATTCTACATGTGCATACAACGGGTGCAAGCCAGATTTGCACATGCGGAAACTAAGGTTATCTTGACGAGCCTAGCATGTACAGACATGGTCTCGAAACACGGAATACCGAAAGGTAGAGCATGAGTCATATAATTGATATGATGAACATGAAGATTGTTCGCCGATGAAACTACATCTTCTCTAGTGAAGATCGGACTTGGTGTAGTGGACTTGGTTCGTGTAATCACTAAGACAATGTGAGGGATGTTGTTTTGAGTGGGAGTTCACCTAGTTAGTTTAAGAATTAAATTAGAACTCAATTTGTCATAAACTTAGTCTAAACTACTTGCAAATTGTTGTAGATTATGGCGACCCCCTCCATCAATTTCAATGCGTTCCTAGAGAAAGAAAAGCTTAAGAACAATGGAAGCAATTTCACGGACTGGTTCCGTGGACTGAAGATCGTCCTCAGGGCTGGTAAGTTGACCTATGTGCTCGATGCACCGCTAGGTGACCCACCTGCAGATAATGCCACCGATGACGAAAAGAATGTTTTCGCCACTCGGAAGAATCATTACTCCACAGTTCAGTGTGCCATCCTGTACGGTTTAGAAGCGGAGCTCCAACAGCGTTTTGAGCACCACGACCCGTTCGAGATCATTAAGGAGCTCAGGCTAATTTTTGAGACTCGCGCGGCCATGGAGAGCTATGAGGCCTCCGAGAAATTCTTTAACTGTAAGATGGAAGAGGGAAGCTCCGTTAGCGAGCACGTGCTCACCATGTCTGGGTACGCTAAGAAGCTCCAAGAGTTGGGAATATCGATTCCTAATGAATTGGGGATTCACCGTCTCCTTCAATCACTGCCACCAAGTTACAAGAACTTTGTGATGAACTACAACATGCACTGCATGAACAAGACGTTGCCTGAATCGTCGTCCATGCTGAAAACTGCTGAAGTGGAGATCAAGAAGGAGCAACAAGTGTTGATGGTCAATAAGACCACCAATTTCAAGAGACGGGGCAAGCCTAAGAACAAGGGCAACTTCAAGAAGGACGGCAAGAAAGCTGCCGCACCTGCTAAGAAGCCCAAGGCTGGTCCTAAGCCTGAAACTGAATGCTTCTACTGCAAGGGTGCTGGTCACTGGAAGCGTAACTGCCCCAAGTACCTGGCGGATCTGAAGAACGGCAACATCAAGAAGAAAGGTATATTTGATATATGTGTTATAGATGTGTATCTTACTAGTAATCGTAGTAGTGCCTGGGTATTTGATACTGGTTCGGTTGCTCATATTTGTAACTCGAAACAGGAGCTGCGGAATAAACGAAGACTGGCAAGAGACGAGGTGACGATGCGCGTTGGAAATGGCTCCAAGGTTGATGTGATCGCCTTTGGCACGCTCCCTCTACATCTACCTTCGGGATTAGTTTTAAATTTAAATAATTTTTATTTAGTGCCTGCGTGAAGCATGAACATTATATCTGGATCCTGTTTATTGCGAGACGGTTACTCTTTTAAGTCCGAGAATAAAGGTTGTTCGATTTATATGAGTAATATCTTTTATGGTAATGCACCTGAGATGAATGGTTTATTCTTACTGAATCTCGATAGTAGTGATACACATGTTCACAACATAGATGCTAAACGAATTAAATTGAATGATAATTCTACATACATGTGGCACTGTGGTCTTGGTCACATTGGAGTGAAGCGTATGAAGAAACTCCATTCTGATGGACTTCTTGAATCACTTGATTTTGAATCACTTGAAAGATGCGAAGCATGTCTAATGGGAAAAATGACTAAGACTCCATTCTCTGGTACAATGGAGCGAGCTACAGACTTATTGGAAATAATACATACCGATGTGTGCGGACCAATGAGTGTAGCATTGCGTGGTGGATATTGTTATGTTCTCACTTTCACGGATGACTTGAGTAGATATGGGTATGTCTACTTTATGAAACATAAATCCGAAACTTTCGAGAAGTTTAAGGAATTTCAAAGTGAAGTGGAAAATTATCGTAACAAGAAGATTAAGTTTCTGCGTTCTGACCGCGGAGGTGAATATCTGAGTTATGAGTTTGGCATGCATTTAAAGAAATGTGGAATACTTTCGCAGTTGACACCGCCGGGAACACCACAGCGTAATGGTGTGTCCGAACGTCGTAATCGAACTCTCTTAGATATGGTTCAGTCTATGATGTCTCTTACAGATTTACCGTTATCATTTTGGGGCTATGCATTAGAGACAGCCGCATTCACTTTAAATAGGGCACCATCTAAATCCGTTGAAACGACACCGTACGAATTGTGGTTTGGTAAGAAACCTAAGTTGTCGTTCCTTAAAGTTTGGGGTTGCGAGGCATATGTAAAGAAGTTACAACCTGATAAGCTAGAACCCAAAGCGAAGAAATGTGTCTTCATAGGATACCCTAAAGAAACAATTGGGTATACCTTCTATCATAGATCGAAGGCAAAGTTTTCGTTGCAAAGAATGGATCCTTTCTTGAGAAGGAGTTTCTCTCGAAGGAGGTGACTGGAAGGAAAGTAGAACTCGATGAGGTTATTGAACCTTCTCTCGGATTTGAGAGTAGCGCAGCACCGGAAGATGTTTTTGTGCCGCCTGCACCAATTGGAGAGGAAGCTAATGATAATGATCATGAAACTTCGAATGAAGTTACTGCTGAACCTCGCAGGTCAACGAGGGTTCGTACCACTCCTGATTGGTATGACTTTGCCTTGAACGTCATGTTGGTGGACAACGCTGATGACCCTGCGACGTATGAAGAAGCTATGGTGAGCCCAGATTCCAACAAATGGCTAGAAGCCTAGAAATCCGAAATGGGATCCATGTACGAAAACCAAGTATGGACTTTGGTGGACTTACCGGATGGCCGTAAGGCTGTCGAGAACAAATGGATTTTCAAGAGAAAAACAGATGCTGATGGTAATGTTACCATCTATAAAGCTCGACTTGTCGCGAAAGGGTTCCGACAAATTCAAGGAGTTGACTATGATGAGACTTTCTCACCAGTAGCGAAGCTAAAGTCTGTGAGGATTTTGTTAGCAATTGCTGCACATTTTGATTATGAGATTTGGCAGATGGATGTCAAAACGGCGTTCCTTAATGGTGACATTGAGGAAGAGTTGTATATGGTACAACCCAAGGGTTTTGTCGATCCTAAAGATGCTGACAAGGTATGCAAGCTTCAGCGCTCCATTTATGGACTGAAGCAAGCATCCCGGAGTTGGAATCAACGTTTTGATAAAGTAATCAAAAACTTTGGATTTATACAAACTTATGGAGAAGCTTGTATTTACAAGAAAGTGAGTGGGAGCTCTGTAGCATTCTTAGTACTATATGTAGATGACATATTGTTGATTGGGAATGATATAGAACTTCTTAATAGCGTCAAAACCTATTTGAATAATAGTTTTTCAATGAAGGATCTTGGCGAAGCGGCATACATTCTAGGCATCAAGATTTATAGAGATAGATCAAGACGCCTAATAGCGCTTTCACAAAGTACATACTTGGACAAAGTTCTAAAGAAGTTTAGAATGGAAGATAGCAAGAAACGGTTCGTGCCCATGTTGTCAGGTAAGACCTTGAGTAAGACTCAAAGTCCAGCTACGGCAGAAGATAGAGAGAAAATGAATAATATTCCCTATGCCTCGGCCATAGGTTCTATCATGTATGCTATGCTGTGTACAAGACCGGATATAGCACATGCTGTTAGTTTGACTAGCAGATATCAAAGTGATCCTGGAATGGAGCACTGGACAGCGGTCAAGAATATCCTAAAGTACCTAAATAGGACTAAGGATATGGTTCTTTCTTATGGAGGTGATGAACAGCTTGTTGTAAACGGTTACACCGATGCTAGTTGGAACACCGATCTGGATGACTCGAAGTCACAATCGGGATACGCATTTATTTTGAATGGTGCTGCAGTGAGCTGGAGGAGTGCGAAGCAAAGCGTTGTGGCGAAATCTTCAACTGAATCGGAATACATAGCTGCTTCGGAGGCTGCACAAGAAGCCGTTTGGATGAAGGAATTCATTACTGAACTCGGCGTGGTTCCCAGTGCGTTGGACCCGATGGCCATCTACTGTGACAACACAGGTGCCATAGCTAATGCGCAGGAGCCAAGGTCACATAGCAACCTGAAGCACATCAAGCTACGTTTCCACGCTATTCGCGAGTATGTCCGAGATGGTGACATAAAGATTTGCAAAGTACACACTGATCTGAATGTGGCAGATCCGTTGACTAAACCTCTCCCTAGGGCAAAGCATGACCAACACCAGAACGCCATGGGTGTTCGGTATATTACCATGTAATCTAGATTATTGACTCTAGTGCAAGTGGGAGACTGTTGGAGATATGCCCAAGAGGCAATAATAAAAGTGATTATTATTATATCTTTGTGTTTATGATGAATGTTTACATCCCATGCTATAATTGTATTATTAGGAAACACTAATAAATGTGTGTTTTGTAAACATATAAGAGTCCCTAGTAAGCCTATTGTTGAACTAGCTTGTTGATTAATTGATGATCATGGTTTCCTGATCATGGACATTGGATGTGATTAATGACAAGGTTATATCATTAGGAGAATGATGTGATGGACACACACCCATAGTAAGCGTAGCATAAGATCAAGTCATTAAGTTCGTATTGCTGTAAGCTTTCAAATACATAGTAACCTATTCCTTCGACCATGAGGTTATGTTAATCACCATCACCGGATGGATACTTTGATGACATCAAACGCCGCTTCGTAACTGGGTGGTTATAAAAGTGTCATTGGGTATTCTGAAAGTATGTGTTGAAGCGCATGAACCAAGATTGGGATTTGTCCATCCATATGACGGATATATATGCTCTGGGCCCACTCGGTGGAATGTCATCTAGTTATCTTGCAAGCATGTGACTAGGTCACAAGGGATGACATATCACGGAACGAGTAAAGAGTACTTATCAGTAACGAGGTAGAACTAGGTATGGAGATACCGACGATCAAACCTCGGATAAGTATAGTATCGCAAGACAAAGGGAATTAGTTTCATATGTAAATGGTTCAATCGATCACGAAGTCATCGTTGAGTATGTGGGAGCCATTATGGATCTCCAGGTCCCGCTGATGGTTATTGATAGGAGATGTGTCTCTATCATGTCTACATATTCACGAACCGTAGGGTGACACACTTAAGGTTCGAAGTTGTTTTAAGTAGATATGGAATATGCGTTGGAGACCGAATGTTGTTCGGAGTCTCGGATTGGATTCGGGACATCGCGAGGAGATCCGGAATGGTCCGGAGAATAAGATTCATATATAGGGGATCATTTTTTGAGTTAGGAAATGTTCCGGAGTGTTTGTATGAGGATTCTAGAAGGTTTCGGAATGTTCCGGAAGGTTCTAGAAGATATCTTGGAGTTTGCTTGAAAATCAAGATAGGGATCAAGGAGTCCTGGTGGGTCAAGACTAGGAGTCGTGGGGGAGGAGGACTCCTCCCCCCACTCCCCAATCCGCCGGCCTAGAGGGAGGGGAGTCCTACAAGGACTCCCCCTCCCCAAGGCGCCCTCCCCCCTTAAATAGAAGGGCAGGGGCGCCCCCTCCTCCCTTGCTCTCATAACTCCAATCTCTGCCGCCTCTCTCCTCCACCTTTCTTTTGCACAGGCATAGGCGAAGCCCTACAGAATTCTCTACTCCACCACCACCACCACGCCGTCGTGCTGCTGGGATTCCGTGGAGAAGATCTACTACCTCCGCTGCTCGCTGGAACAGGGAGAGGAAGGTCTACTTCGACTCCGCACGTGTGACCGACTGCGGAAGCGCTGCCGAAACGCGGCGCCGGAAGGATCATCTACTTGACCGACGGCGGAAGCGCTGCCGGAACGCGATGCCGGAAGGATCGTCCACATGATCTTGAGATCGGCAAGTGATCGACTACATCAACCACGAGATCTAATCTCGTTAACGCTTTCGGATCTACGAGGGTTAGTTCCTATCTATCTTCATGCTTGGGGGCTAGAGGATATGATATAACATAATGTAAAAACAAGAGTTGGAATTCCGACTTACATATTGCTCGCGGGTGAGTTTGTCTAAACCCGCGTTCACTTCAGCTGCCACCTTCTCGGCGAGGGTAAGAGGGATTACTGGGGCTGTTGGAAGCTCGCCAGTCCTGATCCTCTCGTCGTGAAGGCGAACTTGAGCGAGAAGGTCAGAGAACTGGATGTCCTCTACTTCTTGCGCTTCCTCCTCGGGGGATAGATGGCTTTTGTCCAGGACTTGCCTGGCCAGCCGCTGGATTTCCTCTGCAGATTTCCAGGATAGGCCAAACTTGGCAAGTCCCGGATTGCTGAGGAGGTTTTTGGCGAAGACTTCAGCCGAGGGATCATTACCCGAAGAGGGTTCACCCTTATATTGAGCTGACGCACCCATGGTGATGTCAGTCTGTGACCCAAGGATCGCAGGCTCCGTTGGAGGAGCCGGATCTTCTGCGACCACCAAAGAAGGAATGATCGCCGGAGTTGCAGAAGGTTGAGGGGCAGGAGTTGGAGGAGCCACAGCAGGAGAAGCTATGGTGAGCTTCGTCTGACGCAGGGGCTTCGCAGGAATCCCTTTCCCCTTACCCTTGATGAGAGGCTTTGCTCTGAGAATGTAGTAAAGTCGGAAACATTACATCTTAGAAAGAAATTCGAGAAAGGTACAAAGGCGGAAATTGTGAATGAAAGTTACCTCTTCACAACAGGCACTTTCTTTGTGCCAACAGCCACTGTTGGAGCTTTGCGCTTCTTGAGCGCAAGGTCCGGCAATGGGACCACTTCAGTCTCCTAAGAAAACTCAGGAGGATATCCTCGAGTGGAGCAAGCTCCGACTCGGGGAGGTCAGCAAGCTGAAAACAAGAAAGCATATCAGCATTGCAGTATATAACTTAAAAATTGAAACACATAAAAGGTGTATTGATGGAAGCTTACCGGCACCATGGGGTTTTCCGCTGTGTACATATCCAGAGAAATCTCCAGAATCCTCCTCTCGATCCGCTCCTTGATCAGCCACTTGATCTGGCTGATGTAGCCTTGAGTGGTGTAGGATTTGGGGCTGATGCGGAGGGAGTCTTTTTTGGAAGACGTGATGGAGTGCATCAGTCTATTCCCATGGTACTGAAGTGGCTGGATCCGACGTGAGACCCAGCACTGGACCAAGTCGGATCCCTTCAGACCCATGTGCTTGATCAGATATTCGATCTGCGTCTTAGCGAGGATCAGATCGTCGGTGAGAGCCGGAGCAGCCTTGTCCTAGGAAGGCTGGGTTGTGGCAGCTCTGTCGACAAAAGCCGGCAAAGCAGTAGCTTTGCCGGGAGCCGGAATATCCCTATGATAGAAGAAAGTAGCTGGCCATTGTTTGACCGAGTCACTGGCTGAAATTTTGGGATAAGCCCGGTCGCGTCTAAGTGAAAAGTTGACAGTGCCGGTGATATAAGGAACACCGGCAGTGATGGACTTTCTCCGGACATGAAAATAATACCGGAAGAGAAGCAAAATCGGCCTAATGCCGAGAAAGCCCTCGCAAAGCGCAACATATGCGCTCATTTCTAGAAGAGAATTGGGAGGAAGATTGTGGAGTTGAACTCCATAGTGATCTATCACCTCGGAGAAGAACTCCGAGGGAGGAAAAGACAGACCTTGTTCCAGATGGGTGCCGAAGTGGACACGCTCATCGTCTTGCGGGTTGGGGATGGTTTCGCCGGAGCCGCTCCGCCAGTCGCCGGCAGCGAGAAGCCCCTCCTTCTCCATGTTCTTGAGGCTGTCCTCGTCAAGGGCGCAGGGGATCCAGATTCCCCGGAAGGTTTCCTTCTCCGCAGCTGCTTCCGCCGACGCCGCCGCCACTGCCGCCGCCAAACCGGAGGAAGAAGACGATGAAGCCATTTCTCCGGTGAGAAGATGACCTGAAAGTGGTGGCGCTGGGAGTTTCTGTGGGGGAAGGACGAGAGAGCTCTGAGCGCGCAGGAGGATTGGGAGGAAAGGAAACGGCAAAGACTGGTGGAAAGGAGAAGGAGAAATCCAAACCCCTTATATCCACCTAACTGTGCCAAGATTCGTGCAAATGCTAGAGTGTAACCGCCACGCGTCGTGGAAAGAACTGGGAAGGACCCACGCGATGATTGCGTCTCCTCGATCTCCACGCTCACATTGAAACGGCGCCTCGGTTCCGTGAACCGCGGACCCACCAACGGTCGTGCTGACGGCACGCCTGTCAGATGACGTGACTTGACCATGCTTGTGTCAGGTGGCGTAGAAACCAAGTTTCGGCTTAGTTTAAAATCGAGCTAGAAAATCCGAGTAACTAATTGATAGGTCCGACTTATTTTTAAGACCCGGATCATATTTTTTGTGAAGTTTCAGGAACCCTTCAAGATTCTGCAAGCCGAAGATCAAGCTAGACGATGATAAAATCCGACTTTGGATCTTGGAGGCCTCCGGGGGCTGCTGTTGGGGATATACTTTCCGGGTATCCTCACAGTTCCTCACTGACCAGGGTGGCCCACTTCGGGTTAGAGCTTTGCTTCATGGGCGGCCTAGTCAAGAGAAAAGACGGAGTCCAATCCGGCTACGGGAAGGCCTGGAAGACTTACTGACTTAGGCCCATAATGTTACTTGTAGTTCAAGATGTACTCTGTAACCAACTCTTAGTCGTAGCTAGATTGATCTCTCCTGTAAACCCTAGGCCAGATATCTATATAAGCCGTCCTAGGGAGAGCCTTCAGGGCAGAACACCTTACAACACAATAGTCTACAATCTCAACTTGCACAGGCGATACCCTTGTAACCCATATTCCGGCTCTGCCGTACTACTGGATTGCTAGCAGGAGTATGATTTGTCCAAAGCTGACGGATTCGAACCTGGGTAAACTTGTGTGCTCACCGTCCCGGAATACCGTACGTCTCACACCCCTCTCTTCCGCACGCCTCGAGGACCCCCTCATGGCGTACTTTTCCTCAATCCGACGACAGAGCCTGCAAGGTAGACATAACTACCCTCAAATGACATCCAATGAGGTCATGCAAGAAATGGCGTCATTCAAAGTGGCAGCTAAGAATGCTGAAGATGCCCGTGCTCGGGCCATTGGAATGCAAAAGGGTGTCAATGTTGCTCTCAAAGCCAATGTTGTTGAGCAAGAGGAGGATGAAAGAGCATTTGATGGGGCCTCCATGGACTGCCCCGATGAAGTCCAACGTGCTCATGGTGAGTACGTGGCGTTTTATGCAAGGAACTTTTGGAAGGATCCTGCCAAAGCAAAGTCGGAACTCGAGCGCAAGAACGAGTCAAATGGAAGAAGAGAAAGTGGCCCAAAATTGAGAACTTGCTACAACTGTGGAGATGGAATGCACTTTGTAGCCGAGTGTCCGTATCAAAATAGAGAAGACAATGGTGGCAGGCTCATTCTTAAAGAAAAATCCAAAGCACCTAAGAAGAAGCCATTTATTAAGAAGAATGGCCCCTCCAAGAAGCAACCCAAGATCGTCTTAGTAGCACAAGAAGAATACTCCTCTACAAGTGAAGATGAAGAGGATGAAGATAGTTCTCGCGAGGTGGCTGCTATAGCCACCACTCGCCAAACGAGAACGTCAT
Source organism: Avena eriantha (assembly GCA_910589775.1). NCBI lineage: Eukaryota > Viridiplantae > Streptophyta > Magnoliopsida > Poales > Poaceae > Avena > Avena eriantha. Next base: position 166,017,193 of record OU342746.1, on the reverse strand, counting down.
CAACAACAACGCTACTTGCCTAATGGCAAGAGGGTCCGAGGTATCAAGTTCTAGCTCTTCATTTCCTAAGACTAACATAATTTTGGATATGGATGATCATGACAGTCTTAAAATGAAAGAAGAAGTTATTGCTTTGGACACGTTTTTCACTAACCTGCAAGGTGAGCACAAACTCCATTTTGATGCTCTTATGAGTCAACTTGCTCAAGCCGAAGATCTTCTTGAAGAAAATGGCAGAATTGAAAGAGAAGATGCCTTGGAGATAGCTTCTCTGAAGAATGCCTTGGAAGAGGAAGAGGAAGCTCGAGTATCTTTGGAAGAGAGACTCGAATCCATTGAGGAGTCACAAGAATAAGCTGTGGCTCAGCTCATCAAAGAACGTGACCATGCTCTTGCCAAGGTAAAGAAACTAAAGAAAGAAAAGATTCACTTTGGGGCTATTCATGCTAGACTTTTGGAGAAGTTTGATAATCTTGAAAGTGCTCACAAGGCATTGAAGAGTGATCATTCTACTTTAAATGAGTCTCATGACAAGCTTCAAACTCAATAGAAACGTTATGATGTGCCAAGTACCTCCACTTCATCCGTTGGAAAAGAAGACCTTGCAAGAGTGTCTCAACACAAAGGTAAAGATGTTATTGATGAGATACTGAGCAAGCAAAGGACAAACAACAGAAAAGAAGGTCTTGGTTACATTCCCAAGACAAAGAGCAAAAAAACAAGAACAAGAAGAGCAAGACTGCTCAACCAAAGACTAGCAACATTACCAATGACAAGACTAATTATGATGGTTTTGCAGGGGTTAACAATCCTAACTTTGAATTATATTGCGATTATTATGGTGATGTTTATGCTAGTTATGTAGGCCCCTACGATTGTTACATTCCTTGGTCTATTTGGGTCCCCAAGACCCTTGTCACTAACATGAAAGGACCCATTGAAAAATGGGTACCTAAAACCAAGAAGTAATTTTCTTGCAGGGCTATGCTTCCGGTGGTTCTAAATGGGTACTCGATAGCGGTTGCACGAGTCATATGACCGGAAGCAAGGAGATCATCATGGAGATGTGGCCAAATCATGATCACATAACCGTCTCCTATGGTGACAAGTCAAAATCTGAGGTATTGGGTCTCGGCAAAGTTGCGGTGGCTCACGACATCTCTCTCGTGGACGTCATGCTTGTTGAGACCCTCGGGTACAACTTACTTTCAGTTCACACCCTTGGTAAGATGGGCTTTGCAGTTTATATTGATGCTAATTTGGTGGTACTCTTGTGGAGCAAGTCTCTAAAAGTCGCTTTCGTGGGATATGTCGAAAATGACCTGTACGTGGTGGACTTTTCGGGGAAAACCCCTACATGCCCGATGTGTCTTTTCGGAAAGGCTGACGCGGGTTGGATATGGCATCGCCGACTAGCCCATGTCAATATGAGAACTTTGCAAAATCTCCACAAGGGTGGCCACATCCTTGGACTAAAAGAAAATGTCTCCTTTGCCAAAGATCGTGTTTGCAGGGCGTGTGTTGAAGGGAAAATGCATGACTCTCCTCATCGAAGGAAAACTATTATCTCGTCAAAAAGGATCCTAGAGCTCCTCCATGTGGACCTCTTCGGACCTCCATCTCATGCAAGCCTCGGTGGGAAGAAGTATTGTCTAGTGATTGTTGATGATTACTCAAGATACACTTGGGTTTATTTCTTCAAGTTGAAGAGTGAAACTCAACAAACTGTCATCGACTTCGCCAACGAGGTTCAATGTCAATACAACGTCCCCATTCTGGCTATAAGAAGTGATAACGGCTCTGAGTTCAAGAACTACACCTTAAATGAGTTCCTAAGTGAAGAGGGGATAAGACATCAATATTCCGCTGTGTACACCCCTCAACAAAATGGCGTAGCCGAGAGGAAGAATCGAACTCTAATGGATATGGCAAGATCAATGCTAGCCAAATTTAAATCTCCATATAACTTCCAGGCTAAAGAAATCTCTACTACTTGTCACTCATCCAACCGATTATACCTCCGTAAGATCTTGGACAAGACTCCATATGAAATACTTACCGTTAACAAGCCAAACATCTCATACTTTCGGGTATTCGGGTGTAAGTGTTTCTTTCTTATCAAGGGAGTTCGTTTATCTAAGTTTAATCTAAGGCTCTAGAAGGTATTTTTGTTGGTTATGGTGATGAATCCCACACTTATAGAGTCTACAATAAGCTCTCCGGAACTGTTGTAGAATCTTGTAGTGTGGTGTTCGAGGAAAATGACGGTTCCCGTGCGGAGCAAGTTGGTGTTTGTGATGCAGATGTTGAAATACCCCAAGATGCCATAAGAAGAATGGGCGTGGGATTCTTCCGCCCCATTGAGGAACCCCTTGTGGCGGATTGGGAAGGACAATGCTCTACCCATGAAGAGCCCTCATCTACACATGCCCAACATGTTCCCACCACGGGAGCAAATTCTGCACCATCTCCATCAACTGCTGAAGGTCAAGTTGTTCCAGAAAACTCCAGGCCGGATTATCCTGTGGACACCGGATTATCCGGCCACCCCACTCCAGCTGACCATTTTGCTCCTGGTGGTGAAGATATCAATGCAAGCTCCAGGCCAGATTATCCGGCAAGCCCCGGATTATCCGGCCCCTCGCCAGTTCAAGCAAGCCCCAGGCATCCTGATGAAGCTGCTCCTTGTACTCCCAGGCCGGATTATCCGGCCCCTCCATCGACCGGATTATCTGGCCCTGACTCACCTGTTTAGCAGCCTCCTATTACGGCTACTGACTCACCTCAAGGGCACGCTTCATCACCACCTACTGTTGTTATCCCAGTTCCTAGTCAAGGTCGAGCAAATGATTCCAATGAAGATTCAAGTGATGAAACTACTCCTCCAAGAAACAACAAACTTATTGAACTTCGTCGCAAGGCTCGGGCTGATCAGAACCTTGAGTTAAGGGGTCACACCCTCGACAAGGTTGTTGGTGATCTTCGACGAAGGGTTTCTACAAGAAGAGAATTGGCCACCTTTGGTGAGCATCAAGCTCATATCTCAATGGTGGAACCTAAGAAGGTCTTTGAAGCTCTTGAAGATCTAGACTGGGTTGTTGCTATGCATGAAGAATTGAATAATTTCGAGCGCAACAAAGCCTAGAAACTCGTGGAGAAACCCAAAGATTGCCTCAATGTTATCGGCACCAAGTGGATATTTAAAAACAAGCAAGATGAGAATGGCATTGTTGTGAGGAACAAGGCAAGACTTGTGGCACAAGGTTACTCTCAAGTTGAGGGCATTGACTTCGGCGAGACCTATGCTCCAGTGGCTCGCCTTGAGTCCATTTGTATCCTTCTTGCTTATGCTGCCCATAACAATTTTAAGTTGCAGCAAATGGATGTCAAGAGTGCCTTCCTTAATGGTCCTCTACATGAGTTGGTATATGTAAAGCAGCCCCCGGGTTTTGAGGATCCTAACTTTTCGAACTATGTCTACAAACTCGATAAGGCACTCTATGGCCTTAAACAAGCCCCACGTGCGTGGTATGAGCACCTTAAAGAGCTTTTGTTAGATCATGGCTTCGAAGTTGGGAAAATTGATCCCACTCTTTTTACTAAGAAGGTTAAGGGGGAGCTCTTCGTATGCCAACTATATGTAGATGGTATCATCTTTGGTTCTACTAACAAAGCTTTTAATGATGAATTTTCAAAGCTTATGACTGACAGGTTTGAGATGTCTATGATGGGGGAATTACGGTTCTTTCTTGGATTCGAGATCAAGCAACTTCGAGAAGGAACCTTTATTAATCAAGCAAAGTACATCCAAGACATGCTCAAGATATTCAAGATGACGGATCTAAATGGTGTCGCCACTCCGATGCAAACAAAATGTCATCTTGAACTTAACCCACATGGTAAAGATGTGGACCAAAAGGTATACCGGTCCATGATCGGCTCTCTTCTTTACCTCTACGCATCTAGACCCGATATCGTGTTGAGTGTGGGAGTGTGTGCAAGGTATCAAGCAGCTCCTAAAGAAAGCCACTTAGTGGCGGTCAAGAGGATCTTTCGATATTTGGTTCATTCCCCTAACTTTGGTCTCTAGTATCCCAAGGGCTCCAATTTCTCTTTATGTGGTTACACTGACTCAGATTGGGCTGGTGATAAGGATGATCGGAAATCTACCTCTAGAGCTTGTCAATTCTTGGGAAGATCTCTTGTGTGTTGGTCATCTAAAAAGTAGAATTGTATATCTCTCACCACCGCCGAAGCTGAATATGTTGCTGCTTCCAGCGCTTGCACTCAATTATTGTGGATGAGGCAAACTTTAAAGGAATATGGTGTGAATTTAGACAAAGTGCCTCTTTTATGTGATAATGAAAGTGCAATCAAAATTGCGTATAATCCAGTACAACACACAAGGACGAAGCATATTGAGATTCGGAATCATTTTATTCGAGACCATGTTGCTCGAGGCAATACTGATCTATCCTTTGTGAGCACGAAGAACCAACTTGCAAATATTTTTACGAAGCCACTTGATGAAGCAATATTCTGCTACTTGAGGAATGAGCTAAATATCATTGATTCTAGGAGCTTGTCTTGATTACCCATGCGCTCACTCGTACATCTCAATCCTATTTTGGTCTAGGTGTGGGCATGTATATAGGGGGAGTGTGGTCCTAACTCATTGGGCTAACCCTCCCCCCATAATACCAAAAGCAAGATAAATCATTTCTCTTAATATCATTTTGTGATATGTGAGCTTATTGATGAGTATTGGTCATGAACCCAAGATATATCTTCGCGGTGTCACACCATACACTCCAACAAGGTGGCTTCGGCCACCACCCTCTCCCTTGAGGAGAATTGGATCTTTTTGGCTGTTTTTGGTCTCTCATGTTCTTATGGGAATCACACTCAATCTTGGCTTTTATTTGATTTGGATCTTGCAATTTTGAGTGTCTAGTACCATCTCAGTTTGGTTCTCTTAATCCTAAGCCTTTCCCTACCCCTAAGCCATCTATTCTGGCACACAAGTCCCTTGTACACCTTGTGAGGGTGTTGTTTGGGGACGCGCGGGCCTGATTCTGTGTACAACAGAATTCCAGATTTGAGGACGGATAATCCGGCCCAAGTGTAGGCCGGATAATCCGGCCCTGGCGGATTTCGTCTTAAAGGGCAGGGATTGGGGGTAAGGACTCATAACGAGCAACACTTCTCCCCCGGCCCTCTCCTCCTCCTCAGCCGCCGCCTGCCTTCCCCCACCCTCCCCGGAGCCTCACCGGCCACCGTATTTTCCGGGCCTCCCCGGATCTTCTTCTCCACGCCTCTGGGTACCTTCTCCTCTGTGTTCTTCCTCCAATGAGTGAGGGTAACTCCCTCCCTCCCCATCTTTGGCTAGATGTGTTAATTGTTGGGTGGAACATTGTCTAGAAGGATGTGTTTTCGCATACAAATCGTAGTCTTGTAGTTTCTAGGCCCGATCTACTTTTTTGCATTCAATCTAGGTGAAATCGAAATTTTCTGCCAGGGCCGGATTATCCACTCTTGGCCAGGCCGGATAATCCGGCCTGAAAGATTCAACTCTACTTCAGTTTCACTATGGAGTATGCATTGAGTAGATTTTTCCTATGTACTTTTGACTACTTTTTCCATGCTCTCTCCTGGACTTGTGTGTATGCTTATCCCCATGCTATCACCCTTGTTCTCCTCACAGGTGGCTCCAGTGTTCCCAAGACCTACAAGCGCCACCCTCGTGCTAAATACTTTCGGGACGACGGATAGGGTAACTTAGTGGACGAAGTTGAGTTGAGGAGAATAAAGAACGAAGAGAAGTGCATGGCTGAACAAGCAAAGAGGACTAGGAAGGGGTTTTCCAAAAGAAAGGGAAAGGAGCCCAAGATCAACTACATGACTTTGGAATGCAGTCACCTATTCCTCCATCCGTCACTGTGACTTGTTTGTTGAGCTGCCTCGTGATGATGAGCTGGGGGACACTCGTTTTTGGTGTGCTGAATAGAAAGGTATCTATGGAGATGTGTATGACAGGCTGAACATTAGGCCTATGCACCCACTAGTACTTGCCGAGGCTTTGGAGAAGGCCCACCTTGTGGATGCAATGTTTGTGGCTGAGAGGATGGGGCTGCACCATCTCATGTCTCTCCAGTGCTCTTATGACTCTGAGGTGGTGAAGCAGTTCTTCTCCACTCTGGTTATTTGTGGGGATGAGCGTCGCACTATTAAGTGGATGACTCATGACAGGCCTATGTCTGCTGATTTTCATGTGTTTGCTGAGGTTCTTGGATACTCTTTCCGCAGCAGGGATAGAGCCAGTGGCCACCGCATCATCACCCAGCTGAAGCCCAACAAAGATGCAGCTCTCTCTCCTTGCACTGTGGACAATGGCATTGTGGGCACTCTGGCTGGTCTTGCTCCCATCTATGCTGCCTTAGTGGGTCTCTTCCATGACTCCATCACTCTGAGTGGGGCAACAATGACAGCATCCGTGGTCACCTTGTCCATCTACTTCAATTTTCTCATGAGGTTGCCTCGTGCGAGGACGAGTCGGTGTAGTACAGGCTGGATCTCATGGACTTCATTTACCATGAATTGACTGTGGTATCTTCAACCGTCTGTCTATTCCCTATGCGCCCTACATTATGATGATCATAAGGCACATGCTTCCTTCTGAGGAGTTCCACATTGATTCGGTGCATAAGGCCAAGAAGATCTACACCAAGGTTCGGAAGATCTCTCTCCACTCCTCTGCTCCTGAGGGTCTCAGGAGGGATGCTCGCAGGCCCCCAGTGCCCCCGTTGCCCGTGAGATCAAGCAGCTGAACTGGTTCCAGCGTCACATACTTTGCATGGGAGTGGACACGCGCAAGGGTCAGTACGAGGCATACAAGCAGCGCCATGAGTTGGCTCACTCCCAGCAGCTCATCCTCCACCATGTGTCCGGTGCTTCGGGTGACCCTCCGGCTCCTACACCTCCCACACTGTATGCTCGGTGGAACTCTTCCTCCGGGTTGAACTATGGAGAGCTGGAGCGTCACTTGTTCCCCTCCGCGGCTGCTGCTGATGATGAGGATGAGGATGGTGACACCGAGGAGCTTGAAGATGAGAATGAAGACGAGGACAAGGAGGAGGATGAGGACTACGAGTAATCCCGTGGGGCGCTAGCATCGCTCTTCTTCCTTTTTGGTGTCTCGGTGCCAAAGGGGGAGAAGTAGTTCTATTAGGATATTCGTGGATTTGCATGGGTCAGGCATAAGCACTTGCATTTTTCTATTCGTCGTTTCCTTGCTTATTCCCATTTAGCGTTGAACTTTAAATTTGTGGTTTGTGGTTTGTTGGAGACTCTATGTCAGTGGTTGTCTGGATTATGCTTATGGATTTCATCTCATGGATTATGCTTATGGATCCATCTATTCGTATCCTATTATGCTGGAAGTCTTTATCAAGGAAGGTGCTTATATTGGTTATCTCGGTAATAATTGAGGCTATGTCAAGGATGCCTTCCCTCTACCTCGGTGGTATGATTTTGTTGCTCATATGTCTATGGAATAGATTCACCTATTTGTGTGCATTTGTATTCCAATGCAAAATTCTAATATGCACACATTGAGGGGGAGTCTCTTCCATGGTTATTGCTGGTTGTCTTGTGACTATTTCTTGCAAATCCTGGTATTGTCATCTAACCAAAAAGGGGGAGATTGAAAGAACATTTCATGTTTCCTATGTTTTGTGTGTTAGATAACAATACTGTGGAGATTATTCATGTGTGCTAAGTGTGCAGGAAGCTTTCAGGGGGGCTGGATTATCCGCCCACCAAGGGCCGGATAATCTGGCCTACCTCATTGTTCGAAGGGAGCCAAGGCGCGTCGCTCGGAGTCTGGTCGGATTTTCTCCCGGAATCTGAACTGGGGCGGTTTTTCCTCCCCAGGACGGATAATCTGGCGGTAGCATGGGCCGGATAATCCGGCCCCCAGTTTTTGAGCAAAGCGTGGCAAGGCGCGTCGCTCGGTATCCGGTCAGATTTTCTCCCGGAAAATCCGAACTGGGCGGTTTTTCCTCCCTAGGCCAGATAATCCGGCCTTCACATAGGACCGGATAATCCGGCCCCCAGAAGTTGATCAAGTGCAAGCTCGACGCGACGCTCTTATAGGGGGCGGATTATCTGCCGGATATTCCGTGTCTGGGGCTGAGTTCTCCCCAGGCCAGATAATCCGGCCCTCACTTGGGCCAGATAATCCGGCCCCCAAAGTGTTCAACGGCTGGTTTTGGAAGGGGATATAAATACCCCTTCTTCCCCAACGTTCAGAACGCTTGATTCACTCAAAATTGTCTAGACATTGTGTTGAGCTTCCATTCTCGATCTTCCACTTCAACCACCCGAAGGCTTTGATCTTTGGGGGAATTGAAGGAGGAGAGGATCATCATCATCACGAATCAAGCGCATCAACTCCTCTCCATTCACTTGGAGAAATCCTTGATCTAGTATTCTTGTCAATACCTAGATCTTGTTCGTTGTATTTGATAACTTTGTTCTTGTGGCAGCTTGTCGTCATTTCGGGAGCCTCCAAGTTGTTTGTGGAGTTGTTGCCCCGCTAGTTGTGTAAAGGCGCCGGTACCCGCCTCGAAGGGCCCCTATAGTGGAAAGGTGGATCAGGCCAGTGTCGGGATCCATCGGAGAACAGGGTGAGGCCTATTGTGGCGTGGTGGTCTTAGTACCGCCCACCCCTCCAACACAGACATACGTCCCTTAACAAGGAAGGAACTGCGGTCAAACAAATCATGTGTCTCCGCGTGCTTCACTATGGTTTACCTGTTCCTCTTCCACTCGCTCTTTACTCGTTAGTAGATAGGTTTGCATATAGGGAAATTCCACCTAATAGTATATCTAGAGAATTTACCCTTTGTGCTAAGCCTAAAATTGAAAAAGTATTAAAATTTGGAGTAGTACCTATTCACCCCCCTCTAGGTGCCCATACAATCCATTTCACACGTTGACTGTCACAAAACAAAGTAATGAAAGAATCATCTCCACAAAGCTTAGCAAACAAATGTTTCAACCAAACAATTTTTTTGCAAGCTTCAGCAATAGCCATGTATTCAACTTCGGTAGTAGATTGTGCAACAATAGCCTGCAATGTAGCCTTCCGGCTAACAACACAACCATCAACATTAAACACATAACCTGTGAGGGTTCTTCTCTTATCCAAATCGACAGCGAAGTATGAATCCACATAGCCAACGAGTCCCTCACCGGTCCTGCCAAACTTTAAACAAGCATTGGAAGTGCCAAGAAGGTATCTGAAAACCCACTAAATAGCCTTCCAATATTCTTTACCAGGATTATCCATGTATCTACTTATCAAACTCGTAGCATATAATAAATCAGGATTAGAACAAACCGTGGCATACATCAAAGAACCAACAACACTAGAATATGTACATGTACTAAAACTCTTCATCAATAGTAGGACATTGCAAAATCGAAAACTTAAAATGAGGAGCAATAGGAGTACTAACTGACTTGTCATCATCCATATTAAAACGATGAAGAACTTTCTTAATGTAACTTTGCTGACAAAGAAATAACAAATTTATATCTCAGGTAATCATCATACCTAAGATCTTCTTAGCAACACCAAGATCCTTGATCTCAAACTCACTAATTAGGTGTGCCTTCAAAGTAGTGATTTTTCATGCTCTTGGCAGCAATTAACATATCATAAACATATAATAGCATGTATATAGGTGATCCATCGACAAAATTAATGTAATCACAACTATAATATTAAGACCTCTCAAAGCCATATGAGATCATAAACGAATCAAACCTTTTATACCACTGTCTTGGAGATTGCTTTAAGCCATAAGGAGACTTCTTTAACTTGCACACAAAATCCTCTTTACTAGGCACTATGAACCCTTCTGGTTGGTCCATGTATATTTACTCCTCAAGCTCTCCATGCAGAAAAGTAGTCTTGACATCTAACTACTCAAGATCAAGATCACGCATAGCCACAATACTAAAGAAAGTGTGAACGTAACTATGCTTTACAACTGGAGAGAACATAGCATTGTAATCAATACCTGGAATCTAGCTGAACCATTTTGCTACTAACCTTGCCTTATACCTTGAACGCTCTTCAGGAGACAAACCTTCCTTTTTTTGAAGATCCACTTGCAGCGGACCGCCTTCTTTTGTTTAGGAAATTGCACAACATTCCATGTGCCATTTTTCTCCAGCGATTGCATCTCTTCTTGCATAGAAAAAACCCACTTCTCGCGGTCAAAGGATGCAATGGCTTCATTATATGTAGCAGGTTCAAAATCGTTCTCCACCTGTTCAGCACAACTCAAAGCATAATGAACACGATTACACTATTCAATTAAACAAGGACGAGGACCTTTGTCACGCCTCGGTATATTATCACCAATGGACTCATGTGGATGCTACAAAATAGTAGGTGAGTGTTGAACAACAAAATCATCAATGTTTTCCTCATGTGTATCTTTAACAACAACATTATTATCAACAATTTTTATCTTTTCCCTCTGTTTGAGGGCCTCTTATACTTCATCAAGGGTTAGTTCATCATGGCTCAACAATATTGTATCACGAAAGTGTGCATAAGAACTAGGTTGCGAGCATAAGAGTAAGAGACCTAGATCCTCATGATCATATTTTACCTCCATAGATTGCAAGTTAGAAACGATCTCTCTAAAAATAGATAAGTGATTCATTACCGATCCACCATGTTGCAGCCTATGCGAGAACAACTTAATCTTCACATGCATCTTATTGGTCAGATCCTTTGACATGCACATCGATTCTAGTTTCACCCACAGGGATGCCGCATATTTCTCTGCCAACACTTCCTGCAAAATATTATCGGAAGAGATGAAGTTGAATCAAAGACAAAGCCTTACGGTCTTCCCGTTTTTTCGTCGGACCACCCCTTCGTCCCAAGCCTCCCGGTAACGGGCCTCACTTCGCTTGTCAGAAGTATCCTCCTTAATAGAATTTGGATCATACTTCAACACATTATATTTATGCCTACATTCTATATGATATGCAGAACGAATTGAAAATTACCATTCCGAGTACCATGCCATAAAACAAAATCATCGTAAGCTTAACATTCAATGGTATTTGTAAGATCATCTCACATCCGGAGGGTTAAATATGCTCGACAAAAGAGCCTCGTCACATTGTCCTGATGTTGGATCAATTAGATCGCTGAACTTTGTGAGGATGGAATTACCACACTGAGATATCACCTTGCAATCAACACTATAGGATCTGTCAATATGTTAATAGCCTCCCTATTGCCAACCCGCTAGATATGTCTTGTTTTCAAGGTTTGTACACAAATGCTCTACCATGTATATGCACATTATGATTTAGGTCGAGCTGATAGAAGATCACCAGACAGATAATACTTGGCTCGCGGTACTTAGGCACACAATGAGTCTGGTTCAGCCAATAGTCTCCAAACCTGTTTTGCTAATATTGCCAAATTAGTGAAATTCTCGAAATCCATACAACCTTCACCTTTAGGAAAACAAGTTTCCACCACGAGTACCAATGCATTTTTTTACCATGATCATCATCTCCCCACCAAAATTGTGAAAGAACATATGTCATCTTTTTGCACACATTTTGGGCAATTTAGACATAGCCATAGCATAATTTGGTATTGCTTGAGCCACAACCATCAAACGTATTTCCTTACCCCCCCAATTGATAAAATTTTCTCCTTCCATCCCTTTATTCTTTACAAAATTCTCTCAACAAAATGCATAAAGCAATCACTTCTGTCAGCACCGACTAAGGCTGGAAGTCCCAAATATTTATCACTAAGTGCTTCGGTATCAATATTCAGAGTATTGCACCCTCTGCCACCAACTTCCTTTTTGGACTAAAGAAGATGCTTGACTTAGCCACAATGACAAGTTGTCCTAAATTTGCATAATATGTATTAAGTACTGTTGCAATGAGGTTGCATTATGTAAATATGCCTTCAAGAGAATTAAAGAGTCATCGAAAAATAATGAGTGTGAAAATGATGGTGCATTTTTGCACACCTTTATCCTTTCAATACCATGAACCTCATTTTCATGCAACAAATAACTTGACAAACCCTCTACACATAACACATAACAAGACAAATAAGGGGAGATGGGATCTCCATGTCTAATGCCTCTAGTGGGGATAAAACCATCTGTAAGCAGGGAATTATACCTCACTGAATAAGACACGGATGTGATACAAGCCATTACTAACTCAATACACTCTGGATTAAATTCTAATCTAGTTATCATATATTCCTCATAAAATTTGATTAGACTCGGCCATACGCTTTATGCGTATCAAGTTTGACCGCACATAACCTAGATTTTTATTTCGTGTTATCTTTTATTTTATGGATACGATCATAGGCCATAAAACGTTATCGGTAACCAGTCTCCTAGAAATAAAAGCACTTTGAATGGGGGATATAATTTCTGCTAGAGTAATTTTCAATCTCAAAGCAAGCATTTTAGAGATGATTTTATAAACCACATTGCGAAGAGAAATTGGTCGCAATTGGGATGCCTCCTCAGGTGAATCAACTTTTGGGATCAAGACTATTTCATTCCAACCTTCCGAGATCATCTTCTCATTAATTGGTTTGAAGACAACATGAGTAATATCATCCACCACGATATGCCAGAATTCCTTATTGAAGAGTGCATGCAAGCTCATCGGGGCAGAGGCTTTGAGGTCCCCAATATTAAACACAGTCTTCTTAACATCCTCGACATGACCACTAAGACTTAAGAGCATCTCCACCGATAGTCTCCACAACGCCTTCATAGCCCTATCAGAAAGTTTCCACCGACGGTTCCAATAGAAATTAACGTCACCCTACTCGTAGTAAAATAGCTGGCAGTTCCAAACCGATCTCATCCCGGAGGGACTCGATTGGATGTGCGACACATGCAAAACAACTCCACGTTGGATTCTCTTTTCCTAAAACCCACATTTCACCACTTATCCCCTCTCTCTCCTTTTTTTTCTCCCCCTTCCTACTTTTTCCTTTCCCACCGCCCCGCCTGCCTACGACACAGTTCTTTTCTACTCCCAAAGCTAAAACAAGTTTGAAATGGCGGGAGTATTGGGTTTTCTACCAGTATGGGAACTATAATAATTTTAGCCCGCCCGCCGCCGAGCCTAAGACCGTGACTGGCATGTGAGTTGCCGGCTACGATTTCAGGTTCTCCGTGGAGATGGTCTAATTTGAGCTTTAATTGGTTAGCGTTGAAGCCGCCGACTTCAAAATGCGAGCCTGTAAGAATGGGAATCGGGACACGGTAAAAAGGGGTAAAACTGCCAAACTGGGCGTCAGATCGCGATCTTGACAGCGCATGCCACGCGAGCTTTGTATAAAAATACAGCTCCTTACCGGCCGTATTGCCATCTGTGAGTGTATCAGTCGATTCTTCATACACCGCTGGTACCGCGCACACGTCTACAATGGCGCCCACGGAGACGGAGGAATCAGTTATTCCTACGTCGGCGCCGCCGCCGCCGCACTTTGTTCTGGTCCCGCTCATCGGGCAGGGCCACACCATCCCCATGGTCGACCTTGCCTACCTCCTGGTGGAACGCGGTGCGCGAGTGAGCCTCGTCACCACGCCCGTCAACGCCGCGCGCCTGCAGGGAGTCGCCGACAGGGCTCGGCGCGCCATGCCGCCCCTCGAAATAGTGGAGCTCCCGTTTCCGTCGGCCGACGACGGGCTGTCCCCGGGCAGCGCGAATGTCGACAATTTCCTCCGGTTGTTCCTGGACCTCTACAGGCTCGCCGGGCCACTGGAGGCCTACGTGCGCGCGCTGCCGCGGCGCCCCAGCTGCATCATCTCCGACTCGTGCAACCCGTGGACGGCCGGGGTCGCTAGGAGCGTCGGGGTCCCGCGGCTCTTCTTCCATGTAGCTTCCTGCTTCTACTCGCTGTGCAAGCTGAAGGCCGCAACGCATGGGCTTCTTCTCAACGACGACGCGTACGTGGTGCCAGGCATGCCGGTGCGCGTGGAGGTGACCAAGGACACGTGGTCGTCCTCCTACACCACGCCTGAGTGGGAGGCGTTCGTCGAGGACGCGAGGGAGGGCATGCACACGGCCGACGGCGCCGTGTTGAACACATTCCTGGACCTCGAGGACCAGTTCGTCAAGTGCTTCGAGGCAGCTCTGGGCAAGCCGGTGTGGGCGGTCGGGCCGTTCTTCCTCAATAAGCGGGACGAGGAGGCCGTGGCGACGCGCGGGGACAAAGACAAACCCAGTGCCGTCGGCCAGGACGCGGTCACCGCTTGGCTCGACACCATGGGCGAGAGCGCGGTCACCTATGTCAGTTTCGGCAGCCTCGTACGGATGCCTCCCAAGCAGCTGTACGAGGTCGGACACGGCCTGGAGGACTCTGGGAAGCCGTTCCTTTGGGTCGTGAAGGAGTCCGAGACGGCGTTGCCGGAAGCGCGGGAGTGGCTGCAAGCCCTTGAGGCACGCACGGCAGGGCAAGGGCTCGTAGTGCGTGGCTGGGTGTCTCAGCTCGCCATCCTGTCGCACGGCGCCATTGGTGGCTTTGTGACCCACTGCGGGTGGAACTCGCTGCTGGAGTCCGTCGCGCACGGCGTGCCTGTCGTGACGTGGCCGCACTTCGGCGACCAGTTCCTCAACGAGCAGCTGGTCGTGGAAGTGCTTGGGGTCGGCGTGCCTGTACGCGGCGCGGCAGGGCCCGTGGTGCCTGTGGTGCGGGAACACATTGAGCGAGCGGTGTCGGAGCTGATGGGCGGTGGGGTGGTGGCACGGGAGAGAAGGAGAAAGTGCAAGGAGTACGGGGAGAGAGCTCACAGAGCCATAGCGAAAGGAGGCTCGTCGCATGAAAATCTGACACAGCTATTGCATAGCTTCACGCGGAGTGGCAGCACGTAAGAACAGACTACCCAAGCTCGGAATTGTTAGGCACTTAATTCTCTTGCTCTGCTAGGTGTAGTTTTATTCGGTTTCGTTAGTCTCGTCAGTTAGTAGAACATAAGTCACGCAACGTTAGTTCTGTTCATGACTTGGCGGTTATTTCAGTTTTCAGCTAGGCTAGCTCATCACCGGAATCGCGTCGTGGGATGGCGAGACAAACCGGATCATCGTCGGAAACAGGGCCGGTCCTCAGATTTTTGGGGTCCGGGACAAAACTAAAATTTTGAGCCCAAAAAAGGTTATATGGTAATTTTATAAAAAGTAAAATTTAGATTCCTAGATTCAAATTTAGTGATGATCTAGATTCTTTTTCCCGAATGTTCATAGGGGGGAGAAGACCTCCACCTAAATATTTTCATATATATGGTGTACAGTAGCAGTATCAATTTCATTCTTTTCTTGCAGATTAGAAATATAAATTGAGTGCAAAGGTACAAACCTACTAGCATACTAGACCAACTAAATACAAAGGTTTTGATCATGATTTTAAACTTGAAAGCCACAAATTCCAATAATATACTATATCTCTAAAGTACTATACGATCACTTGATTATTAATGACCCTTGTGCACCAAAGAAGGCTCAATTTTTAATTGCCACTTATAATTCTTTGTAAATCAATTGTCCATCCATCAATCATGCAAAAATTAGGTCATAGGCAAGAGAATTGGACATACTTTTATGTTCTCCGGGATCATGTTGCGGTGGCTGCCCGGCTTGTCTTCCCATGAGCGTAGCTACATAGGACACCCAAGGTCAGGTTGTCGATGTTTGGGATCCGCCAAAGAAATCATAGATCGGGACTAGGATGAACGGGAGCCTGAGGATGTAAGAGTAGCCTCGTCTATCAGATAAATCGTCCCCTCGGCATGGACTCAAGTAGAGGTATACACGACATGGGTCTGGACAAGCTCTTCTCAGGCATACGTGGGCTCTGCCTATTTTTTCTTGTGATGGCATGTATAGCTTCCTGCTGCGTACCCTGGGAAATGAACAAAACCTAGGCGTGTACAGAACACAGGCACCTGGGCCCCCTGATTTTCTTGGGCCCGGGGTGGCTGCCCGCCAGCCCTGCCCCAGGGCCGGGCCTGGTCGGAAATGCAATACCACATGTTAGTTGAGACTTTGGCACCATCTCTGTCGTCTATTTGCTGGAGATTCGTGCTACCATTTTACCGAACAACCCTCCCACCTCACTTCTTTGAGTCCATTACTGTTTTGCTTATTAGACCATGTTGAAGATGTAAATAGCCAAAATCTAGAGACTAAAGTGTATATAGGCTAATGTATATCTGAAAGGACTGAAGTGGAGAAGTGTAGAAGCTTCGGTCCTTCTCCCTTCATCTCTCTCACAGCCATATTGTTCATCCCCCAGAAATAAACTAAAATAGAGAGATCTAGTGAGCTTCTTCCTTGATTGATGTTCGAGAATTAATCAAGAAAATGCTACTAGATTTGATTACACGAGAAATACTAGGATGGTGTGTGACAACTTTAAAAAACCAGGTCATTTGAAAAAAGACTGTTTTGATATAGTTGGATACCCTCCTAGATGGAAACCAAAGCAGTTTAGCAGATTCCGTAGTGGCACCAGTAATCCAAAAAGGCCAAGTCAAGCTCATCTTACATTATTAGGGAGGGAACAATCTGCTGTCATAACCCAAGCACTTGAAGAATTTAAGTCCAAGATTATGGCGACAACTACAGAAGGTCCCGCCGAAACTACATGAAAGGACAAAGGATATCGCTTAGAGGGGTATTACGTTTTAGGTTCTAAAAAATATGGAATAAAACTAATGTTTAATTTATCTAAGCACAAAACCTAAAATCACTAGGTTTAACTAAGTGCACCAACAACCTATGCTAAGTAAGACAACCAACAAGGGATAGCAAGATAAAATATGTCAAGCACGATGGCTATCCCAATGTAAATTGCATAAGTAGAGGGCTCGGTTGAGAGATAACCGATGGACGCGAAGACGATGATTTTTATCCCGAAGTTCACTCCCAAATAAGCTATGTCTCTGTTGGAGAGGTGCGATGGTGCAATGCACTCCGAACGCCACAAATGACTCACCTTGAGGTGTGGTGATCGATGCTCACCCAACATCACAGAAGGCCTCACCCCAAGATGCGAAGGCACGCAACTCACCGACACCATAATAGACTCACCCTATTCTCCTGTGAGCTCACCACAAAGGCCTACTCATGATCCACTATGGGACAGTTGAGGGCGGTCACCGAACCCATACAAGCTTGTGGAAATCTCCACAACTCGATTGGAGGGCTCCCAAGAATCACCATAAAGGCCTCGACCTTGAGGAATCTCCATAACTAAATTGGAGGCCCTAGTGGTATCACACCACTACCACACAACCATCTAGGGTTCCAAGAACCCAAGAGAAACAAGCCCTCAAGCTTGAACTCGTCGAATCTCCGAGGAGAACCCAAACCTATGCACCAAATGCAAGAGGCCATCCCTTCACTCTCAAATTCCACCAAAGCTACAAAAGCTATTGGGGGAATAAGAGAGAAAGAACACAAAAGGAGAACACAAAACTCTCCAAGATCTAGATCCCAAGGATTCCTTCATAAAGAAGGGATTTGGATTGGTGGGCTCGTAGATCTAGATCTACTCTCTCAAATCCCTCAAAAAGATGCAAGAATCATAGGAGGAGGAAGGGATAGGAAAAGCTCTTCAAGATCAACAATGGAGGAGAGAGAGAGAGAGAGAGAGAGAAATAGACCAAAAGAGCTCACCCCACGAAGGCGAAGAGGAGACCCTTTTAAAGGTATCCTAAATCTGACTGTTTGGGCCATTTACGTGCCTGGACGGTAGTACCGATGAGCCACCGGAAGTTCCGGCCAGTCCGGCTCCAACTGCTCGAAAGTAGTTGAAACGACCTAGTTGCACATGCCAGAAGTTCCGCCCGACCGGGGTGATGGCTCCCAAGTGCAGGAGATCAATTGTAGTACTTTTCAATGAAGAAAGGTTGTCAGACCCACGAGGAGCTAAGGATATTGGTTAGAATTTGACAAAAGAAATAATAGTAAATGCAGTAGATTTGGTGTTTTAGGGTTTGTAGTTTGCAAGAATATAAAGTGCTGAAAGTAAATAGCAATAAGTAAATGTTCTCAATGAGAGAAATCCCAATCCTCTATGCAACAAGAGTACAAGCTCAAGTGTGTGTACTTATATGTGACAAGAATTCCCGAGGGGGACATGGATTTTCTTAGCATAAAGATTTCTACACAATATGGTGAATATGTTCTCAAGTTTCATTCCCTTAGGGCGGAGCCTAAATTAGGTGCAGCCATAAATATGGGAAAAATACACCACTTATGATGGGTCCTAGAGCCATTCACATGAACATCTAAGAATCATTAAGACATAAATGTCCCACCATAGCAATAAGTTCATTGGTCCCCGACATATAATCCCTCCAATGCAACTCAAAGTATTGGAAAACGGTTTCTATCAATTCCGTCCCTTCCAAATCTATCTTGGAATCAAAGTATTCTCCTATGAGCCCATATAGGTGAATTAATATGCAATCGATGTTCGCATAAAACCATCATAGAACAATATAAAAGATAAAAACTTGACCACATACTCATTGCATATTATATGGTAAGCATAGCCAATTCATCCTATGCCCCCAGGAACATGAGGATCTACTCACAAGTGGCAAACATGATATGGATGAGTGGCATATGGATTACAACACAATCTGAAAATAGAATCTCTCCACCAAATAAAGACAAGATGCCAATCACAAACATGCAAATAGCCCTTAAAACAATATCCAGGATTCAATCAATCACAAACTATGAGGGGAATGAGATGGATCTTGGAGATGGTGATGGTGACGATGATGGTGCTGGTGGAGATGTTGATGGAGAGGCCTCCCCCTACGCCTAGGAGGAGTGGTGATGACAATGACGTCAATTTCCCCCTCACCGGAGGCTCCGGTGCAGCAGGATCTGCCCTCTCCTGGAGTAGTAGAGGACTTTCGCCTCCGCCGCCGTCTCTGTAAATCGTGGGAAAGATATGGCGTAGATTTTCTGGTGATATAGAGGTGTCTATAAAAAGGAGGAGCCGAGGTGATGCTCGTGGGCCAAAAGAGCATGGGTGGCGCGCCCAATAGGGGTGGGCGCGCCACCTGCCCTCTTTTGGGCCTCGTGGCTCCCCTCGCTTTATTCTTTGGCCCACAGTCTTTCTCCAGGTGAAAAACTCATTAGGTATTTTTTCTTTGATTTATTGACGTCTAGAAGATCCTGAAACAGCAAAAAAAAATGAAAAAGGAGGTTTTCTGCCTCTCGAAAATTAAATACCAATGAAAGGGACTTTGTAGGAAAGTCCCACAAATCAACTAAATATGCATAAATAATGAGAGATCATGATAAATATAATTCTAAACAAAACATATAAGTCCTAAAAATGATGATGCAAAATGTACGTATCAACTCCCTCAAGCTTAAACCTTTGCTCGTCCTCGAGCAAACATGCGAATAGATCATGATCATGCATCAATGAACTTATGGTTGACAAGAAAATACGAGGCATGGCATCATCAACTTATGCATATTCACTTGTCCAAAATAAATATAAACTAACAACCATGTAAATGTGGGCTACGTAGATAGACATTATCACATACCCCTTACTTTTGAACAAAAATTAACCATTACATGTTGGATAATTGAACAAGTCTCAAATTTATCATACACTTTGCTATTTGTAATAGCTTTGCATGGATTTTTACCAGCTTTTAATTTACCTTTTGGATATGCCTTTGCAATAAAGATAAGTTTCTCATAAAACAAAGAGTGGAAAATATAATTGTTTAAACAACCAGATAGACATGACTATTTTGACTTTTGTCAAGAACTTTCACCACTTTTTTATGGCATTAGTTAACGGTCTTGCTCTCTTAGTAACCAGTATAAAATTTATTCATGGATCTTTCAATTATGTCATATGATGTAAACAACCTCTGCATTCACTTTCCATGGCTAGCCGAATCCTCGGGTGCCTACCTTTCAAACACTTTTCCATAGAGCATATGTATTGAAATACCCATGACAACCATTCAGTTTACTCGTTTATTACTAAGTAGAATAAGAGTATCTCATGTTCCCTTGTCATCCTACTCTTTCAAACTATTTATTTTATAAGTCTTCCTATCTCACCACAAATTCACAATGTTCTTTTTTTAATAAGTGTTGCTTCCCTTGCATAGATCTTTCCTTATTTGCAAGTTCAGCTTAATGAGTAATTCTATGCTTGTCCCACATGTTCAAGTTAATTTAGTTCCAGGCAAGATGTAGGTGAAACTTCTACCTATGGTGCGCACATTTGCATGAGTGTTACCCATAAGTCCCAAACAAGAGAATCATGGATGACACCATACTTTGTATTTCATTCAACACCACTCAACCAAGGATACATGATAATTCTCTAAGAGCTCTTAAAACTCTAGGAAAATTGATACCTAATGGATGCAAGTAAAAACCTCCTAATTATTAAGAACTAGATGCAAATATGATAACTAAAAAAAGTATGGTGGAACTCCCCCAAGCTTAGAGGTTTGCCGTCAGGTTTTCTTCCTTGGCGTCGTTCTCCTCATAATAGGTGTCCCACTCCTTGATCTTCCAAGGATAGGGCCTCCCATTGTAGAAGGATAGCGGTGGATCGTTGATGAGTGTTTATTTGCATCATGTTTTATATTATTATTTTGCATTATAGTTGTAGGATCTTGGTATTTTACGGTGTTCGCGCGCATATTTTATATCTATTTTCACCAGGATCAGGACAAATGATGGATACAATGGACACAATTCTTGGAGAAGTTGTACTGGGGAGAAAAGGAGTAGAAAACAACGTAAATCACTTATTTGAGAAATATCAATAACACTAGAAGAAAACCCGGAGCGACCAAGGCATCCAGAGGGTTTAACGACCAACTATACAACCGGAATACTTTTTCCAGCCATATAGATCTGGTCGTATAGTTGGTGCCGCCACCGCCTCCTCAAATAGTTTCACCCCATGCAACTGGATCGGGGAGACGACATACATAACACCTAGAAATAGCCGAAACCTCACCTCCAGAACACATCTGGAGGGGGAGTTTGCCTAAGGGATCCATCTTCGCCCTACGCAGATCTGGGAGGCCAAGGCATCGATCTTCATCTTCATCAACCGCTGCACCACCATCATCTCCATCCATCCCATATCCACCCCATCTAGATCATGTTGTAATTTCCGTACTCGTTGTGGATTTATACAAGAACTATTCATTTATAACTGATTCCATTACCATTGCCATGATGTTGATTGCCTCCATGTCCGAGTAGATCATTAGTTCTCGGGGAGATGGAGAAACCCTAGCATATGATTGAGATGAAATAGAGATTATTATGTTATACATAATTATTTGTATGTGTTAATTGTCTTCATCTTGATGTTGGGAGTTGTGCACCTCCTTAATATTTGCCTCTTATGGGGACACGATGAAGGAGATTACTTGTTGGTAGACGTAGGGATGATAACACTTACTGTGACTATAAAGCTGTTATTATTCTTTATGTACTAACTTGGGGAAGCAAGGAAAACTCATAAAGCCATGTCCATGCCACGGGAGAAATCCCTTAATAGCGGGATAATACGATTGATGTCATTTATCTGTCAGCTGTGGTTACGAAGGATGATATGAGCAGTGGTTGCTGCCTATTTGTCCATATATGGCTATCCTCCCACATACATACATATCATGAGAATATTTGTTATAATAATCTTGATTGCTTAGTCTAAATTTCTAGTGGTGTATCCACCACTCCCTGAGAACGTCTTTTCCCCTATTGTAGTTCCAAGTTCTTTTCCATACGTGATTCTTACTTTCTACATTAAGTTTTACTTTATTTTAATTGCTTCATTCAATCAAAAACCGCAAAACAATTCTAATTTTCTTGCATCTAAAAATTATTCCTTAAATACTACATTTAGTTTTAGTTAAAAGTATTTTAGTATTTCGCCTACTGCTCCCTGTGGGATCGATATCTTTATTTCGAAACTAGCTACAAACGATCTATGCTCTTGCATTCATCAAGCTATTTTCTAGCGCCGTTGCTGGGGAGCTTAGCGCTATAAGTCAATTTACTTTTAGTTATTTACTTTCGTTGTACTAATTTTTAATTTAAGTTGCAGGATCGCAACAATGGACAACACTAAGCATTTAATTCAGCTTGAGGCAGTAAGGACAATGGGTTCGCCCATGGATACTTTTAGAACTATCAATAAAAGCATAAATCTGGATAGAATTGAGATCCACCCTTTATTATTTGAACTAATACACTCTGAGAAATTTGCATGAACCAATGAAGAGAGTCCATATGGACACTTACAATTCTTTGAAGATGTTGTCAGTTCCTTTATATTCTACGACTGTAATCTTGATATGGTTAAACCCCAGTTGTTTAGACAAACTCTCTCTAATAATGTTTGCGACTGGTATAGATCTTTTTGTGCAGAAGTACCAAGGACTTGGACGGAATTAACAACCAATTTCCTATCAAAATATTACTCAGAAAGCAAAGCTCATAGGATGAGAGGTATTATTATCAGTTTCATAAATAGTCTTGATGAGGGTCTATATGAAGGGTATCTAAGGTACAAGAGCTATCTAGATAATTGCCCCCATTGTTGTTTGCCTGATTGGTTAGTCACTCACACTTTTTATTGAGGGCTCAATAATGAAAATAGAATGAATCTAGACACCGCTTCTATTGGTAATTTTCTATTCTATACCTATGATGAAGCTTGGAAATTAATAATGAAAATGAGGAAGGCAAGAGAAAATCTTAAAAACAAGGAGAACATTACAAATTTTTCTAAATATGCTTGTGTTAATGATTTCCTTGTAGATGAAAGGACTTGTGCGATGATTAAAACCCTTGGTATTGATTCTTACTCAGTAAAGAAAATTATTGAGAATCAAGCAGGGCATGTGTAGGTACCTACAGAATGGGAACCATGTAAACCCCTCTAAGAAAAGAAGCATGCAAGAGCGCTAATGGAAGAGTTCTCCTCTGCACCTATTCAAGAGAATATCAAGAAAAAACAAAAAGAGGAAGAACAAATAAAGAGAAGATTAAAGAAACCAGAAAAGAACCCTGAAGCTACCAATATAAATAATGTTATATTGAAGGATCTTATGGAAGCACGAACAGTGGATAATGAAGTGGTTATGCTAGACTTTAAAACCTCAGAATTCATTAAAGGTAAGGTACGAGGTAACGAAACTTCTAAACCTATGACTCCTTTATATCGTGGAGAAACTTTCTTATACGGAATTTGTGAACCGATTTCCACTATAAATATTATGCCTTCATCACTTTATGAGGAACTTCGCTACAATTTAAATAATCCAGATGTGGAACCAGTAGACACTACTAGTAAATTGTCTAATAAAACTAATATAAAACCGGACGGGGTTATCAGGAACATCTATGTCTTTATTGGATCACGCATGTACCCCCTTGATTTTCATATTGTTCACATGCCTCGAGATTCTTTTTGTCCTATCCTTTTAGATAGGCCTTTTGTTTCTGTAACCAAAGCTCGAGTTTATAATAAGAAGGAGATTATTTCACTGATGTTTGGAGAAGAGGAAATGACATTCCACTGTGCCAAACTAAAGAAGAGGCCATATGAAGTGGAAGATATCAAGGAAGAGAAAACGATTGCCAAGCTGGCCGCAATTCATTTCAGTACTCCACAAGATGAATTAGAGAGGAGCCTAATTAATTGGGAGGAAGCACCAGATGATGAGGAGAGATAATACATGGATGATTACGTTGATTCAGTTCTGGAAGCACAAAATCCACATGACTATGAAGAACTGGTAAGAAAAGGAGATGAAGAACCTCCACCAATTTAATTGAAACAACTTCCAGACAATATGAGGTATGAGTTTTTAGTTAATGAAAATAAATGTCATGTTATTATTAGCAAAAATCTATCAGAAAATGAAACAAATAAACTCATTTCTGTCTTGGTTAAGCATCGTGAAGCCTTTGGATATACTCTAAGTGATATTAAAGTAATAGATCCATCTATTTTAACACATAAGATTACCATGTTTGATGATGCTGAACCTGTAGTTGATATACAAAGAAGGCTTAATCCAAAAATGAAGGAAGTAGTAAGAAAAGAGATTATATGCTTATTAGATGATGGCATAATATATCCTATTTATGATAGTAAGTGGGTTAGCCCAGCTCATTGCATACCAAGACAAGGGGTTCTTGATGCTTCTATGAATGAGGATGGTGAGCTAGTTCCTGTAACACCTATTGTTGGATATCGCATGTGCATAGATTTTAGAAAACTAAACCATGAGACACAGAAAAATCATAAACCTATACCATTTATGGATAACTTTTTAGAAAGACTTAGTGATAATTCTTATTTCTATTTTCTTGATGGTTATTCTGGATATTCTCAAATTTCTATACAACCGGAAGATCAAGAGAAAACAACTTTCACTTGCCCTTATGGCACATATGCTTATAGATTAATTCCGTTTGGCTTATGTAATGCAACAACGACTTTTCAAGAATGTGTTTTAAAAGTCGTTGATGATTTTGTTGAGAAGACTATGGAAGTTCTAACAAATGATTCTGTTGTTTGTGGAACAACCTTTGATAATGGCCTCTACAATCTAACCAAAATTTTGCAGAGATGCAAGCAATCAAATTTGGTTTTGAATTGGGAACAATGCCGTTTCATGGAAAGAGAAGGTAAAGTTTTTGGGCATAAGGTTTCGGAGAAGGGTATCAAAATAGATAAAACTAATATAGATGCTATAGAAAATCTTCCAATACCTTAGGACATAAAAAACTTAAAAATGTTTATGGGACATGCAGGTTTTTATAAGCGTTTTATACAATATTTTGCTAAAATAGCTATGCCTCTCACCAACCTTCTTGAGAAAGAAACTCCATTCTACTTAGATCATAACTGCATTGCAGCTTTTGAGAACCTTAATAACAAATTAGTTTCAGCACCCATCATGCAATCTCCAAAATTGGATGAACCTTTCGAAATAATGTGTGATGCTAAGGATTATGCTTTAGGGGCTATGTTACGACAATGAGATGGAAATAATTTAAATGTTATTTATTATGCTAGTAAACCTCTTAATAAGATTCAGAAAAATTATGCTACTACGGAAAAATAGTTCCTAGCTATAAATTTTGCTTGCGACAAATTTAGATCTTACATCATTAATTCTAAGGTAATAGTTCATACGGATCACCAAGCTTTGCGTCACCTCCTTGTGAAAAAGGATGCGAATACCAGGTTGATTAGGTGGGTTTTATTACTACAAGAATATGATTAGCAAATAGTAGATAGGATAGGTAAAGATAATCCAGTAGCAGATCATCTCTCTAGGATGGAGGGAATAATTACTAACCCTGTACCTATACATGAGTCATTTCCGGGAGAATATTTAGCAAATGTTGAAATTACTGATCCTTGGTATGCAGATTATGCTAACTATCTCACAATAAAATTTATACCTCCTGGTATGACAAGAAATCAAAGGATGAAATTCTTTAATGATCTTAAATATTACTTTTGGGATGATCCGTATCTATATCGTCATGGACCTAATGGAATGATTCAAAAGTGTGTTCCTAACCATGAAATGAATGCGATTTTGCAAGCTTGTCATGACAGCCCGTATGGAGGACATCATGTAGGCAAGCGAACTGCAGCAAAGGTACTTCAATCCGGATTCTATTGTCCCACCTTGCTTAAGGACGCACACAGGTATGTAGAACACTACTGCGATGCTTGCCAAAGAAGAGGTAATATAGGTAGGAGACAAGAAATGGCCATGAATTATAGTCTTATAATCGAACCCTTTGATGTATGGGGAATGGATTACATGGGACCTTTTATAGAATCAAATGGTTATACTCATATTCTTATTGCTGTTTATTATGTCACTAAATGGGTTGAAGCTATTCCAACAAGCCATGCAGATGCAGCCGCCTTAGCGAAGATGATCAAGGATGTTATATTCCCCAGGTTTGGAGTTCCTAAATTCTTAATTACTGATGGTGGTTCTCATTTAATGAAAGGAACTTTTAGGAAAATCCTCAGAAAATATGGAGTAACTCACCACGTTGCTTCACCACATCATCCTCAAACGAGTGGTCAAGTGGAACTCTCCAATAGAGAATTAAAGACCATACTCGAGAAGACAGTGGACAAATCAAGAAAAGATTGGTCATACAAGTTAAATGACACTCTATGGGCATACCGTACTATGTTTAAAAATCCAATGGGTATGACACCTTATAAGATGGTATACGGTAAGGCATGCCATTTACCTTTAGAATTGGAACACAAAGCTTATTGGGCAATCAAGAACCTAAACTATAATCTTAAAGCAGTAGGAGAAAAATGTTTCTTAGATATTCATGCTTTAGATGAGTTTAAAAGTGAGGCTTATGAGAATGCTAGATTGTTTAAAGAAAAAGTGAAAAGATGGCATGATAGAAAAATAGAAAATAAGACCTTTAAAAGTGGAGACAAAGTGTTGCTCTATAATTCTCGTCTTAAGTTGTTTCCAGGAAAGCTCAGATCGAAGTGGGAAGGCCCTTATATAGTTGAAGAAGCTTATTCATCGAGAGCAGTGAAGCTCTAGGGAAAAAACCCTCTCATTCATGGGTGGTAAATGGACAAAGCTTGAAGCATTATCGAGTAGATATAAGTGCAGTCACCATACAAGTGATCACCCCATAAGAGGTGATTAAGCAAAGATATACACGGAATAGCAAATGCAAGAAGAATGGACTCGAGACGAAATGAGCAACACTATGGTCAAGCTATTGACCATAAAAGATTGCTTCATGGGAGGCAACCCATGCGAAGTAAGGTTTGAGTGAGTTTTTAAATTTTTAATTAAGTTTTAATTGAGCTTATGTTAAGGAACACTTAAAGCTCTAGCGAAGAAAAAGGAAGATTGATAATGCCAATATTGGTTGAAAATTTAAGCTGTCATTTTTTGTCAAAACTTGATATTTCATTAAGTTTTAGATTAATAAAGAATTCTCAGAGAAGTAGGCAATTTTTGGTGGATCCAGAAGGTTTAACGACCAACTATACGGCGGGAATAAAAATTCCGCCCGTATAGTTGCGGTCGTATAGTTGTTTCGACATCACCCCTTCCGTCCACTAAAGGTACTGATAGTTTAATGACCAACTATACGGCGGGAATAAAAATTCCGACTGTATAGTTGTCGTCGTATAGATATTGATGCCTTCATCAAAACACTTCTCTAGGTACTAATAGTTTAATGACCAACTATACGGCGAGAATAAAAATTCTGCCTATATAGTTATTGTCGTATGGATATCGACCCATCTCCAAAAAGTTTATTTGGGAGTATAGAAGGTTTAATGACCAACTATACGTAGGGAATAAAACAATTTGCCCGTATAGTTTCGGCTGTATAGTTGGTTCCACCATAGACGGAAATCTATAGCTGGTTCATAACTATACGGCGGGACCTATACGGGTTGCGCCCGTATAGTTTCTCGTTACGGATGGCGGCTAGGGTTTTTGACCTACCCTTTTAAAGATAATCACATCTAACCTTTTTCATTAAGTTTTCACAGAGCTACAACCTCCAGCCTCGAAAAATCCTCGCCATCCCTATACAAGCCCCTTCTAACAATATCCATGCAGCAAAGCCATGCAACCCTTCCATGTCAACAAGATTTGGAGGAATAAAGAAGAGAAGCCCGTGAAGAGGATCAAAGAAGTAGAACCTAAAGGATCATCATCATCATCCAACCCAGAGATCAAGCCTCTCCCAAACTGTGAGGACATGTTCCCGCGAAGGATGGAGATGATGAGGCAAGCTGAGCAGGGAAAGAGCAAGGATGAGTATCTCCCTAATCCATATCGTCACGACATAGGATCCTATTATAAACCTCCTCTTGGTCCGTCACCTCTTAAACCTAAGAAGGTGTGGCAAGATGAGATTCATGATAAGATCTATGAGTTGGAAAAATCTTCGAAGGCATGTGTTGAAACAATTGGAGCAGGTATTGACTCCTACTAGATGATGAGCAAAGACCTTGAGAAAAAGGTCGATGACATCGATGGTAGAGTTGGTTTCTTGATTAAAACTGTTTTTGAGTTGACATATGAGAAGAAATTCCTCCATAAGAAAATTTTGAAGCTTCAATATGACATGGCCGAGCTCAGCATCCGCTTTGCAAGCATAGTTAAAGATGAAAACATAGAATAAGAAGGCAATACTCTTCCTACCCAGGAGGAGGAATAGGTACCAACAAGGAGTTATTTGATCCCGCCTGGCTTGATTCCAAGCATGGGGAGATCTTTAAGACCTTGTAATCTATCTTATAAGTTTTATATTACTATTTTAGTTTCGCATTAGTTCAAGTTTAGAAATAAAGTTTGCATCATTTGAATTCCCTTAAGGAATAGTCGATCCCATTTGTGAAATTCCGGGTTTATTATCATATATGGAGCATTATTGAGTTTGTGCTTGTCTTATTTGATATATGAATGGCTTGAGTATAATTTTACTTGCACTTGATGATAACAATAGGAGTCTTCCACACCATTGGTAGTAATGGAACATATAAAGATAATTTAATCAATATGCTGTAAGTTCATGGTTTGATTTACAAAAGAAAAAAATAATCTGATTAGTCAAGTTCAAAAAGAAAGCTTGAACAAAGGATAATTAAATGTGCTGTCAAAATAGAGTGAGAACATGTCAAGGTAGAATCTTCAAGTCATAAAGATGCTTCATATACAATTGGAATTTGGTAATTGAGATTGTTAAACTTTGGATTCCTACATGAAGTGGATTGTATGGCTAGCTATATAGATATAAAGAAGAAAAAGAGTGAATGTGCAAAGAGCAAATATGCATACACCACTATATTGTGGTATGAAAAAGAAGCGTTTTGAGATTTTGAATCCCAAGTGGATATGTTAATCATAAAACACTTGGGACTACCTCGCTAACTCATTCATTCGAACCGAATACTTTTACATCATGTTGAGATTCATCATTTGTGAACTGTTGATCACTAAGGTGTGGAAGCCTTCTAATATTATTCAGATGGCTCGAGTAAGGTACTATTCATGAACTTATTCCTATGTATCATATATGATAAACACATGCTACAACTGCCTCATTTATTTTACCGACTCAACTTCATGAATATGAGGATCACATCCATTAAGCTAAACTTGCTCGGGACAAGTAAGAGTCTAAGCTTGAGGAAGTTGATGAGTGCTTATTTGCATCATGTTTATACTATTATTTTGCATTGTAGTTATAGGGTCTTGGTATTTTACGGCATTCACACGCACATTTTATGTCTATTTTCACCAGGATTAGGACATATGATGGATACAATGGACACAATTCTCGGAGCATTTGTACTAGGGAGAAAAGGAGTCAAAAACAACGTAAATCGCTTATTGGGGAAATATCAATAACACTAGAAGAAAACCCGAAGCGACCAAGGCATCCAGAGGGTTTAACGACCAACTATACGACCGAAATACTTTTTCCGGTCATATAGTTCTGGTCGTATAGTTGGCACCGCCACCGCCTCCTCAAATAGTTTCACCCTATGCAACTGGATCAGGGAGACGACATACAGAACACCCAGAAATCATCGAAACCTCACCTCCGGAAGGCATCTAGAGGAGGAATTTTCCCAAGGGATCCATCTTCACCCTACGTAGATCTGGGAGGCCAAGGCATCGATCTTCATCTTCATCAACCGCTGCACCACCATCATCTCCATCCATCCCATCTTCACCCCATCTAGATCTTGTTGTAATTTCCATACTCGTTGTGGATTTATACAAGAACTATTCATTTACAATTGATTCCATTACCATTGCCATGATGTTGATTGCCTCCATGTCTGAGTAGATCATTAGTTCTTGGGGAGATGGAGAAACCCTAGCATATGATTGAGATGAGATAGAGATTATTATGTTATACATCATTATGTGTATGTGTTAATTATCTTCATCTTGATGTTGGGAGTTGTGCATCTCCTTAATATTTGCCTCTTATGGGGACACGATGAAGGGGATTACTTCTTGGTAGACGGAGGGATGATATCACTTACTGTGACTATAAAGTTGTTGCCATTCTTTACATACTAACTTGGGGAAGCAAGGAGAACTTACAAAGCCATGTCCATGCCACGAGATAAATCCTTGATGTCGTTTATCTGTCAGCTGCGGTTATGAAGGATGATGTGAGCAGTGGTTGCTGCCTATTTGTCAATATATGGAGCTCCTCCCACATACATAAATATCATGAGAATATTTGTTATAATAATCTTGATTATTTGGTCTAAATTGCTAGTGATGTATCCACCACTCCCTGAGAATGCCTTTTTCCCTATTGCAGTTCCAAGTTCTTTTACATACACGATTCTTACTTTCTGCATTAAGTTTTACTTTATTTTAATTGCTTCATTCAATCAAAAACCCAAAAACAATTCCACTTTTCTTGCATCTCAAAGTTATTCCTTAAGTACTACGTTTAGTTTTAGTTAAAAGCATTTTAGTGTTTTGCCTACTGCTCTCTGTGGATCGATATCTTTATTTTGAAACTAGCTACAAATGATCTGTGCACTTGCAGTCATCAATCGTTGAACTTGGTGGAGGCAGCCTCAGTGATCTTCTTGAAGCGATCTTCATACTCACAATTCTGGTTTTCTACATCCCACATGAGGGCTTGGAACCTATCCAGTTGTGTGAAGGTGTTCACATACTTCTCCTCCAGATCTTTGATCCTTGGTTCGTAGACTTCAACCTTCTTCTCCATCTCAAGATTCATGAGGTGATGAGCGTCAAGGCTGCGCTCAATCACCGTGCCGTACCTAAAGACGGTGTCCTCCAAGACTTGCGGCCTCTCCTCCATGGTGCCTTCGGTCTTGGGGCCTTCACCTCCTCCATGAGCAGCACCCCTTCCTTGAAGGTCAAGGTCTTCATGGGAGCCACCACAGACCTGAGGTAGTGATTCACCGTGCCTTTCTTCTCGGAGTCATCTCCTCCGAGATTGGAACCAGAGCTTGCCATGGCTAAAAGCTGACGGAACAAGATGGAAAAACAAGTTTTGCTCGAAAAGACTTGATGTGAGATTAGATCGGCAGAGAGGAGTATATATAGATGGGTTTTAGGGTAAAACAAAGCGTTGAGGAAGAAACGGAGGCGAAACGGACTTGGAAAGAGGGAAATACCTCGGGTGGCGCGCCCAACCAGGGGGCGCGCCACCTGGTCTCTTTCCCTCCTCGGGACTCTATTTCGTCTAATTATTTCACGACACACATTTATTTTCCAAAATAATGACTTTCCTAAAATATCAAGATATTTCGAGATTGTTACGCACCTTTTCTTTACTTTTGGTTATTTTTGGTATCTGCCAAGGGATAATGTTTTGCGATTATGGCCTCTGGACTTTGGAGATTTATTAGTTCAACCCTTCCAACAAATGTTTGGCCTGCAATATAATGTTTACGACATTGTCCATTAACAACATGAGGTTTACCGTTAAAGTCTCCATGAAGACGAATTGCTTCAGAGCGATACACCTCCTGCACAACTAATGGACCCTGCCACTTTAAAGGTAACTTTCCTGCAGAAAACTTGAAACGAGAGTTGAACAATAATACTTGATCTCCTCCTTTGAATTACTTTCTTTTTATTTTCTTATCATGCCAAATTTTTACTTTCTCTTTAAATAGTCTAGCACTTTCATATGCTTCATTCCTCCATTCATCTAACAAGATGAAGTGAAGAATTCTTTTCTCTCCAGCAGTTTTAAAATCAAAGTTCAGTTGTTTAACATCCCATCTAGCTTTATGTTCTAATTCTACTAGAAGATGACATGCTTTTCCATAAACCATTTTATAAGGGGACATACCCATAGGATATTTAAAAGCAGTTCTATAGGCCCATAAAGCATCATTAATTTTAGTTGGCCAATTGAACCTAGCTTTATTAACTGTTTTCTCCAATATGAGTTCAATTTCCCTATTGCTTAGTTCAACTTGATCACTAGTTTGAGGATGATATGGAGATGCAATTATATGATTACCACCATATTTGGCTAGAGTTTTTCTAAAGAATCCATGAATAAAATGAGAACCACCATCAGTAATTAAAAATCTAGGTACTCCAAACCTGGGAAAGATGATGTCCTTAAGCATCTTCATTGCTGTGGCATGGTATGCACTTTTTGTTGGAATTGCTTCAACCCATTTTGTGACATAATCCATTGCAACCAAAATATGAGCGTGTTTTGTTTTTGATGGGGGAATGGTCCCATAAAGTCAAATCAACATACATCAAATGGTTCAAGAGGCAGTGAATAGTTCATAGAAATTTCATTTCTCTTACCGATATTTCCAATCCGTCGGCATTTGTCACAAGATTTAACATAATTAGCACAATCCTTAAATAAAGTAGGCTAGTAAAAACTAGATTGTAATACCTTTACAACAGTGTGGTCTCCTACATGATGTCCTCCATAAGGGTTGTCATGACAATCCCTTATGATGGCCTGCTGCTCAAACTCAGGCACACAACATCTAATAATACCGTCTACACTTTTCTTATAAAGAAATGGATCATCCCAAAAAATGCCTATGGTCATAAAATAATTTCTTTCTTTGTTGGTAGGTGAAGTGTGGTGGCATAACTTTTCCAACAATGAAATTAGCATAATCAGCAAACCATGGTGAAGCTACTCCAATAGCAGATACATTAATGTTTGCTAGTTGTTCATTTGCAAAGCTATCATTAATAGGAATAGGATCTACCGGAGTTTTCCATTCTAGATAAATGATCAGCTACCGGGTTGTCCTCACCTTTCCTATCAACAATGTGTAGGTCAAATTCTTGTAGTAAAAGAACCCATCTCATAAGTCTAGGCTTAGCATCTTTCTTGTTCATAAGATATTTAATAGCACAATGATCGCTGTGTACTATTACTTTAGAGTCTACAATATAAGGTCTAAACTTATCACATGCAAAAATTATAGCCAAGAATTCTTTTTCATTTGTAGCATAATTTCTTTGGGCGCAATCCAGAGTTTTACTAGCATAATATATCACATTAACTTTCTTATCAACTCTTTGGCCTAAAACAACACCTACATCATAACCACTAGCATCACACATGATTTCAAATGGCAAATTCCAATTAGGAGGTGGAATTATAGGAGCACTTATCAAAGCATTCTTTAAAACATCAAAAGACTCTACATAATCATCATTAAAATAGAATGGAACATCTTTTTGTAAAATATTTGTTAAAGGCTTGGATATTTTTGAAAAGTCTTTGATAAAACTTCTATAGAAACCAACATGACCAAGAAAGCTTCTCATACCTCTTATATCCCTAGGATATGGCAGCTTTTCTATAGCTTCTATCTTGGCACAGTCCACTTCAGTGCCTCTACCTAAACCTTGGTGTCCAAGAACAACACCTTCTATCACCAATTTAGGACTAAGTGTTGGTCCTCACAATGCTGCAAAACTTTGTTAAGATTGAACAAGCAGTTTTCAAAAGAGGTACCATACACAGAAAAGTCATCCATGAATACTTCCATAAATTTCTCAATATAATTAGCAAATATAGCATTCATGCATCTTTGAAAAGTAGCAGGTGCATTGCACAAACCGAATGTCATTCTCCTATAAGCATAAGTACCAAAGGGACATGTGAAAGTAGTCTTATTTGATCATCCTTGTGCACCGGAATCTATGAGAAACCTGAATAACCATCTAAATAACAAAAGTGAGAGTGTTTGGATAATCTTTCAAGCATTTGATCAATGAATGGTAAAGGATAATGATCTTTATGAGTTGCCTTATTAAGTTTCCTATAATGAATACACATTCTATAACCAGTAACGATATGTTGAGCAACAACTTCATTTTCATCATTTGGAACCACATTGATTCCACCCTTTTAGGCACACAATGAACATGACTTACCCATTTACCATCAGCTATTGGATAGATAATAATACCTGCCTCAATGAGTTTAATTACCTCTTTTCTTACTACTTCTTTCATTCTTGGATGAAGACGACATTGATAGTCAACAACAGACTTTGCATCTTCTTCCAAGTTAATCTTGTGCATGCACAAAGGAGGGCTTATACCTTTCAAATCATCAAGTGAATAGCCAATGGCTGGCCTATGAGCTCTCAATACTTCAAGTAATTGTGATTCTTTTTCATATGAAAGGTTAGCACTAATAATAACAGGATATATTTTCTTATCATCAAGGAATGCATATTTCATATCTTTAGGCAATGGTTTAACTTCAAAACTAGGATCTTCTTTAGGTGGTGGTAGTTCTCCTAGTTTATTAGGTGGAATATCTAATTCCAGATTTGGTGGTCGTTGAGATAGTATTTGTTCTAAAGCTTCTTTCTCTTCATCATCAAATGTCTCCTCTTAACTCAACACATATCGTTCCATCACGTCCGATGAAGCGACTGCCACTAAAGCAAGTGTCTCCACTATATCTCTAGAGAATTTTTACTTTTATAAATGTTTATCAGTAAACTTTAAAAAGTTAAATGCAAGTCTTTCACCAGCAAATTTAATGAATACTTTCTCTTTTAGCAAATTAATTTCAGCACCAATAGTATGTAGAAAAGGTCTACCAAATATAATAGGACAAAAATGCATCTTGGGAGCAACAAAGCATAATGAAATCAATAGGATATTTAATCTTTCCAACTTACACTTCAACATCTCTAACCATACCAAGAGGACAAATATACTCTTTATTAGCAAGTTAGATAGTTATACATGTCTCTTCCATGTTGATGGGATCAATATCAGGCTTGATTTCAAGATATAAAGAATATGGAATCACACTTATACTTGCTCCAATATCACAAAGTCCATGATAATATGAAGTCCTAATAGTACATGATATGATAGGTTTCCCAACTCTAGTGGTGTTACATTTTATTACCTTGGTAGAATGTTCGCATAAATAAACATCACAAGGTATTTTTCAATTCAATTCTTTAATGGCCGAAATTTGATATTGGACTTGAATTTTTTCATATGGTTCATGACATCTTCTAGCACTCTTATTAGTAACAGTAGTGAGTAAATTTTCCTTCACTTTGCTTGGATAAGGAGGATCTTAAAAGATTTCTTCTATCTTAGGAGATGAGACTTGATGAACCTATTTCACAACTTTAGAAACATATGCAGAATTTTTAAGAGGTTCAACAAATATATTAAATCCTTTCTTTGGGGTATTAAGATGGTTAGCAAAAGATTTAGCAATTTCTACTAAAACATGATGGTTAATGCCAAACCTGTTCTTCAGTTCCTCAAATAATATAGTAGAGAAATTTTGTACACATGATTATTCATATTCCAAGCCTAGTTTACTATCTTTGTCAAGATCCCAAGCATCGGTATTTTGAGAAATAGTTTCCAATAATTCCGCTACCTCCTCTTGAGTTTTATTAGTGAAACTTCCTCCAGAAGTATTATTCAGGAAGTCCCTATGATGCTGAGGCAATCTCACATAAAAGTTTATTAAGATAATGCTTTCACAGATACCATGATAAGGATTTTTACGAAGAAGACCCTTTAATCTCCCCCAACCTTAAGCAATACTTTCTCCATTATGAGGCCAAAAGTTATAAATATGGCAGCGATCATCATAAGCTTCTTTGGGAGTATAATATTTAAGATAGGAAGCCTTCCTCAAATTGTCCCAATCAAGACGGTATTTATCATCTAGAGATCTATACCATTCATGAGCTTTACCAGATAGAGATAAATATAATAGCTTCCTTATCACTTCATTCTCATGAATACCTGCAAGTCTAAATAGGGAACATAGTTCTTCAATATCATATAAATGCCCCGTAGTAGTTTGTCTTCCATCACCTACAGAAGTTACCTCCCTAGCTCTCTGGACAATACCAATAGGAATTTGATATTCAATTTTTGGTTCAATAGGCTTCTTAACTTTATGTTTATTTTTATCATGAAGGTACTTGAATAAGGTGAGTTCCAATCCTTTATGGTTTGAGAAAGCCATGATAAAACAACAGTAAAAAGACAAAAATAGATTTCAAGTTTCCTTACCAAACATCTTACCAATAGCACAACGCACCCCGGCAACAGCGCCAGAAAATTGCCTTGATGGCTCCCAAGTGAAGGAGATCAGTTGTAGTAATTTTCACTGAAGAAAGGTTGTCGAACCCATGAGGAGATGAGGGTATTGGTTAGCAAATTTGACAAAGGAAATAATAGTAAATGCAGTAGATTTGGTGTTTTTGGGTTTGTAGTTTGCAAGAATATAAAGTGCTTAAAGTAAATAGAAATAAGTAAATGCACTCAATGAGAGAAAGCCCAGTCCTCTACGAAACAAGAGGATAAGCTCAAGTGTGTGTGTACTTATATGTGACAAGCGTTCCCGAGGGCGACATGGATTTACTTAGCATAAAGATTTCTACAAAGTATGATGAATATGTTGTCAAGTTTCATTCCCTTAGGGCGGAGCCTAAATTAGGTGTAGCCATAAATATGAGCAAAATACACCACTTATGATGGGTCCTAGAGCCATTCACATGAACATCTAAGAATCATTAAGACATAAATGTCCCACCATAGCAATAAATCATTGGTCACTGACATATAATCCCACCAATGCAACTCTGGAAAATGGTTTCTATCAATTCCGTCCCTTCCAACCCCTATCATTGCATCAAAGTATTCTCCTATGATACCATATAGGTGAAGTAATATGCAGTCGGTGTTCACATAAAACCATCATAGAACAATATAAAAGATAAAAACTTGACCACATACTCATTGCATATTATATGGAAATCATAGCCAATTCATCATATGCCCTCAGGAACATGTGGATCTACTCACAAGTGGCAAACATGATATGGATCAGTGGCATATGGATTACAACACAATCTGAAAATAGAATCTCTCCACCAAATAAAGACAAGATGCCAATCGCAAACATGCAAATAACCCTTAACATAATATCCACGGTTCAATCAATCACAAACTATGAGGGGAATGAGATGGATCTTGGAGATGGTGATGGTGATGATGATGGTGTTGGTGGATATGTTGATGGAGAGGCCTCCCCCTATGCCTAGTTGGAGTGGAGATGACATTGGCGTCAATTTCCCACTCACCGGACGCTCAGCAGGATCTGCCCTCTCCGGTAGTAGGAGAGGACTTTCGCCTCCTCCGCCGCCTCTGTAAATCGTGGGAAAAATATGGCGTAGGTTTTCTAGCGAGACGGAGGTGTCTATAAAAAGGAGGAGCCGAGGCGATGCTCGTGGGCAAAAAGAGCATGAGTGGTGTGCCTAGCAGGGGTGGCGCGCCACCTGCCCTCTTTTGGGTATCGTGGCTCCCCTCACTTCATTCTTTGGTCCACAGTCCTTCTCCAGGTGAAAAACTCATCATGTATTTTTCCTTTGATTTATTGATGTCTACAAGGTCCTGAAACAGCAAAAACATGAAAAAGGAGGTTTTCTGCCTCCCAAAAATTAAATTCCAACGAAAGGGACTTTGTAGGAAAGTCCCATAAATCAACTAAATATGCATAAATAATGATAGATCATGATAAATATTATTCTAAATAGAACATATAAGTCCTAAAAATGATGATGCAAAATGCACGTATCACTAGACTAGAACTTCCGGCCG
Source organism: Avena eriantha (assembly GCA_910589775.1). Taxonomy (NCBI): domain Eukaryota; kingdom Viridiplantae; phylum Streptophyta; class Magnoliopsida; order Poales; family Poaceae; genus Avena; species Avena eriantha. The sequence continues at coordinate 165,979,364 of OU342746.1, read as the reverse complement.
GTACTACCAGTCTACTACCGGCCAAGTACCAGTTATAAAACACGACCAAACAGAGAGATGACTGCGGGGTGTCACGAGCTGATAAAAAGTGAGCCAGAATTTCCAGCGGTACTACCGGCGTCAGAATATGCCCGAGCGGTACTTCCGGTGCTTGGCCGGTACTTCCATCCATGTTGCTCCTATGGCCCTTCCGACCGGTACAACCGATCTACTGTCGGCCTAAGTACCGATAAATAGACAGCAAAAATAGAACTGATGTTGGGGTGTTCCCATGATCACCGGAACTAGCTTGGTACATCAACTGGTGCCGGCACCAAAAGTGTCCTAGCGGTACTTCCAGTGAAGCAGCGATAGTTTCGGTCAGGAAAACTCCAGAACCAAAATTACCACAACTTTTGCATCCTAACTTCAAAAGAGATGAAACCAATTTTGTTGGAAAGATAATGACGAGTAGAATCCAACAAAAATATTGGATACCACCAAGGGAGAAAATATCATGAATAAATATGTGATATACCTCCCAAGGTGTGGAGCCGGAAAGCTCGCAAGATCTAAAATGCAATATGATATTCAAGGGAAATCTATTTTTGATGAACTAGAGATTGTTATGAAGATAAACACAAGCTCTAGATCCTCACATGTACAAGATCCAACCAACAACCAAGAAAGGTGATGCTATGTATGCAAAGGTTTGAGCTGTCTCCGAAAGATACGATTGAGCTACTCACTCGAGAGCCCCTCTTGATAGTATGGCTATTTATCCTAGACCGGGTCTCCCAACAACTACAAGAGACCGGTAAAATAGAAAACCTATCAAGATCATACCTTTTCCTGGAGCATTCCACTCAAGCTTGATGTACACGATCTTGTCTTATTCAATATGGAACACCTTTATTAATTGCATTTTCTTGCGCTCGCTTGATGAAGACTTGCGAATTGCTTCCCCATACTCCACGGAGAAACCACTTCTTTGATCTTGTATTCATCACTCCATGATCACCGAGGATGGCAAGCTTCAAGCATGTGATCTTCTAGAGATGGCGCATCTTAATCTTGCAGTTCATTTCTTCTAACTCCATTAGGATGATTTCTTGAAGATAACGATGATGAACTCCATCTTCTTATTGTTCTTCTACATGATTCCAATATGCACAAAGCCCTTGGACATTGATTCTTGTTCATTTCTTCATTTTCATCCTTGAAACCAACACATGGCCCAAGCGATGCCAATGGACAAATCCTACAAGTGAAACTCAATTCAAACATTAGTCCATAGATATTGTCATTAATTAGAAAAACCACACATGGGGGCACACATGCACTTTCACTACATCTAATGCTCATTCTAGGAAAGGTATTGACGAGCGTTTAACTCATCAATGCCCATTGTTATGGACTTGGGTTTTGGAGAAGGAGGAAGCGCTGGAGACATCTATCGGCTAGCAAACAAGCACACATGGGACTCGAAGATTTACCCAGGTTCAGGCCTCATAGAGGTCCCTACTCCTGCTTGTCTGCTTGTGGAATTATTGAAGGAATCGAGGATTACAATGGTGCGCGGATGCAATCTGGCGAGGGTTGTGGAAACTAGGGTTGCGTGTGTCCTCCTCGCCGCCCCCTCCTAGCCTTTATATAGTGTGAGATCCAAGCACATGGCTTAATAGGATTGATAGGATACCCATATCAACAAGTTGCAACTTCTTTTCCGGAAGCTCATTCGAAAAGAACTCTAAGGTTAAGCGTGCTTGGCCTAGAGCAATTCTAGGATGGGTGACCGACCGGGAAGTGGGTAACCGGGTGTGCACGAGTGAGGACAATGTGCGTAGAAAAGACTAGTGTTGGTCTGTGGGGCCAGTCTATATATCCTATTAAGCTGCCAGGAGTGACACCCCCGGGCCCAGTAGTGGACGGGCTATCACAAGTGGTATCAGAGTTGACCCTTGCGATTACACGGGTGTGTGCGGGTTAGTGGCGGGACATGTGGAGCATGGCGCGTGTGGCCCGGAGTGGACATGGCATGGCACATGTGCTGGCACTAGACGCACAGACGCGTGCCAAGAGGGAACGTTCCTGGGGTGTGCTTGATCGATGAGGGCATCGATCTTCTAAAGGGTGGGTGTATGTGAGATCCAAGCACATGGCTTAATAGGATTGATAGGATACCCATATCAACAAGTTGCAACTTCTTTTCCGGAAGCTCATTCGAAAAGAACTCTAAGGTTAAGCGTGTTTGGCCTAGAGCAATTCTAGGATGGGTGACCGATCGGGAAGTGGGTAACCGGGTGCGCACGAGTGAGGACAATGTGCGCAGAAAAGACTAGTGTTGGTCTGTGGGGCCAGTCTATATATCCTATTAAGCTGCCAGGAGTGACACCCCCCGGGCCCAGGAGTGGATGGGGTGTTACATATAGATAGGCTAGGTCTCGGGTAGCAGGTTGAGTCGGTTACAGGTTAGGGTTTTTCCCTTTGAAATTTCTATATTTGGCTTCTTCTTGTTCATCAAGTAATCAAGAGTCCATAAGCTACTCGAGTTCTCTATTTGGGCCTTGGCGACACCGTGGGCTTCCGCTGTATTCATGCCATATATACCAAGCTCGAGTACCTATAGGGTATACCCATGTCAGTAGCCCCCAAGTGTCCAGTGGAATCACAGATTCGACTAGAGACTTTATGAAGCCTTTCGAGTGCACGGATGAGTATAATTTTGACTGCTTTGTTTATGTCATAGGGATTGTTGATATGCGTGCCTGATTTGACCGATGTATCGGTATCAGTTAACTGCCTTAGGGCAAAACAACGCAATCTACTCGAACTCGAGTCCCCGGACTCGAGTCCGGAAAAGTGCTAGTGTAATTCGACTCAAGCTGTAGAGGTCTTACAGGAGTCGAATTCCAGTATACTGGTGTGAGCACTCGACGCGTCCGTCAAGGCATGTTCATCGTACCTGTAGGCACGGATATATTTCTGGTAGTGTGTAGCAAATGCGTTGCCAGGCCTTATTCATGTCTTATCTTCACGCTGCAAGCGCGGCATCCGAATTTTTGTCATCGCGGAGATGATTCGGGTGACCTAGGAGATGCGGTCTCTTTGTAGGGAAAAATCATGAGGCAGTGTCGCCATAAGCTTCGAGTGTGGATGTTATCGACACACAATACGATGTACAAATAATCATAGGATGCGTGACCAACACTCCCTATGGGAGTAGCCCCCGAGTGTCTAGTTGAGTCGAAGACTCAGGCAGGGACTAAATAACTTTTGCGACTGTTGTCGTATTTTGTTGCTTGTTTCAGTCGAATTTGTTTTCGGCACTCCCTATGGGAGTAACCCATGTCCATAATCGAATCGCGGATTCGAGTGATTGGGTATGCTTTTGATGTCCATATTCCTGTAGAAGAGAAAAATAAAAAATCGTAGGGTGCGCGACCAGCGCTCCCTATGGGAGTAGCCCCCGAGTGCTTGATGGAGTCGAAGACTCGAGCAAGGACTAAAGTAGTCGAAGTCTTCTGCTGTGTAATTTTGAATGACGTCAGTGCTGACAATGTGATGACCTCAGTTGCCCGCGTGAGCGAATTTGACGGGACGTGACGAGCGGTGGGTCCCATTTTCTGACTCTGACTTGACCGGGCGTGCGTAATCTCTGTTTTAACTGTGCCTCCTCGATTTCCACGCGTAATGGGGGTAGTGGGGGACGGTTCACGCTTCAGGTCCTCCACGTGTCGAGCATGATGAACGCCACGCATCTGGTAGGGTTTTTCCTGGCCGTTAGATTGCATCTTCTAGGGGGTTAAGTAGCGATGTTGCGACAGTAATTTTCACATCTGCTTCTTTTCTCTGCCTTTGCCTCTGTCGCCATTGCTGCTGCTCCTCTGCTTCTTTGTTTTCATCTTTCTCGCGGCGCTGGACCAGCTCCGCGTATTTCCTAGTTACTTTCTCCGGTCGCACCGCCACCGTAGAATGGGGAAAAATAAGGGAGGTGGTGCGGCCGATTCCGCCGCCGCCACTGTTGCTGCGAAGAAGAAGGGCGGCTCCACCGCTGTGGGCACAGCACTTGCGTCACCAATGGCGCGTGGCGTGCATCCGTGATCAAGTCTTCTGAGCTCCGTCTTCTACGCCAAGATGGAGTTTTGTCTGCCACAGTCACTGATGCGCATGTCCCCGGCAGCGAGGTAATCCCCTCTCCGCCTGCTGGCTTTCGGGTGATGTTCCTAGCGTTCATCATCCGCGGTCTCTTGTTGCCCCAGCATCCTTTCTTCAGGGGCCTTCTCTATTTCTATGGGCTCCAGCTGCATCAATTGTCCCCCAACTCCATCCTCCATGTAGCTTGCTACATTACTCTTTGCGAGTGCTGGCTCAGAATCGAGCCACGCTTTGGTCTCTTTAAGCATCTCTTCAAGCTGAAGCGTCAGTCGGCATCTGGCTCCGTAGTCTACGATGTAGGAGGCTGCGGTATCCACGTCGACTCCTCTGCCACATACTTCGACATCAAACTCACGGTGTCCGTCCAAGGGTGGAGGGACAAGTGGTTCTACATCCACGACCTGAGGGCCAACGGAGACCACCACAGACTTGCGCCCTTCGACCCCGCGACGCCATGCAAGAGGATGCGCTCCTGGAAGAATGTAGTGATGCCCAGCGAATCCGTGGAGACAGATGTGTTGTACGAGCGTGTCTGCGACCTCGAGAATCGCATGGGGAAAGAGGAGGGAGGCTGCACCCTCATTCGCACATGGTACGCCGTCGCGTCTAGCCCCTGCAGGCTAGAGTCCACCCTATGTTCCAGTGGGCTGGCACGGATGATGTCACTCGCATATCTGCTGATGGCATTTCCGCGAGTGAAGAAGATAAAAGGGTGCGACTGGTCACCAAGTACACCGCCAAGGATGTACTCCCCAATGACCCAGTCATGCCTCCGTTCGATGCTACTAATCCTCCTCCTGAGGTACAGTTGTGCTATGTAGTAGCTTTATTTGTTGATTGCTTCCTTTCTGTTTTTCTTTGACTTGTGCTAAATTGTTTTCTGTGTGCAGAATTGGGGAGTGTCACCCTGTATGCCCCCTCTTCCTGAGGGGGTTATCCTTCGTGAAGCCCTTGAAGAGGACGAGTCGGAGTCGACCGTCCCGTCTGATGTGGAGGAGAAAGCCCCCCGAGTCGAGTGGTCCGGACACTCGCAAGCGTTCGCACAGCGAGGATTCAGATGCATTGTAGCATCCCATCTGTCTAACATCTATAATGCTACATGGTCTAATAATAAAATGCTACTTCCTACATATAATTGTTGCATCATAATTATATCATGCTCATGTCATCATGCCACATTGCATTTGAGCATCATATAAAACCCTTTTCATTTGGTTCTTATCTCATATGCACCATTATTTGTATTTGCCTCTTGATATATTGTAGTTGGTTTTTGATATAATGCTTGATGCCCAAGTTGAGTTGGGGGCATATCTATTACAATTCCACCATCCACATTGCCAACTTCCCCTTTGTTTCCACCACCCTTCTACCATTCCATTTATATATGAGCCATTGCTTTCTCCCTTGACTTTTATCTCTAGCTGATGTATAGTTGGGAATGGATCCTTCTAATTCCACTTGCTCCCATATATGTTCCATGTTGTTTCACAAGATGAATTATGGCAGCCATATGACCATCTTTGCATGTCATGTGCGTAGAATTCTTCCATAACCTTCCATATGGTCTTATTTGAATTAAGGCCATGCTTGAATATATTGTGTCCATATGACTTAATAGTGGAACATACACACTAGAAAGGCCACATTATACTCATGCATGCCCATTATTCCATATATGACATGTGTGTTGGAGAGTGTTACATGTTCCAAACTTTGCCCTCTCTCTACTTTCTTCTCTCTTTTTGGTGTTGTTTTAAAAGCCTCAAGTTCAGACCTTGATTACAAAAACTTCCTGGTAAGTTTGATGCCCCCAGCAGAACCTCATTGAAGCCCTTTGTCCCCTCTTAAATCTGCAGCAAACCTCACTTGATTCGGAGCTTTGAGCCATTCGGAATCATCATCTGAAATTGGCTCTATATCACTATCAAAACTGCAGTTCAGTTTTGCCAGTTCGTCAGCGTGTCGCTGTTTTCCCCCTCTGTTCACATCAAGATCACTTCCTCCTCTGTTGTTCTCTGGAGTATCTTAGCACATGCTATTAAGCTTGGCATGAACCTCTTCCTAACACAGCAAACCGCCCGCAAATCCAAGCTCGGTCGCTCTCAAAATCTTCCGCCAAAGATCAGTGGAGCTAGCTATCTAGCAAACCATCCGTCCTGCTGATTACAGCAGCAAAAGTCTGTAGCTACAAGTTCAAAGAGCAGCAACAGCTACAACATTTTTTTCTCCCAACGTCAGCTGCAGTGCGATGAGGCAGCAACCCACCTTGTCCCCATTCAGCCCAAATCCAGCCAACGCAGCGACAGAGCGCTTCCGGCCGTGTACGCTTCAGCAGCTCCGTTACTGTTCATCTCCCTTCCGTCCTCCTCCGTTCGGTGTCAGAGAGGAAGCAGCGAGATGGAGGAGCATGTGTCCACCGGCCCTGTCTTCCCCATCCCCTCCTCTCTACTTAGCCCCCGAGACAAGCCCCCAAACCCTAGACCCCCTCCTGCCCTACCGCCGTAGCCCCGTCCTTCTCCTGCCTCCCTTCACACCACCACCGGTCGCCACCACCTCCTACTCGCCATGGCACTGCCATGTTAGGCCGCCCCTGTCCAAACCGAGAGCACCGGAAGATGCGCCTCGACCCCGTGAAGCTTCCCCTGTACCAGATTGTCCCTCCCGTGCATGTTTTTGACGACAATTTCATCTTCCCCACCACCGGCGGCGACCACACCGTCGACGATTCCGGTCGCCACGTCCTCCTCTGACTTCTCCTACCTCAACAGCGACCCTCCTGGTGAGCTATAGCTTTGATTCCCCTTCCTAATCAGCACGCTAGAGCTCCTCATCTTCCGGTCCAGAGCGGTCCCGCCACGGACGCCGTGAGACTGGAGCCGCTCGTCCTTGTTATATTCAGAAAGGAGGTGTCTGTCTGAACCTCAGTTAGATGGCCAAAAGCTTCACGGGATCAGTATAGAACCCGATGTGTTCCTCTTGTACATCAGCTGACGAGTAGCATAGTGGTTCCGTCCTTATACTAGCATACCAGGTCCCAAGATCGAATTCCTGGCCAACCTTAATTTGGTTATATTTTTGTCTCTACTGAAACCAACCGAAGAAAATTCAGTTTTGGCAAGTACTTAAGCTTTGCTTGTTACTACAAAATAAGACCATGCAGCCTTTGGTCACCAACATGTGCCTGGAACGGTGGCTCGATCCTTGCCGTACTACGATGGAGATCATGAGTTCAAGACCTGCACTTCCCAGTTTTGTAATTTTTGGCTGTTTTATCTCTGACGAACGGTTTTGTAGAAAACATCTCCTAGATAAGACCCCAAATCATGCCCCAAATGGAAAAACTTTTAAAAATAAAAGTGTTCAGTTTTGTATAAACCTTGCAAATATAAATCTCGTTCTCTGTTGGCTTATTCTAATTACATAAACAATTAATGTTTGGCTAGTTCCGATTAAAAGTGAAATAATTCATAACTTTAATTCTACAACTCCAAATTTGACAAATAAGATGTCTAAATCGATCAGCGCGACGAGCCTGTTCTAACTACGCATTCCATGATATGAATTGAAGCATGCATCATATAATTATTAAGTGGACAGCAAGTTATATGGGAGCAAAACATGACTAAAAACTTAATAAACTGCTTTATTCTTGTACCCCATACCTCACCCATGCCATGCTATGTTATGCCATGTAATTTGTGCATCGTTCATCATGGCATGCTTGTTTGCTTGTTGCATTTTATTTATATGTTGCGCATTATATTTATGTTGGCCTTGTCTGTTTGGTTTTTCTCGGATAGACGCCGAGCAGAGGAATTATCAGGAATCGCAGGAGTTCTACCCAGATCCATCTCTCGCTTCAACTGAGCTACCAGGAAAGCACTACCACATGCTTGAATACATATAGTACCTATTGCCTCTATCTTATTCTTGCATCATTGAGTCGTGATTGCATTAAATTGAATCCCAAGTACTGCATAGCCTTGACTTTTAAACCCCACCGAAGCTTGTTCCTCCATCCTATGAACCATTACTACAGGAGTAGCTTGAGCCTTGCGAGTCATAGAATTGCATGTGTAGGGTTTGTGAGTGTCTGATGGATAAAAAGGTACCTAAACAACTTAACCTGAGTAGTAATGGGATAACTAATGAAAGAGGCACCGGTGGGCTATATCTGTTATTTGGTTTTTCATGCTCACTTATGTCCCGTAGGACCCCGAGTACTTGATTCTTGTTCCTTGACTATTCGCACTATCCACATACGGGAGACTCTATGAATCCCCCTTTGCCGGAGCTTGATTTGCATTTTATTTCTTGGGGCCACAAAGTAGTTTGGGGGTTTATTACTATCTTGTACTTATGCCATGTTTTACCGCTTTATTTATGATTGTGCATGGAGCACCTGTACTGTTTAGGAATGGCGGAGTGTTTTCGCGGTATCGACAAGCCCAGTCACATTTTCGGGTTTCCAGTCGTTTACAGCCATTGGCACAAACCTTGGGTCCTTCTCGGAGCCGGCCAACTTCGTTGCGGGTAGCTTAATGGGGTGGCCCCCTGAAATATCTTATGAATCATGTGATTGCTTTGTCGTGAAAGCCTCGTTGGGTTTTGATTTGGTTTTTCTGAGGTCGATCGTGTGTGTGTTGCTATTTGTGCACCCTTGCAGGGTAAATCTTTCTGTAAGCCGTGTCCGTGGTTATGGACGACTTGGAGCACAGTTTCTCGATCATAGACAAGTATAACTAAAGTATCGTCTTTAATTTGACTAAATATCTGACTAGTAATTAGTGCAATATTCATGGAATGTTTAATAAAACTGCCAACGGATGAGTTGTTCGTCCGCTTTCTCGTTGGTAAGCGAGAAGGAGGATGGATCTTTTACTTTATACTGTTATAACTGTTGATTCAAATTAACGGACATCCGCCTATCTTTGGTTAGGCAGATGGTTAGCGAGTATCCCAGGTTTATGTCCCCTTTAGAGGCATAAAGACTTGCTGAGTACCCCTAGGGTCTCACACGATAAATTGTTTGATTCAGATGAACAGGTGTATTCGCAAGATGGATACTGGGTGGAGGAGACATATGATGTTGGCAACGATCACTCGGCGTAGAGATTCCAGGGATGGGGATCCGTGAGATCTGTGGGCGGGATGTGCTTATTTATGTGGCATCTTATGCCGATTTGCTTCTTGTCTATACTCGGATCTTGTTTCCCGCTTCCGCTTGTTACTCTGTTGATTGATGTATGAGGAGCTATCCTACACTATTATCTCTATCTAGGATATTTGGATCTTGCCATATGGCATTGCAATATTTTTATTTCTTTTAGATGGTATGGCTCTGAGAACTGTTTTAAGGTAGCTTGCATACATACTCACTTGTGTATGTATTTGATCTCTTCGCCTGTTGCCTACGCCGCTCGCTCTTGTCCCGATGTTCTTGGAAGTTGTTAGGGCGGTGGACAGGCCTACATGTGGGTGGCCCTGGGCCCCCGCTGTAAAACGCTTAACCACTTTTGGTTCATCCAGGCTTGAACTTAGAGCGTAGGGTCCGAGGTTGTTACAATTGGTATCAGAGCCATCTCGCCCTTCAGGGTCTCAGCCAAAATGGTCGTTGTCAGTCTAGAAAATATTTTTGGTAGCTATGTATACTAGGGAAAAACAAAACGTGAGAGTAGGACTGCTTCCACTTTTCTTCTTACCCACCCACCCACCCTTTTTTGGTAAGGAAGTGTAACGTTTTCAATCCTCTTCTAAAAATTCAAACTAGGATTCACGTGTTCTGGGTTCCGTAGTACCATAGGTTGTGTGAGTGTGTATGTGCGTGGGTAATTCCTTGTCTATCTGTTGCATCCAACTTGTTGTCGCTATCTGCCTTTTGGTTATCAACTGTTGGTACATTCCATACCGACAGGCTTTTGTAAACCGACACAATCTATCCGATTCATTGTAAACCGACGCGATCTGTCTTACTCTTTGTTATCCGACGCTATCTTGTTAGGGGTGTTTGTTTTCCGTAGTTGCTAATCTTTAGGTTCATCTTATGAAGGAAGAGAGTTGGGATATGTGTTTTACTTATTCATGTGCGGAGTAATGATTTGAGTGCGGGATGGAGTCGCGACCATACCACTACTTTTATCATTCGCTCTTGTATATTGAATTGGTAGAGTTACTAATCTTGATTCGTTAAGTGGTTTTGCGCATATAGTGGTATTTTAATGCCAAAATTTGCGGAATTTTTTTATTTGATAGCTTTGTGTACTACACTCCTTGTTTAGTCGTGTGCGATATGCTTAATAGCTTCTAGGTGCTTTGAACTTTGCTGATATTTTAATATCATCTTAGTAATTTGTATCCTTAATCTTGATTAATTCCATTTGGTACTATTTTGGATTATTATTATTCTCCATTATAGTACTGACTTGAGTTTTATATCAATCCCAGGATGGCACCACCACGCCGCACTGAGGAGGACATACCACCTAAACTGGGGGCTGCGTTGGCAAGTATTGCGAATGCCTTGGGAACAATGCAACAGAACCAGCAACGCTTTGAAGAAAGTGTTAGGAGGAATGAGTTTGTTCCGCTACCTCCACCTCTCAAGCGAGGAGACATCAAGGGCTTTCTGAAGTTTAACCCGTGCCACTTTGAGGTGTCTGATCAGCCACTGGATGCTGATGATTGGCTTCGTGAGATGTCAAGGTTGCTGATGACTGCTGATGTTCCTGAGCAAGAAAGGGTAAAATGTGCCACTCACCTTCTGAAGGGAGACGCAGCTCTATGGTGGGAGAATTACCTGAAGGCAAACCACTCTGGTTTTCAGCCTACTTGGGAGAAGTTCACTGGGGCTTTCAAAGAGCAATACCTGTCAGAAATTGTCATGGAAAGGATGAAGGAAGTGTTTCTCAACCTCAAGCAGGGAAATGACAATGTCAATACCTATATCAGAAACTTCATGAATCTTTCTCGGTATGGTGGCGATGAGATCTCTGATGACAAGAAGAAGCAAAAGAGGTTCATGCAAGGACTCAATGCATCTATCAAATATGCAATCACTCATGCAAGACCGGGGTCTTTTCTGGAACTCCAACATATAGCTCTACAGGAAGAAGCCACTAGGCAAGTGTTCGAGGAGTCCAAGAAACACAGCCGTGACGCAGCAAGCTCTTCAGCTATGACAGCTCCTTCTAAGCGCCGCGTGTGGGTTCCTAATAGCGCACCACCGCTCCCGGCTCCACCAAGACCTTCAAGCTACGCGGCAAGGCCACCAAACTCCTTCAACGCTGCTTCTAGGGGCTACAACCACAACTACCCTGGAGCGCCTGGTGGAGTCCCTGGCTACATTGCTCCACGGCCACCTGGTGCTTGTTACACTTGTGGGAACACTGGGCATCAACACTGGAGTTGTCCCATGAACAACAAAGCTCTTCCACCACCACCTCCAAGACCTGCAGCAAGTCCTTCTATGGTTCGTGCACTTCCACCTCGGGCTCTCAACATCAACACCAAGCCCGGATCCACTGTTGCTCATGCCAACTGTGTCAACATGGCTCAAGCTGAACATGCACCTGGAATTGTGATGGGTACGCTTCCCGTTAACTCAGTCCCTGCACGAGTTTAATTTGATTCTGGTGCATCTCATTCTTTTGTCTCTACAAGTTTTGCTGATGAGAATGGGTTACCTATGGATCCTCTCCCTAAACGTTTAATGGTTCTCTCGCCCGGAGCAACTATGGCATCTTCCAAGATCAGCCATGGCAATCAAATTGAGATTGGTGGCTCTTCGTTCCCGGCTTCCTTAATCATTCTGGGCAATTCTAACATTGATGTTATCTTGGGCATGGATTGGTTAACAGCAAATGCAGCTGTGATTGATTGTGCTGAACGCTCGGTTTCTCTGAAAATTCCTGAAGGCCATATAGTCTATTCTCCAAGTCTGACTCCTGCAATTCAGCTTTTCTCTTTGGTGGCTCTGAATGATGATGCTATGGATGCTATTCAGAGTGTTCCGGTGGTCTATGAGTTCCCAGATGTTTTTCCTAAAGAGTTACCAGGTATGGCTCCTGACCGAGAGGTCGAGTTTGTGATTGAGCTTGAACCTGGAACCGCTCCTATCTCCAAGCGGCCTTATAAAATGGGTCCTGCTGAGTTGGCTGAACTCAAACGTCAGCTTGATGAACAAGAGAAGTTGGGTTTCATTCAGCATAGCACTTCCTCTTGGGGCAGCCCAACAATCTTTGTGAAGAAGCAAGACCGGACTGATAGACTTGTGTTGACTATCGGGCTCTCAATGCAAAAACCATCAAGAATAAATATCCCCTTCCGTGGATCAATGATCTCTTCGATCAGCTTGTAGGAGCAGTGGTATTCTCCAAGATTGACTTGAGAAGTGGATATCATCAAATCAAGATCCGCAAGGAAGATGTTCCCAAAACAACTTTCACCACCCGCTATGGCCTGTACGAGTACACAGTCATGTCCATTGGTCTCACCAATGCACCTGCCACCTTCTCGAGGCTTATGAACTCGGTTTTCATGAAGTATCTTGATAAGTTCGTCGTGGTCTATCTGGATGACATTCTAGTCTATTCTAAGTCAAAGGAAGAACATGAAGAACACCTTCGGTGTGTCCTAAACAAGCTTCGTGAGAACCGCCTATATGCAAAGTTCTCCAAGTCTGAATTTTGGCTTCCCGAAGTCACCTATCTTGGTCACGTCATCTCTGCCAAGGGCATTGCCGTCAACCCAGAAACTGTTCGGACAATTATTGAGTGGCTTCCACCCAAAAATGTCAAAGAATTCCGGAGTTTCCTTGGTTTGGCTAGTTACTGCTGTCGCTTCATTCAGAACTTCTCGAAGATTGCGAAGCCTCTTACCGATCTCCTCAAGAAAGGCAAGAAATACCTTTGGTCTCCTGCATGTCAAGCTAGCTTTGAAACACTCAAAGAGAAGCTCACTTCCACACCAGTCTTGATTCCTCCAGATACATCAAAGTCTTTCCAGATATTCTGTAACGCCTCCTTGCAAGGATTGGGTGCGGTCCTCATGCAAGAAAAGCAAGTGGTTGCTTATGCCTCTCGTCAGTTGAAAACTCATGAGCTCAACTATCCAACACATGATCTTGAACTTGCAGCGGTTGTCTTCGCTCTAAAAGTATGGAGGCACTACTTGCTTGGAAACCATTATGAGATCTTTTCGGACCACAAAAGCCTGAAGTATATCTTCACTCAGCCGGACCTCAACCTGCGTCAAAGGAGATGGATTGAAGCAATTAATGACTTCGATCTCACCATCAACTACACTCCTGGCAAAGCTAATGTCATGGCTGATGCTCTCAGCCAAAAATCTTATGTCAACAACCTCATGGTGGAAGAACAACAGCCTCTCTTGTGCGAGGAATTCCACCAGCTCAACCTTGAAATTGTGGATCAAGGGTATCTTCTGAATCTTCTGGCAACCCCTCTCTTGGAAGAAAAAGTTCACTCCATTCAACTTGGTGATCCTTACACTAAAAACATCATCTCCAAGATTCAGCTTCCGAAGTATGAACCTTTCCACCTTGACGACCAATGCACTCTATTCTTTAAGCACCAGATGTTCGTTCCGAAGTATCCGGGTTTGCGAGAGCAAGTTCTTAAAGAAGCTCATGATTCTGTTCTTTCTATCCACCCTAGCAGCACTAAGATGTACATGGACCTGAAAACACAGTATTGGTGGCCTGGGTTGAAACGATATTGTGCCAAGTATGTCTCGGAGTGTGATGTCTACCGCAGAGTTAAAGCTGTCCATCAGAAACCTTCCAGTCTTCTACAGCCATTGAAGCCTCCGGAATGGAAATTGGAGAAAGTAGAGATGGAGTTCATAACTGGGTTTCCAAGGTCACGGAAAGGCAACAATGCAATCTTTGTTGTCATCGACATGCTTTCTAAAGTGGCTCACTTCTTCCCCGTCAAGGAAACAATTTCAGCCATTCAGTTGGCTGAGCTCTATATCAACATAATTGTCTCTCTGTATGGGGTTCCTCTTGAGATCAGCTCAGACCGTGGAAGCATCTTCACTTCCAAGTTCCGGGGAACTTTCCAAAATGCTTTGGGAACAAAGTTGAACTTCAGCACAGCTTACCACCCTCAGTCACAAGGGAAAGTTGAAAGGATCAATCAGATTCTAGAAGATATGCTCCGTGCTTGCGTCATCTCTTTCGGCATGAAATGGGAAGAATGCCTTCCTTATGCTGAGTTCTCTTACAACAACAGCTTCCAGAAGAGTCTAAAGATGGCACCATTTGAGGTTCTCTATGGCCGCAAATGCAGAACTCCGATTGGTTGGTCGGGCGCAGGTGAAAGAACATTGTTTGGCCCTGACATTGTAACTCAAGCGGAGGAGAAGGTTCACATCATTCTCGAAAACCTGAAGGTTGCTCAAAGTCGCCAGAAGAGCAACTATGACATAAAGCACACAGACATGGAGTATGTCCCTGGTGATCTCGTTTACCTTCGTGTCACTCCCATGAGAGGCACGCACCGGTTTGGTATCAAAGGAAAGCTGGCTCCTAGATACATTGGTCCTTTCAAAGTTCGTGGAAGAAGAGGAGAAGTTGCTTATGCTCTTGAGCTCCCTGAAAAACTCAAGGTCCATGATGTTTTCCATATCTCTCAACTCAAGAAGTGCTTCAAGGATCCCGGCAAGACCGTGGACCATGAGCTCATCAATCTCCAAGAAGATCTGTCTTATCAAGAACACCCCACAAAAATCCTAGAAGTCGCAGAAAGAAAGACTCGCAGCAAGTCTATCCAGTTCTGCAAGGTGCAGTGGTCGCACCATTCCGTTGATGAAGCCACTTGGGAACGTGAGGATGAGCTCCGTGTTAAGTATCCTACCCTCTTCGTGTCTTCTTCTACTTCCTAGAATCTCGGGCGAGATTCCTGTTTAGTGGGGGAGAGTTGTAGCATCCCATCTGTCTAACATCTGTAATGCTACAGGGTCTAATAATAAAATGCTACTTCCTACATATAATTGTTGCATCATAATTATATCATGCTCATGTCATCATGCCACATTGCATTTGAGCATCATATAAAACCCTTTTCATTTGGTTCTTATCTCATATGCACCATTATTTGTATTTGCCTCTTGATATATTGTAGTTGGTTTTTGATATAATGCTTGATGCCCAAGTTGAGTTGGGGGCATATCTATTACAATTCCACCATCCACATTGCCAACTTCCCCTTTGTTTCCACCACCCTTCTACCATTCCATTTATATATGAGCCATTGCTTTCTCCCTTGACTTTTATCTCTAGCTGATGTATAGTTGGGAATGGATCCTTCTAATTCCACTTGCTCCCATATATGTTCCATGTTGTTTCACAAGATGAATTATGGCAGCCATATGACCATCTTTGCATGTCATGTGCGTAGAATTCTTCCATAACCTTCCATATGGTCTTATTTGAATTAAGGCCATGCTTGAATATATTGTGTCCATATGACTTAATAGTGGAACATACACACTAGAAAGGCCACATTATACTCATGCATGCCCATTATTCCATATATGACATGTGTGTTGGAGAGTGTTACATGTTCCAAACTTTGCCCTCTCTCTACTTTCTTCTCTCTTTTTGGTGTTGTTTTAAAAGCCTCAAGTTCAGACCTTGATTACAAAAACTTCCTGGTAAGTTTGATGCCCCCAGCAGAACCTCATTGAAGCCCTTTGTCCCCTCTTAAATCTGCAGCAAACCTCACTTGATTTGGAGCTTTGAGCCATTCGGAATCATCATCTGAAATTGGCTCTATATCACTATCAAAACTGCAGTTCAGTTTTGCCAGTTCGTCAGCGTGTTGCTGTTTTTCCCCTCTGTTCACATCAAGATCACTTCCTCCTCTGTTGTTCTCTGGAGTATCTTAGCACATGCTATTAAGCTTGGCATGAACCTCTTCCTAACACAGCAAACCGCCCGCAAATCCAAGCTCGATCGCTCTCAAAATCTTCCGCCAAAGATCAATGGAGCTGGCTATCTAGCAAACCATCCGTCCTTCTGATTACAGCAGCAAAAGTCTGTAGCTACAAGTTCAGAGAGCAGCAATAGCTACAACATTTTTTTTTCTCCCAACGTCAGCTACAGTGTGATGAGGCAGCAACCCACCTTGTCCCAATTCAGCCCAAATCCAGCCAACGCAGCGACAGAGCGCTTCCGGCCGTGTACGCTTCAGCAGCTCCGTTACTGTTCATCTCCCTTCCGTCCTCCTCCGTTCGGTGTCAGAGAGGAAGCAGCGAGACGGAGGAGCAGGTGTCCACCGGCCCCATCTTCCCCATCCCCTCCTCTCTACTTAGCCCCCGAGACAAGCCCCCGAACCCGAGACCCCCTCCTGCCCTACCGCCATAGCCCCGTCCTTCTCCCGCCTCCCTTCACACCACCACCGGTCGCCACCACCTCCTACTCGCCATGGCGCTGCCACGTTAGGCCGCCCCTGTCCAAACCGAGAGCACCGGAAGATGCGCCTCGATCTCGTGAAGGTTCCCCTGTACCAGATTGTCCCTCCCGCGCACATTTTTGACGACAATTTTATCTTCCCCACCACCGGCGATGACCACATCGTCGATGATTCCGGCCACCACGTCCTCCTCTGACTTCTCCTACCTCAACAGCAACCCTCCTCATGAGCTATAGCTTTGATTCCCCTTCCTAATCAGCACGCTAGAGCTCCTCATCTTCCGGTCCAGAGTGGTCCCGCCGCGGACGCCATGAGAGTGGAGCCGCTCGTCCTTGTTATATTCAGAAAGGAGGTGTGTGTCTGAACCTCAGTTAGATGGCCAAAAGCTTCGATAGAACCCGATGTGTTCCTCTTGTACACCAGCTGACGAGTAGCGTAGTGGTTCCGTCCTTATACTAGCATACCAAGTCCCAAGTTCAAATTCCTGGCCAACCTTAATTTGGTTATATTTTTGTCTCTACTGAAACCAACCGAAGAAAATTCAGTTTTGGCAAGTACTTAAGCTTTGCTTGTTACTGCAAAATAAGACCGTGCAGCCTTTGGTCACCAACATGTGCCTGGAACAGTGGCTCGATCCCTCCCGTACTATGATGGAGATCATGAGTTCAAGACCCGCACTTCCCAGTTTTGTAATTTTTGGCTGTTTTGTCTCTGACGAAATGTTTTGTAGAAAACATCTCCTAGATAAGACCCCAAATCATGCCCCAAATGGAAAAACTTTTAAAAATAAAAGTGTTCAGTTTTGTATAAACCTTGCAAATATAAATCTCGTTCTCTGTTGGCTTATTCTAATTACATAAACAATTAACGTTTGGCTAGTTCCGATTAAAAGTGAAATAATTCATAACTTTAATTCTACAACTCCAAATTTGACAAATAAGATGTCTAAATCAATCAGCGCAACGAGCCCGTTCTAACTACGCATTCCATGATATGAATTGAAGGATGCATCATATAATTATTAAGTGGACAGCAAGTTATATGGGAGCAAAACATGACTAAAAACTTAATAAACTGCTTTATTCTTGTACCCCACACCTCACCCATGCCATGCTATGTTATGCCATATAATTTGTGCATCATTCATCATGGCATGCTTGTTTGCTTGTCACATTTTATTTATATGTTGCGCATTATATTTATGTTGGCCTTGTTTGTTTGGTTTTTCTCGGATAGACGCCGAGCAGAGGAATTATCAGGAATCGTAGGAGTTCTACCCAGATCCATCTCTCGCTTCAACTGAGCTACCAGGCAAGCACTACCACATGCTTGCATACATATAGTACCTATTGCCTCTATTTATTCTTGCATCATTGAGTCACAATTACATTAAAACCAATCCCAAGTACTACAGAGCCTTTACTTTTAAACCCCATCGAAGCTTGTTCCTCCATCCTATGAACCATTACTATAGGAGTTGCTTGAGCCTTGCGAGTCGTAGAATTGCATGTGTAGGGTTTGTGAGTGTCTGATGGATAACAAGGTACCTAAACAACTTAACCTGAGTAGTAATGGGATAACTAATGAAAGAGGCACCAATGGGCAATATCTGTTATTTGGTTTTTCATGCTCACTTGTGTCTCGTAGGACCCCGAGTACTTGATTCCTGTTCCTTGACTATTCACTATATCCACTTACGGGAGACTCTATGAATCCCCCTTTGCCTGAGCTTGATTTGCATTTTATTTCTTGGGGCCACAAAGTAGTTTGGGGGTTTATTACTATCTTGTACTTATGCCATGTTTTACCGCTTTATTTATGATTGTGCGTGGAGCACATGTACTGTTTAGGAATGGCAGAGTGTTTTCGCGATATCGACAAGCCCAGTCACATTTTTGGGTTCCCAGTCGTTTACAGCCATTGGTGCAAACCTTGGGTCCGTCTCGGAGCCGGCCAACTTCGTTGTGGGTAGCTTAATGGGGTGGCCCCCTGGAATATCTTATGAATCCTGTGATTGCTTTGTCGTGAAAGCCTCGTTGGGTTTTGATTTGGTTTTTCCGAGGTTGATCGTGTGTGCGTTGCTATTTGTGCACCCTTGCAGGGTAAATCTTTCTGAAAGCCGTGTCCGCGGTTATGGACGACTTGGAGCACAGTTTCTCGATCATATACAAGTATAACTAAAGTACCGTCTTTAATTTGACTAAATATCTGACTAGTAATTAGTGCAATATTCATGGAATGTTTAATAAAACTGCCAACGGATGGGTTGTTCGTCCGCTTTCTTGTTGGTTAGCGAGAAGGAGGATGGATTTGTTACTTTATACTGTTATAACTGTTGATTCAAATTAACGGACATCCGCCTATCTTTGGTTAGGCGGATGGTTAGCGAGTATCTATAGACTTGTTAGTTATTATCTTTTGCTGCAATTGCGTCACCCCAGGTTTATGTCCCCTTTAGAGGCATAAAGACTTGCTGAGTACCCCTAGGGTCTCACACGATAAATTGTTTGATTCAGATGAACAGGTGTATTCACAAGATGGATACTGGGTGGAGGAGACAGATGATGTTGGCAACGATCACTTGGTGTACAGATTCCGGGGATGGGGATCCGTGAGATCTGTGGGCGGGATGTGCTTATTTATGTGGCATCTTATGCCGATTTGCTTCTTGTTCGTACTTGGATCTTGTTTCCCGCTTCCGCTTGTTACTCTGTTGATTAATGTATGAGGAGCTATCCTACACTATTATCTCTATCTAGGATATTTGGATCTTGCCATATGGCGTTGCAATATTTCTATTTCTTTTAGAAGTTATGGCTCTGAGAACTGTTGTAAGGTAGCTTGCATACATACTCACTTGTGTATGCATTTGATCTCTTCGCCTGTTGCCTACGCCGCTCGCTCTTGTCCCGATGTTCTTGGAAGTGGTTAGGGCGGTCGACGGGCCTACACGTGGGTGGCCCTGGGCCCCCGCTATAAAACCCTTAACCACTTTTGGTTCATCCAGGCTTGAACTTAGAGCGTAGGGTCCGAGGTTGTTACATGCATTGTCTCCTTCGACTCCGTAAGGTGCAGCTATTGGCACAGAATCGCCGATACCTGCCGTTCCCATGAGTGCTGTGGCGCTATCTTCTCGTAAGAAGATGTGACTGCCAAAGGAGTCGTCGTCGGAGTCGGGGGATAAAACCTTTGATTTTGACAAGTTTGATTGGTAAGTATTAAAGTTTTCTTTGTGGGTCTTCTTTTCTAGTTGCCTTCTCTTGATGTTGGTTTTGGTCTTCAGTCAGCCGGCGTCGTCATCTTCTGGCGACGTCCAATTTGTGAAGGAATCTGGAGTCGCGACCTCCAAGGCCGAGAAAATGGCCGAGCGTGCTCCTTCCCCTCCATTGGCGGCCACTCCGGGCATAATTCATCAAGTTCTCCACACGATGTGGAGCATCAGATGGTTGCCCGAACGACTGTGCACCAATCGACTTCGGAGTCATTGGAGGATCATGTATGTGTAGTACCTCTTCTTTTGATGTTGCAGTCGAATTTCTTATCTATGCCATCTGCTGATCCTTTACTGTTTTCTTTATTGCAGCTCCTTGTGAAGGAAGCCACTCACCTGGCGGAGCAGGTGCTTGCGATGGGTTGTCAGCATGCAATGCTGGACAATCGCCATCATGCTGTTGAAAGTGAGTGTTCTTTATTTTTTCTTCTGCATCCTTGTGATATATTCGACTGACGATTTATCCTTGTTTGTGTCACAGCTGAGCATAATGCCCTCCTATGCGGGACTCAGGTTGTTGGCGATGAGGGCCATCTTGGTGGGATCCGATGGGTGGACCTGAAGTTTTTTCGTGTGCACCGATGAGTCGAAAGATAGGTCAGGTGAACTTGGGCGGCTCAGGGGAGGCAAACTATTGCTTGTCGATTCCTTTAGTCTCGCAAGTTCTTCCTGCATGCCGAAGGACTGGGAAATTCTGTTGAATTCCCTGTCGCAACTATCGGGCCTCTCGAAGCTTCCGTTGATTGTGATGACGCCATTAGGGCCTGGCATTTTCATCTACAGATAGGCATAGTGCGGTACTGCCATGAACCTAGCGAACGCGACACGTCCGATGATGAAGTGGTACTGTGAGGGCCAGTCGATGACTTTGAAGTCGATGCGCTCGCGCCGAAAGTTTTTTGGCATGCCGAAGATAACGTCGAGGTTGATTTTGCCAAGGGGATACATGCCCTTGCCTGGGACGATGCCGTGGAATGTTGTGTCTGAGGCCTCTAAGCAAGTCAGAGGGATCCTCATTGCTCGCAAGGTACTCGCGAACATAAGGTTGATGTCGCTTCCGCTGCCCATGAATACGCGGCTCATGTCGAAGCCTCCAATTTGTGCCTCGAGTACGAGGGGACAGTGGCCTGGACGAGGTACTTGGCGCGGATGGTCGCGTTTGTCGAAGGTGATGCAGGACTCGCTTCCACTGAGGTACTCAGTGGTAGATGGTGGCGAGTTTGTCCCCAGATTGACTTAGCGGGTGATGGACTTTTGCACCCGGTTGGAGGGGCGACCCTTTTGTATCATCATGGTGCCCATGGACCGCGGGTACGGCTCGCTTCCGTGGTGCTGGTCGGGTGCGGCCGCGTTTGGTGGTGGTCCAGGTGGTGGTGGAGGAGCTCCATGTGCCACAACGCCTAGGGCGGCTCCATAGCCCCTGTTGACTATGTCACGATTCATCCGAGCCAGGCCTTCATGGAGTTTGAGGAACTCGTGGTAGTCTTTGAGGAGGTGGCTGGATTTCTTTTTGCCGTCATGATTGTCGATGTGGAAGTGCACGGTGCATGGCCCAGACAGCTTGTCTTCAATGGACGCGGCGGGTGCATCGTCGCGAGTGCGGCACTGCCATACTTGCGTGGTTTTCCCGGAGTCGCGTTATCCACCGCTGCAGTAGCCGCTGTTGCGGTTGTCGTCGCGCCTGTCGGTGTAGCCGGCTGCGACCATGTTGACGTTGTCGCGATCATCATAGATGCACATTCGCCGTTTGCTTCGGCGGTCGCGTCTGCACTCGAGTTCTGCTTCCTCGTCGGAGTGAACGCGATTCTTTACCGAAACTTCTCCGTCAGCCCACCGATTCGCGATTTCCATCAGGTGGTCGATGGTGTTGGGCTTCGAGCGGCCCAGCTCCTCCCTGGGCTCTATGCGGCGAACGCCGCCGTTGAATGCGTCGATTGCATGGTCCTCCGAGATATTTTCTGCGGAGTTCTTGATGATGGACCACCTCTGGATGTACGAGCGTAGTGATTCGCCCGATCTTTGCTGGCAGCACCTCAGCTCTTCGATTGACGTGGGCCTTTTGTAGGTGCCCTTGAAGTTGCGCACAAAGCTGTAAACTAGCTCTTCCCAACTGCGAATGGATCCGCATGGGAGGTTGTTGAGCCATGCTCGGGCGGCGCCCTGTAGTTGTAGCTGCAGGCACTGCATAGCCGTACTTCGACTTCCGTCGTGAAGCCTGACGGAGGAGATGTGGTCCTCCAACCAGATTTTCGGGTCCTGCAGACCGTCAAACTTCGGGTTCTCTGATGGGAGCTTAAACCCCTTGGGCATTCGCTTTTTCCTGATGGCCCT
This sequence comes from Avena eriantha, assembly GCA_910589775.1. Taxonomy (NCBI): domain Eukaryota; kingdom Viridiplantae; phylum Streptophyta; class Magnoliopsida; order Poales; family Poaceae; genus Avena; species Avena eriantha. The sequence continues at coordinate 165,957,185 of OU342746.1, read as the reverse complement.
ACTGAAGCATCTAGCGCCACAGAGCTCCACATCCTCGTCTTCTGGGTCAGTCGATCGGGCATGTCGCGCCCTTGACTTGTCGATCTTGCGTTGCGTGATATCTTCACGCGTGTCATAGTCGTGGTCATGTCGCCGTGAGCGGCAGCGTCGAGACAGATCGTGACTGTCATCGCTGGATGAGGGCGAGGAATAGCGTTTTGCCAGAGCCTTGCCTTCCTTCAGCTCCGGTGTTGGCTCCTTGTCGAGGGCGTCCTCGATTAACCCTAAGCCTGCGATCATAGATCGGTGCATGGCGGCCCGAGGGTCTCCAGCTGGCAGTTGGTTGTTGAGGAGGTACATGGTGGCCGCCGTTACCGCAGCTTGCGGCGTTTTTGGTAGCATGTTGCCACGCGAATCCACCGTCATGGATCCGAAGTTGAGGACCTTTGCGGCTTCTACACGCTCCTGCTCAGTGAGGTGGGCTAGTCGAGATCGCCTCTTGTTAGCAAGGTACTCGTTGCACTTGGAGGAGGATCCTCCATAGGAGGAGAGCCCAACTCGTTTGCCGCCTTTTTGCGTGCCTCGAGTTGCGCGATTGTTTGCACTTGGCGCTTGAATTCCTCCTTCAGGAGCCAATGGTAGCCCATCAGCAGTTCTTGCGGGGAGCCAAAGGGTAGAGGGTTGCCCCGTAGGGCATCACGGCAACGAACCCACTCGAGTTCGTTGAGCCTGATCACGACACGTTCGCCAGTCTGCTCGTTTATTATAGTTGGAGGTTCGACTGCCCCTCCGTTGTTGACGGGGGCGCCGTTTGGCGGTGGTCCGCCATTGGGTATGCCGCCATTTGGCGGGTCGGCTCCGTGGCCACCATTGCCCGTGTTATCGCGATTGGTGGAGGAGTCGCCCGCATTGATGACGGCGCACATGAAGTGGTTGGGGAAGCTGCTGCTCCCACAACTTTCAGATTCGGAACCGTAGGCTCCATCTTCAGTTGCCAGATCGCTCAGATCAGATTCACGACTACTGTCCTTGTCCGTATTCTTGACTGTTGTCGAGGCATTGAGTTCGCTGAGGGTGCCGATCGGCGGAGGAAACCACGATGCCGGAGTAATCGACGGTATCGTCGGCTGGTCAGGCATGCGAAGCGTGCCCATCTGACCAACTTGGAAGCGGAAGCTCCCGATCGCCAAGCTGATCCCATCGCCCACGGATTCGAAAGCCGGGCGAGTGGCCGGCGTGTGGATGGTGAAGTCGAATGCGCCGAAGAGCTGGCGGATCTCCGCTGTTGTGGAGTTGTAGATCATAGTTGATGGGGCCGAAGAAGCCGCAATATCAGCACTCCCAGTTCCCACAGACGACGCCAATAGACGAGGGTTTAACTCATCAATGCCCAATTTTATGGACTTGGGTTTTGGAGAAGGAGGGAGCGCTGGAGACATCTATCGGCTAGCAAATAAGCACACAGGGGACTCGAAGATTTACCCAGGTTCAGGCCTCGTAGAGGTCCCTACTCCTACTTGTCTGCTCGTGGAATTATTGAAGGAATCGAGGATTACAATGGTGCGTAGATGCAATCTGGCGAGGGTTGTGGAAACTAGGGTTGCGTGTGTCCTCCTCGCTGCCCCCTCCTGGCCTTTATATAGATAGGCCAGGTCTCGGGTAGCAGGTCAAGTCGGTTATAGGTTAGGGTTTTTCCCTTTAAAATTTCTATCTTTGGCTTCTTCTTGTTCTTCAAGCAATCAAGAGTCCGTAAGCTACTCGAGTTCTCTATTTGGGCCTTGGTGACACCGTGGGCTTCCGCTGTATTTAGGCCGTATATACCAAGCTCGAGTACTTGTAGGGTATACCCATGTCAGGTATGCATGATTTTTTAACATCTTGGATAATTGATTCAGGGCCACAAATCACATGACAAGCTCATATAAAAACATCTCATCATATAACCCTCTCCTTGGAAGGGACATTGTACGCATTATTGATGGATCCTCAACCCCGATAATGGGCTGCGGGGACATTAACTGTACTCCATCTCTATCTTTGAACAGAGTCTTGCATGTTCCTAATTTTCCAATATATTTGTTATATGTCAGTTCTATCACCAACACATTGAATTGTGGAGCTTGGTTTGAGCCGGCATTTTGTGTATTAGTTCTATCACCAACGCATTGAATTGTGGAGCTTGGTTTGAGCTGGCACTCTGTGTATTATAGGATCTGAAGATGAGAAGCATACTTGGGACTGGAACTTAACAACATGGTATCTATTATCTTGAGAGGACATCGACTTTGGTTTCTCTTAGTACTCGATGTAGCTCATCTACATTAGAGTTACTATTAACGCATCGTAGACTAGGGCATCTATCTTTTCAGTATATAGGACATATGTTCCCCTCGCTCTTAGCCTCTTGTTGCAAACATAAACTCATATGTGACATTTGTGAACTAGCTAAACACACAAGGGCTAATTATCCTAGTAATAGTGAGAGGAGCAAAGTACCTTTTGAAGTAGTGCACTCGGATGTTTGGGGTCCTTCATCTGTAATATCCCTATTAGGAGAAAGGTGGTATGTGACGTTTATTAATGGTTTTAGTCGATGTACCTGGCTATATTTGCTTAAGCAAAAAATCTGATGTCTTGTGTGCATTTGATAAATCATATGCCATCCAGTGTTTTAACCTATAAGACTCCAATTGAATGTCTCAGTGGCACTAACTCATTTATTATACCTACCAAAGTTTTTGGATGCACTTATTTTGTTCATGACTATAGGAATTCAGTAGGAAAACTTGATGCATGAGAAGTCAAATGCATCTTGTGGGATATTCACCAACTCAGAAAGGATATCGGTGCTGGAGTCCAACTGAGAAAAGGTTCATTGTGAGAATAGACGTAACATTTCATAAGAACGACCCTTATTATCCTTCAAGCATCATCTCTAATCATAGCACCAATATCTTGGGGGAGATCTCTAATAATGATTATGTGTCTGGTCATTCAATGTTTATTCCTATGATTGATATATCTCAACCAGGTGCTCAAACAGAGGGAGAGGAAAATACAAGCAGTGAAAAAGAAAATAGAAGCCCAACTATTGAAGAGGTATGTGTATTGGGTCTGCAGCATAGAAAACAAAAAATTTCCTACGATGTGAACTACACGCCAAGATCTATCTACTAGGTACAAAGCAACGGGTGGACATACATCCAACGAGAACTTACCCTCGAAGACAATGAGTTTTGTTAACGAGTAGGAACTCGTGGTTGATGTAGTCGTACACTTGCCGATCTCAAGATCGAGTGGAAGTCCGAGCGCCGCAACTCAGCAGCGCATCCGTACTCGCACACACGTTCAAGCCACTGGACAACCTCCACCTCCCCGCTCCAGCGATCCAGCGGAAGCAGCAACTCCTTCCAGACGAAATGCCACCGGGAACATGTATCTCGGTAATCCGAGACCATGGGGGAATAATTCTAGAGGGGGAGAGAGATCCTTCACAAGGAGGTGTGAGGATGAAGGAGGGAGAGGGTGGACTTTTATAGGAGGAGGGGGGTGCCCCTCCTCTCCATGGCCGACGCATGGGGGGTGTGACCCCTCACCTCCCCCATTCATGTGGTGGTAACCCCTCCACATTAAAATGCCTCTTCACATTGCCTTTTAAAGTCCCCACTTTAAATGCATTAAAATTCTCCAAGTTTAATGCTCTCTCATTTAATAAAACTCTTTTATTAAATTTATTCAGAATTTTGTTAATTACTTTAATTAACAAACATTCACATATACCACTTGCAATATTTCAATATCACATGCATAACCACTTTCTGCAATTTCACCCGAAACAATTTCCGGTTTCTATCGAAACAATTCCTGCGCTTTGCAATTCTTTCGTCTGAAACATATGTGCTCCAAAATGGTGTCCGGTAACTCTTAAGTGTGTCACCCTACGGTTTGCGAATAATGCAGACATGATTGAGACTCCTCTCAGATCAATAATCAGAAGCGGGACCTAGAGATCCATACTGACTCCTGCATATTCAACGATGACTTCTGTGATCGTGAGAACCTTTAACGCTTGTAACTAAAGCCCTTTATCTCGCGATATATTACATGTCCGAGATTCGATCATCGGTATCTCCATACCTAGTTTGATCTCGTTACCGACATGCACTCTTTTCTCGTTCCCGTGATATAACATTCTAGTGATCACATCACTTGCTTGCAAGCTATCTCAATGTGATATCACCGAGAGGGCCCAGAGTATATCTATCTGTCATCGGGATTGACAAATTCCACTCTTGATCCATGAGCCTCAACATAACACCTTCGTAGTACTGAACCCATCTTTATAGTCACCCTGTTACGGTGTGATGTTTGATGTTATCAAGACACTCTTCAGGTGTTAGCAATTAACATGATCTCATGGTCTAAGGATAAAGATTACTTCATATGATGTTATAGCAATATAAACATAATGAATTGATCGTAATGCTATACTTCGGATGAATGTTCATCACATCATTCCCCCAATGGTGTGACCTTGTTATTAACAACATCCAATGTGCATGATCAGGAAACCTTGATGATCTTGTTAATCAACAAGCTAGTCTATAAGAGAGGCATAACTAGGAACCCTTTTTGTTTATTAAACACACATGTATTAATGTTTCCGATCAATACAATTCTAGTATGTAAAATAAATATCTATCATATATAAGGAATACATAATAACAACTTTATTATTGCCTCTCAGGGCATATTTCCTTCAGTCTCCCACTTGCACTAGAGACAATAATCTAGTTCACATAGTGATAAATCTAACACCCATGGAGTTCTGGTGTTGATCATGTTTTGCCCTAGGGAGAGCTTTAGTCAACGGATCTGCTACATTTAGGTCCGCGTGTACTTTACAAATCTTTATATCTCCATCCTTGACATGCTCGCGGATGGAGTGAAACCGGCGCTTAATATGCTTGGAATTCTTGTGAGACCTTGGTTCCTTTACATTGGCTATGGCTCCATTGTTGTCACAATAGATCACCATTGGGTCCAATGCACTAGGAACCACACCTAGTTCCGTAATGAACTCTTTCATCCAAACCGCTTCCTGCGCCGCTTCTGAAGCAGCAACATATTCCGCCTCTGTTGTTGATCTAGCCACCACATGTTGTTTGAAACTCCTCCAACTAACTGCTGCTCCGTTCAAGAGAAATACGTATCCGGATTGAGACATAGAGTCATCCGGATCGGTGTCAAAGCTAGCATCGACATAACACTTAGTGACTAGCTCTTCTTCACCTCCGTATATAAGAAACATATCCCTAGTTCTTCTCAAGTACTTGAGGATGTTCTTTACCGCTATCCAGCGTTACGAACCTGGATCAGATTGGTACCTACTAGTCAAACTAATAGCATGTGCCACATCCGGTCTTGTACATAGCATGGCATACATAATAGAGCCTATGGCCAAGGCATAGGGGATCTTATCCATCATCTCTCTTTCTTCCGCCGTAGCCGGACTTTGAGTCTTACTCAATGTCTTGCCTTGCAACATAGGTAAGAACCCCTTCTTACTTTCGTCCATATTAAACTTCTTTAATGTCTTATCAAGGTATGTACTCTGCGATAGCCCAATTAGGCGCCTTGATCTATCTCTATAGATTTTAATGCCTAATATATATGACGCTTCACCAAGGTCTTTCATCGAAAATTTGCTATTTAGATAACTTTTAACACTGTTTAAAAGATCTATATAATTTCTAGTCAATAATATGTCATCCACATATAATATCAGAAATGCCACATTGCACCCACTCACTTTCTTGTAAATACAAGCCCCTCCATAAGTTTGGACAAATCCAAACTCTTTGATCACCTCATCAAAGCGGAGATGCCAACTCCGGGATGCTTGCTTCAGTCCATAGATGGATCGCTGAAGTTTGCATACCTTATCAGCATCCTTAGGATTGACAAAAACCCTTAGGTTGTATCATATACAAATCTTCTTCAATATTACCATTGAGGAATGCAGTTTTGACATCCATCTACCATATTTCATAATCAAAATATGCAGCAATTGCTAACATAATCCTAACCGACTTAAGCATCGCTACGGGAGAGAATGTCTCATCATAGTCAACTCCTTGAATTTGTCAAAACCCCTTTGCGACAAGTCGAGCCTTATAGATGGTCACATTACCATCAGCATCAGTTTTTCTTTTGAAAATCCATTTATTCTCAACGTCCTTTCGATCGTGAGGTAAGTCCACCAAGGTCCAAACTTGGTTCTCGTACATGGATTCAATCTCGGATTTCATGGCTTCTAGCCATTTGTTGGAATCCGGGCTCATCATCGCTTCTTCATGCGTCGCAGGGTCATCCATTTCATCAACCATGAAATTCACAATAGGATTGTCGTACAGTTCAGGAGCTGCACGTGTCCTGCTTGACCTGCGAGGTTCGGTAGTGTCCTCTTTCGGATTTTCATGATCAATATCATTAGCTCTCTGTTCATTAGGTGAAGTCAACTCCGAAACAACTTTTGGTGCTGTGCTACTCGCCATTTCATGAAGAGAAGGTTCAGTAACCACTTCGAGTTCTACCTTCCGACTACTCACACCTTTCGTGAGAAACTCCTTCTGAAGAAAGGATCCATTCTTGGCAACAAAAACCTTGCCCTCGGATCTGTGATAGAAGGTATACCCAATCGTTTCCTTAGGGTATCCTATGAAGACGCATTTTTCCGCTTTGGGTTTGAGTTTATCTAGCTGAAGTTTCTTCACATAAACATCGCATCCCCAAACTTTAAGAAATGACAACTTAGGTTTGTTTCCAAACCATAATTCATACAGTGTCGTTTCAACGGATTTAGATGGTGCCCGATTTAAAGTGAATGCAGCTGTTTCCAGTGCATAACCCCAAAATGACAGTGGCAAGTCAGTCAGAGACATCATAGATCAAACCATATCCAATAAGGTACGATTATAACATTCTGACACACCATTACATTGTGGTGTTCCAGCAGGCGTGAGTTGTGAAACTATTCCACACTCTTTCATGTGTGTGCTAAACTCATAACTTAGATACTCACCTCTACGGTCGGACCGCAGAAATTTGATCTTTCTATTACGATGATTTTCCACTTCATTCTGAAATTCCTTGAACTTTTTAAAGGTTTCAGACTTGTGTTTCATCAAATAGATATACCCGTATCTACTCAAATCATCCGTCAAAGAAACAAAATAACGATATCCATCTCGCGCCGACACACTCATTGGTCCACACACATCAGTATGTATGATTTCCAATAGATCTGTCGCTCGTTCCATTGAACCGGAAGACGGCGTTCTAGTCATCTTGCCCATAAGGCATGGCTCACATGTATCAAATGATTCAAAATCAAGTGATTACAAAAGTCCATTAGAATGGAGTTTCTTCATGTGTTTAACGCCAATATGACCTAGACGGCAGTGCCACATATATGCAGATATATCATTATCAAGTTTAATATTTTTAGCATTAACATTATGAATATGCGTAATATTACTATCGATATCCAACAGAAATAAACCATTCAACATAGGTGCATGACCATAAAAGATATCATTCTTATAAATCGAACAACCATTGTTTTCAGATTTAAAGGAATAACCACTTTGCATCAAACACGATCCGGATACATTGTTTATGCTCAGTGCAGGCACCAAATAACAATTATTTAGGTTTATAACTAATCCCGATGGCATATGGAGAGGTAGCGTCCCGACGGCGATCACATCAACTTTTGATCCATTGTCGACCCGCATCTTGACCTCATCCCTTGCTAGTTGTCGCTTGTTCCGTAGCCCCCGAACCGTGTTACATATATTAGGAACCGATCCCGTATCAAATACCCAGGTGCTACTACGAGTACTAGTCAAGTACACATCAATAGCATGTATATCACATACACCTTTGTTTGCCTTGCCGGACTTCTTGTCCGTCAAATATTTGGGGCAATTGCGCTTCCAATGGCCAGTCCCCTTGAAATAGTAACACTCGGTGTCAGACTTAGGGCCAGCTTGGGGTTTCTTTTCAGGCGTCGCAACAGATTTGCCACCCTTCTTTCCCTTGTGCTTGCCTTTCTTGTCCTTTTTGAAACCGGTGGTCCTATTGATCATCAACACTTGATGTTCTTTCCTAATCTCCACTTCTGCAGTCTTAAGCATTGAAAGAAGCTCGGGAAGAGTCTTCTTCATGCCCTGCATATTATAGTTCATCACGAAGCTCTTGTAGCTAGGTGGCAGAGATTGGAGAACACGATGTATGCCCAAGTCAATGGGAATCGTTATTACCAAGGACACAAGCTTATCGGCGTACCCAGACATTTTGAGTACGTGCTCACTAACGAAGCTGTTTTCCTCCATTTTGCAGCTGAAGAACTTTTCAGAAGCATTATAACTCTCTAAGGCAGCATGGGTATCGAAAATCATTTTCAATTCTCCCATGGTATCAAAGGCATTGCCATTTTCGAAACGCTTTTGAAGTTCTGGCTCTAGCCCATACAGTATGCCGCAATGAACTAAGTTGTGGTCCTACTGACGAGTCACATAGATAGTCTTTTCCTCGTCAGGGGCATCAGGAGCTGGTGGGGGGCCTAGTGGCGCATCTAGAACATATTGCTTTTGTGCAGCAGTGAGGAGAATCCTCAAATTCATAGCCCAATTGGTGAAGTTGCTACCATTCGCAGCAAGTTTCTCTTTCTCCATGAACACATTGAAATTAAAAGCAGGTGGTGCCATCTACAACAGAATTTGTAAAGTTTACTTAGACTAAATTTATGATAGAGTGAGTTCAACTAATCCAAATTACTAATGAACTCCCACTCAAAAACGACACCCCTCGTGTCCTTTTGGTGATTACATGAACCAAATCCACTACACCAAGTTTGATCATCACATGAGTTGATGTAGCTTCAAAGGCGAGCATCTATATGGGCATCATATCAACTATATGACTCATGCTTAACCTTTCGGTCCGTGTTCCGAGGCCATTTCTGTACATGCTAGGCTTGCCAAGTAAGAACCTTAGTATTCGCGTGTGTAAAACTGTCTTACACCCGTTCCTATGAAAGCGTAGATTCGAGTACACCCGATCATCACGTGATGTCTCGAAACACGATCCACAGAACGGTGCATACTTAAGGAAGAACACATTTTTATCTTGATATCTAAATGAGGGATCATCTTACAATGCTACAGAAAGCGCCAAACTAGCAGTATAATATGCTAACATCTAATGTGTAAAGTGAGATGATATGGTCCATGCATTTGATCTCTATCACTTGCATCATGGTATGATCTCTATCATTCCTTTGTGTGTAAGGCCAAGGTCTATGGAACTTACATGTTAAGTGTGTTGTAAGAGTATCTATCATACATCTACTTACAACAATACCATATCAATACACTAGTCCATCAACGATCTAAACTAGACGCCTCTAATTTATCAATTGCAAGTTTTACGTGGCTTAGGGCTTTCGGAGATAGAACCGTTCTCACCTACGAACATGAACCACAACGAGGATAACTAAGTTATTAGAAACTCGTTGTAAATCGGATATTGACTATAGCAGGAGAGATAGACACCCGCCAGCCACTTATGCAAAACAAGTTGCATGTCAGTCGTGGAACCGGTCTCATGTACGATGACATGTAAGGTTGGTCCGGGCCGCTTCATCCCACTATGCCACCAATATCCAAAATACATAGAAGATGCAATAACATGATCATCATCTCCCACATATAAACATATGTGTATTACCCGTGCAAAGCACCTACGCATAGATCAGGCTCTGATACCACTGTTGGGTCCGCAACATAGAAAACAAAAAAATTCCTACGATGTGAACTACACGCCAAGATCTATCTACTAGGTACAAAGCAACGGGTGGACATACATCCAACGAGAACTTACCCTCGAAGACAACGAGTTTTGTTAACGAGTAGGAACTCGTGGTTGATGTAGTCGTACACTTGCCGATCTCAAGATCGAGTGGAAGTCCGAGCGCCGCAACTCAGCAGCGCATCCGTACTCGCACACACGTTCAAGCCACCGGACAACCTCCACCTCCTCGCTCCAGCGATCCAGCGGAAGCAGCAACTCCTTCCAGACGAACTGCCACCGGGAACATGTATCTCGGTAATCCGAGACCATGGGGGAATAATTCTAGAGGGGGAGAGAGATCCTTCACAAGGAGGTGTGAGGATGAAGGAGAGAGAGGGTGGCCTTTTATAGGAGGAGGGGGGTTCCCCTCCTCTCCATGGCCGACGCATGGGGGGTGTGACCCCTCACCTCCCCCATTCATGTGGTGGTAACCCCTCCACATTAAAATGCCTCTTCACATTCCCTTTTAAAATCTCCACTTTAAATGCATTAAAATTCTCCAAGTTTAATGCTCTCTCATTTAATAAAACTCTTTTATTAAATTTATTCAGAATTTTGTTAATTACATTAATTAACAAACATTCACATATAGCCCCTTGCAATATTTCAATATCACATGCAGAACCACTTTCTGCAATTTCACCCGAAACAATTTCCGGTTTCTATCGAAACAATTCCTGCGCTTTGCAATTCTTTCGTCTGAAACATATGTGCTCAAAAATGGTGTTCGGTAACTCTTAAGTGTCTCACCCTATGGTTCGCGAATAATGCAGACATGATTGAGACTCCTCTCAGATCAATAATCAGAAGCGGGACCTGGAGATCCATACTGACTCCTGCATATTCAACGATGACTTCTGTGATCGTGAGAACCTTTAACGCTTGTAACTAAATCCCTTTGTCTCGCGATATATTACATGTCCGAGATTCGATCATCGGTATCTCCATACCTAGTTTGATCTCGTTACTGACATGCACTCTTTTCTCGTTCCCGTGATATAACATTCTAGTGACCACATCACTTGCTTGCAAGCTATCTCAATGTGATATCACCGAGAGGGCCCAGAGTATATCTATCCGTCATCGGGATTGACAAATTCCGCTCTTGATCCATGAGCCTCAACATAACACCTTCGTAGTACTGAACCCATCTTTATAGTCACCCTATTACGGTGTGACGTTTGATGTTATCAAGACACGCTTCAGGTGTTAGCAATTAACATGATCTCATGGTCTAAGGATAAAGATTACATCGTATGATGTTATAGAAATATAAACATAATGACTTGATCGTAATGCTATACTTCGGATGAATGTTCATCACATCATTCCACCAATGGTGTGACCTTGTTATTAACAACATCCAATGTCCATGATCAGGAAACCTTGATCATCTTGTTAATCAACACACTAGTCTATAAGAGAGGCATAACTAGGAACCCTTTTTGTTTATTAAACACACATGTATTGATGTTTCCGATCAATATAATTCTAGAACGTAAAATAAACATCTATCATATATAAGGAATACATATAACAACTTTATTATTGCCTCTTAGGGCATATTTTCTTCAATGTGATACTTCATTGCCTCGACAAATAGCCAAACCAGGGATATCCATTCATGATGTAGCTGAAAGCAATGATGAACATGATAATCGTAACATCCACTTGCAAAGCCCTCCTTTATCAAGGAACCCTTCTATTAATACTACAAGTGGAGAAGCTACTCTAAATAAGATAGTTACATCTACCACTCCATTAACTGAACGTCCAATTGCTTTGATAAAATCTGTTAGGCATAAAGATATCCCAACACGTCTCAAAGACTATGTGGGCTATGAGCATGATGTTGCTAAATTTATTACTTATGAAAGGTGTAGTCCCTCGTATAAAGGATTCTTCGCATCGTTAGATTCCACCTCTATTCCTAACAATTGGGAAGATGTTGTGAGGGATCCCAAGTGGAAGGCAGCCATGCTAGAGGAAATGAGTGCTCTAGGAAATGAATTAACAAGGAGGCTGTAGGGTGCAAATGGGTATACACTATTAAAACTCTGAGGACGAGGTAGAACGATTTAAAGCTCGCTTAGTGGCACAAGGATATTCATATTCTTATGGGATTGCCTATGAAGAAACATTCGTACCAGTGGCCAAGATGAACACCATACAAACACTCATATCTTGTTCACCTAATCTAGGGTGGGATCTAGATAAGCTAGACATAAAAAATGCCTTCCTTCATGGGGATCTTCGTCAAGAAGTATATATGCATATACCTCCTGGTTTCAATACATATCATACTATGTGCAAAGTGCTAAGGTTACATAGGTCGTTGTATGGTTTAAAACAGTCTCCTCGTGCATCGTTTGTCCATTTCCGTACAGTTGTAATTCAAATGGGGTATAAACAGAGTAATGCAGATCATACTCTGTTATAACGTAATGAAGACAAGATGACCATACTAATTATCTATGTTGATGATATTATTATTACAGGAAGTGATGATCAGGAAACGAGAAGACTAAAGATAAAGTTAGCAAAAGAGTTCAAAGTCAAAGACTTGGGACAATTAAGATGCTTTCTAGGTATTGAGGTGTCTAGGAGTGCAAAAGGTATCTATATCTCTAAAAAAAGTATATTTTGATTTTTTTATCGTAAATAGGGATGCCGGGATGTCGTACAACATATACACCAATAGAACAAAACCAACATCTAGTTAAAGAACGTGGATCACCGATTGATAGGGAGCAATATCAAAGACTTGTTGGACGTTTGATTTATCTATCACATATGCGTCCCGATATTTCCATTGCTGTGAGTGTGGTTAGCCAGTTCATGCATGCTTCTCGAAGTCATCATCTTAATGCATTGACGAGAATAATCTGGTACCTTAAAGGGTGTCTTGGTAAGGGCTTATTATATGCTTGACATGGTAATTTGCATGTTGAATGTTATATAAATGTGGACTGGGCAGGATCACTGGATGACAGGAGATCCACTTCAGGATATTGCACATTTGTCGGAGGTAACCTTGTCACTTGACGCAGCAAGAAACAAAATGTAGTGGCTAAATCTACAGCTGAAGCAGAGTTGAGATCTATGGAACATGGGGTATGTGAAGTACCATGGTTGAAAATTTTATTGATGGAATTGGGGTTATTTCAACATAAGCCTTACTATTATACTATGATAATAAATCCTCTCTTGATATTGCTCATAATCCAGTGCAACATGGCTGAACGAAGCATATAGAGATTGGCTGATATTTTATCAAGGAGAAGCTAGACAATGGAATTATTTGCATGCCATATATGAGTTCTTCTGATCAAATAGCAGATATGTTAACTAAAGGTTTACCAGAAAATGTGTTCTCTAATTTATATAGCAAGATAGGGTTGTATGATGTATTTACCCCATCTTGAGGGGGAGTGTTGTAGGACCTAGGTGTAAATAGACAAAATCTAGAGACTGAAGTGTATATAGGCTAATGTATATCTGAAGGGACTGAAGTGGAGAAGTGTAGAAGCTTCAGTCCGCCTCCCTTCATCTCTCTCACAGATGTACTATTCATCCTCCGGAAATAAAAATAAAGAGAGATCTAGTAAGCTTCTTCCTTGATTGCTGTTTGATTTCTTCAGACCCCAATCTTTTCAGGTTTTATACATATTTTGTCGCTGTTTTCACTCCTGACATAATACACTAATAAAATATTTCTTACCCGTTTTACTTTTAGTTAGCCAGATTTATTTTTAGTCTAATTAAAAATCGTACAAGCCTGCATATGTTTCTTAAAAGATTCATACAAAATTTATATAACATTTTCAAAAAATATTCAACGAAACTTTATACAAGGTTTATAAATATTAATATTAATATTTATTTTTCACTGAATATTCAAAAATATCCATACAAGGTTTCTCACGTTCTTGCTTTAAGCTATAATCATTCGGGGGTATTTTCAGATTCACAAAATTATCAACAATATATTGCACAATTATTTTTTCTAGTAATATTCAACAATATTTCATATAATTATTTTTTCAAGAATATTCTACAATTATTCATACAAGTTTCGTACACTTCTTTCCAAGAATATCATACACCATTCCATACAAGTTTCATATAATATTCTACAAACACCCGGATCTGTACATTTTTATGAAAAACAGCAACGAAAAATGAAATATTCATGCAAGGTCGGTAACATTTCAACAATGTGTTTTCTTTCTGACAATGGAAGTTCCATTCAAACGAAAGTAGTCAGATTTCGTACATATTTCATTTACTTTTGGGAAGAAGAAACAAGGAAGAAATTGCATGAAGAAATTCACACATCCCGTACATTTTTGACCTGGAACTCTCATACGTACATAAATGTGTAAGGAACAACACGGTTTAATGGATGATTAGTACTTCAAAACTTTTGTTTCATACATCAATGTGTCAATGTACGTACAAAATGTGAAGTTTCATAGGGGATTTATACAGTGTAGATCTAAATAGAGATCCATATAAGATTAACAAAAAATCCATACATCACATACATACAATTTTCATCCATGATTAAAACCTATATCCCAGAATATTGATACTTCAAACGGTTTTGCAGTTCCAAACCAATTCCAATCCATATTCTTAGGGGAAACACATTATTCATACAAGTTCCTACCAAAATGGTTAAGATCCAAGTAAGTATTATACAAGATTCAACACGAAACACATGATTCAACATAGATTCAACACATAATTTAAAGAACTGGGGTAGAGAGAAACTTCACATAAAATATCGAGATCTGAACACAAAACTTGGTTCATGAAATGTTAGTTCATTACCATCACAGGTACAATCATGTATCATACAAAGAACTAGGTAAAAACAAAACAAAACAGAGGTGGGTCTGGGCTTCTATGTCCAGAGCAGTAACCTCCACACCTAGATCAAAGAGTCTGCGGTGGAGGACGTGCCGGCAACAGCGGTAACCTCCACGTACAAAGGCGTGTCAGTGCTCCACGACGTGACAAGGTGGAGGAGGGGTGGGGCGACGTCAGACCAGTGGTGGGTGGTGGTGCTGGAAGCTCGGGGGTGGGGGAGGCGGTGCACGGGGGAAGCTCAGGGGAGGGGGCGGCACATGGGTGAAATGGATCGTATGGGAACCTAGAGGGGGGGCGGATGAATAGGTGCTACTTCGAATTTTAATACTTTTTCAATTTTAGGCTTGACACAAAGGTAAATTCTCTAGATATGCAACTACAAAGAATTTCCCAATATGTAAACCTAAGTACTTGCGAGTAAAGGCGAGTAAGAATGAGGAGCGAGGAAACCATAGTGGAGCACACAGAGACACAATATTTGTTTTACCGCAGTTCCTTCCTTGTTAAGGGAAGTACATCTGCGTTAGAGGGGTGAGCGGTACTAAGACCACCACGCCACAATAGGCCTCACCCTATTCTCTGATGGATCTCGCCACCAAAGGCCTGATCCACCTTTCCACTATTGGTATCCTTCAAGGCGGGAACCTATGCCTTTATACAACTAGCGGGGCACCACTCCACAGCCGAGTTGGAGGCTCCCATAATGACAACATGCTGCCACAAGAACAAATATTATCAAATTGAAACACAAGATCTAGATATTAATAAGTAATACTAGATCAAGAAATCTCCAAGTGAATGGAGGGAAAGTGATGCGCTTGATTCGTGATGTCGATTAATGAAGTCTCCTCCTTTGATTCCCCAAAGATCGGAGCCTTCGGGTGGTTGAAGTGGGAGATATTGATTGAGAGCTTTTTGAACATACTAGTACTTTTTTGAATGAATCAAGGAATCTGACAAGAGGGGTGATTGGGGCATTTATACCCCCTGTCCAGACTTGGCCGTTGGTGAAGTTGTGGACCAGATTGTCTGGCCCAAGTGATGGCCGGATTATCCGACTAGGGAAAAACACCGCCCCAGATTCGGATTTTCCGGGGGAAATTCAACCCCCATACTGCATGACGCGCCATGGCTCCCTTTGCAAACTTCCTTGGGGAGTTATATTATCCGGCCCGGGCAAAACATCCAGCTCTGGCCGGACAATCCGAGAGATAGTCCACCCCCCTCACCACATGAGGCGCCTGGCCAGACCTTGAAAACCTTCTGGGGGGATTATCCGGCCCCTGTAGGGGCGGATTATCCGGCCCGAGCAAAAACTTCAGCCCTGGCCGGACAATCCGAGAGATTATCCGCCCCCCTCACTACATGACGCGTCTTTCCTGCGTTTATTGATCGAGAAAGGCCAGAGTATCCGTCCCTTGGCAGGAGCGGATAATCCGCCTCTCAACAAGCCATTTGGGTTGCTTTTCATATGAATAATTATCTGCAACACTTAGCACACATGAGATGATCCATGGTATTGTTATCTAACACACAAAACACTAGGGATCATGAGATGTTCTTTCAATCTCCCCCTTTTTGGTGTTAGATGACAATACTAGGATTTGTAATAGAACTCTTACAACGTCATTTCAAGGATGAAAAACACTCCCCCTAAGTGTGTGCATAACTACAATATTTGCATTTGAATACAAATGCACACAGATAGGTGCGAGGCTATTTCATAGGAATGGTATCTGTATATAGATGACAAATTGGAGCAAGAACATCGTACCACCATGAGATATAGGTCCTCAATTTAATATAGGAATAGTTAACATGATAACCATTGAGGCCTTCCACCATAAGAAAGATAGCCAACAAAGATAGCCAGTATGATAGATGGATCCATAATCACTGAGAGATAAATCCATAAGATAGATCCAGTGCCACACAACAACATAGTCTCATACAAAATAAATTACGAATAAAAGTTCAAGGCTAAATGGGCACAAGAGAGAATAAAACCAAAATGATAAAGTGCAAATGCTTGTGCCTGACCCATGCAAATCCACGATGACCTAATAGAACTACTTTTCCCCCTTTGGCATCGAAACATCAAAAAAGGAAGAAGAGCGATGCTAGCGCCCACGAGATCACTCGTAGTCCTCATCATCTTCCTCGTCCTCGACAATCAACCCACCTTCATCGTCAGGCCTAAAGTAACGAGTTCGAGGACGACGCTTGTAGGTCTTGGGAGCACTAGAACCACCTGTGAAACGAATGCGAGGGATAGCATGGGGGTAAGCACACACACAAGTCCAGGAGGGATGTAGAAACAATAGGCAAGCAATCCACAACTCAAAATACCATATGCACAAAATCTGAGAAATTCTGAATTTGAGTTGAATCTGCCAGGCTGGATAATCTGGCCTTGCCAGGGGCGGATAATCCGGCCCTGGTGAAAATTTTAGAATCATCCCAGATCTCATGCAACAAAGTAGATCGGGTACAGGAATTGTAAGACTACAATTTCTAAACAGAATATAAACCACAAGATGACTTCTAGACCAAGTTACAGCAACAATCAACACATATTTACAAAAGATGGTGAAGGGAGAACGCAGAGGAGAAGGTACCCGGATGCGTGGGGGAGAAGATCTATGGAAGGCCCGGAGAATCCG
Organism: Avena eriantha; assembly: GCA_910589775.1. Taxonomy (NCBI): domain Eukaryota; kingdom Viridiplantae; phylum Streptophyta; class Magnoliopsida; order Poales; family Poaceae; genus Avena; species Avena eriantha. The sequence continues at coordinate 165,939,750 of OU342746.1, read as the reverse complement.
GTGGTTAGAAGGGCTCCGGGGAGGGCTGGGGCGGCGGGCGGCGGCTTGGGAGAGAGAGAGGCCAGGAGAGAAGAATTGCTCTGTTTGAGCTCTTCCCCCCGACGCCCAGCCCTTAGAAGACATAAGCCACAAGGGGCAAATTATCTGGCACCCACTTGGAGCGGATAATCCAGCCTGATTTCTGAAATTCTATTGTACACAGATACAGGCCCGTGCACCACCAAAAGAAAACCCCACAAGATAAACAACGGACTTGTGTGCAAGAATAGATGGCTCGGGGATAGAAAAGGCTTGGGATTAGACAACCAAACTAAGATGGTACTACACACCCAAGATTGCAAGAATCAAATCGAATAAAAGCCAAAATTGGGTGTGTTTTCCATAAGTACCGAAGATATGCAAGAAAATCCATAAAAATCCATATGAAACCAACTCTTCTTACGGAAGAGGGCGGTGGCCTAGGCCACCATGTTGGAGTGCATGGTATGACTCTGCGAAGATATATCTTGGGTTCATGACCAATACTCATCAGTAAGCTCACATATCACAAAATGATATTAAGAGAAATGATTTTTCTTGGTTTCGGTATTATGGGGGAGGGCTAGCCCAATCAATTAGGACCACACTCCCCCTATATCCATGCCTACATCTAAACCAAATAAAGGAGGAGATGTAAGTGGGTGTTCATTGATGGCTCAATGCACGACGCCTAGAAAAATGCTTGATGGCGGTGTTGATGTAGAGCTCGTTGGGAACCCCAAGAGGAAGGTATGATGAGCATAGTAGCAAGTTCCCCTCAGTTATGAAACCAAGGTTTAATCAAACCAGTAGGAGCAAGGAAACACCCCAAAGGTGTTACTAGCTGAGCTTTGGCAGGGCGCACTACCGGTGCTAGTAGCAACGTGGAGACCTACACAACACAACCACAAAACTTTGTCCCCAACTTGCAATGAGGTTGTCAATCTCACCGTGTTTTGCGGAAAACAAAGGATTAAACGTATCGAATGGAAAGAAGTAATAGTTTGTAGAAAGTTAACACAAAGCAGTAAAAGATTGTAGATTGTATGTAAAAGACAAAGGACCGGGATCCATAGTTCACTAGAGGTGACTCTCCTTAAGATAGATAACATGCTGGGTGAATAAATTACAGTGGGGCAATTGACAAACATTGAGAAAGCAATACATGCATTTACTAATCATCTTGACTCCTTTGAGACTGATTGGGCATTACAACATTATACATAGACCGCCATCTAACTGCATCTATGACTAATAATCCACCTTCAGGTTATCATCCGAACCCCCTCTAGTATTAAGTTGCAAGCAACAGATCATTGCTTTACGAACTGCGTGTAAATTAAACAATACGATTGTTCTATGAACAAAGGATTGTTGTTTTCTCCCTAGTAGCAACATCACATCTAGTACCTTAGAGATTTCTGTCACTTCCCGATATTACCAGAGGCATGAACCCACTATCGAGCATAAATACTAACTCTTGGAGTTGCTAGCATCTACTTGGCCAAGATAGCTACTAACAACGGAAAGCATGCAAGATCACAAATAACAAAGACATGATAGAATCAATAATCAATCTGAAATAGCATCTCAATATCCATCCGATCCCCGCAAACACAACATGCAGAATTACAAATAGATGATCTTGATCATGAACGGAGCTCACTAGATCTAGACATGAAAGCACAAAGGAGGAGAACCAGCTATCTAGCTACTACATGGATCCGTAGTCCAAGGATGAACTACTCACGCATCACACCGGAGGCTTGCATGGTGATGAAGAAGGCCTCCAGGGCGAATTCCCCTCTCCGGCAGGGTGCCGGGAAGAGCTTCAGATCCCTCCCAATCTAGGGATGGAGATGACGGTGGCTACAGACTCTTTCGTGGATTTTTTTATTGGGCACTTAGGGTTTCCGTCCCGAGGGCAATATATAGTCGGAAGGAGAGGCCGAGTGGGTGCCGGGAGCGGCCACACCACCCCCTGGCGTGGGCCAGGCCTAGTCGCGCGTCTAGGTGGTGTGGTGGCCCCCTGGCCCCTCTCCGACTCGTATTCTGGCACTTGATGACTTCCAGAAAAATAGGCACTTTGGCTTTTGTCCCGTCCAATTCCGAGAATATTCATTTTCTGACTTTCCTGGAACCAAAAACAGCAGAAAACAGGCAGTTGGCACTGTGGCTCTTGTTAATAGGTTAGTCCAAGAAATCATATGAAAAGTACTCCAAAGTTGAAACAAAACACAAGAAAGTGGATAAAACCAAGCATGGAACATCAAAAATTATAGATACATTTGCAATGTATCATTCATGAGTAATCAAGACAAACTCCTTGAATCAACGATATTTAGCTCTTCATGCATAGCATCAACCTAGTCCGGATCTTCAAGAGTTTCAAACACTTTCTTGGGTTCCACCATGGATATGTGAGCTTGATGCTCACCTAAGATTGCTAGCTCCCTTCTTGTGGACACCCACCGTCTGAGATCACCTACAACTTTATCAAGAGTATGACCTCTCAATTCAAGGTTCCTTTCTGCACGAGCTTTATGGAGACGTTCAATCAACTTGTTGTTTCTAGGAGGAATTTCTTCATCATTTGAGTCTTTGTCGGGACCATTAGCTTGACCTTGATCAACCACTTGTTCAACGTGAACTAGAGAAGAAGAACCTTGCCCTTGATTTTGATCAGCAGCCATAACAGGAGGCTGCTGCTGTTATGTGTCTTCAGGGCCGGATAATCCGACCGAGGGAGTGGCCAGATAATCCGGTCTGGGAGTACTTGGTCCTTCTTGGCTAATTTGGATGCTTCTGGCCTGAGTTGGAGAAGGGCCAGATAATCCGGTGTTGCCTGAAAAATCCGGCCTGGGAGTTGCATCAATTTCTTGGTGGATCAGTTCGGCCCTTGCATTCGAGGTAGTATGACTGGATAATCCGGTGTCCACCGGATAATCCGGCCTGGAGCTTCCTGGAGCAGATGATGGAAGATCTTTAGCAGGTAGAGGTGTTGGTGTAGTGGTTTCTCCAATGAGTGGAGCATGTTGAGCTTGTGTCGATGAGGGCTCTACTTGAGTAGAGCATTGTCCTTCCCAATCTGCCACAAGGGGTTCCTCAATGGGGCGGAAAAATCCCACGCCCATTCTTCTTATGGCATCTTGGGGTATTTCAACATCTGCATCACAAACATCAACTTGCCCTGCATGGGAACCATCATTTTCCTCGAACACCACACCACAAGATTCTACAATAGTTCCGAAGAGCCTATTGTAGACTCTATAAGTGTGGGATTCGGCACCATAACCAACAAAAATACCTTCTAAAGCCTTAGACTCGAATTTAGATAAATGAACTCCTTTGATGAGAAAGAAACTCTTACAACCAAATACCCGGAAGTAGGAGATGTTGGGCTTGTTACTGGTAAATATTTCATAAGGTGTCTTGTCCAAGATTTTGTGGAGGTAGAGCCAGTTGGATGAATGACACGCGGTAGAAATAGCTTCAGCCCAGAAGTTATATGGCGACTTGAATTCAGCCAACATAGATCTTTCCATATCCATTAAAGTCCGGTTCTTCCTCTCGGCTACACCATTGTGTTGAGGGGTGTACGCAGTGGAATATTGGTGTCTTATCCCCTCTTCACTTAGGAATTCATTCAGAGTGTAGTTCTTGAACTCAGAGCCATTATCGCTTCTAATTGCTAATATAGGGACATTGTGTTGACACTGAACCTCGTTGGCGAAATTGATGACTGTTTGTTGAGTCTCTCTCTTCAACTTGAAGAAGTAGACCCATGTATATCTTGAATAATCGTCGATGATTATGAGGCAATATTTCTTCCCACCGAGGGTCGCATGAGATGGAGGACCAAAGAGGTCCACATGAAGGAGCTCCAAAATCCTCTTTGATGAAATAATTGTCTTCCTTCGATGAGGAGAGTCATGCATTTTCCCTTCAACGCAAGCCCTACAAACACGATCTTTGGCAAAGGAAACATTTTCTTTTATTCCAAGAATGTGGCCACCCTTGTGGAGGCTTTACAAATTTCTCATATTGACATGGGCTAGACGACGATGCCAAAGCCAACCTGCGTCGGCCTTTCCAAAAAGACACATCAGGCATGTAGTGGTTTCCCCCGAAAAGTCCACCACATGCAGGTCATTTTCGACATATCCAACGAAGCAACCTTTAGAGACTTGCTCCACAAGAGTACCACTAAATCACCATCAATAAAAACTGCAAATCCCATCGGCATGAACAAAAAGTAAATTGTAACCGAGGGTCTCAACAAGCATGACGTCCACGAGACAAATATCGTGGGAAACCACAACTTTGCCAAGACCCAATACCTTAGATTTTGACTTATCACCATAGGAGACGGTTATCTGATCATGGTTTGGCCGTATCTCCGAATGATCTCCTTTATTCGGGTCATATGATTCGTGCACCCGCTATCGAGCACCCATTTGGACCCATCGGAAGCATAGCCTATAAGAAAATTACTTCTTGGTTTTAGGTACCCATTTTTCAATGGGTCCTCTCATGTTAGTAACAAGGGTCTTGGGGACCCAAATAGACCAAGAAATGTAATTATCAAGTGGACCAACATAACTAGCATATACATCACCATAGTAATCACAAAATAATTCATAATTAGGATTATTAGACCTTGCAAAACCAATATAGTTAGTCTTGTCACTTGTTACGGTGCTTGTCTTTGCTTGAGCAGTTTTGCTTTTCTTCTTATTGTTGTTGTTCTTCTTCTTTGTCTTGGGAACATATCCAAGTCCCTCTTTTCCATTTCTTGCCCTTTGCTTACTAAGGATCTCATCTATGACTTCCTTACCTTTGGGTTGGGATCCCTTGGCAAGTTCATCTTTCAATCTAGCATTTTCTTCAATGACATCTTCATGTCCACATGATGGTGTAGAGGTATTAGGCATATCATACTTGTCCAATTGAGTTTGGAGCTGATCACAGACTCATTTAGAGTAGAGTGTTCACTCTCCAATGCCTTGTAGGCAATGTCAAGTTTCTCTAACTCCTCAGAGAGTCTAACATGAGCAGCCCCAAAGTCAATCTTCTCTTTCTTTAGTTTCTTTACCTTGGCAAGAGTATTGTCACGTTCCTTTATGAGCTAAGCCACAACCTCTTCATGAGACTCCTCGATTGACTCAAGCCTCTCCTCTAGGGAGACTCTAGCCTCTTCTTCCTCTTCTAGACCATTCTTCAAAGAGGCAATCTCCATGGCATCCTCTCTTTTAGTTCTGCCCTTTTCTTTGAGGAGCTCTTCGGAGTGAACAAGTTGGCTCATGAGAGCATCAAAATGTAATTTGTGCTCACCTTGCAAGTTAGTGATAAAATGGTCCAAAGAAATAACTTCTTCCTTTACTCTAAGACTTGTATGATCATCCATATCAACATTCATAGTAGTCTTAGGAAAAGAAGAGATATAAGATGATCCTCGGAACCTCTTGCCATAAGGCAAGTGACGTTCTTGTTGATGACGTTCTCGTTGGGAGAATCGAAGAGCGATGTGGGAGTAGATGTGGTGGCTATTGCAGCCACCTCTCGAGTGCTATCTTCATCCTCTTCATCTTCGCTTCTGGATGAATACTATTCTTGTGCCACCAAAATAATCTTAGGTTGCTTCTTGTAGGGAGCATTTTTCTTGACGAACGGCTTCTTCCGAGGTGCCTTGGATTTTTCTTCAGGATGAGCCTCCCCCATTATCCTCTCTACTTTGGTAGGGACAGTCAGCCACAAAGTGCAAACGGTCTCCACAGTTGTAGCAAGCTCTCAGTTTTGGGTCGTTCTCCTTTCACCCACTTGAACAACTCTTGCGCTCAAGTTCAGATTTGGCCTTAGCTAGATCCTTCCTAAAGTTTCTTGCATAGAAGGCCATGTACTCACCATGAGCATGCTTGACCTCCTCGGGACAGCTCATGGAGACAATGTCAAACCATCTATCCTCTTCATCTTGTTCAACACGATTGGCCTTTAATGCAACATTTACTCCCTTTTTCATCCCAATTTCCCAAGCCCGAGCATCTTCGACATTCTTAGATGCCACTTTAAAAGCCGCTATTTCTTGCATGACTTCATTGGAAGTCATTTGGTGGTAGTTCTGTCTACCTTGCAAACTCTTCAAATCTGTGGGCTCAAATGGCATGAGAGCACACATACTTTATTTTAATCCAAGCATCATCAATATGTGTGGCCCCATGCTTTCTAAATGTTTTTGCAATGCTATTGAGCCTTCTATACATGTCTTCGTGGTCTTCACCATCCAACATGTAAATCCTTCGGCTTCATTGCTTAGAGCATCGTACCTATTTCTTCTCATTCTTTCATTGCCGATGAACAAGTCGGTGAGAGCATCCCAAGCTTCTTTGGCGGTGTTGAGGTGTTCAATATGTGGCATGTCCTTGGGATCCACACCAAGCTGAATCATGTGAAGAGTTGTTGCATTTAGTTGACTGTCAACTACTTCTCTTCTTGTCAAGTTGGTGAAGTCTCCAATATGATGGCCATTTTCAATGATCCTCCAAAGCTCAATCGACGAACTGCACACATGAGATTTCATTAAGAATTGCCATTGATTAAATGAAGATGCAGTAAGCTTGGCTAGATCACCCCTATTATTTGTATGAGGGTGAGGGATAGGTGGGTCAGGAGAATATTGGTGAGAGACCTCACTATAGTCCTCCTTACCACTTCGCTTCTTGGAGGAGGAGCCATTATTTTTCTCACCCACCAACTCATCTTCCTTGGAGTTAGCATGAGCTTTCTCCTTAGATAGCGGAGTGGAGGCCTTAGAGGTAGATGGAGGTGGGGCTGTAGATGAAGTGAGACAAGCAATCATTTGCTGCATCTCTTCCATTTTGGTTTCAAAGGATTTCAACAAGGTTGTTTCCAACATCTTGAGGTCATCCATTGTGACCTTGTCCACGGCCTCACTCCCATCTCCCTTAGTACCCATACTTCTTTTAGGCTGTTAAGCCCGAATAAAGAGCTGAGGATCTGATACAAATTGAAATGGATCGTATCGGCACCTAGAGGGAGGGTGAATAGGTGCTACTTCAAATTTTAATACCTTTTCAATTTTAGGCTTTACACAAAGATAAATTCTCTAGATATGCAACTACGAAGAATTTCCCTATATGTAAACCTAACTACTTGCGAGTAAAGGCGAGTAAGAGTGAGGAGCGAGGAAACTGTAGTGGAGCACGCGGAGACACGAGATTTGATTTACCACAATTCCTTCCTTGTTAAGGGAAGTACATCTACGTTGGAGAGGTGGGCGCTACTAGGACCACCACGCCACAATAGGCCTCACCCTGTTCTCCGATGGATCTCGGCACCAAAGGCCTGATCCACCTTTCCACTATTGGTACCCTTCGAGGCGGGAACCGATGCCTTTACACAACTAGCGGGGCACCACTCTACACCGAATTAGAGGCTCCTGTAATGACAACAAGCTGCCACAAGAACAAATATTATCAAACCAAAACACAAGATGTAGATATTAACAAGTAATACTAGATCAAGAAATCTCCAAGTGAATGGAGGGGAAGTGATGCTCTTGATTCGTGATGTCGATTAATGAAGTATCCTCCTTTGATTCCCCAAAGATGGGAGCCTTCGGGTGGTTGAAGTGGGAGATCTTGATTGAGAGCTTTTTGAACATACCAGTACTTTTTCAAATGAATCAAGAGATCTGACAGGAGGGGTGATTGGGGCATTTATACCTCTTGTCCAGACTGGGCCGTTGGTGAAGTTTGGGGCTGGATTATCTGGCCCAAGTGATGGCCGGATCATCCGGCTAAGGCAAAATACCGCCCCAGATTCGGATTTTCTGGGGGAAATTCTGCCCCCACACTACATGATGCGCCATGGCTCCCTTTGCAAACTTCCCTAGGGAGACAGATTATCCGGCCCCCTTTGTGGGCAGATTATCCGGCCCGGCCAAAACCTTTGGCCCTGGCCGGAGAATCCGAGAGATAGTATGCCCCCTCACTACATGACGCGCTTGGCAAGACCTTGAAAACCTTCTCGGGAGGGGGGGGATTATCCGGCCCAGGAAAAACTCCGGCCCTGGCTGGACAATCTGAGAGATTATCCGCCCCCTCACTACATGACGTGCCTTGCCTGCGTTTGTTGACCGAGAAAGTCCGGATTATCTGGCCCTTGGCAGGGGCGGATAATCCGCCCCTCAACAACACATTTGGACTGCTTTTCATATGAATAATTATCTGCAACACTTAGCACACATGAGATGATCTATGGTATTGTTATCTAACACACAAAACACTAGGGATCATGAGATATGCTTTCAACGGGGAGGAGCTCAGGGGAGGCGGCGCATAGGGGGATAGGGTTAGGACTTCGGAGTGGTCTCAGTTCTTATCTCACTACTTTGTACCATGGATTGAATTCGAAATATCAAAAGGGCTAAAATGCAAAATAGCTCAAACTCTAGTCGCACGAATCTCTAACAAACGTGTGGTATAGATGGTGTCGGGGTACCAACGGAGGTGTGGTAAATCCTCTCTCGATCATCATTGGCGAGGGGAGAATGTGCTGGATCGCTAGTATGTGGTACCCATCTTTCAATAAATGTGTGGTATAGATGGTGATGGGTACCAACGGTGCATGCATGCTGATATACTAGCATGGACGGTGGACTTCACTTTCTCGCTAGACTGCGCAATGTCCTTCTGCTCGTGTTACAATAACTTATCTGGTGGTGAGTATATACCGCTAGTCAGATGGCAGCTAGCTGTTCAATTTATAAGCCAGAGGTCACTTGTTTAAATCTTGGTGCAACTATATTTATTTTACTTATTTAGTCTGAAAAGAAAAAGAGCAATAAAATTATCCCGCGACCTACCCCTAGGCAGGGATGGTGCGAACCGCCTCAGCTCGTGTAAGTTTCTATCTACTATAGGCGGGTACTGTACATAACCTATAGAGGGATCTGCTTTTAACAATGGTTAACTCCAGTTAGATACTGTAACGCAACAACATGATCAAGAAGGATAGTGACTGGCATTTTCTAACATTCTAAGAGGGGACCAGAAGAAGAAATAAGTTTTATCAAGGGCCACAAGTCCCATTAAGTTTGAAAAGGGCCATTTAGGTTAAAAAGCCCCCTCTATCGGCTGGTTGCCCACGACATCATGTGGTAGTGGTTCTCAACCATGTACCCTTTCCTTATGCACTTTGTGCACTAACACCTCACGTCGACATGATCCAGACGTGTTTTGTCCTTGGCGTTCCGTGTTAGTGGTGACCTCTCCAGATTTTTGTCCATCGCTTGTAGGGTCTAGTTAACTCGCTCAGATACCACTTATACTTGCAAATTTGCGAAAAGAATAAACTAGAACACACACTCGATTGCAACAGAGACGGGGAAATTAGCGTTGAATCATTTTCTGATCTAACCGTTATTTATATGACACTTTACGGTCTAACTAAAAATTACATTCTCCAAGACACGATATCCCACTTATCCTCATTGGTCGTCATACCACGATGGATACTAACAAGAGGGTACCACATGCCAGTGACCCAACACATTCTCCCCACACCACCTTGCACCTTCTCTACTTGGCCTCTCCCACCTCACCAAGTCATCACAGTTGCCACCCCCTTTCGATGCTGATAGTTCAGTGACGCCTACACCAACCACACACCCTCCCCTCTTGCCTAGGAGGGCGTCCAGCTTCGATGGCATTCGCCAACTCAAGCACGAAACTCACCGCGACCTCCTTGTCACTACAAAAATACCCCTCATGTGTGGCTTTTTTTGGGGCGGCACAAGCAAAAAGTACCTAAAAAGTTGTTTACGTGACATATGATCTTTGGAGCCACCATTTTTCCACGGCGGCCATGTATGCGCTATGCCAAAATAGATTCCAGCCGATTTTGGTTCCGCGGTAGGTGGTGCGCAAGAGTGCTATTTTTGAATATCGTGATTCAGCGAAGGAGGCCTTCTATATTGCGTCATGCATTGCAATCGACGTGAAAAGTGGGACGAACACAATAGAATAGCCAAACACGCGCTTCTGTCTATTCAGGCACATCTCACTGGTAGGTGTGTCCTACCAACTCATTAGGGCCCGATAGGCTTGTACGGCTATCGTCGAAGCTTGTCAATAAAAAAATATTTGTTTTATTAATATTAAGATGCGCTAGGGACTTTTTTATGACAATAGGTGAAAATGAATAACCGAATATACCCATAGGAGTGGACCTCTATGGCTTATGGGCCTTTGAGCAAGTGAGGCCTAGAGTTTTGTCTCGCTTCTTCAATGGGCCCATAAAGCAAACTCTAGCCCTCCCATCTTTTCCCTGTATAATATAGGGAACAATTGCCCTCTAACCACATGACATTGCACTCCATGTCTCCCTTCCGAACCCTATATATCGCAGTAACACAAGATCCCACCAACTTGCCAACCCCGTTTCCTACATAATAGAGGGGAAAACATAGTCCCCATTCCTTATCCCGGTGCCACACTCTCCATTTTAGATCTAAACATTCCCATTCACAAAAAATGTGTAGGCTCGGTACTTTTGAGATCATGTCGCATGGCTTAATAGGATTGATAGGATAACCATACAAACATGTCACAATTTATTTTCTAGGGATCATCTCCAAAGGAACTCTGGGTTAAGCGTGCTTGGCCTAAAGCAATTTGAGGATGGGTGACTGATTGGGAAGTTGTTCTCGGGTGAGCACAAGTGAGGACAAAATGTGCAGAAAAGACTAGTGTTGGTTTATGGGGCCTTTCTAGAGATCCTAGAAAGCTGCTAGGGGTGATAGCCGCCGGTCCGGAGAGACCAGGGTGTTACAAGTGGTATTAGAGCCAGGTTGCATGGTTACACTGGTGTGTGCGGATCAGGGGACGTTCCTAGCTTGGGTTGATCGACGAGGGCATCAATATTTTAAGGGTAGGTGTATGTGATATCCTGACACATGGCTTAATAGGATTGATAGGATACTCATACCAACAAGTTGCAACTTCTTTTATGGGGATCATCTCCAAAGGAACTCCAGGTTAAGTGTGCTTGTCCTAGAGCAATTTGAGAATAGGTGACAAACTGATAAGTTGTTCCTAAGTACGCACGAGTGAGGAAAAAGTGTGCATAAAATACTAGTGTTGGTCTGTGGGGCCATTCTAGAGATCCTAAAAAGCTATCAGGGGTGACAACTGTTGGTCCGGAGAGGCCAAGGTGTTAGAGTACTTTCTACCAATCTGACGCAGCCTCTGTGTCGGAGTCCTCCACATGCTTCCTTGAGCCTAAGGTATATTCATCAGGTTCATCTCATCCATAGATCAACAATCTTTCATGTTGTTCTTTCTTTAATCTACCTGCTTTCTCTTTCAGATCCATAGCAATGTCATTAGTGTCAACCACAAAGAGGATGGCAGACGTCTCTCTATGTCCCTGTGTGAAGGATGGTGAGTGTGTATCTGTGGCCCTCACTTTGGGTGTGTCGCTTCGTCCATGTGCACAGGATGGTGAGTGTGTATCTCTGGCCATCACAACTTTGTGCGTGGAGGATGGTCAACACGTCGCTTCGACCATCATAGTAGCTTGCTTAGTGGATGGGCAAACATGTTGTCACAATAGTTTGATAGCAGAATAGAGAGGCACTCAAGAATAGGTTTAGAAATTTTTTTCCATTTATCCTTGGGATAAGTGGAGAAACCTTTTATTAGTTCTACTTTTCTTTCCTTTTTTTGGAGTTGCACATGACTCAAAAAATGCAATGAATAGAGAGATACTAAATTTCTATAACGGAAACAAGATTATATCTTAGTGTCATGTAAATTATGATCTGAATGATATTAATGAGCTAATTACTTTATCTTGATCGAAAATAATTTATGTTCTACTGAAAGTACACTAGCAACAACACCTAGGCAGTGTCGGCCTACAATGGACCATGGTGTTAATGCCTTGCTGCTGCTGAAGCGCTAGCTCGGAGGGTGATGTTGTGTTGAGCAAAAAAAGTGCCACGTATGCACTTAGTTACCCATGGTGGCTTTTTTGCCACCCTAGCATGAATAGGACGATTAGGAGTGTGCCTCGGTGTTTATAAGCGCCATGACACATTGTCCGTGTTGTAGTGCGTTTTCCTTCCATGCAAGGTGTTCGGCATTTGGCTTAATAGGCTTCATTTCTTGATTTTTGCCGCTCTCCCTGTTGTTTGGATGGTTGATTGCTTAATTATTTGATTCATAGACTATGGATAGAGACGGTAAGTTGATGGTCCATCAAGTAATGAAGAGGAGGCCAATGCCACCGAGAATGAAGACGATCACTTGAACATTCTCTCTTATCTTGTACAATTACAAGTGAACAAGCTGAATATGTTGCTCCCAAACATGGATCCAAAGTTTGGCATATAGAAGACCAACCCAAGACCGAGGATGGAGGTCCATTGTATGCAATAAGTTTGACTATTTGTAGACGCGCCAACATATACCCCAAGAAGTTATTCATGCGTCTAGTGCATGATGCGGGAGAGTACCATACCTACTTCTTGATGAAGAAAGACTACACTAGAATGGTCAGTTTCCCATCAATTCATAATGCACCGCTGTTATGAGAATGCTTGAATATGGAGCTCCTGGAGGAGCAAAAGACAAGTACCTATGCATGTGTGAGTCCACATCCATCGAAGACATGTAGAAATTCTATAGGATGATAGCAACATTGTTTGAGCCAAGCTATTTAAGAGGAACAAATAAAGTAAAAACATCTCGTATCATGACACAAAATTAAGCAAGATGATTTCCTGATATGCTTGGAAGTATCGATTGCATGCATTTGTCATGAAAGAACTGTACATTTGGTTGGCAAGGTTTGTATAAAGGTCATCATAGAGAGTGTAGTGTTGTACTTAAAGTTGTGGAAGATTATAACATGTGGATTTGGCATGCTTCTTTTTGCATGGCGGATCTCACAATGACATCAACATGTTGTATCACTCTTAGGTGTTTGCGAGACTTGCTAAAGGCCATGCTGCAGAGTAAAACTATGTGATCAATGGCCACCAATGTACCTATTGTAAGATTGGGTGTTGCCCAAACCCCTCCCGGACTACTAGGCACCTACGTGGAAAAAATCAAGCCAAGTAAATTCAAGTCAATGATTGCTTAATAGGGACCTCCTATCATGGTATGGTCAACAAGTCAAAGATATATACAAGACAAAGGATAAAGTTGAAGATGAAGCCATGAAGCAATAAGCCACTAGGTGGAGGCCTAATTAGACTAGTCAACCATGGGCTAAGGCTCATCTCTTCTCTTATACACATCCCTTGTGGGATAGTGGACCAACATTTACTATTGTACCCCTCATACCTACCACCATGAAGGGTAGCCTTTGTAATTTGTCAAGGACCCCTTCCCTATATAAACCCCTAAGGGGGTTGTGGGATCTTAGTTCGTTCACTCTGCATTAAATACAAGAAGGAGAGAGGGTTATACCTCCACTTGGACACTAGTTTCGGAACCGAAGAGCCATGTTCGACTTGGGCCGATGTTGTGTGGGACCTTGAATTCACCCCAGGAAGCATTTTTTGGACAAAGATCTGTAACATCCCAAAACTTTAATCAAGGTTATCAAAGTTCAAATCACCCAATTTAGGGTTAACAAAAACTTTTATTATTAAAATGATTTATGAATGCATGTGTGTTTGCATTAGTGTAGAATTGTTTGAAAATGCCATGCTTGATTATTCTAAATGTTGTGAAATGGATTAAAGGTGAATGCCACATCATCTAGACCAATTACAAACAAAATCCAAAGAAAAAGAAATCAAATAAAAATAAATAAAGCAAATGGTCATTTTGACCAAAGTTAACCACTAGGCCACTTTGAGTGTTCCTAGAAGAAGATTTCAAACAGAAACTTTCTCAACTCTTTTCACCCCTTACTAGAGCAAGTAAAAGTGAACCAAGGCCCACTTTACAAACTTACAAAAACATCTAGCAAAGAAATTTAAAGGATATTTGAAAATTGAATCAAGTGTATGTGTTAAGATCACACTTTTTCAAAAACACATCAAATGAATTCACCTTGGCAATCCCAAGCAAACCTAGTCTCTCAAGCTTGATACAATATCACTCAAAAAGTTTGAATCAAAAATTCAAATATAAATCTCATGCGGCCGTTTCCTCAAACACTTGGCAGACACAACACAAACATCTGCCTAACTTCACTATTTGGGAATTGATCACAAGACCATTTGCCCTCATTCTACTCCCCCCTGTTCCCCCTGGTGTCGAGCAGCAGCAGACCAGCACCCCCTTGGCTGTTTGGCACTAGTGCGCCACCACCCAAAGCCGTCACGCCAGGCCGACCATGGACCGCTCGCAGCAAGCAGCCCTGCACTCTCCCGAGCCTAGCAACAGACAAGCAAAGATCCACCGCCACTCACCGACCAGCCCTCGACCAAACAAACGCCAAGGAACCACCGTGATCGCCACGCCCATTTATCCCCCGGCCCCTCGACCAAAGAAACGCCAAGGAACCACCGTGATCGCCGCGCCCATTTATCTGCCGGCCATGCCGAGAGTGCGCCAGAGCGCCGCAGTCGCCACGCGTATCCACGCCGCACCCAGCCCTCTCCGCGCACACATGCCCTCACCACGACCCCAGTAACCGCCCTGACATGCCCGTTCGCCGCCGTGCGACCAGTAGCCACCGTGCGCCTCATCGAGCACCCGTTGTCTCCGCCCAGAGCACGGACGCTCCCGACCGAATGCAACCACCCCTTGCCACGTCTTTAAGCCAGAGAGGACTGCCAGGGAGCACTACGTCGACCGCCGCTCGCAGCCATGCCGATAGCAGCTTGTAGACGCGTCGCCGACGGAGCCCGACCATGCCGCATTGCCCCTCTCGCCGGTGTACAAATAGAGGCCACCCCCAGCCTCATTCTGCACACCATCTCACTCCTCTCTCACCACTAACCATCCCACACTTCTCCCCGAAGCAAGGTGAGCCTCAGTCCACCAGAATTTTGCTAGAGTTTGCTGTTGTAGAGGAGAAGAGGCGACGTCGATTGGAGCCGCCCCAGGAGCCGCCGTGACCACGCCTTGAACCGCCGTTGTCTACCAGCTCGAACGCCCCCATCACCGACCGTAGCTGGAGCCCAGATGAGCCCTCGTAGAACCCCACCGTGCCGCTAGGGTTCGTTCTCGCGGGAGGCCTTTTCACCGGGGACGACAAACCACATCTGTTAGATCTTAGTCTAATCACACGGCTGAGTTTGAAACGTACAGCGTCGTGTAGTAGCAGCCGTTGACACCTAGACCCCCCATGTCAGCAGCCCGCTACGCCCGTGCAGTGCAGCTGGGCCGGCCCATTTCCTTTCCCGCGCGTAGCCCAACGATTCAAATAACCTTTTTCTAATTTAGTTAAAACTAGATTCTATCCACTTATTCAAAAATCAATTCAGAGAAATTTACTTAACTCAAATTTTGTTAGAAAGATAATTAAAATATCTATCCAAGCCCGTTGGATTTAAATCAATTGGAGTTAGAGATCACATATAGAAAACATAACAAAACCGAGACTTTGCAACTTCAAACATTTTTCAAAAATCAACCATAATAGCTTTTGAATTGATTCCAACTCTCAAAAATCACATTTGATGATATCTATCTGAATACATAAAAATATTTAGGTTTGCATGTAGTGACATTGGACTAGTACCAAAAGAATGCTACTAGGGCATTTCTAGTCACTTTAAATCTATTAAATGATAAACTAAAACTTTATAAAATGAGACCAACCCTTTAAATCACATTCCCATGTATTAGAATATGTGGTGATGACATGTGTCCACATGATCCCATATTCCATTTGGAGAATATTAAATCTTAATTAAATTCAATGAGTAGAAAATACTTTTCTCAAATAAAATAATGAAACTAGTTCTTTAATTCATGTGATGTTTGTGATGATACTAGGTCATCAAGTGTGTGCCTTAGTGTGCTATTTAGCAATAGATATGTATTGTTTGGTGATTGTGTACCCCGTATTCATTTATAGACGATAGTACCGACCAAGTCTACGAGGAGGAGGAGTTCTACCCTGAAGAAGACGAGGAGAATTTCAATCACTGCACCAATCAAGGAAAGCTATTATTGGCAAGCTAGAACTAAGCAAGTTAACAGTTGCCACCTTGTTAACTTAAGCAAATGCATTAGGCATGCTTGGGTTATATATATATTGATTTATACCATCCTAATTTTTATTTGCAAGCTTTACTTTCTTTTACTTTACCAAAGTTGTTTACTTTTCATATAGATAGCATAAAGAGTAAAAACTTGGCCTATCTAGTTACACTTAGATGTCATTCTATGGCATGATATTGAAGATTAGTACCCCTCATTAGTGAACAGTCTTAACCTTACTGGCTAGTGCTAAGCATAGAATTTGATCACTTTAGATGGGAATACTTGGTGAAAATTCTTATGAAAACCTTGGAATGATGAGTCATTCTATTGAAATGTTTTGACATGTGTTGAGAAACACAAATGGTTTATGATGATGAAAATGCTGAGGCATGAGCCTTAGCCCTTTATAAAAACTGATGGTTGGGTTCGGATGTGATACCATTCCAATTTTACCATACAACCACAATACCTGAATTGGGTAAGGCTTAGACAGAAGTTTATATGCATTAGTATGGGTTCCCTCGCGGAAGAGGTTTGAGCTAAGGCTACCTCTTGATGATGTCCACCTATGCAGTGCCTAGGATGCCAGATGGCCATGGCTGGGAAGCCAAGCTCATAGGAGAGGTGCTCATACTAGAGTGTGTAAAGGAAAGGTTATGATTGATTATCTGCATACTAAGTATGATGATTCAGGGTTATCCCTGACGGATGTATCAAATTTTGTGGTGAAAGTGTACCATCTCCGTAGAGTGTCAAACTATTCGAATAGCCGTGTCCACCGTCATGGGCAGTTGGAGTAGCCATACTGTTTATCGTCAGATGTTTTCAAAATGACTGGTGAAGGGAGCTATGATTTTGACTTGACCACAACAGGGTTGTGAATATGAAAACTAGTTTCCCACATAGGTGATTTAGAACTTTAATTTAGCTTTCTTTACTTCTAAACTCAGCTTAAGATAAAACTAGCTTTTGCAAATAAACTTAGAGCTTAGCATTTCCTATTAGAACTATCTTACTTGTTAGCGATAGTTTGCAAGTACTTAAAGAGTACTCATGGCTTTGTCCCTGGCTATTCCCGTGGCCAGACTATGAGGAGGACTATCCGGAAGAAGGACAGCAGGATGGCTACGACAACTAGGATCATCTCCCATCGTCAACATTGCCTGTGACACTGAAGATGGAGCCTACCGCTACGCTTATTATTCTGTTGTTTGTTTGTATTAAGACTGGATCATGAGATCCTTTATTTGTGTAAGACCTTATTATCATTTGTAATGGATGATGTACTGTGATATCCAATCTGGTATGTCTCGCAAAAATGGTAATCCTGGGATTGCGAGGTATGGCATAACAGGCATCTGGGATTAAAAATCCGGGTGTTGACAAGATCCATGCTCAAACACTTCAATGATCTCCTAAAGTAAGATGAAGCTACTCTCCCACGATATGGCCATACCTACCCAATAAACATCATTATGTCAATTCCCACGTGGTGTATACTGACCTTCATTATAAGGCGTGTGTACACACCCCTACTAATTATCGCTAATTACTTGCTTTTTAGCCACGTCACTTGAGACACGCCCTAATCATACGTTGTCAAATTTCAAGAATAGTGGCACCGTCTATGGGAATGACTCCTTGACATTGAAGCTACTCATTGGTACATGGATAAGATTTCTCTACATCTGAAGCAAGTTGTTCCCGGCGAGGCCGGCACCTCGAAAAGTAAAACAATCCTCACTTGAGGAAGGAAGGTTCGGAGCCACGACTCCTCCGGGGTCGTGACACATGGAAAATCCATGGCACGATACCGCTCATCTTCATCAAGCCTCGGTGGTGCGACTCCTTGGTCGCTCTTCATGGAAAATCCATGGCACGACACCGCTCGCCTTCATCAAGCTCAGCGCCGCAACTCCACCATGGCAACATTGTGTGGAAAATCCATGTCATGATGCCACTCGACTTCATCAAGTCTCTAATCCACAACTCCGCTAGGGCGATGCCACGTGGAAAATCCATGTTGCGATGGTACTCACTTTGATCAAGTCGAGGAGCCACGACTCCACCATGGAAATTAACTGGTGAAAATCCATCTAGCAATACTACTCGCCTTCATCAAGTCTCAAAGCCAATACTTCATCACGGTTGTACCACACGGAAAACCCATGGCACAATTTCGCTCGACCTCTTCAACAATCAGAGCCACAACTATGCCAAGGTGATTCCGCATCGAGCCTCTACTCCGCAAGCCGCTCGTGTCAATGATCCGAGGACCCGAAAGAGCTGGCTCGAGAACCATGGTATCTCACTCTCTCTATGACACGAGAAGGAAGAAAGATGCACACGTGACCTCACGGCGCAATAAAGAAAATGGGAGATCCTCCCAAACTAGCCCAATCAAATAACAAATTAAGTGTCGCGAGTCGTCTTTTGGCCTATTCACTTTGCCCGCTTAATAGTCCAACAACACCTAGACGAATCAGCCCAGTCAAAAAAGAGGGGGATAGGGGCTCCCACTTCTCTTCCAAGGCCCACAACCCGCAAGGGGCCAAGACATCGGGAGATCTCTCCCCTTCTCAGGATCCACCAACCCGCGTGTGGCCTCAATAGTGAAGGGGACAGGAGGATCCCCATCCTCCACCACCCAATGCTAACAGCAAGCACCATCATGACTCAACATCTTCATTGCATTGCCATTCCGAAAGGTTGTTGTCATCCTATCTAAAGGATGCTGCCAGACATGGACACTCTCGATCGAAGCTCTCCTGTGCTCCAATGTGCCATATGGAGGAGGCCAAGAAAATTTCTGCTCGTGGGAAGATCCACCACCTAATCACAATATATAAGATCCACCAGCAGAAAAATGTCGTTGTTCCGCTCACCATCGACTAGCTGCCATCCCCCGGGACCTAGAGGCACCACACCTCGCCTCTCCATCTCGACTGCAACTTAGAGTTGTTGTAGCATTACATAGAGGAAGGCATATGAAAAGGTCACCGTAGATGTGGTGGCTCTGCCCATATATTTATACCCATAGAGAATGCTTCCATGGGCCTGCATCGCCTCTCAAGTGGTCACGATGATATCGAAACCATTTTCTTGGTAAAGAACTATCCAATTGGGACAATGTGCCAGGTAGGTGGAATCCCAACACCCTATAGTGACATTCTCATGGTTGTTATGGCGATGGGTTAGGCAATGCCCTGGGTATGAAGGATTAGGGCATTCCTACCATGACCGTAGCTCCCGACTCATACGCTACCCCGATGGTGGTATCCTGCACACCTTAAACATTACTTCGACAAACAACACCTATCTAGTGACAACTTATCCTCATAAGGACTAGGCTGGGAGATCCCTCAATCATATTATCCAAGACTTGAGTCATGATGAGTGCCACTTTTTATTGACTTATCCCGGCTAACTGCTATTAGCGAGCGCTCCTAGGAACAGACTGATTACGAGGGTCCCAGACAGTGCACCTCAGTGTGCTCCTCCTGGATTGACTTTAGGTCTTCCCTCCTTGGTCCTAACTCTCTATCTTCTAGTTCAAACAGTTCTGAGGTTGTTTTGACGTTCCTTGTACTTAGCTCCTCTTGAATCTGAGTGTTGTGTACACCATGGTGGAAGGAGGAAATTACGAGTGCTAGTGGTATCTTGGGTATGGTGAGCAAAACAATCTCGAATTGTTGGATGAACTCATGAAGGACTTCTCTAGTTCTCTGCTTCATCTCGTTGAGGTTGGTAATTGCAGTGACCTAGCATACCACTACATGTTGTAGTATGCAAGTCGTTTGATATAACATTGATTTAACACCAAAGAATCATTGTTCTACCAGTATTACATCCCTCGGAATGGTTCAACAGAAACATGGTGGGTCCAAGGCATGACTATAGATTACAACATAACCTCTTACAAAATATCTAGAGAACCTCCCAAATACAAAGAGGAAAATATCATTACAATAGAACGGTTACAAATAACAACTCGTAGACTATTCTACGAATAAGTATACTTCTAATACTATCTCGCTTGCGATTGCTGCTACAACCATGCCCTACAGAGATAGGTTCTATGAGCTATATATTAGTATCCTATCTATTCTAGAACTTTGTCTCCACTATGGTTGATATAGACGTTGACACAATTGGCTTCACTGAATAACTCTGCCTTTTTTTAGTAATCCCCCTTATCATATATCGATGTTGATGATGTCTTCAATACCTTAAAAATCTAGCAAGGGTTAAGAAGGTACGGTTGAGTGTGACTGTACTCAATAAGTTCATTAAAGAGGACTGTTTAATGCACTATCTCCAACCATAGACCATAGGTCGTAGGCTAATGCAAGTTTTCATAAACATTTCTTCAAAAGGTTGCTTTTATTATGAAGATCTACATCCACCAGCCTTCACAGGTTTACTAGAACTTCATGGAGTTGCTTTACTGCCGCGTTCGTAGATCCTTCCCGGAACAGGGAGCAACATGTCATATTTTTTACACTTTGTAGAGGTGTGTTGCTTTACCTATAAGAGATCCTTATCCTTGTCGCAACTGAGCAGCCAACTCGTTCACACTTCATTGGTATGAGGCCTAGTATAAGAATCCATGCCGATCACTACCCTTCTCCACAACCCCACATGCCCACCCAATTATGTAAGTAGAACATGCCCTTCGTAGCCCCATTAAAATGGCAGAACCTATCTCCGACAGCCCCTTATAGACCTTCATAGACACCGGGTATCGTGGGGGCACTAAGGAGTCCCACCCATATGTTGGATCCCTAGCGAGAAATCTGTAGCATCATGATAAGGTAGTCTGTTGACATGCGAAAGGAATAAGATCCAACAGACTTCTCCGTCCAATTCCAAATATTAAGGTTAACGCGTAATATACGGTGCAAGAATCACTAGTGATATTGGTTATTAAATCCTGGATGATACATTCTTGTGCAAATGGAACCTCTACCAATCCACATATCATACCTGTTAGGGTGCCGCGTATGAAAACAATAAATTTTACTCTACGCCCCTGAACCCCTGAAGCTGCCAGGACCCATCTATTGGTAATACAGTAACTGGAGGGGCTTTTCGTGAAATTTCCCTCGAAGACTGAAAAGTGTTGTCAACGCTCAGCAGAGCGTGGTTGATGTAGACGAGCCGAAGCCAACCTCAAGGTCATGATGAAGTCCTTGCGCTCCTTGGATCCAACCACTTGAGTGCCTCAAGTGCGACACCTCACGGGGAGTTACACACGTTCGGTTCCTGACGATGACTCCCGCTTCCCCGATCCAGCAGTAGTTGTGGAAGTAGAGCTCCCGGATCTGAATCTCGCAGCGCGACGGCGCTCCGCGGTGAAGATGTCTCTCGCTCGCGCAGTCCAGACTTGGGACCACTGTCACAAGAGAGAGAGAGGGAGAGAGAAAATATCAATTAGAGGTCCTCCCAAAAGTGGGGAGACCTTTATTGATTATTGGTGTATTTATCTTGGCTAAATACCCCATTATATATATGGGAGGAGGGGGTACACCCTCCCTCAAAGTCCCGGGGTGGGACTAAAGGAGAGGAAGGGGGAGGGGTGGCCGCCGGCCACCCCCATGGGCCCCGCGTGGGGGGGCTGGCCCACTAGGGGGCCGACCACCGCCTTGGCCCCTTCTCCCTCTCTCCTTTCCCCTAATGGGCCCTCTCCCTCTGGAAATTGGCCCATTAAGCCTTTGACCATTAAATTGATTTTTCTCTTTACTAAATAATTATGAATAAATGATTAAATCAACACTTAACATTCATTCACACCTTATTCAATCTCTGTGGCTATGGAACACCTTCCACCTCCACTCCGGACATCCTCAGGACTTACCGAAACCCTTCCGGTTTTCTTCCTACTCTTCTTTGGTGATTCTACCGATCCTATAAACACTCTCTAAGCATCATCAAGACCTTAAGCGTGATACCCCATGGTTCGGGAACACTCCAGACATGGTCGGGACACTCCAGCACCAATGATCAACAGAGGGACCTGGATGGCCATGTGACCCATGTGCGTTCCACGAAGATCTTTCATAGTTTGAACCGGGACAGTCGTGTCTTATTCCCTTTGTCACTCGATACTTGCATTGCTCGAGATCTGATCAATGACATCACCATGTCCTGTTCAATCTCGTTACTGAACAATGCTACTTGACTCGTTCCGACAAGTGATATCCTCGTGATCAAATCACACCCTGCGCAGCTATTGGATATAACTCCTCCGAGTGGGCCCTTGAGTATCTTCTCGTCACATGGACGGACAAATCCCGCTCTTGAAATATATTTCCCCAACGGTTTCCTCCGAGTACCTGAACACACCTTTATAACCACCGTATTACCAGATGGCGTTTGATGATATCAAAGCACTCTCAGGAGAGTGTGATTGATATAGCCTCACGGTCTAAGGAATAGTCTACGAGGATCCATTTCTAATCATCGTAACTTGAACTTCGTGACATGATCGGGTCACGATGTTTAGGTTGGGTATTGGTTCATCATCTCATTCTCAGAATGAGATTACCTCATTTCCAACTGGCATAAATGCCACATGATCAGGAAACATGATCATCTATTGACCAATGAACCAGTGACTAGAGTTTCACTGGGAACCCCCGGTTGTTTATATATCACACGTGTATTGATGTTTCCACTCAATACAATTATAACATGATATAAAACTTAATCATAAACTATATGAAATATGATAATAGCCCTTACTACTATTTGTCTCTAGGGCATATTTCCAACAGTCTCCCACTTGCACTAGAGTACAAATACACTAGCTGCATTTGTTCTCAATCTTTGGCACAATATATCCAGTACCCTGAACATGCTTGGTCATGGAAGAGGTTGAGTCTTGGGTCTGTACTTTACAGTCCCAAATCATTTGCAACTTACTAATGTCACCTTGATTGACATTAATACTTTATCATCTCATGATAGCATTTGTGTGAATGCATCATCGCTATGGCAGCAGAACGAGGCCTGATTCCAGGAGCCTACAGTTACGTTAGATCAACCTCGAGGGCTTTCTCAAGGGCACTGTGCCCTGGGACACATCATTCTATGTTAAAAGCGAACTAGCCCCGCCATAACATTATACAACACTTTAGATGGTACCCTTATCTATTATTATAAATGTATTCATCGAAACAGAAGTGCACTCTGTGCAACTTTCGATGTTTTGTTCACCTCGCTTCCTACTTGACTTTAATTGGTATTTACAGGAGTTTCCAACATATTCCCTTATAACATAACCCTTTATGCTTTAAGATATGTCATCCTTCATGGATTTGGAAAACATGTCTGCAATTCTCTATTTAGACACTGTGGACAAAACTTAGCTCAATGTTCTGTGATTCGAACCTAATCACTTTCAAACGTTCCTTATTTGGATCATATATTATGCTAAGTTATCATCATGGTTTACTAAGATAGAACCTATGTCTCAACATAGTGGATGACTATCATCCTTTTCTTTCTTTCAACCATTGATGCTAAACTTAATACTATTCCTAATTTCAGTTATTAAGGACCAGTTCCTTAATTAACTTCTATTCTGAAACCCTTTTCATAATCCCTTGAGGAATACTTACATAATATCATAAAATACTTATTATCAACTTCTACATCTTATAAATCTTTATTTATAAGTATTTGCGCTTTCATTCTTAACATACTTAAGAATTGCTCCTATAAGCTCCCACTCAAAATATGTTCCCACATATTTGAATTTGAGACTTATATTGCTCCCACTTAAAATATGTCAATCACATATTGTTTCAGGAAGACTTTCATAGCTCCCACTCAATTTTATGCAAATTGCATATCCACTCACTATTTTGAACAATTTCAAAATCCTTTGATCAAATATCAAACTTGGAGATTTACTATGAGATACTAGTACTTTACTAGTTTTAAATCCACTAGACATTTAGCACACATGAATCAAATTCATTTGAATTTATCCAATACTTGATAAATTGTGCTTTTGTCATTCACCCCTTTTTCCTACTATGACTTTGCAGTCATTTAGGAAAATTCAAGTAACCCCTTTTACTTGTGACATTCAACAACGAATTGCTTTCTAATCTCAAGTGAATTTTGCTTTCAGGATTTCTCATAATTCTAGTTTACCATTATTTCCTTTGTAGTTCGTAGGTATGTCACATTCCAAGAATCATGACAAATGATTCACAACTGTCTCCATACTAGATATGGATTTACATTTTGAATCCTACTTCATGTAGTGAAAACACTAATGGGGAAAACACAATGATCAATATCATTGATTCTTTCCTTCAGTGAAGAGAATCGTTCAGGAACGTTGTCCGTTGCGCTTCTCAACACTCTGATGCAGGGGTTTGAATCCTCATCGTGTTTTACACTAATTTCCATTTGCTCCATAATCGGGAAGTATCACTAAAAGTGAGCTTTCTCAAGAATGTACCAAAATCCAAGCAATACAAGTTTTTCTTTTCTTTTGGTTTAGCTATGGATTTTGTATTCAAAGTTTCCAATGAATACTCTACAAGGACTTATTCGCCATTGTTTTGGTTATATCGAATAACCCCAAAACTCTCACGAATTTGAATGGTTCACTATATTCTAATTGAGTGCTAACTATTTAACTAATGGTCTCTACATCTACACTACAAAGATTTATTTGGTGCCTTATATTCAATCCCTTTGATATCTAATATCACATTGTGATGCTCTGCATTCTAACGTTTTAGAACGCTTTGCATTCCACAATTTCTTTTATGCCATTCTTATAAAGTTGAATTTCATTACTATTGATCAAATCATAGTAATTAGATTCTCTTTTACATTTATACCCTTTGTTGATGAAACATTTTAATCAAGTCAAATAGTTTCATATTCATGTTTCCTTTGGTAAACTACTTTACACATTTAAACAATCATATAATGACAATTACCATTTTCGTTAAAACACAATACATCGAATATGTATTTACTTTTAACAATTCATTAAAGCACTTTGTATTCAAGTAATACACGGTGTTCAAGTTATTTTGCCGAACTTAGGCATGATTTATATGTGATAAGAAATCAAATGACTTTCACATATTATCATTATAACTTTGAATTTAAACAATGGTTTTCATTCAATGATGAATTATCATTAAGTTGGGTATTTTCAAGGCATTTTAATATTTTACAAATGTTCATGCATTATCAATTAGTTTGAAACAATAAGGATAATTCACACATAATCAAACAAGATATGAACATGAAAAGAAATCATTCATAAAAGTGGAACAACTGTTTGTTACAAACTCATATGAATAACCGTCTCACGAAGTGTGAGACACACAAAAGAAGTTCACAATCTCTTGATTACAATGATCATCCTAAAACATAAACTAAATGATAAATGTCGAGGGAGAGTGTCGTCGGCCATCATCATCATGCTCGCCATCAACACCCAACGTCACCTCCTCTCCAACAAGCACCTCTCATGTAGAAGGACATGTTTTCAGCAAAACAGAACAAGTATCAGATATACTTAACACTGCAATGTGTTTGCAAGATTATAACATTTATAAAACTGTATATCAAATATATACCTTTGTCGTTGACGACTCCAACGACATTGGGTTCATCTACCACATTTCTGAAATGTGATATGAACTCGAGGAAATCCAGTGTTTCCGTGTCGCCTCTCGTAATGCAGATCCTGACTTGTGCTTGGAAGCTTGGTGGAAGCGACCGTAGCACAACTCCCATTGGAAATGAGCTTGAGAACCAGTTCTCCAGGTAATATGCCAGACTCATGTACGCATCGTAGATGCGAAATAAGTGCTCATCCAGTGAGGAGCCCTCCTCCATCTTTATGGAGAGGAAGTCCCCCATCAGCTCATACTCCCACATGCGCACTTGTTCCACGAAATGCGATCTCAGATGTGCCATGACCACTCGGGGCTTGAGACTTCCCACCATTGGCCATAGCCCATCCTCCATTCGAGGCGCATGGTCACTGATATAAATGTGGCCATCACACGACGATGATAATGTAGATCCGGCTGCTCTTGGATCTCATGAGAATAGGGTGGCTCCAAATACATCTCGCAGGTCATGTAGTCAGCTACATTGTTCTCACCAAGGAGATCAAACAAGCGTATGACCCATGCAGAAAATTTGGATCCATCTAACTTGAGCTTTTCTCCTTTTTGTCGATAGGGAAGGTAATCTCGGGAAGAACCATTTTCTACATTTATAATTGCAAAAGGAATTGAGACTAAGTTTATAATTAAATGAGTTAATAATAACTCCACTCAGAAACACCTATCCCCAAAAGGGTTCCTAGTGATAACACGACCCCTATCAGCCACATCTCCCCCGATTGATCACGGCCATCGATGTGGGTTCAAAGGTGGACGCTAAACATCGATCACATCATTCATGCGACTCGTGCTCGATCTTTCGACCATCCGTGTTCCGAGGCCACGCTTCTGTGTCGTGCTAGGCTCGTCAACTCAACCTTAGTGTATTCGCTGTGCAACATGGCTTACACCCACTGTATGCGAACGTAGATATGTCTGACACCTAGGCATGTAACCCTGGATCGCCTCATACCGAAGAACTTTCTTGGTGGTGCACACTAAGGGGGAACACAATCGTTGGTAATTTTAATAGGGATCATCTTATTAGGCTACCGTCGAGTATCTAATACTAGAACACAATAAGACATACAAACAATAACATTGAATGCAAATGCTATGTGATATGGTCCTTCACGTCGTGATCTCCATCCACTGTCACCGGGTTCCGGCGCCAAGGATCTGGCGCCGTAGACACCAGGGTACCGGTGTCAATCCGGCGTGGTAGTCTATCACCTCTGTGAATATCTACTACTACGTCACAAAAGGTAATCACTTTACCTTTGCCACAACCATATCACAAAGCAACGCCCCCCTTCAAAACAAAGTTAGATGCCTCTACTTTATCTTTGCATGTTTTACGTGGCTGAATGGGCTTTCGCACAAGAACCGTTCTTACCTACGAACTTTCAGCACAACGCTGATCAAGTAGTTGTCTCTACTACACCCCTTTCGGGGCCCTCTGTTGCAAATGGCATACCAACTAATGCGAGAGAGACAGACACCCCCCTAAGCCACTTTATACGGTACAAGCCGTATTGCAAGCATGGACCAGTCTCGCGAATGAACGCGTAAAGTCGGTTGGGGGCCACTTCATCAAGCATTACTGCGGTATACACAAGTACACGTGGGAGGCTAACAACTAAAAGATCAACGCCCACACGCTACATCTTGTGTGTTCTACCCGTACTAGCATTACTACGCATAGATCTAGCTCTGATACCACTGTTGGGGTTCCGCGTATGAAAACAATAAATTTTACTCTACGCCCATGAACCCCTGAAGCTGCCAAGACCCATCTATTAGTAATACAGTAACGGGAGGGGATTTTCGCAAACTTACCCTCGAAGACCAAAAAGCGTTGTCAACGCTCAGGAGAGCGTGGTTGATGTAGACGATCCAAAGCCAACCTCAAGGTCGTGATGAAGTCCTTGCGCTCCTTGGCTCCAACGACTTGAGTTCCTCAAGTGCGAGACCTCGCGGGGAGTTACACACATCTAGTGCCTGATGATGACTCCTGCTTCCCTGATCCAGCAGCAGTTGCGGAAGTAGAGCTCCCAGAGCCAAATCCCGCAGTGCGACGACGTTTTGCGGTGATGATGTCTCTCGCTCGTGCAGTCCAGACTTGGGACCACAGTCACGAGAGACAGAGAGGGGGAGAGATAAAATATCAATTAGAGGTCCTCCCAAAAGTGGGGAGACCTTTATTGATTATTGGTGTATTTATCTTGGCCAAATACCCCACTATATATAGGGGGAGGAGGGGGTACACCCTCCCTCAAAGTCCCGGGGTGGGACTAAAGGAGAGGAAGGGGGAGGGGTGGTTGCAGGCCACCCCCATGGGCCCCGCTCGGGGGGGGGGGGGGGGGCTGGCCCACTAGGGGGCCGGACACCCCCTTGGCCCCTTCTCCCTCTCTCCTTTCCCCTAATGGGCCCTCTCCCTCCGGAAATTGGCCCATTAAGCCTTTGACCAGTAAATTGATTTTTCTCTTTATTAAATAATTATGAATAAATTATTAAATCAACATTTTACATTCATTCACACATTATTCAATCTCCGTGGCTATGGAACACCTTCCACCTCCACTCCGGACATCCTCCGGACTTACCAAAACCCTTCCGGTTTTCTTCCTACTCTTCTTCGGTGATTCTACCGATCCTATAAACAATCTCTAAGCATCATCAAGCCCTTAAGAGTGAACCCCACGGTTCGGGAACACTCCAGACATGGTCGGGACACTCCTGCACCAATGATCAACAGAGGGACCTGGATAGCCATGTGACCCCTGTGCGTTCCACGAAGATCTTTCGTCGTTTGAATCGGGACAGTCGTGTCTTATTCCCTTTGTCACTCGATACTTGCATTGCCCGAGATCTGATCAATGACATCACCATGTCGTGTTCAATCTCGTTACTGAACAATGCTACTTGACTCGTTCTGACAAGTGATATCCCCGTGATCAAATCACACGCTACGTAGCTATTGGATATAACTCCTCTGAGTGGGCCCTTGAGTATCTTCCCGTCACATGGACGGACAAATCCCGCTCTTGACATATATTGCCTCAACGGTTTCCTCCGAGTACCTGAACACACCTTTATAACCACTGTATTACCAGATGGCGTTTGGTGATATCAAAGCACTCTCGGGAGACAGTGATTGATATAGCCTCGCGGTCTAAGGAATAGTCTACGAGGATCCATTTCTAATCATCATAACTTGAAATTCGTGACATGATTGGGTCACCATGTTTAGGTTGGGTATTGGTTCATCATCTCATTCTCAGAATGAGATGACCTCATTTCCAACTGGCATAAATGCCACATGATCAGGAAACATAATCATTTGTTGACCAATGAACCAGTGACTAGAGTTTCACTAGGAACCCCTAGTTGTTTGTATATCACACGTGTATTGATGTTTCCACTCAATATAGTTATAGCATGATATAAAACTTAATCATAAACTATATGACATATGATAATAGTCCTTACTACTATTTGTCTCTAGGGCATATTTCCAACAATACCATGGTTCCATTGCGAGTCATAATAGATTATCACCACTCAGGCCAATAATCAATAAGTCATGTTATTATGACAGTAATATTTTCTTCCACCCTTTTCGAAATGCAGGTGATAATAATAATATATTGCAAATACTTGATAGAAAAATACTTAAAGGACATGAGCAATTATGAACTTGCCTTTTTGACTACAAGGTTATGCAGCCAAGGTCTTCGAGTCAATATAAACTCCAACATCTATAAATAACATCATTGTTCTAGTAAGGACTAATGTTTAAAGAAGCAATATGCTATTATGCATAAGTAATAATATGCAATCGTCATAACTTCTAATCCCTAGAATAACTTTGATGGTATAGCGATTGTTGGGTTGTGGTAATTACCTTAGGATGGGTTATCCTTTTAGTTTGATTTCACACTTGTGGTTCTTATTAGAGTTTTAATGGCTTAAGAAATGTTTTAAAAGTTTAACAAGAATGCCTATAACAAAATAACACACATTAGAAAGTGGTTGACCAAAATCTTCTATAAAGGTTTGTTATTCATCTAAGGACTTAAAGAGATGATTAAGTTTTACTTACTAATAACTTTTGAAGGAAAACTTACTGCATGAATAAAAAATATTTTAACTTATAACTACCTACTCTTAGGTTTTATCCTGACTCTAAATTTATTATGGAATAAAACCACTAACACAAATAAATTGAATATATTATTTGTATTTGAGACTTATAAATCTTTGACAGAATATGATTTTATATTTTGTTCACTTTATGATATTCCGTAAAGGTTAAGTAAAAGTAGTATTATTTCTAATTTGAACAGCGTTTAATTAATTATGAGTTAGTGAAATATTTCATCAATATAGTAAATAGTGATCATATTTCATTATTAAGTAAATGACATTACTTTAGTTACTTTAAGAATTTTCCTTGGATTTCAAATGAGTTCACTAATTTGTAAAAATAAATAGTAAGAGAAATGATTGACAATGCAAAAAACAATATATTCAATGATTTTAGAATTTATAAAACCTTTTTGGAAAATTGTAGGAAATTAGATTGAAATAAAAGTTTTATAAAATGTATTAAATGTGATTTTGAATTGATTTTACCTCAAAAGAATTATATTTGATATTATTACTATAAACAAAAACTTAAATAAATAATAGCGAAGGATTAAATAATTTTATATAGTCTTTTATGAATTTATAACAAAATAAAATGTTATATAAGGGTTATTAAATCATTACATATTTATTTCAAAAGTTTAATATTATATTTTATAATGATATAGTTTATTTTTCTCAACAATTTTATATATTATAAGTATTCTTCTAATTTGTAAATATTAAAATGTGATCTTTCAAAGATTTATTTTGCTAAATAGTAAACTATTTTATTTAAGTTGCATAACAATGTATGATGATAGTTTTAAATGCAGATTTCATTTTTCTGAGCACTTTGATATATTATACATAATATTTTGATAAATAGAATTAAAGTTACTGATTTTATAAGATTGATTCATTTTTCGGATTTTCTAAAATTATTAAGAAGAATAATGAAATCAGTATATGGTTAGGTTATTTGTCACCGACGTTGAGGCTAGCCGTAGACAGTGACTAGTGGGCCATGCGTCCATGTCATAGGTCATGATGATAAAGTTTTTTAGCGCGGTCCACGGACACGCAAGCGCCACATGAATGATAGGTGGGTGACAGATGAGCTCCCCTTGGCTCCACCTCGGTAGATGTGGGAAACGACAACGGGGGACAACGAACATGAGCGCATGGGGATGCGTGGCTAGGTGGGTTCGATGCAACGCGACACGGGTAACTAAATGGTAGCGGTTATCCTACCTAATGGTCACCGGAGCATCGACTTTGATGACGGCCAGTGCCGGGAAAAGACGTGTGACGTGGCCACATTAGAGGATGTGAGGGAGACAAAGGAGTGGTCCATCCACACCGTTGGCTCACCACGGTTGCAGCAGTTTGGTCGGCGAGGCCAAGCGCGATTAGAGACGAGTTCTCCAACAAGCTTTTCGTCGAGCTTCGACGGAAGGGAACAATCAAATTTACTCCACTCCGAGCTCTCCTTCATTGATTGATGCCACTAGGTTGCAGTAATGACGCGACACTTCTCCATAACCACTCCATGACTTAAGGTGGTTCCTAACAGTGGCAAGCCGGAGACTCCGAGCTAGGGTTAGGGTTCATCTTATGAGATAAGGAGGAAGAAGAGATAGCATGCAGATCTTCTCCATGCAACGTCATTGGGCTTTTATAGGGCTTCGAGGGCCGCGGCGGATGCGTGGCTAGCGAGGTGCTTCTCGCATCCGTCGGTGGAGACGAAGACGATAATGCGATGAAACGGTACGTGCCCCAGCTAGGCTGATCCTGGGATGCTGCTGGCGTATGGCAAAGTGAGGGGAAGAGAAATGGAGAAATCGGTTGCAGTTCAGAAGCTATATGTTTTGTTTTTCTTTTGTTTATTATTTTTCTATTTTATGGTTTTACAAAACCACTTCAAAATTGTTTTCTATTAGGTTTAAAATACCAGAAGTTTTTGTAGAATATTTAAAACATTGCAGGGATCCATTGTAACCAACTATCCCCATATTTTTTTTAAAATTCAAATAATTTGGGAGGGTTTTACATAAATAGGAAATTAGGGTTTAGGATTTTGTTTACTATTTAGAGCTTCCTAAATATGATTTTTTTACCATTTTATAAATGGAATTCCAAAGAATTAAGGTGGTTAATGATGGACATTAGAGCTTTAGGTATAGCCTCATATAATAATTGGCATATAAATATGGTGTTTTAATTTGTGGTTCACGAGATCGTGATCTTATCTATTCCATGTCCACTTGGTTTTAGTGGTTAGTAATAAAGAAATAGAGTTTAAAAAATCAATTCATAGAAATATTCTTGTAGCTAATTATAAATAGGAAATGGTTTTACTGTCATATAGACAAGATAGGGATAGGACTTAACAAGGCTTAATATGTATTTTTGGTAAGATGTTAATCATAAATGGCGACACTTGATATTTTAAAGTAGACCAGAATGAAATCGTATACTAATTGATCGAAGTCGAGATAGGCTTCACTCTTCCATGATTCATAATTCTAGGCTTCTAATCATGGAATACCTTTCCTAGGCATACTATTTCTCCATAACAAATATTATGACATGCCATGACGAGATCACTACATAACACTTCTCTCATCAACAATTTCTCTTCCTAAATCCATTTGTGAACCCTAGGATCTTGACACCAAATATCTTCATGATCTTCTAATAGAGCTAGCTTCCATCTCTAGAATAGCTTTGATGACTCCACATATATTAGCATGTTTGACTCTCTTTCTTTCTAATCTACTCCTTCATATCACTTAGGAACCTCAAAAGTTTATTACTAAGTCTCTTCACATATTCTTATCCCACACACACTTATTTAGATATAACCACTAATGATGGATTTCATTCCTTTATAAGAGTTGCATTAACTCCATTTACCAATTCTTTTATCATTCTATAATCGCCAACATACATTGAATGGATGGTATGACAACAATCCACATCAAATCCTAGGTATATACCACTAACTCTAAGTTGGATGATACTACTTCTGTAATCCAATGTTGCCATGATATATAGCTTGTTCATAATATCATGACTTCAACTATCTCAAGCAACTCACACTCCACACTTCATCTTACACTAGCTTGACTTGATATGGTTAACCTAGAAGAGCTCCTCTCTACTATCTTTTAATCCATTTTACTCCACCAATCTCAACTTCGAATCCAATTGTAATTCACTTATAGTGACTTGAGCATGATCATTAAAATCCTTTGATCATATTTGGCTTAGGTTTCCAGTTGGCTAATCAATGTCTGCTCTCAATCAAACATTGTACTATACTACAACTATTCTCATTATTTCAAGTTAACACTTTGGAAAGAATAATATAGTAAACAAAAAGTTGGAAGGGCAAGAGTTGATCATCACACACTGATGATTACCTAATATTAGAAAAAGATTGAGTAGAGATGATAATGGGCAAGATGGTAATAAATATGTAATGGAGAGTCTTGGCTTTATTTCCTTTCTACTTAATATGACTGTAAGAATTACTATTTAAGAACTACCATGATGTTCATGGTAGAAATTGATATGAAAAGGATAGATCAAGATTTGGTTATTTGATTCGATCTACTTGAATTATATGTTTAATTTTGTATGAATGAGTTGTTGTAAGGAATACCATGATATGACCTTTGAAGATCTGGTGTTTAATCATTAATATATGTGAAGTTTTAATATTTTATTCTTTTTGATCTAACCCATAGATCAAATCACCTTTAACCAAAATAAGGTTTTAGCAAAGGTCATGTTGAAACTCATCACATTTAACTTGATGATCTATTTTGATTCCATCAACTCAAGATAAGCTTCAATCACTTTGACAAGTTTTAATCAAAAGCTCGAAAAATCTCTAGATTTTCTATGCATGAATGTAATGCAAATATCTGATCTCTATTTACGTCTAACCTCTAATGCTAGAATGTTACAGTAATGTGACCACATTAGTACCTCCTCATTCTGTTCCATTCCCCGTAGAGTCAATGTGGAGGGGATGGGTATGTCTGGGCTTGGGTGTTGCCTTCCCCATTCTTCTTGCCAGAGTTGCAAGTCATAGTGCCCTCAGGAGGAACCCTGTCCCCTGGCTCGACCTAGCCAAGCAACGCCAGGGAAAACCATTGTATTGAAGCATCACTCGAGGCCCCTAGGGGACTTCCGCTCTCTATCCAACAAACCTCTTCCCTGCTCCCAAGCGGGAGGTGCCATCCTGGGCCTTGATACTCAGAGTCCTGGCATGGTGACGCTATTGCCAAGGGAGTCGATGGATCTTGCTTTGCCTGCAACCCCAACTTGGCACACCATAAGTTGCGTCCTAATTCATAGACACCAGGGATGCAACCACCTCTTTCTAGTTCAGCATGGAGCACAACACACAACAAGCCCAATCGACCCGTGAGAACACATAACAAAAGTAGGCGATGGTATTTTACTTATATTTAGGCCACATTGCGTGAAACCCTATGTCTTACCTTGATAACTATATCTGGTGGAGATGATATGTATAGTGTGGGATTACTCAATTCTAGGATGGGACCGGGAAGAGCTCAACGACAATGCTCCATCTAGGTCCTTTTCCTGTATTTGGCTTACTCTACTCCACTTCATCCGAACCCCCTCTATACTCATACTAGGCCTTCCTAGGCCTCCTTTTATAATATTACGGGGACACCACAGTTTTTTTACCACTTGTCTTGCCACTTGATGTGTGGTAGAAACGTGGCAAGGTAAACCTTACACTTCCATCGCATAACTTGATAGAGATGATGTAGAGATAGAGCATGTGTTCTCTGGTTGGGGTCTCAGGCCTAGTCCTATCCGCCTTGCATCACCCACATGAGAAATGTTGACATCAAGGAATGACAACCAGGTGGCACAACTTTTGCAAGTCCTGCCTCCCGGCTAGATCGGTGCGTCAGTGCTGAAGATCTTCTTGTCAGCTCCCGAGAACACATGGTTCTCGAAAGGTGGCCATCGAAGATTCCTTGTTTTCAATGAAGGGGATTTCTGATCTTGGGAACCTACATAAAGGGAATGTCATGGACCAACTTAGGTGGACCATTTGCACCCCTAATCCACAAAGATGCAATTCTTCCCATAGTCGGGGGCGCCTCAACTTCATTCTCCTCGTATTCTCACTCATTCTTAGGCCTAGCATTCCTCTTGTGTCAAGATGATAGCGGCAGTCCGGGAGCTGGTTTGTATGAGGTCATGCATGCAGGAATCACCCTACATCATTCCACTGAACACGTTGCGTACGTCATGGCTTCCGTAATCGAACTTCTGTGAAGAGTCAGCTCCTTGGGTTCTTGCCATAATGCTGAATATGAGAGGCCTGCGCTGGAACGCGGACGAGCCTTTGTAGGTGAGGTTGAGGTCGGTGTCGAACCAGAGCAGATGGGGAAGATCGACAACATGTTCGTTGCCACCAGGAAAAGAGACGAGGTAGTTGGGGTTGAAATCATCGAGCAGATAACCATAGGGGTACTCAAGCAAGGAGAGCCTCGACAACAGCATCACATGCCCCTAGCCCACATGGAACACTGCCAGGGAGGATGTCGATAGGCTTGTTGGCGACAAGACGCTCCGCTGGCTCCCCAAAGTCCCATGCAATACTAGTCCACATGAGGTAGTGCTAGCCCTTCCAAAGTTGTCATCGTCGCCATGGCCGCCCCCGCCTTGCGATTAGACGAGAGCACCGCCCCACATGCGACATCCTTTGCCCACTCGATGTTGGTCATGCCAGGTAGGCCCTGCTCTGGCTTTCTCAGCTTCTCCGATGTTGCCTCTGCCAAACATGGGCTGACGAACTTCTTCATCAGCGTGGCTCCAATGGCGATGAGCAGATTAGCTAGGGTTGGGAGGGGAAATGGTGGGAAGGGTGGTGACAGGATTGGGGATATATGTGAGAAAAGGAGGGAAAATGGAATTGGTGGAGGGAAAGTTTGCTTGTTCTGGCGCCACCTGCCATATTCCTTGTTCTGGCGCCACCTTCTACCCCTTCCCCCCTTTCGTGGGTTGGGTGTGGACTAGGGCACAGGATGATCAAATGGCCAGCACCAATCGAAACTACGCTATGGGGCGGCTGGATGGGATTTTCAGCGTTGACACCCCCATAGGTCATTTGGGGACTTTGGGGAAGGGGCGGCTACCGATGCTATTACTCCCAGGTCGCTCCCACAGGTGGCTCTCGAGGGCTCCCAAACCCTAAAAACAAGTACTCGGATCCTAGACAACCCTAGTTGATGTTGGCGGTGGCTATGGGGGCGCCTTGGCTGCTAAAATTAGATGGCATGGAGGGTTGTCCCCTCCATATTTTCAAATAGGAAATGATTCCTAGGGTATCACATGGTCTGATGATAATGCCCTCCGACGGGGGCTATGGTGTTGGGCTACCGAGGAGATGGAGCAGCCCTAGATAGTGGTAGTGTCCATCAGGGAGAATAGTGGTATGTGGAGGAAGGCATGTACAAGCACACACCAAGGAAGATGGCGCGGTGATGACCCACAAGTATAGAGGGTGTATCGCAGTATTTTCGATAAGTAAGAGTGTTGAACCCAACGAGGAGCAGAAGGTGCTGACGAGTGGCTTGGAGCAGGAATTCTCTATAATACTTAGCAAACGAATTTTTAGGGGTTTTGATAATGCAGATAAATAAAGTACGAGTAAATAAAAGGAAATAATAATAAATGCAGCAAGTGGCCCAATCCTTTCTTTAGTTAAGGACAAGACGATTGTATTACTTAAGATGACCAAACGTTCTCGAGGACACACGGGAATATTGTCAAGTGCTTTCACTTTATATAGTTGATTAATCTTGTTTAGTTAGGTAAGTGTTGTGTGGGTGAACCTGTGCTAATGTACCAACCTTCCTAGGACTAATACATACTTGTGATTATACCCCTTGTAAGCATCCGCAAGTACAAGAAAGTAATTAAGATAGAAACCTAACCACAGATTTAAACTTTGAGATCCTGACATCCCTTGTGCAAAGGTTTCCTAACGGGGGTTCAGGTTTCTGTCACTCCGGCAACCCCTACGATTAGTAGCCAAATACACAATGCATTCCCCTAGGCCCATAAAAGTGAAGTGTCGTGTAGTCGACGTTCACATGACACCACTAGAAGAATAACACCACATCTTAAGAAACAAACTATTGAATCTATCTCAACACAATTCCACTACTAACAACATGACTTCTCCCATGTCCTCAAGAACTAAATGAACTACTCACAAGACATCATATGGATCAAGATCTGATATAAAATAATTATAAGTAACAATCTGAACATAAATGATAATTCAATGGTTCCACTCAATAGCATCAACTACAACAAGTAATCAATACCGGGAATGTTTCCCCTAAGAACTATGCAAGATTCAACCCAATTGTTACAGCGGTATGGCGTGGTGATGATGGTGCTGGTGGAGATGATGGTGGTGATGATGATGATGATGATCCCGATGAAGTCCAGCTTGATGGTGGTGTTGATGGCGACGATCTCCCCTGTCCAGGAAGGAATTTCCCCGGCAGATTGCTTCCTGCCGGAGAGCTCTTTCTCTCTCTGCAGTTTTCCGCCCCGCAGAGGCGGCGGAATATTTCTGTGGTCGCCCCCCTAGGCTTAGGGTTTCGTGGGGATAATATACGCCAAAGGGGAGAGCCGAAGGTGGGCCAGGGTGGCCACACCACCTGGTGGCGCGGCCAGGGGTGGCTCGCGCTAGGGGGTGGTGTGGGCCCCCTATGGCCCAACTCCGCTCCCCCTTCTAGCATCCTTTGTCTTCTGGAGAAATAGAATTTTCCATGTATTTTCTGGAATTTCTGATCTTTGCGAATTTTGCCTCCAAACAGTGCCTTTTCCATCAGAATCCTAACCTTAGCGGTCCATCCTCCAAAAGTCATCAACCATGCAAAAACAGATGAAATAACATAAGTATCATCTCTTAATATGAAATATATCAATGAATAATAGTAAATTATGATATAGAATAGTGATGCAAAATGGACGTATCAACTCCCCTCAAGCTTAGACTTCGCTTGTCCCCAAGCGAAAACTGAGCTCAATAAATATGACCTCAGGTTTATGGAGTGAAGAGTCGATAAAAGAATATGGACACGAAGCATCACATTCATCAATACACAAATAATAATAGAAGACAACTCACTATTATACAACTTAACTTGCAATAAGTAGAGGAAACACAATAAAGATATAGAAAGTAAATCATAATTGGTAATGGCAAACGTTGCTCTTCGTCGAAGAATAGTTAACAATTTGCAGGAGTTCAAACATAATGGGTTTTCAATGATAGCTTTCAAAGTAATATTCACTAAGATAAGAGCAATGTGCAAAACAAGGAACATAAGAAACATGATTGAATAAATCATCATATGACTGAATGAAACACAACAACTCAAAATACTTGCACGTTGTAGAGTTGTGCTTGTAGTTGGTTGGTTGGTCGATGGAGTGAGAGAATTTCATCCTTAAGCTCAATAGTATCCTTCTGGTGCTCGGCGATGAGCTCTAAACTAATCTTATGGATGATATCCACTTCGCGTCCAACCATCTTCTTGTACCTAAAGACTTCTTGCTCTAGTGCTTCCATCCTATCTTCTAGACTATCTTCACCTTTAGGGCCCTTAACCTCTTTTATCTGTACCTCCCCATCTTCGAGCAAGAACTCCTTGGGATGAATCCTCAACTCACGCATGTACGGGTTAACGATATCCGCGTAGGAATCTTCCTTGGCTGATCCAGAGGAAGACATTGTGGCTCCAAAACTGAGACTCTACCTCACAGAAACAGATCGAAATGAAAACACGACGAGAACACGATATACGAACCTCGAGGGATCCGAGGGATTATATATTACGAAGTTTAACAACAAAAGGAAGGTACTGGGAGAAAATGGGTCGGAGATGGATGTCGGGGTGGCCACACCCCTTGGTGGCACGACCAGGTGGGCCCGTGCCACGGGGTGGTGTGAGCCACCCTGCCTCCGTTTCTGTCCCTCTTTCGCTTCATTGCTTTCCTTGTTAGATAAAAACTGCAAAAATATAACTTGGCAGATTTTTTGCGTACCTTTTCTTACTAGAACTGTTACCTATTCGAAAACAGACTCTACAGGTCTCTGAACTCGGTCTTCGATAAATTTTTTCGGAGTCATTACTTGAATAACATTAATATCCTCATTGTAAGAATCTCTAGAAATATAGTGCTTGGGTCTCTGACCATTCACTACTTGTGTAGTATTATCTTTTAAAGAAGAAATTTTAATTGCACCTGAACGATACACTTCTTCAATAACAAAAGGTCCTTCCCATTTTGAGAGTAGTTTCCCTGCAAAAAATCTGAGACGAGACCTATACAATAGAACTTTCTCACCAACATGGAACTCTCTCTTAAGAATTCTCCTGTCATGCCATCTTTTAACTTTTTCTTTAAAGAGTCTAGCATTTTCATATGCTTCACTCCTCCATTCATCCAACAAACTTAAGTCAAATAATATTTTCTCACCAGCAAGTTTGAAGTCTCTATTAAGTTCTTTCACTACCCAATAAGCTTTGTGTTCTAATTCTAAAGGCAGGTGGCAAGCTTTCCCACAAACCATTTTGTAAGGAGACATTCCCATAGGATTTTTATAAGCAGTTCTATAAGCCCATAAAGCATCGTTCAACTTTTTAGACCAATTTTTCTAGATCTATTAACAGTCTTTTGCAATATGGATTTAATTTCTCTATTTGATAGTTCTACTTGCCCACTAGTTTGGGGATGATAAGCTGAAGCAATTCTATGATTAACATCATATTTAGCAAGAGTCTTTCTAAAGCCGGCATGAATGAAATGAGATCCTCCATCAGTCATAAGATACCTAGGCACTTCAAACCTAGGAAAGATAATATCCTTAAGCATCTTTAAAGAGGTCTCACCATCAGCACTTTTCGTAGGTATGGCTTCTACCCACTTAGTAACATAGTCAACAACAACAAGAATATGAGTATAACCTTTCGAAGGGGGAAAATGACCCATAAAGTCGAATCCCCAACAATCAAATGGTTCAATAACAAGAGAGTGATTCATAGGCATCTCATTGCGTCTAGAAATATTACCAACTCGTTGACACTCATCACATGATAAGACAAATTTTCTTGCATCTTTAAAAAGGGTAGGCCAGTAAAAACCTGATTGTAGCACCTTTTGTGCGGTTCTATCTCCTGCATGATGTCCTCCATAGGCGCTACTATGACATTTCCACAATATCTCCTTTTGTTCATATTCTGGAGCACATCTTCGCATAATACCATCCACCCCCTCTTTATATAAATGTGGGTCATCCCAAAAATAATGCCTTAAATCGTAAAAGAACTTCCTTCTTTGCTGGGCTGTAAAAGTTGGAGGCAAATACTTGGAGACAATAAAGTTAGCATAATCAGCATACCAAGGGCTCCCTCGCGAGCTTACCCCTACTACAGCCAACTGCTCATTTGGGAAACTATCATTAGCAGGCACAAGATCAAAAGAGATGTTTTCCAATCGAGATAAATTATCAGCAACAAGATTTTCAGCTCCTTTCCTATCTACAATATGTAGATCAAACTCTTGTAAAAGCAGCACCCATCTAATAAGCTTAGGCTTAGCATCTTTCTTTGTCATAAGGTACTTAATAGTAGCATGATCAGTATGAATGGTAACTTCTGAATCAACAATATAAGGTATAAACTTACCACAAGAAAATACAACAGCTAAGAATTCTTTTTCAGTAGTAGCATAATTATTTTGAGCAGCATCAAGAGTCTTACTAACATAATGGATAACATTTAACTTTTTATCTATTCATTGCCCAAGAACAGCACCTATAGCAAAATCACTAGTGTCGCACATGATTTAAAAGGGTAAGTTCCAGTCAGGTGGTTGGACAATAGGAGTAGTAGTTAAAGCCCTCTTTAGAGTATCAAAAGCTTCCTTACAATCATCATTAAAAACAAAGGGTATGTATTTTTGGAGAAGATTACTGAGGGGTTTTGATATCTTAGAGAAATGTTTAATAAACCTTCTATAGAAACCAGCATGACCAAGGATACTACGAATACCTTTGACGTCTCTTGGACAGGCCATTTTCTCAACTGCTTCAACTTTAGCTCTGTCAAATTCAATGCCTCTTTTGGAAATTTTATGTCCAAGGACAACCCCTTCATTGACCATGAAGTGGTATTTCTGCCAATTAAGAACAAGATTGGTTTCTTCACATCTCTGCAAAACTTTATCAAGGTTGTGCAGACAATTATCAAAAGAAGTTCCATAGACAGAAAAATCTTCCATGAATACTTCCACAATTTCCTCACAAAAACCATGAAAGATAGTAGGCATGCATCTTTGAAAAGTAGCAGGAGCATTACACAAACCAAAAGGCATACGCCTATAAGCATAGGTTCCATAAGGGTACGTAAAAGTAGTTTTTTCTTGATCTTGTTGTTTAACAGCAATTTGAGAAAACCCAGAGTATCCATCAAGAAAACAAAATGGGTCTTTTTAGACAACCTTTCTAACATTTGATCAATAAAAGGCAGTGGGTAATGATCTTTCTTAGTAACTCTGTTAACCTTTCTGAAATCAATGCACATCCTATAACCTACTACTATTCTTTGGGGAATAAGCTCATCATTATCATTAGGCACAACGGTAATTCCCCCTTTCTTAGGGACACAATGAACAGGACTAACCCATTCACTATCAGCAATATGATAAATAATACCAGCATCAAGGAGTTTTAATACCTCGTTTCTTACCACTTCCTTCATCTTAGGATTTAAACGATGTTGATGTTCTACCACTGGTTTTGCATCAGGTTCTATATTGATAGCGTGTTGACATATAGTAGGATAAATACCCTTTAAATCATCAAGGTTATAGCCCATAGCTCCTCGGTGTTTCTTCAATACTTCCAGTAATCTTTCCTCTTCCTTCCCTGAAAGTTTAGAACTAATAATAACATGATATATTTTCTTATCATCAATGTAAGCATATTTAAGATCGTCAAGTAAATGTTTTAGATCGAAAACCGGATCCTTTTTAGGTGGAAATGTGGTACCTAAATCTTCCATAGGCAAGTTATGCTTAAGCATCTTAGGTTGACGATGGAGAATCTCGTCAATCTCATTTCTTTCTTCCATGAAGATTTCACTTTCGTGGTCTTCCATAAATTGTTGCAAAGCATTGTTAGGAGCAAGATAAATAGAAGCAAGTTGTTCAACTCTAAAATCTTCATTAGGAGTTTTCTTTTCATAAGGAACTTTAGTAAATTTCGAAAAATTAAACTCATAAGATTCCCCATCAAATTTAGTTAAAAGTTTCTCCCTTTTACAGTCTATAATGGATCCACACGTGTTCAAGAAAGGTCTACCAAAAATGATAGGATAGGTTTTACTAGCAGCTGAACCAAGTACTAGAAAATCAGCAGGATATTTAATCTTACCACAAAGAACTTCCACATCTCTTACAATACCAATTGGAGATATGGTCTCTCTATTTGCAAGGTGAATGACCACATCAATTTCTTCAAGTTCGCATGGACTAATTTCATGCATAATTTCTTTGTAAAGCTCGTAAGGAATAGCACTTGCACTTGCACCAATATCACATAAACCATAATAACAATAATCACCAATTCTAACAGAAAGCACAGGGACACTAGCTTTTTTAGTTCTATTATGATGTGAGACAATATTAGAAGCATCCTCACAAAAGACAATGTGTCCATCTTCTACACTTTTAGTGACAAGATCTTTCACAATTGCTACTGTAGGTTCAATGTTTATTTGTTCATCAGGTTTTACAGCTCTCTTTGTACTTTTATTAATTACACTAGTTATCATAGGAAGCTCCTTTACCTCATCCGGGAAAGGCATTTTCTTGATATAAGGTTTAGGTAAGATGTGATCAATAGTGCAAAATTCAGTACTTCTTGCAGGAACACAATCAATAATATCTTTATAGGGTGCATGATACTTGTTCCATTTTTCTTTTGGAATCTCAATGAATGAGGCAAAAGCTTTAAGACAATTTGCAATAACTTGAGAATCAAGACCATAAGCATTACTAATATTTTGAAAGTCATCAGTTCCCATAAAAGATTCAATGCATTCATAATCATAATTTATACCTGACTTTCTTCCTCTATCATTCTCCCATGCTGCAGCATTGTCTTGAATACGGTCTAGAAGATCCCATTTAGCTTCTTCTTTCATGCGTGTAAATGATCCAGCACAAGAAGCATCCAATAGATCCTTATCATGAAGAGAAAGTCTTGCATAAAAGTTATTGATAATAATATTGTTGGGGAGCTCATGAATAGGACATTTGAGCATTAGTAACTTCAATCTCCCCCAAGCTTGAGCTGTACTCTCTCCATCAAGAGGCCAAAAGTTGTATATTTGATTCCGATCTTTATGAATCTCACTAGGAGGATAAAATTTGGAATAAAAGAGAGGCTCTATTTGACCATTCTTCAGAAGCTTATACCATTCCTCAGCTCTTCCTTTCAATGATAATGAGAATAACTTCTTCTTGACTTGATCTATTGTAATACCTGCACACTTGAACAACCCATATAATTCGTGTATAAAGAGTAAATTATCACCGGGATGGACAATCACATCTCCAAAATAGTAGTTATCCATAACACGATCAACAATTCTTGTAGGTATCTTAAAAGTATCATTCACAGCAGGTGGTGGTTCATCTATTACCTTAGCAGTGGTAGTAGCATTACAAAATAAGAAACTAAGCGAATTATACATGTTGAAATAAAGTAACTAATAGAAATAAACAATACTCACAGTAGAAGTTTGCTTTACCAGTTCCACTCTCCAATAGCGCTTCACTCCCCGGCAACAGTGCCAGAAAATGGCCTTGATGACCCACAAGTATAGGGGGTGTATCGCAGTATTTTTGATAAGTAAGAGTGTCGAACCTAACGAGGAGCAGAAGGTGTTGACGAGTGGCTTGGAGTAGGAATTCTTTGTAAATACTTAACAAATGGATTTTTAGGGGTTTTTGATAATGTAGATAAATAAAGTATGAGTAAATAAAAGGCAATAATAATAAATGCAGCAAGTGGCCCAATCCTTTCTTTAGCAAAGTACAAGCTGGTTGTATTACTTAAGATGACCAAACGTTCTCGAGGACACACAGGAATATTGTCAAGTGCTTTCGCTTCATATAGTT
Source organism: Avena eriantha (assembly GCA_910589775.1). NCBI lineage: Eukaryota > Viridiplantae > Streptophyta > Magnoliopsida > Poales > Poaceae > Avena > Avena eriantha. The sequence goes on along the minus strand of OU342746.1, from coordinate 165,895,481 downwards.
GATTAATCTTCTTTAGTTTGATAAGTGTTGTGTGGGTGAACCTGTGCTAATGTACCGACCTTCCTAGGACTAATACATACTTGTGATTATACCCCTTGCAAGCATCCGCAAGTACAAGAAAGTAATTAAGATAGAAACCTAACCGCAGCTTTAAACTCTGAGATCCTGACATCCCTTGTGCAAAGGTTTCCTAACGGGGGTTCAGGTTTCTGTCACTCTGGCAACCCCTACGATTAGTAGCCAAATACACAATGCATTCCCTAGGCTAATATAGGTGAAGTGTCATGTAGTCGATGTTCACATGACACCACTAGAATAATAACACCACAACTTAAGCAACAAACTATTGAATCTTTCTCAACACAATTCCACTACTAACAACATGACTTCTCCCATGTCCTCAAGAACTAAACGAACTACTCACAAGACATCATATGGATCAAGATCAGAGATAAAATAATGATAAGTAACAATCTGAACATAAACGATAATTCAATGGTTCCACTCAATACCATCAACTACAACAATTAATCAATACCAGGAAAGTTTCCCCTAAGAACTATGCAAGATTCAACCCAATTGTTACAGCGGTATGGAGTGGTGATGATGGTGCTTGTGGAGATGATGGTGGTGATGATGATGATCCCGATGAAGTCCAGCTTGATGGTGGTTTTATGGCGACAATCTCCCCTCTCCGGGAAGTAATTTCCCTAGCAGATTGCTGCCTGCCGGAGAGCTCTTTCTCTCTGTAGTTTTCCGCCCTGCAGAGGCGGCGAAATATTTCTGTGGTCACCCCTAGGCTTAGGGTTTCGTGGGGATACTATACGCCAAAGGGAGAGCTGGAGGTGGGCCAGGGTGGCCACACCACCTGGTGGTGTGGCCAGGGGTGGCCCGTGCCAGGGGGTGGTGTGGGCCCCTGTGGCCTAACTTCGCTCCCCCTTTTGGCATCCTTCGTTTTCTGGGATTTTCTGATCTTCGCGAATTTTTCCTCCAAACAGTGCTTTTCCATCAAAATCCTGACCTCAGTGGTCCATCCTCCAAAAGACATCAACCATGCAAAAACAGATGAAATAACATAAATATCATCTCTTAATATGAAATATATCTATGAATAATAGTAAATTATGATATAGAATAGTGATGCAAAATGGACATATCACGCGGCATTCATCCTGCGTGGTGGCGCAGTCATGCTGGCAAGGTAGAATGGGGTTGAAGAGGCGGTGTGGTGACTAGGAAGTGCTTGGACGTATTTTTGGCAGCAACCGTGGACGCGAGGGAAAGATTGGGTATTTGAAGGCCCTATTTAGGTTCGGACATGGATCTGTGGGAGGCCGCCTTGACAGGTTATGGTGTGTGCCTCGGGAGTCTGAGAGGCCATCCTATTACCTGCTCGTGGCATGGTGCTATGATGGAAGTCATCCAGGAAATGCACTACATGTTTGCTAGTGTGGGGACGTGAAAGAAGGGTTGTTGGAGAGCTAGGGCTAGCCGGAGTGAAGCTCCAGGTGCTCATGGCCTCCCTGACTGGTTTCAAGTTCTAGCCACTCGTGGGTGGTCTGTCCTGATTGATTTCGAGATGCCTTTTGGTGGATCATGGGGTTAATGGAAGGGCAGGGTGAAAATCCATGTGTTGTTGCAGGACAAGGGTGATGCTTGCGAGCGCCATCATTTTCTTGTAGGCATCATCTAGGCCTTCCATCGGTCCCGTCCTCGGCAACATGAGAAATCATGGATCTAGTATGTTGGTTCAGGCAGTTGTGACACTACGACATCATCCTATCCTTGGAGGGTTGTCCGGGTTTCTCGTGGAGTCCCATTCGGTAGTTAGAGTCAAGGTTGGCGGTTACTCCGAGTGTGGGCCTCTTGGGAGCAATGTACACTAGTGTTAACATTTCTTCGACGACACTATCCTCAGGTCCCATCGGGTCCTACCATCCACTTGTTGACTACCTATGGGTGGGTTGTATGTTAATCGTTTATCATCCTGAAGTTAGAGTTTGCTTCGAGATGTTCTTCTTCGGTTGTGATGCGTTCCCAAGGCTTAGTGTCCTAATTCCGCGTCATTCTTGATCGGTAGTACAGAAAGGCATGTGTTTTCCGTGTGCTTCTGGGTGTGGGTGTGCGTTGTAATCCTATGATTTTATTTTATGGTTTTCCCTAGAGATAAATTGCATAACTATTCTTACTGGTCTTTGAATTTAGTAGCTCTTGTGTCAACAATCTAGAGAAAAGTATATCCCAAGTGAAAGAGTATGAGACTGGCAGAATATGATGGATGTATTATTGAGCCTCGTGAAAAAGTATTTATAGGCATACATGGGATCATCTTGGAGTACAAGTCAAGTTAGGACTGTACATAAATAGATCCCGACTCTATCTAAACTACCATGACTACCATATATGCCTAATACTCTAACACTCCTCCATAGTCGTAGTGGTAGCATTGTGAAAAACAGAACTGTCGTGGACAGTTAGACTGGAGAGAATCTGAAGTAGAACCCAATAGGCTGATGTGCTCCCAAAGTTGCAGCGGGAGCGTCATAGACAGCATGTCACGGTGCAGATGCTTATACTGTAGAGAAAGCTGATGAGGTACTTAAGCAAGGTGGTAGACCTTTGTGCCGACGTCGAGGTAGCCAAGAATATTAGGTGCTACAACCTTGGTCGAGGTAGCCGTGCGAGGAGTCGTCGTGGTCAATGTCATGGTCAGGTGCCGGTGTCGAGGTAGCCACACATGAAGCCACAACTTCATAGTGCATGAGTATAATTATGGAGACGCATCGAGGCAGTCATCTAGGATTTCGATGCCAAAGCTGATGCAGTTCAAACCGTGGGAGATGAGGTGCGGCCATAGTTTTGTCAGAATGAGGCACATGTCGGGGACGAAGGCATACTTCGATTGTGCCAGAACTGAGTACATAGAGAAGAATGTGTCGGTAATGCGGCCGAGAAAGTCGTAGAGGATCTTGTCAATGTCGAAGAAAATATTGTCGAGGCCGACAAAGACGAGGTGCCGATCCGAGGTTGCTAGTCTCGGGAACACATCAAGGACGAAGGCACGCACAAGTGTTGCCAATACCGGGCACGCAAGGATAGGGACAAAGATGTAGAAGGCGGCGAAACCAACGATGACCTGGAGTGGTCATGCTGGACGCCTAGATTAGCATGGTGGCGGTACTCGAAGTTGGCGAGGGAGAACCTAACAGCGTGACGAAGACCATGCGCAGATGGTGGCGACCCGCGCCGTGAGAGGTGGCGTGGTGGAGATAAGTACATCGGTGTGCAAGGACAGCGATGATGACCGGGTGCAGGAACGCTATGACCCAAAGGGGCACAATGTCGCTGCAGGGCCCGAGTCGGTGCAATGGCTGGAGACCACCAGTGATGCACACGCTAGGGAAGGCGCGTTGCAAACATGTGGCTTTGACCAAGACAGCGGTGTTGAACCCCGAAGGGGCGACACAAAGGCAACTTGTAGCTTGATTGGACGTAGCACGTGATGACTGTAAGTGCACAGATTGTTTGTAGCTAGTTTTGAAATAAAGATATCGATCCCACGGGGAGCAGGAGTCTGAAGTCTAATAACTCTTTGAACTAAATACTGAAATAGTAATGCTAAATAACGTTCTAAATAACAAGATAAAATACGAGTTTTGTGTAAAAGATATTTTTGGGTTTTCAAATAAGAGAACAATAAGTAAACTAAAACTGTAAGTAAACAAGAAAATGCAAGTACGATTACAAAAGTATGCAAGATGATGGAAAGAGTTCTCAGGGACTAGTGGATCCACCGCTAGTAATTTGGAAGAGTGATCAAAATTATTATAATGAATAAGACCATTTATGATATGTGTGGGAGGAGCTCCATATATGGACGAATAGCCAGCAACCCCTGCACACATCATCCTCATAATCACAACAGACAATAACCGACAACCATCATGTTACCGCGCTATTAAGGGATTTCTCCCGTGGCATGGACATGCCTTGATGAGTTTTCCTTGATTCCCCAAGTTAGTACGTAAAGAATGACAACTATTTTATAGTCACAATAAGTGCTATCGTCCTTCCGTCTAGCAAAAATTAATCCCCTTCATCAAGTCCCCGCAAGAGTCAAATATTAAGGAGGTGCACAACTCCCAACGTTAAGATGAAGACAATTAACATAGACACATAATGAACAATATCACATAATAATCTTTATCTCAATTCAATCACATAGGATTTCTCCATCTCCCCAAGAACAATGGAAACTACTCACACATGAAGGCAATCAACATCATGGATAGAATATGAATGAAGTATGATGATACAATTGAAGACAAGTGCAAATCCAAGATTCAATCTAGAATTACAACAAGTAACCAAAGGGGATCCATGATGGAGACGTTGTTGATGAAGATGACGATCTAGATCGATGTGGAGGCCTTCAAGATCCTAGTCCCTTCTCCTCTTGTGTGGTGGTGGTGGTGTAGATCTGTTTGGAGGCGGCTATGGCGGAGGCACGGTGGCAGGGCTCCGCCGTGGTGGAGGATATGACTTGGTGGCTCTCTCTTGGGTCCTCCCTCCTTTATATAGGCCTTCGGGGTGCCCTAGGGTTCCCCCAATACCGTCATATCACTTAGGGAAGGTTCTGGAGATTTTCTGGGGCAAAATCCCGTCGTCTGCGACCTTTTTGGCAACTATATGGGCGAAGCTATACGATTAGAAAAATAGCTTTGGCCGTATAGTTGCTTGTCAAACTGTCTGTCCCCTTTAGTATTTTGGCCGCCATTTTTCATACGAACTCCGTTTTGGGTGTTCTTGGGAAAGTTGAGTTCGTATCGTCGAGGGCTACAACCCTGTGGTCTTGGATATTTATTTTGAGAAGTTGGAAAAATTCACTTTTGCAACCTCTCAAATGGCTAAGTCTGGTCCCTGCAACTCCTCCATACTATGCTCTCTTTGTTCATTTTGCCTTTGTTTTATCCATAAGCATCATCAACAACTACATACATGTCATAGACAAGGAAAAGTGATAAAATTCTATCTAAACTACTAAATGTGCAAAGCTCATATAAAAGTAAATGAGAAATAGAAATCATGCATATAAGACATAGCTATAGCTGGAAGAAACATGATATAAGAGATAAATGGCACAATTTATATGGATAAAAGAGGTGGTATTTCACAGCCATCAGCGTGCATGCTCGGGGACGTGCATGCTCGGGGATGTGCTTGGCGTAGACGTGCACACGATCGATTGATCGTACCGACCGCGGCTCTATACACGCCATGGCATGGACAATGGCCCGCATATCAGGGTTAATGGCAACTTTGTCGATGAAGTTGCCGTCGGTGATGGCAAAGACGAACCCAGCGGGGTGACCACGACAACATGTCGAGGCAAGCAGTAGCCGTCCGAGATGCGATGCAGCCTACCATAGGGGCTACAGCAGCCTACCGAGGCAGGTGTGACAACGCGGGAGGAAGGCGCGGTGTAGATTTAATCGATGTCGATGTTGGAGTAGAGGCGCACGAAGATGAGGTGGTGGGAGATTCAATCCAATATATGATCGTCAAACAAAAAAATGAAAACCGACCAAGCAACCGACGGAGAGAAAACCTGATCTAGAGATTGGAAAAGACTCACGGACAGCTGATCGAACCTTGCTACAGGTCGCGTGGCCCCCGGTAGAGATCATGTAGATCGATCCCTCGACGGCAGCGCGGCAAAAGCGTGTGACTAGGGTTTGGACCGATTTAGCCTGATACCATGAAAGCGTATGAGATTGAGGAATATAATGGATGTATTATTGTTTATGGACCAGTATATATAATTATACATGAGATCATCTTTGAGTACAAATCAATGTATGTAAACAGATCGTAACTCTATCTAAACTATCATAACAAACATATATTCTATCTAAAATTATCATCACAAAAATATATGTCTAATACTCTAACACCAAGTTCTCCAAGGTCACCATATCCTCGAAAATATCGACAACATACGGAGGTTTAGTTACTCATGAACTTGAAAGAATGCGAGATTATAAACGAGAAAGTGGGCATATTTCCTAGTTCGTTTAATTAGGAGTTTAGCCGTACCCACATTGTGCATTGCAGAGAGTAAGTGGCGTGTGGGACATATTTGGACATTTCTTTAAATTTTGTTTGAAGCCAAATTATACTGCATGTTCACACACGAACACCTCACCGTGTACCCTCAACGCTGAGCGCGATACGCGACAACATGCACCGAGGGAGGCTCGCCGGAAGCACGGTACGCAAGACAGCTCGGTGGGCGCTTTTGAGACCCGAAACCCCGCTCGCCCGGGAGGGACCCATCAGGGTGTCGTGGCGGCTATGGGATGCCCTAGGTCGGCCTGACCGCAACTAGAGTCTCGTGGATTCGAAGCCCTCCGGTATGAAGAATGGCGGAAGAACGAGAAGTAAGATACAAGGGAGAGAGATAAAAGATAGACGAACACAAAAAAGTAGTAGATGTGTTTGTTCAATTGGTGTTGGTTCAATCGGCCTTCACCCCTCATGTATATAAGGAGCATCTGGACTTCCCGTGCAAGAAAGAGGGTTGGATTCATGTCCAAAACCCTAGTTGGGGTCTAACTCGAACAAGCAAACCCGAAATTTGCGTAACTGTTTAGTCAAAAACTTGCATGTACCTTCAGGACCAGATAGTAAGCGAGCTCGGACTAAAATATCGTAAAAAGCAAAGTTGTGTGTCTCCAAACAACGAACAACTTTGATGGCTGGCACTTTTTTTATCTGATCTGATCTTGATGGGCTTTCCCCTATTTTCGTATCAAACTCGGATTTAGACCGAACGAATTTAATTCAATTCGTCCATATCTTAAATCTGGAGGTTATATATTTGCTCAGAAGAAGTTGACTCTAAAAACAAAGTTGTTCATCTAAAAAAAGGAAAAACTTTCATGTTTTGCACTTTTCCATCCGAGTTGATCTTGACCGTTTAAATTAAGTCATAAGAAGATTGACCGAATTATGAGGTTTTTTGGGTCCTCCGGGTCCATTGCTCTCGCCTAAGGTGAGACATGGTATGTGGTCCGGTGACCCCCGGTTCTAACCGAGCTAATTTGGCCTCTGGTAGTATTTTTGCTCTCAAAATTTGTATACTAACTCGGATTGAGATGATTTAAAAACTAAAATTGCGTGTTTCGATGAGGCGCACAACTTTCATGTTTATCACTTTTTTATTTGAGCTAATATTAAAGGAATCATAATTGAGCCTCCATATATCAGTCTCCGAGTCTTCTCTGAACACTAGCATAATCGGCTATTAAGCCTGATAATGCCTTGACTTCATACGGTGCCTCTTTGATGATGATTAATAATCCTCCAAGTAGACTTTTCCAAGTGTCTCTCCCCATTTGCCTTGATTAAGTACGAACCCAAAACGAGTGCCAACACATGCCCCCTGTTTTCTGGTAGAGCTTGTATGCCATAAAATAAGTTACTCCACTTTTAATCTAAGGACAATTTCAACACTCCATCGACCATTGGTTGTCTTAGGGTGTTAACTCTATATCGGCCATATGTGCTAAGGGCGATAAATATATATCAGCCACTTGGGTATGATTTCCTCAGATAATTTGCGTTAAGAACAATCACCTCATCCTGAAGTTGATGAATATCATAATTTCTCATTCATGTTGCTCAAGAAGAATATCACCAAATCTTCGGCAATAAAGATCATTACCTATTAATGAGTATTTGAAAAGCAATTGAACTGTCATGTTCACCCTTTGGTTCAGATTTTCATGTAATAAACATTGGGATTCCTCTATTCTTCATCTTCACCTGCACTAGATCTTTCATCAATGGCCAAAGCGGTAGTCTCCAATCTAGCCTTACCTATGTTGGCAAAACAAAGCGTCGGTTGTTGTAGAATATGAAATATATCATGAATAACGTGGTAGCCGGATGTTTGTTGAGCCAACTCATTTGCACTTCAGTTTTCATATCTAGATATATGAGCAATAATAAATCAATCCAAGATGAAAGTTACATTTAGAAATGTATCAAGAAAAATAACAAGTGATTTGTCGAAACTTTGGTAAACCATGACATCGTTGCACTACTCACAACGAACCACTAGAAGCCTCAATATGTGTAGCACCTATAGCAATGAAAAGCTCTAGCATGAACAACAAAGATTCACATTCGGCTATATGGTTTGTCCAAGATACTCTAAGCAGCATGAGACTTCATAAAACAACACCATAAGGAGATAAATAAACAATACCAATGCATTGGTTATTTCTTTTAAAACTAAACAATCAAAATATAATCTCCATGGTACTAGAGAGACAGGATTAATATCAATATCATGATCAACATCTACACCCAATAATGAAATTAAAGACAATTTGGCCTTTCATAGATTTCAAAGATTTATAAGCCAAAATATCAACACATAAGCATAAGCACAATTGCGAATGAATACATACCTTGTCTCGGTCTCAAGTAACACTAGGGACGATGTTAGAACAACACATCGGCCATGATTGGATAATGATCTTAGGATGATAAAATAAATATCGGCCATATATATTTGCCCTAATGGACATGCATAATCCATCCACCAAAGTATGTATAGCCGAAGTAAACAAAACAACAAATATGATTATGAACTTAAAATATTCGGCCTCTTGGATTAGCAATAAAATTGCAACTAATTATATGAATAATGATTTGGCAATACTCTTTCATGATGTACAAAATTCTGATGTATCCATGGATCAAAATAAATCCATGGTGGTTAACCAATCATACCTAGGGATGAATTCCATGGCATAGACATTAATGGTGAATTCGAATAATATGGATGATGTGCTAGCCGAAGTTTTTGATAGTGATACTGAATTCTTTGGCTTGATCACTTGTTGGATTTATTCTTTTTGTTTTCCACTCTTGATGCCCTTCTTATGACAAGATCTCGCACATCTTCCTTACCTTGAGGGTTTCCTTTGGGAACCATGCCATGTGTCTTTTTTCAGCTCCTCGGCTGTAAGCCGATATAGCTTTCTCTCTTGCCAATGTGATAAGCCGAGTGGGCATCTTGGTTGTGGTTTTGTTTCACACAATGGCATGACTTTATTAATCTTGGGCACTTTTAACTTGGCTTATTGGACTCGACAATTGGGACTTTGAAAGTTACTCACTTCACTTCCTTGCCCTTAGTAGCCAATGTCAACTCAGCTGACTTCTCATTATTTGGAGTCGAGTGTGAACTGCACACTTGCGTCCATCCTTTTTGATTCGGTATACTTCTTGACCACTTCTTTCTTTACCCATGAACTCTGGACCGATACTTTTTGATTGAAACGGTCTTTGACATGTGATTATTGATGAATTGATCTTATTAGAGATGCATAATTTGGGTGAGATGATCTAGAATTAGATGGATAACGTGCCCGCGAATCATACACTTCCCATGATGGATATGAATAAAAATTAGTATAGGGAGGTATCCATGAACTTGGCATTGGTGGCCCAAAAGGAGGATATGAATTTGTTGCATTTAATTTCTCCTTTCACTAATCCCTGTCTTTAGAATTTTTCCTTGGGGGTGATCTTGATGCTTTTGCACTACTTGGCTGATAAGAACTTTTTGCTTCATTCTCATTTTTATATTTTTTCCACCAGCTGTGCGAAAGTAACTTTTGGTTTCTTACCCGTGTGCTTATTGCGGCCTTTGTCTTTTTGAGTTTTGCACGCATCGATCTTCGAATTTTCTTGTTGCCCCCCAGTGCTTGATGTCTTCATCATAGCTTCAATGGAACTCTCGCCTTCAAGAACATTTGCAATATGTTGTTCAACAATCTCTTTGCTTGAAAGCTTGATCCCATCATCTTCCTTGTGTACCTGCTCATCATTATATGAATCGACTAGAGGTAGCTGATGCAATGTCTTTTGGCCATCAAGACCAATCGAAATAGATTGGTCATCAATTTGTGTTTTAGCAAATTTTAATCGTCCCTTATTAACAGCCGATTGTACTATTTGATGAAATAGGTTGCAACTCTCTATACTATGCTTGAACGAATTATGCAACTTTCAATACATTCGTCCTTGTAATGATGGCTCGGCATGGTTATCAAGAATTCTAACATAATCGATTTTCAACAACATATCAAAGATTTGATCACACATTCTCAAACTGTAGGTATACCTTTTATCTTCTAACCGATCTCATTGTGAGAACGGTTTTGGAATTGAGCAATCGAATGGTTCACATTTTATATCATCCCATTCAGTTATGCATTGTTTTCTACACTTCTCTTCGGATGTATTTGAATACAAAGTTATACAATCATTGGCTTTATCAAGAGATAATAGCATTGGCTTTAGGTTTCTGAAACCAAAAAGATTAAAACACATATGTCTCACTTGAGACCAAATGTTAGCCAAGTATGAAATAAACAAAGCTACCCATGTAGATATAAAATGCAAATGAAACAATGGGGAAAACTTTGGTTGTAATAATTTGTTACTATCGGTTTCTCTAAATGGCACAATGTATTGACCGATATGTTCCATGACAATTATATTGCTAACAAATAAATTACCTATCTCGGTTGGTCTTTCATTGCTTATGAGAATTTTGCTAACAGATGTATCAATAATAAAGTTTTGACCAAATCGGAATATAAGTAAATTATTTGCTAGATGTACCTCTTTGAATATGTTGGAAGAGTATGATGGTTGCATGACCTAAACAATATCTTGCTCGGCCTCTAAATAATTCTCTAATGCCTTATCTTCTTTCTTTTTGGATTTTGTGCCTCTTTACTTTGATGCTCTTTGTCAATCGAACATTGTTCGGCTATATCTTGTTGTTGTTGATGTTCACAAATTTATTTGGCATGAAACTCATAAGGCAACATGTAAGCTTCCTTACATCTAGAAAAATCAAGCATAACCGTTTTCCTAAGCTTGCCATGCTCTTGATCAACGAAGCTTACTTCTTATGATTAGGTAGATTCAACACATGTATTCTCTGATTCGGCTTTTTCAATAATCGAATTAACCATCCTAGCTGAATTATTTGTATCTTCATGAGTTTCATGAGATTCAAAAGATTCTTCTTTTTGCCTCGTTGTAGTAGAGGGTTCAACTTGATTGTTGTGTGGAGGAGATGAATTGATTCATTCAACTTGAGTAGTATTGTCTTGATAGTCCTTTTCAAGACTTGCAAGAAACTTCTGCAGCTCTTCTTCTTCAAGTTTTTTCTTATATGCTTCATGATCCTCTTTTATCTTCTTTTCAAGTGCATCAAACTCCTCATCACGTACGCTTCTTCTTGAGTGTCTCAAATAACTGGCGATGTTCCTCCGATAAATCATCAAATGGACATTATCGGTGTTAACCTCACTTGCACATGATTTCCTCCTGATGCTTTTCGTTTCTTTCGACAGTGTAGTGTCGCCGAAACTTAGCAATTGAGAAGGGGAAACCTGATCTTATTTGCCTTACGCTCCTCTTCATGCTTCTTGTTGTATGACTCATAAGCTTTTATTGTAGCAAGATCATGGGGCCTCTCTTCTAGGTCTCGGTGAAGCGAACTAAGCTTCTTGAACTCAGGTGCAAGTTTTTATTTCAAGTCATTTGTTCCATACGCTAGAGTACTAGATGAAGGCACATTGGCTCCTGTTGACTTTCCACTTATTCGACTATAACCATTGTAAAGGTATGGAGCTGAATTATGAATATCACTAGTTGCATACGGTTCTAAAATATTACTAACATAAGGTGTAGCATATGATGATTGAAAGTAATTGGGCAAATAACTAGTTGTAGCATGTCCAATTTCTCTATCCATCGGCATGTTTGAAGGTGAACCTAGAGATTGCATGTTATTTGCCGATAAATATAAAGATGAAACACTTGGTTGCATGCTATTGAAATTTCTAGCGTTGGATGTTTCATATAGATTAACATAATTCGTCATGTTGTTCATCGGCATGTGAATTTCTAGGGTTGCCGATGCATGATAATTCGAATTTACATGTTGCAAGTTACTAACACTATTTGAGGCATGGAGATTATTTTGCACCGGCTTTTGCACGTAGTAAGAACTAGGGCTAGCCGATACAGTAAACATATCAAAGGATCTAGCAACATCAATATAAGAGTAATATGCATCTACGTAGGAAGATTGAGGATACATGATACCGGTGTAGATTGCAGCCTCTTGATGATGCTCTCTTTGTAGCAAGAACGGGCTGGAGACCGTTCGAAGCTTCGTCCCCAGCGGAGTCGCAAAAACGTGTGTTCGCACACGAACACGTCACCATGTACCCTCGGTGCCGAGCGCGATGCACGGCAGCACGTGCCGAGGGAGGCTCGCCGGAAGCGCGGTATGCAAGACAGTCCGGCGGGCGCTTTTGAGACCAGAAATCCCACTCGTCCGAGAGAGACCCGTCAGGGCATCGCGGCGGCTATGAGCTGTCCTAGGTCGGCCTAACCGCCCCCTAGAGCCTCGTGGATTCGCATCCCTCCGGTATGAAGAACTGCGGAAGAACGAGAAGCAAGATACAAGAAAGAGAGATAAAAGATATATAAACACGAAAAAGTAGTAGATGTGTTTGTTCGATTGGTGTTGGTTCAATCGGCCTTCGCCCCTCATGTATATAAGAAGCGTCTAGATTTCCCGTGCAAGAAAGAGGGTTGGATTCACATCCAAAACCCTAGTTGAGGTCCAACTCAAACAAGCAAACCCGAAATTTGCGTAACTGTTCGGTCAAAAACTTATCTATATCTTAAGGACCATTTTTGAGATAGTAAACAAGCTCGGACTAAAATATCGTAAAAAGCAAAGTTGTGCCTCTCAAAACAGCGAACAAATTTGATGTTGGCCACTTTTTCATCTGATCTGATATTGACGGACTTTTTTCTTATTTCCGTATCAGACTCGGATTTAGACCGAATGAATTTAACTCAATTTGGCCATATCCTTGCTCAGAAGAAGTTGACTCCAAAAGCAAAGTTATTCATCTCGAAAAACGAAAAAAATTCATGTTTTACACTTTTCCATCCAAGTTGATCTTGTCCGCTTAAATTAAGTCGTAAGAAGATTGACCGAATTAGGAGGTTTTTTGGGTCGTCCGGATCTATTGCTCTCTAGGTGAGACATGGTTTGTGGTCCGGCTATCCCTGGTCCTGACCGTGCTAATTCGGCCTCTGACGGTATTTTAGCTCTCAAATTTGTATACTAACTTGGATTGAGATGATTCAAAAACCAAAATTGCTTGTTTCGACGAGACGCATAACTTTCACGTTCATCTTTTTTTTTATTTGAGATCATATTAAAGAACTCATAGTTGAAGCATTCATATATGAGTCCCCGAGTCTTCTCGGAACACTGGCATAATCGTCTATTAAGCCTGATAATATCTTGACTTGATACGGTGTCTCTTTGACGATGATTAATAATCCTCTAAGTAACTTCTCCAAGTATCTCTTCCTATTTATCTTGATTAATTAGCCTAAAACGAGTGCCAAACACTGCCATCAGAGCTCAGAGCAGACAGAAGATTAGAAGTTTTTATAACCCACAAGCCTGACACTCGAGCATATTAGAAAGTGGCTTGTCAGGCATATTTTGGAGTCCGTAGCCTACCCACGCTGCGTTACAGAGACAGTAGATCGATGATTCCAAGATGTTAAATACAATAGAGCGACAAACTGAAGGTTATTAAACGCGCAATTAGCTCGTCAGGCATATTTAGGAATTCGTTCAAAATTAGTACGTTTGAAGCCTACTTGTGCTGCGTGCCAAAAGGTTATAAGGTTTAATTACTTACAAGTCTGACACAATAAAGACTACGAATGCGCAAGTGGCTGGACAAGCATACTACTAGTAGTATTTAGGTAAGTTGTAGTGGAGCTAACTTAGGTAGTACTCCCGTCCCTTTCAAAATATACGATATTTTATCTTTATGAATAAAGTGTATCTAGATCTCGTTTAATGTCTAGGTTTATCTAGATTTCGAGTAAACTTAGACACTCAAAGTGGTCTAGATACACTCCTTTCATAAAGCTAAAACATCTTATATTTTAAAACGCATGAAGTAATATGCATTCGGTACATACAACATCAACTAAATAAATTAGTGACATGATATGATAATTAATTATAAAAAAGAGAGAGACAATAACCATATAAAAATACTAGAATTACGGGAATTTTTCTACTGGGAAGTTATACGGGATGAGGTGGAGCAACATGTCTGGTCTAAATTCTTTTCCTCCCATGATACTAGGAACTGAAAATCCTCAACTATCCCCACGTGAGCCCGTAAACCAAATCCTGTAAAAATCAGCCATAATGTAGCATTGTTGGTAACCATAACATCACATTTTAAGACCATATAAATCTACGATCTAATTAATTAGGTATTGCATAATACCATATATATTACCCACTATAAAGGTAGTAATATGAACTACTCCATGCGCATGTTACTAGTCGAAATTACTATAACTACTCCATATTGTTTTATCCAAGATAAATACACGATGCATGCCGAAAACAAATGTACTACTCCCTCCGGTTCATATTAATGTTTTCAAGTTTGTCTAGATATAAATGCATCTAGTCTAAATAGTTAACTAGACACTAAACTTGTCTAGACTCCACTATCTAGTTTATAATCTCGCTAATTGAAATATCAATAATTAATCGTAGTCTTAAATTTCCCTGTCGCTACCTAAATCCTTGCTCATCCGAAGAGGAATACTTAAACTTGCACCGCCAGAAATTGGGGCGCACATCTTGCCATCCTTTTTCACGATTTTGGGCAGAATGCTAGCACAACTCCCCACTAGATCCCGTTGGGGCAGCAATAATCGAGCGCAACCAAGGGATCTTAGAACTGACCTAAACACAGAGGCGAAAGCTATGCTTAGAGCGAGGTGAGAGATTGAGGCCTATCTCTAGGCTTAAGTGGCGATGGATGAGACATAAAATAAGGGCACACAGATCTGCGCGCGCCCTCGTCTTCAGCATGCACTAGCTCAACAGACTTCCATGAAGCCAAACCTTGAATGCACGGTCACTTGAAGGAAGAGCATGGGGCTTTTCGCGTTCTAGACCTTGCATGCTGGTCCAAGGCTGCCTTCACAGATTCTGAGAGCATCTCAGGAGTGATTGACCCAAAAAGTAGGAATGGGCTGGTAGCTTCCACCGAGGAGGGGTTGGCCGCCGGAACGGGGGAGGCTGCAAGGACAAAGCTGGCGGGGGTGGCCGCCCCGACCTGGAGCGGTCAAGACATGAGGGGTGGGGAAGGGGCTATCTCTCACTCATCTCGCCCATCTTGCCAAAAGTGAATGCCATTGTCACAAACTCAATAGGACGCTCACTCTGCGCGAACATGCCCACGATTTGCCTGGCAGTGCAACCACGCATAAAGTTGCCAAGGTTTTTCAGTCATGGACCTAGGCAACTTTCTAAGTGGTAGATATTTTTCTTTTGAAAATGCTATTCATGGTATACTTTAAGATCAGACGACCGACGATAGTTTGCTCCAAAGGCGTAGATTTTTCATGTTCGCTCTCTATAATCTAGGGGTCTAAAACCCTTGCCTCTCGGACACACTCCAAGCCCATGTGCATCACACAATGGCGTACCACACGTGCTTGGTGGAATTGTTCCTGGCTAGTGGCCACAAATGCGGCACAACATGGACGATCACGACCACATTGTGCATTTTAAGTCATCGCTCAGGATGGACATGTCGCGCTCCATGGCTTCCCACAACCCTTAGACCTGCAAGGGCTGCATCACACGATCGGTGTAGTTAGTGTTACCCTTTATCCCTCAAGTCACTTGTTCAACCTCATGCACTACCACCTCATATCCACCTATGTGCACCTCCATCATCACTCCCTCCATGTTACTAGCTAACTCTCTAGATTTCCAACCGTCGCTCGCAGTATGTAGCTAACCCGCTCTGATACTTACAAAGTTGTGAAGAAGATCGTGCACACCTGATTGCACAGACACAAGGAAATTTTCATTACATGATTAGTTGCATCATTTTCCGATTTCACATATAGGAAAACGATCCTAAACACCTATGGGCCGTGACAAAGTTCCGTCCTCCACCTCGAGTGACAGCTAAAATGCCCGTCTCGCATATCTAATATGGCCAAACCTAGCCAAACCTAGCCAACAAGCCAACATGGCATGGGCCCAGCACGCGCTTCACGTGACTAGCCCAACACGGCACACCAGTGACCGGTTAGCTCGTCGGTCATGCCGTGCCGCCCCGTGCCCCTTCCTCAGGCTCTAGCATGGCCCCTTGTCCTAGCGGCCTGGCCCATGACACGTGAAGGCCAACGGGGCCAGATTCGTCCTGTTTTTCTGGTTCGTCCCAGCGTGTAAAACCCCCAAAGAATCAGAAGAAAAATCAAAAAAATACAGAAAATGTAAAAACAATAGTAGAATGAGGCAAGGTTTCATATGGGATAATAAGTGATCTTTATTAGTGTTGCCTCTTTAAAAAACCATACATCCCTAGTAAGGAAAAGAGTACAACTTGCTCTAAAAGAAAAAAAATACACCAACTGCAACTAATTAGTTCATTCTATCTTGCTTCTCATGAAACAAGATGTGTTGAGCCAAGTGACCGTTCCCACCTCTAGGCCTGAATTATAGGCATTATTCACATCTTCTGCACTTAGTTCTTCATTTCACGCCACCATCGTCCTCATATTTTTCTTTGTCGAACCACTCATGCACCCTGGGTTTTCTTCTCATAGTTGTTGGATTTTCTCCAAACCCCCGTTGGTTGGGATTGGGTTCAGCAACCATGTCTAGAGATAAATGGATGTGTGTGGAATGAGACTATGAGAATGAGATGGGTGGTGTGGAGAATGAGAGAGGTGTCCAGCGCTAATTATAGCAAAACAGTGAGGCAAGCAGCAATATGGGGACAACTTTTATGAAGCCTTGCCCTTTGTCGACGGTGCAACACTCTTTCCATTACTGCTCGAGACGAAGATGTCATATTCGTCCTTGCTCTTGTCCATCCATAAAAATGGATTACTTGTTGCACACCTCTGTGAAGCTTGACTGTTAAACTTTTTCGTCATCCACCTTGAATGCAACCTGAGAAGTTATTGCCTACTTAATGCCTTATCCATCTTGGTGAGCAGGGTATCACTACTAACCTCACAGACACACATCAGAGTTCGTTCAATGTATTTCCTATAAAACTACGATCATAAGTAAAACCTGACATTTTTTAGAGAATACACTAGAATGCTTACCCACCTTAATCTTACACACCTCAATGAGGAGGGGGTTTTATAAGATGAGAAGAGGAGGAGGTGACAATTTGGAATAAGAAGTGATCTTTATTAGTGTTGCATCATTAAAAAACCTTACATTCCTAGTAAGGAAAAGGAGTACAACTCGCTCTGAAAGAAAAAAGAAAAAGAAAATTACACCAACTACAACTAATTAGCTCCCTCTGTATTGCCTCTGATGAAACAAGATGTGTCGTTGCAAGTGTTGGATTCCACCTGCATTGAAGATGCACAGCACACAGCTGCACCTAACTCTCCTCTTTTAGATACCATCCTCCTCATATTGTTCTTTGCTGAGGTGCTCCCAAACCCTGGATCTTCTTCACATAGGGACTAGGTTTGTTGAAGGTGGAGTTGGAGCATCCATAGCACGTAAATATAGAGATAAATTTTGTGAAATAATGAAACGACAAATAGCTCATCTCTATTGGTTGGAATGAGACTTCTATGGATGGGTGTGGGAAATGAGAGGGGTGGGTTCTTTATTTATAGCAAAAAAGTGAGACCAAGGGGCAAGAGAAATATGGGGACAAGTTTGTATGGGGATAAAACTTTCCTTTATTATTAGTAGCATCATCAAAACTTTCCATCCCTAGGAAGGAAAAGAGTACAACTGACTCTAAAAAGAAAAGAAAAATACACAGGATAAAAATTTACAAAAAGATAAAAAATTACAAAGTCTACAACTAATCTTCTTGGTCTTCGGTCCATCACATAACTTTGAACATGACTCTCGGTTCTAGGTTCTCGATACTGTGATGGGATTTCCACCATATGGCTAGTTCTCCATCTTTTACGAACATTAGTGTTTTCACCATATCTGAGGTGAAACTAGTTCTTCTATCATCAATTTTTTGTTTTGTATTATGAATAGCTACAAGTAAAATTTCATCATTTCGTCTCTTTCAGGTGTTGGGAAATTTCTAAAATATGATGCACAATCATATGAGATGTGGCACAATAAACCTTAGATAAATTTATAGCTGCTTCATAAAAGGTTTGCAAAAACCTATAGATTGATTCAACAACATGCCAAATATCTTCACCAATTAGTAGATACCCATACGGTTGCCAAAAGTGTTCATTAACAGAAGTCACAAATTTCACTTTGTTAGCTAAAACTAACTTAAGCATCAGATATGTGGAGTTCCATCTAACAGACATGTCTACATAAGAACCATGATTTGGGTACATCAATAAGAGCGCAATATTTTTTTATAGTACGCAAGTCGGGTATTAGAAGCATTCAACAATGAAATTTCCAAATGCAATCTCTCAATGTGTGGTTGTAGATTATCTAAAGCACTTTTATCAATAAGATTAACTATATGACAAGAACAACGTCGATGAAGTAAAAAAAGGTTTGATGCATATACTTCAAATGTAGGAATGAGAGAATTCATTGCACTAATATTTGCGGGAGTATTATCCAAAGTTACTGCAAATATCTTGTTGCATAGACCAAACTCACTAACAACTTTAAGTATAGAACTAACAATGTTCCCACTGTTATGTGACACATTAATTAACTCAAATCCTATTATTCTTTTATGTAGTTTCCAAGAAGAGCAAACATAATGAGGAACCATAGTAATATAATTCTTACTTAGCACGACCACTCCAAATATCAGATGTTATAGAGACTGAAAAAGTTGATGATCCCAATTCTTGTTTTATGGCTTCACGCCTTGCTTTGGCTAGTTTTCTCGTGTCCCTAGTTGTAGTTTATCTAGAGGCGGTGTAAAAGTAGGAGTGTGAGCAGCTCGAATATATTCTGTAAAACCAGGAGACTTGCCAAAACCTAACGGTAAATCACTAACCACAATTAATGTTGCAAGAGCATATGTTTGACGAGATGTGTCATAGAATAAAATACCTCAGACCGTGTCGTCGGGGTTGAAGTTGATCCTGCTCTAGATCTATGTGAACTCTTCATCTTGCTTGGCGTGGGTCACCATGTGCCTCATCATGTGGTTGTTCCCGCCTCTCTTTTGTAGAGAAAATTTCCTTGACAAAACCCGGATGCACACACCTAGCTCTGGTCTTCATGACACCATTAACATATTCTTGTTCCTCCTAGTGCTTCCAAATCTCTTAGGGTTTTTCCATGCTTTCTTCCGGTGGTGGTGGAAGTGCTGCAAGTGGTGGTGGAAATGCTGGAACAATTTGTATATGGTGGCGTGGGCTCCTGGGATTGGGAATATGGAAGTCAATGTTGTCGTTGTCACGGTAGGGAGAAGTATGGGGGTAGGGATTACAGTTCGGGGGGATTTCGACCCCTAACGAATCGATAAGGAAGAGAATCTAGTTGAGATCACTCATGTTTTGCTGTAGGAAATGAGAGAGCTATTGGATTGTGGAGAATGCGAGGGTAGGCTGCCCTTTTTATAGCAAATTTTTGATTAAATTTAGACCAAAACAATCTTCCCAGCGGACTTAAACCCTAGAAATACACTAAAAAGACCCAAAAGAACCCAAAACCCTAGCCCATCCCCCCAAGGGGCAGCACACCGGCTACCACGCCAGCCCCGTTCCCCCGGCCCCATCCCAAATTCAAAGTTTTGAATCAAACGGTCTCTCTTGCTCCCTCAACTAGCGGGCCCAACATCAGCCTAGCGGGCCGCCCAGGTTGCGCAGCATCACGGGTCGTGTCAGTCCTGCCCGCATCCTCTAGGGCGCAGCTCAGGCACGACCCCGACGTGCCACGGGACGGCACGGCCCGTCAGGCCACGTGTCGTGCCAGGCTGTTGACAGGCTAGGCACGTGTGCCACGGGCCGGCATGGCCTGTTGTGGATACATCGATCGGGCGAGGCCCATCACGTTTGACTTATCGGTTCGGGGCACTCCCCTCCATCTCGTTCCCCTCCTTTTTCTCTTTATCGTTGTGGCATCCCGCAAAAACCACTACTAGAAAATCGCGGTGTTTTTGTGTTGCACATCATCATGACCGCATGCTCATGTCATCATGCCATCTTGCATTTGAACATCGTCATGTCATCTTGCATTTGTTTGCATAAAACTATTTTCGCAAAGCCTATATTTGTTTTCTGAATACCCCGTCTTTAATTTCAAAGAAAAAACCCCGGGCCTCCGGATCATTTTGTTTCGTCTAAAAATAGATTGCAAAAGCCTTGTTTTTAATAAATAAAATTATTTGGTTATTTCTGGGAGGCACCCGCCAGGCCTGAAGGCCCAGCCGGCCACCTCCAAAAAAAAGCTAACCCTAAAAATCTAATCCTACCCACCCCCAAACCCCTAACCTCACCCCTCACCCTAACCTATCCACCCGTCGCCAGCCGCCAGCCCCACACTCCCTTGTCCCACCACCCTGCCACCACTCCCTCCCTCTCATCCCCACCGCTCCACCCTGTCGCGCGCCAGGCCCCACCCACCGTCTCCCGCCCACCTGCATGACCGCTTTCTCCTGGTCACACCTCCTCTACCCGTGCACGCCAACCACCGCGCGCGCAGCCACCCCTGCATGCTTCCCCACCACCTACCGCACCGACACCCCGACACGCTCTTATCCCCGCGTCGATCCCCAGGCGTAGACGGACACGCACGCCACCACTCCCGCTCGCCCCAGCCCCCCACCTCCGCGTCGATTTCCACGTGCCCTGGCCCCACCCCCGCAGGCACCTCCCATCGCCACCTACCCCGTCGCCCTCGCCTCGCTTCCTCCTCTGATCCTGCAGCGAGCCCCGCGTCTCTCCCGCTCGCTCGCCCAGCGCCGCCGGCCTTAGCCCTCCCGCAGCCAGCGCCCGCCTCGTCATGGCCCTGCTCTTCCTCTCTTGTCCTCGACCTCGCCTCGCTCTCCCCTGGACGCCTCCTCAACAATCGCCGCCGCGCCGCCCTCTCCTCTTCGGCAAGCACTCCGCCTTGGACCTCGCCGCCGCGGCCCCTTCTCCTCTGGCTCCAGGCGCCGCCCTCGCCGCGAGGAGCACCACGTCGCCTCGCCTGGTGCCCTGCGCCTGCCGCCTCGACCCCCTTCTTCATCGCCGGCAACCGCCGTGGGTCCGGCCCTCCTCTGCAGCAGCTCCTGCTAGCCCATGAACGCCTCCAACGAGTCCGCGTGCGCCACCCTCGTCGAGCTCCGCCGGCCACCACCGTCGTCTCCCTCCATCCCTACCTGAGCTCCGCCGCCCTCGAGCCGGGCCCCGCTCGCCTCGTCCTCCCGCGGCCGCGCCCGATCCTCCTCCCCGTGCAGGACCCTTAGGCCACGCCCCAGGCTGTCGACCCCGAGCCCGTCGTTGTGCGCCGTCTGCCTCTGCAGAGCTCGAACCACCGCCCCGCCTCGTGCTCACCTCCATCTACGCGACCGCCACCGCCTCTGTTTCCCTCCTCTAGCCTGCCGGCCTCCCAGGAACGCCACCGTGTCGCCCTCTGCATCGTCGTCGACCCAGTTTTCCGAGCTCGAGCACGCGCGCATGGTACTATTGCCAAGACGTTTACTCTGCCTCGTCTCTTTTGTTTGTTTTTCCCTTGCTTGTACAAGGTGGGCGGTTGGAGATTGATGCTGACACGGTCTCCTGAGACACGCGTCTATCTTTGCAGTCTATTTTGCCTCTAACGTCAAGTTCTGTACGAGCGCACTGACAACACCAAGCCCATCCCCTCAACAAGATATCCGATGCCACACGAGAGACCGGGATCGACACAAGACTAGACCTGGCTATGCAAGACCACCGTCACCTGAGAACTTTGTCAAGGATGCCAAGTTCTCCATCTGGATCTGATGTTCGAGACCTAATCCCGAGAACCCCGAAGACGATGGGACCGCCAAGCCCTCCATCCTGGATTCCAAGACCGAACCGAACCCCTCGGAACGCCAAGTTCTTCTTCCCGGAGTTCGAGACCGATCCCCGAGACCGAACCCCGTCGACCCAACGGAACCCCAAGATCTTTGAACCGCCACATGTGATCTCCTTTTCCGAGACCCCCTATTTTATAATAAACAACATATACCTGTTGCATATTAAATTGTTCATGCATGCATACTTGTCTGTGGTTTGGGGGCATTATGCCGATTCACCTCATAATTAAATATGGAGTCTATATGCGAAATATTGTTGTCTTATTCCAGACTCCATTTAAATTGGTGTAGCGAACCGATGCCATGTTTCGCCCTGTTAATACAACATTTAAATTGCGGGGTATCTAAATAACTGGAACCTATTAATTAATTGTCAGGGCCCCGGTTCCGCTTAATATTGCCTAGTTGCATCGCATCTGTGCCATGTCATGCATCATATCATAATCATGCTGGATCTTCTGCTGTGGTATTAAATAGTGCATCCGGTGTTTCTTCTAGTGTTTGCTTCTTCGCGGATTAGGCCGATGAGTTGATGCGAGTATCGACAAGTTCTCTGGATATGATCCGTCGACAGTGCTTCCCAGGCGAGCATCTCTTCCCCTTCTACCTATTTTGCATTTATAGTCTTTACTTCGTCCTATTGATCTACTGCTATCCGTGTCGCGATGCTTTAGTTTCCGTGCACAAGTTATATCCCGTCTAGCCTCTATATTGCCTTGGACACCTCCTATTACCTGTGTTTGGTAGATAGCTGGCCTTGCGAGTCGTAGTTGCTTGCTCAGGTGTGATCTCGTGTTGTCGAGTACCACAGTTCTTGGTATGCTGGCAGATGTTTATGGTGTAGATGCTTATTGGTGGAGATGATCATGACTTTAAATACAACTATTAAAAATGCTAGATATAACTAATGCAGAGGCATCGGTGGGCAATAGATGTTATTTGGTTCTTCCACACTCACTTGTGTCCCGTAGGAACCCGAGTACTTGATACATGTTCCTTGACTATTCGCACTATCCACATCCGGGAGACCCTATGGGATCCCCCTGAGCCAGAGCTTGATTCATTTCTATTTCTTGGGGCCACAAACTAGTTTGGGGTTTTATTACTATCATGTACCTATGCCATGCTTTACTGCTTTATTTAAGATTCTGCGTGGAGCATCTGTACTATTTTGGATCGTGCCACGTTTTCGCGGTATCGACAAGCCCAGTTACACTTTCGGGTTCCTAGTCGTTTACAGCCGTCGTCGCAAACCCTGGGTCCATTCTGGAGCCGTCCAACTTCGTTGCGGGTAGCTTAGTGGGGTGGCCCCCTGAAATATTTTATGAATCCTGTGATCGCTTTGTCGTGAAAGCCTCGTTGGGTTTTGAGTTGGTTTTTTCGAGGTTGATCGAGTGTGTGTTGCTATTTGTGCACCCCTACAGGGTAAAACTTTCTGAAATCGGTGTCCGTGGTTATGGACGACTTGGAGCACATTATCTCGATCATAGACAAGCATAACTAAAGTAGTGCTATAAACTTGACTTAATATATGACTAGTAATCAGATTCAACTATAACGGAATGGATATTAAAAATGCCAACAGCTGGTGGATCTGGGTTGTTTTGTGACATACTATATCTGCCTAGTAAGTATTGCAACTCCATTGGAATGGGATAAAAGTGTCAACAACTGTTGGGTTTGGGATTTCTCAGGACAATTATATCTGACTAGTAAATGTTCCAACTACAACGGAATGTTAACTAAAACTGCCCACTACTTATGCTATCAGGATGACTCATGCTATCTATATCTGATTAGTAATTAATGCAACTATAATGGAATGAGTAAAATTGCCAACCGTGTGAGTTCCTTGGTCCGACTTCCTCGTTTGGTCTCGAGGGGGAAATACCAGGATGGGTTTGTTTGGTGTTAGCTTCAGCTTGGATCCGAATAGGTCTTTCTTACCCCTCTCTGATAACCGCCAGTTGTCCCGAGTCTCTATAGGTTGTTTAGTGCCGCTACGCTGCCGCTTCAGCCCACCATACCTATGTAGGCGAGAGCCACCGAATTCTAGACTCGCCGTGTACTGGCCTCAGTACTGACGCTCCTCTTTTTCCTTTGCCCTTTGTCGGCACCCCTTTTGTTTTAGCAGGTTTGAGATCGACGTCGTTAGCAGGGTTACCCTTCCGGCTTGGCCTGGGCAGGGTTATGGACGCCATTGGTTATTCTTCAAGGCTCTTAGCCCCACTTGCATCTTGTCCGTAGTCGGACGCTCTATCGTTTTCAAGGTGATTTGAACCTTTGTATAGTATATATGTATTCTTGACTCGTTGAGTCGCTGTTCTATATATCTGTTCTGTGGGTCCCATCGAGGACTGTTGTGTAATGGTATTACTTCGTTTCCACCCGCACGAAAGTGCCTGGTGGGCGTCCTTGAATCGTTTCTATGCAGGTCTGGCGGAAAGGGCTAAAACTTGCATAGGGCCGATTCGAGGGTGTTACAGAGTGGTATTAGAGCTCAGCAGTTGCGATACCCCACAAGTCCAGCCTGTAGGATAACCTAGCTAACGGCCGAAGTAGAGTGTCAAAACTATTTTGGAAAATCGGTTGGATAGATTTGATTAGGTCTGATTTTACTCCTTACCCCTCTGCTGTTCTCCTCTTACCGCTGCGTGTTTTAAATCTGCTCTCTTCCCTTCTTCGAGTCCAAGAATTCTCGTGGTTGGGTTCCATCGTACCTTCAGGGTTTCGCTTCCTCCTTTGGTAACGGTGCTTCTACATCCGGTCTTCATGCTATCTGAGGAATCCTTCATCTGTCGGACTTCTCTTTGTCCCTTCTTGTGCCTTCCGGTGTTTTCTGGCGCGACGACATCATCTACGCCAGATCTGATGCAGAGTCTGCATCACTCCTTTGTTTCCAAACCTTGTTTATCGAGATCTTTAGTCTAATTCTGAGAGTTGGTTGCATAATTCACCTATTTGTGTGTAGAGTAATAGTTTGGGTGCGCGATGGACTGATCACCATCCGACTACTCTTATCATTCGCTTTTGTATATTGAATCGGTGGATCCAGCAATTTTACTCCGCCCGCGGAAGCTAGAGGTGGTTTTATTTGTTGATACCTCTACCTTCGCCCTTTGCTTCCAGAGTGTTCTCTCAGCGATCGCGGACAACGACCTCTTGTTAGTGGTGTCGCGAGGATCTACATGAAGCGAGAAGATCCAGATTGTCACCCTTCTGCCCGGTACCATGAGGCGGATCTCGAGGGCGAGATCTATTGTTAGTGGTGTCGAATTGTGGCATCCCGCAAAAACCACTACTAGAAAATAACGGTGTTTTTGTGTTGCGCATCATCATGACTGCATGCTCATGTCATCATGCCATCTTGCATTTCAGCATCATCATGTCATCTTGCATTTCTTTGCATAAAACTATTTTTGCAAAGCCTATATTTGTTTTCTGAATACCCCGTCTTTAATTTCAAAGCAAAAACCCCGGGCCTCCGGATCATTTTGTTTCGTCTAAAAATAGATTGCAAAAGCCTTGTTTTTAATAAATAAAATTATTTGTTTATTTTTGGGAGGCAGACCGCTAGGCCCGAAGGCCCAGCCGGCCACCTCCAAAAAAAAGCTAACCCTAAAAATCTAATCCTACCCACCCCCAAACCCCTAACCTCACCCCTCACCCTAACCTATCCACCCGCCGCCAGCCGCCAGCCCCACACTCCCTTGTCCCACCACCCTGCCACCACTCCCTCCCTCTCATCCCCACCGCTCCACCCTGTCGCGCGCCAGGGCCCACCCACCATCTCCCGCCCACCTGCCTGACCGCTTTCTCCTGGTCCCACCTCCTCTACCCGTGCACGCCAACCACCGCGTGCGCAGCCGCCCCTACACGCTTCCCTCCACCTACCGCACCGACACCCCGACACGCTCTTATCCTCGTGTCGATCCCTAGGCGTAGACGGACACGCACGCCACCACTCCCGCTCGCCCCAGTCCCCCACCTCCTCGTCAATTTCCACGTGCCCTGGCCCCACCCCGCAGGCACCTCCCATCGCCACCTACCCTGTTGCCCTCGCCTCGCTTCCTCCTCTGATCCCGCAGCGAGCCCCACGTCTCTCCTGCTCGCTCGCCCAGCACCGTCGGCCTTAGCACTCCCGCCGCCAGCGCCCGCCTTGCCGTGGCCCTGCTCTTCCTCTACCGTCCTCGACCTCGCCTCGCTCTCCCCTGGACGCCTCCTCAACAACCGCCGCCGTGCCGCCCTCTAATCTCCGGCAAGCACTCCGTCTTGGACCTCGCCGCCACGGCCCCTTCTCCTCTGGCTCCAGGAGCCGCCCTCGCCGCGAGGAGCGCCACGTCGCCTCGCCCGGTGCCCTGCACCTGCCGCCTCGACCCCCTTCTTCATCGCCGGCAACCGCCGTGGGTCCGGCCCTCCTCTGCAACAGCTCCTGCTAGCCCACGAACGCCTCCAGCGAGTCCGCGTGCGCCACCCTCATCGAGCTCCGCCGGCCACCACCGTCGTCTCCCTCCATCCCTACCCGAGCTCCGCCGCCCCCGAGCCGGGCCCCGCTCGCCTCGTCCTCCCGCGGCCGCGCCCGACCCTCCTCCCTGTGCAGGACCCTCAGGCCACGCCCCAGGTTGTCGACCCCGAGCCCGCCGCTGTGCGTCGTCTGCCTCTGCAGAGCTCGAACCACCGCCCCGCCTCGTGCTCACCTCCATCTACGCGACCGCCACCGCCTCTGTTTCCCTCCTCTAGCCTGCTGGCCTCCCAGGAACGCCACCGTGTCGCCCTCTACATCATCGCCGACCCAGTTTTCCGAGCTCGAGCACGCGCGCATGGTACTATTGCCAAGACGTTTACTCTGCCTCGTCTCTTTTGTTTGTTTTTTCCCTTGCTTGTACAAGGTGGGCGGTTGGAGATTGATGCTGACACGGTCTCCTGAGACACGCGTCTATCTTTGCAGTCTATTTTGCCTCTAACGTCAAGTTCTGTACGAGCGCACCGACAACACCAAGCCCATCCCCTCAACAAGATATCCGATGCCACACGAGAGACCGGGATCGACACAAGACTAGACCTGGCTATGCAAGACCACCGTCACCTGAGAACTTTGTCAAGGATGCCAAGTTCTCCATCTGGATCTGATGTTCGAGACCTAATCCCGAGAACCCCGAAGACGATGGGACCGCCAAGCCCTCCATCCTGGATTCCAAGACCGAACCGAACCCCTCGGAACGCCAAGTTCTTCTTCCCGGAGTTCGAGATCGGTCCCCGAGACCGAACCCCGTCGACCCAACGGAACCCCAAGATCTTCGAACCGCCACATGTGATCCCCTTTTCCGAGACCCCCTATTTTATAATAAACAACATATACTTGTTGCATATTAAATTGTTCATGCATGCATACTTGTCTGTGGTTTGGGGGCATTATGCCGATTCACCTCATAATTAAATATGGAGTCTATATGCGGAATATTGTTGTCTTATTCCAGACTCCATTTAAATTGGTGTAGCGAACCGATGCCATGTTTTGCCCTGTTAATACAACATTTAAATTGCGAGGTATCTAAATAACTGGAACCTATTAATTAATTGTCGGGGCCCCGGTTCCGCTTAATATTGCCTAGTTGCATCGCATCTGTGCCATGTCATGCATCATATCATAATCATGCCGGATCTTCTGCCGTGGTATTAAATAGTGCATCTGGTGTTTCTTCTAGTGTTTGCTTCTTCGCGGATTAGGCCGATGAGTTGATGCGAGTATCGACAAGTTCTCCGGATATGATTCGTCGACAGTGCTTCCCAGGCGAGCATCTCTTCCCCTTCTACCTATTTTGCATTTATAGTCTTTACTTCCTCCTGCTGATCTATTGCTATCCGTGTCGCGATGCTTTAGTTTCCGTGCACCAGTTATATCCCGTGCAGCCTCTATATTGCCTTAGACACCTCCTATTACCTGTGTTTGGTAGATAGCTGGCCTTGCGAGTCGTAGGTGCTTGCTCAGGTGCGATCTCGTGTTGTCGAGTACCACAGTTGTTGGTATGCTAGCAGATGTTTATTGTTGGAGATATGCCCAAGAGGCAATAATAAAAGTGATTATTATTATATCTTTGTGTTTATGATGAATGTTTACATCCCATGCTATAATTGTATTATTAGGAAACACTAATACATGTGTGTTTTGTAAACATGTAAGAGTCCCTAGTAAGCCTCTTGTTGAACTAGCTTGTTGATTAATTGATGATCATGGTTTCCTGATCATGGACATTAGGATGTGGTTAATAACAAGGTTGTATCATTAGGAGAATGATGTGATGGACGCACACCCATAGTAAGTGTAGCATAAAGATCAAGTCATTAAGTTCGTATTTCTATAAGCTTTCAAATACATAGTAACCTAATCCTTCGACCATGAGGTTGTGTTAATCACCATCACCGGATGGGTATTTTGATGACATCAAACACCGCTTCGTAACTGGGTGGTTATAAAGGTGTCATTGGGTATTCTGAAAGTATGTGTTGAAGTGCATGGACCGAGATTGGGATTTGTCCATCCATATGACGGATAGATAGGCTCTGGGCCCTCTCGGTGGAATGTCATCTAGTTAGCTTGCAAGCATGTGACTGGGTCACAAGGGATGACATATCACAGAACGAGTAAAGAGTACTTATCAGTAACGAGGTAGAACTAGGTATGGAGATACCGACGATCAAACCTCGGATAAGTATAGTATCGCGAGACAAAGGGAATTGGTTTCGTATGTAAATGGTTCTATCGATCACAAAAGTCATCGTTGAGTATGTGGGAGCCATTATGGATCTCCAGGTCCCGCTAATGGTTATTGATAGGAGATGTGTCTCTGTCATGTCTACATATTCACGAACCGTAGGGTGACACACTTAAGGTTCGAAGTTGTTTTAAGTAGATATGGAATATGCGTTGGAGACCGAATGTTGTTCGGAGTCTCGGATTGGATCCGGGACATCACGAGGAGATCCCGAATTGTCCGGAGAATAAGATTCATATATTGGGGATCATTTTCTGAGTTAGGAAATGTTCCGGAGTGTTTGTATAAGGTTTCTAGAAGGTTTCGGAATGTTCCGGAAGGTTCTGGAAGGTTTCTTGGAGTTTGCTTGAAAACCAAGGAAGGGATCAAGGAGTCCTGGTGGGTCAAGACTAGGAGTCGTGGGGGAGGAGGACTCCTCCCCCCCTCCCCAATCCGCCGGCCAAGGAGGTGGGGAGTCCTACTAGGACTCCCCCTCCCAAGGCGCCCTCCCCCATTTAAATAGAGGGGCAGGGGCGCCACCTCTAGGTCCTCCTCCATAACACCAAATCTCTGCCGCCTCTCTCCTCCTCCTTTCTTCTGCACAGGCATAGGCAAAGCCCTGCAGAATTCTCTACTCCACCACCACCACCACGCCGTCGTGCTGCTGGGATTCCGTGGAGAAGATCTACTACATCCGCTGCTCGCTGGAACGAGGAGAGGAAGGTCTGCTTCGACTCCGCACGTGTGACCGACTGCAGAAGCGCTGCCGGAACGCGGTGCCGGAAGGATCGTCCACACGATCTTGAGATAGGCAAGTGATCGACTACATCAACCACGAGATCTAATCTCGTTAACACTTTCGGATCTACGAGGGTTAGTTCCTATCTATCTCGTTGCACATGTCTAATAGATTAGATCTTGGCTTTTATCTAGATTAGATCTGGGTTTTGTTCGTTCTTGCGGTAGAATTTTTTTGTTTTCCATGC
This sequence comes from Avena eriantha, assembly GCA_910589775.1. Taxonomy (NCBI): domain Eukaryota; kingdom Viridiplantae; phylum Streptophyta; class Magnoliopsida; order Poales; family Poaceae; genus Avena; species Avena eriantha. Next base: position 165,865,586 of record OU342746.1, on the reverse strand, counting down.
TACGAACCCATCAGTGGTATCAGAGCCGTATCTATGCGTAGATCTGTTGCACGAGTAGAACACAATGTTTTTGTGGGCGTTGATGCTCTTGTTGTCGGTGTCTTAGCGTGTACTTTGCATCTTGCGGCATGGTGGGATGAAGCGGCTCGGGCTAACATTACATGTCATCGCACATGAGACTTGCTCCACGCTTGACGTGCAACTTGCTTTGCACAAGTGGCTTTGCGGGTGTCTGTCTCTCCCACCATAGTTAAGATTCAATTTACAATGAGCATCTGACAACACTTGTATCAACATTGTGGTTCTTGTTCGTAGGTAAGATCGGTCTTATGCGAAAGCCCCAAACCACGTAAAAAATGCAAAGAAAATTAGAGGCGTCTAACTTATTTTTGCAGGGGTTTTGTGATGTGATATGGCCATCATGTGATTATGATTGTATTTGATGTATGCAATGATCCTTGTTGTAATATGGCAACCGGCAGGAGCCTAATGGTTGTCTTTAATTCTGTTAAGACTTGCGTGCCTATTCATCTTGTAATAGCTTTATTCCAAGTAGTTGTAATAGTTGCTAGTGATGATGGACAACCATGAAGCGGCGCCACTGACCTTGACGCAATGCTGGTGATGATGGAGATCATGTTCGTGCTTTGGAGATGGAGATTGAAGGCGCAAGAAGAAAAGGCCATATCATATCACACTAATTATGAATTGCCTATGATGTTAATCCTTTATGCATCTTGTATTGCTTAGATCGCGACGGTAGCATTATAAGATGATCCCTCTCACTAAATATCAAGTAATAAAGTGTTCACCCTTAGTTGGCACCGTTGCTAAGACTCGTTATTTCGAAGCATCTCGTGATGATCGGATGTGATAGATTCTACGTGTGCATACAACGGGTGCAAGCCAGATTTGCACATGCGGAAACTAAGGTTATCTTGACGAGCCTAGCATGTACAGACATGGTCTCGGAACACGGAATACCGAAAGGTAGAGCATGAGTCATATAAATGATATGATGAACATGAAGATTGTTCGCCGATGAAACTACATCTTCTCTCGTGAAGATCGGACTTGGTGTAGTGGACTTGGTTCGTGTAATCACTAAGACAATGTGAGGGATGTTGTTTTGAGTGGGAGTTCACCTAGTTAGTTTAAGAATTAAATTTGAACTCAATTTGTCATAAACTTAGTCTAAACTACTTGCAAAATTTTGTAGATTATGGCGACCCCCTCCATCAATTTCAATGCGTTCCTAGAGAAAGAAAAGCTTAAGAACAATGGAAGCAATTTCACGGACTGGTTCAGTGGACTGAAGATCGTCCTCAGGGCTGGTCAGTTGACCTATGTGCTCGAAGCACCGCTAGGTGACCCACCTGCAGATGATGCCACCGATGACGTAAAGAATGTTTACGCCACTCGGAAAAATCATTACTCCACATTTCAGTGTGCCATTCTATACGGTTTAGAAGCGGAGCTCCAAAAGCGTTTTGAGCACCACGACCCGTTCGAGATCATTAAGGAGCTCAGGCTAATTTTTGAGACTCGCGCGGCCATGGAGAGCTATGAGGCCTCCGAAAAGTTCTTTAACTGTAAGATGGAAGAGGGAAGCTCTGTTAGCGAGCACGTGCTCACCATGTCGGGGTACGCAAACAAGCTCCAAGAGTTGGGAATATCGATTCCTAATGAGTTGGGGATTCACCGTCTCCTCCAATCACTGCCACCAAGTTACAAGAACTTTGTGATGAACTACAACATGCACTGCATGAACAAGACGTTGCCTGAACTGTCGTCCATGCTGAAAACTGCTGAAGTGGAGATCAAGAAGGAGCACCAAGTGTTGATGGTCAATAAGACCACCAATTTCAAGAGACAGGGCAAGCCTAAGAACAAGGGCAACTTCAAGAAGGACGGCAAGAAAGTTGCCGCACCTGCTAAGAAGCCCAAGGCTGGTCCTAAGCCTGAAACTGAGTGCTTCTACTGCAAGGGTGCTAGTCACTGGAAGCGTAACTGCCCCAAGTACCTGGCGGATCTGAAGAACGGCAACATCAAGAAGAAAGGTATATTTGATATATGTGTTATAGATGTGTATCTTACTAGTAATCGTACTAGTGCCTGGGTATTTGATACTGGTTCGGTTGCTCATATTTGTAACTCGAAACAGGAGCTGCGGAATAAACGAAGACTGGCAAGAGACGAGGTGACGATGCACGTTGGAAATGGCTCCAAGGTTGATGTGATCGCCGTCGGCACGCTCCCTCTACATCTACCTTCGGGATTAGTTTTAAATTTGAATAATTGTTATTTGGTGCCTGCGTTAAGCATGAACATTATATCTGGATCCTGTTTATTGCGAGACGGTTACTCTTTTAAGTCCGAGAATAAAGGTTGTTCGATTTATATGAGTAATATCTTTTATGGTAATGCACCTAAGATGAATGGTTTATTCTTACTGAATCTCCATAGTAGTGATACACATGTTCACAACATAGATGCTAAACGAATAAAATTGAATGATAATTCTACATACATGTGGCACTGTCGTCTTGGTCACATTGGAGTGAAGCGTATGAAGAAACTCCATTCTGATGGACTTCTTGAATCACTTGATTTTGAATCACTTGAAAGATGCGAAGCATGTCTAATGGGAAAAATGACTAAGACTCCATTCTCTGGAATAATGGAGCGAGCTACAGACTTACTGGAAATAATACATACCGATGTGTGCGGTCCAATGAGTGTAGCATCGCGTGGTGGATATCGTTATATTCTCACTTTCACGGATGACTTAAGTAGATATGGGTATGTCTACTTTATGAAACATAAGTCCGAAACTTTCGAGAAGTTTAAGGAATTTCAAAGTGAAGTGGAAAATCATCGTAACAAGAAGATTAAATTTCTGCGTTCTGACCGCGGAGGTGAATATCTAAGTTATGAGTTTGGCATGCATTTAAAGAAATGTGGAATACTTTCACAGTTGACACCGCCGGGAACACCACAGCGTAATGGTGTGTCCGAACATCGTAATCGAACTCTCTTAGATATGGTTCGGTCTATGATGTCTCTTACAGATTTACCGTTATCATTTTGGGGCTATGCATTAGAGACAGCCGCATTCACTTTAAATATGGCACCATCTAAATCCGTTGAAACGACACCGTACGAATTGTGGTTTGGTAAGAAACCTAAGTTGTCGTTCCTTAAAGTTTGGGGTTGCGAGGCATATGTAAAGAAGTTACAACCTGATAAGCTAGAACCCAAAGCGGAGAAATGCGTCTTCATAGGATACCCTAAAGAAACAATTGGGTATACCTTCTATCATAGATCCGAAGGCAAAGTTTTCGTTGCCAAGAATGGATCCTTTCTTGAGAAGGAGTTTCTCTCGAAGGAGGTGACTGGAAGGAAAGTAGAACTCGATGAGGTTATTGAACCTTCTCTCGGATTTGAGAGTAGCGCAGCACCGGAAGATGTTTTTGTGCCGCCTGCACCAATTGGAGAGGAAGCTAATGATAATGATCATGAAACTTCAAATGAAGTTACTGCTGAACCTCGCAGGTCAACAAGGGTTCGTACCACTCCTGATTGGTATGACTCTGCCTTGAACGTCATGTTGGTGGACAACGATGATGACCCTGCGACGTATGAAGAAGCTATGGTGAGCCCAGATTCCGACAAATGGCTAGAAGCCATGAAATCCGAAATGGGATCCATGTACGAAAACCAAGTGTGGACTTTGGTGGACTTACCGGATGGCCGTAAGGCTGTCGAGAACAAATGGATTTTCAAGAGAAAAACAGATGCTGATGGTAATGTTACCGTCTATAAAGCTCGACTTGTCGCGAAAGGGTTCCGACAAATTCAAGGAGTTGACTATGATGAGACATTCTCACCAGTAGCGAAGCTAAAGTCTGTGAGGATTTTGTTAGCAATTGCTGCATATTTCGATTATGAGATTTGGCAGATGGATGTCAAAACGGCGTTCCTTAATGGTGACATTGAGGAAGAGTTGTATATGGTACAACCCAAGGGTTTTGTCGATCCTAAAGATGCTGACAAGGTATGCAAACTTCAGCGCTCCATTTATGGACTGAAGCAAGCATCCCGAAGTTGGAATCAACGTTTTGATAAAGTAATCAAAAACTTTGGATTTATACAAACTTATGGAGAAGCTTGTATTTACAAGAAAGTGAGTGGGAGCTCTGTAGCATTCTTAGTACTATATGTAGATGACATATTGTTGATTGGGAATGATATAGAACTTCTTAGTAGCGTCAAAACCTATTTGAATAATAGTTTTTCAGTGAAGGATCTTGGCGAAGCGGCATATATTCTAGGCATCAAGATTTACAGAGATAGATCAAGATGCCTAATAGCGCTTTCACAAAGTACATACTTAGACAAAGTTCTAAAGAAGTTTAGAATGGAAAATAGCAAGAAAGGCTTCGTGCCCATGTTGTCAGGTAAGACCTTGAGTAAGACTCAAAGTCCAGCTACAGCAGAAGATAGAGAAAAGATGAATAATATTCCCTATGCCTCTGCCATAGGTTCTATCATGTATGCCATGCTGTGTACAAGACCGGATATAGCACATGCTGTTAGTTTGACTAGCAGATATCAAAGTGATCCTGGAATGGAGCACTGGATAGCGGTCAAGAATATCCTAAAGTACCTAAATAGGACTAAGGATATGGTTCTTTCTTATGGAGGTGATGAACAGCTTGTTGTAAACGGTTACACCGATGCTAGTTGGAACACCGATCCGGATGACTCGAAGTCACAATCGGGATACGTATTTATTTTGAATGGTGCTGCAGTGAGCTGGAGGAGTGCAAAGCAAAGCATTGTGGCGAAATCTTCAACTGAATCGGAATACATAGCTGCTTCGGAGGCTGCACAAGAAGCCGTATGGATGAAGGAATTCATTACTGAACTTGGCGTGGTTCCTAGTGCGTTGGACCCGATGGCCATCTACTGTGACAACACAGGTGCCATAGCTAATGCACAGGAGCCAAGGTCACATAGCAAGCTGAAGCACATCAAGCTACGTTTCCACGCTATTCGCGAGTATGTCCGAGATGGTGACATAAAGATTTGCAAAGTACACACTGATCTGAATGTGGCAGATCCGTTGACTAAACCTCTCCCTAGGGCAAAGCATGACCAACACCAGAACGCCATGGGTGTTAGGTATATTACCATGTAATCTAGATTATTGACTCTAGTGCAAGTCGGAGACTGTTGGAGATATGCCCAAGAGGCAATAATAAAAGTGATTATTATTATATCTTTGTGTTTATGATGAATGTTTACATCCCATGCTATAATTGTATTATTAGGAAACACTAATACATGTGTGTTTTGTAAACATGTAAGAGTCCCTAGTAAGCCTCTTGTTGAACTAGCTTGTTGATTAATTGATGATCATGGTTTCCTGATCATGGACATTAGGATGTGGTTAATAACAAGGTTGTATCATTAGGAGAATGATGTGATGGACGCACACCCATAGTAAGTGTAGCATAAAGATCAAGTCATTAAGTTCGTATTGCTATAAGCTTTCAAATACATAGTAACCTAATCCTTCGACCATGAGGTTGTGTTAATCACCATCACCGGATGGGTATTTTGATGACATCAAACACCGCTTCGTAACTGGGTGGTTATAAAGGTGTCATTGGGTATTCTGAAAGTATGTGTTGAAGTGCATGGACCGAGATTGGGATTTGTCCATCCATATGACGGATAGATATGCTCTGGGCCCTCTCGGTGGAATGTCATCTAGTTAGCTTGCAAGCATGTGACTGGGTCACAAGGGATGACATATCACGGAACGAGTAAAGAGTACTTATCAGTAACGAGGTAGAACTAGGTATGGAGATACCGACGATCAAACCTCGGATAAGTATAGTATCGCGAGACAAAGGGAATTGGTTTCGTATGTAAATGGTTCTATCGATCACAAAAGTCATCGTTGAGTATGTGGGAGCCATTATGGATGATCGGACTTGGTGTAGTGGACTTGGTTCGTGTAATCACTAAGACAATGTGAGGGATGTTGTTTTGAGTGGGAGTTCACCTAGTTAACTTAAGTATTAAATTTGAACTCAATTCATCATAAACTTAGTCTAAACTACTTGCAAATTTGTTGTAGATTATGGCGACCCCCTCCATCAATTTCAATGCGTTCCTAGAGAAAGAAAAGCTTAAGAACAATGGAAGCAATTTCACGGAGTGGTTCCGTGGACTGAAGATCGTCCTCAGGGCTGGTCAGTTGACCTATGTGCTTGAAGCACCGCTAGGTGACCCACCTGCAGATGATGCTACCGATGACGTAAAGAATGTTTACGCCACTCGGAAAAATCATTACTCCACAGTTCAGTGTGTCATCCTGTACGGTTTAGAAGCGGAGCTCCAAAAGCGTTTTGAGCACCACGACCCGTTCGAGATCATTAAGGAGCTCAGGCTAATTTTTGAGACTCGCGCGGCCATGGAGAGCTATGAGGCCTCCGAAAAGTTCTTTAATTGTAAGATGGAAGAGGGAAGCTCCGTTAGCGAGCACGTGCTCACCATGTCTGGGTACGCAAACAAGCTCCAAGAGTTGGGAATATCGATTCCTAATGAGTTGGGGTTTCATCGTCTCCTCCAATCACTGCCACCGAGTTATAAGAACTTTGTGATGAACTACAATATGCACTGCATGAACAAGACGTTGCCTGAACTATCGTCCATGCTGAAAACTGCTGAAGTGGAGATTAAGAAGGAGCACCAAGTGTTGATGGTCAATAAGACCACCAATTTCAAGAGATAGGGCAAGCCTAAGAACAAGGGCAACTTCAAGAAGGACGACAAGAAAGCTGCCGCACCTGCAAAGAAGCCCAAGGCTAGTCCCAAGCCTGAAACTGAGAGCTTCTACTGCAAGGGTGCTGGTCACTGGAAGCATAACTGCCCCAAGTACCTGGCGGATCTGAAGAACGGCAACATCAAGAAGAAAGGTATATTTGATATATATGTTATTGATGTGTATCTTACTAGTAATCGTAGTAGTGCCTGGGTATTTGATACTGGTTCGGTTGCCCATATTTGTAACTCGAAACAGGAGCTGCGGAATAAACGAAGACTGGCAAGAGACGAGGTGACGATGCGCGTTGGAAATGGCTCCAAGGTTGATGTGATCGCCATCGGCACGCTCCCTCTACATCTACCTTCGGGATTAGTTTTAAATTTAAATAATTGTTATTTGGTGCCTGCGTTAAGCATGAACATTATATCTGGATCTTGTTTACTGCGAGACGGTTACTCTTTTAAGTCCAAGAATAAAGGTTGTTCGATTTATATGAGTAATATCTTTTATGGTAATGCACCTGAGATGAATGGTTTATTCTTATTGAATCTCGATAGTAGTGATACACATGTTCACAACATAGATGCTAAACGAATAAAATTGAATGATTGTACATACATGTGGCACTGTCGTCTTGGTCACATTGGAGTGAAGCGTATGAAGAAACTCCATTCAGATGGACTTCTTGAATCACTTGATTTTGAATCACTTGAAAGATGCGAAGCATGTCTAATGGGAAAAATGACTAAGACTCCATTCTCTGGAATAATGGAGCGAGCTACAGACTTATTGGAAATAATACATACCGATGTGTGCGGTCCAATGAGTGTAGCATCGCGTGGTGGATATCGTTATGTTCTCACTTCCACGGATGACTTAAGTAGATATGGGTATGTCTACTTTATGAAACATAAGTCCAAAACTTTCAAGAAGTTTAAGGAATTTCAAAGTGAAGTGGAAAATCATCGTAACAAGAAGATTAAGTTTCTGCGTTCTGACCGCGGAGGTGAATATCTGAGTCATGAGTTTGGCATGCATTTAAATAAATGTGGAATACTTTCGCAGTTGACACCGCCGGGAACACCACAGCGTAATGGTGTGTCCGAACGTCATAATCGAACTCTCTTAGATATGGTTCGGTCTATGATGTCTCTTACAGATTTACTGCTATCGTTTTGGGGCTATGCATTAGAGACAGCCGCATTCACTTTAAATAGGGCACCATCTAAATCCGTTGAAACGACACCGTACGAATTGTGGTTTGGTAAGAAACCTAAGTTGTCGTTCCTTAAAGTTTGGGGTTGCGAAGCATAAATAAAGAAGTTACAACCTGATAAGCTAGAACCCAAAGCGGAGAAATGCGTCTTCATAGGATACCCTAAAGAAACAATTGGGTATACCTTCTATCATAGATCCGAAGGCAAAGTTTTCGTTGCCAAGAATGGATCCTTTCTTGAGAAGGAGTTTCTCTTGAAGGAGGTGACTGGAAGGAAAGTAGAACTCGGTGAGGTTATTGAACCTTCTCTCGGATTTAGTAGTGCAGCACCGGAAGATGTTTTTGTGCCGCCTGCACCAATTGGAGAGGAAGCTAATGATAACGATCATGAAACTTCAAGCAAAGTTACTGCTGAACCTCGCAGGTCAACGAGGGTTCGTACCACTCCTGATTGGTATGACTCTGCCTTGAACGTCATGTTGGTGGACAACATTGATGACCCTGCGACGTATGAAGAAGCTATGGTGAGCCTAGATTCCGACAAATGGCTAGAAGCCATGAAATCCGAAATGGGATCCATGTACGAAAACCAAGTGTGGACTTTGGTGGACTTACCGGATGGCCGTAAGGCTGTCGAGAACAAATGGATTTTCCAGAGAAAAACAGATGTTGATGGTAATGTTACCGTCTATAAAGCTCGACTTGTCGCGAAAGGGTTCCGACAAATTCAAGGAGTTGACTATGATGAGACATTCTCACCAGTAGCGAAGCTAAAGTCTGTGAGGATTTTGTTAGCAATTGCTGCACATTTCGATTATGAGATTTGGCAGATGGATGTCAAAACAACATTCCTTAATGGTGACATTGAGGAAGAGTTGTATATGGTACAACCCAAGGGTTTTGTCGATCCTAAAGATGCTGACAAGGTATGCAAGCTTCAACGCTCCATTTATGGACTGAAGCAAGCATCCCGAAGTTGGAATCAACGTTTTGATAAAGTAATCAAAAACTTTGGGTTTATACAAACTTATGGAGAAGCTTGTATTTACAAGAAAGTGAGTGGGAGCTCTGTAGCATTCCTAGTACTATATGTAGATGACATATTTTTGATTGGGAATGATATAGAACCTCTTAATAGCGTCAAAACCTATTTGAATAATAGTTTTTCAATGAAGGATCTTGGCGAAGCGGCATATATTCTAGGCATCAAGATTTATAGAGATAGATCAAGACGCCTAATAGCGCTTTCACAAAGTACATACTTAGACAAAGTTCTAAAAAAGTTTAGAATGGAAGAAAGCAAGAAAGGGTTCGTGCCCATGTTGTCAGGTAAGACCTAGAGTAAGACTCAAACTCCAGCTACGGCAGAAGATAGAGAGAAAATGAATAATATTCCCTATGCCTCGGCCATAGGTTCTATCATGTATGCCATGCTGTGTACAAGACCGGATATAGCACATGCTGTTAGTTTGACTAGCAGATATCAAAGTGATCCTGGAATGGAGCACTGGACAGCGGTCAAGAATATCCTAAAGTACCTAAATAGGACTAAGGATATGGTTCTTTCTTATGGAGGTGATGAACATCTTGTTGTAAACTGTTACACCGATGCTGGTTGGAACACCAATCCGGATGACTCGAGGTCACAGTCGGGATACGTATTTATTTTGAATGGTGCTGCAGTGAGCTGGAGGAGTGCAAAGCAAAGCATTGTGGCAAAATCTTCAACTGAATCGGAATACATAGCTGCTTCGGAGGCTGCACAAGAAGCCGTATGGATGAAGGAATTCATTACTGAACTTGGCGTGGTTCCCAGTGCGTTGGACCCGATGGCCATCTACTGTGACAACACAGGTGCCATAGCTAATGCACAGGAGCCAAGGTCACATAGCAAGCTGAAGCACATCAAGCTAGGTTTCCACGCTATTCGTGAGTATGTCCAAAATGGTGACATACAGATTTGCAAAGTACACACTGATCTGAATGTGGCAGATCTGTTGACTAAACCTCTCCCTAGGGCAAAGCATGACCAACACCAGAACGCCATGGGTGTTCGGTATATTACCATGTAATCTAGATTATTGACTCTAGTGCAAGTGGGAGACTGTTGGAGATATGCCCAAGAGGCAATAATAAAAGTGGTTATTATTATATCTTTGTGTTTATGATGAATGTTTACATCCCATGCTATAATTGTATTATTAGGAAACACTAATACTTGTGTGTTTTGTAAACATATAAGAGTCCCTAGTAAGCCTCTTGTTGAACTAGCTTGTTGATTAATTGATGATCATGGTTTCCTGATCATGGACATTAGGATGTGATTAATAACAAGGTTGTATCATTAGGAGAATGATGTGATGGACGCACACCCATAGTAAGCGTAGCATAAAGATCAAGTCATTAAGTTCGTATTGCTATAAGCTTTCAAATACATAGTAACCTAATCCTTCGACCATGAGGTTGTGTTAATCACCATCACCGGATGGGTATTTTGATGACATCAAACACCGCTTCGTAACTGGGTGGTTATAAAGGTGTCATTGGGTATTCTGAAAGTATGTGTTGAAGCGCATGGACCGAGATTGGGATTTGTCGATCCATATGACGGATAGATATGCTCTGGGCCCTCTCGGTGGAATGTCATCTAGTTAGCTTGCAAGCATGTGACTGGGTCACAAGGGATGACATATCACGGAACGAGTAAAGAGTACTTATCAGTAACGAGGTAGAACTAGGTATGGAGATACCGATGATCAAACCTCGGATAAGTACAGTATCGCGAGACAAAGGGAATTGGTTTCGTATGTAAATGGTTCTATCGATCACAAAAGTCATCGTTGAGTATGTGGGAGCCATTATGGATCTCCAGGTCCCGCTAATGGTTATTGATAGGAGATGTGTCTCTGTCATGTCTACATATTCACGAACCGTAGGGTGACACACTTAAGATTCAAAGTTGTTTTAAGTAGATATGGAATACGCGTTGGAGACCGAATGTTGTTCGGAGTCTCGGATTGGATCCGGGACATCACGAGGAGATCCGGAATTGTCCGGAGAATAAGATTCATATATTGGGGATCATTTTCTAAGTTAGGAAATGTTCCGGAGTGTTTGTATAAGGATTCTAGAAGGTTTCAGAATGTTCCGGAAGGTTCTGGAAGGTTTCTTGGAGTTTGCTTGAAAACCAAGGAAGGGATAAGGAGTCCTGGTGGGTCAAGACTAGGAGTCGTGAGGGAGGAGGACTCCTCCCCCCCTCCCCAATCCGCCGGCCAAGGAGGTGGGGAGTCCTACTAGGACTCCCCCTCCCAAGGCGCCCTCCCCCATTTAAATAGAGGGGCAGGGGCGCCACCTCTAGGTCCTCCTCCATAACACCAAATCTTTGCCGCCTCTCTCCTCCTCCTTTCTTCTGCACAGGCATAGGCGAAGCCCTGCAGAATTCTCTACTCCACCACCACCACGCCGTCGTGCTGCTGGGATTCCGTGGAGAAGATCTACTACATCCGCTGCTCGCTGGAACGAGGAGAGGAAGGTCTGCTTCGACTCCGCACGTGTGACCGACTGCGGAAGTTCTGCCGGAACGCGGCGCCGGAAGGATCGTCCACACGATCTTGAGATCGGCAAGTGATCGACTACATCAACCATGAGATCTAATCTCGTTAACACTTTCGGATCTACGAGGGTTAGTTCCTATCTATCTCGTTGCACATGTCTAATAGATTAGATCTTGGCTTTTATCTAGATTAGATCTGGGTTTTGTTCGTTCTTGCGGTAGAAATTTTTTGTTTTCCATGCTACGAACCCATCATTTATGGTGTAGATGCTTATTGGTGGAGATGATCATGACTTTAAATACAACTATTAATAATGCTAGATATAACTAATGCAGAGGCATCGGTGGGCAATAGATGTTATTTGGTTCTTCCACTCTCACTTGTGTCCCGTAGGACCCCGAGTACTTGATACCTGTTCCTTGACTATTCGCACTATCCACAAAAGGGAGACCCTATGGGATCCCCCTGAGCCAGAGCTTGATTCATTTCTATTTCTTGGGGCCACAAACTAGTTTGGGGTTTTATTACTATCATGTACCTATGCCATGCTTTACTGCTTTATTTAAGATTGTGCGTGGAGCACCTGTACTGTTTTGGATCGCACCACGTTTTTGCGGTATCGACAAGCCCACTTACACTTTCGGGTTCCCAGTCATTTACAGCCGTCGTCGCAAACCCTGGGTCCGTTCCGGAGCCGGCCAACTTCGTTGCGGGTAGCTTAGTGGGGTGGCCCCCTGAAATATTTTATGAATCCTGTGATCACTTTGTCGTGAAAGCCTCGTTGGGTTTTGAGTTGGTTTTTCCGAGGTTGATCGAGTGTGTGTTGCTATTTGTGCACCCCTGCAGGGTAAAACTTTCTGAAATCCGTGTCCGCGGTTATGGACGACTTGGAGCACAGTATCTCGATCATAGACAAGCATAACTAAAGTAGTGCTATAAACTTAACTTAATATATGACTAGTAATCAGATTCAACTATAACGGAATGGATATTAAAAATGCCAACAACTGGTGGATCTGGGTTGTTTTGTGACATACTATATCTGCCTAGTAAGTATTGCAACTCCAATGGAATGGGATAAACTTGTCAACAACTGTTGGGTTTGGGATTTCTCAGGACAATTATATCTGACTAGTAAATGTTCCAACTATAATGGAATGTTAACTAAAACTGCCCACTACTTATGCTATCAGGATGACTCATGCTATCTATATCTGATTAATAATTAATGCAACTATAATGGAATGAGTAAAATTGCCAACTGTGTGAGTTCCTTGGTCCGACTTCCTCGTTTGGTCTCGAGGGGGAAATACCAGGATGGGTTTGTTTGGTGTTAGCTTCAGGTTGGATCCGAATAGATCTTTCTTACCCCTCTCTGATAACCGCCAGTTGTCCCGAGTCTCTATAGGTTGTTTAGTGCAGCTGCGCTGCCACTTCAGCCCACCATACCTATGTAGGCGAGAGCCGCCGAATTCTAGCCTCGCCGTGTACTGGCCTCAGTACTGACGCTCCTCTTTTTCCTTTGCCCTTTGTCGGCACCCCTTTTGTTTTAGCAGGTTTGAGATCGACGTCGTTAGCAGGCTTACCCTTCCGGCTTGGGCTGGGCAGGGTTATGGACGCCATTGGTTATTCTTCAGGGCTCTTAGCCCCACTTGCATCTTGTCCGTAGTCGGACGTTCTATCATTTTCAAGGTGATTTGAATCTTTGTATAGTATATATGTATTCTTGACTTGTTGAGTCGCTGTTGTATATATATCTGTTCTGTGGGTCCCATCGAGGACTGTTGTGTAATGGTATTACTTCGTTTCCATCCACACGAAAGTGCCTGGTGGGCGTCCTTGAATCGTTTCTATGCGGGTTTGGCGGAAAGGGCTAAAACTTGTATATGGTTGATTCGAGGGTGTTACAATCGCCCAAACCTTTTAGAGCACCATGGCCATGGAAGCTCTGGTGGCCACTTAGCCACAACCCCGCAGCTGATCTCCTGTTCACACCCCTGTCGCCAACATGCTCCACCCCTCTTCTTCGAATGCTTTCGTCGGCGGGGCTCTACCTTCTCGCAGACGTCCTTGGGGCACCCGTGCGCCCGCCTGCGCTCAGCTCCCGCCACCTCTGATTCCCTTCCGTGGTCGGCCAAGCTCCGCCCACTCGCAGACGTCCTCGACCCACCCACCCAATTTCGGCTCCATCCACTCGATTTCTTGGCTCTCCTAGGCGAGGTCACCAGCGTGAACATGCCACCCTTCTACCCAGGAGGACTGCAGCAAAGGTGCTATCCACCGGAGTCGGGTGCTGCAAACGGGTGCCAGCGTCGCTACTACCAATTCTACGGATTTGCATCGTAGGAGAAAAAATTGTGCTACAACCTTTTTTTGGTTTTTAGATTTGCATCACAACAAGAAAAATATGCTACAACAGTTCTCTAGATTTGCATCACGTGAGGAACTTTCTTTTTAGCTACAACTGTCTGTTTTTATTGTAGAAATATTTTTTTCTACAACAGTTTTATGATTACTTAGGGCATGCACAGTCCTCCACCTCAGCTGACTGTAATAAGTTCTACAGTGGATTTTTTCTGACGTGGAAACGGTTGAATGAGGAGAGAGAAGAGCATCGTTTGTTGTTCTACCGACGGTCGATGCCCTTGAAAATCGTTGGCTATAGACAGCCTTTTTTCCGTTGTACGTCTAAGGTATCTTTAATTGGCAGTTTCTTCGGTCAATGCGCCATAGATCCCGGCATGAACACAGTCTTTCATGCAATTGACAGTTTCTAGTTCATACACCTAAACGGACGGCCTTGTTGTACACATCGTCTATATCAAAGTCTGCATGTGACGTGGAGATGTGCTACGGACAGTGGCTGTCTGGATCAATGCACATGTCCTTATAATAGCACAATTTTTTACTGCAAGGTCTCCGGTGAGGTTTCGCCGATCTTTTTCTGGTTCTAGACTTTTTTTGCTACTACTATGCAGAGACGATATTTTGCTACAAAACGGCCAAGTTGAGCGATGAGATAGGCCAACTGAAATAACGGCCAAGTCGTGAATAGAAGTCAGGATGCGTGGCTTATTCTGCAACTGACAAAACTGAACTGCTAACTGACGAAACCGAATATAGCTACACCTACCAGAGTAAGCGGATCAAGTGCCTAAACAATTCCGACCTTGGGTAATCTACTGCTCCTTGCTGCCACTCCGCATGAAGCTCTGCAATAGCTGCGTGAGGTTTTCGTGAGACGAACCTCCTTTGGCTATGGCTGTGTGAGCTCTCTCCCCGTACTCCTTGCACTTTCTCCTCCTCTCCTGCGCCACCGCCCCACCATCCATCAACTCCGACACCGCTTGCGCAATGTGTCCCCGCAGCACAGGCGCCACGGCCTGCTTGCCGTCATCGCACGGCGTCACGGGCACAGCCGCGCCGCGGACGGGCACGCCGACACCGAGTACTTCCACAGCCAGCCTCTCGTTGAGGAACTGGTCACCGGAGTGCGGCCACGTCACGACAGGCACGCCGTGCGCGACGGACTCCAGCAGCGAGTTCCACCCGCAGTGGGTCACGAAGCCACCTACGGCACGGTGCGACAGGATGGCGAGCTGAGGCGCCCAGCCACGCACTAGGAGCCCCTTCCCTGCCGTGCGTGCCTCGAAAGCTTGCAGCCACTCTTGCGCTTCTGGCAACGCCGTCTCGGACTCCTTGACGGCCCAAAGGAACGGCTTCCCAGAGTCCTCGAGACCGTGTCCGACCTCGTACAGCTGCTTGGGAAGCATCCTCGGGAGGCTGCCGAAACAGACATAAGTGACCGTGCTCTGCTCCATGGTGTCGAGCCAAGCGGTGACCGCGCTCTGGGCGACGGCGCTGGGTTTGTCCTTGCCCCCGCGTGCCGCCACGGCCTCCTCGTCCCGGTTACTGAGGAAGAACGGCCCGAGCGCCCACACCGGCTTGCCCAGAGCTGACCGGTAGCACGCGACGAACTGTTCCTCGAGGTCCAGGAACGTGTTCACCACGGCGCCGTCGGCTGTGCGCATGCCCTCCCTCACGTCCTGGAGGAACGCCTCCCACTTAGGCATGCAATTTAACAAGGCGGCGGACCATGTATCCTTGGTCATCTCCACGCGGACGGGCATGCCTGGCGCCACGTACGCGTCGCCCTCGCCCTCGCCCTCGCCGTCGTGAAGGAGCCCGTGCCTGGCGACGTTGTGGCTGCAGAGCGAGTAGAAGCAGGAAGGGCCGTTGAAGAAGAGCCGCGGGACCCCGACGCTTCTTGCGACGCCGGCCATCCACGGGTTGCAGGAGTCGGAGATGATGCAGCTGGGGCGCCGCGGCAGCGCGCGCACGTAGGCCTCGAGTGGCCCGGCGAGCCTGTAGAGGGCCAGGAGCAATCTGATGATGTTGTCGCTATTCTCGCCGCCAGGGGGCAGCCCGTCGTCGGCCGGAGGGAGCGGTAGCTCGACTATTTCAAGGGGCATCATGGCGCGCCGCGCCCTGTCGGCGACTCCCTGCAGGCGCGCGGCGTTGACGGGCGTGGTGACGAGGCTCACTCGCGCGCCGCGTTCCGCAAGGAGGCAAGCAAGGTCGCCCATGGGGATGGTGTGGCCCTGCCCGATGAGCGGGACAAGAACAAAGTGTGGTGGCGGCGGTGGCGCTGGCGTAAGAATAATGGATTTCTCCGTCTCCGTCGGCGCCATGGTAGATGTAAACTCCACTACCAAAGGGTGGAAGAAGAATCGACTGATATACTCACAAACAGCGCGCTAGCTCACACAACTGAGCGTGAGCAGTACGGCCGGTAGAGAGATGTACTTATACAAAGCGCGCGTGTGGGCGGAGCTGGCTGGGGACGGTGCTATAACAGCAGGAACAACGATGCCAAATGCAATCCCATTCGTACGATGGACCTTGGCCATCAATTTTGTTAAAGATTCCTGCAAGTTATTTTACAGCAAGGCCCTTCCACATCAGGCTAAATTCATACGAGAGTTAAAACTGAAATAGATTTGAATCTTGACAGACAAATTAGAAAAGATAACTAGCCCACCAGAGTTTAAATTCCAGGTTTGACGCTTTGGTGTCTCATAAAAGCGGAATATTTTTTCAGTGGGAGGCGACGTTCCCGTCAATAGCGAGGCGGCTACGGTGACTTCGTCAATCTTAAGACCCGCCGGCTCAGTCTTTCGGAAGGTACTCATAGGAGTAGGGTGTGCGTGTGTGTTTTCATAGGGATGAGTGTATCTACGCATTGTGAGTGTCTACGGTTGTATTGTGTTTCTAAAAAAATTAGGAAAAATAATCAAAACTTAAAAAAATACAAGTTTCTACAGTAGAAAAAATAACCAAAATTAACAAAAAATTTAAGGTACATACAAGTTTCAGTAGATCCAGTCAAGAAACATACAAGTTTCACTGTCAGGTGGAGTTCGGGTTGTTTTCAATTTTTTAGGAGGGTTAAAGTGCAAATATGTGGTGGTCGTTGACTTTGTAAACTCTGCACGAATCACCAACAATCGTGCGGCGCGGAAGATGTCAGAACCTACGTGTGGGAAATCCGCACTCAGCAAGGATTTTCTAAAGTCAACTTCACGTGGCGGAGTGCTGACATCAGCATGACGTCAGCCACGTGTTGCCTAGATAATCTCAAATATTTGTGAAACGTTTAAAACTTATGAAATATTTTTGTATTGTTTACAGACTGTTTCAATAATGTTTCAGTCGGTTTCAATTCTATTTCGATTAGTGACATCAGCATGACGTCATCTATGTGCGGGATAAAAGACAAACGCACAAATCTCAAATTGGGGCATGTACTATGCTAGCCTCTTATCTAGGACGCTTAAAAAGTTAGTTACTATGTGTAGCAAGCGCCGGACGCTTTGGAGCCAAATTTGCTGGCTATGCCTGCGCGCCTGATGCTTATTTTTCCATCGACGCTACCAAAACTGTCAGGGACTGGCACGAAACGGCCGGTAACTGCCGGGATTAGATTCTTACCGCCTCTCCTAAGCACATGCACTGTAAGTGCCCTTAGTATGGACTATGGATGGAATTCATGCTGAGTTGACTTTAGAAATGACTTTCCGGCTATACCAGGCTTCAGCACCGGTCCAGCCAACATGGAGAGATAAGTATGTTAAAAACACCGAACCATATAAGTTTTGGCTGTAATCCTACATTTGGTACTCCCCTAATTGAACCGGATGCTTATCTCCTCTAATCTGATTCTACTCCCTCCGTTTCAAAATATAAGATGTTTTAGCTTTATGAATAAAGTGTATCTAAACCAATTTTAGTGTATAGGTTCACTCTAAATCTATATAAATCTACACACTAAAATGATCTAGATATACTCTTTTCATAAAACTAAAACATCTTATATTTTAAAACGGAGCGAGTAGTTATCTAGCACCGGTTCACCGATTGGATTGGATCCCAGCATTGTGTTGTGCCAGGTCCCTCCACATGGAGGTGTGTTGGAAGCCCAACGTCAGCCCGTGAAAGTCCAACACGTTTTAACCGTTGATCGATGTTCGTATCCAATGGCTGAGGTGCTCCTTGGGAGAGGAGTAGAAAAGAAAACCCTAGCTACCCTTGGTGGTTGTGTCTCAATCAGACAGTGAGCAAGTGTGAGAAGCAAGCCAACGTGGCTTCTGCTGAGAGAGGGTGAGAGAACACACAAGAACACCACAACCTAGTGAGAAGAGAGGAAGAAGGAGAGGTAATTTCTGTCCAGATTTTTGAGATCTGACCGGTCTATCTTCAAGATGGTGTTTGGAGGATCAAAGGTGCTTGGATTGACTCCAAACTTGGTGAGCTTGTTCCTTGCTTTGAGTACTTCAATCTGGTTAGATGGTTTGAGGTCTGGGTCAGTGTAGCTTCAGATTTGGAAGTGGTTTATTCAGTTCGGACTGTTGCAGTTTTCGCACGGAGCAGTTTTGGTAGACGAACAGTTTCGGCAGGCAAATGGTGTCCGATTGACCTGCAATTTGGTGTGTATGTTGGGTACTCGTATATCAGCTTGTCTACGAAGTTTGGTGCTGATTGGATCTGCGGTTTAAGAGCAGTTTGCTGATTACCGAAGGGGACAGAAACTGAGATACTCTGCTTTGCTGTAATCTTTCTCTCAAGTGGTTGTTGTTGTTGTTGTTGTTGCCGGTTGGCAACATGCTGAGTGTGTTGTAAATCTCTAGATGTTTTAGAGAAGACTTTGTACCCAGGTTTCTCATAGTGAAGCTCGCGTGGACCAGTTGGTCCGCACCTGTGGTTTTTTCCTCCTCACCTTGAAGAGGTTTTTCCACGTAAATCCTTGTGTCACATGTGCATGTGCTCGTTGTTTTATTTTCGCTGCATATCTGTTGATTGAAGCTATCCTCAAAGGCTCACCGCAGGCAGGAGCGTGGGAGGTTGTGTGTCTATCTCCTCCTCCCACCCCAACAAAGTGGTATCAGAGCTAAGGTTCAGTGTTGTATTCAGTTCCGGAGCAAGATTTGTTTTGGGATGATTGCATTTGCTTGTGGTGAAAGATGAAAGTGAATACCAACAGAATGATTTCTTTGAATGGTACAAATTATCAATCTTAGAAGTGCAAGATGAAGGACTTGTTATATGTGAAGGATTACTGGATGTAGGTATTCTCCACTGAGATGCCCAGCGATATGAAAGAAGATCAATGGGAGATACTTCATCTCCTAGCTTGTGGGTTCATCCACCAATGGGTGGATGATAATGTTTTGAACCATATTATTGAGGAGACACATGCACGTACCTTATGGAAGAAATTGGAGGAGCTGTATGCTCGCAAAGAAGGTACCAACAAGATGTTCTTGATCAAGAAATTGATGCGTTTGAGGTACAAGGAGGGCACTCCAATTGCAGATCATGTAAATGAATTTCAGGGCATTATAAATCAGCTATCTTCAATGGGAATTACATTTGAAGATGAAGTCAGAGCCTTGTTGCTACTTGGCTCATTACTGGACACTTGGGAGACCTTTAAGGTCACCGTGTGCAATTCAGCACCTAATGGAGTTGTCACTTGGAACCTTGTGAAGACCAAGGTACTAAATGAAGAGTCCAGAAAAAATGCTGATAAGGACGGTTCTTCCTCACATTCGGAAATGTTAGTGACCGAGTCACGGGGGAGAAGCAAGAGTAAAGGTCCGAGTAAGGGAGGAGAAAGAAGTAGAAGCAAATCAAGAGGCAAGGACAAGTATGCTGGTGTTATATGTCATCACTGCCGTGAGAAGGGCCACATCAAGTGGAATTGTGAACAATGGAAGAAAGACAAAAAGAAAAGGAAAAAAGTTCAGAAACAGACCGACAGTGACAGTGACAGTGAGGGAGGCCAGATTGCTACGGTAGAGGAGATCATGTTTCTCATGCATGAAGAACATGATGGCAGCAGTGTTTCCACCATTGAGGAGAGGATCACTATAGTTTCTGATAATACCATCAGCCTTGTAGATGGTGATGAGATGACTTGGATTCCGGACAACGGTGCTACCATACATGCTACATCTCGTAGAGAGCTCTTCACCAACTACACAGCAGGTGATTTTGGTGTTGTGAAGATAGGGACCAATAATAGAGCAAAAATTATTGGAAGAGGAGATGTGTGATGGCTCGTGAATGATTAGCTCATTGGGGAACCCCAAGAGGAAGGTATGATGAGCACAAAAGTAAGTTTCCCTCAGTTATGAAACCAAGGTTATCGAACCAGTAGGAGAAAGTAAACACCCCAAAGGTGTTGCTAGTTGAGCCTTGGCAGGGCGCACTACCGGTGCCAGCAGCAACGTGGAGACTTGCACAACACAACCACAGAACTCTGTCCCCAACTTGGGATGAGGTTGTCAATCTCACCGGTTTTGCTGAAAACAAAGGATTAAACATATCGAATGGAAGGAAGTAATAGTTTGCAGAAAGTAAACACAAAGCAGTAAACAGTTTGTAGATTGAATGTAAAGGAAAGGACCGGGGTCCATAGTTCACTAGAGGTGGCTCTCCTTAAGATAGATAACATGCTGGGTGAACAAATTACAGGGGGGGCAATTGAAAAACATCGAGAAAGCATACAAGCATATACTAATCATCTTGACTCCTTTGAGACTTGATTGGGCATTACACCATTATACATAGACCGCCATCCAACTACATCTATGACTAATAATCCACCTTCAGGTTATCATCCGAACCCCCTCTAGTATTAAGTTGCAAGCAACAGATTATTGCTTTACGAATTGCGTATAAAGTAAACAATATGATTGTTCTATGAACAAAGTATTGTTGTTTTCTCCCTAGTAGCGACATCACACCTAGTACCTTAGAGATTTCTATCACTTCCCCAGATTACCAGAGGCATGAACCCACTATCGAGCATAAATACTAACTCTTGGAGTTGCTAGCATCTACTTGGCCAAGATAGCTACTAACAACGGAAAGCATGCAAGATCACAAATAACAAAGACATGATAGGATCAATAATCAATCTAAAATAGCATCTCAATATCCATCGGATCCCCGCAAACACAACATGCAGAATTACAAATAGATGATCTTGATCATGAATGGAAATGACAAGATCTAAACATGATAGCACAAGGGAGGAGAACCAGCCATATAGCTACTACATGGACCCGTAGTCCAGAGATGAACTACTCACGCATCACACCGGAGGCTTGCATGATGATGAAGAAGGCCTCCAGGGTGAATTCCCCTCTCCGGCAGGGTGCCGGGAAGAGCTTCAGATCCCTCCCGATCTAGGGACAAAGACGACAGCGGCTACAGACTCTTTCGTGGAATTTTGATCGGGTACTTAGGGTTTTGGTATCGGAGGCATCTTATAGGCGGAAGGAGAGGCCGAGGAGGGCCTGGGGTCGGCCAGACCACCCCCTGGCGTGGGCCAGGCCTGGCCGTCCGACCAGGTGGTGTGGCCAGGCCCCAGCCCCTCTCCGTCTCGTATTCTGGCTCCAGATGTCTTCCGAAAAAATAGCAACTTTAGCTCTTGTCCCATCCAATTCCGAGAATATTCAATTTCTGACTTTTCTGGAACCAAAAACAGCAGAAAACAGGCAGCTGGCACTGTGGCTCTTGTTAATAGGTTAGTCCAAGAAATCATATGAAAAGTACTCCAAAGTGTGGACAAAACATAAGAAAGTAGTTAAAACCAAGCATGGAACATCAAAAATTATAGATACATTTGCAATGTATCAACATCCCCAAGCTTAACTCCTGCTCATCCTTGAGTAGGTAAGTGATAAAAAGAAAGAATAATTTTTGAGGTGACATGCACCATGATAAACTTGATCAAAGTATTTGTAAAACATTCAAAGCTGGGATCATAGTACTTCAATCATAACATGAAAGACAATGTTCTAGCAATAAGGCAAAGAAACTATGATGCAACATGAAAAGGCACAAACAAAAGATTCATGAATAACAATGCTTTGCAAGACGTTTGTTTGTTTCACATAAAGAAAACATAGCATAGTAGTATTCAACTTGTCCCTCACAGAGTAGCAAATATAAATGCATAGGACACATTCATAGTTCATAAGAGTGACTAGATACAAATAGTTTAAAACAAGCAATATCAAGTTATGCATCAATCAACTAGTCTTGGGACAATACACATAGAACTAAGAATGGCCACTATGCTCTCAAAGTAGGTGCATAAAGGTAGAAGGTGGTGAATCAATATAATGGTGGAAGAAAGGCCTTCATAGAAGGAAGTAGGGATTCAAGTCTCATAAAGAGCTTCCAAAAATTATGATACTTATAGCTTTCATCTCTCATTGCCCCTATCATAAGCATCTTGAAGTGATTAAGGTTAAAGTGAACAAACTATGGTGTACATGCTTAACAAAGTATGAGTTAGAAATCTCATGTCCCTTGAATACGAGGGTCGCTCCTCATGCTACTCAAGTTTAGTCAACGGTCGTAAGTACATGTGTATCATAGAGAACCGCCAACGGGGTACCCCTTGCCCGATGATACGGAAGAATCCCCATATCAAAATGACAAGGCAAGCAGACAACAAGCATCTCAGCAATCTTCTTATTTACCATGGGAATATGGTGATTTTTTCTCTCTTTCTTCTTTTCATAATCTCATTTTTTTCTCTTTTTCTCTTTTTCTCAATATAGGACTCTTTTTTATAAGAAGAATGCTTCATAGACAGCTCATTATGGTTACGCTGCAGGTTTCCACCATGTCAGCATGGATTAGACCAGCGGCCCAGGCGTTTCTCTAACACATATACATAACTCCATGGACTTACAAGCTCCCCTTTCATTTCACACCGACGACATCCATAGACAAAAGAGCATAATATCAACTAGGTACAAAGTACCCGTGCAATGTTGAAAGTGTTCACCATGACAGCATGGTTTTGCTAATTCCCAACAAATAAGTGCAAGCATATACAACATAGACGACACAATGGTTCAAGTTTATTAAGGGCAAGAAAAGTAAAGTGTGCCATCAAGTTCGTGAGAGCTTAGTGACTATTTTTCTCATAACAAGTTTAATTTAGAAGGTAAACAAAAGCATGAATATACTTGGAATAGCATAAGCTAGTAGGTAGGTATGGTGGACTCTTTGGAATAACTTGGTTTAGGGAGTTGGATGCATGAGTGGAACTCATACTTGGTTGTGGAGGCTAGCAAAAGACTGGGAGCGACAAACTAAAGGCTAGCAAAAGGCAGGGTGCCGGGAAGAGCTTGAGATCACTCCTGAACTAGGGATAGAGATGACGGCGACTACAGACTCTTTCGTGGAATTTTGATTGGGTACCTAGGGTTTTGGTATCGGAGGCATCTGATAGGCGAAAGGAGAGGCCGAGGGGGTGCTGGGGTTGGCCAGACCACCCCCTGGCGCGGGTCAGGCCTGGCCGCGTGGCTAGGTGGTGTGGTCAGGCCCCAGCCCCTCTCCGTCTCGTATTCTGGCTCTAGATGTCTTCCAGAAAAATAGCGACTTTGGCTTTTGTCCCGTCCAATTTCGAGAATATTCATTTTCTATCTTTCCTGGAACCAAAAACAGCAGAAAACAGGCAGCTGACACTGTGGCTCTTGTTAATAGGTTAGTCCAAGAAATCATATGAAAAGTACTCCAAAGTGTGGACAAAACACAAGAAAGTAGATAAAACCAAGCATGGAACATCAAAAATTATAGATACATTTGCATTGTATCAATGTGCACTTGGAGACTGAAAATGGTACGACACTAGTCCTCAAGTCGGTGAGACATGTTGCGGCTCTTCGTCTCAACATTATCTCGGTTGGATTGCTTGATAGAGATGGGTACTTGAGCAGATTTGGAAATACACAGTACAAGCTCACCAAAGGAAATCGGATTGTTGCTAAAGGTAACATGGTTTCAGTTTTGTATCATGTTCATGCTAAGCTTTCTGCTGCTTGTGTCAATGCGTTGCAGAAAGAGGATGCGTGTGCTTTATGGCACAAGAGGCTTGGGCACATGAGTGAGAAGGGGATGGTGGTGCTAGTGAAGAAAATTTTGTTGAAAGGTGTGAAGGGTGTTCACATCAAGAAATGTTCAGATTGTCTAGCAGGGAAGCAACACAGAGTTGGTTTCAAGAGTCAACCTCCTCACAAGAATCTCGAGGTGCTGGACTTGATACATTCCGATGTTTGCAAAATGTCAGTGAGGTCTTTGGGTGGAGCAAAGTACTTTGTCACATTTATTGATGACTTTTCCAGAAAGGTTTGGGTTTATGTGTTGAAGAACAAACATCAAGTACTAAGTATGTTCAAGCAATTCCAAGTCTCAGTTGAGAGAGAAACTGAGAAGAAGATCAAGTGCATTCGCACTGATAATGGGGGAGAGTATATTGGCCCATTTGATGCATATTGCAAGGAGCAGGGAATTAGGCACCAATTTACTCCTCCGAAGACACCACAGTTGAATGGTCTTGCTGAGAGGATGAACATGACAATTGTTGAGAGAGTTAGATGGTTGCTATCAAGTGCAAAGCTGCCTAAACATTATTGGGATGAGGCTTTGTCGACTGCAGTTTATCTTATTTTAATCTCTCACCAAGTTATCCATTGCAGGGAGATGTTCCAAACAGGGTCTTCTATGACAAGGACGTCTCATATGAGCACCTGAAGGTTTTTAGGTGCAAGGCCTTTGTTCATATCCCTCAAGATGAAAGGTCAATGCTTAATTCAAAGACATGACAGTGTATATTTCTTGGCTATGGAGGTGATCAGTTCGGCTATAAGTTGTATGATCCAATAGCAAGAAAGGTTGTGAGAAGCCGTGATGTTGTGTTTGCTGAAGACCAGACAATTGAGGGTATTGTGAAGACAAAGGTGTAGGCTCCGGTGCAAGTTCCGGTGCATGTTTCTCCTCGAAATCAGCAGCAAGACATATCTGATTCTGACCCAGTTCCTGCAGATTCAGCTGAAGAAGAAGCTGAAGATGATGATGCAGAAGATGTGCAAGGTGATGCACATAGTGGTACAGGTTGGGATGCTCCCCAATAGCAAGAGTATGATCCTGAAGAAGATGATCATGATCAGCAAGCACCTGAACTAGATAGTCCACCAGCTACTCCACTCAAACGGTCCAGCCGAGGCCGTGTTCCTTCCACCAGGTATGATTCAGACCAATATGTGGTTTTATTGTCTGATGGTTCATAACCTGAGTGCTTTCAAGATGCAATGAAAGATGAGAACAAGAAGGAGTGGAATAAGGCTATGCAAGAAGAGATGGATTTCTTGCATAATAATCATACTTATGAGCTGGTGAAGTTGCCCAAGGGCAAGAAAGTTCTAAAGAACAAGTGGGTCTACAGAATCAAGCAAGAAGAGCACACGTCACATCCAAGGTATAAGGCCAGGCTAGTTGTAAAAGGATTCAGCCAGAGAAAAGATATTTACTTTGATGAAATATTTTCTCCGGTGGTGAATATGACATCAATCCGTATGATCCTTGGCATGGCAGCAAGTCTCAACTTGGAGGTTGAGCAAATGGATGTGAAGACAACTTTCCTTCATGGAGAGTTGGAGGAAGAAATCTACATGGAGCAGCCTGAGGGGTTTCTTGTTAAAGGCAAAGAAGACTATGTGTGCAAATTGAAGAAAAGTCTCTATGGCCTGAAACAAGAACCAAGACAATGGTACATGAAGTTTGAATCTGTCATGGGGGAGCAAGGCTACAAGAGGTGTAGCTCATAACATTGTGTATTCATCCAGAGATTCTCAGGTGATGATTTTATCATGTTATTGCTCTATGTGGATGATATCTTGATTGTTGGCAAGAATGTATCTAGGATTGCTAGACTGAAGAAAGAGTTGAGCAAAAAATTTGCCATGAAAGACTTGGGTCCAACAAAGTGTACTCTCGGCATGAGAATTGAGAGAGACAGAAAATCCAACAAGTTGTACTTGTCTCAAGAGAAATATATTGAGAAGGTACTTCACAAGCTCAAGATGGACAAGGCAAAGGAAGTGAGTTGTCCACTCGCAGCTCATTTCAAGTTGAGTAAAAAGCAATGTCCCTCCATTGAAGAGATGGAAAAGGAAATGCAAAAGGTTCCTTATGCTTCAGATGTTGGGAGTTTGATGTATGCTATGGTGTGCACACTGCCTGACATTGCTCAAGCGGTTAGTACTATGAGCAGATTTATGTCCAATCTAGGAAAACCACATTGGGAAGCCGTGAACTGGATTTTGATGTATCTCTGGGGCAGCACTAATATGAAGCTTTGCTTTGGTGGTAGTGAGCCCAAGATGATTGCATATTCAGATTCAGACTTGGCTAGAGATGTCGATGGAAGGAAGTCTACTTTAGATTATTTGATTACCCATCCAGGGGGAGCAGTGGAATGGCAAAGCAGGTTGCAAAAGTGTGTGGCACTGAACACAACTCAGGCCGAGTTCATCGCAGTAACTGAGTGTCATCGGATTGATGACAAGTATGCCATGAGGGGGTCCTCGAGGCGTGCGGAAGAGAGGGGATGAGACGTACGGTATTCCGGGACGGTGAGCACACAAATTTACCCAGGTTCAAATCCGCCGGTTTTGGACGGATCCTACTCCTGCTAGCAATCCAGTAATACGGCAGAGTCGGAATATGGGTTACAATGGTATCGCCTGTGCGAGTTGAGGGTCTAAAGTATTGGGTGTGCCCTAAAGGCTCTCCCTAGGACGGCTTATATAGATATCCAGCCTAGGGTTTCCAGGAGAGATCAATCCGGCTACGACTAAGAGTTGGTTACAGAGTACATCTTGAACTACAAGTAACATTATGGGCCTAAGTCGGTAAGTCTTCTGGGCCTTCCCGTCGCCGGATTGGACTCCGTCTTCTCTCCCGACTGGGTCGCCCGTGAAGCAAAGCTCTAACCCGAAGTGGGCCACCCTGGTCAGTGAGGAATTGTGAGGATACCCGGAAAGTATATCCCCAACAGCAGCCCCCGGAGGCCTCCAAGATCCAAAGTCGGATTTTATCATCGTCTAGCTTGATCTTCGGCTTGCAGAATCTTGAAGGATTCCTGAAACTTTACAAAAATACGATCCGGGTCTTAAAAATAAGTCGGACCTATCAATTAGTTACTCGGATTTTCCAGCTCGATTTTAAACTAAGCCGGAACTTGGTTTCCACGCCACCTGACACAAGCATGGTCAAGTCACGTCATCTGACAGGCGTGCCGTCAGCACGACCGTTGGTGGGTCCGCGGTTCGTGGAACCAAGGCACCGTTTCAATGCGAGCGTGGAGATCGAGGAGACGCAATCATCGCGTGGGTCCTTCCCAGTTCTTTCGACGACGCGTGGCGGTTACACTGTAGCATTTGCACGAATCTTGGCGCAGTTAGGTGGATATAAGGGGTTTGGATTTCTCCTTCTCCTTTCCACCAGTCGTTGCCGTTTCCTTTCCTCCCAATCCTCCTGCGCGCTCAGAGCTCTCTCGTCCTTCCCCCCACAAAAAACTCCCAGCGCCGCCGCTTTTAGGTCACTTTCTCACCGGAGAAAAATGGCTTCATCATCTTCTTCCTCTGGTTTGGCGGCGGCAGCGGCGGCGGCGTCGGCGGAAGCAGCTGCGGAGAAGGAGAGCTTCCGGGGAATCTGGATCCCCTGCGCCCTTGACGAGGATGGCCTCAAGAACGTGGAGAAGGAGGGGCTTCTCGCCGCTGGCGACTGGCGGAGCGGCTCCGGCAAAACCGTCCCCAACCCGCGCGAGGGCGAGCGTGTCCACTTCAGCACCCATCTGGACCGAGGTCTGTCTTTTCCTCCCTCGGAGTTCTTCTCCGAGGTGATAGATCACTATGGAGTTCAACTCCACAATCTTCCTCCAAATTCTCTTCTAGAAATGAGCGCATATGCTGCGCTTTGCGAGGGCTTTCTCGGCATTAGGCCAAGTTTGCTTCTCTTCTGGTACTATTTTCATGTCCGGAGAAATTCTATCACTGTCGGTGTTCCTTACATCACCGGCACCATTAGCTTTTCTGTTAGACGAGACCGGTCATATCCCAAAATTTCTGCCAGTGACTCGGTCAAACAATGGCCAGCCACTTTCTTCTATCATAGGGATATTCCGGCTCCCGGCAAAGCTACTGCTTTGCCAGCTTTTGTCGACGGAGCTGCCACGGCCCAGCCTTCCCGGGACGAGGCTGCTCCGGCTCTCACCGATGATCTGATCCTTGCTAAGAGGCGGATCGAATATCTGATCAAGCACATGGGTCTGAAGGGATCCGACTTGGTCCAGTGCTGGGTCTCACGTCGGATCCAGCCACTTCAGTACCACGGGGATAGACTGATGCATTCCATCACATCTTCCAAAAAAGACTCCCTCCGCATCAGCCCCAAATCCTACACCACTCAAGGCTACATCAGCCAGATCAAGTGGCTGATCAAGGAGCGGATCGAGAGGAGGATTCCGGAGATTTCTCTGGACATGTACACAGCGGAAAACCCCGTGGTGCCGGTAAGCTTCCATCAATACACCTTTTATGTGTTTCAATCTCTAAGTTATATACTGCAATGCTGATATGTTTTCTTGTTTTCAGCTTGCTGACCTCCCCGAGTTAGAGCTTGCTCCACTCGAAGGATATCCTCCTGAGTTTTCTCAGGAGACTGAAGTGGTCCCATTGCCGGACCTTGCGCTCAAGAAGCGCAAAGCTCCGACAGTGGCTGTTGGCACAAAGGAAGTGCCTGTTGTGAAGAGGTAACTTTCATTCACAATTTCTGCCTTTGTACCTTTCTCGAATTTCTTTCTGAGATGTAATGTTTCCGACTTTACTACATTCTCAGAGCAAAGCCTCTCATCAAGGGTAAGGGGAAAGGGATTCCTGCGAAGCCCCTACGACAGACGAAGCTCACCATAGCTTCTCCTGCCGTGGCTCCTCCAACTCCTGCCCCTCAACCTTCTGCAACTCCAGCGATCATTCCTTCTCCGGTGGTCGCAGAAGATCCGGCTCCTCCAACGGAGCCCGCGATCCTTGGGTCGCAGACTGACGTCACCGTGGGTGCGTCAGCTGAAGATAAGGGTGAACCCTCTTTGGGTAATGATCCCTTGGCTGATGTCTTCGTCGAAAACCTCCTCAGCAATCCGGGACTTGCCAAGTTTGGCATATCCCGGAAATCTGCAGAGGAAATCCAGCGGCTGGCTAGGCAAGTCCTGGACAAAAGCCATCTATCCCCCGAGGAGGAAGCGCAAGAAGCAGAGGACGTCAAGTTCTCTGACCTTCTCGCTCAAGTCCACCTTCGTGACGAGAGGATCCGGACTGGCAAGCTTCCAACAGCCCCAGTAATCCCTCTTACCCTCGCCGAGAAGGTGGCAACTGAAGTGAACGCGGGTTTAGACAAACTCACCCGCGAGCAATTTGTAAGTCGGAATTCCAACTCTTGCTTTTACATTATGTTATATCATATCCTCTAGCCCCCAAGCATGAAGTAGGATATAGAATCCGAGTTTGTGCTTCATTAGGATGCCAAAGGATGAACTAGTGTAGCCCCCAAGGCTCGTGCTGATATTTAGCAAAAAATATTAGCCCAAGTCTTAAGTAGCTTTCTGACTTTGGGTATTCTGACTTACAGAAAGTATGTTCCTATAACCAGGAATTATTATCCAATGTCTGCGATAAGCGGAGAGAGATCAAAGCTCCCCGGCTTAAAAATGTTGAGCTCAAGGTAGCTAAGGATGAAGCCGAAGGTAAATCATTTCGAGATTCAAACCTTGTCTTTTGCTTTTTGAGTGTCGAATTTTCTGAACTGTTGTTCTTTTTGACTTATAGCATTGGTGAAACAATCCATCGCTATGATTGAAGAGGCCGAGAACCTCAAGACCCTAGTGGTGGAGAACAAGGGACTCCGCCAAGAGCTGGATAAGCTCAAGGCGGATCATGAAAGGAGCATAGCTCAAGTCTTGGAATCCTCCTCCATGGCCACCGAAGAGCGTAATCGCAAGATCGCTGCTCAAGATAAAATTATCTCGGACCTCAATAATGAGCTTGGCAGAGAGAAGGATATCTCCGAGGCGCTCCGGGATGAACTCCAGAGTCTTCAGGAGGAGAAGACCAAGATTGACGATGTCATTCTTGGTACATTCCATCTGTCTGACTTATCATTTCTTCGACTTTCATCAATGTCGGATTTTTATTGAATTGTTTTGTGTATAGGTCCTCTGAACTTGACGGACTCTTCCTCCTCCGAGCCCCGCACCCACCGGCTTACCCAAGTCGGTGATCTTCTGCATGACTTCCGCCAGTCTATTGAAGACATTGGCGAGTCTCTCAGGATTCCGGACATGCCAAGCATGTCGGATTTTTAGGTGCGGGACAAGGCCAACAAGATGTCGCAGCTTGTTCGGGACTGGAACATGTCCTACGCGCGGACTGCTGCGCATAACGCTCTCACAATGGTCATGAGCCACCATGGAAACATGGAGATATGGCAAGTGACCAGAGGGTACTGCAAGGTAGACGAAGATGGCCAGGAGCAAGACCTTCAAGCCATCATGCATTCCTGCGCCGGATATGGGTGCCACGTAGCTGATCTGACCAGCTACGAGATCCCCTTCTTCACCCGCGTAGATACTCCACCGCCTCCTCCAGAAGAAACCGAAGAAGTTTCCGACGAAGAACGGACCACCTCGGATCCGGACATCTCGGAACGATATCAAGGCGGAGTAACCAGTGAGCCTACAGCTCCTTCATCTCCTCCTGCATCATAGATCAGAAAACTATGTATTATTCTGGAAAGACATGATGCGTTTTGTAAATATTAAGTACTATTGACTTTTGCTAGTGCTAAGCTTTTTATCTATTCAACACTTTTGGCTTTTGAAATTTTTGCGTGCCTGAAATGTTCACATAAGCACTTGAAATTTTCCATCTCTACTTATCGTTTATCTGGCTTTTCGCCTCGTCCCTTTTTGTGAGCCGGCTAAACCTTTAGCCGGAAACTTTGCCGAGCAACGGAGCTCAATTGCTAAAGCAGTTTAAACTCGGAAACAAAGCCGGCTTCCAGTACCAACAATTCACTACTCAGAAAATACTCGCATCCAGCAATCAGACAAATAACCCAAGTAAAGACTAGAATTTTTTAGAGTTATACCCGAAGGTAGAAGTTTTAGAATCAGAAATCTAAACCAGAACGAACATGAGCATAAAGTACTTTCAAGCATTCTGGGATTTTCGACTATGACATGATCATTAGGAAATAAGATGGTAAAAACTTCTCAGAATGACTTTGAGGTAACCAAAACTTTTATTTCTCATAGAACATGTACATATGTATGATTACAAAGAAGGATAAACTAAGAATAAAAGGGACGTAGCTGAGCAATATTCCACGGTCTGTCTAACTCATCCGGATTTGTACTGCCTCTAGCTCTCTTTCTCTTCTTAGTAGCAGGTCTTTCTTTGACTGGCCTCATGTCAGTTAAGTAGTACGATCCATTGTGCAATACTCGACTAACTAAAAAGGGCCCTTCCCATACTGGGGAAAGTTTGTGCTTTCTTTGTTGCACAAGCCGGAGAACCAAATCACCTTTATTGAAAGATCTAGTTCGGACTCTCTGGCTATGATACTTGCGTAACTTCTGCTGGTAGGCTATAGATCTTATTTCAGCAACGACGCGAACTTCTTCGACTAAGTCGAGATCATTTTGTCGAGAAATCTTGGCATCCTCTTCGATATACGCGGCCACTCTAGGAGAAGTTATAATTAAATCGCTAGGAAGAACTGCTTCTGCACCATAGACCAAGAAAAAAGGTGTGTATCCTATTGACCTGTTCGGAGTTGTTCGTAAACTCCAAATTACAGAGGGTAATTCCTCGGCCCAAGCCCCCGTAGCACGTCGTAGTGGTTCTTCGAGTCTTTGTTTCAAGCCTTGTAGAATTAAACCATTTGCTCTTTCGACTTGTCCGTTAGCCTGTGGATGTGCGACTGACGCAATGTCAAGCCGGATATTTTGCTCATCGCAGAATTCAGGCAATTCTCCCATGGAAAAGTTACTCCCATTGTCCATGATAATACTATGCGGATAACCATACTGGATTATAACATCCTTGACAAATCTTTTGGCTGTTGCTCCATCACAACTAGTGACAGGTTTAGCCTCGATCCACTTTGTGAATTTGTCCACCATCACTAAGAGGTGAGTGAATCCACTTAGGGCTCGTTTAAAAGGTCCTACCATATTAAGCCCCCAGACCGCAAAGGGCCATGTTATAGGTATTGTTCGCAGCTGATCAGCCGGAACATGAGCTTGCTTGGCGTACTTTTGGCAGCCTTTGCATGTCTTGACTAATCGTTCGGCATCTGCCTGAGCTATAAGCCAGAAAAATCCATGTCGAAAAGCTTTTGCCACTAAGGATTTGGCTGCAGCGTGGTGACCACACTCGCCTTCGTGGGTTTCCCTTAAGATTTCCACTCCTTCTTTCGGAGATACACAGCGCTGAAAAACCCCTAAAACACTTCGTTTATAGAGCTCACCTTTAACAATAGTATAGGCTTTTGCTCGTTGGATAATCTGTCGGCTTAGTACCTCGTCTTCGGGTAATTTGCCATCTACCAAATAATCGAGGTAGGGTTGAGTCCTGCTGGGGATTACAGCCAGAACTGTTATCAAAGGTGAGTCAGATTTGGTCAGATATTCCTCATCTACTCCCTTTATCGAGGGAACTTTGAGGTGCTCTAAAAATGCGCCATCCGGGACCTCTTTCCGCGCAGAGCCTATTCGAGATAGTGCATTTGCTTCCTCATTTTCTGCTCAAGGGATGTGTTGAACTTCAAACCCCTCGAACGATTTAGATAGATCATCCACAACAGCTTTATATGCTGCCATGTGCTTATTTGCATTACAAATATCCGAGACTTGCTGAGCAACAAGATCCGAATCTCTGTAACACATCAAACGTCGGATGCCAATATCCTTAGCAATCCGGATTCCATGCAGCAGTGCTTCATACTCGGCAATATTGTTTGTCGCTGTGAAGTGGATCTGCAACACGTATAAAAGTTTATCTCCTTGGGGTGATTTGAGCACCACACCAGCCCCGAGCCCCCTCGAGCCTTAGACCCATCGAAAAAGAGGGTCCAATATTCTAACTCGGGAAGGACCATGTTCTCCTTGGTCTCTGTCCAATCAGCGACAAAGTCAGTAAGGATCTAGGATTTGATTGTTGTCCGGGGTTTGTACTCAATATCGAAAGCTACAAGCTCTATGCCCCATTTGGCGACGCGTCCTGTGGCATCGCTATTGTTGATTATATCTCTCATGGGAGCTTTGCTCACCACGGTAATTGGATGCTCCTGAAAATAGTGTCATAACTTACGAGATGCTAGAAAAACACCATAAGCCAACTTTTGATAGTGCGGATACCGCTGTTTTGATTCTGTCAGGACCTCGCTGACAAAGTACGTCGGACGCTGCACCAGGTGTTCCTGATTTTCTTCTGGTCTCTCCACTACCATAACGATATTGACAACCTTATTTGTCGCAGCAATGTAGAGCAACATCGGTTCCTAAGGTTCTAGCGCTGCAAGGATAGGAGTAGATGAGAGTACTTTCTTTAGGTCTTGTAGTGCAGCTTCAGCTTCGTCAGTCCAGACAAAATCCTTGGTCTTCTTCAGGAGTTTGTATAATGGTGCGACTCTTTCACCAAGCCGGCTTACAAATCGACTGACCGCAACAATGCAACCAGTTAATCTTTGTACGTCCTTCAGGCGAGTTGGCCTGGAAATATTGAGAATAGCCTTGATCTTGTCGCGGTTCACCTCTATGCCTCTTTGAGACACGATGAAACCTAACAATTTTCCGGCTGGTATTCCAAAGAAGCATTTCTTCGGGTTAAGCATGATGTTGTATTTTCGTAGATTGGCGAATGTTTCATCCAAGTCGGAAATCAACGTTTCCGTATTTTTGGACATGACCGTGATATCATCCACGTATGCATGTACATTGCGTCCGAGTTGATCATGGAGGCAACGCTGCATCGTGCGCTGGTACGTAGCTCCTACGTTCTTCAGCCCAAAGGGCATCGTAACAAAACAGAAGGTTCCGAAGGGGGTTATGAATGAAGTTTTGACTTTGTCAAATTCCTTCATCCGGATTTGGTGATAACCGGAATATGCGTCGAGAAAACAGAGGAGTTCCGAGCCTGCCGTAGAATCGATAACTTGATCAATTCCAGGCAGAGCGAACGGATCTTTTGGACAAGCCTTCTTCAAGGCAGTATAATCAACCCACATCCTTAAATCAGTGGTGTCCTTTTTAGGGACCATTACAGGGTTGGCCGACCAATCAGTATGGATGACCTCTTCTATGAATCCGGCTAACTCGAGCCGTGCTAGTTCCTTAGCTATTGCCTTATGCTTTTCATCGCCAAACCATCGTAAGGTCTGTTTGACGGGTTTAGCGTTCGGGTTTACATTCAGAGAGTGCTCGTCAAGTTCCCTAGGTACTCCGGTCATGTCAGATGGCTGCCATGCGAAGATATCTTGATTTGCTTGGAGGAACTTGACGAGCGCGCTTTCCTATGCGCTACTTAGGCCTACGCCTATCTGGGTCACTTTGGAGGGGTCATCATCCTTGAACGTCGTCGTCTTTGTCTCTTCTGATGCCTTGAACTCCGGATTTGGCTTTGTGACCTCCTTCTTCGTTGCGGGCATCTCAGACGGACATATGCTCTTCTTGATTTCCTAGTACTCCTGGGCATGCAGCACGGCTTCGGCAAAGGCGGCATTTCCATCTTCGCACTCTCGTGCCTTCTTCGGGTCTCCCCTGATGGTGATCACGCCGTTGGGACCTGGAATTTTCATCATATTGTAAATGTAACATGGACGAGCCATAAAAGCCTAGTAAG
This sequence comes from Avena eriantha, assembly GCA_910589775.1. Taxonomy (NCBI): domain Eukaryota; kingdom Viridiplantae; phylum Streptophyta; class Magnoliopsida; order Poales; family Poaceae; genus Avena; species Avena eriantha. Next base: position 165,830,651 of record OU342746.1, on the reverse strand, counting down.
CCGGACGTCCGAATATAGCGTGGTATGCGCTCTTGAACGGGACCACTTCAAAGGAAAGTGCCTCCGTCCGATAATTCTTTGGAGTTCCAAAAGTAACATCCAAAGTGATCTCTCCCAGGGAATTAGCTTGTCTTCCTAGGACAACTCCATGAAAGATCACAGAGCTATGGTTCAGCTGTGTTTCCGAGATCTTCATCCGGCATAGCGTTTCGACATAGAGAATATTGATGCTGCTACCACCGTCCATGAGGGTCTTGGAGAAACCATAACCGTCAATAAGTGGATTGACGATTAAGGCGTATTTTCCTCGCCTGTGTAGTTTAGGCAGATGATCAGCGCGATCAAACGTGATTGCCACTTCCGACCAGTCCAGATACTGAGGGACAACCATAACTGTTGCATTGAGCTCGTGGAGAACTGCTTTCTTGACCTTTGCTGGTTGAGATCCGAGGAAGGTGACGTAAGTGTCCTTCTTGGTGGGAAAAGTCTTCTTCCCTTCCGACTTGGGATTTGAAGCATCAGCTTCCTCCATGTCGGAATCTTCCTTGGTCTCCTTGTCTTTTTCAGGATTTTTCTTTCCCTTCTTCCGCTTAGCTTTGTAGCCCGCGGTATCATCTCTCTTGATGTCGTCATTAAAATGACATTCAGCGTTTGTGTGGGACGAGCCCCCATTGGCGTCTAAATGATGCACACATGGGTTATTGGCAATGTCGGCCCAAGTGTAGGTTTTTCCTAGTTGTTGCTCTCCTCTGCTTTGACGTCCCACGGCCACGCCCGCGGCCTCCACCACGTCCTCCTCATCCTCCAGACCCGGAAACAGTAGTGACCACTGCTGTCTCCGTGTTGGGTTTTTGTTCCGAGGTATTTTTGCGCTTCTGAGCTTGTTGCTTTGGTTGTTTTGCCGACTGAGGCACGGCCAGGGCATTGAGTAATCCCTCTGCATCGTCGTCAGCATATGCATACTTGCTCGCTGTTTCTATCATCTCTCCCAGATCAGTAACCTTGTCACACTTCAAGCGATGGCGTAGTAAACCAATTGGGAGACCTGCGATGAAAGCTTCAATCGCAGTTTGATCGTTTACTCCTTCGCCGGAGTTTTTTGTATCGATCCATCGTCGGAGATAATCCCGGCAAGTTTCTCTGGCTTTCTGGGTGCAACGCTGTAGGTCACCAACCGTACAGGGCCTCCGATATGTGCCTTCGAAATTCCGAAAGAACGCACTTTGCAAGTCATACCAGTTGTGGATGGTGTTTGCCAAAAGTTCATTGAGCCATGATCGTGCCGTCTTTCGCAACATAAGTGGGAGATATCGGGTTGCGACCAGGCTATTTCCGCCTTTAGCGATGCAGCAAGCTTGGAAGAAATCCTGTAACTAGGTCTCTTGCCGAGCAATGCCGTCGTAGGCTTGGATATGTCTTGAGATAGCAAATCCTTCCGGGAATTTTGTAGCTCTGATGCGTGGTACGAAGCACTTTGGGCCCACGTACACGTCATCATTTTCATAGCGCTGAGCCTCTATGTTGGAGTTGATCCTGTGCGTTGCGTCGTTCGGGGATAGAGATCGTCCCGAATGTCGGCTGTGGCTGCGGTGCCTTGGAGCCGGACTTCGGCTTCTGCCACCACCTCCTCCGCCATGTGGTCCTCCTTGACCTCCTTGGGGGCCGTTGTGATAACTGTGTGGTGGAGAGGGTGGTGCAGTTGGATAGTTTCCGGCTGATCTCCAGCCTCCGTCCGGAGCGTCATTATTCCAGTTCCGCGGAGGTTCTTGACTATGACGAGCCCCCTGCCGGCTTGTTCCAGCGTGGTTTCCGTCGTTCCTTTGTCTGTCGTTCCCACCATGGTGAGGCTCAGCCGGGCGGCTCTCATGTCTAGGAGGTGGCATTCTCTGACGATCCTCCTCCCGACGTTTCTCCTTATCTTCTCCCTTTCGATCGTTGAATTCTCGTTGGGGAGGATTCCTCGGATTCAGTGCAGCGATCGCGTCTTTCTCGGCTGCTGGAGCGACATTGCTCCAGTTATGTGTAGCTCTGCGATGCTGTCCCGAAGATCCGGTTCTTGAATAATTGTCTTCCTTGCGTTCGGGGTGATGGTACTGCGCCCGAACATAATGGGATCTTACGTCAGCCCATGCCAGATCTGTGCGACATTGGTCAGAATCCGAGACTAGTTTTTGACTTTCGGACAGGGCGACCTTCTGCTGCTCCAGTCCCTTGTTGAGTAGCTTGATACACAAGCATATCTCCTCTGGCCCTGGATTAGCTGATAGAATTTCACGAGCTGCCACGGTATTTTGCACTGGTGTTGGGTATACCCAATCTCCGTTGCTATCCTTCCGTGGCTTCCCCATCTCATCTCCGAAAAGGACAGCACGGACACGTGGGAATTGGTTGTCATCTATGTGACGCTTCTGTGTCTTCTGATGTAGACGGGACATGTACTCCTTGGTTGACATGCGCTTCTTCTCCACCTCGATGTTTTTGGCTTCATCAAGGAGTTGTTGATGACGCGCTTCTAGGGCATGGGCCCTTTCGTCCAGCTCATCTGTAGTAAGTTCTGCAGCTGTAGGGATAGGTGTGGTTAAGGCGGCATCGATGAGTTTACGCGCACCTTCAGTGATCACGTGTCCATCCACCGATGCTTCTTTTTTTGGATCGTCTGGGATAAGTGCTCCATCCGAGTCTTCCTCGTATTCCTCGGCAATCACCTCCTCTGTCAGAGGGTCTTTTGCCGGGGTCTTGTTCTTCTTGTTCTTCTTCTTTGCCTTCTTGGCAGCGCCGGTAGCAAAGACGGCTTTGGGTCCGTTTCCCGGAGTCAAGCTCTGATCGGTACTTTCGGATATCTAGACCTCGGGATTATCTCCGACGTCCATGTCATCCTGCGCTTTGGGAGAGTGTTCTCCGGATCCTTCATCCATGGCTTTTCCTTCTTCTGCAGCTTTGGAGTTGTACTCCTCTTCATATTCCGCGGAGAACTTTTGGAAATCTGCCGATGTCATAGATTCATCCGAGGATGCGAGAACGTCGACGTTTGTTCCAATTGCCTCTAGCACCGAGTCGGTGTTTTCTCCAGCATCGACAGAGCTGGATCTAGATCCAACATATCCGACAAAGTGCGATGCGTGCTTCCTGAGGTACCTGCGGCTTTCGCGATCAGCCATATTGAAACTTTTAATGGTTTCGAGGATTGCATCCGCGCTAGCGCCTTGCAGTATCATATGTCTTAGTGTGTACCTGAGGAAAGGCCTGTCTGTCCCGGCATCGTTAGAGCCGGAATCAGTGTCGTTGATATGCTCCTCCTGGATTTTGACTTCCTCGGGTGGGTCGATCTGGGATCCGGCTTCTCTAGGGAGATCCACTCCAGATTCGACTTGGACCGTGAGGTCTTCTTTAGGCTCGGATTTCTCCACTATCTCCGCAACTGGTGCGGGCTAGGTGGGATTAGGGTTTTTTGAGATCCGGAACTCTGCCGCCTTCGCGGACAAAGGGGACCCAGAAGATTCTTCTACCTCTATCATCACCGCTGGGGTGGGCTGGGCAGTTTCAGCGAAACCGATGTAAACATCGATCTCACCAAAAGACATGATTGTATAGGCAGTCACGGCTTCCCTAGCCGGAATCCAAGTCTCGTCGAGAACGATGAGAGGAACGTCGCTGGTGTAGAGGATGCGACCGACGGCGATGGTCTCGCCGATTCCGATTCTTGTAGATTCCGCTCGGAACACAGATCCGAAGCTCACTTGCCCCACGGTGGGCGCTAACTGTCGTCGGATTGATGACAAGTACGCCATGAGGGGCTCCTCGAGGCATGCGGAAGAGAGGGGGGTGAGACATACGGTATTCTGGGACGGTGAGCACACAAGTTTACCTAGGTTCGAATCCGCCGGCTTTGGACGGATCCTACTCCTGCTAGCAATCCAGTAATACGGCAGAGCCGGAATATGGGTTACAATGGTATCGCCTATGCGAGTTGAGGGTCTAAAGTATTGGGTGTGCCCTAAAGGCTCTCCCTAGGATGGCTTATATAAATATCCGGCCTAGGGTTTACAAGAGAGATCAATCCGGCTACGACTAAGAGTTGGTTACAGAGTACATCTTGAACTACAAGTAACATTATGGGTGTAAGTCGGTAAGTCTTCTGGGCCTTCCCGTAGCCGGATTGGACTCCGTCTTCTCTCCCGACTGGGCAGCCCGTGAAGCAAAGCTCTAACCCGAAGTGGGCCACCCTGGTCAGTGAGGAACTGTGAGGATACCCGGAAAGTATATCCCCAACACTGAGGCGAGCAAGGAGTTATTATGGCTGAAACGATTGGCTTGTGAGCTTGGTTTTGAGCAAGACAAGTATGTGCTATTTTGTGACAACCAAAGTGCCATTCACCTAAGTAAGAATGCAAGTTTTCATGCAAGGTCAAAGCATATTGATGTTCGCTATCATTGGATTCGAGATGTGCTGAATTCCAAGCAAATGCAAATTGAGAAGGTGCACACAGATGAGAATGGGGCTGATATGTTGACCAAGGTGGTGACAAGGGGAAAACTCGAGGTATGCCGTCGGCTCGACGGCATGACTGCCGGTTGGCAGTGAGACCCTCCATGATGTCGGGAGGGGAAGTTTGTTGGGCCAGGTCCCTCCACATGTAGGTGTGTTGGCAGCCTAAGGTCATCCCGTGAAAGTCCAACACGTTTCACCCGTTGATCGATGTTCGTATCCAACGGCTGAGGTGCTCCTTGGGAGAGGAGTAGAAAAGAAAACCCTAGCCACCCTTGGTGGCTGTGTCTCAATCAGAGAGTGAGCAAGTGTAAGAAGCAAGCCAACGTGGCTGCTGCTCAGAGAGGGTGAGAGAACACACAAGAACACCAAAACCTAGTGAGAAGAGAGGAAGAAGAAGGAGAGGTGATTTCTGTCCAGATTTCTGAGATCTGACCGGTCTGTCTTCAAGCTGGTGTTTGGAGGCTCAAAGGTGCTTGGATTGACTCCAAACTTGGTGAGCTTGTTCCTTGCTTTGAGTACTTTGATCTGGTTAGCTGGTTTGAGGTCTGGGTTAGTGTAGCTTCAGATTTGGAAGTGGTTTATTCAGTTTGGATTGCTGCAGTTTCAGCACAGAGCAGTTTTGGTAGACGAACAGTTTGGGCAGGCAAAAGGTGTCCGATTGACCTGAAATTTGGTGTGTATGTTGGTTACTCGTATGAAAGCTTGTCTACTAAGTTTGGTGTTGATTGGATCTGCGGTTTAAGAGCAGTTTGCTGATTACCGAAGGGGACAAAAACTGAGATACTCTGCTTTGCTGTAATCTTTGTCTCAAGTGGTTGTTGTTGTTGTTGTTGTTATTGTTGCCGGTTGGCAACGTGCTGAGTGTGTTTTACATCTCTATATGTTCTAGAGAAGACTCTGTACTCAGGTTGCTCATAGTGAAGCTCGCGTGGACCGGTTGGTCCGCACCCGTGGTTTTTTCCTCCTCACCTTGAGGAGGTTTTTCCATGTAAATCCTTGTGTCACCTGTGCATGTGCTTGTTAGAAATAATGGGCTAAATAAATAAGCCCATATAGATTTCAGATTTCCCTAAATATCAAACCCCATGTTTGTGGCAGCTCACATGTGTTTGGGCCCATGTTTGGGGCAGCTCACATGGGAGTGGAGTGGGAGCTAAAGTTTAGTCCCACATAGAAAGTTGGAGGAGAGTTACACCACCTTATAAGGTGGAGTGGGTCATCACTTAGTAAAGTGAGTAAGAACAGGAGAGCTACACGCGCGCTCCTCCTCCGATGACGTCGCCGCTCGCACGCACGCACCGCACTTCCCGTCACGACGTGCGTGCGCCGCGGGTTGCGGGAATCTCACCAAACTGAGCTCTCTTTTTGCTGCTCAGGAAAACATGTGAGGTTTTGACAGACGTGTCAACAGTCAGCCTATTTGGGTCGCTCCCGGATCGTGGGCTACTGTAACCGACCCGAGCGTGCGCTACGTGGAATCGACGCACGTTCGCTTCCGTTAGGGTTTCCTGAGCCGCTCTATATAAAGTGTTGCGCGGCTACCGCCACAAATAACCACCGAACCAATCTAGGGTTTGCCAACCTCTCTGCTTGCGCTGCCACCGTAGTCTACTCCATCCCGCTTGCCGGCGTGCACCGGCGGACGGGAGAGCAGGTCTCCGGAACCACTCGCCTTTGCGATCCTGTATGGGAGAGGGCGAATAAGGTTTTTGGGAAGCGCTCTGCGCGACTGCTCGAGTTCTACATCACGGCTCGTCTTCCATCCAAGTCAGGCAGTGCTGCCTATCATTGTCTTCGCCACCGTCTACTTCGATCAATCTTCCCCAAGGTTACTGCTGCAACTACTGCAATCGAATGGTACGTGCGACGTGCTACTATCTGGTTATTCAGCATGTTCTGCGAGTACATGTTTAACTGCTTCCTGTTTTCGTTCATCTTGTTGTTTAGTACATCTAGTATGTTCGAGTTACATGTGCTACTAGTTGCTATTGTCATGTTTAATATTCTAGAATTAATCACGGAAATTGTGCCTAATTATCCAACAATCCAAAAACCTTATTATAGGCAATTTTCCGAGATAAACATGGGACACTTGGCCGATGCGATGAAGCCGGAAAAGTTTACCGGTGTTCATTTTCAGAGGTGGCAGTATAAGACCACTATGTGGATGCAAAATCTGAAAGTATTCGAGGCTAGTGAGGGTTTACCTGAAGGAACTATATCTGAACAAGATCATAACAAGTTCAAGGAAACCAATCTTGCCTTTGTGGGATGCGTTCTGAGTGTTCTTGACAACAAGCTGTTCAATGTGTACATGCACTTCAAAGATGGCAAAGAGCTCTGGGAGGCACTGAACGGTTAGTTCGGTGTAACAGATGCTGGCAATGAACTGTACATCATGGAGAACTTTCACGATTACAGGATGGTTAACAACCGTTCTGTAGTCGAACAAGCTCATGAGATATAGTGTTTTGCCAAGGAGCTTGAAATACTTAAGTGTAACTTACCCGACAAGTTTGTGGCTGGGTGCATCATTGCAAAGTTGCCTTCTTCCTAGAGGAACTTCGCCACAACTCTCAAGCATAAGAGGCAAGAGATTATGGTTGAAAACCTGATAGCGTCTCTTGATGTTGAGGAGAAGGCTCAGGCCAAGGACACTGCTGAGAAAGGAGACGAGGGTCAGTCCAGCGCCAATATGGTGCAGAAGAAGACCTTCGGCAAGAACAAAGGGAACCATAAGCCCTCCTTCAACAAGCCTGAAAAGACTACAACCTTCAAGAAGAAGAAGCCTAACAAGGCTGAGCTAGGTTGCTTTACATGTGGAGAGCTCGGGCACTTTTCCAAGGACTGCCCAGAACGTGCAGATCGTAAAGGAAAAAAGGGGAAGATTGTCAACGTCGTGACTGCTAGCAATGCTGATGGGTATCATAATCTATTTACTGTTCTTTCCATTTTTCAATCACCATGTTGGTGGATTGATACGGGTGCTAATATTCATGTGTGTGCTGACATCTCTATGTTCACTTCTTATCAGGTCGCTCGGGATTCATCCGTCCTAATGGGGAATGGGTCACATGCTTCTGCTCGTGGTGTTGGCACGGTGGATCTGAAGTTCACTTCGGGAAAGATCGTGCAGCTGAAGAACGTGCAGCATGTCCCTTCCCTGAACAAGAATCTCGTTAGCGGCTCCCTTCTATGCAGAGATGGGTTTAAGGTTGTTTTTGAGTCTAATAAAGTCATTGTGTCGAGACATGGACAATTTATTGGCAAAGGATATGAGTGCGGAGGGTTGTTCCGCTTTTCACTTTCAGATTTTTGTAATAAGTCCGTAAACCATATTTGTGGCGGTGTTAATGATGATACCAGTGTTTGGCATTCTCGTTTATGTCACATTAATTTTGGTTTGATGTCCAAGTTGTCCAATATGAGTTTAATTCCGAATTTCACTATTGCCAAAGGTTCCAAGTGCCATAGTTCTGTGCAATCAAAGAAACCTCGAAAGCCTCACAAGGCAGCCGAGGAGAGAAACTTGGCACCTCTGGAGCTCACACATTCTGATCTTTGTGAGATGAATGGTGTGTTGACAAAAGGTGAAAAGAGATATTTCATGACTTTGATTGATGATGCGACTAGATACTGCTATGTTTATTTGTTGCGCACAAAAGATGAAGCTTTAGACTACTTTAAAATTTATAAAGCCGAAGTTGAAAATCAACTAGAGAGAAAGATCAAACGTCTTAGGTCAGATCGTGGTGGTGAATATTTTCCCAAAATCTTCGATGAATTCTGTGAGGAACATGGCATTATTCATGAAAGGACGCCTCCCTACTCGCCTCAATCAAACGGGGTTACCGAGAGGAAAAACCGCACGCCGACTGACTTGGTGAATTCCATGTTAGCCACCGCTGGTTTATCTAAGGCATGGTGGGGGGAGGCCTTGTTGACAGTGCGTCATGTCCTAAATAGAGTTCCTAACAAGAATAAAGATAAAACCCCTTATGAGGAGTGGGCTGGGAGAAAACCATCACTTTCTTACTTGCGCACTTGGGGGTGTTTGGCTAAGGTCAACATACCGATTCCTAAGAAACGCAAACTTGGACCAAAGACAGTGGATTGCATCTTTCTAGGATATGCTCTGCGGAGTGTAGGCTATAGATTTTTAGTAGTTAAATCTGAGGTTCATGATATGCATGTTGATACTATAATGGAATCTCGTGATGCAACATTCTTTGAGAATATGTTTCCTATGAAAGATATGCATAGCACTACTAGAATTTCTTCTGAAATACTTCCTGAAACTAGTGCATCTAGTGAGAATGTTGAGCAACCACGTGAGGAAGAAGTCCTAGAGAAGGATCACAATGAAGCTCCTACACGGAGTAAGAGACAGAGGGTTGCAAAATCTTTTGGAGATGATTTCATTGTGTACCTTGTGGATGATACTCCCACTTCCATTGCAGAGGCATATGCATCTCCTGATGCAGATGATTGGAAAGAAGCTGTTCATAATGAGATGGACTTGATTGTTTCTAATGGAACTTGGGAACTATCAGAACGACCCCATGGCTGTAAGCCAGTGGGTTGCAAGTGGGTGTTCAAGAAGAAGCTAAGGCCTGATGGTACTATTGAAAAGTACAAGGCTCGGCTTGTAGCAAAAGGCTACACCTAGAGAGAAGGTGAAGATTACTTTGACACCTATTCACCTGTTGCTAGACTGACCACCATTCGAGTACTACTATCCCTGGCTGCCTCTTATGGTCTTATCATTCATCAAATGGACGTTAAGACATCTTTCCTCAATGGAGAGTTGGAAGAGGAGATCTATATGGATCAGCCTGATGGGTTTGTGGTAAAAGGTGAAGAGAGAAAGGTGTGCAAGTTGTTAAAATCTTTATATGGTCTGAAGCAAGCACCTAAGCAATGGCATGAGAAGTTTGACAGAACATTAACTCCTGTTGGCTTTGTGGTTAATGAGGCTAACAAGTGCGTCTACTATCGCCATGGTGGGGGCGAAGGTGTTATATTATGTTTGTACGTGGATGATATCCTTATATTTGGTACAAACATGAATGTGATAAATGAAGTTAAGTACTTTCTGTCAAAGAGCTTTGAAATGAAAGATCTGGGAGAAGCTGATGTTATTATGAATATCAAGCTGATTAAGCACGAGAGTGGGATTACTTTGACGCAATCACACTATGTTGAGAAGATCTTGAGCCGTTTCGGTTTCGTTGATGGCAAGTCTTACTCAACACCTTATGATCCCAGTGTGACATTACGGAAAAACAAGAAAGAGCCAAAAGAACAATTGAGATACTCTCAAATCGTTGGCTCACTCATGTACTTAGCTAGTGCGACAAGACCCGATATCTCTTTTGCTGTGAGCAAGTTGAGTAGGTTCATGTCTAACCCGGGTACTGAACATTGGTGTGCACTTGAAAGGGTCATGCGCTATCTATGTGGTACAATGAGTTATGGGATACACTATTCGGGGCATCCAGCGGTGCTCGAAGGATATAGTGATGCGAACTGGATCTCGGATGTAGATTAACTCTATGCCACTAGCGGGTATGTATTTACCTTTGGAGGTGGCGCGGTATCATGGAGATCTTGCAAACAAACCATATTGACAAGGTAGACTATGGAAGCAGAACTTGCTGCTTTAGACACAGCCAGTGTAGAGTCAAAATGGCTGCGTGAACTCTTGATGGACTTGCCGGTGATTGAGAAACCTATACCGGCCATCATCTTGAATTGTGACAATCAAACTGTTATTGTCAAAGTGAACAATTCTAAGGATAACACGAAGTCATCAAGACACGTCAAGAGACATTTGAAGTCTGTCAGGAAATTGAGAAACTCCGGAGTAATTACTGTTACGTATATTCAAATTGACAAAAACCTGGCAGATCCCTTTACAAAGGGACTATCACGAAAGGTGATAGAAAGTGCATCGAGAGAGATGGGTTTGAGACCCATGGATGTTACACAGTAGTGGTAACCCAACCTTTTTGATCGGAGATCCCGTAAATTAGGACCTGGGAAGAACAAGCTAGTGGTGTGACGGAGGAGAGTATTAGACAACCCTCTCTATGTGAAGATGTACAACTCTCAAAAAGTTGTAAGGCAGGTTGGCAACATGCCTTAATGTGTTTCTGTTGGCTATGATTAGCAAAGATGCTGTCCTACAGAGCATTCTAGAAAGAACACACCTATACGAGTTCCGATTGTTAAATGTTGCAATCTATGAGATTTGGGTGATCTCTAGTAAACTCATGAAGAGACCAAGTAGTATGACGCATATGCTACACCCGCGGGGTAGGCTACTGGCGGCCAGGTACTAGTTATGACTTTGTGTGAAATCTAAAAGCACCAAACTTGCAATTCAAGGTTCGTCCATTGTTCAAGTTGCTGATAGACATAGCTCAAGGTTCTAGGCGGAAGTTCAACTTAACAGTCTCTGCTGAAACACTGGTATATAAACAAGTAGCGAGAATTGGCAAATCTTCAAATGGGCATTTGAGATCTGGTGGGGGATTGTTAGAAATAATGGGCTAAATAAATAAGCCCATATAGATTTCAGATTTTCCCTAAATCTCAAAGCCCATGTTTGTGGCAGCTCACATGTGTTTGGGCCCATGTTTGGGGCAGCTCACATGGGAGTGGAGTGGGAGCTAAAGTTTAGTCCCACATGGTAAGTTGGAGGAGAGTTACACCACCTTATAAGGTGGAGTGGTTCATCACTTAGTAAAGTGAGTTAGAAGAGGAGAGCTACACGCGCGCTCCTCCGACGACGACGCCACCGCTCGCACGCACGCACCGCACCGCACCGTCTCGTCCCGTCACGATGCGCGCGCCGCGGGTTGCTGGTTGCGAGTTGCGGGAATCGAGCCGGGCTTTCTTTTTGCTGCTCAGGAAAACATGTGAGGTTTTGACAGACGTGTCAACAGTCAGCCTATTCGGGTCGCTCTCAGATCGTGGGCTACTGTAACCGACCCGAGCGTGCGCTACGTGGACTCGGCCCACGTTCGATTCCGTTAGGGTTTCCTGAGCCGCTCTATATAAAGTGTTGCGCGGCTACCGCCACAAATAACCACCGAACCAATCTAGGGTTTGCCAACCTCTCTGCTTGCGCCGCCACCGTAGTTACTCCATCCCCCATCCCGCTTGCCGGCGTGCACCGGTAGACGGGAGAGCAGGTGTCCGGAACCACTCGCCTTTGCGATCCTGTACGAGAGAGGGCGAATAAGGTTTTTGGGAAGCGCTCTGCGCGACTGCTCGACTTCTGCATCACGGCTCGTCCTCCATCCAAGTTAGGCAGTGTTGTCTATCATCATCTTCCCCGCCGTCTTCTTCGATCAATCTTCCCCAAGGTTACTGCTGCAACTACTGCCATCGAACGGTACGTGTGACGTGCTACTGTCTGGTTATTCATCATGTTCTGCGAGTACATGTTTAGCTGCTGCCTGTTTTCGTTCATCTTGTTGTTTAGTACATCTAGTATGTTCGAGTTACATGTGCTAGTGGTTGCTATTGTCATGTTTAATATTCTGGAATTAATCACGGAAATTGTGCCTAATTATCCAACAATGCTCGTTATTTTATTTCCGCTGCATATCTTTTGATTGAAGCTATCCTCGAAGGCTCACCGCAGGCAGGAGTGTGGGAGGTTGTGTGTCTATCTCCTCCTCCCACCCCAACACATTGGTCACCAAAGACGCCGGTACTTGCTCGATCTCCTCTCACCAAGGACATCTCCGCCGGCTGGCCCATTTCGAACGTGGAATGTGTTTGAATTGGTTCGTTTAAATCCCTCTGCCAACATGAAATAGGCCATTTTGGCATCTATTGGATCAGGGTGCCCGCAGCGGGCTTGATCTATTTTTTCTCACTAAACACAAAAACTCTAAAAACCCAAAAATAAAATCAAAACGTAGATATATTACATAATAGTAATTTATGTGCTAGAAAATAAAAAGAAACATAACTAAAAATAAACCCTAGCTAGGGTTAGGGCATATGGCAGCCGGCACAGGCGTCATGGCGGTGGCAGCAGCGATACAGCCTAGTTATCGGGCTCATTGGAGAGGTTGATGAACACCGGCAGATAGTATGTCGGTTGTTATGGTGGCTATTCGTACGCCGGTGGTGGCAACAACGTCATGGGAGAGGGTGTGGCGTGCGGTGGAGACGCCCACACTTCCTGCCCCCACACCTCGGCGCGGGCAGGACACCCCTCTGACAACGGCGACGATGGGGGCAGCTCGTTGCCGTAGTCCACCAGGTGGGCAGAGAGTTGGACGGCGTCCTCCAGCCCCTCCCACCGCCACTTGGCATCCTCCTCCGCTTTAGATGCCTCTGTGGCGGCACGGGTGGCCTTGTCCTCATTGTTGCCCGGCGGCACGACCAGGGCCGGTGGCATCTCCTCCCGCTCGGCCTCCTCCTTGACGTCTGCCCTCATCCTCACATCCTTCATCTTCGTCCTCACTGGTGGATAAGTCGACATCAGGGAGGTCAACGTCACCCTCGACCGGGTAGTCACCCATATAGGTCGAGCGGTGCCTCGCCTCGTGCTCTTAGTCCAGGAATTTCACCTAGAAATCATGGAGCGCGTAGGTGGGGTCGTTACGGAAGTGCGCCGGCGGTGCTCGATCTCCAAGTCGAGCAGGTGCCGATCCGTCAGCACCGGTGGCACGGGAACACGCAACCGGTTCAGGTGCCACCCTGGTAGTAGAGACACATCGGGGTGCTCCCAGGGGTGGAGATCTTTCCATCGCTACTAGCACCCAGCAACGGGCATGTACTGTCGGTCCTTCTCCTTCTCGGGAAGACGACAGGCGCGGCCCACCACAGCAGAAGCATGTCTAGCATGGGCCGTCACGGCCGCAACGGCAAAATCCCGCCCACGCAGACGCTGTGGCAGATCATGTTGATGCCTAGTGGATGAAATTCCACTTCAAGCTTGGGCAGGGGCGCACGAGGACCCCTCATGGTTGATGGAGAAGGTGACGGTCACAGAGACGCTGGCGCAGTGCGACGATGGTGGCGGCCCGACAAGGAACCACCGGCCTCGTGGTCGTTCCTTGTCGTCTTCTTCCACCAGTTGGGTATAGCGTCGGCGGAGAGGGGGTCTAGCTTTGTCGGATTTGGCAAAAAGCGAGGGTTTGTGGGGAGGCCTGGCCACGCGCACCCTTGGCCTAAAAAGGCCCCTCCGCCCTCGGCCATCAATGCTGACACGGTGGGAAGGGTGCCATCGCTCCGCTCAGTCGCGCAGACCGTCCGACAGCCTTTTGCTGGCCTTCACCGCCAATGGAGCGCTGACCATGGCAGCATGCGAAGTGCCCGCCCTGCGGGTCCGTGCGCAGGCGTGAGGACACGAGGGAGGACACACGCTCTGTCCCCGGTGATGCATTCTGAACGCATATTTGGGCTAGGAATTGGCTGGCTTAGACACGCGTGGTCATTTGGGTTGGACCGCTGGAGTAGGTTTTCACCGCTAGGACGTCCGCGCGGATCGATTCGGACAGCCTGTGGTCGGATGGGTCGGTCCGGTAAAGATGTCCTAAGGACTAGTTCTTTTCGTTCGGGCTTATGCATAATCCACTTTGCCCCAAGAGCTGTGCAGAAAAACCGTAATAGTAAAAATAAGATATCCAAAAATTGTACTGAAAAGTCTATAACGCTCTTGGGATGAATTTGTGTTTTGGCTAACTGTTTTGATACATTTTGTATTGTTTTCGTATATGTGATCACCAAGTTAACTTTTTAACATGATAAAATTCTAAATATTACAATAAAAATAGGAGGACATTGTTAGTTCATTACAACAGAAATTGAAAGAAGAGTATTGCAATGCTTTCATCCCAGAAAGATACAAACAAAGTCTAATAATTCTAAAGAAAGATACCCTTAGTGATATCATCGGGGATCTTTTTCATGTAAGTACCATCATCTTCAGGTGATGCACTAGGATACGAAGCACTCTCTAGAACATACGCTCCACTGTCAAACATGTCAAAATGTTTATCACTGAGGCGATCACTTGGTCTCCGAGGTATGCCTTGAAGCATTGACCATTTCATTTTGAAAATACCAAAGCATCGTTCAATAGAGTTTCGCGCTTCTGAATGGCGAGGGTTGAAATTCTCTTCTCCTTCCCTTAGAAGATGATTTTGAAACTCAGAAACATGGTTCCGAATAGTTTTGTATGGCGCTAGATAGCTATTTTTGTTTGGTTATTTCGAATCCACAAGGTAGTATTTTCCTGTAGTGATATGAAAAGGTTGGCTAATAGCCTAATACTAGATGTGAGAAAACATTCAATCAGAAAATGTGTAATGAACTGATCCGGGCCATCCAGCAACGACAAAAGTGAACCTCAAATCAAAATCACAAATTGTCATCATATTTTGACTTGTATAAGCCTGTATGTTCATGTGTTGTATCTTAGAGACTTTTTGGCACAATCAGTTTAATGTGTGTTCCACCTAGAGCCCCAATGGCATCCTTTAAATGTGCCTAAAATCTTGTAGCTTCAAGTGTGGGATGCACTTCAGTGACCGTCATTTGGCCTAATATAGTCACTAGCCATGTGGTTTAAGGTTTATACAGTCAAGAACTACATAAAACTTTTTGCTAATTGTAGACCGACTATGTATGTACCTAGTGGTCTACTGCGGGTGAGAAGGTTGGACGGAGTTTGAGCATGTGACACTTCAAACGGCTGGTGGTGGGTGGCAGCAGCAGTTTGGCATAGGTGCGGCAGAGGGAGAAGTCCGCACTGGAGCAGTTCAGCATGATCCGGGCCGACGACGGGGCATGGCTGCAACTATCCCATGGAATCGATCTAGGGTGACGCGAGATGTTTTTCGCGGCGGCGCGGGTGGCGGGCTGGCAGTTCGACGACGCGGGCTGGATGTGGCGAGGGGGAGAGTGAGGAACCTAGATAGAGCGGCAATTCTACCGTGCATGTTATATAGCGTGCACGGGTCCACTTTCTCTCTTCTTTAAAGTTTTGTCAGATATGTACTATGCATGCAGAGTTTAGACAATTTGGTTTCCTTCCCAGATGCATACAGAGTTTAGACAGTTTGGTTTCCTTCCCAGATGCATGCATTTTAATTTGCTTGCGAGCTTGAATCTTCCACAACTTCTAAAAAAAATATTCAATTTATAATCCGTTTGAATATTTGGGTTTTTTAAAAAGAGATCTTCAAAACAAGATCAATATTGAATATATTTTAACAATGTTTGAAAATCATTGATGAAACTTTGATAAACTTTGTGAAACCTAGCAAATATATTTCTTGAAACAATTTGTTTTACTACATTTCAAACTTTATGAAACCTTGCGAACGTATTTAATTTTTATCAGATAGCGGAAGCTTTTATTTTTTAAATCTATTTTAGTGTTATTTTATTAGGTTTCATTGTGTTTCACAATCTAATATGATGTTTCATTGTGTTTTGAAATTTAGATTTTGAATTTTGTCAAAACAAAACATATTTAAACTTATTTAAAAGATATTGCTGAAAGAAGTAGATTAGTTCAAACGGATTGTTAATCTGATATTTATTTTGATACATAAGAGCTCTTTCTAATATGAGATAGGAAATAAAATCAGTTTATTAATATATGAGAGGGACTGAGAGTGGTGGGGACATACACCGTATTATTTGCATGCAAAGATGCTTTACTATGTCAGACCAAAGAAGAAAGATTCCATGTTTTTGAGCTAATAACACCTTTAGTCCCACAACTTGCGAAAGACGTGCAAATTAATCCCATAAGTTGTAAATGAGGAAACTGTAGTCCCACAACTTGCAGTAAGGGAGCAAATAGGTCCACAGCGAATCTGCTGCTGACATGTGGCTTTGTAATTTGTGCAAAACAACCCTAATATATTTTTGTACAGCATACGTAACCTTGGCAGCTGCCTTGGTGTGAGTCTGACTATCCGTGTTGAAAAAAATATTTAAAAATACTTAGAGAAGCGGGCAATCGAACTCGCAAGCAATAGCTACCACAAACTAGATCATGGCAGTTCACTCAAATACATTTACTGTACAAAGTCAGAGCGTTTTATTATTGTACTAGTCCGGCGGCCGGATTGATTGTCCGTCCGGTGCACACATACACTTGACATAGGCGTTCAAAACCTGAGCCGCTACAACCACGTAATGTAGACACACAATTTTGTGATGTATGTTAATTGTTAGGACGTAATATTATTATTCAAATTCAGCCTCAACTGCAGCTTTTGCACGTCTGCCTGTGTAGCGGCTAAACTCATCGTCGTTGGTACGGCCGAGGAGCCCGAAAATACACCGGTTCGGACGTCCAACGTCCAAGAGGTTGTAGTGCACCTGTGTGACACACGTGGCCAGGTGTGATTGGCAGCGCCTGGGATGCACGCATATCAATGGCCGCATGAGCTCCTCTCCGTCTGCGTACTCCGCCAAACACACCTCCCAACGTTCTCATCGTTGGCTGTCTACTCCTTATTTCTCGGCTCATCAACACCTGTCAAAATTATATAGAAAATCAGATTTTACAAGGCATCACGCCGCCGACAATGCTGGGAGGCCAGCCGGCTTGAGAGACAGTGGATCCACCCATGGTCGTCGGGTACGCGGTGAGGACAACCTCGTTGAGCCATGTGTTCACGGTGGCACACGCACAACTGAGATCCACGTCATTCCTGAAGCTCCACTATGAAGATGAGCCTTGCACTATGTGCAACCGGTTGGACTAGAAGAAAGCGGCGAGAAAGAGCACGACAAGCCCGACTAGGGAGGAGCCGACACAAGCACGCTGTCAACGGACGACATAGTCACAACTAGTACCATCATTGTAACCACCAGCAGCAGTGACAACGTTGCCGTGCAGGGGATGCAGCATGAGCATCACCACGGTGCCTAGCACCTACAACTGCCTCACGCATGTGGCCGACCACGCCCTGGGATGCCGATGGTGCCGTAGATGCACCCTTCCCTGGCCTTAAGCGGCGACCTTGGCTAGAAGTGCGACGTGCTGATCAACATCACAGGCAGAAGGCAAGGCAGCGAGTTGATGGGTCAATCATGGAACTGCTAATTGAGGACCATGACCTCAAATGCATACGAACGTGCAGCAAGCATCAAACCATCTGGCCACTACTAAGGTATAATAACATCACGTCCTAACGCTGTACAAGATATGATATCTAGCCTATTGGTATGAGCATGTTTGCATGAGTCCTTGGTTTTGAGTTCGATTCCCCGACAGTGGGACCCACCCCAAGGAAGCTGTCAAGGTTACATATGCTAGAATAAAATATACAGGGGTCGGTTTGCACAAATTACAATGCCACGTGTCTGCAGCAGATTTACTTTGGACCTATTTGCTCCCTTAGGACAAGTTGTGGGACTATGGTTTCCCTATTTGCAAGTTGTAAGAATAATTTGCACGTCATCCGCAAGTTGTGGGCAATCCCTAAGAAACAAACGGTGCATGCATGTACGCGACCTCCCGATGCATGCTAGACTTGCATTTTTGGGAACCTAGATCGACGGAGAAAAGAAAAGAGGAGAGAGAGCAGTTCGTGTGTGTCTGAGATTTTATCACTTAACACCACTTGTTGGTGTCCTTTTTCACAGAACCACACCCTTTATGTTTTGTTTCACAAAATATCAGTTTTGTGGTAATTATTTTCACAGAACATAGAAACAAGTATTAGCTCATTTGATAACTGATTAACTCATTGGGTCTGCTTGTCAGAACCACCGTGGCAGCGTGGGTAGCTGCAGCGTGCCCGGATTTCATTACTCCGTAAGGAACCACACAAAAAGAATGACTAGGAGATTTTATCACTTCACGTCCGGGATATTTTAATACTCCCAACTATAATCACAAAGAATAAAATATTTAGACAATATATGCTCTGAAATATGAACGATTTTATCACTCCATGTCTTGAAGATTTTATCACTCCAAATTATAACCAGACAGAATAAAGATTTAGGCAATATATGCTCCAAAAGATAAACCAGAACAATTTTATCCACACTACTGTTGGCAAACATGTTTACTTTTAGTATCTCCTAGCACATACAAAATAACAGTCTAAAACTTTTGCAATCAGGACATGGCTCATTTCATTTTATACAAAGTGAGAGGCTTAATTATCTTTCTCCTGCTGCAATCCTTGCTCATTACCAGCCGTGAAGTAAGGGTCTCGGTGTAATGAACCCGTCGCCTTCGTCCACGAACAGAATGGAGCTTCGGCCTTGGTGGTGCTGGAGCTTGCCGAGGCGCGGATGAAGGTTGTTGAGGTGGTGCTGGACCTTGCCGAGGTGGAGCTTGTCGTGGTGGTGCAAATGGCTTGTGCTGGTGGAGGTGGAGGTGTTGCAGCTTGGCGATGCAGGACCTGCAGACATGTGCACGTACTCGGGCAGCTGCCGGTTACTCTGAAACAATACAAAAACATGGATAATTGATTTAGCATTGTAAATACATATAACATGATAATAAAGACAGACTATGCAATTAGTACCTTGTGTTCAGCTTTCCTAACAGCGAGATGAGGCTTCAATGGTTTCGTGCAGGTGGTGTACCTGTGCCCTTTAAGTTTGCAATTTTAGCAAGTAATCGTCGTCATCTTCCTAGTTTCATCAGACCCTTCACCTGCACTAGGCCTTGTCTTTTTTTTCCGTCCAGGCTTGGTATGGAAGATAGGAGGCTCTATATCAACTGTATCAGTTTAACCCAATTATCTTGGCTTGGCACTAGATAAATCATTTCCTTGTAGGCCAGGGCATACATTTCCTTTTTTTTTAAATTACTAATGAAATATTCTGGATATTGCTTTGTTTGGAAGATAACAGCTATGGTATGTTTGCATGGCACTCCGGTTAAGTCCCATTTTCCACAACCACATGTCTTGTTGAGCAGGTTTACACATCCCTAGTTCCATTAGTTGTAGTCTCAACTTGCTAAATACCATTTCCTACATTCACCGGTCTCGTGCACCACCTAGAGAATCTCTTCTCGGACTCAAGAATTTCAGCATATTGTGGTGTTATTTCCCAATGTGCAACATGTACTCCATCTCTCGCAACCACAAACTTAGCCATAAGCTTAGTCCTAATTTGATCCATCATAGTAACTACAGGCTTCTTCCTTTGTTCAAGGATGTAGCTATTGAAAATTTCACTTAAATTATAGCCCAATGCCTAGTTGGAAGTTTGCTAAGCCAAGTCCATGCATCTAAGTTTAAAACTTTTAGCCTATCAATTGCATCTATTAGAGCACTATGGTTGTAGGCATATGCATTAGCGTCTACTAACTTTTTTATGTCTTCTCCTCTAAATCTAGCTAGTTGAAAATTAGCAATGATGTGCCTAAAGAAAAAGCGTTGCTCACACTCCGGAAAAACTTGCTTTACTGCATTTAGCAACCCTTTTTGACGGTCAGACATGATAGTGAAGGGCCCATGCTTGCTTGTGCCACCACCCAGAGAATACCTTAACTGTGTTAGAAACCAACACCAAGTGGATGTCTCCTCTTTTCCCACAACTCCAAAATCTAGAGGGAACATGATATTGTTGCCGTCCCTAGCGGTGGCAGCAAGGATCTGAAATCCAGAGCCTACCTTCAAGAAACATCCGTCAACACCTGCAATTTAACACCAAAGTAGTAAGAACCAATGCAAAATAAGGCATTAATCAATATGGATAATTTATGTACAAAAATTTATTAGTCTTACTAATAAAGGTTCTGCAACCTTGTAGAAATCCCTGCACTTGGGCATTAAGGCAGTAGAATAATCCATGAAATCTAGGATTCTTGCTTGGGTCTGCATTCACTATAGTGTTCACAATACACCTACTACCAGGATTTGTGTCTAACACAGTCTGAAGGTAATCTCTTATCCTCTAGTATTGACTCTCGTGGTGTCCATTAATCACCTCTAGTGCTTTGTTCTTGGCTCTATAGGCCATGATTTTGGATATAGAAATCTCATTCTTTTTCTTAACCATGTCAATGAGTGCTCTAGTCTTCATATTAGGGTCAGTTCTAATCCGATCTTCATAGATCTTGCTCACCCAAACACTATTAATTCTTGAACTCTCGGTTGTTGTCCCACATGTGTGAGGCAAAACAATCCCTCGAATGACATGGGTTGTTTCTCCGTTAATAGTTGATGACATAATTGCAAAGGGACATGTGCCTCCGGTATTATAGCAAACGGTGATCCTGTCATGATCATTTCTGAAATAATCGAAGTCCCTTTGATTCACAATATGGTAGTTTGTTAATGCTCTTCTGAACTGATGGACATCTAGAAAACACAGCTTTACCTCCAACAACTCATGGGCAGTCACATTTGATTCATCATAATATATTCTTTTGGCCAGCTTTTTTGATCTACTCTTCCTTTTTGTTATGGATACTCTATCTTCATCTACAACTCTATCATCATCGCTTGAATCAATTAACTCCTTGCAGTCATCACTTGCTACATCACTTTTCCTTGAATAATCCTTCTATTGCCCTTCTCTTGGCTGCTCTTGACAACTCTGCTTTTTCCTTGCCACTTTTGCTCCTGCCTTCCAACCTTGGCCTCTCTTCCTCAACTACAACCACCTTAGTTGGAGCTTGTGTTGGGAAACAGTCCTCAACATCCGTATCACCTTCACAGCGAACCAGAAAATCATCATAATGGTCCGAGTTGACTTCCTCTCCATCAACTTGGTGTTCCTCATCAACAAAAGATGGAACCTGTGCATCTTCCTCCATATGTGCTATGGAATCCATGTTGCTGCCCATTTGGCTCTATGCAAAATCATGTGCAGGCTGATCGAAACTATTTTGAGTACCCAAAATGTCAAATGGTTCAAACTGCCAATCTATCACATTGCACATCATCTCTCTCCTATTGATAGAAACCTCACCATAATTCTCCAATCTAAACAAATATAAATAGTGGTTATTAATATGTCTAGTACAGTTTCAATTTAAGCAAAATGAAATAGCAGCCTGAAAAAAAATCGACTTCTCCTCCCACTTTTTTCATAAAACTGCATAATCTTATAATGAAATATGCAGCAACCAACCTAAAACCACAACATTTAGAAATGAGTTGCATTTATACGTTGATCAAAGCCAAATTGTTCTTCCCCAAAAACTAGGGTTCTGCGTCTTTTTACTGTAACTCTTCAAATCCCTCACCAAAAGAAGAAATTGAAGGATTTTTAACATTCCTCACGAATCTTACCCACTGAACGATATGGGGTCGTCAGAATCGATGGCCTGCATCCTCCATGCCAGCGCGCCGCCGCTCCCACTGCCGCCGCACAGACACTTGGAGGCCGCCTCAACTCCATACCCTAGCACGTTGCTGGCTCTAGGGTCACCCATCCCCGCCGCCAGCTCCGTCCCTGCTGCCGGCCCGCATCCGTCCCACCCGCAGTCGCCGCTCTCCGGGTCGGCGGGAGCCATGGCGCCGGTCGCCTTCGGGCCAGGTGTATCGGGCAAGAGCGACCAGAACGAGACAGTCTGGTTGAATACGACATGTTCGCTCGATAGAAGGAAGAGGGCCACGCTGGACTGCTTGACAGTGGGCTAAATTTCACTAATGGGCTATTAGACCGGTTTGTGTGTTCTGTGAAAATATTTACCACAAAAAAATGGTGTTTTGTGAAATAAAACACAAAGGTTGTGGTTCTATGAAAAACTAACAAGTAGTGTTAACTGATAAAATCTCTGCGTGTCTTCATCGACGAAACCTGTTCGGGTTGTCTCAACACTTCTACGCTCAACACTTCTACGCGGTGTCACCTGCTCGTAGATAGCGCGGAAACTAGGGCTATCAACGTGTACCGTGGAAGCTAGGGTTTCCCCAGCTGTGAAGATATGTCTGAAGCCGGCTGACATAAAAAAATAGCTTAAAATCGAGTTCTTTTGGGCTTAATCAAGGTTTTTAGTATCGGGATACTAGGTTGTATCGTTTTCTTGTCAGCAGTATCGTATCGTAGTATCATGATGCTATGAGATTTTTGTTTTTAAGTAAAATAAAATATTATATTAAAAAATACCTCAAAACATTTAGATATAATAATTAACTTTAATTTTAAGCATATCTCATGTATTTTGTAGAGGCATCCACATACCAAAAACTAAGACCATATATATACTTCAAAGCTATTTCACAAATATGGACAGTTGACTGCTTTGTTTTAACCTACAAACTCGTGTTTTATACTCAATATTCTCAAAACATTAAACTTTTACTATTTAAGTACCTAGTTCACTTTGCGAATACAAAACAATTTTTTCCTTATAGCTTCCCAAGCCATTATGTCCTTACTTTTTACTAACCATAGAATCGTATAGTATCGATTTTGTATCGGGATACTAAAGATATTATGATACGTATCGTGATACATGTAAGATACTACTAGATTAAGATACCATCACGATACGTATCGATTCTCGATGATGGTATCGTAAAATCGTAAGATACTATGATACGTATCGAGATACTAACAACCATGGGCTTAATCTTATTCTCACCATTAAGCTGTCTAGAAGCCCGAAAAAAACTAGGGCTAAGTCCTATACTTATACTTATTATGTTTGTTGTTGTTTCCTCTCCTTATGCATGTGCTTTGTGTTGTCCCCCCTCTCATGAAGGTCGGCCGCAGGGCACGTAGTGTCTGTGTGTGTGGGCGCTTTGACGCCCACCCGGCCAATACAGTGCTACATTGGAGATACACAGATACTTCGGTCACGTCAGGCGTGACAGGCGTGACATGCAATAGCCGCCCGACGAATCCTAGCGGAGCTCCCATTAGGGAAAGCTAGGGCAGTCGTCCCTACCTCGATTTTTGGTAAAAAAAAAATGCATATATTTTTCTGAACAATTTGAGCCACCGTACTTGAAAACGAACTAAACATTATGCTTATTTTAGTGAACAGTGGGCAAAACTGATTCCGAAGCGAAAAAGTGACTAGGCGTAGTCTAATTTGAAATTAACTATCTCTATTTTCGATAGCTAATTTCAAATCTAACAAAATCTGACTCTAAACAGTATCTTTGATGGAGTATTTGGTGGAGTAGAATAATACACGTACGTGCAGCAGGCAGCCCATGTCAACCTCTGACCCATGCAAACTGTGAGACATGCTCGCTCGAGAGCTCGCATGGGCGATCTCAATGGCCCAACCCTGCCTTACACACATCGGAAATCGGATGCAGCCATCGGCCCATCGCAGGTAACGAGGCCTTGAACTCTCAACAGCAGGCAGCCTAGCAATCCAGTTCCTCCTCGGATCTAAGGAAAGTGTGTTAAGTATTTCACTCCTCTGAAATCTTGGATGACCTGCAGCAATCTTCGGTGCAGAAGGCGATAGTCTCTCCATCTCCAGTTAATTGGAAACTACCAGATCAAGGTGATGTCAAGATCAACGTTGATGCGGGCTTTATTCCAGGAGGCTGTGGTGGTGCGACAGGCGTGGTGATGAAGGCGTAGGCGTTGTGGTATGTGGATGCTGCGAGCGCACTTGTCATGGAGGCAGAAGCTGCCAGAGATGGTGTCGAGATGACTATCGATATGGGACGCCAAAGAGTCATCGTCGAGGCGGATGCCCTGGATGTTGTGAAGATCTGGAAAGAACCTGGCTTAAGAAGACAACTCAGTGGCTTTTTTTTCTAGGTTTGAGGTGAACTATGTCAATAGATGTGCCAATGAGGCAGCTCATTGTTGTGCACATAGAGCTAGTCCTGATAGGAAGCGATGCCTCTGTGTGAATTACACACCGGCTTTCCTCGCTTCTATCCTTCTAAAGGATTGTAATGCTGTTGATTGATTAATATAAGCTCTGATTCAGACAAAAAAACTTGAATGAATTATAAACCAAAACGACCAGTGAATTTATGTTTGTTAATCTATTCCAATTAGATTTTGTTAAATCATATCATTTGGAGAGGTATTATAAAAATTTACTTTCACAAAGGTGGGATTTTCGTTGTGGTGAAAATTTCCATATGCAATAAATTACCAACCCCTTCTCTCTTGATGGCTCTGCCACTGCCGTGTGCTCGGCCGTTCGGGTACGGGGATGCACAATCAAAATTCACACGGCAGAATCCTTCTAATGTCATGTTTATCCTTGTCAGAGATCTTGTTCCGTTTCTCTCTCCTCATTCCAACTCTTTTGATCACGATTTTCACTTGCGGGGATGCACCTCATTGTCATGAATCCTACTATAACTGAAGGAATGGACCCACCTGGAAATAGCAATAACCATTTGATTCCGAGAGGGAGTGCCTAGATCTCAGACGTCTGGGAACTTTTTATGTTTAAATCATTGATGTCATCCTACTATTTGTGCTAATTCTCAGTTGCAACCTACTTACAACTTATAAGATTTTTACTCATTCTTAGTTGCAACTAGCAACTCATTAAATTCTCAGTTACACCCTAGTTGCAACTTATGTGTAACTCCTGCTTTGCACGAATCATGAGGTAAATCGAATGGTGAAAGAGGTGACTAAGACCTAAGAAATTCCCAGACGCCTGAGAACTAGCAAATTCAGGAGCACCTAGATCTCAGGCGCATGAGAACTTCTTATGTCTAAGTCGGCTGACGTTATCATGTATTTGTGCTAATTCTCAGTTGCAACCTAGTTGCAACTTATAAATTTTGTACTAATTGTCAGTTGCAACCTAGTTTTCAGTTGCATCTCATGTATAACTGCCACATTGCACGTATCATGAGGTAAATTCAATGGTGAGAGAGGTGATTGAGACATAACAAGTTCTCAGGCGCCTGAGAACTAGCAAATCGCGCATGCTTCTTCTTTCCCCAATGCACGTCGGAACAGTTCGCTTGTCATTTTTCTGCATGCACTTGTTTTTTCTTCACTCTCTACATGAACTTCTATCGTGTACCGAGTCATATGACTTTTATTACTCCCTCCATTCTAAATTAGTAGTTTTAACTTTATCTAGCTAGATATATGTGAATTTAGACAAAGCTCAGACCACTAATTTGAGACGGAGGGAGTAGATGGGTATGTAATAGATGATGGCAGCAACATGCAAATCTAACTAAGAAATTTGAAAATGGTCCCTTTAAAAAAGACCTTTGTTTCAAAAAAGCAACGTTTATGAAGGGAAATCATGTTTACATTAAAACTTACTTTTACTATAATAGTAAAAAAAAGCAAAACATGTCCATGAGGGATTTAATGTCAAAGTTCTCGTGGTGAAGAACACAATAGTAAAAGAAAACATAGTTTGGTGCGATTTTTTAGGTTATTGGGGACCCACGTGAATTGTATTCAATTTTTCCTATAAGATTCTGCATCCTATTACAAAGGGTTCAAGCGAATCAGAATATTACAAGGAGAAACGTGAGGAAAGATAAAGCAAAGAACAACACACACCAAACACACACAACAGGGGCTGGGGAGGGTTACAGGTGTTGCACTTCAAAAGCGGAGGGTTATAGCTGTTGCACTTCAAAAGCACTATTGGCGTGCTTGCACTACGACTATATCACCACGAAGACATGCATAGGGAGTACCTTGTGGAATGCCACTGACGCCATCGAAGGAAATCACTGTCGTGAGACCTTGCAGATTGCAACACCACCATGCATGATGACTATCCACTAGCTAGACCACGACTATAAGATGATGAACAAGTGAAGCTGGTATAGTCGAAGGGTCTTCCTCCATCGATAGAATGCAAACATGAAGCTCGTGTGGCTGATTGACTGCCAAAACTGGGAGCAGTTTCTGCCAACACATCGAAGGGCCTTGCAAGACCGAGATTCCACCAATGCTACAAAGCTTGACCGCGAACTCAGCCAAAGGGACCGTTGTATGTACTATGTTTGTGCATGTGGTCTTTCCCCAGTAACCGAAGTTGTTTGTTTCTTGCTTTAGCTACCTGCAAGTACGTAACTGTGTTGATAACTCTCTGACTCGGTAGTCTATGAAAAATATGGTTGCCACAAATGCTAGAATTAAAACTCAAAATCAGCGAGCTAAACGAGTAGCTCACCGACTTGGCTCGGCTCAATTAAAGCTCAACATATAATGTGGCAAGGCAATTTCCGGTTTTTTTCTTTGTCATTGAACGAGCTGGAGTTAGACGAGCCAAATAGTCGAGCACCGAGTACTTGTTTAACTCGGTAAAAGAACTATGGCCCATATTGGCCCAACTAGCAAATCCAGCCCGACCCAGAGTTAGCAACCCTCCTGAGTCACTTCTGCTGATTGTCCTAACGGGACTGTGATACCCCAGAGCAAACTTCCCTCTCGTTAGGGTTTTGTGTCTCTCGCGGCTCTGCCGGCGTTGAGCTTTTTCCCCCCGATCACTTAGCCTCTCGTCGTCTATCTAGGGAAATACTTGTGTCACTTCCCGCCTTGGATATCGTGACCATGTGGGAGCTCAAAAGTTTTGCGGTTTGAGATCGCTGTGGAGTTAGGTTTTACCATGGCGACAGATCCATCGAATAAACCATCTACTAAGGGTGGAGAGGGCATTAAGGATATGATGAGGAAACTGGGCATTGCTGAGGAGGATCTAGACGATGTGGTTTTCAAGGAAGAAGGGTCACCACCGGCTCTAGCAACGCGGTGGCTAGCGATCGCGAGGGTTTTTACTGAAGGAGAGTACTCTCACTTCTGGTTCTACAAGAACATGCGGTCTGCTTGGGATCTGGCCTGGGATGTGAAGACAAGGGTGCTTGGTGACAATCTTCATACCTTCCAATTTGCTTGAGGAGTATGATGGTTTCACTAAACCCTCTACTATTGAGTTATTTCACTTTGACATCTAGATTCAGATCCATGATCTCCCAATTGGATTTGTGCCTATGCTCAAATCCTTGGCTTCGAAAGTTGGGACCTTTATTGCTGCCGAGGGTGGGTCCAATGACTTTGAGGGTAATTTTTACCGGTTTCTTGTCAAGCTTGATGTGAGAAAACCCCTAAGGAGTGTGATATATCTAGTTCGTGGTAGGAAATAGGAGTTGCTCCTCGTGAAATATGATAAACTGTCAAACTAGTGTCAGGTGTGTGGTTCTTTAGGTCATGAGTATAAAGACCATGGCGATGGCATTCACCCCCTCAAGCGCTTGTTTTCAAGAATCTCCGAGTTGTTTGGGAGCTGCGTCAGGGTGGACATGCAAGTCGGGGTAGAAGGGGATCCCGTGGAGGTCGAGGAGGTTTTGGCCAGGGGCGCAGCGGGCCAGGCTCATCCCAGTTCATGTTAGAGGACAAGAAGGCAGATGATATCATGTTAGAGGATGATCCTGACTTATTCAAAAAGATAAACTGTGTGCCTAGTATTGAATTCAATTAGATCAACACCTAGCTTTCGGGAAGGAGATGGTAGTAGCTATGGATGTAAACCAAAGCATGGTGGGGGCGATGGTGAACCAATTCGAACCACTTATACCAACGAGCCCCAATCCCGTGAGAGATATAAAGGGGAAGAATACATATGGAGATTTGAAGGGTCCTGACAGCAAAGATAATGGCGCATTAGCGGGCTCCCGCGTGAAGCACCGCCAAGCTCATTGAGTCTTCTAAGCGTGAACTGTTGAGGAGTGGGCAATGCCTCGACAATCAAAGAGCTCCATGACACAGTCACAAAGTTTGCCCCCTCTATATTATGTATTTAGGAAACTGAGATTAGCAAGGCTAGGGTAGAGGCATTGGCTAACTGAAGGGACATTTATTGTCTTAATCTATTTTGTTGTTCGTTAACAACAAAAGGGTCATTTAATAGTATGCTGATGTTTCCAGGTGTTTTTACTGAAAAGAGATAAGTCCATGGCATAGTGGAAAAGTTCTTGGAAGAAACAATGGTTTCCTAAAGATTTCAGACCGAAGTCTCCATTGTGGTCCGGAGTTACCCCACAAATCTCTGGAATGGATTCAAGATTCTGCCCAGGGTCAATTTGTGTTGGGGTCTAGAGATGGGCCGGATACGGATTGGAATCTCTGGTGTTCACAGCTAGACAGGAGTTTCCATAGTGAAAACGCCAGAGTCTCTGGGGTGCCCCGGTCTGGAGTCTTGGCTAAGTCCCCGGAGGGTGTTTCTTGACCAGGCCCATGTCATTCAGTATGGTGGTCTGGAGATAGATCGGAGATGAGCTGGAATCTCCGGTCTGCAGACCGGAATCTCCAGTGTGGAAGTTCTCCAACGGGTAGAAAACGGTCAGGAGCAGTGGAGGCTATAAATAGAGGACCAGATCTTCTACCTCTAGCTGCTCGTTCCACAAAAGAAAAGCACCGCCATTAGAGCCACCAAAACTCCAAGATCTCTTCATCCAACCACCCAAAGTCCCTGATCTTTGGGGAATCAAAGGAGGAGGCCTTGATCTACAACTTCACCAAGAGAGATCTTCATTTCCCCCTCATTCACTTGAGGGCCCCTTGCTGTAGGGTTTCATTGGAAACCCTAGGCCTTGGTTTTGTTCTTACAAGCTTGTCTTTGATTGTTGTGACAGCTTGCTTGGATTCGGGAGCGTCCAATTAAGTTCTGGATGTGTGCCTCGAACTTGTTGTAAGGGTGCCGGCTACCACCTTGAAGGTTGCCGATATAGTGGAAGTGTGAATCAATCCCCTTGGGGTGAGGTTCACCGGAGAACAAGGGAGGCCTCGCATGGTGTTGGTGGTTTGATACCACCCCCTCTCCAAATGCACACATACTTCCCCTCAATAGGAAGGAACTACGAGAAATAATCCTTGTGTCTCCGCGTGCTTCATTTCGGTTACTTCTATCCTTTATCGCACCTTACTTGTATCTACTTCTTGCTCAGTTACTTGTGCTAGTGTGTCATATAGGTAAATTCACCTTAGTTGCATATCTAGATAATTTACCTTTTTGTGTCAAACCCTAACTTGAAAAAGAGTAAAATTTGAAGTAGCACATATTCACCCCTCCTCTAGGTGCCCATACGGTCTTTTCAATTGGTATCAGAGCCTCGGCTCTTTTTTGGGCTTAACCGCCTAAGAGAATATGGGCAACCCAGATGATGGTGGAGAGGGTGAGTCTAGCACTTCAGTGACCATGGTAGATCTCAAGAAGTTGGAAACAAGCTTGAGCTCTACCTTGGGAAATGAAATCCAATAGTTGTGTCAACTAGTTGAGAAACTTGTTAAGGAAAAGTCAGCCGTACCACCTCCCCCTCAAGAGGAAACACCTCCTAACCCTAAGGAAAATGCTCCAGCTAAGCCAATGGGTGAAGTCATGCGGGACGAACATATTGGAACTAACTCCACCACCAAAAAGGGTGATGGGAAGGAAGAGCACCATGCAGTTCCCAGATGGTACTCTCCCGACCCTCCGATCCCTCATCCCCATATAAATAATAGAGGTGATCCACCTAAGTTAGCTGCACATACCTTTTCTCAATGGCAAGTTTTGATGAAATCTCATGTGCACAGCTCTTGCATTGACTTGTGGAACATCATTGAAGAAGGACTCAAAATTGAGGATCCAACCAACTTGACAAGAAGAGAAGTGGTCAATAGTCAACTCAATGCCACCGCCTTGCACATGATTCAACTTGGGGTGGTACTAAAGGACTTTCCCCACATTGAGCACTTCCATACCGCCAAGGAAGCTTGGGATGCTCTCATTGACTTGTTTGTTCGAAATGAGAACATGAGAAGAAATAGATATGATGCCTTGAGCAATGAAGCTGAAGGTTTCTTTATGAAGGGTGGTGAGGATCATGAAGACATGTATCGAAGACTAAAATCCACTTCCACCGCCTTCAGAAATGTTGGTGCTTCTCATATTGATGATGCTTGGGTAAAGAGGAAGTATGTGAGTGCGCTCATGCCCTTCGAGCTCACTGACTTGAAGAGTCTTCAAGGAAGACACAACTACCATCTCATGACCTCCAATGAAGTTATGCAAGAGATGTCTACCTTCAAGGTTGCTGCCAAGAATGCCCAGGATCGAGCCATTGGAATGAGCAGTGGTGTTAATATTGCCTTGAAGGCCAAGGTTGTGGAGTATGAAGAAGAACAAGGAAGTGATGATGCACTCTCTATGAGCCACCCCGAAGATGTCAAGGTAGCTCATGGTGAATACATGGCCTTCTATGCGAGAAACTTTTGGAAAGATCCCGCCAAGGCCAAGATGGAGATGCAATAAAGAAGCAACCCAAGTGGTAGAAAAGAAAATGCTTCAAGACTGAGAACTTGCTTCAACTGTGGTGACCGCTATCATTTTCTTGTCGAATGTCCATATGAGAAGAGAGAATATAATGGTGGTGCATTCATATTGAGAATATAATGCCCCTTTTAAGAAGACTTTTAACAAGAAGAATGACACCAACAAGAAGTCCGATGACATTGCATTGATAGAACATGAAGAGTTCTCTTCTGATGAAGAGGAAGAGGGAGAAGAAACTATGAATGGTGTGGCTTCCATTGCCACTACCTATACATCCACCTTCTCCCTCTTCAATTCCCCAAATGAGAACATCTCCAACAAGAATGCCACTTGCCTTATGGCAAGAGCATCGGAGGTATCATCATATCCTCTCTCCACCTCTATTATCAATGATGATTTGAATGATGATATAAGTCTTGAGGTGAAGGAGGAATTAGTTGCTTTCGATGCTTATATGACTAACTTGCAAGGGGAGCACAAGAATCATCTTGTAAATATCTTGAACCAACTTGCTCACACACAAGAGCTCCTTGATGAGAGATGCAAACTTGGGAGAGAGCATCTACTTGAGATGGATGCTCTAACTAATGCTCTAGAAGAATAACAAGAGACTAGGGAGTCTCTTGAAGAAAAAACTTGAAGGCCTTGATGAGGCAAATGATCGAATAGTAGATAAACTCATTAAAGAACATGATCATGCCATTGCTAAGTATAAAAGGCTAAAAAGGACAAGATTGAGTTTGGTGTTGTTCATGACAAACTTTCCTAAGATTATAAGAAGTTGTACAAGGCTCACAAGGCCTTGGAAAGTGAACTATTGACTCTCACAAAGTCTCGTGAACAACTTCAAACTCAATTGACTAATGTTGCTCCACCTAGTATTTTCATTCCTTCTAGTAGTCCGAACATCCTTGAAGAAAATTCTAGGTTAAAGGGGGAGCTTGCAAAGGCCACCTTCCCAAAAGGTAACAAGTCTCTTGATGAACTTTTGGAAAGATCCCGCCAAGGCCAAGATGGAGATGCAACGAAGAAGAAACCCAAGTGGTAGAAAAGAAAATGCTTCAAGACTGAGAACTTGCTTCAACTTTGGTGACCGCTATCATTTTCTTGTCGAATGTCCATATGAGAAGAGAGAATATAATGGTGGTGCACTCATATTGAAGAAAAATCTAAAGGCCCCTTTCAAGAAGCCTTTTAACAAGAAGAATGACACCAACAAGAAGTCTGGTGACATTGCATTGATAACACATGAAGAGTTCTCTTTCGATGATGAAGAGGAGGAAGAAGAAACTACGAATGGTGTGGCTGCCATTGCCACTACCTCTACATCCACCTTCTCCCTCTTTGATTCCCCAAATGAGAACATCTCCAGCAAGAATGCCACTTGCCTTATGGAAAGAGCATCGGAGGTATCATCATCTCCTCTCTCCACCTCCATTATCAAGTATGATTTGAATGATGATATAACTCTTGAGGTGAACGAGGAATTAGTTTCTTTCGATGCTTATACGACTAACTTGTAAGGAGAGCACAAGAAGCATTTTGTAAATCTCTTGAACCAACTTGCTCACACACAATAGCTCCTTGATGAGAGATGAAAACTTGGGAGAGAGCATCTACTTGAGATGGATGCTCTAACTAATGCTCTAGAAGAATAACAAGAGACTAGGGAGTCTCTTGAAGAAAAACTTGAAGGCCTTGATGAGGCAAATGATCGAATAGTAGATAAACTCATTAAAGAATGTGATCATGCCATTGCTAAGTATAAAAAGGCTAAAAAGACAAGATTGGGTTTGGTGTTGTTCATGACAAACTTTCCAAAGATTATAAGAAGCTGTACAAGGCTCACAAGGCCTTGGAAAGTGAACTCTTGACTCTCACAAAGTCTCGTGAATGACTTCAAACTCAATTGACTAATGTTGCTTCACCTAGTATATTTATTCCTTCTAGTAGTACGAACATCCTTGAAGAAAATTCTAGGTTAAAGGGGGAGCTTGCAAAGGCCACCTTCCCAAAAGGTAACAAGTCTCTTGATGACCTTTTGAGTAATCAAATGCCAAATAATGAGAAAAGAGGTCTTGGCTATGTGTCCAAAGCCAAGAATAAGAAGAACAAGAACAAGAATACCAAGCCCACACAAGCAAAAGACAAGACCATTATAGGTAGTAATACCCCAAGTGGAAAAACTATGTCACGAGATGACTTTGCGAGAAGTGCTAACCATCACTATATCTTAATGCGTAATTCTTATGGTGATGTTTAAGCACAATATGTTGGTCCATTTGATGGTTATATTTCTTAGTCTATTTGGGTTCCAAAGACCTTTGTCACTAACAAAAGAGGACCCATTGAAAAATGGGTACCTAAAAACTAGCTTGATCTTTTCTACAACTCTGCTTTTGGAGGGTCAAAGTGGGTGCTTGATAGTCTTTGCATGATGGCTCTAAAATATAGCCATCCATGTCCACATTTAAACTAGATATTATTCATATTTTTGATGAAATATCTCTCTAAACCCTGCAACTAAT
This sequence comes from Avena eriantha, assembly GCA_910589775.1. Lineage (NCBI taxonomy): Eukaryota > Viridiplantae > Streptophyta > Magnoliopsida > Poales > Poaceae > Avena > Avena eriantha. The sequence continues at coordinate 165,797,440 of OU342746.1, read as the reverse complement.
GCCTAATAATCAAAGGGGTATGCAATCCTTTCTTTCTATTTTTTCTTGCACAGATAATGATGTTTGATGATGGGTATCACTACATTAAAGTCAAAGATACAAGATTTCCAACAACCAGAAGAAACCAGGAGTTGAGAGTTAGAGGCAGAAGCTTTAACGACCAACTATACGACCGGAACAAAATTCCGATCGTATAGTTTCCATCGACACCGCTAGGTCAAACAGAACAAATTTCATGAAGGGACCCCTATATAAAGAAGCCTCGGGCAACGAGAAAAGGGCCTGCCTCGAGAGTCCCTGCCCAAGATAATCAGCCGCTAGAGGAATAGACTTAGATCTAATCTCCAAATCCTTCTCCACCACCATAGCCATATTCCACCACTTGTAATAGTAGAACTCTTCTTAGATTGGCGACATTGTAAGACTATTTGCTATCAATCTCATGATTTCCATTACAGTGTTTGCGATTGTTGATCTCATCTCTATATGTGAGTAATTCTCCTTGGGCTAAGGGCTTTGGCCTAGCCATGTAGCTTTTGTGCATGTTATTTATCATAGATGGGATCGTGTATTAGTTTGTATGGCATGATGATTATTGTATCCTCTCTTGCCTCAATCTAAGGAGTTGTTAGGTATCCAAGACCCCGAGGATTGAGCCAGTTATAGGGAGTATGAGTAATGACTAATCTGCAGGTTGGGAACCCCAGTGACAGAAGGGGCAGTATGGCTGTATGTGAGGGATTTACTTGGGATTAACAGTGACCTCACTATGCATATCATTAGTTCTCTTTCTTCTATGGATGACACTAGTAGGTTATTGCTATAAGCGGTTGCGGAGGCAATAGAAATTATGGATGCACTGCCCACATATAATTTATCTTGCTCTAACAATTACATGCATACTTTATCTTTATCATTTATTCCCATCAGATGTTTTGCACAGCTACAGGTGAAACCGAACGCCCTAGGCCCTCTCTCTCCATCATCAACAACAACAAAAAGACACAAACTCTTGGTCCGGTAAAAACACAAAAGAAATTCTAAAACTCCCGAAGGTCTGTTAAAGTAACTTTACTACGCGTCTGCTTCTCGAGGATTCGATAAACCTAGGTCTAGTAGGAAAAAGGAAGCTATACTACATCCATAATCCGGATTGAAGGTATCATTGCACAAGTCATATGACCGGAAGCAAGGAAATAATGACGGAGATAAGGGCAAATCAAGATCATATAACCGTCACATATGCCGATAAGTCAAAATCTCAGGTAATGGGTCTTGGAAAAGTTGTGGTTGCACACGATGTTACTCTCATTGATGTCATGCTTGTTGAGACTCTTGGCTATAATTTACTTTCAGTACGTGCCCTTGGCAAGATGGGTTTCGGCATCTTTATTCATAATGATATTGTCGTTCTCTTGTGGTGCAAGGCTCTAAAGGTCGCTTTCGTTGGGTACGTCGAAAATGACTTGTATGTGGTGGACTTTTCAGGGAAAACCACTACAAGTGCGATGTGCTTATTCGAAAAGGCCGATGTGGGATGGTTATGGTATTGCCGACTAGCCCATGTCAATATGAGAACTTTGCAAAGCCTCCACAAGGGTGACCATATTGTGGGACTAAAGGAAAATGTTTGTTTTGCCAAAGATCGTGTTTGCAGGGCTTGTGTTGAAGGAAATATGCATGATTCCCCCCACAAGACAAATAACATTATAAAGTCAAAGAGGATCTTGGAGCTCCTTCGTGTGGATCTCTTTGGTTCTCCATCTCATGCTAGCCTTGGTGGGAAGAAATATTGCTTGGTGATTGTTGATGACTACTCAAGATATTCATGGGTATACTTCTTCAAGTTGAAGAGTGAGACCCAACAATACTTCATCGACTTCGTCAATATGGTTCAACGTCTATACAATGTGCCCGTGCTAACAATAAGAAGTGACAATGGCACCAAGTTCAAGAACTACACATTAAATGGTTTTGTTAGTGACACTACTAGGAAACAGCTCTTCTGTGGCGCACCTTTTTTCAACATCTGTGGCGCATTTCCTAGTCGCCACTGATACCTCGCCACTGATAACTAACTTCAGTGGCGCATTTCAAAATGCGCCACAGAAGTCTCAAACTTCAGTGGCGCATTTGGCCAATATGCGCCACAGAAGTTTTTTTCCAAAATTCAAAAAAAGGCGGGCCAGATCTCAAACTTCTGTGGCGCATATGGCCAATATGCGCCACAGAAGTTTTTTTCAAATTTCAAAAAAAACCCGGGCCAGATCTAGATTTGGCCGGAGTTGGTGGTGGTGGTGGCTGGAGGAGGGCTAGGAGGAGGTTGCTGGAGTTGGTGGTGGAGGAGGAGGAGGAGGTGGTGGAGGAGGAGGAGGAGGAGGTTGCCGAAGTTGGTGGTGGTGGAGGAGGAGGAGGTCGCCGAAGTTGGTGGTGGAAGAGGAGGAGAAGGAGGTCACCGAAGTGGTGGTGGAGGAGGAGGAGGTCGCCGAAGTTGGTGGTGGCGTAGGAGGTCACCGGAGGTCGCCAGAGTTGGTGGAGGAGGAGGAGGAGGAGGTGGTGGTCGCCGGAGTTGGTCGCCGGAGTTGGTGGTGGAGGAGGAGGAGGATGAGTAAGAGGATTAGGGAGGGGAGAAGTGTGGAGGGGAGAAGTGGGGAGGGGGATAAAAAGGAAAAATGGAGGGAGAAGGGCGCCGGCAGGATTCAAATTTCGAATCCCGCCCAAGACTTCTGTGGCGCATATGGGGGAAATGCGCCACAGAAGTTTCTCCCCCTTTTTTATTTTTTTGCAGGAAAAAATCTTCAGTCTGCCATAACTTTTTACTCTTTTGGAATTTGGGGAATCTACAAAATCTTCAACGGCTTCCAGCGTTGAAATCGAGTAGAAAATTTCGAGACGAACATTTTGATAGGTTAAAGATTTTTTTCCGACATCGTATGCAAAAGTTAGAGTCGTTTTACTGTGCCATGACCTATTTTTGCAAAATACATCGAAATTTATGTTTTTCAATTTTGTCTAGATCTATACCCTAAAATCTAACTACAACTCAAAGGAATTATTTTTTTGAAGTTTCTATCATTTTTGTTTATTTTTTTACAAAACTAAAAAGGCGATCCACGGGGGGTGGGGGTGGGATCTGTTTTCCCCCTATATGCTTGTTCTGTGGCACATACACCTATATGCGCCACAGAAACATCACTTTCTGTGGCGCATATGGACACATGCGCCACAAAAGTTTCTCCCGCTTTTTTGCTGCTTGGTCCCATCAACCTTCTGTGGCGCATATGTCTATATGCGCCACAGAAGTTTGGCACTTCAGTGGCGCACACGAAAATATGCGCCACAGAAATATGGACTTCTGTGGCGCATATTGTTTTCGTGCGCCACTGAAGTGCCAAACTTCTGTGGCGCATTTTTTCTAGTGCGCCACTGATATATATCTGTGGCGCATAATTTTACATATGCGCCACTGAATATCTTGTCTATCTATAAGCTATTTCCTAGTAGTGTGATGAGGGGATAAAACATCATTATTCCGCTGCATATACCCCTCAACAAAATGGTGTAGCCGAGAGGAAGAACCGGATGTTAATGGATATGGAAAGGTCCATGTTGGTAGAGTTTAATTCTCCATACAATTTTTGGGCGGAGGCAATGTCCACCGCATGCCATGCATCAAACCGGCTCTACCTCCGCAAAGAGGTGAACAAGATGCCATATGAAATACTTACTAGTAACAAGCCCAACATTTCATACTTTTGGGTGTTTGGTTGTAAGTGTTTCTATCTCATAAAAGTTGTCTGTTTGTCCAAATTTAATTCCAAAGCTTTAGAGGGTATTTTTGTTGGCTATGGTCTTGATTCCCACACTTACATAATCTATGATAAACTCTCCGGAATTGTCATAGAATCTTGTAGTGTGGTTTTTGAAGAATATGATGGCCCCCAAGCGGGGCATGTTGATGTTTGTGATGTAGATGATGAAATACCTCAAGATGCTATAAGAAGAATGGGTGCGGGATTCATCCGCCCCGTTGAGGAACCCCTTGTGGCAGATCAAGAAGAACTATTCTCTACTCAAGTGGACCCCTCATCTTCACAACTTTAATAAGATCCTAGCATTGAGGAAATGATGACCCAAGCTAAAGACAAGCTGAGAACCCTCACCACATTGATCAAGCTGAATGCTCTAGGATGAATTTTCCAGTTTCTCCACTGACCAGATTATCCAGCCCTGCGTAGTCAGTTGCTCAAGGTAGATTTATTGAGTCATCTGCAAGATCATCTCGAAGCCTTTCAAGTAGCATACCTGATCAATACCAAGATCAACCTATACCGCATGTGGACAAAACTAAACCCATTGTTGATCAAGGTCAAAATAAAGGTCAAGACAAGGACCAGAATGTTGAAGAGGTCCCCATAAGGAACAACAATGAGATTGAAACTCGTCGCAAAGCTAGAGTGGACAGAATGTTAGAAAGAAGAGAGCACCCTCTTGAGAATGTCCTGGTGATCTAAGGAGTGGAATGTCCACTCGAGCTCAATTGAAGCATTTTGGTGAGCATCAAGCTCATATATCCATGGTGGATCCCAAGAAAGTGTGGGAAGCACTCGAAGATTCAGATTGGCTAGAAGCCATGCACAGAGAACTCAACAACTTCGAGAGAAACAAAGTATGTAAGTTATTAGAAAAGCACAAGGAGTGCCGCAATGTTATTGGCACTAAATGGATATTCAAGAACAATCAAGATAAACATGGTATTGTTGTGAGAAACAAGACAAGATTGGTAGCTCAAGGGTTCTCTCAAATTGAAGGCATTGATTATGGAGAGACTTATGCTCCCGTGGCTCGCCTTGAGTCCATTTGTATCCTTCTTGCATATGTTGCACATCATAAATTAAATTACAACAAATGGATGTGGAAAGCTCTTTTCTAAATGGTCCACTGCATGAGTTGCTTTATGTTAAGCAACCCCTAGGATTCAAGGATCCCAACTTTGCAAACCACGTCTACAAGCTTGATAAGGCGCTCTATGGGCTTAAACAAGATCCACGCACGTGGTATGAGCACCTTAGAGAGTTACTGTTAGATCGGGGGTTTGATGTTGGGAAAATTGATCCCACTCTTTTTACTAAGAAAGTCAACGGGGAGCTTTTCGTTTGCCAAATATATGTTGATGATATTATCTTTGGGTCATGTAACAAAGCATTTAATGATGAATTATCGAAGCTTATGACTGACAGGTTCATGATGTCTATGACGGGGGAGTTGAGGGTATTTCTTGGTTTTCAGATCAAGCAAATAAGAGGAGGAACCTTCTTCAATCAAGCCAAATATACTCAAGACATGCTCAAGAGGTTCAACATGAAAGAACTAAATGGAGCTCCTACTCCCATGGCAACCAAGACTCATCTTAAACAACCCAAATGGTAAAGATGTTGATCAAAAGGTATACTGATCCATGATTGGTTGTTTGCTTTACCTATTGATGACCCACAAGTATAGGGGGTATCGCAGTATTTTCGAGGGAAGTGAAACCCGATTTATTGATTCGACACAAGGGGATCCAAAGAATATTTATAAGCCTTAACAACTGAGTTGTCAATTCAGCTGCACCTGGAAACAATCTTGTTCACAGTAGTTTATCAATAGCAACAGTTTTGTAGAAGGAATAGTAAAGTAGCAGCAGTAGTAAAAGTAAAGACAGCAGTAACAATAGCAGCAAACAGTAGGATTAGAGCGTGGTAGGCATAGGGATGGATGGATGGGCGTTGCATGGACAAGACAATTCACATAGCAATCAGAACAAAGGGAATTGCAGATAAATAAGATAAAGCATCCAAGTACTAGATAATCCTAGGCATGTGTTCCATATATAGTCATACGTGCTCGCAATGAGAACTTGCACAACATCTTTTGTCCTGCTAGCCCGTTTGCAGCGAGTCCTCAAGGGAACTACTGGCAATTAAGGTGCTCCTTTTAATAGAGCGCCGGAGCAAAGCATTAACACTCTGTGAACACATGTGATCCTCACATCAAAGCCATTCCCTCCAGTTATCCCGATTTCTATCACTTCGGGGCCTTTGGTTCTGGACAACAACGTGTGTATACAACTTGCAGGTAAGACCAAAAAAAATACTATCATAATGAAGCAATAACATGTTCAGATCTGAAATCATGGCACTCGGGCCCTAGTGACAAGCATTAAGCATAACAAGTTGCAACAAAGTCATAAAGCACTAATAGAAGATAGTAGGCACCATGCCCTAACAATCTGATGCCATTACATGAACGATCTCATCCAATCCCTACCATCCCCATATCCTACAGCGGGGGATTACTCACTCATAGATGGGGGAAACATGGATGGTCCATGGAGAAGCGATGGTGATGATGATGGCAATGATCTCCTCCAATTCCCCATCCCGACAGGGTGCCAGAACGGAGTTTCTGGTGCTGTTTTGTGGAATCTGGTGGTGGCGGCGGAGCGGAACTCCTTCTAGAATAACGTCGAACCCCCAGAGTTTTTAGGTCAGAAGGCTTCTTATAGGCGAAGAGGGAGACCGAGGGGGTGTCTGGGGCGGCCAGACCACCCCCTGGCGCGTCCTGGGCTTGCCCGCGCGGCTAGGTGGTGTGGCATGGGCCCAACCCTCCTCCGTCTCGTATTCTGGCTCCAGGAGTCTTCTAGTGAAATAGGATTTTTGGCATATTTTCTGGGATTTTTCCTGATAGTTGATTTTCTGCACAAAAACTAGACACCGAGGCAATTTTGCTGAAAACAGCGTTAGTCCGTGTTAGTTGCATCCAAATCACACAAGTTTAGAGGAGAAACAATAGCAAAAGTGTTCGGGAAAGTAGATATGTTTTGGACGTATCAACTCCCCCCAATCTTAGCTTATTGCTTGCCTCAAGCAATTCTGTTGAAAATTGAGTGCGATAAAAGAACTTTCACGAACACATTTGCTTCATATGATGTATATATTCTTAGCATGTGATCAACTACTTAGAAAATTTATAATAAAGAGTATGCAACTAAGTTTACTTAATAGGCATTGCAAGCTATGAAGAGATTCCAACTTAAAAAATAATAAGTAGCATGAAGTATAAATATAAGCAACATTACAATGCTCATAACAAGGTATGATAGAGTGGTATCTCGCTTGCCTTTGATTGTGAATGCCAAGGCACCTCTGAAGTTCAGGTGAAGACTAGAAGTAAAGATGTCAAAGATACAAGCATCAAAGTCATAACACAAATAATCAAGTTTTGAGACAAGCACAAAGAATGACAACTATGCTCTCAAGAAAGTGCTCATAGAATATGTGGAGACTCAACAAGGAAATGAAAAGGTTTTGAATAATTTGAAAGGCTTCCAAATGCTGAAAGTATGGTACTCATTAGCTTTGAGATCTCATTGCCCCTATCATAAGCATCTTTAATATGGTTAAGGTGAAAGTGAGGTCCAACCTGAGTTATATGCTTGACAGACTATAAACTGGAAATCCCATGTCCCTTGAGTACGAGGGCCGCTCCTCATGCTACTCAACTTTAGTTACCGGTAAGTTCTTGTCATCGTAAATACGTGCGTATCATAGAGAACCACCAACGGGCTACCCCTTGCCAGATGATACGGAAGAATCCCCATATCAAAATGACAAGGCAAGCAGACAATGAGTATCTCAGCAATCTTCTTATTGACCATGGGAAAATGGTGCTTTTTTCTCTCTTTCCTCTTTTCATATACCTTTTTTTCTTATTTTTCTCAATAGCTATCTCTCTTTATTTTTATAAGAAGAATGCTTCATAGATATCATTATGGTTACGCTGCAGGTTTCCACCATGACGGCATGGATTAGACCGGCGGCCCAGGCGTTTCTCTAACACACATACATAACTCCATGGACTTACAAGCTCCCCTTTTATTTCACACCGACGACATCGACAAACAAAAGAGCATGGTATCAACTGGGTATATATTTACAAGTGTTGAAAGCGTTCCCCGTGACAGCATGGTTCTGCTAATCCCCAGCCTATAATTTGCAAGCATATAACTTTCATGGATAGTCACAATGGTTCAGGTTTATTAAGTGCAGGAAATAAAGTGTGCCATCAAGTTCGTGAGAGCTTTACTAACTAACTTTCTCATAACAAGCAAACATTTTATTCGGAAGAAAACAAGGCATATTGAATATGCACGGAAGTAGCAAATGATGCTAATAGGTAGGTTTGGTGGACACTTTGGCAATATTTGGTTTTAGGGAGTTGGAAACATGAGTAAAACATACTCAGTGAAAGTGAAGGCTAGCAATAGTAAGGGAGCGATAAACGAGAGAGCAATAGCTGTCATAATCATGCTTGCAACAAAACAAGAGTAATCATGGCATGAAAGTGATTCAAGATCCTCAAGGCAAAATAATTCATCGAGTCTTAACTGATTATTTTAGTCATATGCATGCGTGAGCATGTGACAAGTCAATTCAAATGAAACATTCAGAGGAGGATACCACGGTGTCATACCAAGTTATGAATAGAGTAATGCAAGCAAGCATTCATATGACATGCTACAAACTATTAACAAGCTGGAACTAATCATAAGAAAGCAAGAACTACTAAGCATCCGAAGATATCATACACCCTACATGAACAGACCAAGCATGCCCACAATGACGAGTATATGTACAAAAATGAAAACAAATAGAGTTCATTACTAGCCTCTTACCACACCTCAAGTTGTCATTAATCCTCATTATTGCTCTTCACTTGTGTGGCTTGAATAATAATATGGAACCAATATCCACTGAGGACTGCTGAACCCTGCAACAAACTCACAAAGCCAAAGAAGAACAACAAATATTTTTGGTGTTTTCGATTTTTAAAGCAAAAACCAAAAAGGAAAAACAAGCAAAGCAAAAATCTTTTTGGGTTTTTCGAATAGTTCAAAGAAAGAAAAAAGGGAAAAACAAACCAAGGCGAAAAGAAAAAGAAGCAAACCAAAGAGAAACAACAGAAATATTTTTGGTCTTTTTGTGTTTTAGAAAGCAAAAGCAAAGGAAAAACGAAAACTAAAAGGAGAACGAAACATGAATATACAAAGTACTGACGCAACATGATAGGGAGATGAGTGCGATGTCGGCGTACCTCCCCCCAAGCTTAGGCTTTTGGCCTAAGTGGGTATCAATCCCAAGCTGGCCAGGATGAAGTGTCACCGTGGTATGACGAGGAGGTACCCTTGTCCTGGTGCGAGCTCGAGTACGTCCCTCCATAGTGCGTGGAGTAATCGTAGGAGGGTACATCCCCCTGATGCTGCTCGTGGAACCCCAGCAAGCGGAGCTGCTCGTCCACCTCCTCCTTAGAGCGCGACCACGGTTTCCTGTGAACACTAAACAAAGAAGATTGTGGCAAAGGGATCTCCCTCTCATCCCTGTCAGTAAACATCATCCTATATACTAGACCGTCCAAATTAGAATCATCAGTGACAAAATGATGAGTTTTCATAGCAACAAGGTCAAGTCTTTGTTGTGCCAATACAGTATCATTGGGGTCCACTGAAATCCCTAATGCATTGACCATACGTGAGGCAATGATGCCCCCCATAGATAGGCCCCCTAGCAGCTAGGCGGCGAGCAATAAGTGAGCCAAGGTTGTACTGAGTATCATTGTTGAGCGCAGCAGCAAGCAAGGCTAAATGATAGTTGGAGATATTACTTGTGTTCTCCCTACCAAGTACGCTAGTAGGAAGATAATATGCAAACTATCTAAGAGCAGGGAGTTGGATATTTCTTATCTTTCCGCGCTGTGCCACTCGGTCACCATCATTGGTCACCCCTCGGGAAAGTTCTAGCAAATCAGCGGGTCGCCCTTGAATCTTCTTCACGGTCACTGTCATAGTTACACCTGCAACACTGCAAAATCTTTCCAATGACATGGTGAAGGGCAGGTTATAAATTTTGAAAGAGACAGTTGACTGATAAGGCGCGTTAGTAAACACAAAGCTCTCAACAAATGTTTTGGTGAGCATAGCGTATTGCTCACTCTCATCTTGCATATATGAGGTCAAACCAACCCTTTGAATCAGTAGCAAGAAATCATAAAGAATCCCTGCAGCTTGTAAGAAAGTGAAACAAGGAAAAGTAGATGGGTGAGCATCCCCATCATCCCCCTCATTACCAATACGAGTTGCAATGAGGTCTTTGTTGTATGATGGCCTAAACTGAGAGGCTGATCTTGAGGGCCTCAACCTCCTAGGTGCATCCCTCTCAAATATCTCTCCAAAGGTATGGTTGTTCATGCTTGATATTCTGAAATTTAAACACCTATTAAACAAGTGATTGCAAAATGAATATAATGAAGGGTACTACTCATAGGGACTTGTAAGAGGCCTAAACATGCATCAAAACTATATCTCTAAGCATCAAACAACCTTACAAGCTCTCATAACCTGTCACCTACAGCAGCAAAATACTCAAGATATAATCCACTAAACACAAATCTACTTGGACAAGGGGAGGAGTCACATACCGAAGAACAAGTGCTCCAAATTTCAGCAACAAAGATGGGCTGAGCAAGGAGATCAAAAAATCGAGAGCAAGCACAGAAAGAACGCGATTTTGAGCAATGAACTGGAGTTTGCTCGGGAGAGAGAAGAAAGTGGCAGGTGAGAGAGTTAGTGGAGGGCCAGGGGTGGCCCACACCATGGCATGGCGCCACCCAGGGCAGGCCGCGCCACCAAGTGGTGAGCCTTCCTGGTGGGTCCCCCTGGTACCTTCCAGGCACTCCTCTGCCCCTTTTTTCACGTAAAAATTTAATATGAATTTTCTGGAATTTTTCGAGACACTTTATTTTTGGGCATTTTCAGGTATAGAAGAATGATTTTCTGAGAGAAAGATTTTTTTTGGAATGATGCAAGGACAAAACAAAGCTAGAACTACAGAAGTTCTAAGACACTCTAACATGAAAGCAACTAACAACAAAGAAAACTAAATGAAAGCAAAACTAAAATGGATAGAATAAAAGTAAACACAGAGAATCATGCTGAAAACATTGTTTTGTTCAATGAAATCATTTTGTTAACAAGGTTGATCAGGTCTTGTTACCAAAACAATTTCATACGAGAAAAAACTTTGTAATCCACTAATGATTATGTTACCTCAACCTTGATAGCAATGGTCCCAATCATAATAGTTTCAAATTTTTCTCTTGGTATGGGACAATATATCTCTCCAACTTGAATGCCCTCAACATGTTCAATTGAATTCAAACCATAAGTCCTTTCAGGGGAAATAGACAGTATGTTCCTTGTCATTAACATTAAAGGTCACCTTTCCTTGATTACAATTAATAACAGCTCCTGCAGTATTAAGAAAAGATCTCCCAAGAATAATAGACATATTATCATCTCCAGTCATTTCAAGCACAACAAAATTAGTTAATATCAAGCAATTATGAGCCACTTGAACAGGTACATCCTCACATATACCAACAGGAATAGTGGTAGATTTATCAGCCATTTGCAAAGATATATCAGTTGGTATTAATTTTTCTAGTTGAAGCCTCTTATAGAGAGAGAAAGGCATAACACTAACTCCAGCTCCCAAATCACACAAAGCAGTTCTAACATAACTATTCTTGATAGAGCAAGGGATAGTTGGAATCCCTGGGTCTCCAAGTTTCTTAGGAACCTTACCATTAAAGGAATAATTAGCAAGCAAAGTAGAAATTTCTTCATTAGGGATCTTCCTTTTATTCGAGACAATATCCTTCATATACTTTGAGTAAGGAGGCAATTTAATAGCATCAGTCAAAGGAATTTGCAGGAATAAAGGTTTCATCCACTCACAAAACTTATTATAGTGTTCATCTTCCTTTGACTTGTGTTTCTTATCAGGGAAAGGCATAGGTTTTTGGACCCAAGGCTCTCTTTCACTACCATGTTTCTTAGCAATAAAATCTTCTTTAGTGTATTTAGTATTCTTAGTGTGCTTTTCGGGTTCTTCTTCAACTTTTTCTTCATTAGGAACATCATTTTCTTCATTACCACTTTCAGTTTCAGCATCAGAAACAGATATACTATTAGGATCTATAGCAGGTTCAGAGGGTTCTACAATAGTTTAATGTTTCCTTTTCCATTTCTTATGAGTAGAGCCACTATTTTTAGCTTGTTGAGAATCTTGCTCAATTCTTTTGGGATGCCCCTCAGGATATAGAGGATCTTGGGTAGTAGCACCACTTCTAGTTCTAATTTCATAAGCATGTTTTTCTTTAGCATCATTAACTAGCAAGTCTTTTTGCACTTTAATGAGTTGATCTATTTGAGTTTGAACCATTTGAAAGTGTTTAACAACCATTTTAACATCATTAGAGGTTCTTTCCATAATATCTTTTAACTCAACAATAGCTCTAGTGTTTTCCATTAGGTGATTTTGCACCCTTTTATTAAAATTATCTTGTCTAACAATAAAGATATCGAATTCTTCTAAGCATTGATCAGGTGGTTTAGAGTAAGGGACATCACCTTCATCAAAGTGTTGGAGGAGTGTACCTCAATAGTGGATGAGTGGGGGATAGGCTTATATAATTCTTCTATAGGAGGTACATTCTTGACATCTGCAGCTTTAATTCCCTTCTCCTTAAGACATTTCTTAGCTTCCTTCATCACTTCATCATTTAATTCAATAACTCCCCTCTTCTTAGATAATGGTATTGGCGCCGGTATAGCTGGTTCAGGTATGATTACTTTAGGTATAGCTGGTTCAGGAGGAGTCCAATCTTTATAGTTCTTGCTTATTTTAGCCATTAATTCTTCAGCTTCCTTGGGAGTCCTATTCCTGAAAACACAATCAGCACAACTATCTTGGTATGTCCTAGATTCTTCAGTTAGTCCATTATAAAAATATATCAAGAAGCTCATTCTTAGGTAATGGACTTCCAGCCTGTGCATGAATCAAAGCACAAAACCTTGCCCAAGATTCGGGCAATATCTCTTTTTCTCCCTGTTTAAAATCAAAAAATTCCTGCAAAATAGCATGTCTAGCACTAGGAGGAAAATATTTATGCAGGAAAGTACTAATCAAGCAATCAGGGCTATCAATAGATCCAGGAGGTAAATTATTAAACCAAGTTTTAGCTTCTCCTTTCAATGAAAAGGGGAAATCTTAGCAACAAAGTAAGTACGCATCTTAATATCATCAGAAAACAGGCGACTCATGGTAGAAAGCTCAGTCATATGTGCTACCGCACTTTCATTCTTAGTCCCACAGAAAGGTTCTTTCTCAACAATAGCTATGTAAGATAGATCAAGAGAGAAATCATTATCTTTATCTATAATGTTTATGGGAGAAGCAGCAAACTTAGCAATAGGAGACAATTTAGGTCTAATAGTACGCCTCTCAAGGAGACTCTTATCAGCGCTCCTATCATGGGTGTTTTTACATTCTTTAATAAATTCAACGGTCATCTCAACATAACAGTCTTCAATATCATAACTCTCACTAGACTCAGGTGAACTAACAGGTGTAATAGTGTCTTCATTAGGAGTTTCAGTATTTCCAGCTATAGTTCTAGCAATCGTAGCATCTAGGAAAGGACCTAATGAACCACCCTTATCAAGCACAGTAGAAGTAGCATCATAAGTATCAGAAGTTTCAGATTCAGCAGTAGTAGCAGTGTGTGTAGCATGTGTATGTGGTGGTGTAACAAGCTTACTAATAACAGATGGTGAATCAAGGCAACAGAGGTGTGCAGAACCGCACCTCTTCTTGTAGTGGATGGTAAAATAGGAACCTTGCCATCACGAGACTTAGCCATGATGGATGGATAGCAGCGAACAATAGAGAATCCAAGTGAACTTAATAAATAAAGCTATGCTCCCCGGCAACGGCGCCAGAAAATAGTCTTGATGACCCACAAGTATATAGGGTGTATCGCAGTATTTTCGAGGGAAGTGAGACCCAATTTATTGATTCGACACAAGGGGAGCCAAAGAATATTTATAAGCCTTAACAACTGAGTTGTCAATTCAGCTGCACTTGGAAACAATCTTGCTCACAGCAGTTTATCAGTAGTAATAGTTTTGTAGTAGGAATAGTAAAGTGGTAGTAGTAAAAGTAAAGACATCAGTAACAATAGCAGCAAACAGTAGGATTAGAGCGCGGTAGGCATAGGGATGGATGGACGGGCGTTGCATGGACAAGAAAATTCACATAGCAATAAGAACAAAGGGCAATTGCAGATAAATAAGATAAAGCATCCAAGTACTAGATAATCCTAGGCATGTGTTCCATATATAGTCATACGTACTCGCAATGAGAATTTGCACAACATCTTTTGTCCTGCCAGCATGTTTGCAGCGGGGCCTCAAGGGAACTACTGGAAATTAAGGTGCTCCTTTTAATAGAGCACCTGAGCAAAGCATTAACACTATGTGAACACATGTGATCCTCACATCAAAGCCATTCCCTCCAGTTATCCCGATTTCTATCACTTCGGGGCCTTTGGTTCCGGACAACAACGTGTGTATACAACTTGCAGGTAAGACCAAAAACAATACTATCATAATGAATCAATAACATGTTCAGATCTGAAATCATGGCACTCGGGCCCTAGTGACAAGCATTAAGCATAACAAGTTGCAACAAAGTCATAAAGCACTAATAGAAGATAGTAGGCACCATGCCCTAACAATCTGATGCCATTACATGAACGACCTCATCCAATCCCTACCATCCCCATAGCCTACAACGGGGGATTACTCACTCATAGATGGGGAAAACATGGATGATCGATGGAGAAGCGATGGTGATGATGATGGCGATGATCTCCTCCAATTCCCCGTCCCGGGAGGGTGCCAGAACGGAGTTTCTGGTGCTGTTTCATGGAATTTAGTGGTGGCGGCGGAGCGGAACTCCTTCTGGAAAAACGTCGAACCCCCTAGAGTTTTTAGGTCAGAAGGCTTCTTATAGGCGAAGAGGGAGACCGAGGGGGTGTCTGGGGCGGCCAGACCACCCCCTGGCGTGGCCTGGGCTTGCCCGTGTGGCCAGCTGGTGTGGCCTAGGCCCAGCCCTCCTTCGTCTCGTATTCTGGCTCCGGGAGTCTTCTAGTGAAATAGGATTTTTGGCATATTTTCCGGGATTTTTCCTGATAGTTGATTTTCTGCACAAAAACTAGACACCAAGGCAATTCTGCTGAAAACAGCGTTAGTCCGTGTTAGTTATATACAAATCACACAAGTTTAGAGGAGAAACAATAACAAAAGTGTTCGGGAAAGTAGATACGTTTTGGACGTATCGCCTATGTGCATCTAGACCCGATATTGTGTTAAGTGTAGGAGTGTGTGCAAGATATCAAGCGTCTCCTAAATAAAGCCACCTGATGTCGGTCAAAAGAATCTTTCGATATTTGGTTCATACCCCAAACTATGG
This sequence comes from Avena eriantha, assembly GCA_910589775.1. Lineage (NCBI taxonomy): Eukaryota > Viridiplantae > Streptophyta > Magnoliopsida > Poales > Poaceae > Avena > Avena eriantha. The sequence continues at coordinate 165,782,027 of OU342746.1, read as the reverse complement.
TGTGTGGTATCATAGGGCTCAAAATTCTCTCTTTGTGGATACACTGATTCGGATTGGTATGATGATAAGGATGATATAAAATCAACCTCCCGGGCTTGCCAATTCCTTGGTAGGTCCTTGGTGTGTTGGTCTTCTGAGAAGCAAAACTGTATATCTCTCTCCACCACCGAGGCTGAGTATGTGGCTGATGCTAGTGTTTGCACCCAATTGTTATGGATGAGGCAAACTTTAAAGGAATATGGTGTCCATTTTTACAAAGTGCCTCTTTTATGTGACAATGAAAGTGCTATCAATATTGCCTACAATCTGGTGGATCATACAAGGACAAAGCATATTGAGATTCGTCATCATTTCATTAGAGATCATGTTGCGCGAGGAGATATTGAGCTATCCTATGTGTCAATCAAAGACCAACTTGCGGATATATTCACAAAGCCACTTGATGAAGCAAGGTTTTGCTATTTGAGGAATGAGCTAAATATCGTAGATTCAAGAAGTTTGACTTGATCAACTTGCATACTCACCTATTACTTTATCATTGTGTGGTTTAGGTGTAGGCATGGAGATAGGGGAGTGTGGTCCTAATCCATTGGACTATCCCTCCCCCCATAATGCCAAAATTAAGAAAATCAATTATCTTAGTATCATTCATTTTGATATGAAAGCTTCATTGATGAGTAGAGGCTATGAACCCAAGGATAATTCTTCGCGGTGTCATGCCTCATACTCTTACATGGTGGTCTCGGCCACCGCCTTCTTTGTCATGAAGAGTTGGTTCTTGGTTCAATTAAATTGGAGTTTCACTTGATCTTTAAGTTTGATTTTATTGCCTACTTGGTTCTTCATAGTGTGAAATCTAAACCTAAGACTGTTACTCTCCCCTAAACACATTATATCTATCATATATGTCCCAAATTTGAATATGGCTATTTTTCGTCAAAGAGGGCCGGAGATTCTGGTGTGAAAACACCTGAGTCTCTGGTCAGTCCGAAGTTTCCGGTGTATCTGACAGGAATCTCCGGTCTGGGATGGTTTCGGCATGTGACTAAAGGGAGCCAGGGTGAAAGAGTCACACCGGATTATATCTTCCATCGCCGCCTCCCACCCTCACACCCATCGCGCCCTCCTCCAAAATAGCCGCACGGAGGCCACTTTGCCGCTGGGATTCGTCATGCTGCCAGCAAACTCCACCCTGTCCACTGATACATTGCAAATGTATCTATAATTTTTGATGTTCCATGCTTGGTCTTATCCACTTTCTTGTGTTTTGTTCCAACTTTGGAGTAATTTTCATATGTTTTCTTAGACTAACCTATTAACAAGAGCCACAGTGCCAGCTGCCTATTTTCTACTGTTTTTGGTTCCAGGAAAGTCAGAAAATGAATTTTTTCGGAATTGGACGGGACAAAAGCCAAAGTGCCTATTTTTTTCCGGATGTCATCAAGTTCCAAAATACGAGACGGAGAGGGGCCAGAGGGCGGCCACACCACCTAGCCGCGCCGCCAGGCCTGGTCCGCGCCAGGGGGTGGTGTGGCTAGCCTAGGCACTCCCTCGACCTCCCCTTCCGACTATAAGATGCCCTCGGGACGTAAACCCTAAGTACCCAATCAAAAATCCACGAAAGAGTCCGTAGCCGCCGTCATCTCCATCCCTAGATCGGGAGGGATCTGAAGCTCTTCCCGGCACCCTATCGGAGAGGGGAATTCACCCTGGAGGCCTTCTTCATCACCATGCAAGCCTCTGGTGTGATGCGTGAGGACTTCATCCTTGGACTACGGATCCATATAGTAGCTAGATGGCTGGTTCTCCTCCTTTGTGCTTTCATGTCTGGATCTTGTGAGCTCCGTTCATGATGAAGATCATATATTTGTAATTCTGCATGTTGTGTTTGCGGGGATCCGATGGATATTGAGATGCTATTTTAGATTGATTATTGATTCTATCATGTCTTTGTTATTTGTGATCTTGCATGCTTTCCGTTGTTAGTAGCTATCTTGGCCAAGTAGATGCTAGCAACTCCAAGAGTTAGTATTTATGCTCGATAGTGGGTTCATGCCTCTGGTAATCTGGGGAAGTGACAGAAATCTCTAAGGTACTAGATGTGTGTTGCTACTAGGCAGAAAACAACAATCCTTTGTTTATAGAACAATCGTATTATTTACTTTACACACAGTTCATAAAGCAATATTTTGTTGCTTGCAACTTAATACTGGAGGGGGTTCGGATGATAACCTAAAGGTGGATTATTAGTCATCGATGCAGTTGGATGGCGGTCTATGTATAATGTTGTAATACCCAATCAAGTCTCAAAGGAGTCAAGATGATTAGTATATGGATGTATTGCTTTCTCGATGTTTGTCAATTGTGAAGGAAATATGCCATGAGAGGCAATAATAAAGTTGTTATTATATATTCCTTATATATGATAGATGTTTATTTTACATGCTAGAATTGTATTGATCGGAAACATCAATACATGTGTGTTTAAAAAGGGTTCCTAGTTACGCCTCTCTTATAGACTAGCTTGTTGATTAACAAGATGATCAAGGTTTCCTGATCATGGACATTGGATGTTGTTAATAACAAGGTCACACCATTGGTGGAATGATGTGATGAACATTCATCCGAAGTATAGCATTACGATCAAGTAATTATGTTTATATTGCTATAACATCATATGAATTAATCTTTATCCTTAGACCATGAGATCATGTTAATTGCTAACACCGGAAGAGTATCTTGATAACATCAAACGTCACACCGTAACAGGGTGACTATAAAGATGGGTTCAATACTACGAAGGTGTTATGTTGAGGCTCATGGATCAAGAGTGGAATTTGTCAATCCATATGACGGATAGATATACTCTGGGCCCTCTCGGTGATATCACATTAAGATAGCTTGCAAGCAAGTGATGTGATCACTAGAATGTTATATCACGGGAACGAGAAAAGACTGCATGTCGGTAACGAGATCAAACTAGGTATGGAGATACCGATGATCGAATCTCGGACATGTAATATATCGAGATACAAAGGGATTTAGTTACAAGCATTAAAGGTTCTCACAATCACAGAAGTCATCGTTAAATGTGTAGGAGTCAGTACGGATCTCCAGGTCCCGCTGGTGATTATTGATCGGAGAAGGGTCTCGATCATGTCTGCATTATTCGCGAACCAAAGGGTGGCACACTTAAGAGTTACCGGACACCATTTTGGAGCACATATGTTTCAGACGAAAGAATTGCAAAGCGCAGAAATTGTTTCAATAGAAACCGGAAATTGTTTCGGGTGAAATTGTAGAAAGTGGTTCTGCATGTGATATTGAAATATTGCAAGGGGCTATATGTGAATTTTTGTTAATTAAAGTAATTAACAAAATTCTGAATAAATTTAATAAAAAGAGTTTTATGAAATGAGAGGGCATTAAATTTGGAGAAATTTAATGCATTTAAAGTGGAGACTTTAAAAGGGAATGTGAAGAGGTATTTTAATGTGGAGGGGTTACCACCACATGAATGGGGGAGGTGAGGGGTCACCCCCCATGCGCCGGCCATGGAGAGAGGGGGCACCCCCCTCCTCCTATAAAAGGCCACCCATTCCCTCCTTCATCCTTACACCTCCTTGTGAAGGATCTCTCTCCCCCTCTAGAATTATACCCCATGGTCTCGGATTAGCGAGTTACATGTTCCCGGTGGCATTTCGTCTGGAAGGAGTTGCTACTTCTGCTGGATCGCTGGAGCGAGGAGGTGGAGGTTGTCTGGTGGCTTGAACGTGTGTGTGAGTGCGGATGCGCTGCTGAGTTGCGGCGCTTGGACTTCCTCACGATCTTGAGATCGGCAAGTGTACGACTACATCAACCACGAGTTCCTTCTCGTTAACAAAACTCGTTGTCTTCGAGGGTAAGTTCTCGTTGGATGTATGTCCACCCGTTGCTTTGTACCTAGTAGATAGATATTGGTGTGTAGTTCACACCGTAGGAAATTTTTTGTTTTCTATGCTGCGGACCCAACAGTGGTATCAGAGCCTGATCTATGCGTAGGTGCTTTGCACGGGTAGTACACATATGTTTATATGTGGGCGATGATGATCATGTTATTGCATCTTCTATGTATTTTGGATATTGGTGGCATAGTGGGATGAAGCGGCCCGGACCAACCTTACATGTCATCGTACATGAGACCGGTTCCACGACTGACATGCAACTTGTTTTGCATAAGTGGCTGCCGGGTGTCTGTCTCTCCTACTATAGTCAATATCTGATTTACAACGAGTTTCTAATAACTTAGTTATCCTCGTTGTGGTTCATGTTCGTAGGTGAGAACGGTTCTATCTCCGAAAGCCCTAAGCTACGTAAAACTTGCAATTGATAAATTAGAGGCGTCTAGTTTAGATCGTTGCTGGGCTAGTGTGTTGATATGGTATTGTTGTAAGTAGATGTATGATAGGTACTCTTACAACACACTCAACGTGTAAGTTCCATAGACCTTGGCCTTACACACAAAGGAATGATAGAGATCATACCACGATGCAAGTGATAGAGATCAAATGCACGGACCATATCATCTCACTTTACACATTAGATGTTAGCATCTTATACTGCTAGTTTGGCGCTTTTGGTAGCATTATAAGATGATCCCTCATTTAGATATCAATATAAAAATGTGTTCTTCCTTAAGTATGCACCGTTCTGTGGATCGTGTTTCGAGACATCACGTGATGATCGGGTGTACTCGAATCTACGCTTTCATAGGAACGGGTGTAAGACAGTTTTACACACGCGAATACTAAGGTTCTTACTTGGCGAGCCTAGCATGTACAGACATGGCCTCGGAACACGGACCGAAAGGTTAAGCATGAGTCATATAGTTGATATGATTCCCATATAGATGCTCGCCTTTGAAGCTACATCAACTCACGTGATGATCGGACTTGGTGTAGTGGATTTGGTTCATGTAATCACCAAAAAGACACGAGGGATGTTGTTTTTGAGTGGGAGTTCATTAGTAATTTGGATTAGTTGAACTCAACCTATCATAAACTTAGTCTAAATAAACTTTACAAATTCTGTTGTAGATGGCACCACCTGCTTTTAATTTCAATGTGTTCATGGAGAAAGAGAAACCTGCGAATGGTAGAAACTTCACCAACTGGGCTATGAATTTGAGGATTCTCCTCACTACTGCACAAAAGCAATATGTGCTAGATGCACTGCTAGGCCCCCCACCAACTCCTGATGCCCCTGACGAGGAAAAGAATATCTATGTGTCTCGTCAGGAGGACCACAACTTAGTTCATTGCGGCATACTGTATGGGCTAGAGCCAGAACTTCGAAAGCGTTTCGAAAATGGCAATGCCTTTGATACCATGGGAGAATTGAAAATGATTTTCGATACCCATGCTTCCGTAGAGAGTTATAATGCTATAGAAAAGTTCTTTAGCTGCATGATGGAGGAAAACAGCTCCGTTTGTGAGCACGTACTCAAAATGTCTGGGTACGCCGATAAGCTTGTGTCCTTGGGAATAACGATTCCCATTGACTTAGGCATACATCGTGTTCTCCAATCTCTGCCACCTATGCAGGGCATGAAGAAGTCTCTTCCCGAGCTCTGTCAATGCTTAAAACTGCAGAAGTGGATATTAGGAAAGAACATCAAGTGTTGATGATCAATAGGACCACCGGTTTCAAGAAAGACAAGAAAGGCAAGCATAAGGGAAAGAAGGGTGGCAAGTCTGTTGCCACGCCTGAAAAGAAACCCCGAGCTGGCCCTAAGTCTGACACCGAGTGCTACTATTGTATGGGGACTGGCCATTGGAAGCGCAACTGCCCCAAGTATTTGGCGGACAAGAAGTCCAGCAAGGCAAACAAAGGTATATGTGATATACATGTTATTGATGTGTACTTGACTAGTACTCGCAGTAGCACCTGGGTATTTGATACGGGATCGGTTGCTAATATATGTAACTCGGTTCAGGGGCTACGGAACAAGCGACAACTAGCAAGGGATGAGGTCAGAATGCGGGTCGGCAATGGATCAAAAGTTGATGTGATCGCCGTCGGGACGGTACCTCTCCATTTGCCATCGGGATTAGTTATAAACCTAAATAATTGTTATTTAGTGCCTGCACTGAGCATGAACATTGTATCTAGATCGTGTTTGATGCAAAGTGGTCATTCCTTTAAATCTGAAAACAATGGTTGTTCGATTTATAAGAATGATATCTTTTATGGTCATGCACCTTTGTTGAATGGTTTATTTCTGTTAGATCTCGATAGTAATATTACACACATTCATAATGTTAATGCTAAAAAGGTTAAACTTGATGATGATATGTCTACATATATGTGGCACTGCCATCTAGGTCATATTGGCGTTAAACGCATGAAGAAACTCCATTCTGATGGACTTTTGGAATCACTTGATTTTGAATCATTTGATACATGTGAGCCATGTCTTATGCACAAGATGACTAGAACGCCGTTTTCCCGGTTCAATGGAACGGGCGACAGATCTATTGGAAATCATACATACTGATGTGTGTGGACCAATGAGTGTGTCGGCGCGAGGTGGATATCGTTATTTTGTTACTTTCACGGATGATTTGAGTAGATATGGGTATATCTATTTGATGAAACACAAGTCTGAAACTTTTGAAAAGTTCAAGGAATTTCAGAATGAAGTGGAAAATCATCGTAATAGAAAGATCAAATTTCTACGGTATAACCGTGGAGGAGAGTATCTAAGTTACGAGTTTAGCACACACATGAAAGAGTGTGGAATAGTTTCACAACTCACACCTGCCGGAACACCACAACGTAATGGTGTGTCGGAACGTCGTAATCGTACGTTATTGGATATGGTTCGGTCTATGATGTCTCTGGCTGACTTGCCACTGTCATTTTGGGGTTATGCACTGGAAACAGCTGCATTCACTTTAAATTGGGCACCATCTAAATCCGTTGAAACGACACCGTATGAATTATGGTTTGGAAACAAACCTAAGCTGTCATTTCTTAAAGTTTGGGGATGCGATGTTTATGTGAAGAAACTTCAACCGGATAAACTCGAACCCAAAGCGGAAAAATGCGTCTTCATAGGATACCCTAAGGAAACAATTGGGTATACCTTCTATCACAGATCCGAGGGCAAGGTTTTTGTTGCCAAGAATGGATCCTTTCTTGAGAAGGAGTTTCTCGCGAAAGGTGTGAGTAGTCGGAAGGTAGAACTCGAAGAGGTTATTGAACCTTCTCTTAATGGAATGGCGAGTGGCGCAGCACCAGAAGTTGTTTCAGAGTTGACTTCACCTGATGAAGAGAGAGCTAATGATAATGATCATGAAACTCCGAAAGAGGACACTACCGAGCCTCGCAGGTCAAGCAGGACACGTGCAGCTCCTGAACTGTACGGCAATCCTGTTGTGAATTTCATGGTTGATGAAATGGATGACCATGCGACGTATGAAGAAGCGATGATGAGCCCGGATTCCAACAAATGGCTATAAGCCATGAAATCCAAGATGGAATCCATGTACGAGAACCAAGTTTGGAACTTGGTGGAGTTACCTCACGACCGAAAGGCCGTTGAGAATAAATGGATTTTCAAAAGAATAACTGATGCTGATGGTAATGTGACCATCTACAAGGCTCGACTTGTCGCAAAGGGGTTTCGACAAATTCAAGGAGTTGACTATGATGAGACATTCTCTCCCGTAGCGATGCTTAAGTCGGTTAGGATTATGTTAGCAATTGCTGCATATTTCGATTATGAAATATGGCAGATGGATGTCAAAACTGCGTTCCTCAATGGTAATATTGAAGAAGAGTTGTATATGATACAACCTAAGGGTTTTGTCGATCCTAAGGATGCTAATAAGGTATGCAAACTTCAGCGATCCATCTATGGACTAAAGCAAGCATCCCGAAGTTGGAATCTCCGCTTTGATGAGGTGATCAAAGAGTTTGGATTTGTCCAAACTTATGGAGAGGCTTGTATTTACAAGAAAGTGAGTGGGAGCAATGTGGCATTTCTGATATTATATATGGATGACATATTATTGATTGGAAATGATATAGATCTTTTAAACAGTGTTAAAAGTTATCTAAACAGCAAATTTTCGATGAAAGACCTTGGTGAAGCATCATATATATTAGGCATTAAAATCTATAGAGATAGATCAAGGCGCCTAATTGGGCTATCGCAGAGTACATACCTTGATAAGATATTAAAGAAGTTTAATATGGACGAAAGTAAGAAGGGGTTCTTACCTATGTTGCAAGGCAAGACATTGAGTAAGACTCAAAGTCCGGCTATGGTGGAAGAAAGGGAGATGATGGATAAGATCCCCTATGCCTCGGCTATAGGCTCTATTATGTATGCCATGCTATGTACAAGACCGGATGTGGCACATGCTATTAGTTTGACTAGTAGGTACCAATCTGATCCAGGTTCGGAACACTGGATAGTGGTAAAGAACATCCTCAAGTACTTGAGAAGAACTAATGATATGTTTCTTATATACGGAGGTGAAGAAGAGCTAGTCGCTAAGTGTTATGTCGATGCTAGCTTTGACACCGATCCGGATGACTCTAAGTCTCAATCCAGATACGTATTTCTCTTGAACGGAGCAACAGTTAGTTGGAGGAGTTCCAAACAACCTGTGGTGGCTGGATCAACGACGGAGGCGGAATATGTTGCTGCTTCAGAAGCAGCGCAGGAGGCGGTTTGGATGAAAGAGTTCATTACGGAACTAGGTGTGGTTCCCAGTCCGTTGGACCCAATGGTGATCTATTGTGACAACAATGGAGCCATAGCCAACGCAAAGGAACCAAGGTCTCACCAGAATTCCAAGCATATTAAGCGCCAGTTTCACTCCATCCGTGAGCATGTCAAGGATGGAGATATAAAGATTTGTAAAGTACACACGGACCTAAATGTAGCAGATCCGTTGACTAAAGTTCTCCCTAAGGCAAAACATGATCAACCCCAGAACTCCATGGGTGTTAGATTTATCACTATGTGAACTAGATTATTTTCTCTAGTGCAAGTGGGAGACTGAAGGAAATATGCCCTGAGAGGCAATAATAAAGTTGTTATTATATATTCCTTATATATGATAGATGTTTATTTTACATGCTAGAATTGTATTGATCGGAAACATCAATACATGTGTGTTTACTAAACAAAAAGGGTTCCTAGTTATGCCTCTCTGATAGACTAGCTTGTTGATTAACAAGATGATCAAGGTTTCCTGATCATGGACATTGGATGTTGTTAATAACAAGGTCACACCATTGGTGGAATAATGTGATGAATATTCATCCGAAGTATAGCATTACGATCAAGTAATTATGTTTATATTTCTATAACATCATACGAAGTAATATTTATCTTTAGACCATGAGATCATGTTAATTGCTAACACCGGAAGAGTATCTTGATAACATCAAACGTCACACCGTAACAGGGTGACTATAAAGATGGGTTCAGTACTACGAAGGTGTTATGTTGAGGCTCATGAATCAAGAGTGGAATTTGTTAATCCAGATGACGGATAGATATACTCTGGGCCCTCTCGGTGATATCACATTAAGATAGCTTGCAAGCAAGTGATGTGATCACTAGAATGTTATATCACGGGAACAAGAAAAGAGTGCATGTCGGTAACGAGATCAAACTAGGTATGGATATACCGATGATCGAATCTCGGACATGTAATATATCGAGAGACAAAGGGATTTAGTTACAAGCGTTAAAGGTTCTCACGATCACAGAAGTCATCGTTGAATGTGTAGGAGTCAGTAAGGATCTCCAGGTCCATCTGCTGATTATTGATCAGAGAAGGGTCTCGATCATGTCTGCATTATTCGCGAATCGTAGGGTGGCACACTTAAGAGTTACCGGATACCATTTTGGAGCACATATGTTTCAGACGAAAGAATTGCAAAGCGCGGGAATTGTTTCAATAGAAACTGGAAATTGTTTCGGGTGAAATTGCAGAAAGTGGTTTTGCATGTGATATTGTAATATTGCAAGGGGCTATATGTGAATGTTTGTTAATTAAAGTAATTAACAAAATTCTGAATAAATTTAATAAAAAGAGTTTTATTAAATGAGAGAGCATTAAATTTGGAGAAATTTAATGCATTTAAAGTGGAGACTTTAAAAGGGAATGTGAAGAGGAATTTTAATGTGGAGGGGTTACCACCACATGAATGGGGGAGGTGAGGGGTCACCCCCATGCGCCGGCCATGGAGAGGGGGGGCACCCCCCCTCCTCCTATAAAAGGCCACCCATTCCCTCCTTCATCCTTACACCTCCTTGTGAAGGATCTCTCCCCCCTCTAGAATTATTCCCCCATGGTCTCAGATTAGCGAGATACATGTTCCCGATGGCATTTCGTCTGGAAGGAGTTGCTGATTCCGCTGGATCGCTGGAGCGAGGAGGTGGAGGTTGTCCGGTGGCTTGAACGTGTGTGCGAGTGCAGATGCGTTGGTGAGTTGCGGCGCTCGGACTTCCTCACGATCTTGAGATCGGCAAGTGTACGACTACATACCACAAGTTCCTACTCTTCAACAAAACTTGTTGTCTTCGAGGGTAAGTTCTCGTTGGATGTATGTCCACCCGTTGCTTTGTACCTAGTAGATAGATCTTGGTGTGTAGTTCACACCGTAGGAATTTTTTTGTTTTCTATGCTGCGGACCCAACAAATTGCCCCGCTGTAATTTGTTCACCCAGCATGTTATCTATCTTAAGGAGAGCCACCTCTAGTGAACTATGGATCCCGGTCCTTTTATTTACATACAATCTACAAACTGTTACTGCTTTGTGCTTACTTTCTCCAAACTATTACTTCTTTCCATTCAATACGTTTAATCCTTTGTTTTCCGCAAAACACGGTGAGATTGACAACCTCATCTCAAGTTGGGGACAAAGTTCGGTGGTTGTGTTGTGCAGGTCTCCACGTTGCTACTAGCACCGGTAGTGCGCCCTGCCAATGCTCAGCTAGTAACACCTTTGAGGTGTTTCCTTGCTCTTACTGGTTCGATTAAACCTTGGTTTCATAACTGAGGGAAACTTTCTGCTGTGCTCATCATACCTTCCTCTTGGGGTTCCCAACGAGCTCTACATCAACACTGCCATCAAGCATTTTTCTGGGCACCGTGCATTGAGCCATCAAGCATTTTTCTGGCGCCGTTACCGAGGAATCAAGGACATCTTCACAAGGGGATTCCCTTATAACCAATCTCTTTACTTTTTTTTTGTTTTGCTTAGTTTCTTTTTGCTTTGTTTGCTTGTTTTCTTTATTCAAAAACACAAAAAATTAGTTTTACTAGTTTGCTTTCTTATTTGAAAACCCAAAAAAAATGACTACCCTTGAAAAAACTAAGTTGTGTGACTTCACTAGCACCAACAACAATGATTTTATGAGCACACCTATTGCTCCACATGTGCCTGAAGATACTTTCTTTGAGATAAAACCTGCTTTGCTCAATCTTGTTTTGAGAGAACAATCTTTTGGTATTGGTAATGAAGATGCTGCTTCCCATCTAAATAACTTTGTTGAACTTTGTGTGATGCAAAAGCATAGGGATATAGATGGTGATATTATTAAACTGAAATTGTTTCCTTTCTCTTTGAGAGGAAAAGCTAAAGAATGGTTGAATTCCTTAACTAGGAATAGTATTGATTCTTGGACTAAGTGCAAAGATGCTTTCATTGGAAAGTACTATCCTCCTGCTAAGATTATATCCATGAGAAGTGAAATAATGAAGTTTAAAACAACTTGATAATGAACATGCTACTCAAGCTTGGGAAAGAATGAAATCTTTGGTAAAGAATTGTCCCACTCATGGACTGACTGCTTGGATGATCATCCAAACTTTTTATGCAGGATTGAACTATTCTTTGAGGAACCTATTGGATTCTGCTGCTGGAGGTACCTTTATGACCATCACTTTGGGTGCTGCAACGAAACTTCTGGACAATATGATGGTTAATTATTCTGAATGGCATACTGAGAGAGCTCCACAAGGTAAGAAGGTAAATTCTGTTGAGGAAACCTCCTCCTTGAGTGATAAGATTGATATTATTATGTCTATGCTTGTTAATGGGAAAGCCCATATTGATCCAAATAATGTTCCTTTAGCCTCTTTGGTTGCTCAAGAAGAGCAAGTTGATGTGAACTTCATAAGAAATAACAATTTTGGCAACAATGCTTATGGTAATAATGCTTATAGGAACAACTTTGGTAACAACAATTATAAGCCATATCCTCCCACAAATGGTAATGCTTATGGAAATTCTTACAACAATAATAAGAGTGCTCCCTCCAAACTTGCAGTTATGCTTAAAGAGTTTATTAGCAAACAAACTGCTTTCAATAGAACTATTGAGGAAAAACTCTCTAATGCTGAAACAAATATAGCATCTTTGGCTGAAGCTCAATCTTCTTTGAATAAAATGGCTGCTAAACCTGAAACTAATGATAACCCCTTTGCAGCTACTAATGCCATGCAAGTGAGAATTGATGAAAATGTTAGACTATTAGCTGGATTACATGCTAAGTGGGAAAGAGAAGATGAAATTGCTAGAAACATTAGTGTTTCAACTATCACCACCACTAATGTTGAGGCTAGTAATAGTTCTACTACTTTAGATGATAAAGTTGATTTTGATCTTGATGGTTGCAATATCTCTGAAGTTATTAAGTTCCTACAAAAGCTTCCTAAAAGTCCTAATGCTAGTGCTATGAACATGACCTTTACAAAACACATTACTGATGCTCTCATAAAGATTAAAGTAGAAAAGATGAAACATAAAGCTTCTATTCCTATAAAACAAGAAGATGGTTGGAAACCCATCATTAATATGAAAGTGAATGACTTTGATTTCAAAGCTTTATGTGATCTTGATAGTAGTGTTTCTATTATGCCTAGAAGGATTTATGATATGCTTGATTTGCCTCCTCTTAAAGATTGTTATTTGAATGTCCCACTTGATGATAATGATAAAAAGAAACTCATGGGGAGTCTTAATGATCTTATTATGGTTAACAATGCCTATGTCCCTGTTGATTTCTATGTTTTGGATGTTGAATGCAATGCTTCTTGTCCTATTACTTTGGGAAGACCTTTTCTTAGAACTGTTGGTGCCATCATTGATATGAAAGAAGGCACCATTAAATATCAACTCCCACTCAAGAAAGGTATAGAACACTTCCCTAAGAAAATATAAAAGATGTATTTTGCTTCTCCTATGAAAACAAAATTTGGTCTTAATGCTTCTTCATTTAAGAACACTTGATTCTTCTTCTTGCTTCTTACGCCTAACTTAAAGGCGTTAAAGAGAAGTACTTATTAGGAGATAACCAAAAGTTTTAGATGAGTCTTGGAAGTTATTACCTCTGTAATAACCTCTCCTTATCCTTTTTATTTGCGTTTTGTGCCAAGAGTAACCTCTAATGAGAGAGAAGTAATGATTGGGAAAGTTGCTGTCCCGAAACAGATTTCTGTGCTTCACCGTAAAAATTCGTGTAAAATCTCTGAACGTCTTTTTGAGACGTGAATTTTTGTGCTTCTGACACAGGTTGTTATATAACTTTCGTTAGTTCAACACTTTTTGATTTGAGCAACAGAAGGTCTTCTAAAAAATTCGTCTTTACCTGCTGGTCTATTTTGACAGATTTCTGCCATTTTCTGCATTTGCTTCTTGTTGGTTCCTTCTTGAGTTCTTTTGGGGAATTGAGCTTTTTGAGGGAAGTGCTACAGTAGCTAGTATTCTAATGGAAGTTTATTTGGTGTTAGAACTGAACCTTAAGACTTACTTATCTTGAGTGCACTAATGTTGCTAATAAAGATTGTGTGAAGTTTTGTATGAAGGAAAAATTTCAGGTGTGTGGAAGGAATGAGTAATGAGATGAAGGATGGACTAAAGATCAATCTTGGGGATGCCACGCGTGTCGTCCCAAGAAATATCCAAGAAATAAAAGCGTCAAAGCTTGGGGATGCCCAAGGCATCCCCTTCTTGATCAATAAAAATCCCAGGTTTCTTCTAAACGCTTCATTTTTATTGTTTCATGCACAGTTGTGTTTTTCTTGGAGCGTCTTCTTTTTTGTTTTCGTTTTAGTTTTTTCGTTTGCTTGGTTTGCTTACTTTTCTGAATAAATTGGTTGGACCCCCTCTTTCATACTTTGGTTTGCAAATAGTTTGGGTTGGTTTGGAAAAGAGTAGAAAAGTTCATATTTTTGTGGTAAAACGAGCTCGTTTTTGACTGTGGCCTATACTCTGTCATGCCATGCTTGATATTGTTTTGGCTTTATGCTTAGTATTCTTTGATGTAGCATGACTTGTTATAAACAATTGAGATTGCTTAATGTGCCTTGGATGAATCATGCGTTGTTTTAGCATATTAAAGCATAGTATAGTGGTATTCTCTTTTGATGCTTTATTTGGGTTGACTTGGCGCATGCTCACACCATGTTATGACTATCTCAAGTGACCATAGCCTTTATGATCCTTTACTTTTCAACTTGTAGTATCACTTTATGCTTTGATCAATGATGTTTTGTCACTCTGCCTGATTATGGCCATAATTGCTCTCTTAGTTTGTCGCTCCCAATCTTTTGCTAGCCTCCACAACAAAGTATGAGTTCCACTCATGCATCCAACTCCCTAAACCAAGTTATTCCAAAGAGTACACCATACCTACCTACTAGCTTATGCTATTCCAAGTATATTCATGCTTTTGTTTACCTTCCAAATTAAACTTGTTATGAGAAAACTAGTGATTAAAGCTCTCACGAACTTGATGGCACACTTTACTTTTCTTGCCCTTAATAAACTTGAACCATTGTGTCTTCTATGTTGTATATGCTTGCACTTATTTGTTGGGAATTAGCAGAACCATGCTTTCATGGGGAACGCTTTCAACATTGCACTTGGTACTTGTACCTAGTTGATATCATGCTCTTTTGTATATGGATGTCGTCGGTGTGAAATGAAAGGGGAGCTTGTAAGTCCATGGAGTTATGTATATGTGTTAGAGAAATGCCTGGGCCACTGGTCTAATCCATGCTGACATGGTGGAAACCTGCAGCATAACCATAATGAGCTCTCTATGAAGCATTCTTCTTATAAAAAAAGAGTCCTATATTGAAAAAAAAGAGAAAAAAAAAGATACTACGAAAAGAGGAAAGAGAGAAAAAAAAGCACCATATTCCCATGGTAAATAAGAAGAATGCTGAGATGCTCGTTGTCTGCTTGCCTTGTCATTTTGATATGGGGGTTCTTCCGTATCATCGGGCAAGGGGTACCCCGTTGGCGGTGCTCAATGATACACATGTACTTACAATGACAAGAACTTACCGATGACTAAACTTGAGTAGCATGAGGAGCGGCCCTCGTATACAAGGGACATGAGATTTTTGACTTATACTTCATAAAGCATGTACACCATAGTTTGTTCACTTTAACCTTAATCACTTCAAGATGCTTATGATAGGGGCAATGAGAGTTGAAAGCTATAAGTACCATAATTTTTGGAAGCTCTTTATGAGACTTGAATCCCTACTTCCTTTTACAAAGGCCTTTCTCCCACCATTATATTGTGTCTCCACCTTCTACCTTTATGCACCTACTTTGAGAGCATAGTGGCCATTCTTAGTTCTATGTGCATTGTCCCAAGACTAGTTTATTGATGCAAAATTTGATATTGCTTGTTTTAAACTATTGTATCTAGTCACTCTTATGAACTTTGAAGGTGTCCTATGCATTTATATTTGCTACTCTATTGAGGGACAAGCTGAATACTATTATGCTATGTTTTCTTTATGTGAAACAAACAAACGTCTTGCAAAGCATTG
The DNA here is from genome assembly GCA_910589775.1 of Avena eriantha. Lineage (NCBI taxonomy): Eukaryota > Viridiplantae > Streptophyta > Magnoliopsida > Poales > Poaceae > Avena > Avena eriantha. The sequence goes on along the minus strand of OU342746.1, from coordinate 165,766,166 downwards.
TTATTCATGAATCTTTTGTTTGTTCCTTTTCATGTTGCATCATAGTTTCTTTGCTTATTGCTAGAACTTTGGCTTTCATGTTATGATTGAAGTACTATGATCCTAGCTTTGAATGTTTTACAAATACTTTGATCAACTCTTTGATGGTGCATGTCACCTAAAAAAATATTCTTTCTTTTTATCACTTACCTACTCGAGGGCGAGCAGGAGTTAAGCTTGGGGATGTTGATACATTGCAAATGTATCTATAATTTTTGATGTTCCATGCTTGGTTTTATCCACTTTCTTGTGTTTTGTTCCAACTTTGGAGTACTTTTCATATGATTTCTTGGACTAACCTATTAACAAGAGCAACAGTGCCAGCTGCCTGTTTTCTGCTGTTTTTGGTTCTAGGAAAGTCAGAAAATGAATATTCTTGGAATTGGACGGGACAAAAGCCAAAGTGCCTAGTTTTTCGGATGTCATCAAGTGCCAGAATACGAGACGGAGAGGGGCTAGAGGGCTACCACGCCACCCGGCCACGCGCCCAGGCCTGGCCCACGCCAGGGGGTGGTGTGGCCAGCCCAGGCACCCCCTCGGCCTCCCCTTCCGACTATAAGATGCCCTCGGGACGTAAACCCTAAGTACTCGATCAAAAATCCACGAAAGAGTCTATAGCCGCCGTCATCTCCATCCCTAGATCGGGAGGGATCTGAAGCTCTCCCCGGCACCCTGCCGGAGAGGGGAATTCACCCTGGAGGCCTTCTTCATCACCATGCAAGCCTCCGGTGTGATGCGTGAGTAGTTCATCCTTGGACTACGGATCCATGTAGTAGCTAGATGGCTGGTTCTCCTCCTTTGTGCTTTCATGTCTAGATCTTGTGAGCTCCGTTCATGATCAAGATCATCTATTTGTAATTCTGCATGTTGTGTTTGCGGGGATCTAATGGATATTGAGATGCTATTTCAGATTGATTATTGATTCTATCATGTCTTTGTTATTTGTGATCTTGCATGCTTTCCGTTATTAGTAGCTATCTTGGCCAAGTAGATGCTAGCAACTCCAAGAGTTAGTATTTGTGCTCGATAGTGGGTTCATGCCTCTGGTAATCTGGGGAAGTGACAGAAATCTCTAAGGTACTAGATGTGCTGTTGCTACTAGGGACAAAACAACAATCCTTTGTTCATAGAACAATCGTATTGTTTACTTTACGCGCAGTTCATAAAGCAATAATCTGTTGCTTGCAAATTAATACTGGAGGGGGTTCGGATGAGAACCTGAAGTTGGATTATTAGTCATTGATGCAGTTGGATGGCGGTCTATGTATAATGTTGTAATGCCTAATCAAGTCTCAAAGGAGTCAAGATGATTAGTATATGCATGTATTGCTGTCTCGATGTTTTCAATTGCCCCGCTATAATTTGTTCACCCAACATGTTATCTATCTTAAGGAGAGCCACCTCTAGTGAACTATGGATCCCGGTCCTTTTTCTTTACATACAATCTACAAAGTGTTACTGCTTTGTGTTTACTTTCTGCAAACTATTACTTCTTTCCATTCGATATGTTTAATCCTTTGTTTTCCGCAAAACATGGTGAGATTGACAACCTCATCGCAAGTTGGGGACAAAGTTCTGTGGTTGTGTTGTGCAGGTCTCCACGTTGCTACTAGCACTGGTAGTGCGCCCTGCCAAAGCTCAGCTAGTAACACCTTTGAGGTGTTTCCTTGCTACTACTGGTTCAATTAAACCTTGGTTTCATAACTGAGAGAAACTTGTTGTTGTGCTCATCATACCTTCCTCTTGGGGTTCCCAACGAGCTCTACATCAACACCGCCATCAAGCATTTTTATGGGCACCGTGCATTGAGCCATCATCCACCCCTGAGACATTCCCCACCGGTGGAATCACTCCAATGGATAGATCTCGTACTGTCCCTCTCACCATGAACCTAGGGTTCATGCCCTTCGTTTATTTTGAGTTTTTGTACTGATCCCACTAGAACCACATGTTTGTGTGCACTCTATCACATTAGTATCATTCCCTTGCCTGATCTGCTAGAATCAAGCCCTCCCACAGCCTCCTTGTGCAACCCGAAATCTCTAGACCGGAGATTCTAGTTGGTCAACCTAGAGACTCCGGCCTAGGTCGAAGACTCCGGTCCGTCTGACCGGAAACTCCGGTCTAGGCCGGAGATTCCGGTGTTGTACACGGGAGACTCTGGTGTTGTACACCGGAGACTCCGGTGTTGCTTTCATCTAGCACATCTTGCAAAGTTTTGAGGGTCTTGTTTTTGTATCTCCAGGACATATGTGCTTACCTCCATGCTATCCCCCTCACTCTATATTCACAGGTGGCTCTAGGTCTCGTCGTGGTAGCACCAAAGCCAAGTCCAAAAGGGAGGATGCCCATTTTGATGAGGAAGCTAGTCAGTATGTGATCCCGCCATCCAACAGAAGGCAACATCTCTGAGATGCTGAATATATGAGAAGGAACCAGGAGCGCATAGAGGAGAAAATCATGCCAAGAGGGCTAAGTATGACAATTTGTAATCCCTTGCCCATATGACCAAGAAAGAGTACCGTGGGCTGCGCAAGATGAACTTCTATGAGATGCCCAGGACCAGTGATGACCCTTGCAATTGGAGAAGGGAGCAAAAAGTATTCATGCAAGATATCTATCTCAAGCTCACCAAGTCCCCTGTCTACCCTCAAAGGTATATGGATCTCGAGTACATACGTGCCAACAACTACTTTGTAGATGTTGTGTGGATTACTAAGAAGCTTGGACTGCATGGGCTCATAGAGCTCTGAGAAAACTACAGCATCACCCTTGTCTAGCAATTCTATGCAACTGTTGTGTTTGGGACTGATCAGGCAAGGACCATGAACTAGATGACTGGCAATGTCCACTGCACTGCAAACTTCTTTGACTTTGCCAGGGTCATCAATGAGACTTTCCAGGGTGTGTTTGTTCATGTTGGGCACCGTATGCATGACGCTGATCTTGGCAAGAACAAGGCCAAGTTGGCACCTCTCTATGGCAGCAAGGGTGTCGTCGGTGAGGCCAAGGGCCTCAAGCCTCTCTAACACTTACTATTGAGGATTTTTAATTACAACATTTACCCTAGTGCTAGCAATGATGAGTCCATTAGGTGTGGCCTTGTCAACTTGCTCCACCATGCTCACAAGGTATACTATGCTGGCCCTGATGCTGAAGGATATGCTATTGATATCATGGACTTCATTTTTAAGGAGATGCATCATGCCATTCTCTTCAAGAAATCTCCTCCTTATGCAGCACTTGTGATGAGACTCATAAATTCTCAGCAACATCGTTCACCTCTTTCCATTCCTCCCAATCTTACGGAGCATGCCCTGGTGTCTCTTCAAAAGAAAGGGAGAATGGGTCTAGCTCCTAGGCAGCCGTTTGAGAGTGAGGATGATGAGATTTCTGAGGCTGAGAGGGCTCCCACTCCACCATGGGGCTCTAGGAGGACGAATGCCTCCAATTCTCCCATGGCTCCTATCACACGTAACTTTGTTCATGAAAAGGTCAAGAAGGCATTTTTCTGGGAGAAGACATTGTGCTGCATGAATGTGGACATCCGAAAGGAACAACATGCCTCCTATAAGAGCAATCACAGGATTGAGAAGCTTCTCAAGGAAATCAAGGCTCAAGGAGAAGAATAAGATGAAGGGGAGTCTGAATACAATGATGAGCATGGGGCTGAACCATCAGCAGAGTCATATCACACACTCTCCTTTGGTGCTTGGAATGTAATGAATGCCAGCTTAGTTGATTGGCAGACTTTCTTAGAGGCCACACCTGGTTTTGCTGCTTAGGGAACTTCCTCCTCTCACCCTCAAGGCAAAGGCCCACCGACTCCTGCTGCTAATGATGACTATGATGAGGATGAGGATGACGATGACTCCGAGTGATTCCCTTAGGGCAATAGCTTGGAATTTTCCCTTTTCAGTGTTTCAATGCCAAAGGAGGAGAAGATGTCCACTAGGATCATCTGAGATTTACATGGGTTGGGCATTTGGCTGCTTGTGTGTTGTGAACATTTGTTTTTATCTGGTTCTTGTGAAACTAATTTGGTTACTGTGAAACTATCTATGTGTGTGGAAATGCTATGCCCGTTCCTTATTGTAATGGTTAAACCTCCCCATGTTTAGTTTCTATTACCTAACTGGCATGTATTATCTGATTATCTTGCTGCACATCGTCAAGGGGAGCATAGTTATGTCTCTTATTAAAATTCCCATGCAAAACCTCTTGTTGTCATCAAACACCAAAAATGGGTAGGTTGAAATGACATTTATTGTCTTAATCTGTTTTGGTGTTCATTAACAACAAAAGGGTCATTTAACAGTATGCTGATGTTCTAGGTGTTTTTACTAAAAAGAGATAAGTCCATGGCATAGTGGAAAAGTTCCTGAAAGAAACAATGGTTTCCTGAAGATTTCAGACCGGATTCAGACACCGGAGTCTCCGATATGGTCCGGCGTTACCCCGCAAATCTCCGGATTGGATTCAAGATTCTGCCCAGGGTCAATTTGTGTGGGGGTACGGAGATGGGCCGGATACAGACCGGAATCTCCGGTGTTCTCATCCAGACTGGAGTTTCCAGAGTGAAAACACCGGAGTCTTCGGGATGCCCTAGTCTGGAGTCTTGGCTAAGTCTTTGGAGGGTGTGTCTTGACCAGGCCCAAGTCAGTCAGTACGGTGGTCTAGATATAGACCGGAGATGGGCCAGAATCTCCGTCCTATGCCGGAGTCTCCGGTCTATGGACCGGAATCTTCGGTGTGGAAGTTCCCAACGGGAAGAAAACAGTCAGCAGTAGTGGAGGCTATAAATAGAGGACCTCATCATCTACCTCTAGCTTCTCGTTCCACAAAAGAAAGGCACCACCATTAGAGCCACCAAAACTCCAAGATCTCTTCATCCAACCACCTGAAGTCGCTGATCTTTGGGGAATCGAAGGAGGAGGCCTTGATCTATAGCTTCACCAAGAGAGATCTTCATTCCCCCTCATTCACTTGAGGGCCCCTAGCTCTAGGGTTTCATTGGAAACCCTAGGCCTTGTTTTGGTTCTTACAAGCTTGTCTTTTATTGTTGTGACAGCTTGCTTGGATTTGGGAGCCTCCAATTAAGTCGTGGATGTGTGCCTCGAACTTATTGTAAGGGTGTCGGCTACCACCTTGAAGGTTGCCAATATAGTGGAAGCGTGAATCGATCCCCTTGGGGTGAGGTTCACCGGAGAACAAGGGAGGCCTCTCGTGGCGTTGGTGGTTTGATACCACCCCCTCTCGAAACACAGATGTACTTCCCCTCAAAAGGAAGGAACTGCGGGAAATAATCCTTATGTCTCCGCGTGCTTCATTTCAGTTACTTATATCCTTTACCGCACCTTACTTGTATCTAGTTCTTGCCCAGTTAGTTGTGCTAGTGGGTCATATAGGTAAATTCACCTTAGCTACATATCTAGAGAATTTACCTTTTGTTGTTGGAAATATGCCCTAGAGACAAATAGTAATAAGGACTATTATCATATTTCATAAAGTTTATGATTAAGTTTTATATCATGCTATACCTGTATTGAGTGGAAACATCAATATACATGTGATATATAAACAACGAGGGGTTCCCAGTAAAACTCTAGTCACTGGTTTATTGGTCAACAAATGATCAAGTTTCCTGATCATGTGGCATTTATGCCAGTTGGAAATGGAGTCAACTCATTCTGAGAATGAGATGATGAACCAATACCCAACCTAAACATCGTGACCCAATCATGTCACGAAGTTCAAGTTACAATGATTAGAAATGGATCCTCGTAGACTATTCCTTAGACCGTGAGGCTATATCAATCAGTGTCTCCCGAGAGTGCTTAGATAGCATCAAGCGCCACTTGGTAATACAGTGGTTATAAAGGTTTGTTCAGGTACTCGGAGGAAACCGTAGAGGCAATATATGTCAAGAGCGATATTTGTCCACTCGGAGAAGTTATATCCAATAGCTGCGCAGCATGTGATTTGATCACAGGGATATCACTTGTCGGAACGAGTCAAGTAGCATTGTTCAGTAATGAGATTGAACACGACATGGCGATGTCATTGATCAGATCTCGGGCAATGCAAGTATCAAGAGACAAAGGGAATATGACACGACCGTCCTGGTTCAAACGACGAAAGATCTTCGTGGAACGCACAGGGGTCACATGGCCATCCAGGTCCTCTGTCGATCATTGGTCTGGGAATGTCCCGACCATGTCTAGAGTGTTCCCAAACCATACGGTATTATGCTTAAGGGTTTGATGATGCTTAGAGAGTGTTTATAGGATCGAAAGAATCGCTGAAGGATAGTAGACATAAAACCGGAAGGGTTTTGGTAAGTCCGGAGGTTGTCCGGAGTGGAGGTGGAAGGTGTTCCATAGCCACGGAGATTGAATAATATGTGAATGAATGTTAAATATTGATTTAATCATTTATTCATAATTATTTAATAAAAGAGAAAATCAATTTAAAGGTCAAAAGGCTTAATTGGCCAATTCCGGAGGGAAGAGGGCCCGTTAAGGAAAGGCAAGAAGGAGAAGGGCCAGAGGGGGTGGCCGACACCCTAGTGGGCCAGACCCCCACGCAGGGCCCGTGGGGTGGCCGGTGGCGCCACCCCTCCCCCTCTCTTCTTTTTTAATCCCACCCGGGGACTTTGAGGGAGGTAGTACCTCCCCTCCCCCTATATATAGTGGGGGTATTTGACCAGATTAATACACACAATATTCAATAAAGGTTTCCTCTCTTTTGGGGAGACCTCTTGATATTCTCTCTCTCGTGACCATGGTCCCAAGTTCGGACTGCACGAACGAGAGACATCTTCACCGCGGTGCACCGTCGCGCTGCGGGATTCGGATCCAGGAGCTCTACTTCCGCAACTGTTACTGGATCGGGGAAGCGAGAGTCATCGTCAGGCCCCAGACATGTGTAACTTCCCGCAAGGTGTCACACTTGAGGCACTCAAGTCGTTGGAGCCGCTGGAGTGCAAGGACTTCATCGCGACCATGAGGTCGGCTTAGGCTCGTCTACATCAACCACGCTCTCCTGAGTGTTGACAATGCTTTTTGGTCTTCAAGGGTAAGTTCGTGAAAAGCCCCTCCCGTTACTGCATTACTAATAGATAGGTCCTGGCAACATCATGGGTTTAGGAGTGTAGGGTAAAAATTTATTGTTTTCATACGCGGAACCCCTATAGTGGTATTAGAGCTAGATCTATGCGTAGTAATGCTAGTACGGGTAGAACACACGAGATGTAGCGTGTGGGCATTGATCTTTTAGTTGTTACCCTCCCACGTGTACTTGTGTATACCGCAGTAATGCTTGATGAAGTGGCCCCCAACTGACTTTACGCGTTTGTTCGCAAGACTGGTCCACGCTTGACATACGACTTGTATCGTATAAAGTGGCTTAGAGGGGTGTTTGTCTCTCTCGCATTAGTTGGTATGCAATTTGCAATGGAGGGCCCCGAAAGGGGTGTAGTATAGACAACTACTTGATCAGCATTGTGCTGAAAGTTCGTAGGTAAGAACGGTTCTTATGCGAAAGCCTATTCAGCCACATAAAACATGCAAAGATAAAGTAGAGGCGTCTAACTTTGTTTTGCAGGGGGCGTTGCTTTGTGATATGGTTGTGGCAAAGGTAAAGTGATTACCTTATGTTATGTAGTAGTAGATAGTCACGGAGGTGACAGACTACCACACCGGAAAGACATTGGTACCCTGGTGTCTACGGCGCCGGTACCCTAGCGCCGGAATCCAGTGACGACGGATGGAGATCACGACATGAAGGACCATATCAAATCACATTTACATTCGATGTTATTGTTTGTATATCTTATTGTGTGCTAGTATTAGATACTCGACGGTAGCCTAATAAGATGATCCCTATTAAAATTACCAATGATTGTGTTCCCCCTTAGTGTGCACCACCAAGAAAGTTCTTTGGTATGAGGCGACCCGTGGTGAGAGGGTGTCAAACATATCTACGTTTGCATACAGTGGGTGTAAGCCATGTTGCACAGTGAATACACTAAGGTTGAATTGGTGAGCCTAGCATATAGCAGACATGGCCTCGGAACACGGATGGTCGAAAGATCGAGCATGAGTTGCATGAATGATGTGACTGACATTTAGCGTCCACCCTTGAACCCACATTGATGGCCGTGATGACCGGGGGAGATGTGGGGAAAATGGGTTGTGTTATCACTAGGGACCCTTAATGGGGTAGGTGTTTCTGAGTGGAGTTATTATTAACTCATTTAATTATAAACTTAGTCTAAATTCCTTTTGCAATTATAAATGTAGAGATGGCTCATCGTGAAGCTTAATTTGTCATTGAGGAATGGGTAATGGGTGAGAAACTTAGACTTGCTGGATCCAACTTCCCTGGTTGGCTTATGTGCCCGAATGATCTCCTTACTAGGAATCATGTGGTAGACTACCCGCACGATGGATTTGACTGAGCCAGACCACTATGAGACCCCACAAGAGCTGGCAAACCGCTACTATCGTCAAGAGATGTCCACCTACATTCAGATAATAATGCGTTACGGGATGGTCGATGAACTCCATCCGCTCATGGGTGATCTTGATCGATATTCAATGGTGGATCAGCTAAGAGCAGAGTTCACAAGCCATGTGTGCATGTGGAAGCACGAGCTGCTTGGAGAGTTCCTTTCCATACAGATGGAGGAGCACACATGTCTGAAGGGTCACTTAGAGCGCATGCTTGATGCACACATGAGACTGGTTCACTTCATGGACTACTAGATGGATGATCAGTTTGCGATGTGCATGCTGCTTCGATCGTTGCCTCCTAGCTAGGAAGGACATGTACGGAGTAGCATCATGAGTGGTGATACGGAAACATTGGATTTCCAAGAGTTCACATTATGTTTCAGGGACGTAAAGGTTGAACCAATCACCGGTGAGGTCATTGATGACAAAGGTATATATTTGATATACAATTTTATAAATGTTATAATCTTGCAAACACATTTGTAGTGTTAATTATATTTGATACTTGTTCTATTTTGCTAAAAACAGGTCCTTCTGCATGAGAGGTGCTTGCTGGAGAGGAGGTGACGTTGCGTGTTGATGGCGAGCATGATGATGATGGCCAACTACACTCTCCCTCAACATTTATCATTTAGTTTATGTTTAGGATGATTATTGTAATCAAAATATTATGAACTTCTTTAGTGTGTCTCACACTTTGTGAGACAGTTATTCATATCAGTTTGTAACCAACAGTTGTTCCACTTTTATGAATGATTTCTATTTGTGTTCATATCTTGTTTGATTACGTGTGAATTATCCTGATGTTGAAACTAATTGATAATACATGAACATTTGTAAAATATTGAAATGCCTTTAAAAATACCCAACTTAATGATATGTTCATTAATGAATGAAACCATATTTTAAATTCAAAGTTATGTGATAACATGTGAAAGTCATTTGATTTCTTATCACATATGAATCATGCCTAAGTTTGGCAAAATAACTTGAACACCATGTATTACATGAATACAAAGTGTTTGATGAATATTAAAAGTAAATGCATATTCGATGTATTGTGTTTTAACAAAAATGGTAATTATCATTATATGATTGTTTAAATGTGTAAAGTGGTTTACCAAAGGAAACATGAATATGAAACTATTTGATATGATCAAATTATTTCATCAACAAAGGGTATGAAAGATAAAAGATAAACTAATTACTATGATTTGATCAATAGTAATGAAATTCGAATTTGTAAGAATGGCATAAAATAAATTGTGAAATGCAATGCGTTTGAAATGCAAAGCATCACAATATGATATTTGATATGAAAATGGGTGAATAGATGGCGCCAAATAAATCATTATAGTGTAGATGTAGAAACCATTAGTTAGAAATAGTTAGCACTCAATTAGAATATATATAGTGAACCATATGAATTCGTGATATCGGCGCCATATCAAGTATGGATCTTCGTAGAAGTTTGGGGTTATTCGATATAACCAAAACAATAGTGAATCAGTCCTTGTAGAGTATTCATTGGAAACTTTGAATACGAAATCCATAGCTGAAACCAAAAGGGAAGCAAAATTAGTATTGCTTGGATTTTGGTACATTTTTGAGAAAGTTCGCATTCCGTGATTTTTCTCGATTATGGAGCAAATGGAAGATAGTGAAAAACATTATGAGGATTCGAAAACATGCATCAGAGTGTTGAGGAGCGCAGTAGAAAACGTTCCTGAATGATTCTCGTCACAAAAGGAAAGAATCAATGATAATGATCATTGTGATTTTCCCCACTGGTGTTTTCACTACATGAAGTGGGATTCAAAATGTAACCCATATCTTGTATGGAGACATTTGTGAATCATTTGTCATGATTACCGGAATATGACATACCTACGAACTACTAAGGAAATAATGGTAAACTAGAATTATGTGAAATCCTAGAAGCAAAACTCCCTTGAGATTAGAAAGCAATTCGTTGCTGAATCTCACAAGTAAAGGAGTTACTTGAATTTTCCCAAATGACTGCAAAGCCATAGTGGAAAAAGGGGGTGAATGATAAGAGCACAATTTGTCAAGTATTGGACGAATTCAAATGAATTTTATTCAAGTGTGCTAAATGTATAGTGGATTTAAAACTAGTAAAAGTACTAGTATCTCATAGTAAAACTCCAAGTTTGATATTTGATCAAAGGATTTTGAAATCGTTCAAAATAGTGAGTGGATATGCAATTTGCATGAAATTGAGTGGGAGCTGTAAAAGTCTTCCTAACACAATATGTGAATGACATATTTTTGAGTGGGAGCAATATAAGTCTCAAATTCAAATATGTAGGAACATAGTTTGAGTAAGAGTAGTGACTCATACCCAAATATGTTAGGAACATATTTTGAGGGGGAGCTTATAGAGTGATTCTTAAGTGTGTTAAGAATAAAAGCGCAAATACCGATAAATAATGATTTATAAGGTGTAGAAGTTGATAATAAGTGTATTATGATATTATGTAGTATTCCTTGAGGGATTCTGAAAAGGGTTTCAGAATAGAAGTTAATTAAGGAACCGGTCCTTAATAACTCAAGTTAGGAATAGTATTAAGTTTAACATCAATGGTTGAAAGAAAGAAAAGGATGATCATCATCCACTATGTTGAGACATAGGTTCTATCTTAGAAAACCATGATGATAACTTAACATAATATATGATCCAATAAGGAACGTTTAAAAGTGATTAAGTTTGAATCACAGAACGTTGAGCTAAAGATTGTCTACAGTGTCTAATAGAGAACTGCAGACATATTTTCCAGATCCATAAAGGATGACATATCTTAAAACATAAAGGGTTATGCTATAAGGGAATATGTTGGAAACTCCCGTAATACCGATTAGAGTCAAGTAGGAAGCGAGGTGAAAAAAACATCGAAAGTTGCACAAGGTGCACTCGTGTTTCGATGATAACATTTATAATAATAGATAAGGGTACCATCTAAAGTGTTGTATAATGTTATGTCTGGGCTAGTTCGCTTTTAACATAGAATGATGTGTCCCAGGGCACAGTGCCCATGAGAAATCCCTTGAGGTTGATCTAAAGTCACTGTAGGCTCCTGGAATCAGGCGTCGTTCTGTTGCCATAGCGACGATGCATACACACGGATGTTATCATGTGATGATAAAGTATTAATGTCAATCAAGGTGACACTAGTAAGTTGCAAAGGATTTGGGACTGTAAAGTACAGGACCAAGACTCAATCTCTTCCATGAGCAAGCATGTTCAGGGTACCAGATATATGGTGCCAATGATTAAGAACAAATGCAGCTAGTTTATTTGTACTCTAGTGCAAGTGGGAGACTGTTGGAAATATGCCCTAGAGACAAATAGTAATAAGGTCTATTATCATATTTCATAAAGTTTATGATTAAGTTTTATATCATGCTATAACTGTATTGAGTGGAAACATCAATACACATGTGTTATATAAACAACCAGGGGTTCCTACTGAAACTCTAGTCACTGGTTCATTGGTCAACAGATGATCAAGTTTCCTGATCATGTGGCATTTATACCAGTTGGAAATGGAGTCAACTCATTCTGAGAATGAGATGATGAACCGATACCCAACCTAAACATCGTGACCTGATCATGTGACGATGTTCAAGTTATGATGATTAGAAATGGATCCTCGTAGACTATTCCTTAGACTGTGAGGCTATATCAATCACTGTCTCCCGAGAGTGCTTAGATAGCATCAAGCGCCACTTGGTAATACAGTGGTTATAAAGGTGCGTTTAGGTACTCGGAGGAAACCGTAGAGGCAATATATGTCAAGAGCGGGATTTGTCCGTCCACGTGACGCAAAAATACTCAAGGGCCCAATCAGAGAAGTTATATCCAATAGCTACGCAACGTGTGATTTGATCCAAGGGATATCACTTGTCAGAACAAGTCAAGTAGCACTGTTCAGTAACGAGATTGAACACAACATGGTGATGTCATTGATCAGATCTCGGGGAATGCAAGTATCGAGAGACAAAGGGAATAAGACACGACCGTCCCAGTTCAAACGACGAAAGATCTTCGTGGAACTCATAGGGGTCACATGGCCATCCATGTCCCTTTGTCGATCATTGGTCCGAGAGTGTCCCAACCATGTCTGGAGTGTTCCCGGACCGTAGGGTATCACGCTTAAGGGTTTGATGATGCTTAGAGAGTGTTTACAGGATCGGAACAATCGCCAAAGAATAGTAGAGAGAAAACCGGAAGGGTTTCGGTAAGTCCGGAGGTTGTCCGGAGTGGAGGTGGAAGGTGTTCCATAGCCACGGAGATTGAATAATATGTGAATGAATGTTAAATATTGATTTAATCATTTATTCATAATTATTTAATGCAAGAAAAAATCAATTTAAAGGTCAACAGGCTTAATGGGCCAATTCTGGAGGGAAGAGGGCCCATTAGGGAAAGGCAAGAGGGAGAAGGGCCAGAGGGGGTGGCTGGCGCCCTAGTGGGCCAGCCCTCCCGCACGGAGCCCATGGGGGTGGCCTGCGGCGCCACCCCTCCCCTCTCCTCTCCTTTAGTCCCACCCCGGGACTTTGAGGGAGGTAGTACCTCCCCTCCCCTATATATAGTGGGGGTATTTTGCCAGATAAATACACACAATATTCAATAAAGGTTTCCTCTCTTTTGGGGAGACCTCCAATTGATATTCTATCTCTGTCTCGTGACCATGGTCCCAAGTTCGGACTGCGCAAACGAGAGACATCTTCGTCGTGGAGCGCCGTTGCGCTGCGGGATTCGGATCCATGAGCTCTACTTCCACAACTGCCGCGGGATCAGGGAAGCGGGAGTCATCATCAGGCACCGGACGTGTGTAACTCCCCACGAGGTGTCACACTTGAGGCACTCAAGTCGTTGGAGCCGCTGGAGCGCAAGGACTTCATCGCGACCTTGAGGTTGGCTTCGGCTCGTCTACATCAACCACGCTCTCCTGAGCATTGACAACGCTTTTCGGTTTTCAAGGGTAAGTTCGCGAAAATCCCCTCCCGTTACTGCATTACTAATAGATAGGTCCTGGCAACATCAGGGGTTCAGGGGTGTAGGGTAAAAGTTTATTGTTTTCATACACAGAACCCCTACATTTGTGTCAAACCCTAACTTGAAAAAGAGTAAAATTTGAAGTAGCACCTATTCACCCCCCTCTAGGTGCATGTACGATCCTTTCACTAACTCTATTGGTTTTGACCATGCTTTTGCCGTGGATAGTGAGGGCAGAAGCGATGGCTTAGGCATTTTCTGGAACAATGACATGAATATTGATATTATGGGCTACTCACAGTATCACATTGATGCATCGGTTGCTGGTCTAGGTGACATACAATGGAGGATGACGACCGTGTATGGTGAAGCTAGAACTAGTGACCGGCATAACACTTGGAATATGCTTAAAGATATTTGTGGCAACAATTCACTTCCATGGCTATGTTTGCATGATTTCAACAAGGTCCTACGCGCTGATGAGCATGAAGGGGTTGGGAGCCATACTCATACCCAAATCCTGGGCTTCAGGGAGACTATTGACGTCTATAACCTGATGAATCTCGGATATAAAGTTCATTTTTGGACGTGGGAGAAAAGGGTTATTGGAGTATCATTCACTAGAGTCCGTCTTGGCCGGGCTTTGGGATCTACTAAGTGGGTGCCTAGTTCCCGCTAGCGAGTGTCACACATGAGGAGTTTGCAACATCAGATCAACTGTGCGATGTTGGTCCGCTTGACTGAAGATAATCAAAGGCTTAACAAAAAATAGTTTCGATATGAAACGATGTGGGAGAGACACGAGGAACTTAAGCCTATCGGTGTCAATGGATGGGCAAAAGGAAGTAAGGAACAACCAGTAAATAGTGTATGGGCAAAACTATCATGTCTAGCAGGTGACCTCAACAAATGGGGGAATGAGACATTTGGCAGTGTGTGCAAGGAAATCCGCGACTTGAAGAGGGAGCTTGGACTTTTGAGGAGTAATCCTCTACACGTTGGCCCCTGTCATCTAAAGATTAAAGTGAATGACTGATTGGTGGAGGTTTACCACCGTGAAGAGATAATGTGGCGACAAATATCATGTGTCGAATGGCTCTCTCAAGGTGACAAATATTCAAAAAAATCACCAAAGGCCCAGCATGAGATGGAGGAAAATTTTGGTCAAAACTTTGCAAAAGGAGGACACATGCAGCTTACTGAAGATAAGGCGGAGATGCAGCCCATGGCATCAACAATCTATCAAAACCTCTACACCTCTGAGGGTGTTCAAGACATGGACCGGGTCCTTAAGCATGTGCCCAATAAAGATACTTTGGCAATGAATGAGTCCTTGACAGCGACATATGCTCAAGACAAGTTGAAGAAGGCCCTTTTCCAGATGTTCCCAACGAAGGCACCAAGTATGGATGGATTCCCAGCCCACTTCTTTCAGAGGCATTGGGATATTTGTAGGGAGGACGTGCCTAGAGTCGTCCTAAGCATCATGCGTGGTGATGTACAAAATTGCGTCGAAAGTTGTTTGTAACAACCTCGGACCCTACGCTCTAAGTTCAAGCCTGGATGAAATGGAAGTGGTTAAAATAGTACAGCGGGGGCCCAGGGGCCACCCACGTGTAGACCCGTCGGCCGTCCTAACCACTTCCAAGACATCAGGACAAGAGTGAGCGGCGTAGGCAACAGGCGAAGAGATCAAATACATACACAAGTGAGTATGTATGCAAGCTACCATACAAGAGTTCTCAGAGCCATTCCATCTAAAAGAAGTGGAAATATTGCAACGCCATACGGCAAGATCCAAATATCCTAGATAGAGATAATAGTTTAGGATAACTCCTCATACATCAACCATCAGAGTATCAGGCGGAAGCGGAAAACAAGATCCGAGTACGGATAAGAAGCAAATCGGCATAAGATGCCACATAAATAAACACATCCCGCCCACAGATCTCGCGGATCCCCATCCCTGGAATCTCTACACTGAGTGATCATTGCCAACATCATCTGTCTCCTCCACCCAGTATCCATCTTGCGAATACAACTGTTCATCTGAATCAAACAATTTATCGTGTGAGACCCTAGGGGTACTCAGCAAGTCTTTATGCCTCTAAAGGGGACATATACCTGGGGTGACGCAATTGCAGCAAAAGATAATAACTACCAAGTCTATAGATACTCGCTAACCATCCGCCTAACCAATGATAGACGGATGTCCATTAATTAGTAACAACAGTTATAACAGTACAAAGTAACAGATCCATCCTCCTTCTCGCTTACCAACGAGAAAGCGGACGAACAACCCATCCGTTGGCAGTTTTATTAACCATTCCATGAGTATTGCACTATTTACTAGTCAGGTATTTAGTCAAATTCAAAGCGGTACTTTAGTTATACTTGTCTATGGTCAAGAAACTGTGCTCCAAGTCGTCCATAACCGCGGACACGGCTTTCAGAAAGATTTACCCTGCAGGGGTGCACAAATAGCAACACACACTCGATCAACCTCGGAAAAATCCAACTCAAAACCCAACGAGGCATTCACGACAAAGCAATCACAGGATTCGGAAATATTTCAGGGGGCCACCCCATTAAGCTACCCGCAACGAAGTTGGCCGGCTCCGAGACGGACCCAAGGTTTGTGCCAATGGCTGTAAACGACTAGGAACCCGGATGTGTGACTGGGCTTGTCGATACCGCGAAAACACTCTGCAATCCTAAACAGTACAGGTGCTCCTCGCACAATCTTAAATAAAACAGTAAAGCATGGCATAAGTACATGATAGTAACAAAGCCCCAAACTACTTTGTGGCCCCAAGAAATAGAAATGAATCAAGCTCTGGCTCAGGGGGGTCCACGGCCTCCCGGATGTGGATAGTGCGAATAGTCAAGGAACAGGAATCAAGTACTCGGGGTCCTACGGGACACAAGTGAGCATGAAACACCAAATAACAGATATTGCTCACCGGTGCCTCTTTCATTAGTTATCCCATTACTACTCAGGTTAAGTTGTTTAGGTACCTCGTTATCCATCAGACACTCACATACCCTACACATGTTGTTCTACGACTTGCAGGCTCAAACAACTCCTGTAGTAATGGCTCATGGGATGGAGGAACAAGCTTCGGTGGGGTTTAAAAGTAAAGACTATGTAGTACTTGGGATTCAATTTAATGCAATCACGACTCAATGATGCAAGAATAAGATAGAGGCAATATGTACTATATGTATGCAAGCATGTGGTAGTGCTTGCCTGGCAGCTCAGTTGAAGCGAGAGACGGATCTGGGTAGTACTCCTGGGATTTCTGATATTTCCCCTGCTCGGCGTCTATTCGAAAGAAGAACCAAACAAACAAGGGCCAACATAAATAAAGTGCACAAACATATAATTAAAATGCGACAAGCAAACAAGTATGCAATGATGAATGATGCACAATTTACATGGCAATAATGTAGCATGTCATGGGTGAGGTGTGGGGTACAAGAATAAAGCATTTTATTAAGTTTTAGTCATGTTTTGCTCCCATAACACTTGCTGTCCGCTTAATACTTATATGATGCATGCTGCAATTCAGAACATGGAATGCATAGTTAGAACGGGCTCGTCACACTGATCGATTTAGACATATTATTTGTCAAATTTGGAGTTATAGAATTAAAGTTATTAATTAATTAAGGAAAAGGCATTTTTATTGCAATTAAATAATTTCAAAAATTTAAATTAGTCAAACATTATGTTGAAAGGCATATTTGAATTCCTCACATTTTTCTGATTTAAAACATATATTATTTGTATTATTTGGAATTACCAATTAAAAGTTATTAATTTCTGAATTTAAAACAAATTAAACATTTTCTGAAATTATTTTTAATATTAGAAAAGGGTCCTGGAACTTTTGGCACTTGATCTGATTCTACCCGCAGTCGCAGACAAGTGGGACCAAGGGGCGAAGGGCCCAGCTCGCGCGCAGGCCAACCGGGTGACGACACGTGGGGCAGCCAGGGACCGCGGGTACAGAACCAAGAAAGCCGAGGGGCTTTTGTAGAAAAGCTTCTGGGAAGGAGATACTGACGGATCAAGCTAAACCCGAAACTCGCTAGCTGAATCCCATCTTCCAGAGACGATGACGACGAAACCACTGCATATCTCGCGATTCCACAAGAACAAAAGTTGAAGAGGGTTCAACGTTCTACCACTTTCATTTAGGATGTTTCGCTAGAGGTGGACTAGGTTGACCGAGATCTTGTGATGAACAAAGGCAAAACACAGGTCGAATCTGTTGAGCTGCTATAGTTTGATAGTGTTAAACTAGGATTTTTGCGGGGAAGATTGAGACGCGAGGAGTGAGAATTAGAAGGAGAAGATAAAATGAAAAACGTAGATCATGCTTAGATCTACCGATCTCACGTTGAGAGATTTTGCGGAAGATGCCTAGATTGGGTGCTACGGGGAGTAAAACAGAGGCCTGAGGCAATGTTGCAGCGGCACCTGCACCTGTCTGTGCCGGTCGCGCACGGCGGCGTCTGCTGGCATGCGCATGCGTGCGCTGCTGCGGCAGAGGCGGCGGGACGGCGACTGGTGCAAGGCGGCAGAAAGCGGGGAGACAACATTGTCCGAGCGGCGAGGCACGGGGCTGCAACGCGCGATGCGCGGTGCTGGCAGCGACAAGGAAGGAGGCTCAGGGAAGGGGAAGGGGAATGCTCACCTAGCTAGTTCGGCTCAGAGGCGAGGTGAGCGGTGGTGTGATGATGGAGACAAGGTCTGGCCGGCACAGCGGGACCTGCGGGTACATGGTGGTGGCGAGGCTCCTCTGGCACAGTCCAGCGTCAATCTTCGGTACTGGCCATCGAAGGAGACGTAGAGGGTCATGCTGGTACTCATGGAAGAGCTTGGGGTGTTGCAGAACCACGGGCTAGATAGGAGGCCGAGCTAGGTCGAGAGGTCGGTCGAGGCTGATCGCAAAGGAGAGGAAGGACATATCTCGATCTGGTTCCGGGAGTGGTTGGAGACGGATGGGGATGAGGTTGTCCTGCTTTATGCACAAAAGGGAGGGAGAGGCACGGCAGCGACGAGGCAGGTGATCACGTGCTCTGCGTGGGGAAGAAAAACAGGAACCGGTTGGACTCATTGTCCATATGGTTGGGCTGCAACGGCATGAGCGAGATAAGGCTGGTTGGGATACGCTGGAAGGGTGCAGGTTTGGAGCAAGATGACTCCGATCGGTAGCCAGTAAAACAGCTAGCTAGGTTGATGGATGATGCATGAGTGTGTGTTTTGCACCACACGTTTTGAACAAACAAAGTGGCACCGGGTCTATAGCTAGCTATCTAGGTGGAGAGTGTGTAGGTGTTTGTATGTACACATGGCCAGAATTTTGGAAAAGAAGAAGATTGGAGTTTTTATATTAGTCCAAACTAGACTAGAGGGGACTAGTTTTAGACCAAACTTTAGACGGATTTAGTGTCAAAGATTTAGGCAGAGATCAAGAGACAAAATAAATAAATTAATATTAGAGATGGAGTCTTTATTTAGATAGCTAGATTAGCTAGGAAAACTTGGTAGATGGAGTGTAGATATAGGATTTGATCAAAATTTGAACAAGCAAACAAGTGCAAAAGAATTTGAATAGAAGAAAGGTTACCAGTGGCATTGATATCACATGTGATTAGAGACTAATATTGCATGTATTATGACATGATGTAGAGATAGGGTAGGTGTATTCCTCTTTTATTTATTTTATTAGTTTGAAAACAATCTACTCAAAACTCTTCCAAAACCAAAGCAAAAATCAAATAGGTAGAAAAAGGAGAGAGAGGAAGCTTGCATGGGCCATGCACATGTGATATAGGACCAATTCCTCTAGTTGTGAAAACAACTATTGCACACATGGACATATATTCATACATGCATTCAAGATTTTGTATTGTGGCTCCACAAGAGAAGGAAGCTTGTTAATCATAGGAGAATATTCGACATATGCACACATATGAAGCCAAATGACCAAGATAGTGTTTATTTTCCCACTTGTTCCACTTGTGGCCAAAATAGCCTCATACATAAGCATATATTAGATAAAACCATATGAGCTAAATAAAGGGAGTTCTACTCACATGGCATGCAAAGGTGGCCATGAGGCTCCACATACCAATATTGTGAAAACAACATGATGCAAATATGGGAGCATGTGGAAGTAGAGTGGATCCATCTTAAATATATGTGAGCTAGAGGTAAAACCAAATGAAATGCAAAGCTCACATATAGTTGGATGGTGGGATTATAGGGTGGTGACAAGAAAGGTGGTGGAGTTAATAAAAGATATGCCCCCAGCTCAACTTGGGCATCAAGCACTTATCAAGAACCAAATAAAATATCAAGAGGCAAATACAATTAATAATGCATATGAGATAAGAACCAAAAGAAGAAGGGTTTTATATGATGCTCAAATGCAATGTGGCATGATGACATGCGCATGATATAATTATGATGCAACAATTATATGTAGGAAGTAGCAATTATCTTACTAGACCATGTAGCATTGCAATTGTTAGACAATTGGGATGCTACAACTCTCCCCCACTAAACAAGAATCTCGCCCCGAGATTCCTAGGAAAAAGAAAAAGACACGAGGAGAGGCGGGTGTTCGGAACGAAGGTGACTCTCACGTTCCCAAGTTGATGAACAACGGAATGGTGCAACCATTACACCTTGCAAAACTTACTAGACTTGTTGCGAGTCTTGCTTTTACTTGAGAAACAAAGGGTTAGAAGAATTGAAGGATTGCCGTGAGACAAGAAGGATAGGATGAACATAGCTCCGGTTTTCTCGAGAAACCTGATAAAAGAATAGAACCACTTGTGAAAGAAATAGAAAGGATGATGTATCATGGAGAAAGAAACGACACACCATTAAGATTTAAGATTTACAGATACAAGAGAAGATGAATCTTTGTCTCGCCGGAAGAAAAGAGCTACTTTGGAGAGGTTATCAACCACTATGAAAATAGCATTTATCTTCCCAAAGATTAAAGGAATGAAGATTGGGGAAACATTATTGCCTTCAAACAATAAAGTTCCTTGATATCAACGAAAGGATTTGAATTGAGGACTTCTTGGATGAGCTTCTTCTTGCGCCGGTATGAACCAAAAGATCGCGCAATTGAGGTGCGTGGATATATCTTCAAGAGAAAGAGGTGATGCTAGATTATGGTAGAATCCCGAGAAGAAAAGAATATGGAGGATCTGAAGTTTATTGTATAGATACTTATTGCTTTCTTTAACCTTGAGGATAATGCAATAGATTTGCGACTGATGGCATCAACCATAATTGGCTTTACCAAGAGAAAGGGATTTGACAAACTGAAGACAGATATAGTTTCCTTCCATCTTGTTTGAGGATGTCGAACACCGGTAGAGAAAAGAAGACAGAGAAGATTTTGCATTGGTTTCCACCAGATCATTGAAGATTTTGCTCCGTGTAGATGCGGCCACCAACAAGAGATCAAGGATTACCTTCTTCGTGAGAGCACTCCGGAAAAACAAGGACGGAAGTGAAAGTATCGAGGGATAAAGGCCACTTCTAACTTCCGTGGAATGAGTGGAATCACATTAATTCACCAATTCATTGTACAAAGCGAATGATAAGAGTAGTGGTATGGTAGCTACTCCATCCCGCACTCAAAGCATTACACCGCACATGAATAGGAAAACTAAGCAACCCAACTACCAAAACAGACTGAAGATCTTGACAAGGATAACTCATGGAACTCCGTTAGAAAACAAGGATAGATGCAAATGATTTGCCAAATTCAAGATAGATAAATATGATGATGTTGTCGTCATGTCAGAAGTCTCAAGACACCGGAAAAGATATGAAGGAAGCACATGGCAACCAGATGAAGGGTTCCATAGATAGATTAAGATAGCGCCAACTTGAATAGAAGGATTACAAAAGATCTGAAAAGTTTCACGGCCTTCGCTGGATTGAGGAAAGAAGATGGAACGAGAGGATTTCAAAAGGTTACTTGACGAGATAGAGGTGAAAATAACTCCATGTTCTTCTTGAAATGATTGGGAGAGATTTAGCAGTCTTGAGGAAATCTTCAGCGGAATGACGATGATGCTAACTTTGCCAACAAGGAAAAACTCTGGGTTTGGTTGAAGGTGGAGGATGGAATTAACAATGGCTTGTTGATTTTAGAATTGAAGCGATGTATTTAGCGGAAGGACATGGTCGAGATATGTGACTTCAAGAAGCCAGAATTCACACTTTGAGAACTTTGCATACAAGCGGTGTTCTCGCAGCTTGAGAGAATGAGACACTGATGATCTTCCATGTTCTCCCATAGATATAGAATAGGCAAGCATATTATCAATATATACCACCATGGATTAACAAGATATTCAGAGAATATCAAGTTCAAGAGGCGGGAGAAACAGACAAATGCTCGAAACACTTTCTAGGCTCAACGCTCTTTGAAAGCTCAACGTTACGAGCAAGGATTCATGTTGAAAGAGATGCACTGGCAGAATAGATTGTCTGGTCCTTCGGAAGAGAACAAGAAAAGCCAACTGGTTCACATCGTCGATCGGATCGCCGGTCACCATAGGGCCTTTAAGAAAAACTCCGGATTGGTAAAGGTACTTGAATATGATAAAGATATGATCACGGTATAACTCAAAATCACAGGAGATAACTGCCATCATTTGGAGATGCAATTGATATCATTAACCATACTTCACTCATGATAAGTGTCATATAGATATGCCGAGAACCACATTACAATCACAAGCATCGGATCGACACATGTTATGTATTTAGCCCAGAAGAATTGATGATGAAGTAAAACTCCAGGATTAAGCGCGGGTGACAAAGAATGAGTTAGCATGAACATGCCAATAAAAGGAAGATAGATAATGTTTCACACACGACTAAAGAGGAGTGTGGAAACACAGATGTATCATAGAAAAAAATTCCGCATTTTTCGGCATTAAAATGCCAATAGATGCACAAAACTACTTAGCAGATAGAGATTAGCAACTCCACATTCTGTGAAAGCATGCTGGAAGGAAGAACACCCTTAACAAGATTGCGCCAGTTAACAAGGAGTCGGATAGATCACGCCGGTTTACAAAAGCCTGTCGGTATGGAATGTACCAACAGTTGATAACCAAAAGGCAGATAGCGACAACAAGTTGGATGCAACAGATACACAAGGAATTACACACACTGCTATTTTTTAAGGGTAGTAGAGAGGGATCGGAAGAGCTGTCTATCCCGTTGGAAGTTTATTGTCAACATTCTGGTCAACGAATCAATAAGGACAAGTCCTCAATATTTTTCGCCAAGGGTTGCCCGCAGGATCAAAGAGATGTGTTTTTTGGATGTTAGCAATAAGGCCTTGAATTAGAGGTATCTAGGGATGCCCACTGATGTTGGCACGTCGCGATATGGGACTTTCAAAATCATTTGTGATCGTGTATGGAGAAAAGTAAAGGGGTGGCTTGAAAAAAATCTTTCAGTAGGCGGTAAAGAGGTTTTAATCAAATCAGTTGCACATGCCATCCTAGTCTATTCAAAGGCATACTTCAGATTGCCACGTGGTCTTTGCGAGCATATCAACTTGCTAATTAGCCAGTTCTGGTGGGGGGAGTAAAGTGGAAAGATAAAACCTTTGTAAAACCCCCGAGATCAGGGTTAAACAAATCCCAGAACTTAGCCTGACATATGCTTAACCTAAAGCTCAAGGATATTCAGTGAGAAATCAGTAACACAATAGTAACCCTGCGACACAAAAATTATTACAGCAAGCTCATAACTGAGCAAAGAACCAGAATATTACAAGCTGAGGTCACTGACCACAAACATCAAACAACGGAAGGCAAATTACTCTATTAAGTATAGCAAACTTAACAAATGGCCTAACAGGCCCCAGCCCATAGATTCCAGGCTGCCGGCCGGGAACCCCAAGCTAATCGTCGGTGTCGATGTCGTACGGAACCCATCTTCAAGGAACACTTATTCCGCTACAAAAGTATCAACAAAGCAAGGGTGAGTACAGGGTGTACTCCGCAAGTCTTATGGCTGGTGGGGTTATTTTGCATAAAGCCATCTTTGTTTATAAAACATGAGGGAGAAGAAGCTCGTCTAATCAGAATATTTTAAAAGGGGATAAGAGAGCGACATCTCTAAAGAATTGATCATCATCTTGATATCCACCAAAGTAATCCTCATCTCACAACTAGGATCACCCCCTCATACCCATGAGGAAGCATCCTTAACAAATATTAGTTGCCAAGTTTTACGATTAGGTTATAGTTCTCTATGATCTCATGTTCATTCCCAAGTCGTCCATAATCGTGGACACGACTTTTCGAAAATATTTAACCCTGCAAGGTTGCACAACTTTACCCACACGTACTAACCGACTCTTAATGCTAGAATCATTAGCCCTCTTCCTTGGAAGGCCGACAGAGGGTGGTTAGACATGACCTTTACCTTGCTTTCGCCGAGACCATGAGTCATTCCCTAAGGATGGTTCCACTGTAACGGGTCAAATCCCGAAGCCGGTCCCTAGAGATGTGAGTCGGGGTTGGTTTACCAGGGGCGCCATCTACCCCAAGCAACCCCACCCATGCTTACCTACCTGTTATGATGCACCTTCACCCCCAAATCTTTCAAAACGTTTTCTATGCATATGTCGAATGGAACACCGAACTATGTGACTCATGGAATCTACTAGGCAAGTTAGTTACTCGTGAGGTTTTTCAGGCCCCGTGTGGTTGTATGCTCGTCTTGGTTCCGAGGGAAAGAACTCGGGTCCTAATGGTGGCGAGCATGTGACTGCAAAACCACATCCCACCGTGGCCTCCCATACAAGCCTTAACATGTTTAACCTTTACCACTGGTCTTACCTCATCAGTATACATCGTTCTCCTGTCATACTAGATTATCTGCATTTGGTACATCTTCTGGATGAACCAGCACTGACAGCTAAGCAAGTCTAAGCAAGACACTGATATAAGCTCTAGCAGTGCACACAAGCCAAACCTAGTTATGCTAGGAGAAGTGGATCAGGTAATATAAGCTCAAAGGGAGTAATGCAATAGATATGATACTCTATCTATCGACAAAAGACCATAGTAGAATTGTATGCATCATGGCAAGAATGAAATACTTTCGAAAGCATAGGATTCTTTTAAGTGTGGGGCTATGCTTGCCTTGTTTGTTGATACCCAGATACAGATCTTCAGAAGCCTTGTACTTGACTTGATTTCAGTTGGTCAAGTATTGTTCGTCAAACTTCGATGGTGTTGATCTCGGTCTTCAGTCTTGAACTTGATATCGTATTCTACCGGGTCGAAACAAACACCGGAAAGAAAGGGGGAGCAAAATTCAACACATGGCATCGATGCAATGCTCAAGCAAGTATGATGATATGACAAGTTAAATTGTATTGAAATGAAACCCTAAATCATGCTTGGCA
This sequence comes from Avena eriantha, assembly GCA_910589775.1. NCBI lineage: Eukaryota > Viridiplantae > Streptophyta > Magnoliopsida > Poales > Poaceae > Avena > Avena eriantha. The sequence continues at coordinate 165,741,111 of OU342746.1, read as the reverse complement.
ATTTAAGTGGGATCTGAAGGGTCCAAACCCTAGAACAGGGGAAACTTCAGGATCACCTACGGGGGTTCACTTAGTTCTCTAATTAAACTGGCAATTAAAGTTGTTGAACAATGCATGATTATAGTTTAAACAGATAGATCTTATTTTTCTGAATATTTTGATATATTATTTGTATTTTTCTGAATTACAGAATAAAAGTTATTAATTTTACAATATTAAACCTTTTTCTAAAATTATTAAAACAATTGTAAAAAGGTTTACTGCGTCATTATGACGTTAGCGGAGCATTTTAAACTTTCCACACCGGGCCGGGCTCTAGCCACACTGGCTGAGAGAGGGGTCCGAGGCCACCTCAGCTGCCACGCCAGCAGACGGGACCAACCCGTGTTTGACCGGGACTGACCCGCGCACTGGCATCACGATGACGTCAGCACGATGTCATACCGGAGATGGTTCTCAGGCCGGCGACGGGGATGACACAGGAGGCATTGCGGGGCTATACAAGCAGTCCTATCCGATTCAGCACAGCGATACGAACCCCATGGTGGCGGCGCCACCCAAGAATGGTTGCCGGAGAATGGGCCACGACGGAGAGCAGCGGCGGTGCTCTCGGACTCACGGCGGGAGGCGCCTACGACACGAGAGGGAGACAGAGGGGAGGTACAGGAGGACGAGAATCTCACCGTGAATGCGACGAGCGCGATGGAGAGGCCAGAAGAGCTCGGGGCCGACGGTGATTGCGACGGCGGCGCTCAGTCGGGCTCGGGGAAGACAAGGTCGTGGGCATCGATTGGGGGCAGCTCGTGTCGATTCCTTCGGCGAGGTGGACTAGCACATCAAGGCGGAGCTCAAGGTGATCTCGGATGGGCACGGGGCGGCCGGAGACGACGGTTATTCGAAACGACTGCAGGCTAGGGTTTCGGTCTCCTAAGGGAACAAGAGGGGCAAGTGCCAGGGAGAGGAAGGCGGGATAGGGGAGAGGGAGAGGCGTTCCCGGGTCCTTATCCTTGCTTCAGGCAGCGGTGGCGCGCATCACAGCACTTGCACGTATCGCAGCGGCGGCGAGCGGTGGAGGCATCGCCAGCCAGTTGCTTGGCTCGGCAGGGACGAAGACGACAACAGGCGAAGCAGTATTGGGCTGGCAGCGGGCTGTAAAGGGACTTGGTGGGCTGCAGCTGAACACACGGCGCGGCAGAGAGAAGGGAGAAGGGAAAATGGGCCGGCCTGGCTACGGCTACTGCCTATTTTTTTTCAGCAAAACAATTTTCCAAAACTGTTTTCTCTTTTCTCTTTGTATTTTCATTTGAAAATTGTTTTGAGCCAACCAAAAATACCAGAGGCTTTATGAAATTATAGAAAATATTGCAGGGCCCTTTAATCGATTTGGGATCCACTATTTTGGTGGTTTTCAAAATATTCAAACCCATTTTGAATTGTTTTTAAGAGGAAGAAGGAAACTAGGGTTTTGTCTTTATTTCTTTGCATGCATTTTAAAAGATGATGCTCATGAATGCACAAACAAACCCTAATTTAAGATTAACTAAAACTAGGGCGTTGCAGCTCTATCCCCCTTATGAGAATCTCGACCCGTGATTCCAAAGGTAGGAAAAGAGATAGAGGGAGAAAGAAACAGGGTCACTCTAAAGATAAGAGGGAAACACACTAAACAACACACTGAGTATCTCATGGTCAACTCATGAAAGGAGTGTTCAAAACAATTCTGAGATGACGAACATGAAACACATCAAGGTAACGGAGGAAACAAGAGGAGAAGGTTTCAAGTTGTTAGATCGTTGTTCTTCATAAGGATTGAGACCATGGAGTTTCAGAAGGGTTTAAGCTTCTGAAAGGAAAGCTTACAATAGGAAGAACATGACCACAAACTTCAAAGCATGAAACTCTACTGACGGTTTAAGTAGAGCTTCTAGGGATACAAAGATACAAACAACCAAGCTGTTGATCTACTTTTGATACAGAAGGACCACTCTTCGTTCAACAGAAGGTCAAGACGGAAAGGTATTTTGTGGTGAGGACTTGTAAAAGTCACAAGGAACAAGTATCAAGAGGAACTGATGATTACCAAAATCATAGTCGCTCTTCGAACATGTTAGAGGAACCGAAGGAAACTCTTTATTCATCCAGGTTAATCAAAATCTTTGCCAAAGATCAAGATATCACTTTACATCACTAGATGAATAGGTAAGAAGATTCCTAATGACACGAGGAAAAAGAAACTTCATTCTCAGACTTCATGTACTTGGCACAAGGGGAGGCTTGCTAATGTAAAAGGGTCTGGAGGATCGACCGAGAGACATTTAGCAACACTACTTTAAATGTTCTCCTTGATGTTCAAGTCACGAAACATCAAGTAAAGTCCAAACTTCAGAGACAAAGGAAACCATGAGCACAACTTCTATAATAAATCATAGAGGAAGCCTCATGAAGAGTGGTTGTTATTTGCTGATTCAAGAGAATTTGACAATAGGCTTTCCGACTAGTTGTGTCAACCATTACATCAATCATGTTAGACTTACATAGAAACCTATGTCAAAACCTTGAGGAACACCAACCATATATCTACTTGAGATTCAGATTTGGTTAAGTGGAATGATACTTCAGACTCAGCATGTCTGAATAGATAGTTTGCAACATTTATCACAATGATAAAGTTACTGGATTCTCAAGACATGGACTTCAGTGTTAAGCTCCAATAGGTTGAGCTACATTGTGAGACCCACGTATTAACAACTTGACAAAGTACAATTGCTCATACATTGAGTACTTGCAACGAGATACAACTGTGTCCTTAAGATAAGGAGTTAACTCTACTCTAATCCACGGTGACATCTTTCAACAATTGTACGTGAATCAGAGAAGGTTTCTTCTAACATCCAGAACATGTACTTCGAGATATCACGAAGAAGGTTCTTACAAAGTTTTCCAACATTAATGCCAAATGTTCCATATGAATCAAGTCTAACATGGAGAAAATAAGGATATTGTTGATGGGATCAACAACAAACTTATCAAGATACTCCATTTGGATGAACTCATATGTTGTATGAACTGGGCAAATGTATTGGTCAGACCGACAGACATGAGGATGTACTCAAGTGAAACATCACGAGTAGCAACATCATCAAGATAGTCCTTGGAACTGAGTTTGATTTGACGATAACCCAAATCAAATCAAAGGTGGGCGAAGATAACATATCCACGAAGGAAATACTATCTTTCTTCAGCACGAACAAAAACTAGACATCCCTTTAAGAAGAACTAGGTTAGATAGAACTTTTGTCTTACAACTCTCCAAGTTGTTGTTTAAGCTCAACCAACTAGTTTAGGGGTATCCAATATGGATCCTTGGAGAAAGGAGCAGTTCAAAGAACTTACTTACTCAAGAACTGGACAACACGGTCATGTGGCAACATGGCAATACTTCTAGTAGACATCTAGAACATCACGAACCACTGATATGTCACTTAGTTCAAGAGGGAACTTGCTTGATAAGGCAAGAGACATAGTCTTAGAGTTTTGGCACAAGCCTAACTCTTTGACCGAAGAGAATGCACCAGAATAACATACTTGGTAGCACAATCATCTTTTGCTTAGGGATAGGGTTAACCATTCATGCTAAAGATGACACAAATGTCCTTGGAGCTCGGAGCAATAATGATTGCTAAGAATCTCAGATGACCACATTATTACGCACACGCATCATTTTCGAGGACGAAAGCTCGGAGGAAGGGTGGGTAATGATATGTAAGAGCATCACATCATTAAGGGGTCATGAAACTTAGCACAACCTCTTAGTATAAAAGAGTGTGATACTCTTAGGTAGAATAGATCGAAGCTATTCATGCCTCCTAATCTGCGGATTACAACACTTTGACCTGGACCTAGATATGACAAGGTACTGGAGTTTGTTTCTCCTGACATCCCGATATGGTTTGTCATGACGGACTACAAGAGTATCTTGCATCGGGATACACCAATGCAATTTACTACTTGGCTAACAACTGGTAGACAAAGGTCGGAAACAACAAGGGAAGAAGAACATGCTCCGGAGGGAATCCCGAGATGTGGATGCATAGTTTATCATTCTTCCGAAAACCAATGCACAAAAGAGGTAAGGTGTGGCAGAGCCACGAGTATAGATGTGAGACTCACAAGGAGTATTCTTATCATGATCTATTTGGTTCCATCAAAGAACATCTGCCATAACTAGTGGAAGGGGAAGTCCTTAATTGTCGAGATTTAATCGCGACAATATCCACAAGCTTGAAGGCTATACTAAAGGTACTAGGAATCCTGAGGTAATGTTTAAACATTAACAACAGGGATCAAAGGAATGGACCTTAGGTTAAATATCAGCTTCATGTACAAGATTCATAACACCAGAATCCAGCACAATCCGGGATCTTCGGTTCAAGTCCAAGGGTTAAAACCCGAGAAAAAGAACTACTACTTGAGTGACACAATGTACACTCCAAGGTAGCAATCATGAGGTAACTTCCAAGAGAAGAAAGAACTTTTGGAGTACCTAAACAAATAAAAAGGAGACACACGAGGTGAAAGGAAACCTCATAGCCTAGAACAGAACACTATGGATCTTACAATATAATATTGTGGGCCCATAAGACAGAGAGATCATGATGGAAAGGAATCTCTCAACTGAAGTAGAGCAAGGGGAAACAAGGAATTCACAACACACACAACTCTAGAGAACTCAACACTAGGTCAACTGGCTGAGAAATGACCTGCCAAAAAGGCACCTAAGTTTTGAGAGACTAGAAGAGATATCAAAACTTTTTTCCAAATCAACACAAGATAAGATGACCCAGAGTTAGAGCGAAACTGGATAAGGAGAAAAAGAAGCATACCAGAGTTTTCGCAAATAATTTTCATCTTTGAAATAGTTTTCACAAGCACTAGACTCAACATCGACCAATACCAAGGTTTTCCTACGGTCGGTACTGTTCTGATACCAAGAACTGTAACACCCCCGGGATCAGGGTTAAACAAATCCCAGACCTTAGCCTGACATATGCTTAACCTAGAGCTCGAGGATATTCAGTCAGAAATCGGCAACACAACAGTAACCCTGCGGCACAAAAATTATTACAGGAAGCTCATAACTAAGCAAAGAACCAGAATATTACAAGCAGAGGGCACTGACCACAAACATCAAACAACGGAAGGAAAATTATGCTATTAAGTATAGCAAACTTAACAAATGGCCTAAGAGGCCTGAAGCATAATGACGACGTCCCAGCCCATAGATCCAGGTGGCCGGCCGGGAACCCCAAGCTACTCATCGGTGTCGATGTCGTATGGAACTCATCTTCATGGAGCACTTATTCTACTACAAAAGTATCAACAAAGCAAGGGTGAGTACAGGGTATACTCCACAATACTTATGGCTGGTGGGGTTATTTTGCATAAAGCCATCTTTGTTTATAAAACAGGAGGGAGAAGAAGCTAGTCTAATCAGAATATTTTAAAAGGGGGTAAGCCAGCGACATCTCTGAAGAATTGATCATCATCTTGATATCCACCAAAGTAATCCTCATCTCACAACTAGGATCACCCCCTCGTACCCATGAGGAAGCATCCTTAACAAACATTAGTTACCAAGTTTTACGATTAGGTGATAGTTCTCTATGATCTCACGTTCATTCCCAAGTCGTCCATAACTGTGGACACGACATTTCGAAAAGATTTAACCCTGCAGGGGTGCACAACTTTACCCACACGTACTAACCGACTCTTAATGCTAGAATCATTAGCCCTCTTCCTTGGAAGGCTGGCAGAGGGTGGTTAGGCACGACCTTTACCTTGCTTTCGTCGAGACCATGAGTCATGCCCTAAGGATGGTTCCGCCCTAATGGGTCAAATCCCGAAGCCGGTCCATAGAGATGTGAGTCGGGGTTGGTTTACCAGGGGCGCCATCTACCCCAAGCAACCCCAGCCATGCTTACCTACATGTTATGATGCACCTTCACCCCAAATCTTTCAAAACATTTTCTATGCATATGTCGAATGGAATGCCGAACTATGTCACTCATGGAATCTACTAGGCAAGTTAGTTACTCGTGAGGTTTTCTAGGCCCCGTGTGGTTGTACGCTCGTCTTGGTTCCGAGGGCAAGAACTCGGGTCCTAATGGTGGCGAGCATGGGACTACAAAAATCACATCCCACCGTGGCCTCCCATACAAGCCTTAACATGTTTAACCTTTACCACTGGTCTTACCACATCAGTATACATTGTTCTCCTGTCATACTAGATTCTCTGCATTTGGTACATCTTCTGGATGAACCAGCACTGACAGCTAAGCAAGTCTAAGCAAGACACTGATATAAGCTCTAGCAGTGCACACAAGCCAAACCTAGTTATGCTAGGAGTAGTGGATCAGGTAATATAAGCTCAAAGGGAGTAATGCAATAGATATGATACTCTATCTATCGAAAAAAGATCGCAGTAGAATTGTATGCATCATGGCAAGACTGAAATACTTTCGAAAGCATAGGATTCTTTTAAGTGTGGGGCTATGCTTGCCTTGTTTGTTGATACCCAGATATAGATCTTCAAAAGCCTTGTACTTGACTTGATTACAGTTGGTCAAGTATTGTTTGTCGAACTTCGATGGTGTTGATCTCGGTCTTCGGTCTTGAACTCGATATCGTATTCTACCGAGGAGAAACAAACACCGGAAAGAAAGGGGGAACAACAATCAACACATGGCATCGATGCAATTCTCAAGCAAGGATGATGATATTACAAGTTAAATTGTATTGAAATGAAACCCTAAATCATTCTTGGGAATTTAAGCGGGATCCGAAGGGTCCAAACCCTAGAACAGGAGAAACTTCGGGATCACCTTCAGGGGTTCATTTTGTTCTCTAATTAAACTTGCAATTAAAGTTGTTGAAAAATGCATGATTATAGTTTAAACAGATAGATCTTATTTTTCTGAATATTTTGATATATTATTTGTATTTTTCTGAATTACAGAATAAAAGTTAGTAATTTTACAATATTAAACCTTTTTCTGAAATTATTAAAACAATTATTAAAAGGTTTACTGCGTCATTATAACGTCAGTGGGGCATTTTAAACTTTCCACACCGGGCCGGGCTCTAGCCACACTGGCTGACAGAGGGACCCGAGGCCACCTCAGCTGCCACGCCAGCAGACGGGACCCAACCGTGTTTGACCGGGGCTGACCCGCGCGCTGGCGTCGCGATGACGTCGGTACGACGCCATACCGGAGATGGTTCTCAGGCCGGCGACGGGGACGGCACATGAGGCAGGGATACCGGGCTACGGTACCAAAGTTTGAGGAAGAGTGCACTGCGGTACCTAAGTTGCCTGAAATTGCCGCGTTTCGAAATGTTGGGCCGCCAACTACCGAGAGGGGCCATTTCGATGCAAACTCGTCTCACCCCTACCAAATCCAAACATGCCGTGAAACTGCCCCATGAAGTAGACGGTCGGGACCCTCATGTCAGTAATATTTTCGTGACGCGAGCGCCAACACGGCAACCACGTAGGAAAAATGAGAGACTAAAGGAGCGTGGTGTGTTGACCAAATTCACAAATCCACTCCCTCCCTCCTTTCGCATGAACCCTAGCACCGACGGCGTCGAAATCCCCTCTCCAACCAGAATGATCTCTTCAGGCATTTGACTTCTAGCGCCAAGTTGCTGCGCCTACTCACTGCTACCAAGCTCTAATGCCGAATGTCGTGCCAGCCGTTGCGACGATCTAGCCCGCCTCTACCGCCGACGAGCTAAGGAGCGCGAAGGATGGCAGATCCATTTGCCGAGGAAGAAGTACTTCTGGCTAATTTCAGGTGAGCTACTCTTCTCTTTGCTATTCGCACTACCTATAACTGCTAGCTGGCTATTGGCATTACAGAGATATATTGAACATAGAATTGTTTGCTAGCACGACGCTGACAAACAATTCTTATCTTTTCTCTCCAATTTTATGTCAACTAGGATCTCCGCTGAACCCAAATACACGGTTCTGGTCACCATCTGCGGCTACCTCATTAAATTCGCACATGGGAAGAGCACGTGGAAACAAGCTCAGAATCTGAAGATGGAAGTAGAGCCTGTGCAGTTATGCACTATCCCTGGTTTGGTTGCTTCTGTGCGTGAACTTGCTAAAATGAGGCCGGAGCAGACTACACAGTTCAACATCCTTGATGAACGAGGCTTCAAGGTTCCTGTAGCGTGTGACAGTCAGCTAATTGGGTTGATGAAACAGCATGTTGGGCTTCGCGTGGTTATACTGGTGTGTAACATACTGGATGAGGAAGCTCCTGCTACTGGGAGTCGCCCAGCTATTATTGGACAGGGAGGTCTAACTCGAACCCCTGCTGTTGTTGAGCAAAATGTGGTTCCTAGACCGCGACATGCTTCTGTCAGGTAACCTCCTCGTAGGAGTCCCCGTATTACCGTTGTGGAAAACTCTGCTCTGGAATCTGCTAGTACTGGTTGTCCCCGTCCCCGTGCTCGTGTTGCTATGGCTGTTGCTCACCCAATCCATGCTGCTGTTGAGCAAACTAAGGCTTCCGGAGGCTGCCCCGCTGTTATTGCCAAGACCGCCGCCTTGTGTGCTCCTCCTCCTTGAAACCATCCTCAAGTTGTGCGAACCCGTGCTCTGGAATCTGCTGGTACTGGTTGTCCTCATGTTGTTGTTGATCTGGACATTGTTGACTCAATCCCTACCGCTGTTGAGCAAACTAAGGCTTCCAGAGGCTACCCCACTGTTGTTGCAAAGACTGATGCCTTGTCTCCTCCTCGAACCCGTGCTCGGGTGCAGCGAGCTGCTGGTCTGGAGCCAGCTCATGGTTTGGACTCTGCTAACACTCGAAACACTGCTGTTGTGGGAACTGCTCCTGATCATCGATGTGGCATGGCACAGCTGATCCTATTGTGGCTGTCGTTAGAAGGGGCCCTGCATGTCCACCCTGTAATGTAGCTCCCGCTGCTAAGGGCCCTCGCCTTGCTCCTGGTCCTGGTACTTCCACCGAGGTTGATCCAGCTAACAATGACGCTGGTGATGGCGGCAGTGGCATTGGGGCTGGGTCTGATGGTGCCGCTCCATCTCTCGAACCTCTCAGAGGTTTCTATCCTGAAGAACCTGATGATGGAAAAGTAATCGTTCGTATCGGTGTCGCGGATTATACTACAAAATTAGATGATGGCACAGAAAAATTCTATGATGAGTTTGATGTAATCCTTGGCAGATACGACCCTAAAGTGGTAGAGTTATCTGACCTGATGGCATCGTTACGTGTGAAGGTGTTGTGGGGGTCCTCCCAGGAAGCACGTTTGTTATATTATGGTTATAGGAGCAAAAAGGCTATCGAAGTGAAAGATACCAGGGATTTAGTCGTACCGTTTACAAGGAAACATTATAGAGGTGAAGTTTACTTCCACTTGATAGTGCTCACAGTCGGAGAGGAATTGGAACTCGACAATAGAGATGATGGACTTTTAGAAGGCATCCGTGACCTGATCCATGGCATCACTGGGGCTGGTGCGACTGAGGGTAGCTTCGAACCGAGGAGAGTCTTACAGAGGAGCGTCATAAAGAGGAGCAGGAAGAGCATCCCTAGAAAGGACACCCCGAAGAAGAACGTCACCAAGGATACCACGCCAGAGAAGAGGACGCCCAAGAGTCGCACGACAAAAGGCACCACACCGCAGAGTACACCCTGAGATCCAGTCAAAATGCCACACAAAATGGTAGCAGCAAAAACGCTAAGAGGGCTAGCACGATGGTGAACACTCCCAGGAGTGGTAGCAAAGAGGCGAAGATGGACAGCACGGAGGCTACCACACCAAGTGGGAGCAGAAAAAATAGTAATTTGGAGCGAAACACGCTGCTATCAGGGAATTATGCCAGCACGAAGGAGAACACGCCCAATAGTAGTGCAAAAGGGCTAATTTGGAGTGGAACACGCCGCTGAGGTCAGGCAATAATGCCAGCATGAAGGAGAAGACGCCCAATAGTAGCAGCAAAAGGGCTAATTTGGAGCGGAACACGCCGCTGAGGTCAGGCAATAATGCCAGCACGAAGGAGAACACGCCCAATAGTAGCAGCAAAAGGTCTAATTCGAAGAAGAACACGCCGTAGAGGTCAGACAATAATGCCAGCACCCTGGAGGCAACACCCGTGAGGGGAGGCAGTAAGGAGATCACAGCCAAGAGCGGTAGCAAAAAGCCTAGTTCCATGGGGAATGGAACGTGGATGTGAAGCCCTACTGATACCATCAGGAAAGATTACATCAGGAAGGAGGATGTACACAGGAAGAGCAAGATGGTTCTGTACAGTCAAGATGAAATTGATTCTGACTGTTGTTTGTCCACTGAAGTACCTGGGATGCGTGCAAACGTAAGACCATCCCATGTGGTTGCAGCAGAACCAAACGAGTGTCTTGGAGAAAACAGAGTTGCTGGTGAGGTGTATTGGGGCAATGTTCCAGTTCATCCGGGTGGAGCCGATGGTGCAGCCCCACCCATGGGAGTCAATATGATGTGTGCAGTACTAGGCATTAGAGACGATGGCAAGGATTCTGAATCAGATGAAGAAGAAGGCACTGTAGAGGATCAAGAATCTGGTGATGATAAAATAGACGAGGAACTTAACGATGAGGCTGGTATTCCAGTCGATGATTTGGGTGTTGAAGTAGAAGAAATGAAACATGACCACGAGTATCCTATAATTTCGGTCGGCACCGAGTTCAGGAGCATGCATGAGTTTAGGATGTCGTTCCAGCATTTTTGTATCAAGGGGGATGTAGCATCCCAATTGTCTAACAATATTATTATTGTTTTCACAAAATAAATCATGGCATTATTATTTTGCATGGGCCATGCACAATTCTTCACCACCTTTTACTCCTTTGGTTTTTCTTTTGATTTAATGGATCCTGCCTTGGGGAAACCATCTCCTACCATTCCACCATCCTCATAGTCTCATCCATATCATTTTCTGTTATTTTTTTATTTCTCCATGCATGAACCATATGAGGCCTATTCCATCATTCCTTTCTTTTTCTTTTCTTGGAATGCTCTTCCACCTTCATCTCATGCTAATTCCTAGCATTCATCATGTCCCACTTGGGGGTGATATTTTGCTCAAGCTTTAAAAATCTAAACCCTAAACAAACCTAAACCTAGCTCCTCTCTCTAATCTCTCCTAACCCTAATTCTACTAAACCCTAACATGGATCTCTCTTATCTCTCTCTATCTCTCTCTCCCCAATGAGCACCACCTGACCCTCTCTCTCCCTGGCCCACCTCAGCTAACCCTAACCCTCTATCTAACCTAAGAAAGCCTAACCCGAGTCCCATCTAAACCTAGCCCGAGCTAACCTCCCTCTCCTTTCTCTCTTCTCTCTACCTCGTGCCAGCCCCACCCTGCAGCTGCGCCACACCGCCCCCACCTACAGCCTCCTTCCTGCCGCCGTCCAGCCCAGGACAAGCCCCAGCTTCCCCCACGTGCTCGAGGAGAAGGAAGAAAAAGGTGGCACCGAGGCCACCTTTATCTACCCCCTGCCACAGCTGGCCTCCTCCCTCTCCCTCCTTTTACCTCCTCCCACACGAATCTTCTGGCTCTCCAGATCTGCCCCGAGCTGCCCCTCCTCTTCTCCTTCTTCCTCTCCGGCCACAACACCTGCCGCCGCTCCCCGCCAGCACCACATCGTCCCCGATGTTCCGGCCGTTCAGCGCGACCTGGAGGTGGCCTGGAAGACCGAGGGCCTTCCACTGCTTCACCCCGTACACGCTGACGCGAAGGAGAAGCTCCCAGGGCCGCCAGATCCTCGCCGTCCTGACGAAACCCTAGCCGCCGGAGCGCCAGCGATCTCGCCGCTCCTCGCCCCGATCCGCGCCCGCCGTCGAGCCCGCGGTGAGCCCCTCTTTCCCCCTGACATGATCCGCCTCGCCGTACCGCTCTAGCCCCGCCGTTCATTTCGTCGAACACCCGCCGCGCGCCAGAGGTCGCCGGCGTCTGCAGCTTTTCCGCGCCGCGGTGAGCTTAACTAGGCCCCCGCCATCCTCCCGACAGCTACCTGAGCCAGCCGCATGGCCTTTACTTTTAAACCCCACCGAAGCTTGTTCCTCCATCCCATGAGCCATTACTACAGGAGTTGTTTGAGCCATGCGAGTCATAGAAAAGCATGTGTAGAGTATGTGAGTGTCTGATGAATAACGAGGTGCCTAAACAACATAACCTGAGTAGTAATGGGATAACTAATGAAAGAGGCACCGGTGAGCAATATCTGCTATTTGGTTTTTCATGCTCACTTGTGTCCCGTAGGACCCCAAGTACTTGATTCCTGTTCCTTGTTTATTCGCACTATCCACATCCGGGAGGCCTTATGGACCCCCCTGAGCCAGAGCTCGATTCATTCTTATTTCTTGGGGCCACAATTAGTTTGGGGATTTATTACTATCCTGTACTTATGCCATGTTACTGCTTTATTAAGATTGTGCGAGGAGCACCTGTACTGTTTTGGATCGTGACACGTTTTCGCTCTATCGACAAGCCCAGTCACATTTTCGGGTTCCCAGTCGTTTACTGCCGTCCACACAAACCTTGGGTCCGTCTCGGAGCCGGCCAACTTCGTTGCGGGTAGCTTAATGGGGTGGCCCCCTGAAATACTTCTGAATCCTGTGATTGCTTTGTCGTGAATGCCTCATTGGGTTTTGCTTTGGTTTTTCCGAGGTTGATCGAGTGTGTGTTGCTATTCGTGCACCCCTGCAGGGTAAATCTTTCTAAAAGTCGTGTCCGCGGTTGTGGACGACTTGGAGCACAGTTTCTCGATCATAGACAAGTATAACTAAAGTACCGCTTTTAAATTGACTAAGCACTTGACTAGTAAATAGTGCAATACTCATGGAATGGTTAATAAAGCTGCCAACGGATGATGGGGGTTGTTCGTCCGCTTCCTCGTTGGTAAGCGAGGAGGAGGATGGATCTGTTAATTATACTGTTATAACTGTTTTTCTTAATTCACGGTCATCCGTCTATCATTGGTTAGGCGGATTGTTAGCGAGTATCTGTAGAATTGTTAGGTATTATCTTTTGCTGCAATTGCGTCACCCCAGGTTGTGTCCCCTTTAGCGGCATAAAGACTTGCTGAATACCCCTAGGGTCTCACACGATAAATTGTTTGATTCAGATGAACAGGTGTACCTGCAAGATGGATACTGGGTGGAAGAGACAGATGATGTTGGCAACGATCATTCGGTGTAGAGATTCCGAGAACGGGGATCCGTGAGATCTGTGGGCGGGATGTGTTTATTTATGGGGCATCTTATGCCAAATTGCTTCTTATCCCTACTCGGATCTTGTTCTCTGCTTCCGCCTAATACTCTGATGTGTGATGTATGAGGAGCTATCCTAAATTATTATATCTATCTAGGATATTTGGATCTTGCCGTATGGCGTTGCAATATTTCTATTTTTTTAGATGGAATGGCTCTGAGGACTGTTGTATGTGGCTTGCATACATACTCATTTGTGTATGTAGTTGATCCCTTCGCCTGCCGATTACGCCGCTCGTTCTTGTCCCGTTGTCTGAAAGTCGTTAGGACGGCCGAAAGGTCTACCGTGAGTGGCCCTGGGCCCCGCCGTACTATTTTAACCACTTTCGTTCATCCAGGCATTAACTAAGAGCGTAATTCACCGAGGTAGTTACAGGGGAGTTCGACATTTATCAACTGAAGAACACTGCCGAGAGGTATGAGGCCGTTTGCAAGTTAACGTGGATGAATGGATGGGCCGAGGTACATTGTCCATGGAGGATCACAGCAAGAGCCTTACCAGCGTCGAATGCAATTAGGGTACTGGGGCAATGAATGCAGCAAACCATTATAACTCTCTCTATCTTTACACTCTATAACTACAATTGATGTGCGATATCTTTCTGACAACTAGTCGACTCCGCTTATCTTTTAAATGAATCTGTGTTGTAGGTGAACAAAATGAGCCCTCCACACATGTGTCTGACAAGCAGCAAACTGAAATCCTCAATGGCTGATACGGAGTGGGTGGCTATGCAATCTATGTCCATACTAAAGGATAACCCTAAGGAGATTGCGAAGAATATTCAGACTAGCCTCGGTTCTAAATACAACATTGTCCTTCTGTATTACACGGTTTGGAAAGGTAAAGAGAAAGCTCTGGGGGTCTTACACGGGGATTGGACCAATAGCTTTAGGATGCTGTACAACTTCAAGGCGGAGGTACAAGCTAGGTGTCTGGGGAGTGTCATGGAGATTGACACCGAATTAGAAGGTGGTAAAATATATTTCAAAAGATTTTTCATGGCGCTTAAACCTTGCATCCAGGGATTCAAGGACGGCTGTAGGCCGTATCTGAGTGTAGACAACACTGTCTCAACTGGCAAATGGAAAGGCTGCCTGCCATCTGCCACAACACTAGATGGTCACAACTGGATGTTCCCAGTGGCATTTGGGCTATTTGAAACAGAAACGGAGGAAAACTAGGTCTGGTTTATGAGGCAGCTCAAGAGATCAATAGGCCACATGAATCCATTGGCTATATCCACGGATGCATGCAAAGGGCTGACGAATGCAGTGAAGGAGGTGTTCCCGGGAGCTGAAGGTAGAGAATGCCATTCCCATATGATGCTCCACTTGTACTCACACTATGCAGGCAGCGTATTTTGTTACATGTTTCCTGCTGCTAAAGTTTACAAACCTAGTAGCAACAAATATTTCATGAGCAAGATTTGTGCCGAAGCCCCTGAACTTCTAGAGTACTTAGCCATCCATCATTCGCAGCTATGGAAGAGGAGTCAATTCAACCCTGACATCAAAGTTGATTACATAAACAACAACCTTGCAGAATGCCTGAATAACTGGGTGAAGGACATAAAAGTGCGTCCTGTTCATATCTTGATGGACAACATACGTGGTATGATCATGAAGCTGTTAAATATAAGGAGAGAGATTGGTAGGAGACTTAGAGGACATATGCTACCGCCAGTTGTACAACAACTGCACAAGAGAAGCCGAGGACTTGCTCATCTTAAGGTTCTCCCATCAACCAGCAGAAGCTGTGAGGTGGTCGATATGTCCAAGAGTGGCAAAAGGGATCTTGTGAACATCCAGCTGCGAGAATGCACCTGCTTAGAGTGGCGGCATACCGGGAAACCTTGCGACCACGCCTTGGCCTTCTTGGTGAAGAAAAGAACTCTACCACATTTGGATCAGTATTTTTCAGACTACTACTCTATGGAAAAGTTCAGAGCTGCGTACGCTGGATCCGTCGAGCCATGTACAGACCCATCTCAGTGGCCTCAAGTCCAACTGTCTTTCGAGCTTTGCCAGCCAGTTACAAAAAGGGGCAGAGGAAGACCCCAGGTGAATAGGTTTAAGAATTTTCTCGAGAAGATGGGTTCGGCTTTCTGTGCTACAAAGAAGGGTAAAAACAGATGCAAGACCTGCCATCTTATAGGCCATAGAGCAGCTGGATGTCCCCTTAATGCTCCCAAACCTAGGTATGAGATGGTACATTCACCAAAAAATTGTTTATAGTCTATAGATATAAGGTAGTAATCCATGTAATATTTTTTTACAGGAAGCGCAAGGTAAGAAACAAGACAGCCAACTCGGTGATTTTGCTACGGGAAGAAAACCAAAATGAGTGGAGTGATGATGCCGGACAAGATTCTGGTGCTGATTGGCCTGACTTCCCTCATCCCGGAGATGCAGGGTACGTGAAGGTAAGAAAATTGGCACCCGGGAAGAGGAAGAAGGTAGGAGATGAAGAAGCCAGTGGACGTGAAGGAAAGAGGAAGAAAGTTGGCACCCAAGCAGAGAAAGAAGGCTAGCAGTGTAGAAGCCTAATGATGTATTGAACTTGAACCTATATATGTAGTTTAGTTAAACTCTGGAGCTATGTGTGTGGAACTTGTCGGGCGAAACAATCTGCCTCCCGTACTCAGAGTAAAATGTATCGCGACTTTAGGATTGGATACGGCCGAGGCCACTAGTTAAATCCAAAATTGTGACTGTGCCACTACTATCTAAACAATCACGATAGCTGAGCGGTTGAATCCTCTCCAAAATCGATGGGTGTTAGTGGCACAGACATGAATTATTTATAGGCGCTTAATAAATCCTTGCTATTGGCATTACACTTATGATAAGTTTCTGGGCTGAAAAACAATTTCTTAAGCTGGCTGCTACACTCCACGAAGCAGTAACTTATTTCAGCTGTTGGACAACGACATGGCAACATAAACTGCAAATGCAATAGATAATTCCCAGATAATGAGGAGATTGTTTCCACTATCTGGCCTAATCTTGAGCCCGTCTGTCTCACCACCTCCCTGCCCCTGCCTCCCCTGCACCTGGCGAAGCTCCCGGATCTCTCGCTCCATCGCATGAATCTCCTCTTTCTTGTCCCACACAGCATCACGCAGATCCTGAACAAGCTCTCTGTGAAAACCTGTCAGTGGCTTTTCGATCCACACAAACTTATCATAGCCAGTCCCCCTTCCTTCCTACGTAGTAGATCGAAGGAAACAAAAAAAAGAATTACATTACGCTTTCTGGATCCGGGTTACCACTGTACCTACAGTTGGAACTTACCGCTCTGATGCTACAGTTGCTGAATTTTCCTGCAGTATTTTCGTCAGTCCACGAAATCCATCTCGGCATCTTCTCACCGCACAAACACAGCATATCGGGGTAGTAATCATAGGGCGCCCTCTGGTACCTGATGGGGGCACCCACCTGACGGCATTGAGCCGACCCTGATTCCGCCCGAGACGAACTGCACGAGCTGCGAGCCATGAGCGAGGGGAGCAAGGGCAGAGGAAAGAGGAGCCTTTGGATGTCAGGGTAGTGGTGAAGTGTGATTTATCCCTACTTAATAACTCGGGCAGAATCCTATCGTCCACATTCGGCTGACAGGTGGGGGACCTAGTGTGTGGACTTGTCAACCAAACCTCGCGCCTTCGTGGTTCAAAAGCCCTCTCGCGTGCATTGGATGAATTTTTTTTGCACCTTGCCCCCGTACATATCACTAGGAGGCCTTGCTCAGGAACCAGACACGCCTGCCCACAATCTTACTCCCTCCTAGGAACTTGTCATGGCTCGCGCCGGCAGATCCATCCGCTCCAGCGCTTCCGGTAGGGCTCGCCGCGGCGGATCCACCCCAAGGTCCTACCGTCGCAGTATCAAATGGCCATGGTTTCTTGAGAGGAGCGACGACGCTATGTATGCGAGCTCGGCCCCTCCTACCTGTAGAAGGACTAATGCGGCGTCGAGCTCGAGCAGGAGCCGCCAGGCGTGACGGTGCTCGGTCCACGCCAACCCCGTCACCTTCGTCATTGTCAATTCTGATGTGGAGGACGACGGGGACGAAGCTGTGCAGAACGCCATTGTTGCCTCCTTGGAGAAGGGCAAGCCGCGGGCGGGAGTGGATGTTGCTGGGAAGGGCACGGCGGTGTAACCAATCGAGGTGGACTTCGACGATAGTGGTGTGATGTGGGTTTAGATTTTGTTTAGGATGGTTGCAATTTCGGTTGTGTTTAATGCGAGTACAATTATTGTAATGGGTTTGTCGAGATATATTGAGAAATATGTGCAATAGCAGCGTGTGAGTGCTTCCACTTTAGAAATTGTGTCGGTGCCATTTGCATGTTGCATTATGAACGTAGATTACATGTAAACAATCCAATGAAAATCAGATTATAACCATCAGACGGGAGTGCCAAGATGGAAGAGAAGTTGGGACAGTGGCTTCGAGGGGAATGAAGAGGAGGGGGCGTGACACTGGCAGGACACTGACATGCGGGAGCGGGAGCACACGGTATTGCCGGTCTGTCTAGAGCAAGTGGACTTTGCAACATGACAACAGCAAGCTGATTGGACCCATATAATAACTCGTCAAATTATTAAGGAGTACTGAAAACTACAACTGGGGTACATTCACACAACACGTATGCTCTATGCACCTGAGAAGCATCGCTTAAGTCTAATAGTAACGACAACACAAGTATTACATTTCCCTGTCGGTCTTCTCGATACAAATGTAGAAATGCATCTGCCTGTTCGGTCCAGCACCGACAAGGTACTGAGATGGCACGCATAGGATCAACCTTAGGTCCACATACTCCACCTCCCACGGCGTCGGGCAGCTCGGTGCCTCGGCTAGCACAAGAATGCTATCCAACGACAGCGGCTGGGCGTTCGCCCACATGCGCATCGTGTATACGGGCCAGGCGCACGAGACCGACCTGACGCATACGGCACCCACGACGGTGGGCCCGGCTCTGGTTCCTAGAACACCGGCGATGATGGTCAAGACGAAAACAGAGCCATCCCCCCTGGAAAATTAGCCGGCGGCATGCCGAGTCAGTGAACGGCACCTGCTCTTGGAGAAGTTGGGCTTGCTCGTACGAGATCCTAATCACTTTGATCAAGTGCCCCTCTGCAACATGGATGATGAGCTCTGTCGGCGGGCCGGTGTAGTTGCAGCCCGGCTCCGTGCAGGAGCACGTGCCGTGCAGGCACGCGAGCTCGTGGAGCGGGAGCTCGTGGTAGGAGTAACGGTGAAAGCATCCTGGGTGGGAGCACACGAGCGGGAACGTCGCCGCGAAGTTGCACGCGAGGATCTCCAGATTCTTGGGCTGCAACATCTACCACATCTGAAGTTCATCTAGAAATCAGAAAAAAAGATCAGCAGTTAGATTGGCTAATAGCAGGAATATGTAGGATAAGTTCAAAAGCTTGTAAAATGATTTCTTAGCATGAAGGTAGCGACCCGAGAATCGGCGGATGTCGTCGGCTTGCGGCTACGGCAGGATGGAAGTGAAGTGGGGAAAGTGGCTTCGAGGGGAAGAAAGAGAAGTACGGGGAGGAAGAGAAGTAACGGGGACGTGACACTGGGATATGGCCCACTGAACTCGTGAGTCGTGACACTCGCAACATGCCAGTTTGTCCAGATCAAGCGTGGCCAATCATGCCGCAGAACAGCCTACTCGAGGATCGCTCACACGAAGACCATCCCAATCTTTCAAGCGCCCCAATTGAACGGTATGTAACAATCGTCAAGCAGAACAACTGTGTTATGGCGTGCCTTCTAGAAGACTCGGTCTAACGGTGGATCCATTGGGGGGCTAAAGTTAGGGGAAAGAACACACATGCAATGACTCTAGTGGGTCCATATGTGGTTCATGTCAGGAACACACATGCAATGCCATTGGTGGATCCATGTGTGGTTTGTGGAAAGAACACACATGCAATGACTCTAGTGGGTCCATATGTGGTTTGTGAAAATATCACACATGCAATGACCACTGGTTGATCCATATGTGGTTTGTGGAAAGAACACACATGCAATGACACTGGTTGATCCATGTGAGGTTTGTGGAAAGAACACACATGCAATGACTCTAGTGCTAGTTTTAGTATAAGAACATACATGCAATGAGTCTAGTGGGTACATATGTGGTTTGTGAAAAGAACACACATGCAATGACCACTGGTTGATCCATATGTGGTTTGTGGAAAAGAACACGCATGCAATGAACACTGGTGCATCCATAAGTGGTTTGTGGTAAGAACACACATGCAATGACATTGGTTAATCCATGTGTGGTTTGTGGAAAGAACGCACATGCAGTGAACACTGGTTGATCCATATGTGGTTTGTGAAAAGAACACACATGCAATGCCATTGGTTGATCCATATGTGGTTTGTGGATAGAACACACATGCAATGACACTTGTTGATCCATGTGTGGTTTGTGGAAAGAAGACACATGCAATGAACACTGGTTGATCCATATGTGGTTTGTGGATAGAACACACATGCAATGACACTGGTTGACCCACATGTGGTTTGTGGAAAGAACACACATGCAATGACCACTGGTTGATCCATATGTGGTTTGTGGAAAAGAACACACATGCAATGACCACTGGTGGATCCATAAGTGGTTTGTGGAAAAGAACACGCATGCAATGAACACTGGTGGATCCATAAGTGGTTTGTGGAAAGAACACACATGCAGTGAACACTGGTTGATCCATATGTGGTTTGTGAAAACAACACACATGCAATGCCATTGGTTGATCCAGATGTCGTTTGTGGATAGAACACACATGCAATGACACTGGTTGATCCATGTGTGCTTGGTGGAAAGAACACAGAAGCAATGACTCTAGTGGGTCCATATGTTGTTCATGTCAGGAACACACATGCAATGCCAATTGTGGATCCATGTGTGGTTTGTGGAAAGAACACACATGCAATGACTCTAGTGGGTCCATATGTGGTTTGTGAAAATAACACACATGCAATAACCACTCGTTGATCCATATGTGGTTTGTGGAAAGAACACACATGCAATGACACTGGTTTATCCATATGTGGTTTTTGAAAAGAACACACATGCAATGACTCTAGTGGATCCATATGTGGTTTGTGGAAAAGAACACACATGCAATGAACACTAGTGGATCCCTAAGTGGTTTGTGGAAAGAACACACATGCAATGACTCTAGTGCTGGTTTTAGTATAAGAACACACATGCAATGTGTCTAGTGGGTCCATATGTGGTTTGTGAAAAGAACACAGATGCAATGACCACTGGTTGATCCATATGTGGTTTGTGGAAAAGAACACACATGTAATGAACACTGGTGGATCCATATGTGGCTTGTGGAAAAGAACACACATGCAATGAACACTGGTGGATCCATAAGTGGTTTGTGGAAAGAACACACATGCAGTGAACACTGGTGGATCCATAAGTGGTTTGTGGAAAGAACACAAATGCAATGACTCTACTGCTGGTTTTAGTATAAGAACACACATGCAATGACTCTAGTGGGTCCATATGTGGTATGTGAAAAGAACACACATGCAATGACCACTGGTTGATCCATATATGGTTTGTGGAAACGAACACACGTGCAATGAACACTGGTGGATCCATATGTGGTTTGTGGAAACGAACACATATGCAATGAACACTGGTGGATCCTGTCATGACCTGAACCCAATAAGGTGCAGATCCCTGTGTTTATAGTGCTAGTCCTTGGATCGAATAGCTAGCACCCACAGTTTAAGATGTAATATCAAGAAACAAAGGTCATATTACATCACATATCCAGGAATAAAAATAGTTCATTAGAACTTACATAGCTCATATGGCTATCTCATTACAACGCATCAGATATAACTATAAAGCATGGAGTCCTTCATCTTCATGTCCCACATGCAAACTTGTTGGGTGCAGAGTTGTAATCCCTACTCATCAAACTTCACTATCATCAAATAATCCTGCAACATGATAAGTTACAGCCACAAGTGTCACTAGAATGTGGATATAAAGTGGAACCTATTACTACATGCATATGTAGCCAGGTAGAGCTTTGGCTAGTTTGCAACAAGAAAGTTTTCCCTATCTTTTTATAAATATTTTGCAACACTTATTATCAACTAAGTTACACTAGATACCCTCCAGGTAATATTTCCAATCACAACATAGTGGTACCACTGATAGAAATCAGTGAACCTAGGTTCCATTGATAGAAATCAATGAACCAACAACCCTTGTTCACCTATCAAGTTTAACTTAGGAAATTAGAATGATGAGATTCTTGATTCTGCTTCATTGTCTTGATGCTCAGAAATTGTCCATAACCAGGGACATGGCTAAGTACTTAGTTTTACACTCTCGAGAGGTGGTGCACTTTTCCCACAAGACTCGACATACATCGAGACGAGACTTTTCAGAAGCAATCCCTCAGACCACCACAGACGCGTTCCTACCTATCATCACTACCACCCTTTACCCGTCTGGCTGAGTTCTCGCAACTTAGTCGGTCAAGGCAGAGCCCATATGCCATGTGGCTGCACTGGAAGCTTCGCGACAAGAATGTCTCCAATCTCTTTGTTCCTGGGTGGCCGCCCACAAGTGCGATACACCAGCTAACCATAGATATGGACCCTGAGTAACCACTCAACATAATCCAAGCAAGTCCCATTTCCACCCAG
Source organism: Avena eriantha (assembly GCA_910589775.1). Lineage (NCBI taxonomy): Eukaryota > Viridiplantae > Streptophyta > Magnoliopsida > Poales > Poaceae > Avena > Avena eriantha. The sequence continues at coordinate 165,719,042 of OU342746.1, read as the reverse complement.
GTGTTTCATTAAGTACTTGTTTTGTTATAGAAAACATATATTTTCCAATACTCCATATAATCATAATATGATATTCCACCCCGAAAACTATAGCAGGGCTAAGCATTTATAATCTTACGATGTTTCACCTACCAAGTAGAAACTACCATTCCCTATTCTACAAAGGAGATATAGCATAGCATAATAATATAGTCTATCATGCATATACTACAAAAATCAACTAAATATAATGAAAACAGTAGGACTTGATGATAGTGCCACTTGCCTTAGTAGTTGGTCGTGTTGGTACACTCTTCACAGTAACACACTTGACAATCCACACAATCTATCAAAACAAAACAATCAAGACAAAACATGCACAAGATCAACACTAATGGCAATACAAAAATCATGCAAAATATGCAAGCATGCAAGATGGCAATTTTTATTGTACAAATTGTTATAACAAGGTTTTGAACACTACTAAGTGTTTTCTGAACATTTTATATTTACAAGATTACAAATGCAACCATTTGTGCAATTGTAACAATTAGCAATATTTTCTAGCATTTGGAAAGGCCGTTCTCACTAAATAATTGCCACGGTATTATTTATACTAAACTAAATTTATATTTTTGTCTTACTGGATAGTGGGTTCAATTTTCAATCCATAGCAAAAAGATTGTCCCAAAAATAAATTATAGAACAATTTATATAGCCAATTTACTCTACAAATAGTTTTGTATAAAACATGATTTTAACCATCATAAAAGTACCGAATTATTGTTCTATCGTGTTCTACTCATTTTTTTGAATCCATAGACATATTATTTGCTAAATTTGGACATACAGAACTAAAGGTATGATTTTTCCAAGTTCCTATGTTCTTATGTCCTAAAAATCCGAAAATATAAATTGATAAGACAAGTGGCAGATTTTTATTGGTATGTACCCTTCGGTAAGTGATCTAATATTGACCTTTAGATGAAGATCGGATGGATCAGGATAGCTCACCGGAATAGCTCGCCGGAGATGTCGCCGGAATAGCGGGCACAGACTTGGCGTTGCCGTTCTCGTCGCTAGAAACGTATCCGGAATTGAATAAGACGTGGACGTCGTAGAGGACGTCGAGGCGAACACCATGGTGGCCATGGCGTCGTTTATAGAGTCCAAGAGAGAGAGAGAAATCCTTGGCTGCAGCAACGTGCGACGTCAGCGGGGCGATGAACTGCAACAAGAAGTTGCACCATCATGTTCTGAAGGTAGGCAACGATGAGTAGAGTATTCTAGTTCAAGCAATTGATAAGATTCTCACCGTAGACGACAAGATCTGACGATAAACTAGAATTTGGGGCTCAAGTTGGCATGGTTGGTATGGATTGTAGAGACATCCTCTGGAGAAAGTTTAGGAACGAAAGTGAAGGAGGAGGACTAGAGGTACGCGTTGCTTCTCTCGGTTCGTCTTGATATGCTCTAGGGAGGGAGATCGGGAGACGTATGCCACCGATTGGCATTCGGAGCACCGGTTTGATATGAGAGATTAAGGCACTAAAGTGAGAAACTAATTGCCTGAATGCAACCTCCACTTGATTATAAACGTTTTTCGTTTTGAAGTCGAAGAGAAACTGTCACTAAAATTGATAGGGGAAGGAGAGGAAGAGGTTACATTGGCCATGGGAGTAAAGCTCAGTACGTGAAGAAGGAGGAGGAAGACCACTCGATCAATCCATTGGCTAAGTGGGACAGGTATTTCGGCCCAAGAAGGAAAGAAAAGGAAAAAAATATAGGGAGAGTAGGAGGCTACGGATGGGCTGCTTTGGGCTGGTCGGCTGAACTGGTTTTGGGCCTGCATGGCTTCTTTAGTTTTTTTTCTTTAACATTTATTTTCTTCTATGGAATTTGTCTCATCTAAAACACTTAAATTTGAACCAAACTTTCTCAATTTTTTTAATAGAATATCAATGGACAATCTACTCAAAATATATCACATTGGCACTATATTCATTTCAAAACGTAATTTAATTAAATTTGAATGTGGCACATAAGCTTTCTAGTTTTCATTTTATTTCCCCATTTCTTTTCTTTGACCTAAATAATTCATATCTTTTGATTTATAGTTCCAAAGGTGGTTCCAATTTGTATGATTCTATTTAATAATTATTTAGCTTTATATAACATTTAAAATTATTTTGTTTGCAATTAACTTATTGATTTTTTTCTATGAGCTTTATTGGCCGAGTACTTTCTTTTATCTTATAAAAATCATAATTTTTTATCCATGACTCCAAATAGAGTGAAACCAATTCATATGGTTTTGTACTTTTGTTATTTACCATTATAGATTATTCAGGTATTACGTTGCCAAATTTTTATATGGAACATAGCCATAGTCTTGTATTGAACTTGATGGTGATTTCTCTTATTAGTGTTTAGGTTTCAGGTCTATCCTTTTTCTTCAGGGGTTGACAAGATACATGTCATGGATGATTGCATTTTATCTTTGGATAGTTTGTTTGTCTCTTCCTTATTTAAAATTCTTTTTGTTTAAGTAAGGTTCCAATAGAGGAACAAAAATTTTCTTTTCCCCCTAAATTTCATCCTTTATTTTCTTTGTTTGTTTGATTTTTCACATTTCAAAATTTTAATTTTTTTGGGATGTGACAGGCTACCACCCTTATAAGGAATCTCGTCCCGAGATTCGGTAAGGCTAGAAGGAATAAGTTGGGTTTCAGGCCAACTAGGGTACTACCACCCTTAAAAGAAATTTAGATAGGTTGCATCTTGAGGTTTGACTATTGCTTCGACCTTCATCCTGGATCTGGGATCTTCATGGGTCTTCCTGAAGGCTTGATGTATTCCATCCTTAACTTAATGTTTCATCTATTGAACTATAAGATAGATGTGGCATTAGACAGGGACATGATTGATTCCTTTACATAGGAAATGATTAACTTAAGAGGGGGAATTTTTCAGGTGGATGGCTAAGCATGTGCTTTATAAGTGTCATATTTCTCCATAGATTTCACAGGCTCGTGGTCTTCCCACAAGTTTATCCTTGGATTCATTGTTGTCATGGTCTCTCTAGGGAGGGTTGTTGATCATCTAATTGGTCATCCTTTGCAACAATTGGGATTGGGATTCAAAGAACTTTATCATTTCTAGGTCTAACTTAGTGTTGTTGCGGTTGTTGGCTATAAACTGGGTTGTCACTTGAGTTAAATTTGTTTGAGTTGTTAGCGGTTGCATTGTAATGGGCATCTCAAGATTGATGTTAGAGTTTTGGTTTCTTGGATAAGTCATTTGCTTGGGCTAGATTGGAATTGGGATTATAATAGATAAATTATCTCTAGGGAAAGAATTCTACTCATACACAATAGATCACACCAAGCAATATGCAAGCAATATCAATCATACATACAACAACAAAGTTCAAACTTCACTTATGCAAACAAAATATTATTGCCATACCACATAGGTTGGTATGACCCATAAACAATCACAAAGTCGATTATTTAAACAAATAACTAATGTGGTAGTCCAACTATAGGTTTCTCCTTGATATTAATCTCTTGAGATTATTACATCCTTCTCCATAGCTAGTGCATTAGGAATGAGATCAAGGTGTCCTTATGTCATCTTGTCACAAGGTCCTCCTAAGTTGAGTTTCCTTAGTCTCCAGGTCTTGAGTATATTTCTTCTCTTCCTTGAAGTCCTTCTAAGTGTTGTGCAGTCTATGCCTAAGTATTTCTCCAAGTTCTTCAATAGCTCTCCATGCAGCACTTCTTGTAGAGACGAAGAACGGCGTATGAAGTTCTGATTTGGTAAACATCCAAAGTCCCATTGTCTTGTTGTTATCTTCCTTGATAGATTTGTTGATGAGATCCAATTGAATCAGAATATCTCCACGAGAAACTATAACCTAGTAAAACCATAATAGATAAGTTTCTCATCCTAAGGTCATTTCTAATTTCTCTCTCATATTCTTATCTACTAAACTTGAACTTCTCCATTTATCTTGGCTTCTCTTCTTGATAATGGAATGCCTTGTCCTTCTCCTCGAGTTGGGCGTGTAACTCATTTCCTAAGTAGTTGGTTGCTCCTATCATCAAAGATATACTGAATAAAACTCCTAAGTCCTAGAACTATTTGAAGAACAAATATTCCTTCTAAAAATTCTTCCCATGGCTTCTGTTGGTGATGGAGATATATAGATCCAACATGTTGACGATATTCAGAACTCCAATTGCAAGCAGGTGGTCTTGAAGTCCTTAGTGATGTCGAAGTTGAAGTCCATAGCGATGATGAAGCCGAAGTACTTGGTGAAACTGAACCTGAAGTCCTTTGTGATGCTGAAGTCCTTTGTGATGTTGAAATCCTTTGTGATGTTAAAGCTGAAGTCCTTGGTCATGTTGAAGATGAACTCCTTAGTGATGATGAAGTTGAAGCCCTTTGCGATGATGAAGTTGAAGGTCCTTTGTCATCAAGTTGAAAAAAAGAGAGATATAGAAACAAAATAGAATACTAAGGAAAGAATTTACAAGATTGTTTGTAAATAACTTAGAACAAATACAACTCCTATTATTCTAAGGGGTTGTCCAAATCCTAGGGTTACGAACCTACATGCCACACAATGCTCTAATACCATCTGTCATGACCTGAACCCAGTAAGGTGCAGATCCCTGTGTTTATAGTGCTAGTCCCTGGATCGAATAGCTAACACCCACAGTTTAAGATGTAATATCAAGAAAGAAAGGTCATATTACATTGCATATCCAAGAATAAAAATAGTTCATTAGAACTTACATAGCTCATATGGCTATCTCATTACAAAGCAGCAGATATAACTATAAAGCATGGAGTCCTTCATCTTCATGTGCCACAGGCAAACATGTTGGGTGCAGACTCGTAATCCCTACTCATCAAACTTCACTATCATGAAATAATCCTGCAACATGATAAGCTACATCAACAAGGGTCAATACATTTTGAATTGTATTGACAAGTGTCACTAGTATGTGGATATAAAGTGGAATCTATTACTACATGCATATATGGCCAGGTAGAGCTTTGGCTAGTTTGTAGCAAGAAAATTTTCCCTATCTTTTTATAAATATTTTGCAACACTTATTATCAACTAAGTTACACTGGATACCCTCCAAGTAATATTTCCAATCACAACATAGTGGTACCACTGATAGAAATCAGTGAACCTAGGCTCCATTGATAGAAATCAACGAACAAACAACCCTTGTTCACCCATCAAATTTTAACTTAGGAAATTAGAATGATGAGATTCTTGATTTTGCTTCATTGTCTTGATGCTCAGAAATTGTCCATAACCAGGGACATGGCTAAGTACTTAGTTTTACCCTCTCGAGAGCTGGTGCACTTTCCCCGCAAGACTCGACATGCATCGAGACGAGACTTTTCAGAAGCAATCCCTCAGACCACCACAGACGCGTTCCATCCTATCATCACTACCACCCTCTGTCCATCTGGCTGAGTTCTCGCAATTTAGTCGGTCAAGGCAGAGCCCATATGCCATGTTGCTGCACTGGAAGCTTCGTGACAAGAACGTCTCTAATCCCTTTGTTCCTGGGTGGCCGTCCACAAGTGCGATACACCAGCCGACCATAGATATGGCCCCTGAGTAACCACTCAACATAATCCAAGCAAGTCCCATTTCCACCCAGGTGTTTCATTAAGTACTTGTTTTGTTATAGAAAACATATATTTTCCAATACTCCATATAATCATAATATGATATTCCACCCCGAAAACTATAGCAGGGCTAAGCATTTCTAATCTTACGATGTTTCACCTACTAAGTAGAAACTACCATTCCCTATTGTACATAGGAGATATAGCATAGCATAATAATATAGTCTATCATGCATATACTACAAAAATCCACTAAGTATAATGAAAACAGTAGGACTTGATGATAGTGCCACTTGCCTTAGTAGTTGGTCGTGTTGGTACACTCTTCACAGTAACACACTTGACAATCCACACAATCTATCAAAACAAAACAACCAAGACAAAACATGCACAAGATCAACACTAGTGGCAATACAAAAATCATGCAAAATATGCAAGCATTCAAGATGGCAATTTTTATTGTACAAATTGTTATAACAAGGTTTTGAACTCTACTAAGTGTTTTCTGAACATTTTATATTTACAAGATTACAAATGCAACCAGTTATGCAATTGTAACAATTAGCAATATTTTCTAGCATTTGGAAAGGACATTCTCACTAAATAATTGCCATAGTATTATTTATACTAAACTAAATTTATATTTTTGTCTTACTGGATAGAGGGTTCAATTTGGAATCCATAGCAAAAAGATTCACCCAAAAATAAAATATAGAACAATTTTTTATAGCCAATTTACTCTACAAATAGTTCTGTATAAAACGTGATGTTAACCATCATAAAAGTACCTAATTATTTTTCCATTGTGTTCTACTCATTTTTTTGAATCCATAGACATATTATTTGCTAAATTTGGACATACAGAACTAAAGATATGATTTTTCCAAGTTCCTATGTTCTTATGTCCCAAAAATCCGAAAATAGAAATTGATAAGACAAGTGGCAGATTTCTATTGGCTTGTACCCCTTCGGTAAGTGATCTAATATTGACATTTAGATGAAGATCGGACGGATCAGGATAGCTCACCAGAATAGCGGGCACGGGCTTGGCGTTGCCGTTCTCGTCGCTAGAAACGTATCCGGAATTGAATAAGATATGGACGGCGTAGAGGACGTCGAGACGAACACGATGGTGACCATGGCGTCGCTGTAGAGTCCGAGAGAGAGAGAAATCCTTGGCTGGAGCAACGTGCGACGTCGGTGGCGCGATGAACTGCAACAAGAAGTTGCACCATCATGTCCTGGAGGTAGGCAACGATGAGTAGAGTATTCTAGTTCAAGTAATTGATAAGGTTCTCACCATGGATGACAAGATCTGACGATGAACTCGAATTTGGGGCTGAAGTTTGCATGGTTGGTATGGATTGTAGAGACATCCTCTGGAGAAAGTTTAGGAACGAAAGTGAAGGAGAAGGACTAGACGTACGCGCTGCTTCTCTCGGTTCGTCTTGATATGCTCTAGGGAGGGAGATCGGGAGACGTATGCCACCGATTGGCATTCGGAGCACCGGTTTGATATGAGAGATTAAGGCACTAAAGTGAGAAACTAATGGCCTGAATGGAACGTCCACTTGATTATAAACGTTTTTTGTTTTGAAGTCGAAGAGAAATTGTCACTAGAATTGATAGGGGAAGGAGAGGAAGAGGTTACAGTGGCCATGAGAGTAACGCTCAGGCTGTACCTGAAGGAGGAGGAGGAAGACCACTCGATCAATCGGTTGGCTAAGTGGGCCAGGTATTTCGGCGCAAGAATGAAAGGAAGGGAAAAAAATATAGGGAGAGTAGGAGGCTACGGCTAGGCTGCTTTGGGCTTGTCGGCTGAACTGGTTTTGGGCCTGCATGGCTTCTTTAGTTTTTTTTTCTTTAACATTCTTTTTGGTTTTCCTTTTTATTTTCTTCTATGGAATTTGTCTCATCTAAAACACTTAAATTTGAACCAAAGTTTCTCAATTTTTTTAATAGAATATCAATGGACAATCTACTCAAAATATATCACATTGGCACTCTATTCATTTCAAAACGTAATTTAGTTAAAATTTGAATGTGGCACATAAGCTTTCTAGTTTTCATTTTATTTCCCCATTTCTTTTCTTTGACCTAAATATTCATATCTTTTGATTTATAGTTCCAAAGGTGGTTCCAATTTGTATGATTCTATTTAATAATTATTTAGCTTTATATAACATTTAAAATTATTTTGTTTGCAATTAACTTATTGATTTTTTCTATGAGCTTTATTGGCCGAGTACTTTCTTTTATCTTATAAAAATCATATTTTTTCATCCATGACTCCAAATAGAGTGAAACCAATTCATATGGTTTTGTAATTTTGTTATTTACCATTATAGATTATTCAGGTATTACGTTGCCAAATTTTTATATGGAACATAGCCATAGTCTTGTATTGAACTTGATGGTGATTTCTCTTATTAGTGTTTAGGCTTCGGGTCTATCCTTTTTCTTCAGGGGTTGACAAGATACATGTCATGGATGATTCATTTTATCTTTGGATAGTTTGTTTGTCTCTTCCTTATTTAAATTCTTTTTGTTTAAGTAAGGTTCCAATAGAGGAACAAAAAGTTTCTTTTCCCCCTAAATTTCATCCTTTATTTTCTTTGTTTGTTTGATTTTTCACATTTCAAAATTTGGAAAATTTTGGGATGTGACAGATCCATAAGTGGTTTGTGGAAAGAACACACATGCAGTGAACACTGGTGGATCCATATGTGGTTTGTGGAAAGAACACACATGAAATGACTCTAGTGCTGGTTTTAGTATAAGAACACACATTCAATGACTCTAGTGGGTCCATATGTGGTTTGTGAAAAGAACACACATGCAATGACCACTGGTTGATCCATATATGGTTTGTGGAAAAGAACACACATGCAATGAACATTGGTGGATCCATAAGTGATTTGTGGAAAGAACACACATGCAATGTCATTGGTTAATCCATGTGTGGTTTGTTGAAAGAACACACATGCAATGACTCTAATGGATCCATATGTAGTTTGTGGAAAAGAACACACATGCAATGAACATTGGTGGATCCATAAGTGGTTTGTGGAAAGAACACACATGCAATGCCATTGGTTAATCCATGTGTTGTTTGTGGAAAGAACACACATGCAATGACTAATGGATCCGTATGTAGTTTGTGGAAAAGAATACACATGCAATGCCACTGGTTAATCCATGTGTGGCTTGTGGAGAGAATACACATACAATGACTCTAATGGATCCATATGTGGTTTGTGGAAAAGAACACACATGCAACGACTCTAGTGGGTCCATATGTGGTTTGTGAAAAGAACACACATGCAATGACCACTGGTTGATCCATATGTGGTTTATGGAAAAGAACACACATTCAACGAACACTGGTGGATCCATATGTTGTTTGTGGGAAAGAACACACATGCACTAAACATTGGTGGATCCATATGTTGTTTGTGAAAAGAACACACATACAATGACTCTAGTGCTGGTTTCAGTATAAGAACACACAAGCAATGACTCTAGTGGGTCCATATGTGATTTGTGGAAAGAACACACATGCAATGCCATTGGTTGATCCATGTGTGGTTGTGGAAAGAACACACATGCAATGCCATTGGTTGATCCATTTCTGGTTTGTGGAAAGAACACACATGCAATGACTCTAATGGATCCATATGTGGTTTGTGGAAAAGAACACACATGCAATGACCACTGGTTGATCCATGTGTGGTTTGTGGAAAGAACACACATGCAATGACACTGGTTGATCCATGTGTGGTTTGTGGAAAGATTACACATGCAATGACTCTAGTGCTAGTTTTAGTATAAGAACACACATGCAATGACTCTAGTGAGTCCATATGTGGTTTGTGAAAAGAACACACATGCAATGACACTGGTTGATCCATGTGTGGTTTGTGGAAAGAACACACATGCAATTACATTGGTTGATCCATGTGTGGTTGGTGGAATGAACACACATGCAATGACTCTAATGGATCCATATGTGGTTTGTGGAAAAGAACACACATGCAATGACCACTGGTTGATCCATGTGTGGTTTGTGGAAAGAACACACATGCAATGACACTGGTTGATCCTTGTGTGGTTTGTGGAAAGAACACACATGCAATGACTCTAGTGCTAGTTTTAGTATAAGAACACACATGCAATAACTCTAGTGGGTCCATATGTGGTTTGTGAAAAGAACACACATGCAATGACCATTGGTTGATCCATATGTGGTTTGTGGAAAAGAAGACACATGCAATGAACACTAGTGGATCCATAAGTGGTTTGTGGAAAGAACACACATGCAGTGAATACTGGTGGATCCATATGTGGTTTGTGAAAAGAACACACATGCAGTGAACACTGGTAGATCCATACGTGGTTTGTGAAAAGAACACACATGCAATGCCATTGGTTGATCCATATGTGGTTTGTGGATAGAACACACATCCAATGACATTGGTTGATCCATATGTGGTTTGTAGAAAGAACACACATGCAATGACCACTGGTTAATCCATATGTGGTTTGTGGAAAAGAACACATATGCAATGAACACTGGTGGATCCATAAGTGGTTTGTGGAAAAGAACACGCATGCAATGAACACTGGTAGATCCATATGTGGTTTGTGGAAAGAACACACATGCAATGAACACTTGTTGATCCATATGTGGTTTGTGAAAAGAACACGCATGCAATGCCATTGGTTGATCCATATGTGGTTTGTGGATAGAACACACATGCAATGACACTGGTTGATCCATGTGTGGTTTGTGGAAAGAACACACATTCAATGACTCTAGTGGGTCCATATGTGGTTCATGTCAGGAACACACATGCAATGACATTGGTGGATCCATGTGTGGTTTGTGGAAAGGACACACATGCAATGACTCTAGTGGGTCCATATGTGGTTTGTGAAAAGAACACAGATGAAATGACCACTAGTTGATCCATATGTGGTTTGTGGAAAGAACAGACATGCAATGACACTGGTTGATCCATATGCGGTTTGTGAAAAGAACACACTTGCAATGACTCTAGTGGATCCATATGTGGTTTGTGGAAAAGAGAACACATGCAATGAACACTGGTGGATCCAAAAGTGGTTTGTTTAAAGAACACACATGCAATGACTCTAGTGCTGGTTTTAGTATAAGAACACACATGCAATAACTCTAGTGGGTCCATATGTGGTTTATGAAAAGAACACACATGCAATGACCACTTGTTGATCCATATGTGGTTTGTGGAAAAGAACACACATGCACTGAACACTGGTGGATCCATATGTGGTTTGTGGAAAAGAACGCACATGCAATGAACACTGGTGGATCCATAAGTGGTTTGTGGAAAGAACACACATGCAGTGAACACTGGTGGATCCATATGTGGTTTGTGGAAAGAACACACATGCAATGACTCTAGTGTTGGTTTAGTATAAGAACAAACATATAATGACTCTAGTGGGTCCATATGTGGTTTGTGAAAAGAACACACATGCAATGACCACTGGTTGATCCATATGTGTTTTGTGGGAAAGAACACACATGTAATGAACACTGGTGGATCCATAAGTGGTTTGTAGAAAGAACACACATGCAATGCCATTGGTTAATCCATGTGTGGTTTGTGGAAAGAACAAACATGCAATGACTCTAATGGATCCATATGTGGTTTGTGGAAAAGAACACACATGCAATGCCATTGGTTAATCCATGTGTGGTTTGTGGAAAGAAAACACATGCAATGACTCTAATGGATCCATATGTCGTTTGTGGAAAAGAACACACATGCAATGACTCTAGTGGGTCCATATATGGTTTCTGAAAAGAACACCCATGCAATGACCATTGGTTGATCCATATGTGGTTTGTGGAAAAGAACACACATGCAATGAATACTGGTGGATCCATATGTTGTTCGTGAAAAGAACACACATGCAATGATCTAGTGCTGGTTTTAGTATAAGAACACACAAGCAATGACTCTAGTGGGTACATATGTCATTTGTGGAAAGAACACACGTGCAATGACACTGGTTGATTGATACGTCCATTTTGCATCACTATTCTATATCATAATTTACTGTTATTCATTGATATATTTCACATTAAGAGATGATACTTATGTTATTTCATCCGTTTTTGCATGGCTGATGAATTTTGGAGCATGGACCGCTGCAGTCAGGATTCTGATGGAAAAGGTGATGTTTGGAGGCAAAATTTGCAAAGATCAGAAAATCCGACAAAATATACGAAAAATCCTATTTTTCCAGAAGACGAAGGCTGCCAGAAGAGGGAGTGGAGATAGGCCACAGGGGGCCCACACCACCCCCTAGCGCGGGCCACCCTAGGCCGTGCCACCAGGTGGTGTGGCCGCCCTAGCCCACCTCTGGCTCTCCCCTCTGGCGTATATATTCCTCCTGAAACCCTAAGACTCGGAGAGCGATCACAGAAAGATTCCGCCGTCTCTATGGGGCGGAAAACACCGAGAGAGAAAGATCTCTCCGGCAGACAGATTTCTGCTGGGGGAATTCCTTCCCGGAGAGGGGAGATCGTCGCCATCAGCACCCTCATCACCATCTCCATATTCCTGTAACAATTGGGTTAAATCTTGCATAGTTTTTAGGGGAAACTTTCCCCGTGTTGATTACTTTTTTGTAGATGATGCTATTGAGTGAACCATTGAATTATTGTTTATGTTCAGATTGGTATACATCATTATTCCATCTCTGATCATGATCGATATGATGTCTTGTGAGTAGTTCGTTTTGTTCCTGAGGACATGGGAGAATTCATTGTTAGTAGTGGAGTTGTGTTGAGAAAGATTCAATAGTTTGATATTTAAGTTGTGGTGTACTTCTTCTAGTGGTGTCATGTGAACGTCGACTACGTGACACTTCACCTATATGGGCCTAGGGGAATGCATTGTGTATTTGGCTATTAATCGTAGGGGTTGTCAGAGTGACAGAAACCTGAACCCCCGTTAGGAAACCATTGCACAAGGGACGTAAGGGTCTTAGAGTTTAAAGCTGTGGTTAGGTTTCTACCTTAATTACTTTCGTGTACTTATGGATGTTTGCAAGGGGTATAATCACAAGTATATATTAGTCCTAGGAAGGTCGGTACATTAGCACAGGTTCACCCACACAACACTTAGCAAGCTAAAGAAGATTAATCAACTATATGAAGCGAAAGCACTTGACAGTCTTCCCATGTGTCCTCGAGAACGTTTGGTTATCTTAAGTAATACAACTGGCTTGTCTTTTGTTGCATAAAGGATTGGGCCACTTGTTGCATTTATTCTTATTGTCTTTTGTTTACTCGTACTTCATTTACTTGCTTTATCAAAAACCCCTAAAAATCCATTTGCTAAGTATTTGCAAATAATTCCTGATCCATACCACTAGCCAGCACCTTCTGCTCCTCGTTGTGTTCGACACTCTTACTTATCGAAAATACTGCGATACACCCCCTATACTTGTGGGTCATCAAGACTATTTTCGGGCGCCGTTCTCGGGGAGTGAAGCGCTATTGGAGAGTGGAACTGGTAAAGGAAACTTCTACTATGAGTATTGTTTACTTCTGATAGTTGATTTATTTTCGTTATGGATAATTCGCTGAGTTTCTTATTTGGTAATGCTACTACCACTGCTAAGGTAGTAGATGAACCACCACCTGCTGAGAATGATGCTTTTGAAATACGTACAAGAATTATTGATCGTGTTATGGATAACTATTATGTTGGAGATGGAACTGTCCGTCCCGATGATCATTTGCTCTTTATACACCAATTATGCGGGTTGTTCAAGTGTGCAGGTATTACTACAGATCAAGTCAAGAAGAAGTTATTCTCATTATCATTGAAAGGAAGAGCTGAGGAATGGTATAAGCCGCTGAAGAATAGTCAAGCTCTGGAATGGGAGGAAATAGTGCCTCTCTTTTATTCAAAGTTTTATCCTCCTAGCGAGACTCATAAAGATCGGAATCAAATATACAACTTTTGGCCTCTTTATGGAGAGAGTACAACTCAAGCTTGGGGGATATTGAAGTTACTAATGCTCAAATGTCCCATTCATGAGCTCCCCAACAATATTATTATCAATAACTTTTATGCAATGCTTTCTCTTCACGATAAGGATTTATTGGATGCTTCTTGTGCTGGATCATTTACTCGCATGGAAGAAGAAGCTAAATGGGATCTTCTAGACCGTATTCAAGATAATGCTGAAGCTTGGGAGAATGACAAAGGTAGAAATTCAGGTATAAATTATGATTATGAATGCATTGAATCTTTTATGGGAACTGATGACTTTCAAAATATTAAAAATGCTTATGGTCTAGACTCTCAAGCTATTGCTTCTTATTTTAAGGCTTTTGCTTCCTACATTGAAGTGCCTAAAAAGAAGTGGAATAAGTATCATGAACCTTATAAAGGTATTGCTAAGTGTGTTCCTGTAAGAAATACTGAAGTTTATACTGCTAATCATGTTTTATCTGAACCTTATATTGAGGAAATCCCTTTCCCAGTTAAGATAAAGGAACATTCTATGATAGCTAATATGGTTGATGAAAGTATAAGCAAAGCTGTTGAACCTGATAAACAAATGGTTGATGAACCTATTATAGAAAATGTGAAAGACTTTGTTACTAAATATGTAGAAGAGGGACACCCTATCCTTTGTAAGGATACCTCTAATATTGTTTCACAAAGTAGTGTTATGAGAGCTAGTATTCCTGTGTTTTCTGTTAGAATAAGTGATCATTGTTACGATGGTCCTTGTGATAGTTATATTGTTAAGTTTATGGATGATACTGAAAGTTACTATGAGAGAGGGAAGAGTGTTCTTATGCATCTCAATAATATCAAGTTTCCCCGTTTTATGCTGAAAGTTTTTATGTTGCACTTCTTTTGCCTTCTTATGCAAGTAGCCTCTGGTTTCAACAATTTGTTTGTTTACAAAATTCCCTTGCATAGGAAGTGGGTTAGACTTAAATGTGTGTATTTTTTCTTCTTAATTCTCTTTTTCACTTCAATTCATATTCCTATGTGAGCATCTTCAAAATTATCATGCCCATCTTAATGGCTATAAAGAAAGAGCTTTTTGGGAGGCAACCCAGTTTAATTGTGCTTTCAGATTGTTTTTGTTTCTTTGAGTCTTGGAAGTTATTACTTCGGTAATAACCTCTCCTTATCCTTTTTGTTTGGTTTTTGTGTCAAGATCAACCTCTAATGAGAGAGAAGTAAGATTTGCGGAAGTTGCTATCCCGACACAGATTTTTGTGCTTCATCGTAAAAATTCGTGAGAGATATCTGTATGTCGGATTGAGCTATAATTTTTTGTGCTTCTGCCCCAGGTTGTTATTTAACTTTCGTTAGATTTGCACTTTTCGATTTGAGCAACAGAAGAGTTTCGAAAAAAATGATCTTTACCGGCTGGTCTGTTTTTACAGATTTTGCCACTTTTGCATTTGCTTCTTTAATCGATTTCCTTTTTGAATTATTTTTGGGTTTTTGGAAGGATTTGATACAGTAGCTTATGTTTTGATGGTTTTCAGTTGAAATTGAGCTCAAAAGGTTTTATCACTTCACTTATACTAATGTTGCTAATGAGAACTGTGTGAAGTTTTGTGTGAAAGAAATTTCCAGGTAATGGAGATAATGGTGTAATAAGGAAGTGAAAGGTTTCATGACTCAAGTAATAACTGTATGAAGATGAAGATATTGATGTTATTCAAGTGGTGATTCCGTAGGATACCACCACCACCGAAGGAGTAATTCTTCATTAGGTTTGGCATCCCCTTGGTTTGTTCCAAGCTTGGGGGAGTGTCGCGGTATCACATCACTATCTTCTATCTTTTTACCTTTTTAGTAGAGTCATATCATGAATAGAGAAGTTATCATGTAGGATGGTTTGCATTATGGAAGTGTCCCCTCTCTCGTTAGATATGTATCCCTTGGTGTGAGTTGCTATTTTGGAATATTAATGAGAAGTTCTATCATTTACTCTTTTGCATATCTTATATTAGTTTTCAATTCGTGGTTATATGATTGATCTTGTTTTTAGTATTGGTATCACTTTGGGATCATTGAGTTAATTTAGTTGGTTTTGGCAAACCTGGCTTGGTCAGTAGCAACACTATTTTTGAGAGTTGAATGAAAAGATAAAAAGTACTCTAAAGAAAAAATATAATTTCATCATCTATCTTTCTTGATTTGCTCATAAGTCTAGTATTCTCTAGTTAAGATCTTTTGTGCTTCCAAGGAAGATTGCATGTTTGTTTTTATCACTTGTATGTTTATTTGTTTCCTTCAACTCTTATACTTTCTACCCAGCCTTGCTAGCCAAAAACCTATACTGAGAGGGAATTCTTCTCGTGCATCCACTCCTTAAAACCAAAACCTATGCCACTTGTGTCCACCATCCCTACCTATTAGCACTATTGCTATTCCAAATAAATTCTTGTTTTGTCTGCCTTCCAAATTAAACTTGTTATGTCAAAATTAGTGATTAAAGCTCTCACGAACTTGATGGCACACTTTACTTTCTTGCATTTAATAAACTTGAACCATTGTGCTCACCTATGTTGCGTATATGCTTGCGCTTTGTGAGTTGTGAATTAGCAGAACCATGCTGTCATGGGGAACGCTTTCAACATTGCACTGGTACTTTGTACCTAGTTGATATAATGTTCTTTTGTCTATGGATGTCGTCGGTGTGAAATGGAAGGGGAGCTTGTAAGTCCACGGAGTTATGCATGTGTGTTAGAGAAACGCCTGGGCCGCTGGTCTAATCCATGCTGACATGGTGGAAACCTGCAGTGTAACCATAACGAGCATCTATGAAGCATTCTTCTTATAAAAAAAAGAGTCCGATATTGAAAAAAAGAGAAAAAGAAAAAAAAAGAGATTATGAAAAGAGGAAAGAGAGAAAAAAGCACCATATTCCCATGGTAAATAAGAAGATTGTTGAGATGCTTGTTGTCTGCTTGCCTTGTCATTTTGATATGGGGATTCTTGCGTATCATCGGGCAAGGGGTATGCCGTTGGTGGTTCTCTATGATACACATATGCTTACGATGACAAGAACTTACCGGTGACTAAACTTGAGTAGCATGAGGAGCGGCCCTCGTATTCAAGGGACATGAGATTCTCAATTTACAACTTGTCAAGCTATCCTCATATTTGATCACTTTAACCTTAATCACCTAAAGATTCCTATGATAGGGGCAATGAAAGTTGAAAGCTAATAAGTACCATAATTTTTCGGAGCTCTTTATGGAACTTGGAATCCCTGCTTCCCTCTGCGAAGGGCCTTTCTTTTACTTTGTAGTTGAGTCAGTAATCCTATTCCCTTCTATCTCAGCAAGTACTTTGAGTGGTTGTGTTTCATTCATTCATATGATGATTTATTCAATCATGTTTCTTATGTTCCTTGTTTTTTCACTTTGCTCTTATCTTGGTGATTACTACTTTGAAAGCTATCATTGAAAAACCAATTATTTGTGAACTCCTACAAATTGTCAACTATTCTTCGACCAAGAGCTAAGTTTTCCATTACCAATTATGATTCACTTTATGTATCTTTATTGTGTTTCCTTTAGTTATTACGAGTTAAGTTATATAATAGTGAGTTGTCTTCTATTATGATCTATGTATTTGATGAATGTGATGCTTCTTCTCTGTATGCTTTTATCAACTCTTCACTCCATAAACCCGAGGTCATCTTTATTGAGCTCAGTTTCGCTTGGGGACAAGCGAAGTCTAAGCTTGGGGGAGTTGATGCGTCCATTTTGCATTACTATTCTATATCATAATTTACGGGTATTCATTGATATATTTCATATTAAGAGATGATACTTATGTTATTTCATCCATTTTTGCATGGTTGATGACTTTTGGAGCATGGACCGTTGCAGTCGGAATTCTGATGGAAAAGGTGCTGTTTGGAGGCAAAATTCGCGAAGATCAGAAAATCCGGGAAAATATACGAAAAATCATATTTTTCCAGAAGAGGGAGTGGAGATGGGCCACAGGGGGCCCACACCATCCCCTACAGCGGGCCACCCTAGGCCACGCCACCAGGTGGTGTGGCCGCCCTGGCCCACCTCTGGCTCTCCCCTCTGGCGTATATATTCCTCTCGAAACCCTAAGACTCGGAGAGTGACCACATAAAGATTCTGCCGCCTCTGCGGGGTGGAAAACACCGAGAGAGAAAGATCTCTCTGGCAGATAGATTTCTGTCAGGGGAATTCCTTCCCGAAGAGGGGAGATCCTCACCATCAGCACCCTCATCACAATCTCCATATTGTTGTAACAATTGGGTTGAATCTTGCATAGTTCTTAGGGGAAATTTCCCGGTGTTGATTACTCTTTGTAGTTGATGCTATTGACTGAACCATTGAATTATTGTTTATGTTCAGATTGGTATACATCATTATTCCATATCTGATCATGATCCATATGGTGTCTTGTGATTAGTTTGTTTTGTTCTTGAGGACATGGGAGAAGTCATGTTGTTAGTAGTGGAGTTGTGTTGAGAAAGATTCAATAGTTTGATATTTAAGTTGTGGTGTACTTCTTCTAGTGGTGTCATGTGAACGTCGACTACATGACACTTCACCTATATGGGCCTAGGGGAATACATTGTGTATTTGGCTACTAATCGTAGGGGTTGCCGGAGTGACACAAACCTGAACCCCCGTTAGGAAACCATTGCACAAGGGACGTAAGGGTCTTAGAGTTTAAAGCTGTGGTTAGGTTTCTACCTTAATTACTTTCTTGTACTTACGGATGTTTGCAAGGGGTATAATCACAAGTATGTATTAGTCCTAGGAAGGTCGGTACATTAGCACAGGTTCACCCACACAATACTTAGCAAGCTAAAGAAGATTAATCAACTATATGAAGCGAAAGCACTTGACAGTCTTCCCATGTGTCCTCGAGAACGTTTGGTCATCTTAAGTAATACAACCGGCTTGTCCTTTGCTGCATAAAGGATTGGGCCACTTGCTGCATTTATTCTTATTGTCTTTTTTTTACTCGTACTTCGTTTACTTGCTTTATCAAAAAACCCTAAAAATCCGTTTGCTAAGTATTTGTAGAGAATTCCTGATCCATACCACTAGCCAGCACCTTCTGCTCCTCGTTGGGTTCGATACTCTTACTTATTGAAAATACTACGATACACCCCCTATACTTGTGGGTCATCATTGATCCATGTGTGGTTTGTGGAAAGAACCCACATGCAATGCCATTGGTTGATCCATGTGTGGTTTCTGGAAATAACACACATTCAATGACTCTAATGGATCCATATGTGGTTTGTGGAAAAGAACACACATGCAATGACCACTAGTTGATCCATGTGTGGTTTGTGGAAAGAACACACATGAAATGATACTAGTTGATCCATGTGTGGTTTGTGGAAAGAACACACATGCAATGACTCTAGTGCTAGTTTTAGTATAAGAACACACATGCAATGACTCTAGTGGGTCCATATGTGGTTTGTGAAAAGAACACACATGCAATGACCACTGGTTGATCCATATGTGGTTTGTGGAAAAGAACACATGCAATGAACACTGGTGGATCTATATGTCGTTTGTGGAAAAGAACACACATGCAATGAACACTGGTGGATCCATAAGTGGTTTGTGGAAAGAACACACATGCAGTGAACACTGGTGGACCCATATGTGGTTTGCGGAAAGAACACACATGCAACGACTCTAGTGCTAGTTTTAGTATAAGAACACCAAAGCAATGACTCTAGTGGGTCCATATGTGATTTGTGACAAGAACACACATGCAATGCCACTGGTTGATCCATATGTCGTTTGTGGAAAGAACACACATGCAATGCCATTCGTGGATCCATAAGTGGTTTGTGGAAAGAACACACATGCAATGACTCTAATGGATCCATATGTGGTTTCTGGAAAAGAACACACATGGAATGACCACTGGTTGATCCATATGTGGTTTGTGGAAAGAACACACATGCAATGACACCGGTTCATCCATGTGTGGTTTGTGGAAAGAACACACATGGAATGACTCTAATGGATCCATATGTAGTTTGTGGAAAAGAACACACATGCAATGACCACTGGTAGATCCATGTGTGGTTTGTGGAAAGAACACATATGCAATGCCCACTGGTTGATCCATATGTGGTTTGTGAAATAGAACACACATGCAATGAACACTGGTGGATCCATATGTTGTTTGTGAAAAGAACACACATGCAATGACTCTAGTGTTGGTTTTAGTATAAGAACACACAAGCAATGACTCTAGTGGATCCATATGTGATTTGTGGAAAGAACACACATGCAATGACACTGGTTGATCAATGTGTGGTTTGTGGAAAGAACACACATGCAATGCCATTGGTTGATCCATGTGTGGTTTATGGAAAGAACACACATGCAATGCCATTGGTTGATCCATGTGTGGTTTGTGGAAAGAACACACATGCAATGACTCTAATGGATCCATATGTGGTTTGTGGAAAAGAACACACATGCAATGACCACTGGTTGATCCATGTGTGGTTTGTGGAAAGAACACACATGCAATGACATTGGTTGATCCATGTGTGGTTTGTGAAAAGAACACACATGCAATGAGTCTAGTGCTGGTTTTAGTATAAGAACACACATGCAATGACTCTAGTGGGTCCGCATGTGGTTTGTGAAAAGAACAGACATGAAATGACCACTAGTTGATCCATATGTGGTTTGTGGAAAAGAACACACATGCAACGAACACTGGTGGATCCATAAGTGGTTTGTGGAAAGAACACACATGCAGTGAACACTGGTGGATCCATATGTGGTTTGTGGAAAGAACACATATGCAATGACTCTAGTGCTGGTTTTAGTATAAGAACACACAAGCAATGACTCTAGTGGGTCCATATGTGATTTGTGAAAAGAACACACATGCGATGCCACTGGTTGATCCATATGTGGTTTGTGGAAAGAACACACATGCAATGCCATTGGTTAATCGATGTGTGGTTTGTGGAAAGAACACACATGAAATGACTCTAATGCTGGTTTTAGTATAAGAACACATATGGATCCATATGTGGTTTGTGGAAAAGAACACACATGCAATGACCACTGGTTGATCCATGTGTGGTTTGTGGAAAGAACACACATGCAATGACTCTAATGTCGGTTTTAGTATAAGAGCACACATGCAATGACCACTGGTTGATCCATAAGTGGTTTGTGGAAAAGGGCACACATGCAATGACCACTGGTTGATCCATAAGTGGTTCGTGGAAAGAATACACATGAAGTGAACACTGGTTTATCCATGTGTGGTTTGTGAAAAGAACACACATGCAATGCCATTGGTTGATCCATATGTGGTTTGTGGAAAGAACACACATGCAATGACACTGGTTGATCCAAATGTGGTTCATGACAGGAACACACATGCAATGACTCTAGTGGATACATATGTGGTTTGTGGAAAGAACACACATGCAATGAACTCTAGTGGATCTATCTTGGCATAATTTGATGTATGCCATGATGAATTTCATTGTAAAATACACCCACTTTGCATTTTTATACTACTTAGCTTTGCCCTTGGTTTTTTGATACTTCCCAGTTTTGCCCCCTCTCTCTCTTTCGTAGAAGCCTAAACATGTGCCCACTCTATCTGCTACGCCCTGATTGGTTGTCACAGTTGTCACGCGGATCATGCGCACCAACCATTGATCCTGTGTGATCCAATGAGGCTGGTTGCACACGTCGTGCCTTTCACAGGACAGTGCGAGACAGCACGAACGTCTCCCTCAACGAGACGTCTACAAGAAGGAACATGATGCCGTCCATGGAAAAAGTTGTCGAGTGGTCATGTCATGTTTAATCTAGTCTGCAGAGGCTACAAGTCTACTGCATTGCAACTGGTCATCCACGACCCATGGGCTATACCATTTTTACTACGCAGCACGCCTGCACTCTCACATCCGACAGGCCCCCACCACACGAACCTTCCGCGCGGCAGCCGCAGCCGGAAGAGCTGCCTACTGGGGCCCTCGAGGAGGCCTAAACGTCCCCGCATTAAAAACCCAGCCTATCGGGTCCTCCATTCGCACTCATCCACTACTCTCTCTTCCATATCCAGCAAAACCCCACAATCTTGAATGTACTTGCATGAACCTTCTCCATGAAACCAGTGCGTGGGGGTGAGTGTCCGGCCATCGCCACCGGGGTGGTGCTTCATGCGGCAGATCTAGAGGAGCATCACGCAGCACAAGGCGAGGAGGACGTGCAGTTCAACCCCTTGGGGGACCATGTGCTCGCCGATGCTGACGACTTCGGAGGTGCCGATGAGGGCGTGGAGTTCGACGAACATGCTCCGCTCGTGTACCCGGAGGTACATCTATTTCTACATGTTTCATATTTTCTGCTCGAGCTTAATCTATCCTGGCGTCATAAAAAAATCTAGTCCTAATGATTAGATGCAACGTACGAACCGGTACATGGAGAGATCTAGTCTGTTCTGAATGAATCCACATTATTTATTTATTAATAAGTTACCAAGAACACAAACCACATTAATTTAGGAGCGAGCTGGGGAGACGGCCATAATGAACTGCTGAACCTGTATAGACATGTTATTGCATCGAAAGTAACTTGGAATGGTGGAAGGAATATATATTTATTATTTTTCTCATTTTGGTTTGTATTCCATACATTACAGGTGTATTCAAGTGAGATGGACTCTAACAAGGAGACCAGGGACAACAAGAGCCGCCATGTCATGAAGAAGCTCAAGAGCGGGATAATCCGTTTCTGCACTCGACTTGGGGAGCTCAAGTGCCCTTTCTGTAAGAAAGGAGTCAACCCGAGGATTGCCAGCTTGATTCCGCATGCGGTTGGCATCAGCAAAAGCACGACTAGTAAACACAAGTCGACGACCAAGGCTAAGCACGCTGCTTATGGAAAATTCCTGAGGGAGTATGTCAAGACCGGCCTAGTGTCCCCTTACTTAGCAATCAACAACTTCTAGCCGACCAACCCCATCACTGTGCTGTCCCGGCCACTAATAATATTTAGTTCTCTTACCGTATCTAGACCCTTAAACTATGGGGATTTCTATTTTCGTACCCTTCAAAATATATTCAAGTTCATCTGTTTATGGAGTTAAAGTTCTGGTGGCATACACGTTATTTTGCATGGATAGAGGGGTGCCCTCGACAGATATAAGGGTTATCATGTCCGCTAGATCACACAGGATCAACAGTTGGTGGGTAAACCGCCAGTGTTACGCGACTCACGGTACGTGTGTGTGGTGCACGGGACGGTAGCGGACACGTGTGGCCGTGCATGGTGCATTAGCGTACGCGATGCACGGTAGTGCAACGAAACGTTGCTTCCCTTCTCCTTTAATAGAGGCCTCCCCACTCCCACTCATCACGCACTCGCTCACTCAACCGTCTCCACTGTCCCATCACCTTCTACAAACGCCCAACAAAACTCCAACCACCCGACGATGGAGAAGAACAGCGCGGTGGCCATCGGCGCCTCCAAGGCCACCGACGAGGAGCCCCCTGTCCCCGTCCCCGCATCCGCCGTAGCCGCCGGCGAGGAGGCCCCCGCCGGTCTCGGATAGATCCCGCTCGGTTGGGACCCCTACGAGGAGGTTGTCTACATAAGGCCGGAGAACTCCTACGACACCAGCATTGCCGACCCATGGTCTGAGGTAACCAGGGTTTTCTCCCCTTCCCTTGTTCTTCCCCCGTTCCCATCGTTGGATGCTAGATCGTATGTTATTAGGGCTCGGCTGTTCATATTTTTTACAGTAGCTAATCCTCTTGTGTTAGATCTCGATTTTCGATGAATCCCCCTGTTCGTAGTTGGGATCAGTATTCGATTTGGTTTGAGATTTGGGGAATAATCGGGAGATCTCATTCGGTTAATTTATGCAAAAATCAATTCCGATAATCAAAGTATCTCAATCATGTCCTTATTTCACTCTACTATTTTTTTCAACTATAGGATAGTAGCAACCTCCGTAGCGACGGCGAGTCCAAGGACACCAAGACTCGTCATGTGCTGAGGAGACTAAAGTCCGGTCAGTACAACAACTTCTTCGCTGGCGACGTGTATAGGTGCCCCTTCTGCCCCACCAGGAGGCTCCGCGCCACGGACTTCAACTCCCTCGTGAAGCATGCCGAGGACGTGAGGACCTGCGGCGAGTCCATGAATATCCACGGCTTCATGGCCAAGCACCAGGCGCTCGGTCTTCACCTCCGCAACCTCTAGAAGGTGGCTATCGAGGAGGGTCGCATGCCCCCGATCAGACCCAAGGCACCCAAGGTCAAGGGGCTGGGCAGCAAGAAATGGAGGAGGCGCCAGAGGGAGGAGGCGGATGCCCTCTTGGCAGAGGCCACAAGGGGCCACTGATCAGCTGCTGCTGCTGCTGTAAAGCAGTTTCTTTTGTCTTGTCTGTGTTGAACCTGTCAGCTGCTGGTGCTGAGCATCCTAATTGTCAAACCTCGTTAAGTACTGTAATATATAACCTATATTAGCTGCCTTATCTACATCTGCTATGTTTACTGAACTTATTTCTGGTGCTGGTTTGTTTTGCTACTCTAGATTTGCTACTAGATTGGGGAAAACGATCGCAAAAGGAACAATGAATGAAGAGAGAAGCTTCTCTAGATTCCCTACCTTTTTGGGAAAAAACACAATTGTTAGAGAGAGAGGGGAAAAGGCGCTCTTAAAAAGGCCAAATAACAAAAAAACACTTTCACTTTAGGCGTCATGGTGCACGTAACGGCCAAGCCTTTGACCAGACAGCACCCCCCTCCTAGCGCATGTGAGGGCTTCGAAATATCGGGAGGGCAAAAGTGAGGACAAACGAGACACAATGTTGCTATAGCTAAATCTGACAAAAATCTGAGTTTGGCTTTACCATGAAATTTGGCTAGAGCTCCACAATGTAGCTATTCTAAATCCCTAAACTATGTGGTGCGTTGAAACCTAATGCTTTTCCACCGACACGTGTGTTGCAAAGTTGCTAGATCGTGCATGCTTACACAAGTGGCCTATAGAGAAACTTATAGAAGCATGGGCAAACAAGCTTCATTTTGGCAAATTCTGGACAAGCTTTGCGCAATCGGGAGGCCTGATCGGTTGGGTGGCTGCCCCGGGGTGCAGACATGTTAGGTCCATGTCTATGCTTACACTTCTTAAACTTGTTAGGAATTAATAATAACTGTACACTTCCTTCTGTGTTGTCATGTTACGTCGTGTCAGCACCGCACACCCGCTGCGGATCGGCAACGGGACGGTGGTCTACGTGACTGGTCTCTACCACACCAAAGCCACGTCGCACACCCGTCCCATCACCTACCGGGACGGACGCCGAATTTAATCGCTAGGATTGGAAACAACCGGTGCTCGCCCAGTTAAACTTGCTTCCGCATGGGTATGACCGGAATATTGGTAAACGGAATTTAAGCATCGCCTTATGTCTCCTCAGCACATCACTATGCTAAAATCCCCAACTCATTCCTTCTGCTGCCGCCGCCACCGCCACCGCAAGAACCATCGACGCTACCACAGGCACCGCCTCCGTCTGGCCATACCACCACAGATCACTCCACCGCCACGCCCAGTCCCAGCCACCGCTACCGACCCTAGGCCACCGCCGCCGCATTAGCTTCTGCCATGGACGCAAAGTACTACGTGTTCGGCGACAGGAGCGACCTCACCGACGAGTACACCATCACCGCCCATGGCACCACCAAGCTGATGGTCGTCCAGACAAATGCGTTAGGGGAGGTCGCCAAGGTCATCGCAATGTACGAGCGGTGGCTACAGGAGCCGATGGACATGTACAAGATCATCGGCCTTGATCTCGAGTATACCGGAGATAGGAAGAGGACGGCACTTTTGCAGTTGTCCATGCGCAACCACTGCCTCCTATATCACGTATGTAGGGCCAAATCTGTATGCCCGGAGCTTTGCGAGTTCCTACACAGGAGGGAGATCTACTTTGCCAGCATCGACATCAAGAACGACACTCCGAAGCTAGAACAGGATCTCCTCGTTCATGTCATCAATCACGTCGATCTCCAACGTTTGTGGAGGTACCCGGATGGCGGTACGGGGAAAGCCGGCATGGCTAGACTCACTTCCGACATCATCGACCGCGAATACGCCGGCATGAAAGTCGAGTTCCCGAAGCACCTGCACGAGCGATGGGAGTGGAGGCACCTGGATTATGATGCGATCAAGTATGCAGCCAATGACGCGTATGTCTGCTACGAGATGCTCAACAGGATCTGGCGGGTGGGTGAGTGTGCTGTTTACCACTACTAGTTTCCCATTTTGTTCCTAGATTTATCTCTCCTGTATTTTATCTCGCATGTATTTTCTAAGCATTCTGTGTGTAAGAACCAAGCTCGTATGATCCCTGTGCTATTAGCTACTTGACTTGTATGAATTACATTCCCCCTTTTGTATGCTCAGCATTCATTCTTACAAATTCTATCTGTGCCATTTGCATGCGCCAGAATCCAGGACTGACATGCATAAGGTGTGATATAGTCATAAGTCATAACCAAAGCCAGATTACAGCGAAGCATACAGTCATAACCAAACCCAAATTATAGTTTGACAAAGGTAATACACAGCAGTTCGTAATTCCTCACATAGTGTACTTCTGAAATAACATGTTTTCATAAACACAACAATCCTACACTAATAGTCTACATCCCAGCCAGTTGGAGAAGGCAATCGATCCCAGGATGCCTTCGATCGCTTGCCCCAGCTTGTAGATTCATCTACACTCCGGCATCTGGGGCAAACAACCTGCCTTGGTGGTGGTTCAATGATGCGATGCCTGCAATGATATTTTACAATCTAGCGGTACAACTCGTGGCTAACATACTTGTCAATTGTAGCGTACTTCAGATTAGGTTCAGAAAGTGGCTTATCCTCCCAGTAATCGTGCCCTAAATGCCTCCACAAACATATCGGCAATCTGTCCTTCATGTAAGCGTACCACGGGTCGATGAGTTTGGAGGCAAGAGCGGCCATCCCGGTCTTGCCGCCCTTCATCCCTGGGATCCAGTAAATTTCCTGGATGTCCACTCTGCACTCCTTTGGGATTCTAATGTTGACAGTCGGGCTTTCAAGCAGTTTAGTGTCCTTCGTGATGTCAACACTAGTAAATGTTATGTGCTGGTTCACGAGAAAGTCATGAAACATATCCCTAATGCTTTCGCCCCACCTGCATGAAAATGAATTCAGACAAATAATATAGCAATAACTTTTGCAAACAGACGGTTCAAGAACAAAAACGCAGCAAAGTCTACCAGATCCCGTCAGCCCCCTTCTCGCAAAAAGGCTGGTATACGAGGACGTGCCCCTTCATGGAGAGTTGCACCACGGCGATCCTACGGTGATCGCGGTTGTACTCGAGGCCGAGACCTACGAACATGTTTTCTTTGAACTGCAGCCAACTCGTGTAATTATTCAGAGTGTTCCTCACCGTCCGAGGGTCGGTGGTGTAGACGACATGGATCTTCTTCCCGCCATGTACTTCAATGTCGAAGTGCGTAGTTTCTTGTCTACCATCGTTTCGGACGTCCGGAGCATCCATGACTACAGGCAAGAGGGAAAGGATACGGAGGAAGAGGGTGATGCGGTGGTGGAGGAAATGGATGAGGCCGTGGAGGAGAAAGACGATGAGGCCATGGAGGAGGAAATGAGACGGAGAAGTGAAATATTGGAATCGCCCTTACCAATATCTGTAATGGTGCACGACCGTTCGTAGTAGGGTGAAGGTGGAGAAAAATGGCGGTTTTACACGTCGACGCTAGCGCTTCCTAAAATTTGTTCTGCGCCACTTGCATGCGGTGGAATCGAGGTATGCCATGCACGAGCCAAGTCAAACGTAGGCACGTTTGTGCGTGCTGACCTTCACTCACTGACAGGCGGGCCGCACATTTCTCTCTTACGATTTATTTTTTCACTTCCTCCAGACGGTTCTGGTGCCCACCCTCAATAATTTCGCCCCCCTTCTTGTCTTCCACGCGAACGAGAACCGGCGGTGGCGGTTCCTTGCAGATTCACTCCCCACTCGAACAATTGCCCCCATCCCTGATTCCATCCCCTCTTGAATCCATCCGCCTCCTTATCACAACGCCTCCATTAATCTACCGGATTCCAGACTCCATTTGCCACTATGGGTAGAGCTTGGGGTAGCAGCAGGCTGAAGCGAAAGGCATGCGACGACGACGCGGATGGCCAGGGTGACCGCTACCGCGAGGATTGGGGATGGTCGAACCTCAGCTCCGCGAACGTCCACAGGATCGCCTCGGGGTTGGACATCATCTCAGCCGGCAGCCTCGCTCGCTGCATCCCTGGCTACCGCTTCACGATGTGGAACATGGACGAACAACCGTTCGACACGCTAGGCCTTCTTTACCCCGATAACAGAAAATGGCCAAACGACCGCGATGGCCACATAAGTTCCAGTATCTAGCTTATTCGTTCAGTCATATCGTTGATTCATATGTGCTGAACTCTCATCGGAATCCTATGTTCCTTTTGTCAAATGTGTTGTGTGCACACGCGGTTTGAACAAATCGAACCATTTAAGACTATTCTATACAGCAGAAGCTCTACTCGTACCTGATATTCTGGTATTTTCGTAGTGACATAGTCTTACTTTAGGTGATAGACGAGTTGTCAATTTCGATTTTGTAATGGAATGCCTGCTAGGTGATATTATGTTTCCTAAAACAAAAACAAACAGATTAGACGATTTAAGGCTGTTATGCCCCGATCTGTTTATGATCATCGTCAGGAGTTTGTTCTAGGGGCTCTACTACTACTCCATATATTGAGTATCTTCATAGTGAGACAAGCACAATTTAGGCGATATCTAAGGAGACACTCGTATTTAGGCGATATTTTGTGTACTTTAATCGGAAGGTCCAGTTGTCAAATTGTATTTGCAATGGAATCCATGCTAGGTGATTGTATCAACTGACAACAAACTCTGCAGAATATTCATGCAAAACTGATGCTGCTGGATAAGTGGTCCGAATCAGTAGTGGTGAATATCAAGGAAGAAGAAGAGGGCAGAAATGAAAGATGACCAGAACTGGGTGGGTGGCAACGGCGAGTGGCTGGTCCTTTTATCACAGGATGGCAGTACTTGGACTCTAAAAAATGGCTACAGATCGGTGAGACTTGCATTGCCATCTTTGGAGGGTGTTGGCATTACTGCATTCAACAACGGGTGGCCGCCGCCCATTTCCGAATTCCCTTACAGGTTCAACATGGCAGAACTTGACCTCATGAAGGTACACCTCCCACATAGACCGTGGGCGGGGGCGTGGAAGAACTGGGACTACGACCTCTTAGCGGTGTTCGACAAGGCAATCACATTCATTAGATGCCCAAAAGACAATGAATGGACAGTCTTGCGCGACGACTTCCTGTGGGCAGAGAAGTATGTCGACATCGTCTTCACCTATGGCTACTCTTCGTAAAAACTGCAATGCATTTATGCGGTCACTGAACCTAGCGGCGAGATGCGTGTTTGGGAGCCGTCCATTTGGGGTGAGTCATGGTGTCATATAGCATGTAAAATCCCATTCAAAATTCTGCTTACTGACTGTAAGTAACACATAGGTACCCACGCAGCCCCGCGCATCATTCCAGCTCCGGTCGTCGAAGATGCAGTAGCAGATGCTGAACTTGGGACACGGCGCTGGTTCCTGGCACCTCTCGGAGGCGACACGAAACAGGATGATGAACTCATGTGGATTCATATCAAGGGAGCACTAAACAGCGTTGGTGATACAATAGAACATATGGGGACACAACTTTCTTCATACCCATCACTGTGGTGTCACGTTTTCTCGAGGTCCGCATGCCCATCCAAAGACCCAGTAGAGCAAGTCTGGAGCAGAGTCAACAATCTGAAGGGACAATATGTGTTTCTTGGGATTAACTACCCTTTCTTTGTCGGAGCCCCTGGAGCTGTTGAACCTGTAATTGCTCAGGCAGCCTTGGCCCCTGATGCTGCTGCTGCTGGTGGTGTTGGTGGTGGTGGAGCTGACGAAGAACTAGCTGCTGCTGCTCCTGGTGAAGCTGACGAAATACTTGGTGATGCTGCTGCTGGTGAAGCTGATGAAATACTTGCTAATGTTGTTGCTGGTGAAGCTGACGAAATACCTGCTGAGGCTGCTGTCGGAGTCCTAGAAGAACATGCTGGTGTTGTTGCTGAGGTGCCAACACTTCTAGTGTTGATAGCAAACTATGTGTTTGTTGCACACTCACGCGCCTATCATGTTGACACTCCAGATCCGACCTGGAGCCGAATCCACGTCGGGGGAGGGGCCTACAATTGGCTCATCAGTGGGGTCGTACGATTTGAAGGAGAATTCTAGATGGCCAAACGCAGCATTCTGGTTCGTTCCGACGATACCACCAGCTCCAGGGACCTAGTGCTCATACTGGCATATCCGATGAACCATTTGTCTTTATCTTTATCATTAGTTACGCTTATGTGTGTAAAGACTAAGTTGTATTTATTTGTGTAAGACTAAGTTAGGCCTAACTGCGTAATATTCAGTGAAGCCTAGCTTTTCTTTCCACGCCCATAACAACAGAATTGCAGCATAGAACATACAAATTTAATGTGCATACCCGACATTTTTGCTCAAGATAACAACCACTTAAAGCAAATGATACATCGTGTACGCATTTGAACGCATCACTAGAATGTGCCACCTATTGATGATTGATGACATGGATCTAGCTTTTTGCGCGTATTTGCACTGAATCACTAATTGATTTGTTCACATATTTTTTGCAATGGCTGATGAACTCTACTCTCTTGGTAACTTGCTTCGTCAGCGAGCACTTGTTGATGCAATGCAAAGTACGGAACATGGTCGTCATCGTCATTCCATTCAGGTTCTCTATGTTTCGTCATCACGGAGCTACTAATTTCAAATGAAAATCTAGTAAACAATATATGTGTACATTGTTAGAGTATGCTACAGCCACGGTACATACATATTTTTCTACAATCACAAGAATAAAGCTTGATGCATTTTCACCTTGTTGGCGTTGTGCCGAACTGGGTGGATGTGGCTTTGGGGTTCGGAGAGGAAGGCGCCTTGGCTGGTGCGTGTGCGACCACGGCGACGACGAGCTCAGATTCTGGAGGAGGCCAAAAGGACCGAGCATGGTCGGCATGGTGACAGATCTCACCCGGGAATGAATTCCTGTCCCCGCGTCGTGCCAATGGTGTGGTCATGGTGAGGGCAAGCTCTGATTTGGGATGGGGAGGAGAACGGTTCGAGCAGGTTCGTCCAAGTCCTAGCTCCACGCCATGGCCGCGACCACATATTGTCGCCCTGGAGGAAGAAGAAGATGCGTAAAGGATGCATGCGCCAACACAGCAAACCTACATGGCAGCCTACATGGCAGCGACGACGGCAGCGACATAACGGCGAAAGCTGACAGGGGGGCCCAACTTGACTGTCGTTAGCCTGATTTTTTGTATTGAAACGTAAAGTTGAATTCGTGCCGAAAAAGATCCTCTGAGTATTTGGCACGCCAACTGTAGTCATCACGGCTGATTTCAGGGAACTCGGGTACCGCGTTGCCTGGCCACCCCAACTTTCGGGCCGCAAAATGATATTTTCACAGGAGGCGATGCGGGGCTATACGAGCAGTCCTATCCAATTCAGCACAGCGATACGAACCCCATGGTGGTGGCGCCACCCAAGAATGGTCGCCGGAGCATGGGCCACGACGACGAGCAGTGGTGGTGCTCTCAGACTCACGGCGGGAGGCGGCTATGACACGAGAGGGTGACAGATGGGAGGTACAGGAGGACGAGAATCTCACCGTGAACATGACGAGCATGATGGAGAGGCCAGAAGAGGTCGGGGCCGATGGTGATTGTGACGGAGGCGCTCAGTCGAGCTCGGGGAAGATAAGGTCGTGGGCGTCGATTGGGGGCAGCTCGTGTTGATTCCTTCGGCGAGGTGGACCAGCACATCAAGGTGGAGCTCAAGGTGATCTTGGATGGGCACGGGGCGGCTGGAGACGGCGGCTATTAGAAACGGCTGCAGGCTAGGGTTTCGGTCTCCTAAGGGAACGAGAGGGGCGAGTGCCAGGGAGAGGAAGGGAGGATAGGGGAGAGGGAGAGGTGTGCCTGGGTCCTTATCCTTGCTTTAGGCAGCGGCGATGCGCATCGCAGCGCTTGCACGTATCGCGGTGACGGCGAGCGGAGGAGGCATCACCAGCCAGCTGCTTGGGTCGGCGGGGACGAAGACGACAACAGGTGAAGCGGTATTGGGCTGGCAGCGGGCTGCAGAGATACTTGGTCGGCTGCAGCTGAACGCACGGCGTGGCAGAGAGAAGGAAGAAGGGAAAATGGGCCGTCCTGGCTACGGCTGCTGCCTTTTTTTAGCAAAACATTTTTCCAAAACTGTTTTCTCTTTTTCTCTTCGTATTTTCATTTCAAAATTGTTTTTGAGCCAATCGAAAATACCATAGGCTTTATGAAATTATAGAAAATATTGCAGGGCCCTTTAATCGATTTGGGCTCCACTATTTTGGTGGTTTTCAAAATATTCAAACCCATTTTGAATTGTTTTTAAGAGGACGAAAGAAACTAGGGTTTTGTTTTTATTTCTTTGCATGCATTTTAAAAATGATGCTCATGAATGCACAAACAAACCCTAATTTAAGATTAACTAAAACTGAGGCGTTACAACCTTGTTGGGTATCGTGGGACAAACTGACACTGCCGAAACACCTCGGAGGCCTTGGGTTCAGAGATCTTGAGTTGTTCAATTTATGTCTACTGGCGCGACAGTCATGGAGGGTACTACAGGAGCCAAGCTCGTTGAGTGCTTGTATATTGAAATCTCTCTATTTCCCAAATACCTCTATTCTGGAAGCGGAACTAGGTGCCCATCCATCTTAGATATGGCGCTCAATGCTGGCCAGAAGAGACATTCTTGTTCAAGGGATAATCAAATGCACTGGAGATGGAAAATCCACCAAAATCTGGAAGGATAATTGGCTACCTTAGGACTCGATGACGCGACCAATAGTCCTTATCATAGATGATCCTCCACAGCTAGTTTCGGAGCTCATCGATGAAATCTCGACAACATGGAAAGTTGAATTGATTCAGACATATTTTCTTCCAATGGATGCGGACATTGTGCACTAGAAGGCAACATGATTTCTTGGCCTAGAACTTTGAGAAGAAAGGTGTATTCACTATGTGATCTGCATATAGGATGATTATCAATACTAAGGTGAACCGAGAAAACTACTTCGAGGGAAACCCTAGGTCATCCGATGCCAAAGCCAAGAGCAAAGGGTGGAGGTCATTGCGGAAAACTTTAGTCCCTTCGAAAATCTGAGTTTTTTGTGGAGGCTAACTGACATGGGCATACCTTACAGGTACTCGAGCTTAGCATATATGGTCCAGATCTGGTAGAAGCACACGACACTACCAGGGCCCAATCCAGGATTCAGGTGACCCACGGAGAGTCTGACTGCTTGCGGCACAAGGCAAGATCAAAGATAGGAAGTTTACAGGGACAAACCCTAATCTGTAACCGACTCGACCTTCTACCTGAGACCTAGCCTATCTATATAAAGGCTAAGCGGGGGCGGCGAGGAGGACAATCACAACCCTAGTTTCCACATCCATTGCCATATTGCATCTATGCACCCCCTGTAACGTTTGACTCCCTCGATAATTGCAAGAGCAGACAAGCAGGAGTAGGGTCCTCTATGAGGCCTGAACCTGGGTAAACCTTGCGTCCTTGTGTGCTTGTTTTCTAGCCGATTGATGCCTTTAGTGCTCCCTCCTTCTCCAAAACTCAAGTCCATAACAATGGGCATTGATGAGTTTAACCCTCGTCAATTGGCGCCGTCTGTGGGAACTGGGAGTGCTGATGTCGCGGCTTCTTCGGCTCTGTCAACCGCGATCTACAACTCTGCAACAGCAAATATTCGCCTCCTCTTCGGTGCCTTTGACTTCACCATACACACGCCAGCCACTCGCCTGGCTTTCGAGTCCGTGGTCGATGAGATCGGCCTAGCGATCGAGAGCTTACGCTTCCAAGTTGGTCAGCTGGGCACACCTTGCCTCCCGTGATTTCTCCAGCATCGTGGTTTCCACCACCAATCGACACCCTGAGCGAACTCAACGCCCCAACAACAGTTGGGAGCATGGAAAGCGACAACGGTCACGAATCTGATCTAGGTGATCTGGCCACAGAGGATGGAGCCTACGGCTCCGGATCTGAAAGTTGTGGGAGCAACAGCTTCCCCAATCACTACATGTGCGCCGTCATCAAAGCAGGCAACACTAGTGTCAACCGCGACAACACCGGTACTGGGCCGACTAACGGTGACTTCCCAGTCAAGAACGGTGGTCCCACCAATGGCGCACCCACCAACAATGGGGCATAAGGTGATCCACATATCACGGCGAATGAGCACACCGAAGAGCACGTGCTGATCAAGTTCAACGACAACGAGTGGGCCCGCTATCGAGAAGCTCTGCGGGGCAATCCCCTGCCCCTAAACTCATCACAACAGATGCTGATGGGTTACCACTGGCTGCTCAAGGAGGAGTACAAGCGCCAATAGAAAGTAATCGCGCATCTCGACGCGTGTAGAAAGGTGGTGGACGAGTCGAGCCTCCGCCAGACTCAGCTATCTTCCATGGGAGGATCCTCCTCCAAGGGCAATGACCATGTGGCCGCCAAAAGGAGCTC
Organism: Avena eriantha; assembly: GCA_910589775.1. Taxonomy (NCBI): domain Eukaryota; kingdom Viridiplantae; phylum Streptophyta; class Magnoliopsida; order Poales; family Poaceae; genus Avena; species Avena eriantha. Next base: position 165,684,560 of record OU342746.1, on the reverse strand, counting down.
TCTACTGGCCCACCTCGCCGACAAGGAGCACGAAGAAGCCGCACGAGTCCTCGACTTCAGCTCCATGACGGTGGATACGCGGGGCAACATGCTCCCAAAGACGCCGCAAGCAGTGGTGACGGCGGCCACCATGTACCTCCTCAACAACTAGCCACCGGCTGGGGATCCACAAGCTGCCATGCACCAATCTATGTTCACGGGCTTGGGGCTAGTCGAAGCTGCCCTCATCAAGGAGCCAACACCGGAGCCGAAGAAAAGTAAAGCTCCGGCCAGGCGTTATTCATCGCCCTCCTCTAGCGATGATAGTCATGACTTGTCTCAATGGCGCCGCTCACGGCGGCATGACCGCAAGTACGACGCGCGTGATGACATCACACATTGCAAGGTCGACAAGATGCGCGCAAGGCATGCCCGTTCGACTGACTCGTAGGATGACGAAATAGAGCTATGCGATGCCAGATGCTTTAGCAGAGCCATCAGGCAGAAGAGAATGCCTAAGGGGTTCAAACTCCCATTGGAAAACCCGAAATTCGACGGCCTATAGGACCCGAAAATCTGGCTAGAAGATCACATCTCCTCCGTCAGGCTGCATGGCGGAAGCTCGAGCATGGCAACGCAATGTTTCCAGCTACAGCTGCAAGGCGTCGCTCGCGCATGGCTCAAGAATCTCCCACGTGGATCAGTTCACAGCTGGGAAGAGCTAGTCTATAGCTTCGTGCCAAACTTCAAGGGCACTTACAAAAGGCCCGCATCAATCAAAGAATTGAGAGGCTACCACCAATGGTCTACCGAGTCGCTACGCTCATATATCTAGAGATGGTCCATCATCAAGAATTCTGCAGAAGACATCTCTGAGGATCGCGCAATCGACGCGTTTAACGGCAGCGTGCGCCGCAGAGAGCTCACTGGGGAGTTGGGCCGCTCGAAGCCTAAGACAATCGACCACCTGATGGAGATCACGAATAGGTGGGCTGATGGAGAGGACTCGGTGAAAAACCGTGCCTACTCCAATGATGACGATGACCTTGGGCACAAACACGATCACCGAGGGAAAAGTCAAATGCACGTCTACGAGGACCGCGAAGAGGTTGACATGCTCGCGGCTGGCTATGCCGACAAACGCGACGACAACCGCAACAGTGGATACCGCAGCTGTGGATACCGCGACAGCGGAAAAACCACGCAAGTGTGGCAGCGCCGCACTCGTGATGAGGCACCTAGAATATCCATCCAAGACAAATTGTCTGGACCGTGCAACATACAGTTCTACATCGACAAACACGACAGCAAGAAGAAGTCCAGCCACCTCCTCAAGGACTGCCACGAGTTCCTCAAGCTCCACGAAGGTCTGGCCCAGATGAATCACAACGCGATCTACCAGGGCTACGGAGCTGCCCCAGGCACTATGGCTCATGGAGCACCACCGCCACCACCCAGGCCACCACCACCTGCGGCTGCGCCAGTCTAGAACCATGGAGGCAAGCCATACCCGCGAGCACTGGGAAACATGGGGATGATCCAAAAGGGACGCCCCTGAAATCGAGTACAAAACGCAATTACTCGCCAAGTCAATCTGGCGATGAACTCTCTGCCCTCCACCATTGAGTACCTCAGTAGAAACGAGTACTGCATCACCTTCGACAAGCGCGACCACCCGCGCCAAGTACCTCGCCCAGGCCATTGTCCCTTGGTGCTCGAGGCGCAGATCAGAGGCTTCGAGATGATTTGCGTCTTCATGGACAGCGGAAGCGGCATTAACCTCATGTTTGCAAGTACCTTGCGCGCAATGAGGATCCCTCTGACATGTCTGGAAGTTTCAGACACGACGTTCCACAGTGATGTGCTCGTCGTTCGACGTAGAGCTCGTTGGGAACCCCAAGAGGAAGGTACGATGAGCACAGCAGCAAGTTTTCCCTCAGTTATGAAACCAATGTTTAATCGAACCAGTAGGAGCAAGGAAACACCCCAAAGGTGTTACTAGCTGATCTTTGGCAGGGAGCACTACCGGTGCTAGTAGCAACGTGGAGACCTGCACAACAACACCACATAACTTTGTCCCCAACTTGCGATGAGGTTGTCAATCTCACCGTGTTTTGTGGAAAACAAAGGATTAAACGTATAGAATGGAAAGAAGTAAAAGTTTGCAGAAAGTAAACACAAAGCAGTAAAAGATTGTAGATTGTATGTAAAAGACAAGGACCGGGATCCATAGTTCACTAGAGGTGGCTCTCCTTAAGATAGATAACATGCTGGGTGAACAAATTACAGCGGGGCAATTGACAAACACCAAGAAAGCAATACATGCATATACTAATCATCTTGACTCCTTTAAGACTTGATTGGGCATTACAACATAATACATAGACCGCCATCCAACTACATCTAGGACTAATAATCCACCTTCAGGTTATCATCCGAACCCCCTCCAGTATTAAGTTGCAAGCAACAGATTATTGCTTTACGAACTGCATGTAAAGTAAACAATACGATTGTTCTATGCACAAAGGATTGTTGTTTTCTCCCTAGTAGCAACAACACATCTAGTACCTTAGAGATTTATGTCACTTCCCCAGATTACTAGAGGCATGAACCCACTATCGAGCATAAATACTAACTCTTGGAGTTGCTAGCATCTACTTGGCCAAGATAGCTACTAACAACGGAAAGCATGCAAGATCACAAATAACAAAGACATGATAGAATCAATAATCAATCTGAAATAGCATCTCAATATCCATCGGATCCCCGCAAACACAACATGCAGAATTAACAAATAGATGATATTGATCATGAACGGAGCTCACAAGATCTAAACATGAAAGCACAAAGGAGGAGAACCAGCCATCTAGCTACTACATGGATCCGTAGTCCAAGGATGAACTACTCACGCATCACACCAGAAGCTTTCATGGTGATGAAGAAGGCCTCCAGGGTGAATTCCCCTCTTCGCCAGGGTGCCGGGAAGAGCTTCAGATCCCTCCCGATCTAGGGATGGAGATGACGGCGGCTACAGACTCTTTCGTGGATTTTTGATCGGGTCCTTAGGGTTTTCGTCCCGAGGGTAATATATAGGCGAAAGGAGAGGCCGAGGGGGTGCCGGGAGCCACCACACCACCCCCTGGCGCGGGCCCAGCCTGGCCGCGTGGCCAGGTGGTGTGGCCGGCCCCTGGCCCTTCTCCGTCTCATATTCTGGCACTTGATCCCTTCCGGAAAAATAGGCACTTTGGCTTTTGTCCCGTCCAATTCCGAGAATATTCATTTTCTGACTTTCCTGGAACCAAAAACAACAGAAAACAGGCAGCTGGCACTGTGGCCCTTGTTAATAGGTTAGTCCAAGAAATCATATGAAAAGTACTCCAAAGTTGGAACAAAACACAATTAAGTGGATAAAACCAAGCATGGAACATCAAAAAATTATAGATACATTTGCAATGTATCACACAGCATTGTCCCAGGGAAGGGCGTGTACCCCTGGGAAAGATCAGCCTCGATGCCATCTTCGGCACGCCGCGGAACTTTTGGCGAGAGCGCATTGAATTTGAAGTCATCGACTGGCCCTCACATACCACTGCATCCTCGGACGTGTCGCATTCGTGAGGTTCCTGGCAGTACCAGACCACGCCTACCTGCAGATGTAAATGCCGGGCCCAAACGGCATCACAGTCAACAGAAGCTTTGAGAGATCCGACAGCTGCGATAGGGACTTCAGCAGAATCTCCCAGTCTTTCGGCATGCAGGAGGAACTGGCGAGGTTGAAGGAGTCGACAGACATCAGTCTGTCTCCCCCGAGTAAGACGAGCTCACCCGACCAATCCTTCGACACGTCGGTGCACACCAACAGAGTCCAGGTCCATTCTACGGACCCAACCAAGACGGCCCTCATCGCCAACAACTTGAGTCCCGCATAGGAACTCGCGCTCGTCGAATTCCTCCGTGAGCACTAGGAAATCTTCGTCTTGTGTCCAGCGGACAAGCTAGGAGTTCCCAGGGAATTCGCCGAGCACACACTCAATGTGAACCCTGAAGCAAGGCCAGTCAAGCAAACAATCCAGCGATTGTCGAAGCCAAGGGAAAAGTGGTCGGTATGGAAGTCAACAGACTCCTCGACGCTAATTTCATATGCGAGATCAAGGAAAGCACCTGGGTCGCAAACCCCATGCTCGTTCCCAAAAAAGACACGGATATCCTACGGATGCGCGTGGACTTCACCTCTCTAAAGAAGCATTGCCTGAAGGACCACTTCCCGTTGCCGCGGATCGATCAAATAATCGACTCCACCGCGGGATGCGAGCGTACCTGCTTCCTCAACGCCTACTCAGGCTATCATCAAATTTGAATGAAGGAGGAGGACCAGGAGAAAACAGCGTTCGTCATGCCTTTCGGTGTCTTCTGCTACACAGCGATGCCTTTCGGGCTGAAAAACGTAGGAGCCACCTACTAGCGGTGCATGCAGGCCTGCCTCAATAGCCAACTTGGTCGCAACACCAAGTCTAAATCATTGACATCGTCGTCAAAACCAAGGAGGAAGCCTTGTTACTCGATGATCTTTGCGAGACCTTCGATAACCTTGACTGCTACCGGATCAAACTAAATCCGGACAAATGCACCTTTGGTGTACCATCTGGGCAGCTGCTCTGGTATCTCATCTCCGCAAGGGGGATCGAGGCAAACCCGAAGAAAATAAAGGCCATACTGGCCATGGAGAAGCCAAAGAACGTAAAAGGCGTCCGGCAGCTGGCTAGGCGAATCGTGGCGCTCAGTCGATTCATTAGTCGCATGGGCGAAAAAGCATTGCCCTTCTACCAAGTTCTCCGCAAGGCTGATAAATTCGAGTCGACAAATGAAGCACAAGAAGCATTTGAAGAATTGGTGCCGGAGTGGGCCGCCATCGGAGGAGAAGGAGACCGTATGGCCACCTCCTTGTTCTTGGAGTCTGCGACTCCGGATTCCTTAACAAATTGGCAATCATCGGAGGACGACGACGCCGTTTGACTGTAAAATACCCAGTACCATTTCAGAAGAAAAACTTTGGGGGAAACAAGACGAACCTGCAAATATAAAGACTTACCCATCAAAATTCTCGAGGTCAAAGGAATCTCTCGATGACTCCTTCGGAAACCTCAGTTTTTTCCTTGCGGGAGGAGCCATGGCGCGGACAGGCACGGTGGGGATTAGCTCCTCTACAGCAGCGGAAGGACCCTCTAGCGTCGACGGTGAGGAGGCATCCGAATCCTCGCTACGGGAGCGCCTGTGAGTCCCGTGATCGCTGGACTCGGGGGCTTCCTGCTCCTCCCCAATAGGGACGGTGGAGCCCGACTCGTCCTCTTCCTCCGCCTCGCACGGGATAATTCCTTCAGGCTGGGGAGGTAAGTTGGTGCCCACTTTCCAGTCCTACAATCAGAAGAAACATCAGTATAAAAAGCACCTAGCAGGTAATCGAAAATCAAGAAAATTTCAAAGAGAAATCCACCTCAGGTGGAGGATTGATGGCACGGAATGGAGGCACGACTGATTCACCCGAGAGATCCTCCTTGGTGGTGTACTTGGTCACCAGCCGCAACCTCCTGTCCACTTCACCAAAAGAAATGCCCTCCGCAGAGATGCGAGTGACATCACCAGTACCAATTCAGCGATACATCGGATGAACCCTGGCATGTAGAGGATGTACGCGGTGGCACATCCACGTACGAATGAGTTCAACGCCACCTTCTTCCTTGCCTATGCGGCGTTCGACGTCATAGACACACTGATACAGCATCTCTGTTTCCTCGACTTCGCCGGGCATCATGACGTTCTTCTAGGATTGCCTCCTATTTTAGATCACCACCGGATCAAAGGGCGCTAGTCCGTAGTGCTCTTCGTCGGCCTTTTAGTCGCGGATGTAGAACCACTTGTCCCTCCACCCTTGGATATACGCGGTGAGCTTGATGGAGAAATAAGTAACACTGGATTCGACGTGGATCTTGTAGCCTCCTACATTGTAGACTACTGAACCCGACCCCGACTGGCGTTTGAGCTTAAAGAGTTTTTTGAAGAGGCCAAAGTGTGGCTCGATTCTGAGCCAACACTCGCAAAGAGTGATGAAGTAGGCGATGTGGAGGATAGAGTTTAGGGACAACTGGTGCAGCTGGAGCCCGTAGAAGCAAAGAAGACCCCTAACAAATGGATGCAGGGGGAGAGAAAGACCGCGAATGATGAATGCAAGGACCATCACTCGAAAACCCACAGGAGGACTAGGGATCACCTCATCGTCGGGAACGCGAGAGTCATCCTCCGCAGCAGAGAGCGCCCCGTCCTAGTGCTGAGTGAACAGCTCAGGGGACTTGATGATGGATGGGCACCATGACACATTGGTGATGCGAGTACCTGCGCCCTTCTTCTTTCCTGCCGCGGCGGCAGCACTAGTGCCCGCAGTGGCGACACCCTTCTTCTTGGCTGGTACAGCGACAGCCACAGATCCAACGGCGGAGCTTCCTTTCTTCTTGCCCATCTTGCGCTGGTGGTGTGAGCGTAGGAAGTAATTGGGGAAGGTACGGAGTTGGTCCAGTGTCACAAAGGATAGGCGAGCAATGGAACAGCAAGAGCAGAAATGCCGGAGGTGCGCGGGCGAGAAGAAGATGTGGGGAAATTACCGCATGGCGAACCCCTACTTAACCTCACAGCAGATGGCATCCAACGGCTAGGAGAAAACCAATTCGACGTGTGGCACACATCGACGTCGATTGATGACCCACAAGTATAGGGGGTGTATCACATTATTTTCGATAAGTAAAAGTGTCGAACCCAACGAGGAGCAGAAGGTGTTGGCTAGTGGCTTGGAGCAGGAATTCTCTGTAAATACTTAGCAAACGGATTTTTAGGGGTTTTTGATAACGCAAATAAATAAAGTGCAAGTAAAATAAAAAACAATAAGAATAAATACAGCAAGTGGCCCAATCCTTTCTTTAGCAAAGGACAAGCCGTTTGTATTACTTAAGATGACCAAATGTTCTCGAGGACACACAGGAATATCGTCAAGTGCTTTTGCTTCATATAGTTGATTAATCTTCTTTAGTTTCCTAAGTGTTGTGTGGGTGAACCTGTGCTAATGTACCGACCTTCCTAGGACTAATACACACTTCTGATTATACCCCTTGCAAGCATCCGCAAGTACAATAAAGTAATTAAGGTAGAAACCTAACCACAACTTTAAACTCTAAGAACCTGACGTCCCTTGTGCAAAGGTTTCCTAATGGGGGTTCAGGTTTCTATCACTCCGGCAACCCCTACGATTAGTAGCCAAATACACAATGCATTCCCCTAGGCCCATATAGGTGAAGTGTCATGTAGTCAATGTTCACATGACACCACTAGAAGAAGTACACCACAACTTAAATATCAAACCATTGAATCTTTCTCAGCACAATTCCACTACTAACATCATGACTTCTCCCATGTCCTCAAGAACAAAACGAACTACTCACAAGACATCATATGGATCAAAATCAGAGATGATATAATGATATGTAACAATCTGAACATAAACGATAATTAAATGGTTCACTCAATAGCATCAACTACAAGGAGTAATCAACACCGGGAAAATTCCCCTAAGAACTATGCAAGATTCAACCCAATAGTTACAGCGGTATGATGGTGCTGGTGAAGATAGTGGTGATGATGATGATGATCCCGATGAAGGCCAGCTTAATGGTGGTGTTGATGGCGACGATCTCCCCTCTCCGGGAAGGAATTCCCCTGGCAAAATTCTGTCTACCGGAGAGATCTTTCTCTCTCGGTGTTTTCCGCCACGCGGAGGCGGCGGAATATTTCTGTGGTTGCTCCTTGAGTATTAGGTTTCCGTGGGGATAATATACGCCAAAGGGGAGAGCCTGGAGTGGGCCAGGGCGGCCACACCACCTGGTGGCGCGACCTGGGGTGTCGCGCACTAGGGGGTGGTGTGGGCCCCTTGTGGCCCATCTCCACTCCCCCTTCTGGCAACCTTCGTCTTCTGGAAAAATAGAATTTTCCATGTATTTTCCTGGATTTTCTGATCTTCACGAATTTCTCCTCCAAACAGCACCTTTTCCATCAGAATCCTGACTACAGCGGTCCATGCTCCAAAAGTCATCAACGATGCAAAAACAGATGAAATTACATATTTATCATCTCTTAATATAAAATGTATCAATGAATAATAGTAAATTATGATATAGAATAGTGATGCAAAATGGACGTATCAACTCCCCCCAAGCTTAGATTTTGCTTGTCCCCAAGAGAAACTGAGCTCAATAAACATGACCTCAGGTTTATGGAGTGAATAGTCGATAAAAGAATACGGATAAGAAGCATCACATTCATGAATACATAGATCATAATAGCAAACAACTCACCATTATATAACTTAACTTGCAATAAGTAAAGGAAACACAATAAACATACATAAAGTAAATCATAATTGGTAATGGCAAACTTGGCTCTTGGTCGAAGAATAGTTGACAATTTGTAGGAGTTCACAAATAACTGGTTTTCAATGATAGCTTTCAAAGTTGTAGACACTAAGATAAGAGCAAATGTGCAAAACAAGGAACATAAGAAACATGATCGAATAAATCATCATATGAATGAATGAAACACAGCAACTCAAAATACTTGTTGAGATAGAAGGGAATAGGTTTACTGACTCAACTAAAAAGTAAAAGATAGGCCCTTCACAGAGGGAAGCAGGGATTTCAAGTTTCATAAAGAGCTTCCAAAAATTATGATACTTATTAGCTTTCAGCTCTCATTGCCCCTATCATAAGCATCTTTAGGTGATTAAGGTTAAAGTGACACAACTAAGAGGATATGCTTGACAAGTTATAAGTTGAAATCTCATGCCCCTTACTTACGAGTACCGAACCTCATGCTCTTCAACTTCAGTCACAAGTAAGCTCTTGTCATTGTAAATACATATGTATCGTAGAGAACCGCCAACGGGGTACCCCTTCACATGATACAGGAGCTATCCCATAATCAAAATGACAAGGCAAGCAGACAATGAGCATCTCAGCGATCTTTTTATTTGCTATTTGCATAGGTTTTTATTGAGGATGCTTCATAGACTGCTCATTATGGTTATGCTGCAAGTTTCCACCATGATTAGGCATGGCTTAGGCTAACGGCCCAGGCATTTCTCTAACACACATACAAACTCCATGATCTTACAAGTTCCCCTTTTATTTCACACCGCCGAGATCCATAAGCAAAAGAACATGATATCAACTAGGTACAAAGTACCAATGCAATGTCGAAAGCGTTCCCCATGATAGCATGGTTATGCTAACTTCAACTTATAAAGCGCAAGCATATACGCAACAAAGATGGACACAATGGTTCAAGATTATTAGATGCAAGAAAGTAAAGTGTGCCATCAAGTTCGTGAAAGCTTTAATCACTAATTTTCAGATAACAAGTTTAATTCAGAAGGTAGATAAAAACATGAATTTACTTGGAATAGCAACATGCTAATGGGTAGGTATGGTGGACACAAATGGCATAGGTTTTGGTTTAAGGATTGGATGCACGAGAATAATTCCCTCTCAGTACAGATTTTTGGCTAGCAAGGCTGCGTAGCAAGTATAAGAGTTGAAGGAAACAAACAAACATACAAGTGATAAAAATAAACATGCAATCTTCCTTGGAAACACAAAAAATCTTAACTAGTGAATACTAAGATTATGAGCAAATCAAGAAAGAAAGATGATGAAATTAGATTTCTTTAAGTGTACTTTTTATCTTTTTCATTCAACTCTCAAAAATAGTGTTGCTACTGACCAAGCCAGGTTTGCCAAAACCAACTAAATTTACTCAATGATCCCAAAGTGATACCAATACTAACGACAAGATCAATCATATAATAGCAATTGAAAACTAATATAAAATATGCAAAAGAGTAAATGATAGAACTTCTCATTAATATTCCATAACGGCAAATCGCACCAAAGGATACATAGATATCTAACGAGAGGGGGGACACTTCCACAATGCAAACCATCCTACATAATAACTTCTCTATTCATGATATGACTCTACTAAAAAGGTAAAAAGATAGAAGATAGTGATGTGATACCGCGGCACTCCCCCAAGCTTGGAACAAACCAAAGGGATGCCAAAACCTGATGACGAATTACTCCTTCGGTGGTGGTGGTATTCTCTCGATGAGCCTTTTGATTAATTTCCCCAAGTCCTCAATCTCGAAGGTGAGAGTACGAATCAACTCCGAGTTTTGCTCAATACGGCTCATGATCATGTCGGGCTCTGCAGGTCTCTGAACTTGGTCTTTAATGAATTTTTTCAGAGTTACCACTTGAATAGCATCGATATCTTCATTGTAAGAATCTCTAGTAATATAGTGTTTGAGTCGCTGACCATTCACCACTTGTGTAGTGTTATCTTTTAAAGAGGAGATTTTTATTGCACCTGAACGATACACTTCTTCAATAACAAAAGGTCCTTCCCACTTTGAAAGTAGCTTCCCTACAAAAAATCTGAGACGAGACCTATACAATAGAACCTTTTCACCAACATGGAACTCTCTTTTAAGAATTCTCTTGTTATGCCATCTTTTAACTTTTTCCTTAAAGAGTTTAGCATTCTCATATGCTTCACTCCTCCATTCATCCAACGAACTTAATTCAAATAATCTTTTTTCCCTAGCAAGTTTGCAGTCTCTATTAAGTTCCTTCACTGCCCAATAAGCTTTGTGTTCTAATTCTAAAGGCAGGTGGCAAGCCTTCCCATAAACCATTTTGTAAGGAGACATACCCTTAGGATTTTTATAGGCAGTCCTATAAGCCCATAAAGCATCGTTCAACTTTTTAGCCCAATTTTTTCTAGATCTATTAACTGTCTTTTGCAAGATGGATTTAATTTCTCTATTTGAAAGCTCTACTTGTCCACTAGTTTTGGGATGATAGGCTGAAGCAATTATATGATTAACATCATAGTTAGCAAGGGTCTTTCTAAAACCACCATGAATGAAATGAGAACCTCAATCAGTCATAAGATACCTAGGAACTCCAAACCTAGGAAAGATAACATCCTTAAGCATTTTTAAAGAGGTCTCCCCATCAGCACTCTTCATAGTTATGGCTTTTACCCACTTAGTAACATAATCAACGACAATAAGAATATGAGTATAACCTTTTGAGGGAGGAAAAGGACCCATAAAGTCAAATCCCCAACAGTCAAAGGGTTCAATAACTAGAGATTAATTCATAGGCATTTCATTGCGTCTAGAAATATTACCAACACGCTGACACTCATCACAGGATAAGACAAATTTTCTTGCATCTTTAAAAAGGGAAAGGCCGGTAAAAACCTGATTGTAGCACCTTTTGCGCAGTTCTATCTCCCGCATGGTGTCCTCCATAGGCACTACCATGACATTTCCCCAATATCTCCTTTTGTTCATATTCTGGAACACATCTTCGCATAATACCATCCACCCCTTCTTTATATAAATGTGGGTCATCCCAAAAATAATGCCTGAAATCGTAAAAGAACTTCCTTCTTTGTTGAGCTGTAAAAGTTGGAGGCAAATACTTGGAGACAATAAAGTTATCATAATCAGCATACCAAGGGCTCCCTCGCGAGCTTACCCCTACCGCAGCCAATTCTTCATTTAGGAAACTATCATTAACGGGCATAGGATCAAAAGAGATGTTTTCCAACCGAGATAAATTATCAGCAACAGGATTTTCAGCACCTTTCCTATCTACAATATATAAAACTCTTGTAAGAGCAGCACCCATCTAATAAGCCTAGGCTTAGCATCTTTTTTCGTCATAAGGTACTTAATAGCAGCATGATCAGTATGAATGGTAACTTTTGAGTAAACAATATAAGGTCTAAACTTATCACAAGCAAAGACAACAACTAAGAATTCTTTTTCAGTACAGCGTAAATAGTTTTACTAGCATAATGGATAACATTTAACTTTTTATCTATTCGTTTCCCAAGGACAGCACCTACAGCAAAATCACTAGCATCACACATGATTTCAAAGGGTAAACTCCAATCAGGTGGTTGAACAATAGGAGCAGTAGTTAAAGCCTTATTTAGAGTTTCAAAAGCTTCCTTACAATCATCGTCAAAAACAAAGGGTACATCCTTTTGAAGAAGATTAGTGAGGGGTTTTGATATCTTAGAGAAATCATTAATAAATCTTCTATAGAAACCAGCATGACCAAGGATACTACGAATACCTTTGATGTCTCTTGGACAGGGCATTTTCTCAATTGCTTCAACTTTAGCCCTGTCAACTTCAATGCCCCTCTCGGAAATTTGGGTTATTTATTCGTTTGCCACTTGAGGCATCTATGTACTCAGTTTTGCCACTAGAGCCAAATCATCCTCAGTTTTACCACTGCCTCGGGCGGATCTGCTCTAGCGAGGCCAAACGGCCAGTTTTGGCCCGATTCTGTCTCGTTCCTTTAGTGGCCGGGTGGGTCCAGATCTTACAGGTGGGACCGCGCAACGGTGCTCCCGCCCCTTGATCTTACAGGTGGGACCACAAGCACCATCGCCCCTATTCTCGCTCTCGAACCACCCCTGCTCCTGCCACCACCAGGGCTGCCACCTACACCGCGTGGCCGTCCGGCGTGTCCACCTGCTCCCCCGCTCGTTCCTCTGCCGCCACCTGCTCCGCCGCCGCCGTCTTGAGACACCATCAATAGGGCGCTTGTTTCCGCCAGTGCGCCTGCCGCCTGCTTGACAAAATGGCGAGCGGCAACGATGACCTTGACGAGGCAGGGGTCGGGCCAGTGACCCTCCGCATCCACGAATGGGTTCCCGAGGGGTAAGTATTGTTACCGTTGAGCTTTTTTGTGCATTGCAATAGTCGATTCCACATTGTTTAATTAGTTTTTTGGTTGATTTTGGTATTGGTGTGCTAATTGTCTCTCTGTTTTTTGTGGGTTAGGATGGAGTTGCGGTTTGCTTTCTTGGTGAACATTAGAAGGGATCGGTACATCGTGGATGCAAATGATAACAAGAAATTCCAAGGTGGGTTCGATTATACATTGCTAATGGATTGTAATTGGAGTTTTAGACACTTTGGAGAGGTAATTTGCAGTCCATATCCTTGGGGTTTGCATGATGAAGTGGAATTCAGATACTATGCTGGAGGAACTGAATGGGTGAAAGTTAGTAATGATGCAGAGCTCGCTACCATGTTTTCTAAGCATAAGGAGAAAGGGAAATTTCATGTGAGGCTGCAAAATGACGTGGTTGTGCCAGCACTTGGACCTTCTCGGGTAGAATCATGTCGTCGTAATGGCTGCTCTAGCCAGGATAGTTCAGTTAGAGGACCTTCAGTTAGTGCACAATGACGTGGTGGCTCGACAAGCATGGGCACCAGCATTAGGGTCCCCCGAGAAGTGGAGCCTGACTACATAGATGATGAAGAGAGGCTATATTCTGATGTTGTTCAGAATTTATGACAGGCATGTCGTGCCGAAAACCAAGATGAGGCTGGCAATGATGCTTCTGTAATTGATGACAAGGAGGGTGAGCAGGAAGACCTTCCACCTGTTCAATGGGACCCTGACAACCCTCAGATCGAAGAAGGTTCCATTTTTTCATCCATGAGTGAGTGTAGAAATGCACTTGTGACGTACTGCATCAAAGCAGAACGTACATTCATAGTTAACCATAGTGACACTATTCGTTATAGAGTGCACTTTCTGACTGATGATTGTCCATGGAGGATGCACGCATATAAAATGCGAAATAGCACGAATATTTAGGTCAAAGTGAACCCTTTTAGGCACACATGCCTAGAATCAACCCTTAGAAAGGAAACAATCAGTAGAGCCAAGTCAAGATGGGTGGCTGGTGAAGTAAAGCGGTGGGTGACAGAAAACCATCAGGTGGGTACAAAGGAGTTGCAGAAGAACCTCAAAGAAAAGTTCAAGATAGAGATACCATACATGAGGGTGTTCAATGCTAAACAACATGCTATGGAATCTATTTATGGTAATTGGCAGGAAAGTTTTAAAATGTTGTGTTCATTCAAAGGTGAAGTGGAGAGGACCAGCCCAGGTAGTATTGTAGATATTGACCACCTCTCCGTGGAGTACACGTTGAGGGGAGTGATAATGACCAAGGAATGCTTCAGGAGGGTTTTTTTCTGCTTTGAGGCTTGTCGTCGGGTTCTTTTGGAAGGTTGTAGGCCTTATTTAGCTATTGATGTGACTTTCCTCACAGGGAGGTTTAAAGGACAGTTAGTAGCAGCTTGTGCAGTTGATGGACACAATTTTGTATTTCCAGTTGCATATGGTGTGCTAGAGACAGAGTCTGAGGAGAGCTGGACTTGGTTTTTGCAGAATCTGCACCAGGCTATTGCACATCCCAATGGGTTGGTAATTCATATAGATGCCTGCAAGGGTTTAGAAGTGGCCGTGGATAATGTGTTCCCTAGAGTAGAGCATAGGGAATGCATGCGTCACCTTGCTGCAAATTTTGGGAAGAAATTCAAAGGAAAGGTGTATGCCGACAATTTATGGCCAGCATCTTTGACTTGTAGTGTGAAGAAGCACAACTACCACATGAGGCAGCTATACAAGAATGACAAAGTGAAGGAATACTTTGAAACACACCACTCCAAGTTATGGGCCAGAAGCCAATTCAGTGAACTGAGCAAAGTTGACTATGTGCACAATAATCTTGCAGAGTCTTTCAATGCAACGATCCGTAAACTAAAGGGTCTTTATTTGGTGGATTTGCTTGACAATATAAGGATAGAATACATTAAGAAGTTTCATGTTCATGCAGGAATAGCCGCGGCAAAATTCATGGGCCACATTATCATCCCTTCTGTGATGAATGAATTGAAGCACAAAACAAGAGGCATGGAAATGGACATGACTCTTTGCTCGGCCACCACAGCAGAGGTGTCATTTTTGGATAAAGAGAAGAGGGAATGGAGATATCCAGTTGATTTAGAAGCTAGAACTTGCAGTTCTAGGCAACGGCAGATAACTGGGTTGCCATGCATTCATGCCTTGTTTTTCATCACAACTCTCTCTGGTCAAGCAGGGAACATACAGTAGTATGTGCATGAATACTACTCTGTTGCAAGGTTCAAAGCTACATATGCACATGCCTTACCTGCTCTAGAGGGAAAACAACAATGGGACATAGTGGACCTTGGTTTCAAACTTTGTGCTCCAGTTTTGAAGAGAGCTGCAGGTAGACCGAGGAAGAGTCGAATAAGACCTCGTAGCGAAGGAGCTGGACTTGGAGCAAGGAAGCATAAGTGCACAACGTGTGGTGGGTCTGGTCATTTCGCAAAGTATTGTGATAACGCAGTAGATCCAGCATTCGGAGTGTGTTTCAATGATGAAAATGATGGTCAGCATCCGGTTGCAGACAATGATCAAAAATGAGGCTCCAAATGCTGATCAAAATGAGGCTTCAGATGATTATCAAACTGATGATCAAAATGATGATCAAATTGAGGCTCTAAATGATGATCCGATTGAGGATCCAAATGATGATCAAATTGATGAGAAAAATAATGCTCCAACTGAGGCTCCAAATGATGATCAAATTGAGGCTCCAAATAATTATCAAACTGATGAGAAAAATAATGCTCCAACTGAGGCTCCAAATGATGATCAAATTGAGGCTCCAAATAATTATCAAACTGATGAGAAAAATAATGCTCCAACTGAGGCTCCAAACAATGGTGACCAACCTTCTATGGTTGTGAGTTCTGCTTGGTATGTAAATCTTGCCAATACTATTTTACATTTATCACTTGACATGATCTCACAACCCTTTATGTTTGGGTTGTATAGCTCTGTGGTAGGTTCGAACTGATGGGTTCGTAGCATGGAAAACAAAAAAATTCTACCGCAAGAACGAACAAAACCCAGATCTAATCTAGATAAAAGCCAAGATCTAATCTATTAGACATGTGCAACGAGATAGATAGGAACTAACCCTTGTAGATCTGAAAGCGTTAACGAGATTAGATCTCGTGGTTGATGTAGTCGATCACTTGCCGATCTCAAGATCGTGTGGACGATCCTTCCGGTGTCGCGTTCCGGCAGTGCTTCCGCAGTCGGTCAAGTGGACGATCCTTCCAGCGCCGTGTTTCGGCAGCGCTTCCGCAGTCGGTCACACGTGCGGAGTCGAAGCAGACCTTCCTCTCCTCGTTCCAGCGAGCAGCGGAGGTAGTAGATCTTCTCCATGGAATCCCAGCAGCACGACGGTGTGGTGGTGGTGGTGGAGTAGAGAATTCTGCAGGGCTTCGCCTATGCCTGTGCAGAAGAAAGGAGGAGGAGAGAGGCGGCAGAGATTGGGAGTTATAGAGCAGAGGCAAGGGGTGGCGCCTCCCCCTTCTATTTAAAGGAGGGAGGGTGCCTGGGGAGGGGGAGTCCTAGTAGGACTCCCCACCTCCTAGGGCCGGCGGATTGGGGAGGGGGGGAGGAGTCCTCCTCCCCCATGACTCCTTGTCTTGACCCACCAGGACTCCTTGATCCCTATCTTGATTTTCAAGCAAACTCCAAGAAATCTTCTAGAACCTTCCGGAACATTCTGAAACCTTCTAGAATCCTCATACAAATACTTCGGAACATTTCCTAACTCAGAAAATGATCCCCAATATATGAATCTTATTCTCCGGACAATTCTGGATCTCCTCGTGATGTCCCGGATCCAATCCGAGACTCTGAACAACATTCGGTCTCCAACGCATATTCCATATCTACTTAAAACAACTTCGAACCTTAAGTGTGTCACCCTACGGTTCATGAATATGTAGACATGACAGAGACACATCTCCTATCAATAACCATTAGCGGGACCTGGAGATCCATAATGGCTCCCACATACTCAACGATGACTTCGTGACCGATTGAACCATTTACATACGAAACCAATTCCCTTTGTCTCGCGATACTATACTTATCCGAGGTTTGATCGTCGGTATCTCCATACCTAGTTCTACCTCGTTACTGATAAGTACTCTTTACTCGTTCCATGATATGTCATCCCTTGTGATCTAGTCACACGCTTGCAAGCTAACTAGATGACATTCCACCGAGAGGGCCCAGAGCATATCTATCCGTCATATGGATGGACAAATCCCAATCTTGGTCCATGCGCTTCAACTCATACTTTCAGAATACCCAATGACACCTTTATAACCACCCAGTTACGAAGCGGTGTTTGATGTCATCAAAGTACCCATCTGGTGATGGTGATTAACACAACCTCATGGTCGAAGGATTAGGTTACTATGCATTTAAAAGCTTACAGCAATACGAACTTAATGACTTGATCTTATGCTACGCTTACTATGGGTGTATGTCCATCATATCATTCTCCTAATGATACAACCTTGTTATCAATGACATCCAATGTCCATGACCAGGAAACCATAATCATCTATTAATCAACAAGCTAGTTCAACAAGAGGCTTACTAGGGACTCTTACATGTTTACAAAACACACAAGTATTAGTGTTTCCTAATAATACAATTATAGCATGGGATGTAAAAATTCATCATAAACACAAAGATATAATAATAACTGCTTTTATTATTGCCTCTTGGGCATATCTCCAACAGTCTCCCACTTGCACTAGTGTCAATAATCTAGATTACATGGTAATATACCTAACACCCATGGCGTTCTGGTGTTGGTCATGCTTTGCCCTAGGGAGAGGTTTAGTCAACGGATCTGCCACATTCAGATCAGTGTGTACTTTGCAAATCTTTATGTCACCATCTCGGACATACTCGTGAATAGCGTGGAAACGTAGCTTGATGTGCTTCATCTTGCTATGTGACCTTGGGTCCTGTGCATTAGCTATGGCACCTGTGTTGTCACAGTAGATGGACATCGGGTCCAACGCACTGGGAACCACGCCAAGTTCAGTAATGAATTCCTTCATCCATACGGCTTCTTGTGCAGCCTCCGAAGCAGCTATGTATTCCGATTCAGTTGAAGATTTCGCCACAACGCTTTGCTTTTCACTCCTCCAGCTCACTGCAGCACCATTCAAAATAAATACGTATCCCGACTGTGACTTCGAGTCATCTGGATCGGTGTTCCAACTAGCATCGGTGTAACCGTTTACAACAAGGTGTTCATCACCTCCATAAGAAAGAACCATATCCTTAGTCCTATTCAGGTACTTTAGGATATTCTTGACCGCTGTCCAGTGTTCCATTCCAGGATCACTTTGATATCTACTAGTCAAACTAACAGCATGTGCTATATCCGGTCTTGTACACAGCATGTCATACATGATAGAACCTATGGCCGAGGCATAGGGAATATTATTGATTCTTTCTCTATCTTCTGCCGTAGCTGGACTTTGAGTCTTACTCAAGGTCTTACCTGACAACATGGGCACGAACCCTTTCTTGCTCTCTTCCATTCTAAACTTCTTTAGAACTTTGTCTAAGTATGTACTTTGTGAAAGCGCTATTAGGCGTCTTGATCTATCTCTATAAATCTTGATGCCTAGAATATATGCCGCTTCGCCAAGATCCTTCATTGAAAAAATATTATTCAAATAGGTTTTGACGCTACTAAGAAGTTCTATATCATTCCCAATCAACAATATGTCATCTACATATAGTACTGGGAATGCTACAGAGCTCCCACTCACTTTCTTGTAAATACAAGCTTCTCCATAAGTTTGTATAAATCCAAAGTTTTTGATTACTTTATCAAAACATTGATTCCAACTCCGGGATGCTTGCTTTAGTCCATAAATGGAGCGCTGAAGTTTGCATACCTTGTCAGCATCTTTAGGATCGACAAAACCCTTGGTTTGTACCATATAAAACTCTTCCTCGATGTCACCATTAAGGAACGCCGTCTTGACATCCATCTGCCAAATCTCATAATCGAAATGTGTAGCAATCGCTAACAAAATCCTCACAGACTTTAGCTTCGCTACTGGTGAGAATGTCTCATCTTAGTCAACTCCTTGAATTTGTCGGACCCCTTTCACGACAAGTCGAGCTTTATAGACGGTAACATTACCATCAGCATCTGTTTTTCTCTTGAAAATCCATTTGTTCTCGACAGCCTTACGGCCATCCGGTAAGTCCACCAAAGTCCACACTTGGTTTTCGTACATGGATCCCATTTCGGATTTCATGGCTTCTAGCCATTTGTCAGAATCTGGGCTCATCATAGCTTCTTCATACGTCGCAGGGTCATCATTGTTGTCCACCAACATGACGTTCAAGGCAGAGTCATACCAATCAGGAGTGGTACGAACCCTTGTTGACCTGCGAGGTTCAGCAGTAACTTCATTTGAAGTTTCATGATCGTTATCATTAGCTTCCTCTCCAATTGGTGCAGGCGGCACAAAAACATCTTCCGGTGCTGCGCTACTCTCAAATCCGAGAGAAGGTTCAATAACCTCAGCGAGTTCTACTTTCCTTCCAGTCACCTCCTTCAAGAGAAACTCCTTCTCAAGAAAGGATCCATTCTTGGCAACGAAAACTTTGCCTTCGGATCTATGATAGAAGGTATACCCAATTGTTTCTTTAGGGTATCCTATGAAGACGCATTTCTCCGCTTTGGGTTCTAGCTTATCAGGTTGTAACTTCTTTACATATGCTTCGCAACCCCAAACTTTAAGGAACGACAACTTAGGTTTCTTACCAAACCACAATTCGTACGGTGTCGTTTCAACAGATTTAGATGGTGCCCTATTTAAAGTGAATGCGGCTGTCTCTAATGCATAGCCCCAAAATGATAGCGGTAAATCTGTAAGAGACATCATAGACCGAACCATATCTAAGAGAGTTCGATTACGACGTTCGGACACACCATTACGCTGTGGTGTTCCCGACGGTGTCAACTGCGAAAGTATTCCACATTTCTTTAAATGCATGCTAAACTCATAACTCAGATATTCACCTCCGCGGTCAGAACGCAGAAACTTAATCTTCTTGTTACGATGATTTTCCACTTCACTTTGAAATTCCTTAAACTTCTTGAAAGTTTCGGACTTATGTTTCATAAAGTAGACATAGCCATATCTACTTAAGTCATCCGTGAAAGTCAGAACATAACAATATCCACCACGCGATGCTACACTCATTGGACCGCACACATCGGTATGTATTATTTCCAATAAGTCTGTAGCTCGCTCCATTATCCCAGAGAATGGATTCTTAGTCATTTTTCCCATTAGACATGCTTCGCATCTTTCAAGTGATTCAAAATCAAGTGATTCAAGAAGTCCATCAGAATGGAGTTTCTTCATACGCTTCACTCCAATGTGACCAAGACGACAGTGCCACATGTATGTAGAATTATCATTCAATTTTATTCGTTTAGCATCTATGTTGTGAACATGTGTATCACTACTATCGAGATTCAGTAAGAATAAACCATTCATTTCAGGTGCATTACTATAAAAGATATTACTCATATAAATCGAACAACCTTTATTCTCGGACTTAAAAGAGTAACCGTCTCGCAATAAACAGGATCCAGATATAATGTTCATGCTTAACGCAGGCACCAAATAACAATTATTTAAATTTAAAACTAATCCCGAAGGTAGATGTAGAGGGAGCGTGCCGACGGCGATCACATCAAACTTGGAGCCATTTCCAACGCGCATCGTCACCTCGTCTCTAGCCAGTCTTCGTTTATTCCGAGCTCCTATTTCGAGTTACAAATATGAGCAACCGAGCCAGTATCAAATACCCAGGCACTACTACGATTACTAGTAAGATACACATCTATAACACATATATCAAATATACCTTTCTTCTTGATGTTGCCGTTCTTCAGATCCGCCACGTACTTGGGGCAGTTATGCTTCCAGTGACCAGCACCCTTGCAGTAGAAGCACTCAGTTTCAGGCTTAGGACCAGCCTTGGGCTTCTTAGCAGGTGCGGCAGCTTTCTTGCCGTCCTTCTTGAAGTTGCCCTTGTTCTTAGGCTTGCCCTGTCTCTTGAAATTGGTGGTCTTATTGACCATCAACACTTGGTGCTCCTTCTTGATCTCCACTTCAGCAGTTTTCAGCATGGACGACAATTCAGGCAACGTCTTGTTCATGCAGTGCATGTTGTAGTTCATCACAAAGTTCTTGTAACTTGGTGGCAGTGATTGGAGGAGACGGTGAATCCCCAATTCATTAGGAATCGATATTCCCAACTCTTGGAGCTTGTTTGCGTACCCAGACATGGTGAGCACGTGCTCGCTAACGGAGCTTCCCTCTTCCATCTTACAGTTAAAGAACTTTTCGGAGGCCTCATAGCTCTCCATGGCCGCGTGAGTCTCAAAAATTAGCCTGAGCTCCTTAATGATCTCGAACGGGTCGTGGTGCTCAAAACGCTTTTGGAGCACATAGGTCAACTGACCAGCCCTGAGGACGATCTTCAGTCCACGGAACCAGTCCGTGAAATTGCTTCCATTGTTCTTAAGCTTTTCTTTCTCTAGGAACGTATTGAAATTGATGGAGGGGGTCGCCATAATCTACAACAATTTGCAAGTAGTTTAGACTAAGTTTATGACAAATTGAGTTCAAATTTAATTCTTAAACTAACTAGGTGAACTCCCACTCAAAACAACATTCCTCACATTGTCTTAGTGATTACACGAACCAAGTCCACTACACCAAGTCCGATCTTCACGAGAGAAGATGTAGTTTCATCGGCGAACAATCCTCATGTTCATCATATCATTTATATGACTCATGCTCTACCTTTCGGTATTCCGTGTTCCGAGACCATGTCTGTACATGCTAGGCTCGTCAAGATAACCTTAGTTTCCGCATGTGCAAATTTGGCTTGCACCCGTTGCATGCACACGTAGAATCTATCACATCCGATCATCACGAGATGCTTCGAAACGACGAGTCTTAGCAACGGTGCCAACTAAGGGTGAACACTTTATTACTTGATATTTAGTGAGAGGGATCATCTTATAATGCTACCGTCGCGATCTAAGCAATACAAGATGCATAAAGGATTAACATCACAGGCAATTCATAATTAGTGTGATATGATATGGCCTTTTCTTCTTGCGCCTTTGATCTCCATCTCCAAAGCACGAACATGATCTCCATCATCACCAGCATTGCGTCAAGGTCAGTGGCGCCGCTTCATGGTTGTCCATCATCACCAGCAACTATTACAACTACTTGGAATAAAGCTATTACAATATGAATAGACACGCAGGTCTTAACAGAATTAAAGACAACCATTAGGCTCCTGCCGGTTGCCATATTACAACAAGGATCACTGCATACATCAAATACAATCACAATCACATGATGGCCATATCACATCACAAAACCCCTGCAAAAACAAGTTAGACACCTCTAATTTTCTTTGCATGTTTTACGTGGTTTGGGCTTTCGCATAAGACCGTTCTTACCTACGAACAAGGACCACAACGTTGATACAAGTGTTGTCAGATGCTCATTGTAAATTGAATCTTAACTATGGTGGGAGAGACAGACACCCACAAAGCCACTTGTGCAAAGCAAGTTGCACGTCAAGCGTGGAGCAAGTCTCATGTGCGATGACATGTAATGTTAGCCCGAGCCGCTTCATCCCACCATGCCGCAAGATGCAAAGTACATGCTAAGACACCGACAACAAAAACATCAACGCCCACAAAAATATTGTGTTCTACTCGTGCAACAGATCTACGCATAGATACGGCTCTGATACCACTGAAGGGTTCGTAGCATGGAAAACAAAAAAATTCTAACGCAAGAATGAACAAAACCTAGATCTAATCTAGATAAAAGCCAAGATCTAATCTATTAGACATGTGCAACGAGATAGATAGGAACTAACCCTCGTAGATCCGAAAGCGTTAACAAGATTAGATCTCGTGGTTGATGTAGTCGATCACTTGCCGATCTCAAGATCGTGTGGACGATCCTTCCGGCAGCGCTTCCGCAGTCGGTCAAGTGGACGATCCTTCCGGCGCCGCGTTTCGGCAGCGCTTCCGTAGTCGGTCACACGTGCGGAGTCGAAGAAGACCTTCCTCTCCTCGTTCCAGCGAGCAGCGGAGGTAGTAGATCTTCTCCACGGAATCCCAGCAGCACGACGGTGTGGTGGTGGTGGTGGAGTAGAGAATTCTGTAGGGCTTCGCCTATGCCTGTGCAGAAGAAAGGAGGAGGAGAGAGGCGGCAGAGATTGGGAGTTATAGAGCAGAGGCAAGGGGTGGCGCCTCCCCCTTCTATTTAAAGGAGGGAGGGCGCCTGGGGAGGGGGAGTCCTAGTAGGACTCCCCACCTCCTAGGGCCGACGGATTGGGGAGGGGGGAGGAGTCCTCCTCCCCCACGACTCCTTGTCTTGACCCACCAGGACTCCTTGATCCCTATCTTGATTTTCAAGCAAACTCCAAGAAATCTTCTAGAACCTTCCGGAACATTCCGAAACCTTCTAGAATCCTCATACAAATACTTCGGAACATTTCCTAACTCAGAAAATGATCCCCAATATATGAATCTTATTCTCCGGACAATTCCGGATCTCCTCCTGATGTCCCAGATCCAATCCGAGACTCCGAACAACATTCGGTCTCCAACACATATTCCATATCTACTTAAAACAACTTCGAACCTTAAGTGTGTCACCCTACGGTTCGTGAATGTAGACATGACAGAGACACATCTCCTATCAATAACCATTAGCGGGACCTGGAGATCCATAATGGCTCCCACATACTCAACGATGACTTCGTGATCGATTGAACCATTTACATACGAAACCAATTCCCTTTGTCTCGCGATACTATACTTATCCGAGGTTTGATCGTCGGTATCTCCATACCTAGTTCTACCTCGTTACTGATAAGTACTCTTTACTCGTTCTGTGATATGTCATCCCTTGTGACCCAGTCACATGCTTGCAAGCTAACTAGATGACATTCCACCGAGAGGGCCCAGAGCATATCTATCCGTCATATGGATGGACAAATCCCAATCTTGGTCCATGCGCTTCAACTCATACTTTCAGAATACCCAATGACACCTTTATAACCACCCAGTTACGAAGCGGTGTTTGATGTCATCAAAGTACCCATCCGGTGATGGTGATTAACACAACCTCATGGTCGAAGGATTAGGTTACTATGCATTTAAAAGCTTACAGCAATACGAACTTAATGACTTGATCTTATGCTACGCTTACTATGGGTGTATGTCCATCATATCATTCTCCTAATGATACAACCTTGTTATCAATGACATCCAATGTCCATGACCAGGAAACCATGATCATGTATTAATCAACAAGCTAGTTCAACAAGAGGCTTACTAGGGACTCTTACATGTTTACAAAACACACAAGTATTAGTGTTTCCTAATAATACAATTATAGCATGGGATGTAAACATTCATCATAAACACAAAGATATAATAATAACTGCTTTTATTATTGCCTCTTGGGCATATCTCCAACACGAACAAAGTGGTGGCAGTGAGCTCTGAGGTACTTGAGGTGCCTCCAACAAAGAGGAGAAGAGTAGAAGAGAAGAGCACAAGGAGCACGAGGAAAGTGGTGGCATAAGCACAATGATCACAAGGAGGAAAGTGGTGGCAAGAACCAAGTATAATGTTTGAAACATTATGAATGTTGTTGTATTTGTGTTGAATAATGTTGGACCTATGTTATTTGGATGTTGCAATGCTTATTTGGACCAATGTTGTTGTATTTGTGTTTCGAAGTATGTAGACTTTGTTTATATGAAATAAGAAGACTATTTGGTCAAACCTAACTTTGTTTATATAAAGCTTTGGTGTGGTTTTTGAAACTTTTCATGATCCAAACCTAAACACCTTCTCTGAACCCTTGACTTTGTAGAACAGAGTTCGAGATATTGCATATTGTACATGAACCTTCTGTTTGAAACTATGTAGACCTTGTTCATCGACTTGAATCTTTACTATATGACATAAGAAGACTATGTGCACAGGTTTTTCATTTTTTTGATTTTTTTTGAATTGTTATGCTCATTTGACTATTTGGTCAAACCTAACTTTGACCAACATTTAAACAAGTTTTTCAAAAGAAAATGAAAAACTAAGCCTGGATCCTTCTTAGTCACTCCAAAATGAAGCTTTGGTGTGGTTTTTGAAACTTTTCATGATCCAAACCTAAACCCCTTCTCTGAACCCTTGACTTCGTACAACAGAGTTCGAGATATCGCATATTGTACATGAACCTTTTGTTTGAAACTATGTAGACCTTGTTTATCGACTTGAATCCTTAGTATATGACATAAGAAGACTATGTGTGCAGGTTTTTGATTTTTTTTTGAATTTTTTATGCTCATTTGACTATTTGGTCTAACCTAACTTTGACCAACATTTAAACAAGTTTTTCAAAAGAAAATGAAAAACTAAGCCTGGATCCTTCTTAGTCACTCCAAAATGAAGCTTTGGTGTGGTTTTTGAAACTTTTCATGATCCAAACCTAAACCCCTTCTCTGAACCCTTGACTTCGTACAACAGAGTTCGAGATATCGCAATTGTACATAAACCTTCTGTTTGAAACTATGTAGACCTTGTTTATCGACTTGAATCCTTAGTATATGACATAAGAAGACTATGTGCGCAGGTTTTTCTTTTTTTTGATTTTTCAATTTTTTTATGCTCATTTGACTATTTGGTCAAACCTAATTTTGACCAACATTTAAACAAGTTTTTCAAAAGAAAATGAAAAACTAAGCCTGGATCCTTCTTAGTCACTCCAAAATGAAGCTTTGGTGTGGTTTTTGAAACTTAAAACTATTTCAAACTCATTTGAGTATTTGGTCAAACCCTAGTCAAACTCGCTTCCAAACCCTGAACGATCTAACCCTAGCGTTGAACAATGACCGTTGATGTCACCCTAAGGCTGAACTGCAGTCGTCCGATCATCCTTCTAGAAGGAATCTATGGGCAAGCTTGGGCGATTGGCGAGAAGCTCATTCTGCTATCGGACTGGCTGGACGCTTTTTTTTCGAGCGGGCACGCTAGATGGACCGTTGGGCCATGTCACGGTCTGTGCTCGTGTCTGTTGTGCAATGCGCGGGCACGCTAGGTCTCACTCTTTCCAGGCATGCGCGGGAAGCGACAACGTGGCCATGCATGCGCGGGAAACGAGGACGTCGCCATGCATGCGCACCTCACCGCAACAATTCATCGCACCAGAGACATTAAGTCGATTCAGATGCGCCGGCTGCATGCATGCGCGCCTCGCCGCAGTGACTCATCCACCTCCTCGATTCAGATTCACGCGTCGCCGCCTGCTCGATTCAGTTCCATGCGCCGTCGCCTGCTTGATTCAGTTCCACGCGCCGCCGCCACCTCGATTCAGACGCACGGATACACACGTGTTCATATGCCCATCATTTCATTGCCTAACCCTAACCCACCATTTCTAGCCTATTTATACAACCCTTTTCCTCTCCCACACACCACCCAAGCCAGAGCAGAAATCATGCCAGATCTCCATCCTCTCGCCCCAAGCACCACCGAAGATGCAGTACAACGGACCAACCTTTCGTCGGCCGCCTATCATGCTAGATCTGTGCTACCCGGCAGGTGTCCTCGTGGAGAGCATGCTCTGTGTGTGGGCGCAGTTGCGGTGGAGTGGCTCCGTCGAGCTCGCCCGCGGCTTCCTCACCATCGGCTTTGCCCACCTCCCACGGGGCTCACCGGTGATGTATCGCCTCAACGACATTTATGACAGCATCGCCCTCAAGTTGCTCATGATCACCTTCGCCAACCCGTTCGACGCGTACGCGCTGGTTGGCCAAGTCTTTTGGTGTGGCTGCGAGTCAATCTTCTTCACGACGTACAACATCTTCACCAATATTGATTGCATCTTCCCGACCCCAAACCAGATGCACTGCCTCCCCTACGAGGAGGATGAGTGAAGTTGAAGATGACAGTGGTGAAGGTGGCCAAGGTGCAAGATGAAGGTGTTCGTGAAGCTACCCTCGAGTTTTTAGTTTCATCGTGTTTATTGTGTTTTTCTATGTCGTCTGTCGTATCGTGTCCGTGGACTTATCTATGTAATGGTGATCGCATTTGCATCTTATTTATCTTGTGTAACCATTTGTGTGTTCAAAAGTGTTTGTGTCCGTGCCCAAAGATCTCGTCATTATGTGTCGAAAATTTTCACATGGCTAACAAACTAGACTATAAATTGGGTAACAACTAACAAGTTATTAGAATGAATGGTGTGTTAAAGTGCCCAAAGATAAATAAGTGGTTTGTTGAAAAATGTTTGTCCCCAAATGATCTTTATGTGTGTTGAAAAGTGGCAAAAAATCATTTATCTCTGTATAAAAATACAACATGCTCGTGAAAATCACAAACACGACATGTGTTTTTAAACCCTAAACTCAAGCACGATCTATAGGTGGCATTCTTCTCTTTCCTTCTCAGCATCTTTCTATATGTCCCACTGGTTACCAGCGCAACCCTTCACACTACCAAACCACGCGGTCGTGAGTTCGAATCCTAGACGCTCCCCACCTTTTTTGTTTATTTTCTATCCCTTCTCATTTGCCCACTCCGAATGGGCCTAATTCGATGGAGTTGGCCCATTAGTCAAGCCGACATTGGCCTCTCGGCTCTGGGATACTTTTTTTTACAGGAAGTTTTTTCTGTTTCTTTTCCCTTACAAATGATAACAAGCCATTTCTTATTTCAAGCATTTTTCATACTATTTCACGCTTAGAAATTCCCCCCAAATTCATGCCTTTTCATGCAATTTCAACATTACACCCACTGCAATTACCATACCACCTACAAATTCCCAAGTGTAATTGCAAATTTGTGATTTCTCTTCGAGCTTCCTAATCTTCTGGTTCATCCTAATTAGCTCAATAACTACCTCCCTATCAATGAGTGCTCCACTCTCTGTCTCCTCTGCCAGAGCTCGTGCTACGGCCGCTATCGTTTGTGGCAGGATTGGCAACCATTCTTCATGTCTTCGATGAGCTCATTCATCAGCTTCTGTGCTAGAACATCAACCCAAAGGAAGAAGCATTTCATCTGCAAGCATGCTAAACAGATCAAACCCCGTATTTCTCAAGGATCCCGATCACAAAAATTGCGAAAATGCGCTTAATTCTCTTACCCCATTCATGTTGCACACATAGAACAGACGATTGGCGTTCTTGGATGTGCGCGAAAGCTTCCGATCAATGCCCGCCCGGCACCGCGGACAGAGGAAGATCGGTATATCCACGCGCACCGAATTCTCGATCCGCGAGGTGGCGCGGGAGCTTGAGGAAGACATGGAGATCGATTCCTGCTCACCACTGCGAGCTCCTACCC
This sequence comes from Avena eriantha, assembly GCA_910589775.1. Lineage (NCBI taxonomy): Eukaryota > Viridiplantae > Streptophyta > Magnoliopsida > Poales > Poaceae > Avena > Avena eriantha. The sequence goes on along the minus strand of OU342746.1, from coordinate 165,656,255 downwards.
TGTCCCCCACCTCCAACCCCGTCCCCCGCCTCCAATTCCTGCTCAATGTTGTGATCTCCGCCGACGCGTTCCGTCGGTTTTAACACACGCGGGCAATGTTCTGCGGTCCCACAGGCCGCAACGGTCGTATTTTTGAAATGTGTCCCTGCTCGGCCCATGCGCGCGGTCCCACATACGGCAACGGCTGAGTCAAGAATGTTGACCTGGCGGAAACGGCAGCAGCGATGGAACGAGTTCGGGCGCCCGAAGCAGTGGTAAAACTGAGGACGATTTGACTCTAGTGGCAAAACTGAGTACATAGACACCTCAAGTGGAAAATGAATAAATAACCCCGGAAATTTTATGTCCAAGGACAATCCCTTCATTGACCATGAAGTGGCATTTCTCCCAATTAAGAATAAGATTAGTTTCTTCACATCTCTGCAAAACTTTATCAAGGTTGTGCAGACAATTATCAAAAGAAGTTCCATAGATGGAAAAGTCATCCATGAAAACTTCCACAATTTCCTCACAAAAACCATGAAAGATAGCAGACATGCATCTTTGAAAAGTAGCAGGAGCATTACACAAACCAAAAGGCATACATCTATATGCATAGGTTCCATAAGGGCATGTAAAAGTTGTTTTTTCTTGATCTTGTTGTTTGACACCAATTTGAGAAAACCCAGAATATCCATCAAGAAAACAAAAATGGGTGTTTTTAGACAACCTTTCTAACATTTGATCAATAAAAGGAAGTGGGTAATGATCTTTCTTAGTAACTTTGTTAACTTTTTTTAAATCAATGCACATCATATAACCTACTACTATTCTTTGGGGAATAAGCTCATCATTATCATTAGGCACAACGGTAATTCCCCCTTTTTTAGGGACACAATGAACAAGACTAACCCATTCACTATCAGCAATAGGGTAAATAATACCAGCATCAAGGAGTTTTAATACCTCGTTTCTTACCACCTCCTTCATCTTAGGATTCAAACGATGTTGGTGCTCTACCACTGGCTTTCCATCTGGTTCTATATTGATAGCATGCTGACATATAGTTGGATAAATCCCCTTGAAACCATCCAGAGTATAGCCCATAGCCCCTCGGTGCTTCTTCAATACCTCCAATAATCTTTCCTCTTCCTTCCCTGAAAGTTTAGAACTAATAATAACAGGATATATTTTATTATCATCAATGTAAGCATACTTAAGATTGTCAGGTAAAGGTTTTAGATTGCAGACCGAATCCTTTTTAGGTGGCAACGTGGTGCCCAAATCTTCCACAGGCAAGTTATGCTTAAGCATCTTAGGTTGATGATGGAGAATCTCGTCAATCTCATTTCTTTCTTCCATGAAGATTTCACTTTCGTGGTCTTCCATAAATTGCTGCAAAGCATTGTTAGGAGCAAGAGAAATAGAAGCAAGTTGTTCAACTCTAAAATCCTCATTATGGGTTTCATTTTCAGAAGGTTCTTTAGTAAATTTCGAAAAATTAAACTCATAAGATTCCCCATCAAATTTAGTTAAAATTTTCTCCCTTTTGCAGTCAATAATGGCTCCGCAAGTGCTCAAGAAAGGTCTACCAAAAATGATAGGATAGGTTTTACTAGCAGCTGAACCAAGTACAAGAAAATTAGCAGGATATTTAATCTTACCACAAAGAACTTCTACATCCCGTACAATACCAATTGGAGAGATGGTCTCTCTATTAGCAAGGTGAATAACCACATCAATTTCTTCTAGTTCGTAGGGACTGATTTCATGCATATTTCTTTGTAAAGCTCATAAGGAATAGCACTGGAACTTGCACTAATATCACATAAACCATAATAGCAATGATCACCAATTCTAATAGAAAGCACAAGGACACTAGCCTTTTTAGTTCTATTAGGATGTGAAACAATATTAGATGCATCCTCACAGAAGACTATGTGTCCATCTTCCACACTTTTAGTAACAAGTTCTTTCACAATTGCTACAGCAGGATCAATGTTTATTTGTACTTTCATTAACCATACTAGCTATCATAGAATGTTCCTTTACCTTGACTGGGAAAGGCATTTTCTCAATGTAAGGTTCAGGTAAAACATGATTAGTAGTATAAACTTTAGTATTTCTTGCAGGAACACACTTAGCAACATCTTTATATGGTTCATGATACTTGTTCCACTTCTTTTTAGGGACTTCAGTATAGGAAGCAAAAGCCTTAAAATAAGTTGCAATAGCTTGAGAGTCAAGACCATAATCATTACTAATATTTTGAAAGTCATCAGTTCCCATAAAAGATTCAATGCATTCATAATCAAAATTTTACCTGACTTTCTTCCTTTGTCATTCTCCCATGCTTCAACATTGTCTTGAATACGGTCTAGAAGATCCCATTTAGCTTCTTCTTCCATGTGAGTGAATGATCCAGCACAAGAAGCATCCAATAGATCCTTATCATGAAGAGAAAGCCTTGCATAAAAGTTATTGATAATAATATTGTTAGGGAGCTCATGAATGGGACATTTGAGCATTAGTAACTTCAATCTCCCCCAAGCTTGAGTTGTACTCTCTCCATCAATAGGCCAAAAGCTGTATATTTGATTCCGATCTTTATGAATCTCACTAGGAGGATAAAACTTTGAATAAAAGAGAGGTACTACTTCCTCCCATTCAAGAGCTTAACCATTCTTCAGCAGCTTATACCATTCTTCAGCTCTTCCTTTTAGTGATAATGAGAATAACTACTTCTTAACTTGATATGTTGTAATACCTGCACACTTGAACAACCCGCATAATTCATGTATAAAGAGCAAATGATCACCGGGATGGACAGTTCCATCTCCAACATAATAGTTATCCATAACACGATCAATAATTCTTGTAGGTATTTTAAAAGTATCATTCTCAGCAGGTGGTGGTTCATCTACTATCTTAGCAGTGGTAGTAGCATTACGAAATAAGAAACTCAGCGAATTATCCATATTGAAAGTAAAGCAACTAACACAAATAAACAACACTCACAGTAAAAGTATCCTTTACCAGTTCCACTATCCAATAGCGCTTCACTCCCCGGCAACGGTGCCAGAAAATAGTCTTGATGACCCACAACTATAGGGGGTGTATTGCAGTATTTTCAATAAGTAAGAGTGTCGAACCCAACGAGGAGCAGAAGGTGTTGGCTAGTGGCTTGGAGCAGGAATTCTCTCTAAATACTTAGCAAACGGATTTTTAGGGTTTTTTGATAATGCAGATAAATAAAGTGCGAGTAAAATAAAAGACAATAAGAATAAATGCGGCAAGTGGCCCAATCCTTTCTTTAGCAAAGGACAAGCTGGTTGTATTACTTAAGATGACCAAATGTTCTCGAGGACACACGGGAATATCGCCAAGTGCTTTTTCTTCATATAGTTGATTCATCTTCTTTAGTTTGATAAGTGTTGTGTGGGTGAACATGTGCTAATGTACCGAACTTCCTAGGACTAATACATACTTGTGATTATACCCCTTGCAAGCATCCGCAACTACAAGAAAGTAATTAAGGTTGAAACCTAACCACAACTTTAAACTCTAAGACCCTGACGTCCCTTGTGCAAAGGTTTCCTAACGGGGGTTCAGGTTTCTGTCACTCCGGCAACCCCTACGATTAGTAGCCAAATACACAATGCATTCCCCTAGGCCCATATAGGTGAAGTGTCATGTAGTCGACGTTCACATGACACCACTAGAAGAAGTACACCACAACTTAAATATCAAACCATTGAATCTTTCTCAACACAATTCCACTACTAACAACATGACTTCTCCCTTGTCCTCAAGAACAAAACGAACTACTCAGAAGACATCATATGTATCAAGATCAGAGATGATATAATGATATGTAACAATCTGAACATAAATGATAATTCAATGGTTCACTCAATAGCATCAACTACAAGGAGTAATCAACACCAGGAAAGTTTCCCCTAAGAACTATGCAAGATTCAACCCAATTGTTATAGCTATATGATGGTGGTGATGATGGTGCTGGTGAAGATGATGGTGGTGATGATGATGACGATCCCGATGAAGTCCAGCTTGATGGTGGTGTTGATGGCAACGATCTCCCCTCTCCAGGAGGGAATTCCACCAGCAGAATTCTGTCTGGCGGAGAGATCATCCTCTCTCGGTGTTTTCCGTCCCGCAGAGGCGGCGGAATCTTTTTGTGGTCGCTCCCCGAGTATTAGGTTTCCGTGGGGATAATATACGCCAGAGGGGAGAGCCTGGAGTGGGCCAGGGCGGCCACACCACCTAGTGGCGTGGCCTATGGTGGCCCGCGCTAGGGGGTGGTCTTGGCCCCCTGTGGCCCATCTCCACTCCCCCTTCTGGCAACCTTCGTCTTCTGGAAAAATAAAATTTTCCATTTATTTTCCCGGATTTTCTGATCTTCGCGAATTTCGCCTCCAAACAGCACTTTTTCCATCAGAATCTTGACTACAGTGGTCCATGCTCCAAAAGTTATCAACCATGCAAAACATATGAAATTACATAAGTATCATCTCTTAATATGAAATATATCAATGAATAATAGTAAATTATGATATAGAATAGTGATACAAAATGGACGTATCATCGATGCGTGGCAAGGGCAACCCACAAACCGTCGCCCCACTCCGTCCATTACGCGCGAGAATTGAGGAGGCATAGTTAAACAAGAAGATGACGCACGCCTGGTCAAGTCCAAGTCAGAAAATGGGACCCACTACTCGTCACGTCCTGTTAAAGCCGCTCACACGGGTAACTGAGCTCATCTCACCGTCAGCACTGCCGTCAGTAACTCCAGCAAGAGCTCCTTTTTGACTACTTTAGTCCTTACTCGAGTGTTCGAATCGACCAAGCAGTCGGGGGCTACTCCTAACAGGAGCACTAGCTGCACACTCGAGGAATTTTTCTAAGACATCCAAGCATTATGACAACATGTTTTCTTTTCAAAAAACCCTTCACTCGAATCAATGATTCGTCTGTGGACTTCGGGTTACTCCCATAGGGATCGATGAAAGCACATTTGATTGAAACAATCAAAAGACAACAGCAGTCGCAAAGTACTTATAGTCCCCACTCGAGTCTACGACTCGAATAGGCACTCGGGGGCTACTCCCATAGGGAGCACTAGCCACGCACCCTATGATTTTTTCTTATACATTACACTGTGTGTTGATAACATCCACACTCGAATGCTCTGGTGAATCTGCCTCATATTTTCCCTGCAAAGATACCACGTCTCCTGGGTCACCCGAATCATCTCCGCGATGACAAAAATTTGGATGTCGCGCTTACATCGTGAAGATAAGACCTGAATTAAGCCTGGCAATGCATATGATGCGCTCTACTAGAAACAATATGTGCCTATAGGTACGATGAAATATGCCTTGACAGACGCGTCGAGTGCTCACACTTATAAACTGGGATTCGACTTTATAAGACTTTAGCGGCCTGGGTCAAATTACACCAGCACTTTTCCGAATTCGAGTCTGGGGACTCGAGTTTGAGTAGATTGTGTTGTTTTTCCCTAAGGCAGTTAACTGATCCCGATACATCGGATGAATCAGGCACGTATATCAAACAATCCCTATGATACAAATCAAGAGTACTCGAAAATACACTCAGCTATGCACTCGAAAGACTTCATAAGTCTCCGCTCGAATTTGCGATTCAACCGGACACTCAAGGGCTACTGACATGGGCACACCTTACAGGTACTCGAGCTTAGCATATATGGTCTAGGTCTGGCAGAAGTCCACGGCGTTACCAGGGCCCAATCCAGGCTTTGGGTGACCCACGGAGACTCTGACTGCTTGCGGCACAAGGCAAGATCAAAGTTAGGAAGTTTAAAGGGACAAACCCTAATCTGTAACTGACTCGACCTGCTACCTGAGACCTAGCCTATCTATATAAAGGCTAGGAGGGGACGGCGAGGAGGACAATCACAACCCTAGTTTCCACAACCATCGCCAGATTGCATACGCACCCCCTGTAACTTTCGACTCCCTTGATAATTCCAAGAGCAGACAAGCAGGAGTAGGGTCCTCTACGAGGGCTGAACCTGGGTAAACCTTGTGTCCCTGTGTGCTTGTTTGCTAGCCGATTGATGCCTCCAGGCTCCCTCCTTCTCCAAAACCCAAGTCCATAACAATGGGTATTGATGAGTTTAACTCTCATCACTAGCGCAACTATCCTTGCCAACTTCTGATCTTGTAGCACCGCAACATGGCAAGGAGTGATGTATGTACTCTCTACGGTGGAGCCTCTCTATCTCTTAGAGTGCAACATGGTAAATAGTGTTTGGGCCCTATCTGATGAAACCATGGTCGAGCACATGATTTCTTGTAGCGAACCGAATGCTAAGAATTGGCTCTTTCACCTGTTGGACACTGTACCACATGATAAATTTACGAAAATCTCTATGACTCTATGGTCCATCTAGACAGCAAGGAGGAAGGTGATATATGAAGAAATCTTTCAGAGTCCTTTGTCCACACATAACTTTGTCAACTCTTTTCTAGAGGAAACCAAAGGCCTAGCATTGACAACCATGATACGTCAATTTTGCATCACTATTCTATATCATAATTTACTGTTATTCATTGATATATTTCATATTAAGAGATGATACTTATGTTATTTCATATGTTTTTGCATGATTGATGACTTTTGGAGGATGAACCGCTGAAGTCAGGATTTTGATTGAAAAGGCACAGTTTGGAGGTGAAATTCACGAAGATCATAAAATCCTAGAAAATACATGGAAAATCCTATTTTTCCAGAAGACGAAGGAAGCCAGAAGGGGGGGCAGAGATGGGCCATGTGAACATCGACTATGTGAATTTTGAGGAAATTCCTTCCCGGAGAGGGGAGATCGTCGCCATCAACACCGTCATCAAGCTGGACTTCATCGGATCATCATCATCTCCATCATCATCTCCACCAGCACCATCATCACCACTCCATACCGCTGTAACAATTGGGTTGAATCTTGCATAGTTCTTAGGGGAAACTTTCCCGGTGTTGATTATTTGTTGGAGTTGATGCTATTGAGTGGAACCATTGAATTATTGTCTATGTTCAGATTGTTACTTGTCATTATTTCATCTCTGATCTTGATCCATATGATGTCTCGTGAGTAGTTCATTTAGTTCTCGAGGACATGGGAGAAGTCATGTTGTTAGTAGTGGAATTGTGTTGAGAAAGATTCAATGGTTTGATAATTAAGTTGTGGTGTTATTCTTCTAGTGGTGTCATGTGAATATCGACTACGTGATACTTCACCTTTAAGGGCCTAGGGGAATACATTGTGTATTTGGCTACTAATTGTAGGGGTTGCCGGAGTGATAGAAACCTAAACCCCCGTTAGGAAACCTTTGCACAAGGGAGTTTAGGATCTCAGAGTTTGAAGCTGTGGTTAGGTTTCTATCTTAATTACTTTCTTGTACTTTCAGATGCTTGCAAGGGGTATAATCACAAGTATGTATTAGTCCTAGGAAGGTCGGTACATTAGCATAGGTTCACCCACACAACACTTGTCAAACTAAAGAAGATTAATCAACTATATGAAGAGAAAGCACTTGACGATATTCCCATGTGTCCTTGAGAACATTTGGTCATCTTAAGTAATACAACCGGCTTGTCCTTTGATGAAGAAAGGATTGGGCCACTTGCTGGATTTATTATTATTATCTTTTATTTACGCGTACTTTATTTATCTACATTATATAAAACCTAAAGATCCGTTTGCTAAGTATTTACAAAGAATTCCTGATCCAAGATACTCGTCAACACCTTCTGCTCCTTGTTGGGTTCGACACTATTACTTATCGAAAATACTGCGATACACCCCTATACTTGTGGGTCATCAAGACTATTTTATGGCGCCGTTGCCGGGGAGTGTAGCGCTATTGAAGAGTGGAACTGGTAAAGGAAACTTCTACTATGAGTATTGTTTATTTCTGGTAGTTACTTTATTCTCAATGTGGATAATTCACTTAGTTTCTTATTTCGTAATGCTACTACTAGTGCTAAGGTAGTAGATGAACCACCACCTATTGAAAATGATACTTTTAAGATACCTACAATAATTGTTGATCGTGTTATAGATAACTACTATTTTGGAGATGGAACTGTCCATCCCGGTGATCATTTGCTCTTTATACATGAATTATGCGGGTTGTTCAAGTGTGCAGGTATTACAACAGATCAAGTCAAGAAAAAGTTATTCTCATTATCACTAAAAGCAAGAGCTGAGGAATGGTATAAGCTGCTGAAGAATGGCCAATCTCTTGAATGGGAGGAAGTAGTACCTATCTTTTATTCCAAATTTTATCCTCCTAGTGAGATTCACAAAGATCAGAATCAAATATACAAATGTTGGCCTCGTGATGGAGAGAGTACAGCTCAAGCTTGGGGGAGATTGAAGTTACTAATGCTCAAATGTCCTATTCATGAGCTCCCTAACAATATTATTATCAATAACTTTTATGCAAGGCTTTCTCTTCATGATAAGGATCTATTGGATGCTTCTTGTGCTGGATCATTTACACGCATGGAAGAAGAAGCTAATGGGATCTTCTAGACCGTATTCAAGACAATGCTGAAGCATGGGAGAATGATAAAGGAAGAAAGTCAGGTATAGATTATGATTATGAATGCATTAACTCTTTTATGGGAACTGATGACTTTCATAATATTAGTAATGCTTATGGTCTTGGTTCTCAAGTTATTGCAAATTGTTTTAAGGCTTTTGCCTCTTATATTGAAATTCCAAAAAATGAATGGAACAAATATCATGCACCATATAAAGATATTGTTGATTGTTTCCTTGCTAGAAGTACTAAAGTTTGTACTATTGATCATATTTTACCTGAACCTTATATCGAGAAAATATCTTTCCCGGATAAGGTAAAGGAGCATTCTATGATAATTAGTGTAATTAAAAAAAGTACAAAGAGAGCTGGAAAACCTGATGAACAAATAAACATTGAACCTGCAGTAGCAATTGTGAAGGACCTTGTCACTAAAAGTGTAGAAGTTGGACACATTATCTTCAGTGAGGATGCTTCTAATATTGTTTCACATCCTAATAGAACTAGAAAAGCTAGTGTTCTTGTGCTTTCTGTTAGAATTGGTGATCATTGCTATTATGGTTTATGTGATATTGGTGCAAGTTCAAGTGCTATTCCTTATGAGCTTTACAAAGAAATTATGCATGAAATTGGTCCCTATGAACTAGAAGAAATTGATGTGGTTATTCACCTTCCCAATAGAGAGACCATCTCTCCAATTGGTATTGTAAGAGATGTGGAAGTTCTTTGTGGTAATACTAAATATCCTGCTGATTTTCTAGTACTTGGTTCAGCTGCTAGTAAAACCTATCCTATCATTTTTGGTAGACATTTCTTGAACACTTGTGGAGCCATTATAGACTATAAGAGGGAGAAAATTTTAACTAAATTTGATGGAGAATCTTATGAGTTTAATTTTTCGAAATTTGCTAATGTTCCTTATGAAAATGAACTTCCTAATGAGGATTTTAGAGTTGAACAGCTTGCTTCTATTTCCCTTGCTCCTAACAATGCTTTGCAGCAGTTTATGGAAGACCACGAAAGCGAAACCTTCATGGAAGAAAGAAATGAGATTGACGAGATTTTCCATTGTCAACCAAAGATTCTTAAGCATAACTTACCTGTGGAAGACTTGGGTACCACATTACCACCTAAAAAGCATCCGGATTTCGATCTGAAACCTTTACTTGATGATCTTAAATATGCTTACATCGATGATAAGAAAATAATTCCAGTTATTATTAGTTCTAAATTTTTAGGAAGTATTGAAGAAACACCGAGGAGCTATGGGGTATAACCTTGATGATGTAAAGGGGATTTCTCCTACCATAGGTCAGCACGCTATCAACATAGAGCCCGACACAAAACCGGTGGTAGAACATCAACGTCGTTTAAATCCTAAGATGAAGGAAGTGGTAAGAAATGAGGTATTAAAACTCCTTGATGCTGGTATTATTTATCCTATTGTTGATAGTGAATGAGTTAGTCCTGTTCATTGTGTCCCTAAGAAAGGAGGAATTCCTATTGTGCCTAATGAGAATAATGAGCTTATTCCGCAAAGAGTAGTAGTGGGTTATAGGATGTGCATTGACTTCAGAAAGGTTAACAACGTCACTAAGAAAGATCATTACCCATTGCCTTTTATTGATCAAATGTTAGAAAGGTTGTCTAAAAAGACTCATTTTTGCTTTCTTGATGGATACTCTAGGTTCTCTCAAATCGCTGTTAAACAACAAGATCAAGAAAAAACTACTTTTACGTGCCCTTATGGAACTTATGCTTATAGACGTATGCCTTTTGGTTTGTGTAATGCTCCAGCTACTTTTCAAAGATGCATGTCTGCTATCTTTCATGGTTTTTGTGAGGAAATTGTGGAAGTTTTCATGGATGATTTTTACATCTATGGAACTTTTTTTGATAATTGTCTCCACAACCTTGATAAAGTCTTGCAGAGATGTGAAGAAACTAATCTTGTTCTTAATTGGGAGAAATGCCACTTCATGGTTAATGAAGGAATTGTTCTTGGACATAAAATTTCCGAAAGAGGCATTGAAGTTGACAGAGCCAAAGTTGAAGCGATTGAGAAAATGCCCTGTCCTAGAGACGTCAAAGGTATTTGAAGTATCCTTGGTCATGCTGGTTTCTATAGAAGGTTTATTAAAGATTTCTCCAAGATATCGAAACCCCTTACTAATATTCTCCAAAAAGATGTACCTTTTGTTTTTGATGATGATTGTAAGGAAGCTTTTGAAACTCTAAAGAAAGCCTTAACTACTGCTCCTATTGTCCAACCATCTGATTGGAATTTACCCTTTGAAATCATGTGCAATGCTAGTGATTTTGCTATAGGTGCGGTTCTTGGGAAATGAATAGATAAAAAGTTAAATGTTATCCATTATGCTAGTAAGACTCTTGACGCTGCTCAAAAGAATTATGCCACTACTGAAAAAGAATTCTTAGTTGTTGTCTTTGCTTGTGATAAGTTTAGACCTTATATTGTTGATTCAAAGGTTACCATTCATACTGATCATGCTGCTATTAAGTACCTTATGACAAAGAAAGATGATAAGCCTAGGCTTATTAGATGGGTGTTTCTTTTGCAAGAGTTTGATCTACATATTGTAGATAGGAGGTGCTGAAAATCCTGTTGCTGATAATTTATCTTGATTGGAAAACATTTCTTTTGATCCTATGCATGTTAATGATAGTTTTCCAAATGAATAGTTGGCTACAATAGGGATAAACTCGGGTCCTTGGTATGCTGATTATGCTAACTTTACTGTTTCCAAGTATTTGCCTCCAACTTTTACAGCCCAACAAAGAAGGAAGTTTTTTTATGACTTGAGGCATTATTTCTGGGATGACCCATATTTATATAAAGAGGGAGTGGATGGTATTATGTGAAGGTGTGTTCCGGAATATGAGCAAAAAGAGATACTGCGGAAATGTCATGGTAGTGCCTATGGTGGACATCATGCTGGAGATAGGACCGCACAAAAGGTGCTACAATCAGGTTTTTACTGGCCTACTCTTTTTAAAGATGCAATAAAGTTTGTCTTATCATGTGATGAATGTCAACGAGTTAGTAATATCTCTAGACGCAACAAAATGCCTATGAATTACTCTCTTGTTATTGAACCTTTTGACTGTTGGGGATTTGACTTTATGGGTCCTTTCCCCCCTTCAAAAGGTTATACTCATATTCTTGTTGCTGTTGACTATGTTACTAAGTGGGTAGAAGCCATACCTACGAAAAGTGCTAATGGTGATAACTCTTTAAAAATGCTTAAGGATATTATCTTTCTAGGTTTGGAGTGCCTAGGTATCTTATGACTGATGAATGTTCTCATTTCATTAATGGTGGCTTTAGAAAGACCCTTGCTAAATATGATGTTAATCATAGAATTGCTTCAGCTTATCATCCCCAAACTAGTGGGCAAGTAGACTATCAAATAGAGAAATTAAATCCATCTTGCAAAAGACTGTTAATAGATCTAGAAAAAAATGGGCTAAAAAGTTGAATGATGCTTTATGGGCTTATAGAACTGCTTATAAAAACCCTATGGGGATGTCACCTTACAAAATGGTATATGGAAAATCTTGTCACCTGCCTTTACAATTAGAACACAAAGCTTATTGGGCAGTGAAGGAACTTAATAGAGACTTCAAACTTCCTGGTTAGAAAAGATTGTTTGACTTAAGTTCTTTAGACGAGTGGAGGAGTGAAGCATATGAAATGCTAGACTCTTTAAAGAAAAAGTTAAAAGATGGCATGACAGGAGAATTCTTAAGAGAGAATTCCTTGTTGGTGAGAAGGTTCTATTGTATAGGTCTCGTCTCAGATTTTTTGCAGGAAAACTACTCTCGAAATGGGAAGGGCCTTTTGTTATTGAAGAGGTGTATCGTTCAGGTGCAATAAAAATTTCTTCCTTAAAAGATAACACTACACAAGTGGTGAATGGTCAAAGACTCAAGCACTATATTTCTGGAGATTCTTACAATGAAGATACTGATGTTATTCAAATGGTGACTCCGGAAAAAATTATCAAAGACCAAAATCAGAGACCCGCAGAGTCTGTTTTCGAATAGGTAATAGTCCTGGTAAGAAAAGGTCCGCGAAAAATCTGTCAATTTATATTTTTGTAGTTTTTATCTAACATGGAAAGCAATGAGTCGAAAGAGGGACGGAAACGGAGCCCAGGTGGCTCACACCACCACGTGGCGCGGGCCCACCTGGCCGCGCCACTAGGGGGTGTGGCCACCCCGGAGCCTGTCTCCGACCCGTTTTCTCCTAGTACCTTCCTTTTGTTGTTAAACTTCGTAATATATAATCCCCCGGATCCCCTGAAGTTTGTATATCATGTTCTCGTCGTGTTTTTGTTTCGATCTGTTTCTGTCAGGAACTATTCTTAAAGTTTAGAGGCACAATGGTCACTGACAAAGATAAGGGCAAGGAGCCTACGGAGGATGATCTCCAAGACTCTGAGCAGGAGGAGGACATCGAGAGTGAAGTCGAAGAGGAGGCAAAGGAAGACCAGCATCCGCACACCAGCACCACCATTGCAAGCATTGGAGTGGTGGCCCGCCAAGTTTAAGGGGACTGGACGGATGTCCACTAGAGGGAAGACTCCGCATCATTGCTTGGCTTCACGGTCACCTCCTCCACGCACCAAGAATCCCTTCCATACCCTTATCCATGAGCATCAATTCCAGAATATGCCCAAGGAAAAATTACCCTCCAATTGGGATATGCCTCGTTCTAACCATGCAGGAAAAGAAGACTTCAAGGAGGAAGAGTGGGGAAAGAATCGTAAGAGCTAGGATTCACAGCCCGACATGAGCATGAACCGCATTGAGCACAATTCCGAGTTGATTCGTACTCTCACCTTCGAGATTGAGGACTTGAGGGAATCGATTGAGAAGCTCATCGAGAGAACACCACCACCACCGAAGGAGTAATTCGTCATCAGGTTTTGGCATCCCCTTGGTTTGTTCCAAGCTTGGGGGTGTCGCGGTATCACATCACTATCTTTTATATTTTTACCCTTTTTAAGTAGAGTCATATCTTGAATAGAGAAGTTATCATATAGGATGGTTTGCATTATGGAAGTATCTCTCCTCTAGTTACATATCTATGTATCCCTTGGTGTGAGTTGCCGTTATGGAATATTAATGAGAAGTTCTATCATTTACTTTTTGCACATCTTATATTAGTGTTCAATTTCTGCTATATGATTGATCTTGTTGTTAGTATTGGTATCACTTTTGGATCATGGAGTAAATTTAGTTGGTTTTGGCAAACCTGACTCGATCAGTAGCAACACTATTATGAGAATTGAATGAAAAAGATAAATGTACTCTTAAGAAATATAATTTCATCATCTTTCTTTCTTGATTGGCCCATAAGCTTAGTATTCTCTAGTTAAGATCTTGTGTTCTTCCAAGGAAGATTGCATGTTTTTTATCACTTGTATGTTTGTTTGTTTCCTTCAACTCTTATGCTTGCTACCCAGCCTTGCTAGCCTAAAACCTGTACTGATAGGGAATGCTTCTCGTGCATCCAATCCTTAAACCAAAACATATGCCATTTATGTCCACCATACCTACCTATTAACATTATTGCTATTCCAAGTAAATTCATGTTTTATCTACCTTCCGAATTAAACTTGTTATGTGAAAATTAGTGATTAAAGCTCTCACGAACTTGATGGCACACTTTACTTTCTTGCACTTAATAAACTTGAACCATTGTGCCATCTATATTGCGTATATACTTGCGTTTTGTAAGTTGTGAATTAGCAGAACCATGTTATCATGGGGAACGCTTTCAACATTACACTTTATTTAGTTGATATCATGTTCTTTTGCTTATGGATCCGGGCGGTGTGAAATGAAAGGGGAGCTTGTAAGGCTCATGGAGTTCGTATATGTGTTAGAGAAACGTCTGGGACGCTGGTCTAAACCATGCCTAATCACGGTGGAAACCTGCATCATAATCATAGTTAGCAATCTATGAAGCATCCTCAATAAAAAAGAAGAAAAAACCCTATGCAAATAGGAAAGAAAAAATACCCTATGCAAATAGGAAATAAAAGGATTGCCGAGATGCTCATTGTTTGCTTGCCTTGTCATTTTGATATGGGGAATCTTCCGTATCATCGGGCAAGGGGTACCCCGTTGGCGGTTCTCTATGATACACATGTATTTACAATGACAAGAACTTACTTGTGACTAAAGTTGAGTATCATGAGGAACGGTACTCGTAAGTAAGGGGCATGAGATTTTCAGTTTATAACTTGTCAAGCATATCCTCATATTTGATCACTTTAACCTTAATCACCTAAAGATGCTTATGATAGGGGCAATGAGAGCGGAAAGCTAATAAGTACCATAATTTTTGGAAGCTCTTTATGAAACTTGAAATCCTTGCTTCCCTCTACGAAGGGCCTATCTTTTACTTTTTAGTTGAGTCAGTAAACCTATTCCTTTCTATCTAAGCAAGTATTTGAGTTGTTGTGTTTCATTCATTCATATGATGATTTATTCAATCATGTTTCTTATGTTCCTTGTTTTGCACACTGCTCTTATCTTAGTGAATATTACTTTAAAAGCTATCATTGAAAACCCCATTATGTTTGAACTCCTGCAAATTGTTAACCGTTCTTTGACCAAGAGCAAAGTTTGCCATTACCAATTATGATTTACCTTGTGTATCTTCATTGTGTTTCCTTTACTTATTGCAACTTAAGTTATATAATAGTGAGTTGTCTTCTACTATGATTTATGTATTGATGAATGTGATGCTTCTTATCTGTATTCTTTTATCGACACTTCACTCCATAAACTTGAGGTCATGTTTATTGAGCTCAATTTCGCTTGGGGACAAGCGAAGTATAAGCTTGGGGGGAGTTGATACGTCCATTTTGCATCACTATTCTATATCATAATTTACTGTTATTCATTGATATATTTCATATTAAGAGATGATACTTATGTTATTTCATTTTTTTTGCATGATTGATGACTTATGGAGGATGGACCGCTTTAAGTCAGGATTCTGATGGAAAAGGCACAATTTGGAGGCGAAATTCACGAAGATCAGAAAATCCCAGAAAATACATGGAAAATCCTATTTTTCCAGAAGACGAAGGAAGGCAGAAGGGGGAGCGGAGATGGGCCACAGGGGGCCCACACTACCCCCTGGCGCGGGCCACCCTAGGCCGTGCCACCAGGTGGTGTGGGCACCCTGGCCCACCTGTGGCTCTGCTCTTTGGCGTATATAATCCTCCCGAAACACTAAGACTCGGGGAGCAAGCATAGAAAGATTTTGCCGCCTCTATGGGACGGAAAACTGCAGAGAGAGAAAGAGCTCTCCGGCAGGCAGAAATCTACCGGGGAAATTCCTTCCCGGAGAGGGGAGATCGTCGCCATCAACACCGTCATCAAGCTGGACTTCATCGGATCATCATCATCATCTCCATCATCATCTCCATCAGTACCATCATCACCACTCCATAGCGCTATAACAATTGGGTTGAATCTTGCATAGTTCTTAGGGGAAACTTTCCTGGTGTTGATTACTTGTTGGAGTTGATGCTATTGAGTGGAACCATTGAATTATTGTCTATGTTCAGATTGTTACTTATTATTATTTCATCTCTAATCTTGATCCATATGATGTCTCGTGAGTAGTTCGTTTAGTTCTTGAGTACATGGGAGACGTCATGTTGTTAGTAGTGAAATTGTGTTGAGAAAGATTCAATGGTTTGATAATTAAGTTGTGGTGTTATTCTTCTAGTGGTGTCATGTGAACGTCGACTACATGATACTTCACCTTTTAGGGCCTAGGGGAATGCATTGTGTATTTGGCTACTAATCGTAGGGGTTGCCGGAGTGATAGAAACATGAACCCCCGTTAGGAAACCTTTGCACAAGGGAGTGTAGGATCTCAGAGTTTAAAGTTGTGGTTAGGTTTCTATCTTAATTACTTTATTGTACTTGCGGATGCTTCACAAGTATGTATTAGTCCTAGGAAGGTCAGTATATTAGCACAGGTTCACCCACACAACAGTTGTCAAACTAAAGAAGATTAATCAACTATATGAAGCGAAAGCACTTGACGATATTCCCATGTGTCCTTGAGAACGTTTGGTCATCTTAAGTAATACAACCGGCTTGTCCTTTGCTGAAGAAAGGATTCGGCCACTTGCTGCTTTTATTATTATTGTCTTTTATTTACTCGTATTTTATTTATCTTCATTATCAAAAATCCCTGAAGATCCGTTTGCTAAGTATTTACAGAGAATTCCTGATCCAAGACACCAGTCAACACCTTCTGCTCCTCGTTGGGTTTGACACTCTTACTTATCGAAAATACAGCGATACACCCCCTATACTTGTGGGTCATCAAACCACCAGAGAGAATGCTCACAGAGATAAAATGGGCACGGTAAGGAGGTGGATTCCTCCTTCGAGGGATGTCCACAGGCTGAATGTTGATGTGGCGGTCTAGAAGTATGACATCAAAGGTTCAGCTGCTGTGATTTGTCGTGATGGTCATGGACTATATCTTGGAGCCTTAGTTGTTGTCTATGTGGGCGTCACTGATCCGTCTATAATCGAAGCATTGGCATGTCGGGAAGCTACAACATTGGCAGAAGACCTAGGCATTAACCTCATGATCATTGCATCTGATTGCAAATAGGTGGTAACATATATCGTTGAAGGAACACTTGGTAAACATTATGCAATAATAAAGTCTAGCTGATGTGTCTCAAAAAAAAGTTGCGATGATTGTCCATATCTTTTACCAAAAACCGTGTGTTCGACGACTTTATCTTGCTTCACGCCCATGGCATTCAGGCCCTTCTTTCATCAGAAGTTCTGTTCTCACTACACCCAGCTTATGTCTTCCTTTCAGAGATTCCTAGTGGTTTGGTCGGTGTGCACGATTTATTTCGAAGGTACAAAATGGGGTTAAACAAAATGATTTAGTCAGGGAGTAGTTAGATGAACGACAATGTGAGTGCTGGCTTATGCCATACCACAACCGTAGCAGTTTAGCACTATCACTGGATTTTCCAGTTTTACAAAATGTCAGGAGGAGAGCTGCTAAATTGCTAGTACGGTTTTACGTTTATGCCTGCTGGCGCGATAGTCATGGAGAGTACTGCAGGAGCCAAGCTCGTTGAGTGCTCGTATATTGAAATCTGTCTATTTCCCAAATACCTCTATTCTGGAAGCAGAACTTGGTGCCCATCCATCTCAGATATGGCGCTCAATCGTGGCCATAAGAGACATTCTTGTTGAAGGGATAATCAAATGCACCGGAGATGGAAAATCCACCAAGAGCTGGAAGGATAATTGGCTACCTCAGGACTCGATTATGCGACCAACGCTCAATCGTGGCCAGAAGAGACATTCTTGTTGAAGGGATAATCAAACGCAGTGGAGATGGAAAATCCACCAAGATCTGGAAGGATAATTGGCTACCTCAGGACTCGATTATGCGACCAATAGTCCTTATCATTGATGATCCTCCACAACTAGTTTCGGAGCTCATCGGTGAAATCTCGACAACATGGAAAGAGGAATTGATTCGGACATGTTTTCTTCCAATGGATGCGGACATTATTCTTAGTATACCCTTGTGCACTAGAAGGCAACATGATTTCTTGGCCTGGAACTTTGAGAAGAAAGGTGTGTTCACTATGTAATCTGCATATAGGATGATTATCAATACTACGGTGAACCGAGAAAACTACTTCGAGGGAAATCCTGGGTCGTCAGATGCCAAAGCCAAGAGCAAAGGGTGGAGCTCGTTGTGGAAAACTTCAGTCCCTTCGAAAATCAGAGTTTTTTGTGGAGGCTAGCATAGCAATTTTTGCCAACTTCTGATCTTGTAGCGCCGCAACATGGCAAGGAGTGATGTATGTACTCTCTGTGGTAGAGACACTCTCTCTTAGAGTGCAACATGGCAAATAGTGTTTGGGCCCTATCTGATGAAACCATGGTCGAGCACATGATTTCCTGTAGCGAACCGAATGCTAAGAAATGGCTCTTTCACCTGTTGGACACTGTACCACATGATCAATTTATGAAAATCTCTGTGACTCTATGGGCCATCTGGACAGCAAGGAGGAAGGCGATACATGAAGAAATCTTTCAGAGTCCTTTGTCCACACATAACTTTGTCAATTCTTTTCTAGAGGAAACCAAATGCCTGGCATCGACAACCACCAGAGAGAATGCTCACAGAGATAAAATGGGCACGGTAAGGAGAAGGATTCCTCCTTCGAGAGATGTCCACAAGCTGAATGTTGATGTGGCGGTCTAGAAGTATGACATCAAAGGTTCAGCTGCTGTGATTTGACGTGACGGTCATGGACTATATCTTGGAGACTCAGTTGTTATCTATGCGGGCGTCACTGATCCGTCTATACTCGAAGCATTGGCCTGTCGGGAAGCTATGGCGTTGGTAGAAGACCTGGGCATTAACCTCATGATCATTGCATCTGATTGCAAATACGTGGTAACATATATCTCTGAAGGAACGCTTGGTATATATGGAGCGGTTGTTTCTGAGATTAATAGTAGGACTGCACAGTTTCATGATTGCAAGTTCATCTTTGAGGGCAGAGATTCAAATTTCGAAGCCCACACATTAGCTAGACATGCTTTATCTTATGGTGTTGGCGACCACCTGTGGCTGGGTAACCCATATCCTTTGAACTTCCATGTAAACATTATGGAATAATTAAGTCTAGCTGATGTGTCTCAAAAAAACTTGCGCTGCTTGTCCATATCTTTTACCAAAAACCGTGTGTTCGACGACTTTATCTTGCTTCACGCCCATGGCATTTGGGCCCTTCTTTCATCAGAAGTTCTGTTCTCACTACACCCAGCTTATGTCTTCCTTTCGGAGATTCCTAGTGGTTTGGTCGGTGTGCAGGATTTATATTTCAAAGGTACAAAATGGGGTTAAACAAAACGATTTAGTTGGGGAATAGTTAGATGAACAGTGCTGGCTTATGCCATACCACAACTGTAGCAGTTTAGCACTATCACTGGATTTTACAGTTTTACAAAATGTCAGGAGGAGAGCTGCTAAATTGCTACGGTTTTACGTTTCTCGTAAACGTGGCCAGCCGGTTGCCTGTTCAAGTCACGAGCTTCTTCATATAGGTCGAGTGGTCCATGCGAATCTGAACCTGAAGTTTTACCACGCGCCACCATAATTCTGACCCCTTGTTCAGAAGGAGGACCGGTGTCCTTCCACAAATGACAGGCAAGTACTCCATATATTGATTGACTGACTAGGCGTTTAAATCCTGCCAAAATCTTGCATCTGCATCTGCTGCCCCCCATGGAGGAGATCCTCCACTGTAGCACCAACAAAGCTACGGGCACTGACGACCAGTGTCCAGTCATCAATTCAGAAGTTCAGTAAAGAGGGGCTTTGTCTGAAGGAAAGCTGGACTTTACCCTTGTCATTCGCCATCAGATGGAACAAGCCATCTCTTGTCTTGCATGTTTCCACGGGCAGCACAGCGCACCACACAGTCTTCTCTCTGTCTGCACACTGCACAGCTCACGCATGTGCATCTTTTTCCACAAGAGAGAGAGAGAGAGAAATAAGCAGGCGAGAGCATGGCGACGAGAGGGAGATTGGATTCTTTTCTGGTTTTCCCTGTCATACGTATGTCCAGAACAGAACCGCGTCCGAGTCCATTCCATCCCATGTTAGTGACATTTTCTTCGTTTTTAATGAACCCTTGCGAGTAAAGACACTGAGCCACTTCAGACTGCGTAAGCTAAATCCTCGAATTGATTACCCCCAAGCAAGCAAGTGCCGATATAATCGAGGTGAGTGAGCAAGCTGCATCGCAAAAATTAATGTGCCGTTCGACACTGTTTGCCCCTGCACGGCTACACCAGACTAGTAGCTCTAATGGAAGCTATACGAAAGGGTCAAACCAAAAGTCGCACCTCTTTACCGCAAGCTACCACACTGTCGCTACCCTTAGGCTACGCACGCTCCCGTTTTTACACAAGAGGGTGCTGGTTTGGTTTAGCTAAGAACGTACTAATCTCACTGCAATAAGAGGCACTAGTAGTGAACACAAGGGGGGCCCGATACGCAACTTTCAAGCACAGGCATGATTAATCTTGCAAATTTAGGCATGATAACGCGATCATTTGTTTAGTATTTGAGCGGGCTATAATGTGCAAAGCGACGTTTGTTTCAGCAGCGCAGTGAGTAGAGTTGACAGAGGCTCATCATCAACGGCCCTGCCTTTTCATCACTACTAACTAAACAAATGATGATTAGAGAACCAGTAAACAGGTCGCCGTACCCAACTAATCTTGGTCCCCCCTCTGTTGTATCCACGTTAAAAGAAGAGACAAATCTCAAATAATATAGTAGTAGTATAACATGTGCTGTGAAAAGAAGGTCCCAGACATCCATCCTGACACAAGAAACAAATGCTGAAGGCCCTGCATATAAAACCGAAACAGAAAGGGAGGTGCATCTAACAGTGGAACCATCACATTTCCGTAACGTAGGTGAGGCTCAAAAACAGCTTGATAAATAATGCTCTCTCCGTTATAGTTTCAATTTGAATTACAATCCCGACAAGAGTTATGAACTGAGAGAGTACACTACAGTGTTAATTAAATCCAAGATATAGGATGTCCAACCATGGCACCACCAAAACTCTTACCCGCGTGCTATATGTTTATGCTTTCTCAGTACTCCCTCCGGTTCATATTATTTTTCTCAATTTTGCCTAGATTCGTACGTATCTAGTTAAGTATTTAGTCTAGATATATTCGTATGTAGACAAAATTGAGAACAATATTATGAACCGGAGGGAGTAGGTCCAATGTTTCTTCTCGTGGAATAACAAAATCATACTGTCTCGCTATTTTGGATGCACTAGTGCAAGAATTTCTTTTGTGTATGCAACAACTCATCATGCTTATTCCCCGTAGCTTAGAGCCTTACTAGAGCCTCATGAGCTCACTCCACCCACGACATGAGCTAGGCATCCACGACATCAAGATTGGAAGGTGTTCGCCCTGCGTGCACCAAATCAGAGTCGAGCACTTCCTCGTCTTTAAATACGACGGCGAAACCATGCTCACCGTTAGTGTATTCGATGGCAGCATGTGCCTTCGGCACTACGATTCCGACTCCGGTGAGTAGACGAGGACGAAGACCATGGTCTCCAAGTTTATCTTGTGTTTTTTTCGCATCAAGTGTCGCATCGTCCATTGCAACGTAAAACTTCCATTACTACTTAGCATATTACAAGCGGTTGAACAGGTTATAACAATCTAAACTTGTGTTGGCTAGGACGCTAGTGGCGGCGGCAGGGAAACAAGACCCGCTCCTCTTGGAGAGAACGTTAGATTGCCCTCTACATCTCTAGGTCCTCTACACCTTGGACAAGGCGGGCACGCAAGGCCGTGTTGCCGGGATTGGCGCGCACCGCTTCCATGACCTCAGCGAGCTCTTGTTCAAGTGCTTGCCGCCGTTGGAACTCTGACATCATGATGTTGTCGTGGACATCACGCGAGAAAGGCTCATCGGTGGTCCTGTTGCGTGGCACCTCAAACGCTCGTCACTGTCCTCGCGATGATTAGGTTGCCCGCTGGTCCGGCACCAGCAACTCCCCCTTCTCTCCCCGGTCATGGTTGCGAGCGCCAGTGGCAGGAAAACGGAGGCTGAAAGTGTAAGATGGTTTACCTAGAGGGGGGTGAATAGGTTTTTACAAAATTCTTTACAATCTTTTGCAAGTTTTAGGCTTTGCAGAATATAAGTGTGCCTAAATGCAAACTAGGTGAGGCAACCTAGATGATGATACAAGATACTTCAAGCACGAAGGCTATCACAAGATAAACAACACAAGTAAGGATTGGTTAAGTAATAACCGAAGCACACGAAGACAAAGATGTATTCCCGTGTTCACCACCTTTAGGAAGGTGGCTACATCACATTGGGGAGGTGTGAGGTTCCACGAAGGATTTTCCAACACCACGAAGGCTCACCTTCTTCTCCAAGCCTATCCCACGAAGGAATAGCTCACTTACTCATGGTACACTTTAAGGTAGTCTCCAAACCCTCACAAACTTTCCACGGAGCAAATCACAAGCCAAGTGCCTCTAGACGACCCTAGTTGCCTAGGGTTTCCAACAAACCCAAGAGTAATAAGCTAACTCGATGAACTCAAGGGGGAATGAACTTTGGCTTGGTGGAAACATAGATCGGGACCTCCTCTTGCTTTCTACCAAAGAGATTTAGAAATGGTTGGGTAGAATGGGAGATCCTCAAGGAATTGTGTTTCAACAATGGGGAGAGAGAGAAAGCTTCAAGAATGAGTATGTAATGGAATGCCTAACTCTCAGTGGATAAGAAAGGGGTATATATAGTCCGGGGTGAAAAAGGAGCCGTTTGGAGGGGCCTGTGACCAAACCAGCAATAAGTCCGGCGGCGCCGAACTGTGGGCCGGAAATTCCGGCCACAGTTTCCG
This sequence comes from Avena eriantha, assembly GCA_910589775.1. NCBI lineage: Eukaryota > Viridiplantae > Streptophyta > Magnoliopsida > Poales > Poaceae > Avena > Avena eriantha. The sequence continues at coordinate 165,633,151 of OU342746.1, read as the reverse complement.
TGGACCGGTTGCTGTGCCGAAAGTTCCGGTGGCGACCGGGATTTCCGGCGGAAACCGAAACCTCCTCCAGTTAGCCGTTTCGGTGCACGCAAAATTTTTGGCGATGACCGTAACTTCCGGCGGCCACTCCGGTGGCGCCGGTTTTCATGCTGATTTTGCACAACCCTTGTTCACAACGACTTTCTGTCTCTCCTTTAGTGGGTGTATGGCTGAAGATGATATGATGTGTGTGTGGTGTAGAACATCCCCAAAGAGTGCATCGAGATCACCCCTCTTAATAGTGTGGTGCTTCCTACTAGACTCAAAGACAAATAAAAGAGAAAAGTAACGAAAACACGACTCTTCACTTCATAAACGAATGGGGGTTCACCTACCGCATCTCATCGTCAAACGCGGACTATCACCGGTAGAAACACTAGTAGAAACATTAGTCCGCTCTCTAACTCCGATGTCATAGTTAACCAAAAACTGGATAAGGGCATTTTGCCCTTTCAATCTCCCCCTCTTTGGTTGACGATGACAAAATGATCTAGAGTCATACACAGATAATGTAGTAGGCTTTTAATAGACATTTCCTTGGAAGATTTTAAGAGAGCTCCCCCATAAGGTGTGCACATGAAAGATGTTGCGTTTGAATGCAAGGTGCACCTATTTAGGTATATGGATAGCTCCCCCAAAATCCGTAGGAAGAAAGCATGGCAAGAAAATTTAAGGACAAGGATAACTTAGCATATAATAGTACAGAAAATAAGCACACAGGCATAGGATATCCAAGTACAATAATTATAAAGTAAACTTGTCTAGACACGCACACGAAAGCAAATAGTCTGATAAAGCAAATAGAAGCACAAGCCCATAAGAGATAAATAAACGTAGCGAGGCTTGTGCACAAGGTAAAAAGCATAAAGGCGGACTCTACTCTCTTCTCCCCCTTTGGCATCAAGACACCAAAAAGAAAGAGGAGAGCGGAGGAAAAGATCTAGCCAGCAAATGGATCATCCTCCTCGTCGTCCTCTTCCTCATCTTTGGCTTCTTCTTCTTCATCTTCATCCTCACCATCATTGCCACTAGGAGCAGTAGACCGACGCTGGGAGGAGATGGAAGTAGCAAAGACAGATCAAAACCCCAAAATATGTCCTCATCCAGTGGGGGCTTCTCAAAGTTCACATAGGGCACCAGAGTCAAAGCCTTGCCCAAATCTGGCACTAGACGACCACGCTCAACCAGGAAAGCATTGTGTTGCCTCCTATTCTCTTGACTGAGCTCGAGACTGCGATGGGAAACATCATAGGAGGACTTGCACATATCCCAAAGGCCATTAAAGAACCGGGCAAGTCCTTTCTTGCGGGGAAGAGCACAACGAGAGCTAGAAGTGAATGGGTCATGGAGACGCTTGGTGTGTTGCTCAGATGGCTTCATATTAGGGAGGTTAACATGAGTGCCCCGAAGAGGGAAGGTATAGATGTCCATCTCCTCGTGCGGGTCCGGAGGGAAGCACTTATCAGGTACGGTGGCATTTAGCAGACGCTGAATATACTGGAAGTAGTTGGGAGTCATGCGCTTCTCAACAGACCTTTGAATCTCAGAATAGATAAAATCACATCCATCAATCTTCCTTAAGCAGCGAGGGTCACAATAGTACAGTAGATTCTTGTGGTGACCACGAACATCAACAACATCACCAGCCTTGCTCACAAGACTGTGGCGGAAGAACTTGCCAAGGACCATGTAATAGTAGAACATACCAGTCAGACTAGGAGCATCATTGCTTGGATATTTAGGGTAACACTAGAGAATGCGGTCATCATTGAAAGCCTTCTCGGAGTGATTACAGAACCTAGAAGCCCTCTCAGGAGAGTAACCCAAAGCAGAACAGAACTCAGCAAAGGTGGTCGTGTACGGCTTGGTGCCGGTCATCCAAGTGATAGAGCGAGCTGCATTAGAGTGAAAGTAGACGGTGCAATGGAACTGGCGGAGAGCCTCAGGCATGAGCTTGACATTGATGGTGGTGAGGTCATAGATATCCATCTTCTTCAGAGCCGCATAAATGTACTAAAAATCTGCGTTGAGGTAGCGCTCATAGTGATCTTCATTAAGATACCTGGGAGACACAATGACGCCCCTCCTAAAGCAAGCGGGCTCATTATAGAAGTCACCCCAGAAGCAGCACTGAGTGTCAGTCCATAAGTACTTCTCAGATCCTTGATAGGCACGGTCATGGAAGCAATACACATTCTCCCTTCGAAATTCCCTCCACTATTTCACATTGATATCCGAATAGGTGTTGTAGTTGGGAGGAGTTTCTTCTTTAGTAGGACCAAGATTGCCCTTTCCCTTGTCAGCAGTCTGACTGGCAGAAATTTTCTTCCTATGTCCCCTCTGAGAATGAGCTGAGCCTGAACCACCTACGGCTGCTGTAGCACTAGCGGCTGCTTCTTGCCGCTTGGTAAGACGGAGACCTAAACATCCAGACGGTGGAGGAGGAGCCTGAGCCACAGCTAACTTCTGCTTCTTGGCGGTGTTGGGGTCAAACTCATGATCGGAACCTACACAAGGAGCACACAAAAACGAAGCGCAAAAACAAGCAAATGAGTGTATATGACATAGGGAAACTCAACTAGAACCCGAAAAAATTAGATTGGAGCAAGTACATGGACTAAAACTTGCAGAGAAGGGAGTTTCGGTGCTAGGCCTAGCGACACTGACGCAGCGACCATAATTTCTGGCGCTAGTTCTGCCAGACTAGAACGGCGACCGGAAATTTCTGGCGCCAGATCCGATGGACCAGAATGGCGACTAGAATTTTCGGCGGCCAGTCCGGTCGACCGGAAGTGGGGCCGAAATTTTCGACGGCTGGATCAGCGACGACCAGGGCTAGGGCCGAAACTACCTGAATGTATGTGCCCACCCAAGAAGTTGTACATGGCTAAAAAACTTGCATGAATATAATCTTTTCAACAAAAGTAAGAGGCTAGGGGAACCCAAGGGCAAGGAGGGTGTTAGGGCTCAAGGCTAAGGTTTCACAACCATGAAGAGAGGGAACCCTAGAATGAGAAATATAGCGGGAGAAAGGGGAAGCACATTACCCTCGGAGCCCGATGAAGCCATGCCCTCCCTTGCCAAGGATGGACAAGTAAGAACCACACGAGAAGAACGAGGGAAAAGTGCATGATCTCCCAATGTGAGCAAGAGAGAGAAAAACCTTCGGTGAGATGACTTGTAGAGGCCCGATCTACAACTTGGTGGAGTTTGGGGGAGTTGGGTGGATGGAAGGGCCTATGGGAGGGTGGGGAAGCTTGGGGTCGTGGCCATGGAGTGGGGGAGGGCGTGGGGAAGAAAGGAGAGGAAAGTAGGAACTGCCCCACGCGCGAGGATTAAATACCCCCAAAAATAGCAATACTGGAAATAAGCTCGCCAAGACCGGGGTAGGAGCCGAAAATTTTGGCGAGCGGGTTGGTGGACCGAAACCCACACCGAAAATTCTGGTCACGACCAAAGATTTCGGTGGCGGACCGAAACTGAGCTCTATGTGGCAGTTCGGTCGGCCGCCGGAAATCTCGGTCGCCGCCAGAATTTTTGGCCCCACATCCGGCGTGAGCGACACGTACGCTGAAAAAGCTGAGACTTTGGAAAAAAAAGAAGGTTTAGATGATTCCCCCTTTTTTGAGAGATCGAGTGAGAGACCATATGAACATATACACAGAATCTAGATTGAACAAGTAAGTAACCCATATCCAGTGGAATAAGAACTAATAAACACAAATAACAACAATGGACATGAGTACTCATCAACAAAGGTCAAACCACCCAATACACAAAAACCAAGAGTTGGGTGGGGGATTTCTCCCCCTATGTTTAAGACACATGTCATGGCGCCTCAAAGATAGAGTTTGGACCCATATCATGACACGAGATCAATTTATATCGCACACATAGGTATGCATCCAACCAAGGCATGGTAGGATGACTATCCCCATATCTGTTGCGCGACTAGGCTACATAGCAAGTTAAGAGCAGGAATATCATGCAAGAAGTGACTCAATCCAAGTTTATAGGATCTATAATACCGAGTTATCGCCTCAACATGACAAAATAGGCTTCATCCAAAGGCTTCATGAAAATATCTGCCAATTGGAACATCGTTCCCACATGAGTGAGATTGATGTCACCATTTGCGACATGGTCACGTAGGAAGTGGTGGTGGATGTCAATATGTTTGGTGCGACAATTTTGTACGGGGTTATTGGCGATCTTTGTTGTGCTTTCATTGTCACATAGAAGAGGCATTGTACCAAGAGACACACCATAGTGTTTCAAGGCTTGTCTCATCCATAACAATTTAGCGCAACAAGATGTCGTGGAAATGTATTCGGCTTTGGCAGTGGATAGGGCGGTGGAGTTTTATTTCTTGGATGACCAACTCACCAACGACCGGCCAAGGAATTGGCAAGACCCGAAGGTCGACTTCCGGTCAACCTTATCACCGGCCCAATCGGAATCCGAATAGCCAACAAACTAAAAGGTTGACCCCTTTGGATACCAAAGCCCGAGAGAGTGAGAATAAGGTACCTAAAAATCATTTTGACCGCCATCAAGTGGCACTCCTTGGGATCGGATTGAAAACAAGCACACATTCCAATACTTAACATGATATCTGGCCTAGAAGCACAAAGGTAGAGCAAGGAGCCAATCATGAAGCGATATACCTTTTGGTCAACATCCTTCTCACCTTATCCAAGACCAAGTTGCCCATTGAGTGGCATGGGAGTCTTCATGGGGTTGGCATTGGTCATCACAAATTTCGCAAGCATGTCCTTCACGTACTTCTCTTGGAAGATGAAGGTGCCTTGAGCAAGTTGCTTCACAATTAAGCCTAAGAAATACTTCAACTCCCCCATCATGGACATCCTAAATTTCTTGGTCATCAACTTGGCAAAAGCTTTGTTATGAGATTCATTAGTGTTGGGTCCGCGGCATAGAAAACAAAAATTCCCCTACGGAGTGAACTACACGCCAAGATCTATCTACTAGGTACAAAGCAACGGGTGGACATACATCCAACGAGAACTTACCCTCGAAGACAATGAGTTTTGTTAACGAGTAGGAACTCGTGGTTGATGTAGTCGTACACTTGCCGATCTCAAGATCGTGAGGAAGTCCGAGCGCCGCAACTCAGCAGCGCATCCGCACTCGCATACACGTTCAACCCACCGAACAACCTCCACCTCCTCGCTCCAGCGATCCAGCGGAAGCAGCAACTCCTTCCATACGAAATGCCACAGGGAACATGTATCTCGCTAATCCGAGACCATGGGGGAATAATTCTAGAGGGGGAGAGAGATCCTTCACAAGGAGGTGTATGGATGAAGGAGGGAATGGGTGGCCTTTTATAGGAGGAAGGGGTGCCCCCTCTCTCCATGGCCCGCGCATGGGGGGGTGACCCCTCACCTCCCCCATTCATGTGGTGGTAACCCCTCCGCATTAAAATGCCTCTTCACATTCCCTTTTAAAGTCTGCACTTTAAATGCATTAAATTTCTCCAAATTTAATGCTCTCCCATTAATAAAACTCTTTTTTATTAAATTTATTCAGAATTTTGTTAATTACTTTAATTAGCAAACATTCACATATATCCCCTTGAAATATTTCAATATCACATGCAGAACCACTTTCTGCAATTTAAGAAATGACAGCTTAGGTTTGTTTCCAAACCATAATTCATACGGTGTCGTTTCAACGGATTTAGATGGTGCCCGATTTAAAGTGAATGCAGCTCTTTCCAGTGCATAACCCCAAAATGACAGTGTCAAGTCAGTCAGAGACATCATAGATCGAACCATATCCAATAAGGTACGATTAAGACGTTCCGACACACCATTACGTTGTAGTGTTCCGGCATGCGTGAGTTGTGAAACTATTCCACACTCTTTCATGTGTGTGCTAAACTCGTAACTTAGATACTCTCCTCCACGGTCAGACCGTAGAAATTTGATCTTTCTATTACGATGATTTTCCACTTCATTCTGAAATTCCTTGAACTTTTCAAAAGTTTCAGACTTGTGTTTCATCAAATAGATATACCCATATCTACTCAAATCATCCGTGAAAGTAACAAAATAACGATATCCACCTCGCGCCGACACACTCATTGGTCCACACACATCAGTATGTATGATTTCCAATAGATCTGTCGCCCGTTCCATTGAACCGGAAAATGGCGTTCTAGTCATCTTGCCCATAAGGCATGGCTCACATGTATCAAATGATTCAAAATCAAGTGATTCCAAAAGTCCATCAGAATGGAGTTTCTTCATGCGTTTAACACCAATATGACCTAGACGGCAATGCCACATATATGCAGATATATCATCATCAAGTTTAATCTTTTAAGCATTAACATTATGAATGTGCGTAATATTACTATCGAGATCCATCAGAAATAAACCATTCAACATAGGTGCATGACCATAAAAGATATTATTCTTATAAATCGAATAACCATTGTTTTCAGATTTAAAGGAATGACCACTTTGCATCAAACACGATCTAGATACAATGTTCATGCTTAGTGCAGGCACTAAATAACAATTATTTAGGTTTATAACTAATCCTGATGGCAAATGGAGAGGTAGCGTCCCGACGGCGACCACATCAACTTTTGATCCATTGCCGACCCGCATTCTGACCTCATCCCTTGCTAGTTGTCGCTTGTTCCGTAGCCCCTGAACCGAGTTACATATATTAGCAACCGATCCCGTATCAAATACCCAGGTGCTACTGCGAGTACTAGTCAAGTACACATCAATAACATGTATATCACATATACCTTTGTTTGTCTTGCCGGACTTCTTGTCCGCCAAATACTTGGGGCAGTTGCGCTTCCAATGGCCAGTCCCCTTACAATAGTAGCACTCGGTGTCAGACTTAGGGCCATCTCGGGGTTTCTTTTCAGGCGTGGAAACAGACTTGCCACCCTTCTTTCCCTTGTGCTTGCCTTTCTTGTCTTTCTTGAAACTGGTGGTCCTATTGATCATCAACACTTGATGTTCTTTCCTAATCTCCACTTCTGCAGTCTTAAGCATTGGCAGAAGCTCGGGAAGAGACTTCTTCATGCCCTGCATATTATAGTTCATCACGAAGCTCTTGTAGCTAGGTGGCAGGGATTGGAGAACACGATGTATGCCTAAGTCAATGGGAATCGTTATTCCCAAGGACACAAGCTTATCGGCGTACCCAGACATTTTGAGTACGTGCTCACTAACGTAGTTGTTTTCCTCCATCATGCAGCTAAAGAACTTTTCTGTAGCATTATAACTCTCTACGACAGCATGGGTATCGAAAATCATTTTCAATTCTCCCATGGTATCAAAGACATTGCCATTTTCGAAACGCTTTCGAAGTTCTGGCTCTAGCCCATACAGTATGCCGCAATGAACTAAGTTGTGGTCCTCCTGACGAGTCACATAGACATTCTTTTCCTCGTCAGGGGCATCAGGAGCTGGTGGGGGGCCTAGCGGCGCATCTAGCACATATTGCTTTTGTGTAGCAGTGAGGAGAATCCTCAAATTCATAGCCCAGTTGGTGAAGTTGCTACCATTCGCAGCAAGTTTCTCTTTCTCCATGAACACATTGAAATTAAAAGTAGGTGGTGCCATCTACAACAGAATTTGTAAAGTTTATTTATACTAAGTTTATGATAGATTGAATTCAACTAATCCAAATTACTAATGAACTCCCACTCAAAAACGACATCCCTCGTGTCTTTTTGGTGATTACATGAACCAAATCCACTACACCAAGTCCGATCATCACGTGAGTTGATGTAGCTTCAAAGGCGAGCATCTATATGGGCATCATATCAACTATATGACTCATGCTTAACCTTTCGGTCCGTGTTCCGAGGCCATGTCTGTACATGCTAGGCTCGCCAAGTAAGAACCTTAGTATTCGCGTGTGTAAAACTGTCTTACACCCGTTCCTATGAAAGCTTAGATTCGAGTACACCCGATCATCACGTGATGTCTCGAAACATGATCCACAGAACGGTGCATACTTAAGGAAGAACACATTTTTATCTTGATATCTAAATGAGGGATCATCTTATAATGCTACCAAAAGCGCCAAACTAGCAGTATAAGATGCTAACATCTAATGTGTAAAGTGAGATGATATGGTCCATGCATTTGATCTCTATCACTTGCATCGTGGTATGATCTCTATCATTCCTTTGTGTGTAAGGCCAAGGTCTATGGAACTTACACGTTGAGTGTGTTGTAAGAGTATCTATCATACATCTACTTACAACAATACCATATCAATACACTAGCCCAGCAACGATCTAAACTAGACGCCTCTAATTTATCAAGTGCAAGTTTTACGTGGCTTAGGGCTTTCGGAGATAGAACCGTTCTCACCTACGAACATGAACCACAACGAGGATAACTAAGTTATTAGCAACTCGTTGTAAATCGGATATTGACTATAGTAGGAGAGACAGACACCCGCCAGCCACTTATGCAAAACAAGTTGCATGTCAGTCGTGGAACCGGTCTCATGTACGATGACATGTAAGGTTGGTCCGGGCCGCTTCATCCCACTATGCCACCAATATCCAAAATATATAGAAGATGCAATAACATGATCATCATCGCCCACATATAAACATATGTGTACTACCCGTGCAAAGCACCTACGCATAGATCAGGATTTGATACCACTGTTGGGTCCGCAGCATAGAAAACAAAAAAAATCCTACGGAGTGAACTACACGCCAAGATCTATCTACTAGGTACAAAGCAATGGGTGGACATACATCCAACAAGAACTTACCCTCGAAGACAACGAGTTTTGTTAACGAGTAGGGACTCGTGGTTGATGTAGTCGTACACTTGCCGATCTCAAGATCGTGAGGAAGTCCGAGCGCCGCAACTCAGCAGCGCATCCGCACTCGCACACACGTTCAAGCCACCGGACAACCTCCACCTCCTCGCTCCAGCGATCCAGCGGAAGCAGCAACTCCTTCCAGACGAAATGCCACCGGGAACATGTATCTCGCTAATCCGAGACCATGGGGGAATAATTCTAGAGGGGGAGAGAGATCCTTCACAAGGAGGTGTATGGATGAAGGAGGGAATGGGTGGCCTTTTATAGGAGGAGGGGGTGCCCCCTCTCTCCATGGCCCGCGCATGGGGGGGTGACCCCTCACCTCCCCCATTCATGTGGTGGTAACCCCTCCGCATTAAAATGCCTCTTCACATTCCCTTTTAAAGTCTCCACTTTAAATGCATTAAATTTCTCCAAATTTAATGCTCTCTCATTTAATAAAACTCTTTTTTATTAAATTTATTCAGAATTTTGTTAATTACTTTAATTAAAAAACATTCACATATAGCCCCTTGAAATATTTCAATATCACATGCAGAACCACTTTCTGCAATTTCACCCGAAACAATTTCCGGTTTCTATTGAAACAATTCCTGCGCTTTGCAATTCTTTCGTCTGAAACATATGTGCTCCAAAATGGTGTCCGGTAACTCTTAAGTGTGCCACCCTATGGTTCGCGAATAATGCAGACATGATCGAGACCCTTCTCCGATCAATAATCAGCAGCGGGACCTGGAGATCCGTACTGACTCCTACACATTCAATGATGACTTCTGTGATCGTGAGAACCTTTAACGCTTGTAACTAAATCCCTTTGTCTCTCGATATATTACATGTCCGAGATTCGATCATCGGTATCTCCATACCTAGTTTGATCTCGTTACCGACATGCACCCTTTTCCCGTTCCCGTGATATAACATTCTAGTGATCACATCACTTGCTTGCAAGCTATCTTAATGTGATATCACCGAGAGGGCCTAGAGTATATCTATCCCTCATCTGGATTGACAAATTCCACTCTTGATCCATGGGCCTCAACATAACACCTTCGTAGTACTGAACCCATCTTTATAGTCACCCTGTTACGGTGTGACGTTTGATGTTATCAAGATACTCTTCCGGTGTTAGCAATTAACATGATCTCATGGTCTAAGGATAAATATTACTTCGTATGATGTTATAGCAATATAAACATAATGACTTGATCGTAATGCTATACTTCGGATGAATGTTCATCACATCATTCCACCAATGGCGTGACCTTGTTATTAACAACATCCAATGTCCATGATCAGGAAACCTTGATCATATTGTTAATCAACAAGCTAGTCTATAAGAGAGGCATAACTAGGAACCCTTTTTGTTTATTAAACACACCTGTATTGATGTTTCCGATCAATACAATTCTAGCATGTAAAATAAACATCTATCACATATAAGGAATACATAATAACAACTTTATTTTTGCCTCTCAGGGCATATTTCCTTCAATTAGCTCCACCAAAGATAATATCATCAACATATATTTGAACAATAAATAATCCACCCCCTTTAACCCGTTTGGTGAGAAGGGTGGAATTGAAGTTACCCACGCTAAAACCATCCACGAGTAAGAAATCCCTAAGGTGCTCATACCAAGCATGAGGAGCTTGTTTTAGTCCGTAGAGCGCATTATGAAGTAGATACACATGGTTGGGAAATCGTGTGTTTTGAAACCCCGGGGTTGAGCTACATATGCAACCTCTTTCAAGGGACCATTAAGAAATGCACTTTTCACATCCATTTGATAAAGCTTGAAGTTATGAAAAGATGCATATGCAAGCAAGAGACGAATAGCTTTAAGGCGAGCAACAGGCACAAAGGTGTCCTCATAGTCAATACCTTCTATTTGGCCATACCCATTGTGCCACTAACCTTGCTTTGTTCCTTGTGATGGTTCCATTATCATCTCGCTTGTTCTTGAATACCCACTTGGTCACGATGACATTGATGCTATGATCTTTAGGTCTCTCCACAAGAGGCCAAACTTCATTGCGGGTGAAGCACTCGAGTTCTTATTGCATGGCGTTGAACCAATCCGGATCTTCTAGAGCTTCATGGACCTTGAGTGGCTCAAAGTTGGACACAAATGCATGATGGCCACAAAAGGTAGTTAGATGCTTCTTCTTGTTGCGAGTCTTGATTCCTCTTGATATGCTTCCAAGTATATTATTGACTTGGAGTCCACTTGCAATGGAGGCATACTTGATCTTCCGGATTGTCCCTTCATGATCAACAAATTCATACTTTGTTGGTCCTTGATCATTGACAACTTCTTGAGCTTGACCTTGATTTTGAGGAACTTGTATGTCTTCTTGGTCTTTCTCAATGGGTTGAGGGATTGGTTCTTGTTCTTCGGTTCATGAGAGTTGTTCGTCATGCGGTGCACTTGATGGTTCAACTTGAGTAGATCTAGGCTCTTCTTGAGTTGGGCTTGATCCTTCCCCATCAACATCTTGATCATGGATATGATATTCGGTGGGAAAGATATGCCCAATCCCCATCAACTTGATGACTTGAGAGGAATCTCCACCACCTACACCACCTGGAACAACTTTCCCCTCTTGGGGGACATTATCCTCCAAAAACTCCATGTCACAAGATACTTCAACACAACCATTGCTTTTGTTGTAGTATCTATAGGCATGAGAATTTTTCGCATAACCAAAAAATATACCCTCTATAGTTCTAGATTGGAATTTACCGAGCTTTTCTTTCTTGTTCTTGACGAGGCATTTGCACCCAAAGACATGGAAGTAGTTGACGTTGGGCTTGTTCTTTGTGAGAATCTCATACGGAGTCATGTCAAATGGAGCTCGGAGGAAGAGCCCATTCAAGTAGTGAACCGTGGTAGCAATGGCTTCTCCCCAAAAGTTGTGGGGTGACTTGAACTCACTCAACATTGTTCTTGCCATCTCAATGATAGTCCGATTCTTCCTTTCAACAACACCATTTTGTTGAGGGGTATAAGGAGCCGAGAATTCATGCTTGATCCCCTCATCTTGAACAAACTCTTGCATGGTGTAGTTCTTGAATTCGGTTCCATTGTCGGTCCTAATGGTCTTGATCTCCACTTCATGAGTGCGTTGAGCTTGCTTGGCGAAGATCATGAAGTACTTGTAGGTCTCATCCTTTGACTTGAGAAGAAATACCCAAGTGTACCTTGAGTAATCATCAACGATGACAAGACCATACTTTCTTCCACCAAGAGTATCATATGTTGATGGCCCGAAGAGATCCAAATGGAGAAGCTCCAACGGTCTTGACGTGGCCACCTTGGATATTGATGGATGACTCTTCTCATGTTGCTTTCCTGAAATGCAAGCACTACACACACGATCTTTCTCAAAAGACACACCAGTTAGTCCAAAAATATGCTCACCCTTTAGGAGTTGTTTAAGATTTCTCATGTTGACTTGGCTAAGGCGGCGATGCCAAAGCCATCTCTCGTCAACCTTGGTCATTAGATATGTGGAAAGAGATGGACTCTCTTGCGAGAGGTCGACCACGTAAAGGTCATCTTCCACATATCCAACAAGGACCAAATTGAGATTATAACTCCTAAAGACTTTCACAAAAGATCTAGATAAATAGGAATCATAACCGGCATCCACAAGATGTTTAATTGAAATCAAGTTGTATCCAAGGTTCTCAACAAGAATGACGGTCTCTAGGGTCAAGGCCTTGGAGACCACCAACTTGCCATAACCTAGTACCTTTCCTTTAGAGTTGTCCCCAAAAGTGATGCTTGACATTGAGTTGACATCATTAATGAATTGGTCAAGCACACTTCTACCTCCAGTCATATGATTGGTGCATCCACTATCAAACACAAATTTTGATCCATCGGAGGTATACCTCTACAAAATCAATTCTTTGATTTAGGAACCCATTTAGTAATGGGTCCCCTAGCATTACCAACAAGATCTTTTGGTACCCAAATTGAGTACCACCTATAAGCATAACCATTGCAAGGCCCAACATATTTGGCATACACGTCTCCTTGGGTCCCCTTACATAGCACATAGGATGGATTAGATTCTCCCGCAAACTTGTGGTTGGGGTTACCCCTTGTGGCTCCCCCATTCACAACATTCTTCTTTACTTGGTCAACCACCTTGTGCCCTTCACACACAAAGTTGATATTCTTAGGAGGGTTGGCACCATTCTTGTTGTTCTTGGGGTCAAACCCCATACCTTGCCTTGGAGCTCTCATCGTTTGGCGAGAAAGAATCTCATCAAGAATCTTTCCCTTGGAGGTAGGTTTGAGACGCTCCATCTCGAGTTGTTCCTTCAACTTCTTATTCTCCTTAAGGAGACAAGCTTGATCCAAGGTAGGGTTAGAGGCACAAGTAATATTCTCAATAATAATTGGATCCTTCAATGTACCAAGAGCCTTTTCATAGGACACTCGAAGTTGATCATGATTCTCCCCAAGTTTTTTGAGCTCACGCTTTACAAGCAAATTATCTTTCTCAAGGTCCTAAAGGTAATTGATGAGAGAAGCATGAGCAATCTCAAGTTCTTTTTTTGAAGTACCAAGCTCTTGAGACAAGGTGATAGCTCTATCTAGGGTATCCACATATTTTTCCTTACCTAATTCATAGATTTCAATTCATTCTTTGAGAAGGGAAGTAATGTCCTTTTACTTACTTAGCTCTTGCTCAATAAGATTGAATCTTCGTTTCTCTTCATCAATATGAGATTCCAAGCAATCAATGGTCTCGTCACGTGAGTTGACAAGGTTCATTAATTGCTTGAATCTAGCACAAGCATTGCTAGGAAGGGACTTCATGATTTTGTACATTTCTTGTATATAGTTTTCATCAAATTCATCATTATCACTATCATTGGCACTAACATGATCATCCAAGATGCTAGAGAGAGATGGAGGGGAAGAGATTACCTTGGTGCTCCTTGCCATGAGGCAAGAGCTGACGACCTTGGGAGTAGGAGAATCATCGATGTAGTCCTTGGTGTAGTCGTAGGTGAGTAGTGACCCATGTTCGGTGTAAACCAAACTAGGCTCACCACACACCACACACCTCCTCCTCGTCCTTGCTCTCCACATCGCATGTGACCTTGGAGCTTTGTGCCATAAGGCAAGTACCGGTGACCTTGGGAGTGATGGAGTCATCGGTGTAGTCTTTGGTGTAGTCATATGTGAAGAGTGACCCGAGTTCGGCAAAATCCAAACCGGCACTCCCACAACCTTCTCCTCATCTTCACTCTCCGCACCGGATAGGTATTCTTGGCCCTTTGCCATCACGCTTTTTGTTCCTCTTGCACCTCTCGTTGATGGGGTTTGTCTTCAATCTTGGCTTGGCGCCCTCTTCATACTTGGTCTTGTCAAGTCTCTTCTCATATGGGCATTTGTCGACAAAGTGATCCGACTCATCACAATTTTAGCAAGTCCTCTTCTTCTCACTTGGCCCGGTAGAGCTTCTTCTTATTCGGAACTTCAAGTTCTTGGTGAAGAGAGAAAGTTGAGATAGCATGTCGTCAACACCATCACTATCACTCTCTTCTTAATTTGTAACACTTTCTTGCACACACTTGGCCTTCAATTCTAGGGAGTGAGAAGGTCTTATGGTACGGTTGATCTCCTTGATCTTTTGTCCTTCATCTGCCATGTTATCCATGGCAACAAGATATGATACTAGATCATCAGGAGAGAAGTGGCAAGCCGAATCTAGGAGTTGCAAGTTTAGGGCAAGCTTCTTGTCGGAGTTGGCGATCGTGGAGAGAACCTTGGACTTGATGATCTCATCATTCAAGTTGAACCCATCATCATACTTGTCATAGACAAGACCATCAATCTTCACATGGAGGGCAACAAGTCTCTTGTATGCTTCTGCGATGGACTCACCATCGTTGTTCATGAACATTCTCATCTCCGACTTGGTAGCTTCATACTTGGACTTTTGGATAAGGGATGTTCCCTCTTGGAGAATGACCATCCTCTCCCAAAGCTCCTTTGCGATGGGGATATTGCTAACTTGATCATAGAGAGTGAAGTGAATGGCACTTCTTAACTTGTCACAAGCCATTGCATTTAGTTGACGGTCATAGTATTCTCCCAGGGTGAGATTGTTGGGATCTTGTGGATAGAATCCCTTGCCCACAATCTCCCAAAGCTCCAAACTGCAGCTGTGAATGTGAGATTCCCTAGAAACTTTCCAATGAGAGAAGTGAGTTCCTTCATAGTGAGGTGCAGGACCAAAACCATTAATATGAGGCATGATGTTCTTTTGTTTAGGATATATATACGGAAATGGATTAGGAGGCATAGAGGCTTTCATCGGGTCACTCTCACTAGAGGCCTCGTTCATGGCCTCCTTACCGGTGTCTATTGGCCTCCCTTGAGGTACTAGGAAAAGGTCCGGCAAGCATGGCCCCCTCATCGATCCCCGTAAAACGTCCCTCAAGAAAACTTATTCAAGAAAGGAGATCGGAATCCACCTTAGCCTTTTCAAGGGACTGTTTGGCAAAGAGTTCATGAAGCTCCTTGACTGAATAAGTCTTTCCCTCATCACCATCGGAGAAAACCATCTTTTCTCTTAGGCGTTAAAGCCCTTAGAAGAGCACTAGGCTCTGATACCAATCGAAAGTCTAAGATGGTTTACCTAGAGGGGGGTGAATAGGTTTCTACAAAATTCTTTATAATATTTTGCAAGTTTTAGGCTTTGCAGAATGTAAGTGTGCCTAAATGCAAACTAGGTGAGGAAACCTAGATGATGATACAAGATACTTCAAGCACAAAGGCTATCACAAGGTAAACAACAAAAGAGATTGGTTAAGGAATAACCGAAGCGCACGGAGACGAAGATGTATTCCCGTGTTCACCACCATTGGGAAGGCGGCTACATCACGCTAGAGAGGTGTGAGGTTCCACGAAGGATTCCCCAATGCCACGAAGGCTCACCTTCTTCTCCGAGCCTATCCCACGAAGGAATAGCTCACTTACTCGTGGTAGACTTTAAGGTAGTCTCCAAACCCTCACAAACTTTCCACGGAGCAAATCACAAGCCGAATGCCTCCGGGCGACCCTAGCTACCTAGGGTTTCCCACAAACCCAAGAACTCAAGGGGGAATGAACTTTGGCTTGGTGGAAACGTAGATCACGACCTCCTCTTGCTTTCTACCAAAGGGATTTGGAATTGGTTGGGTAGAATGGGCGATCCTCAAGGAATTGTGTTTCAACAATGGGGAGAGCGAGAGAGAGCTTCAAGAATGAGTATATAATGGAATGCATAACTCTCAGTGGAGAAGAAAGGGCTATATATAGTCTGGGGTGAAAAAGGAGCCGTTTGGAGGGGCCTACGATCAAACCGGCAATAAGTCCGGCGGCGCCGAACTGTGCGCCGGAAATTACGGCCGCAGTTCCGGTGGACCGGTTGCTACGCCGAAAGTTCCGGCGGTGACCGGGATTTCCGTAGGAAACCGAAACCGCCTGCAGTTAGCCGTTTTGGTGCGTGCCAGAAATTTCGGCGGTGACCAGAAATTCTAGCGGCCACTCCGGCAGCGCCAGTTTTCATGCCGATTTTGCACAGCCCTTTTTGACAACAACTTTTTGTCTCTCCTTTAGTGGGTGTATGGATGAAGATGATATGATGTGTCTGTGGTGTAGAACATCCCCAAACAGCGCATCGAGATCACCCCTCTTAATAGTGCGGTGCTTCCTACTAGACTCAAAGACAAATAAGAGAGAAAAGTAACGAAAACACGGCTCTTCACTTCATAAATTAATGGGGGGTCACTGAAGGATATATGCCCTAGAGGCAAATAATAAATAGGTTTTTATTGTCATATCTCAATTAGTTTATAATAGTTTCATATTTTGCTATAACTGTGCCAAGTAGAAACATTGGTACAGGTGTGGTATGAAACAACCAAGTCCCTAGTAGCCTCTATTCATACTAGTTCGTTGGTCATGAGGATGATCTGGGTTTCAAGATCATGGGCATTTATGCCAATTGACAACGGGATCATATCATTGGAGAATGATGTGATTGGACATTCCTCGAAGGATTGCAACACGATCAAGTCATATAGTTCATTGTTGCAACAGCTATACCTAGACTCCTTGTCCTTAGACCGTGAGCTCATATTACTCACTATTTCCCGAGGCTGCTTTGACTGCATCAACCGTCATCTGGTAATACGATGGCCATAAAGGTGTATGGTGTGTATTCCAAAGGAACACTTGATGACATGTGACTGCAAGATCGGGATTTGTTCGCCCACATGACGGGTAAAGATACATACGGCTGGCTTGGTGAGATTACATCCATAAATGTTGAAACATGTGACTCGGTCACGGGGATGTAATATCACGGTAACAAGAAAACAGAACTTGTTGTGAACGAGATTGAACAAGGTATGGGATACCAATGATCGTATCTCGTACAAGTCGTATCGAGAAACAAAAGGAAGAGGATGCTACATTTAGCGGTTCAAACGACATTGTCATCAGGAATGCATAGGGGTCACATGGATATCCCTGGTCCCTCTGTTGATCATTGATAGAGATCATGTCTAGAGCATTCCCGAGCCGTGAGAGGATACACTTAAGGGTACGATGAGAGCGATCATAAGTAAGATGGAATCTAAGTAGAGAAAGAGAAAGCCGAAAATGTTCCACGAAGAGATCCGAAGTTGTTCGGAGAAAGAATAAAGGAAAAGCCCAGAAAAGTGTTTTCGGATAGATGGGAATTTAAATATATATTTATTATATGTTAATTGTGAATTATTATATTGTACATAATATTTATATTAAGATTTATAAAAGCAACTTTTATATTAGGCCAAATCCCCGGAGGGAATTAGCCTAGGATAAAAGCTCTAGAAAAAGGGAAAAAGAAAACAACCCACTAGGCGACAGATATTATCCACCGCGCCGGGCGACAAGCAGCTAGGCTGCGCGCGCGAGCAAACAGTAGGTACTACCCGCCGCGCGGGGGCGGACAGCAACCAGACGGCCGCCGGGCCAGACAGCTCGACCCCGGCCCACGGGGGCGCGCAGGGGAGCCATCCGCCAGGCAGGCCACGGCCACTGCCGGGCCGCCTTCCCCTCTCCTCCTCACGGCTGGGCCGCCGACTGGTTTCGGCCTACCCGGGGCTGCCCGCCTGGCTGGCTCAGCCCAGGGGGAGCTGGGTCGCCTGGTGCACCCAAGCCCACCCGGGTTGGCACCCTTTGTAGCTGGGTTGAGGGCATTCAGCCCATCCGGCTATTTTGGCTATTTTTCCTATATTTCCTTTGACTATTAGTCTCACATGGCTAACCTAATGGGGAGGGCACATCCCCTCCGCCTATATAAAGGGGTGCCCATGGGTGGGATTAAACACACCCAATTTTTGGAGAAGTCCTTTGGTTGACTTCCTCCTTCCCGCTCTCTCTATACCTTGTGACCATGGCCCCAAGTCTGGGCTATGCGATCGAGGCACACCTGTAGTATGCCATTGCACTACAGGGATTCCTAGCCGGATATCAACTTCCGCACTCTCGGCAGGGATCGGGGAGCCGGAGGTCTCATCATGCACTGGATGTGTACGAAGACACGAGGCGCAACACTTGGGGCACTTAAATGTCGTGAGCCGGAGCTGCTACA
Organism: Avena eriantha; assembly: GCA_910589775.1. Classification (NCBI taxonomy): domain Eukaryota; kingdom Viridiplantae; phylum Streptophyta; class Magnoliopsida; order Poales; family Poaceae; genus Avena; species Avena eriantha. Next base: position 165,614,617 of record OU342746.1, on the reverse strand, counting down.
TGATGAAGATGAAGAAGGAGCAAGGGGTGACCTGCGAGGAGCTTCGCGACCTTGAGGTCATCTACGAGTACGACTACATCAACCACGTTCCCCGCGGAACATTAACCGCGTACGGTCTACAAGGGTATGTATTCTCTATGCATTGGTTGTTACTGCATTACTACATAGATAGATCCTAGGCAGTTTTGGGGTTCCATCGTAGGAAAATATTCGTTTTCTGCTGTGGATCCCCTTCAATGGTATCAGAGCCGATCTATGCGTAGGAATGTTGTACGGCTAATACGCACAAGTTTTGTGCGGGCATTGATCCCTTAGTTGTTACCCTCTAACGTGTACTTGTTTATATCGCGGTATTATCTGATGAAGCGCCCGGACCGACCTTACGCGTATTGGTACGCGAGACTGGTTCCACACTGAACATACGGCTTGTATCATATAAGTGGTTAGCGGTTGTCTGTCTCTCATTCAATAGTTGATATAGCATTTACAATGGAGGGCCCCGAAATGGGTGTAGTAGAGACAACTATCGGATCCATGTTGTGGTTGGAAAGTTCGTAGTTTAGAAACGGTTCTATAGAAAAAGCCCTAACAACCACGTAAAACTTGCAATAGATAAACTAGAGGCGTCTAACTTTATTTTGCAGGGGGCATGTGATTATGATATGGCATTGGTCGTTGTGAAGGTAAAGTAGTTTAATTTTCTGTTACTAAGTAGTATAGTAATAGTCATCGTTCCGATGGACGACCTGGTGGAGGCATCGTGGACTTGGCGTCAAACCAAGGGCAAGATGGAGATCATGCTAGAGCGCTCGATGGAGATCAAGGCACAATAAGGACCATATCATATCACATTATACATATGATGTTGATACCTGTTTTACATCTTATTGTGTGCTAGTATTTAGATACTCAACGGTAGCAAATAAGATAATCCCTATTGAATTCCAATGTTCCGTGTTTCCCCTGTGTGTGCACCACCAAGAAAGTCCTTCGGTATGAGGCCGACCGTGATGATCGGGGGTCAGACATATCTACGTTCGCATACAGTGGGTGTAAGCCATGTTGCACAGCGAATACACACAAGTTAGATTTGGCGAGCCTAGCATGTACAAACATGGCCTCAGAACACAAGAGATCGAAAGATCGAGCATGAGTCACATGGATGATGTGATTGGCATTATTGAATGTCTACCTTTTATAATACACTGATGGCCGTGATGATCGGGAGAGGTGCAGGGGATAGGGATCATGTGATCACTAAAATCGTCTAGGGGATGACAATTTTAGTGGAGACCAATTATAAATTGATCCCTTATTATAAACTTAGTTTAGATGTCTGTTTGCAAATATCTTAGTAGATCTTGGCCTATCCCATTGAGGTCCTTTGTGACCATGGGAATATATTGCTTAATTTGGAACTTAGCAAAAGGGTCCAACATCATAGATTAATACCCACGCCTGAGGGATATCCTCATAAAAGGTGTTCTTCTCTTCTTGATACAATAACCATTAGGAGATAGTTCGATGACTCCGGAATGTTTGTGTTTTCTCCATAATCATCCAATAAGTCATTCTCCATTCGATGGAGAGTTGAGCTACATTTTGTATTCTACAGAATAAGGCACATAGAGTATGAGCCGTTGGATGGGTTTTCCTCCATCATGGATGAAAAGAGAATGTTTGGAAAAACACTTAGTGATCTTGCATTAGAGTTGAGAACTCTTGGAAGGGCTTGATTGCAATGGAGGTCATGGATGAAAAGGTATATGTGAGATATACACATTATAAATGTGGTTCTTGCAAAACTCGTTGCAGTTTGCAAAGTATTTGATACTTGTCCTGTTTTTGTGAAAACGGGATGATCTGCTTGAGAATTGCTGGTTTTGAGGCAACGTGACTTGATGACGGCAAGCAAAACAGTTGATGGCCGGCATCACCTCTTCCCTCAAATTTTATCATTTGGATTAGTGGACTTGAATATAATTTGTAATCCTTGTATGTGTGTCTTGCTTTTGGCGAGACGATTATTCATATGAACAAGTAACAAGCCAGTTTGTACTATTCTTATGAACAATACCGTTGTGGTCACATTATGATTACGAACAAGTCATTCTTGTCACTATGTTAATGATAATGGTTTAAACATTTATAAAGGATTAAAATGCTAAAAGATATCCAAAGTTTAATAATGAGATGACACTATAGTTTAAGTCATTTTGGTTATTGCATGTTCTTTATGAAGATCGGGGTCCTAGGTGCTCAATCTAGAGACTTTGCAAAACCATGCCTCTTGGGCAGAATGACTAAAACTCTGCATTCTGGTAAAACGGTGATATGTGAAGAAATGTTGAATCTTATACATAATAATGTATGGTACTTTCAAGAAGTAGCGGAAATCATTAGGTAATTGTGGACTTAAGTGAATAAATGTATTTACTTGATGAAACATGAAGTTCGAAATGATTTGAATTGTTCAAATGAGTTCATAACTAAACGGGATATTGAATTAACTGAATTAACAAGTCTCCTCGATTTGATCGACATGACTAAAGTATTCAAGTTCACTTTAGCATAAAAGGGACTTGTGAAAGATGTTTCACAAATTATGATAATTGGACGAATTCAAACTGTGCTGAAATGTCTAAACATCGTAATCCATATGTATTAGATACATATGGTATAATATTATCTCTTATCAGGGTTATAATTGTTGTTTAGAGTTAGAGATCGAAATAAGCAAACACTCATTTGAAATACAAAGGAACATCTAAAAGATTCATGGAAACAACACCATAAGTGTTATGGCACGTTCGAGTTTTTGGAGATTTCGACAAGTCGAAATCGTGGCGAATAAACAAGTCTCTGTAGAGCATTCTTCGGAAGCTATGAATGCATCTTCCACAAAAGGGGCAAAACTGTTATTGTCCAAAGTTGACGTGTCTTGATGAAAATACAGGTGGAAGAAAGTAAAAGATCAAAACAAGGTGTTTGACCTTACCTCCGAATTTTTGAGTGGCACAGCAGGAATTCGTTTCGTGAATCCAAACTCTACATATAGAGGAGAAACCAATGATAATGATCATAAAGTTTCAGGGAATACTTTTACTAAAGAAAGTAGGATTCAACTATATATTCTACAAGTTTGAAGAATTATATTATTGATTCACTTGTCATGTTTTGAACAAGACATACCTACGAAATACAAAGAAGCGTGATGGACCTAAGTACGAGAAATGAATAGTCATTAAAATCTCATTAGTGGAATTCTCGGTTTGATGATGATCAAAGAATTTTGGAATGTCCAAGATTATCGAGAGGACCTAAATTTGAGTGGGAGCAAATCAGCTTGGCTAATTCATAATATGTAGCTGACATATTTTGAGTGGGAGCTAAGTGAAATCCCTGGATCTCAAACATGAATGTCATATTTGAGTGGGAGCGTGAAATCATTCTGTGATATGTGGACGACATATGTGAATGATGTGATTGGTGTTAATAACGTTTAAGTTAGATAAATAAGGATGAAGTTGAAGTTATTAAACAAAAAGATCTATCGAGATAGATTGGTGAGTTTAATAAACACTAAATGTCGAATGCTTCCTGGACTTGATTCTGAAAGATGTTCAGAATGTCCTAAGCAAGATTCTGAAGTAGCTCAGAATGGAACACGGTGAGAAAGTAGTTCTTGCTATATGAAGCATTGAGTTAGTATTGCAACTATGGTTGAATAAAGAGATGTGTTGCATCTCCAATGCCTCAGTCATAGGTTCTTTCGTAAAACCATGTTGTATACTCGACATAATGTGACCCAAAGTTCTGGTTGGGAAGACAAAAGTCTTAACTATAAGAACGTGTCTTTAAGTGATTCCTGAGTTGATCGCTGAACCAGAATTAAGTTTGTACCTTAATGGCAAGAAGCAAAGTAAGTGGCATATATGCATTTCATGCACTAGGATCTACATAGATATAGAAGTATAAAAGCTCCATCTGATGTGATGTATACTGTTATGGCAGGGCTAGTTCGCTTTTAACGTAGAATGATGTGTCCCAGGGCCCAGTGCCCATGAGAAAGCCCTCGAGGTTGATCTAAAGTCACTTTAAGCTCCTAGAATCCGGCCTCATTCTGCTGCCATGACTATAGTATATACACAAAGGATAACAAAGTGTGTTTCGAAGTTTAGATGACAACGGTGAAAACGACCGTCATTATAAACACTAGAAACAAAGTCTCACTTTGTTGCCAAACAAATGCTTCAACCCATTATAAGATAATGGTGTGAATGTCAAAATTAGGAAGACATTAACGATTTGCAAAAGACATAATGATCTGGTAAAACAGAACATGGACATGACGTTTCCCATGAGCATGCATGATCTGTAAACGCATATGGTATATGGTATATGGTTAATATGAGTAAAATGCGAGCTAGATTTTTTGTACTCTAGTGCAAGTGGGAGACTGAAGGAGATATGCCCGAAAGGCAAATAATAAATAGGTTTTTATTGTCATATCTCAATTAGTTTATAATAGTTTCATATTGTTCTATAACTGTGCCAAGTAGAAACATTGGTACAGGTGTGGTATGAAACAACCAAGTCCCTAGTAGCCTCTATTCATACTATCAAGTTATATAGTTCATTGTTGCAATAGCTATACCTAGACTCCTCCTTGGACCGTGAGCTCATATTACTCACTGTTTCCCGAGGCTGCTTTGACTACATCAACCTTCATCTGGTAATACGGTGGCCATAAAGGTGTATGTTGGGTATTCCAAAGGAACGGTTGATGACATGTGATTGCAAGACCGGGATTTGTTCACCCACATGATGGGTAAAGATATATATGGCGGACTTGGTGAGATTACATCCATAAATGTTGCAACATGTGACTCGGTCACGGGGATGTAATATCACGGTAACAATAAAACAGAACTTGTTGTGAACGAGATTGAACAAGGTATGGGATACCAATGATCGGATCTCAGACAAATTGTATCGAGAAACAAAAGGAAGAGGATGCTACATTTAGCGGTTCAAACGACATTGTCATCAGGAATGCATAGGGGTCACATGGATATCCCTGGTCCCTCTGTTGATCATTGATACAGATCATGTCTAGAGCATTCCCGAGCTGTGAGAGGATACACTTAAGGGTACAATGAGAGGATCATTCGTAAGATGGAATCACAGTAGAGAAAGAGAAAGCCGAAAATGTTCCACGAAGAGATCTGAAGTTGTTCGGAGAAAGAATAAAGGAAAAGCCCAGAAAAGTGTTTTCGGATAAATGGGAATTTAAATATATATTTATTATATGTTAATTATAAATTAATATATTCTAAATAAGATTTATAAAAGCAACTTTTATATTATGCCTAAATCCCCAGGAGGGAATTAGCCTAGGATAAAAGCTGCAGAAAAAGGGAAAAAGAAAACAGCCCACCGGGCGGCAGATATTATCCACCACGCCAGGCGACAAGCAGCTAGGCTGTGTGCGCGGGCAAGTGGTAGGTACTACCCACCACGCGTGGGCGGACAGTAGCACACCGAAATTTTTGGCGAGCGGGTTGGTGGACCGAAACCCACACCGAAAATTCTGGTCACGACCAAAGATTTCGGTGGCGGACCGAAACTGAGCTCTATGTGGCAGTTCGGTCGGCCGCCGGAAATCTCGGTCGCCGCCAGAATTTCTGGCCCCACATCCGGCGTGAGCGACACGTACGCTGAAAAAGCTGAGACTTTGGAAAAAAAAGAAGGTTTAGATGATTCCCCCTTTTTTGAGAGATCGAGTGAGAGACCATATGAACATATACACAGAATCTAGATTGAACAAGTAAGTAACGCATATCCAGTGGAATAAGAACTAATAAACACAAATAACAACAATGGACATGAGTACTCATCAACAAAGGTCAAACCACCCAATACACAAAAACCAAGAGTTGGGTGGGGGATTTCTCCCCCTATGTTTAAGCACACATGTCATGGCGCCTCAAAGATAGAGTTTGGACCCATATCATGACACGAGATCAATTTATATCGCACACATAGGTATGCATCCAACCAAGGCATGGTAGGATGACTATCCCCATATCTGTTGCGCGACTAGGCTACATAGCAAGTTAAGAGCAGGAATATAATGCAAGAAGTGACTCAATCCAAGTTTATAGGATCTAGAATACCGAGTTATCGCCTCAACATGACAAAATAGGCTTCATCCAAAGGCTTCATGAAAATATCTGCCAATTGGAACATCGTTCCCACATGAGTGAGATTGATGTCACCATTTGCGACATGGTCACGTAGGAAGTGGTGGTGGATGTCGATATGTTTGGTGCGACAATTTTGTACGGGGTTATTGGCGATCTTTGTTGTGCTTTCATTGTCACATAGAAGAGGCATTGTACCAAGAGACACACCATAGTGTTTCAAGGTTTGTCTCATCCATAACAATTCAGCGCAACAAGATGTCGTGGAAATGTATTCGGCTTTGGCAGTGGATAGGGCGGTGGAGTTTTATTTCTTGGATGACCAACTCACCAACGACCGGCCAAGGAATTGGCAAGACCCGAAGGTCGACTTCCGGTCAACCTTATCACCGGCCCAATCGGAATCCGAATAGCCAACAAACTAAAAGGTTGACCCCTTTGGATACCAAAGCCCGAGAGAGTGAGAATAAGGTACCTAAAAATCATTTTGACCGCCATCAAGTGGCACTCCTTGGGATCGGATTGAAAACAAGCACACATTCCAATACTTAACATGATATCTGGCCTAGAAGCACAAAGGTAGAGCAAGGAGCCAATCATGGAGCGATATACCTTTTGGTCAACATCCTTCTCACCTTATCCAAGACCAAGTTGCCCATTGAGTGGCATGGGAGTCTTCATGGGGTTGGCATTGGTCATCACAAATTTCGCAAGCATGTCCTTCACGTACTTCTCTTGGAAGATGAAGGTGCCTTGAGCAAGTTGCTTCACAATTAAGCCTAAGAAATACTTCAACTCCCCCATCATGGACATCCTAAATTTCTTGGTCATCAACTTGGCAAAAGCTTTGTTATGAGATTCATTAGTGTTGGGTCCGCGGCATAGAAAACAAAAATTCCCCTACGGAGTGAACTACACGCCAAGATCTATCTACTAGGTACAAAGCAACGGGTGGACATACATCCAACGAGAACTTACCCTCGAAGACAATGAGTTTTGTTAACGAGTAGGAACTCGTGGTTGATGTAGTCGTACACTTGCCGATCTCAAGATCTTGAGGAAGTCCGAGCGCCGCAACTCAGCAGCGCATCCTGCACTCGCACACACGTTCAAGCCACCGAACAACCTCCACCTCCTCGCTCCAGCGATCCAGCGGAAGCAGCAACTCCTTCCAGACGAAATGCCACAGGGAACATGTATCTCGCTAATCCGAGACCATGGGGGAATAATTCTAGAGGGGGAGAGAGATCCTTCACAAGGAGGTGTATGGATGAAGGAGGGAATGGGTGGCCTTTTATAGGAGGAGGGGGGGCCCCCTCTCTCCATGGCTGGCACATGGGGGTGACCCCTCACCTCCCCCATTCATGTGGTGGTAACCCCTCCACATTAAAATGCCTCTTCACATTCCCTTTTAAAGTCTGCACTTTAAATGCATTAAATTTCTCCAAATTTAATGCTCTCCCATTTAATAAAACTCTTTTTTATTAAATTTATTCAGAATTTTGTTAATTACTTTAATTAGCAAACATTCACATATAGCCCCTTGAAATATTTCAATATCACATGCAGAACCACTTTCTGCAATTTCACCCGAAACAATTTCCGGTTTCTATTGAAACAATTCTTGCGCTTTGCAATTCTTTCATCTAAAACATATGTGCTCCAAAATGGTGTCCGGTAACTCTTAAGTGTGCCACCCTACGGTTCGCGAATAATGCAGACATGATCGAGACCCTTCTCCGATCAATAATCAGCAGCGGGACCTGGAGATCCGTACTGACTCCTACACATTCAACGATGACTTCTGTGATCGTGAGAACCTTTAACGCTTGTAACTAAATCCCTTTTTCTCTCGATATATTACATGTCCGAGATTCGATCATCGGTATCTCCATACCTAGTTTGATCCTGTTACCGACATGCACCCTTTTCTCGTTCCCATGATATAACATTCTAGTGATCACATCACTTGCTTGCAAGCTATCTTAATGTGATATCACCGAGAGGGCCTAGAGTATATCTATCCGTCATCTGGATTGACAAATTCCACTCTTGATCCATGAGCCTCAACATAACACCTTCGTAGTACTGAACCCATCTTTATAGTCACCCTGTTATGGTGTGATGTTTGATGTTATCAAGATACTCTTCCGGTGTTAGCAATTAACATGATCTCATGGTCTAAGGATAAAGATTACTTCGTATGATGTTATAGCAATATAAACATAATGACTTGATCGTAATGCTATACTTCGGATGAATGTTCATCACATCATTCCACCAATGGTGTGACCTTGTTATTAACAACATCCAATGTCCATGATCAGGAAACCTTGATCATCTTGTTAATCAACAAGCTAGTCTATAAGAGAGGCATAACTAGGAACCCTTTTTATTTATTAAACACACATGTATTGATGTTTCCGATCAATACAATTCTAGCATGTAAAATAAACATCTATCATATATAAGGAATATATAATAACAACTTTATTATTGCCTCTCAGGGCATATTTCCTTCAGTCTCCCACTTGCACTAGAGACAATAATCTAGTTCACATAGTGATAAATCTAACACCCATGGAGTTCTGGTGTTGATCATGTTTTGCCCTAGGGAGAACTTTAGTCAACGGATCTGCTACATTTAGGTCCGTGTGTACTTTACAAATCTTTATATCTCCATCCTAGACATGCTCGCAGATGGAGTGAAACCGGCGCTTAATATGCTTGGAATTCTTGTGAGACCTCGGTTCCTTTGCATTGGCTATGGCTCCATTATTGTCACAATAGATCACCATTGTGTCCAACGCACTGGGAACCACACCTAGTTCCATAATGAACTCTTCCATCCAAACCGCCTCCTGTGCCGCTTCTGAAGCAGCAACATATTCCGCCTCCGTCGTTGATCCAGCCACCACAGGTTGTTTGGAACTCCTCCAACTAACTGATGCTCCATTCAAGAGAAATACGTATCCGGATTGAGACTTAGAGTCATCCGGATTGGTGTCAAAGCTAGCATCGACATAACACTTAGCGACTAGCTCTTCTTCACCTCCGTATATAAGAAACATATCCTTAGTTCTTCTCAAGTACTTGAGGATGTTGTTTACCGCTATCCAGTATTCCGAACCTGGATCAGATTGTTACCTACTAGTCAGACTAATAGCATGTGCCACATCCGGTCTTGTACATAGCATGGCATACATAATAGAGCCTATGGCCGAGGCATAGGGGATCTTATCCATCATCTCTCTTTCTTCCGCCATAGCCGGACTTTGAGTCTTACTCAATGTCTTGCCTTGCAACATAGGTAAGAACCCCTTCTTACTTTCGTCCATATTAAACTTCTTTAATATCTTATCAAGGTATGTACTCTGCGATAGCCCAATTAGGCGCCTTGATCTATCTCTATAGATTTTAATGCCTAATATATATGATGATTCACCAAGGTCTTTCATTGAAAATTTGCTGCTTAGATAACTTTTAACACTGTTTAAAAGATCTATATCATTTCCAATCAATAATATGTCATCCACATATAATATCAGAAATGCCACATTGCTCCCACTCACTTTCTTGTAAATACAAGCCTCTCCATAAGTTTGGACAAATCCAAACTCTTTGATCACCTCATCAAAGCGGAGATTCCAACTCCGAGATGCTTGCTTCAGTCCATAGATGGATCGCTGAAGTTTGCATACCTTATTAGCATCCTTAGGATCGACAAAACCCTTAGGTTGTATCATATACAACTCTTCTTCAATATTACCATTGAGGAACACAGTTTTGACATCCATCTGCCATATTTCATAATCGAAATATGCAGCAATTGCTAACATAATCCTAACCGACTTAAGCATCACTATAGGAGAGAATGTCTCATCGTAGTCAACTCCTTGAATTTGTCGAAACCCCTTTGCGACAAGTCGAGCCTTATAGATGGTCACATTACCATCAGCATCAGTTTTTCTTTTTGAAAATCCATTTATTCTCAACGGCCTTTCGGTCGTGAGGTAAGTCCACCAAGTTACAAACTTGGTTCTCGTACATGGATTCCATCTCGGATTTCATGGCTTCTAGCCATTTGTTGGAATCCGGGCTCATCATCGCTTCTTCATACGTCGCAGGGTCATCCATTTCATCAACCATGAAATTCACAACAGGATTGCCGTACAGTTCAGGAGCTGCACGTGTCCTGCTTGACCTGCGAGGTTCGGTAGTGTCCTCTTTCGGAGTTTCGTGATCATTATCATTAGCTCTCTCTTCATCAGGTGAAGTCAACTCCGAAACAACTTCCGGTGCTGCGGCACTCGCCATTCCATGAAGAGAAGGTTCAATAACCTCTTCGAGTTCTACCTTCTGACTACTCACACCTTTCGCGAGAAACTCCTTCTGAAGAAAGGATCCATTCTTGGCAACAAAAACCTTGCCCTCGGATCTGTGATAGAAGGTATACCCAATTTTTTCCTTAGGGTATCCTATGAAGACGCATTTTTCCACTTTGGGTTCGAGTTTATCCGGTTGAAGTTTCTTTACATAAACATCGCATCCCCAAACTTTAAGAAATGACAGCTTAGGTTTGTTTCCAAACCATAATTCATACGGTGTCGTTTCAACGGATTTAGATGGTGCCCGATTTAAAGTGAATGCAGCTCTTTCCAGTGCATAACCCCAAAATGACAGTGTCAAGTCAGTCAGAGACATCATAGATCGAACCATATCCAATAAGGTACGATTAAGACGTTCCGACACACCATTACGTTGTGGTGTTCCGGCATGCGTGAGTTGTGAAACTATTCCACACTCTTTCATGTGTGTGCTAAACTCGTAACTTAGATACTCTCCTCCACGGTCAGACCGTAGAAATTTGATCTTTCTATTACGATGATTTTCCACTTCATTCTGAAATTCCTTGAACTTTTCAAAAGTTTCAGACTTGTGTTTCATCAAATAGATATACCCATATCTACTCAAATCATCCGTGAAAGTAACAAAATAACGATATCCACCTCGCGCCGACACACTCATTGGTCCACACACATCAGTATGTATGATTTCCAATAGATCTGTCGCCCGTTCCATTGAACCGGAAAACGGCGTTCTAGTCATCTTGCCCATAAGGCATGGCTCACATGTATCAAATGATTCAAAATCAAGTGATTCCAAAAGTCCATCAGAATGGAGTTTCTTCATGCGTTTAACACCAATATGACCTAGACGGCAATGCCACATATATGCAGATATATCATCATCAAGTTTAATCTTTTAAGCATTAACATTATGAATGTGCGTAATATTACTATCGAGATCCATCAGAAATAAACCATTCAACATAGGTGCATGACCATAAAAGATATTATTCTTATAAATCGAATAACCATTGTTTTCAGATTTAAAGGAATGACCACTTTGCATCAAACACGATCTAGATACAATGTTCATGCTTAGTGCAGGCACTAAATAACAATTATTTAGGTTTATAACTAATCCTGATGGCAAATGGAGAGGTAGCGTCCCGACGGCGACCACATCAACTTTTGATCCATTGCCGACCCGCATTCTGACCTCATCCCTTGCTAGTTGTCGCTTGTTCCGTAGCCCCTGAACCGAGTTACATATATTAGCAACCGATCCCGTATCAAATACCCAGGTGCTACTGCGAGTACTAGTCAAGTACACATCAATAACATGTATATCACATATACCTTTGTTTGTCTTGCCGGACTTCTTGTCCGCCAAATACTTGGGGCAGTTGCGCTTCCAATGGCCAGTCCCCTTACAATAGTAGCACTCGGTGTCAGACTTAGGGCCATCTCGGGGTTTCTTTTCAGGCGTGGAAACAGACTTGCCACCCTTCTTTCCCTTGTGCTTGCCTTTCTTGTCTTTCTTGAAACTGGTGGTCCTATTGATCATCAACACTTGATGTTCTTTCCTAATCTCCACTTCTGCAGTCTTAAGCATTGGCAGAAGCTCGGGAAGAGACTTCTTCATGCCCTGCATATTATAGTTCATCACGAAGCTCTTGTAGCTAGGTGGCAGGGATTGGAGAACACGATGTATGCCTAAGTCAATGGGAATCGTTATTCCCAAGGACACAAGCTTATCGGCGTACCCAGACATTTTGAGTACGTGCTCACTAACGTAGTTGTTTTCCTCCATCATGCAGCTAAAGAACTTTTCTGTAGCATTATAACTCTCTACGACAGCATGGGTATCGAAAATCATTTTCAATTCTCCCATGGTATCAAAGACATTGCCATTTTCGAAACGCTTTCGAAGTTCTGGCTCTAGCCCATACAGTATGCCGCAATGAACTAAGTTGTGGTCCTCCTGACGAGTCACATAGACATTCTTTTCCTCGTCAGGGGCATCAGGAGCTGGTGGGGGGCCTAGCGGCGCATCTAGCACATATTGCTTTTGTGCAGCAGTGAGGAGAATCCTCAAATTCATAGCCCAGTTGGTGAAGTTGCTACCATTCGCAGCAAGTTTCTCTTTCTCCATGAACACATTGAAATTAAAAGTAGGTGGTGCCATCTACAACAGAATTTGTAAATTTTATTTATACTAAGTTTATGATAGATTGAATTCAACTAATCCAAATTACTAATGAACTCCCACTCAAAAACGACATCCCTCGTGTCTTTTTGGTGATTACATGAACCAAATCCACTACACCAAGTCCGATCATCACGTGAGTTGATGTAGCTTCAAAGGCGAGCATCTATATGGGCATCATATCAACTATATGACTCATGCTTAACCTTTCGGTCCGTGTTCCGAGGCCATGTCTGTACATGCTAGGCTCGCCAAGTAAGAACCTTAGTATTCGCGTGTGTAAAACTGTCTTACACCCGTTCCTATGAAAGCGTAGATTCGAGTACACCCGATCATCACGTGATGTCTCGAAACACGATCCACAGAACGGTGCATACTTAAGGAAGAACACATTTTTATCTTGATATCTAAATGAGGGATCATCTTATAATGCTACCAAAAGCGCCAAACTAGCAGTATAAGATGCTAACATCTAATGTGTAAAGTGAGATGATATGGTCCATGCATTTGATCTCTATCACTTGCATCGTGGTATGATCTCTATCATTCCTTTGTGTGTAAGGCCAAGGTCTATGGAACTTACACGTTGAGTGTGTTGTAAGAGTATCTATCATACATCTACTTACAACAATACCATATCAATACACTAGCCCAGCAACGATCTAAACTAGACGCCTCTAATTTATCAAGTGCAAGTTTTACGTGGCTTAGGGCTTTCGGAGATAGAACCGTTCTCACCTACGAACATGAACCACAACGAGGATAACTAAGTTATTAGCAACTCGTTGTAAATCGGATATTGACTATAGTAGGAGAGACAGACACCCGCCAGCCACTTATGCAAAACAAGTTGCATGTCAGTCGTGGAACCGGTCTCATGTACGATGACATGTAAGGTTGGTCCGGGCCGCTTCATCCCACTATGCCACCAATATCCAAAATATATAGAAGATGCAATAACATGATCATCATCGCCCACATATAAACATATGTGTACTACCCGTGCAAAGCACCTACGCATAGATCAGGATTTGATACCACTGTTGGGTCCGCAGCATAGAAAACAAAAAAATCCTACGGAGTGAACTACACGCCAAGATCTATCTACTAGGTACAAAGCAATGGGTGGACATACATCCAACAAGAACTTACCCTCGAAGACAACGAGTTTTGTTAACGAGTAGGGACTCGTGGTTGATGTAGTCGTACACTTGCCGATCTCAAGATCGTGAGGAAGTCCGAGCGCCGCAACTCAGCAGCGCATCCGCACTCGCACACACGTTCAAGCCACCGGACAACCTCCACCTCCTCGCTCCAGCGATCCAGCGGAAGCAGCAACTCCTTCCAGACGAAATGCCACCGGGAACATGTATCTCGCTAATCCGAGACCATGGGGGAATAATTCTAGAGGGGGAGAGAGATCCTTCACAAGGAGGTGTATGGATGAAGGAGGGAATGGGTGGCCTTTTATAGGAGGAGGGGGTGCCCCCTCTCTCCATGGCCCGCGCATGGGGGGGTGACCCCTCACCTCCCCCATTCATGTGGTGGTAACCCCTCCGCATTAAAATGCCTCTTCACATTCCCTTTTAAAGTCTCCACTTTAAATGCATTAAATTTCTCCAAATTTAATGCTCTCTCATTTAATAAAACTCTTTTTTATTAAATTTATTCAGAATTTTGTTAATTACTTTAATTAAAAAACATTCACATATAGCCCCTTGAAATATTTCAATATCACATGCAGAACCACTTTCTGCAATTTCACCCGAAACAATTTCCGGTTTCTATTGAAACAATTCCTGCGCTTTGCAATTCTTTCGTCTGAAACATATGTGCTCCAAAATGGTGTCCGGTAACTCTTAAGTGTGCCACCCTATGGTTCGCGAATAATGCAGACATGATCGAGACCCTTCTCCGATCAATAATCAGCAGCGGGACCTGGAGATCCGTACTGACTCCTACACATTCAATGATGACTTCTGTGATCGTGAGAACCTTTAACGCTTGTAACTAAATCCCTTTGTCTCTCGATATATTACATGTCCGAGATTCGATCATCGGTATCTCCATACCTAGTTTGATCTCGTTACCGACATGCACCCTTTTCCCGTTCCCGTGATATAACATTCTAGTGATCACATCACTTGCTTGCAAGCTATCTTAATGTGATATCACCGAGAGGGCCTAGAGTATATCTATCCCTCATCTGGATTGACAAATTCCACTCTTGATCCATGAGCCTCAACATAACACCTTCGTAGTACTGAACCCATCTTTATAGTCACCCTGTTACGGTGTGACGTTTGATGTTATCAAGATACTCTTCCGGTGTTAGCAATTAACATGATCTCATGGTCTAAGGATAAATATTACTTCGTATGATGTTATAGCAATATAAACATAATGACTTGATCGTAATGCTATACTTCGGATGAATGTTCATCACATCATTCCACCAATGGCGTGACCTTGTTATTAACAACATCCAATGTCCATGATCAGGAAACCTTGATCATATTGTTAATCAACAAGCTAGTCTATAAGAGAGGCATAACTAGGAACCCTTTTTGTTTATTAAACACACCTGTATTGATGTTTCCGATCAATACAATTCTAGCATGTAAAATAAACATCTATCACATATAAGGAATATATAATAACAACTTTATTTTTGCCTCTCAGGGCATATTTCCTTCAATTAGCTCCACCAAAGATAATATCATCAACATATATTTGAACAATAAATAATCCACCCCCTTTAACCCGTTTGGTGAGAAGGGTGGAATTGAATTTACCCACGCTAAAACCATCCACGAGTAAGAAATCCCTAAGGTGCTCATACCAAGCATGAGGAGCTTGTTTTAGTCCGTAGAGCGCATTATGAAGTAGATACACATGGTTGGGAAATCGTGTGTTTTGAAACCCCGGGGTTGAGCTACATATGCAACCTCTTTCAAGGGACCATTAAGAAATGCACTTTTCACATCCATTTGATAAAGCTTGAAGTTATGAAAAGATGCATATGCAAGCAAGAGACGAATAGCTTTAAGGCGAGCAACGGGCACAAAGGTGTCCTCATAGTCAATACCTTCTATTTGGGCATACCCTTGTGCCACTAACCTTGCTTTGTTCCTTGTGACGGTTCCATTATCATCTCGCTTGTTCTTGAATACCCACTTGGTCACGATGACATTGATGCGATGATCTTTAGGTCTCTCCACAAGAGGCCAAACTTCATTGCGGGTGAAGCACTCGAGTTCTTATTGCATGGCGATGAACCAATCCGGATCTTCTAGAGCTTCATGGACCTTGAGTGGCTCAAAGTTGGACACAAATGCATGATGGCCACAAAAGGTAGTTAGATGCTTCTTCTTGTTGCGAGTCTTGATTCCTCTTGATATGCTTCCAAGTATATTATTGACTTGGAGTCCACTTGCAATGGAGGCATACTTGATCTTCCGGATTGTCCCTTCATGATCAACAAATTCATACTTTGTTGGTCCTTGATCATTGACAACTTCTTGAGCTTGACCTTGATTTTGAGGAACTTGTATGTCTTCTTGGTCTTTCTCAATGGGTTGAGGGATTGGTTCTTGTTCTTCGGTTCATGAGAGTTGTTCGTCATGCGGTGCACTTGATGGTTCAACTTGAGTAGAGCTAGGCTCTTCTTGAGTTGGGCTTGATCCTTCCCCATCAACATCTTGATCATGGATATGATATTCGGTGGGAAAGATATGCCCAATCCCCATCAACTTGATGACTTGAGAGGAATCTCCACCACCTACACCACCTGGAACAACTTTCCCCTCTTGGGGGACATTATCCTCCAAAAACTCCATGTCACAAGATACTTCAACACAACCATTGCTTTTGTTGTAGTATCTATAGGCATGAGAATTTTTCGCATAACCAACAAATATACCCTCTATAGTTCTAGATTGGAATTTACCGAGCTTTTCTTTCTTGTTCTTGACGAGGCATTTGCACCCAAAGACATGGAAGTAGTTGACGTTGGGCTTGTTCTTTGTGAGAATCTCATACGGAGTCATGTCAAATGGAGCTCGGAGGAAGAGCCGATTCAAGTAGTGAACCGTGGTAGCAATGGCTTCTCCCCAAAAGTTGTGGGGTGACTTGAACTCACTCAACATTGTTCTTGCCATCTCAATGATAGTCCGATTCTTCCTTTCAACAACACCATTTTGTTGAGGGGTATAAGGAGCCGAGAATTCATGCTTGATCCCCTCATCTTGAACAAACTCTTGCATGGTGTAGTTCTTGAATTCGGTTCCATTGTCGGTCCTAATGGTCTTGATCTCCACTTCATGAGTGCGTTGAGCTTGCTTGGCGAAGATCATGAAGTACTTGTAGGTCTCATCCTTTGACTTGAGAAGAAATACCCAAGTGTACCTTGAGTAATCATCAACGATGACAAGACCATACTTTCTTCCACCAAGAGTATCATATGTTGATGGCCCGAAGAGATCCAAATGGAGAAGCTCCAACGGTCTTGACGTGGCCACCTTGGATATTGATGGATGACTCTTCTCATGTTGCTTTCCTGAAATGCAAGCACTACACACACGATCTTTCTCAAAAGACACACCAGTTAGTCCAAAAATATGCTCACCCTTTAGGAGTTGTTTAAGATTTCTCATGTTGACTTGGCTAAGGCGGCGATGCCAAAGCCATCTCTCGTCAACCTTGGTCATTAGATATGTGGAAAGAGATGGACTCTCTTGCGAGAGGTCGACCACGTAAAGGTCATCTTCCACATATCCAACAAGGACCAAATTGAGATTATAACTCCTAAAGACTTTCACAAAAGATCTAGATAAATAGGAATCATAACCGGCATCCACAAGATGTTTAATTGAAATCAAGTTGTATCCAAGGTTCTCAACAAGAATGACGGTCTCTAGGGTCAAGGCCTTGGAGACCACCAACTTGCCATAACCTAGTACCTTTCCTTTAGAGTTGTCCCCAAAAGTGATGCTTGACATTGAGTTGACATCATTAATGAATTGGTCAAGCACACTTCTACCTCCAGTCATATGATTGGTGCATCCACTATCAAACACAAATTTTGATCCATCGGAGGCATACCTCTACAAAATCAATTCTTTGATTTAGGAACCCATTTAGTAATGGGTCCCCTAGCATTACCAACAAGATCTTTTGGTACCCAAATTGAGTACCACCTATAAGCATAACCATTGCAAGGCCCAACATATTTGGCATACACGTCTCCTTGGGTCCCCTTACATAGCACATAGGATGGATTAGATTCTCCCGCAAACTTGTGGTTGGGGTTACCCCTTGTGGCTCCCCCATTCACAACATTCTTCTTTACTTGGTCAACCACCTTGTGCCCTTCACACACAAAGTTGATATTCTTAGGAGGGTTGGCACCATTCTTGTTGTTCTTGGGGTCAAACCCCATACCTTGCCTTGGAGCTCTCATCGTTTGGCGAGAAAGAATCTCATCAAGAATCTTTCCCTTGGAGGTAGGTTTGAGACGCTCCATCTCGAGTTGTTCCTTCAACTTCTTATTCTCCTTAAGGAGACAAGCTTGATCCAAGGTAGGGTTAGAGGCACAAGTAATATTCTCAATAATAATTGGATCCTTCAATGTACCAAGAGCCTTTTCATAGGACACTCGAAGTTGATCATGATTCTCCCCAAGTTTTTTGAGCTCACGCTTGACAAGCAAATTATCTTTCTCAAGGTCCTAAAGGTAATTGATGAGAGAAGCATGAGCAATCTCAAGTTCTTTTTTTGAAGTACCAAGCTCTTGAGACAAGGTGATAGCTCTATCTAGGGTATCCACATATTTTTCCTTACCTAATTCATAGATTTCAATTCATTCTTTGAGAAGGGAAGTAATGTCCTTTTCCTTACTTAGCTCTTGCTCAATAAGATTGAATCTTCGTTTCTCTTCATCAATATGAGATTCCAAGCAATCAATGGTCTCGTCACGTGAGTTGACAAGGTTCATTAATTGCTTGAATCTAGCACGAGCATTGCTAGGAAGGGACTTCATGATTTTGTACATTTCTTGTATATAGTTTTCATCAAATTCATCATTATCACTATCATTGGCACTAACATGATCATCCAAGATGCTAGAGAGAGATGGAGGGGAAGAGATTACCTTGGTGCTCCTTGCCATGAGGCAAGAGCTGACGACCTTGGGAGTAGGAGAATCATCGATGTAGTCCTTGGTGTAGTCGTAGGTGAGTAGTGACCCATGTTCGGTGTAAACCAAACTAGGCTCACCACACACCTCCTCCTCGTCCTTGCTCTCCACATCGCATGTGACCTTGGAGCTTTGTGCCATAAGGCAAGTACCGGTGACCTTGGGAGTGATGGAGTCATCGGTGTAGTCTTTGGTGTAGTCATATGTGAAGAGTGACCCGAGTTCGGCAAAATCCAAACCGGCACTCCCACAACCTTCTCCTCATCTTCACTCTCCGCACCGGATAGGTATTCTTGGCCCTTTGCCATCACGCTTTTTGTTCCTCTTGCACCTCTCGTTGATGGGGTTTGTCTTCAATCTTGGCTTGGCGCCCTCTTCATACTTGGTCTTGTCAAGTCTCTTCTCATATGGGCATTTGTCGACAAAGTGATCCGACTCATCACAATTTTAGCAAGTCCTCTTCTTCTCACTTGGCCCGATAGAGCTTCTTCTTATTCGGAACTTCAAGTTCTTGGTGAAGAGAGAAAGTTGAGATAGCATGTCGTCAACACCATCACTATCACTCTCTTCTTAATTTGTAACACTTTCTTGCACACACTTGGCCTTCAATTCTAGGGAGTGAGAAGGTCTTATGGTACGGTTGATCTCCTTGATCTTTTGTCCTTCATCTGCCATGTTATCCATGGCAACAAGATATGATACTAGATCATCAGGAGAGAAGTGGCAAGCCGAATCTAGGAGTTGCAAGTTCAGGGCAAGCTTCTTGTCGGAGTTGGCGATCGTGGAGAGAACCTTGGACTTGATGATCTCATCATTCAAGTTGAACCCATCATCATACTTGTCATAGACAAGACCATCAATCTTCACATGGAGGGCAACAAGTCTCTTGTATGCTTCTACGATGGACTCACCATCGTTGTTCATGAACATTCTCATCTCCGACTTGGTAGCTTCATACTTGGACTTTTGGATAAGGGATGTTCCCTCTTGGAGAATGACCATCCTCTCCCAAAGCTCCTTTGCGATGGGGATATTGCTAACTTGATCATAGAGAGTGAAGTGAATGGCACTTCTTAACTTGTCACAAGCCATTGCATTTAGTTGACAGGTCATAGTATTCTCCCAGGGTGAGATTGTTGGGATCTTGTGGATAGAATCCCTTGCCCACAATCTCCCAAAGCTCCACACTGCAGGCTGTGAATGTGAGATTCCCTAGAAACTTTCCAATGAGAGAAGTGAGTTCCTTCATAGTGAGGTGCAGGACCAAAACCATTAATATGAGGCATGATGTTCTTTTGTTTAGGATATATATAC
The DNA here is from genome assembly GCA_910589775.1 of Avena eriantha. Taxonomy (NCBI): domain Eukaryota; kingdom Viridiplantae; phylum Streptophyta; class Magnoliopsida; order Poales; family Poaceae; genus Avena; species Avena eriantha. Next base: position 165,594,346 of record OU342746.1, on the reverse strand, counting down.
GGAAATGGATTAGGAGGCATAGAGGCTTTCATCGGGTCACTCTCACTAGAGGCCTCGTTCATGGCCTCCTTACCGGTGTATATTGGCCTCCCTTGAGGTACTAGGAAAAGGTCCAGGCAAGCATGGCCCCCTCATCGATCCCCGTAAAACGTCCCTCAAGAAAACTTATTCAAGAAAGGAGATCGGAATCCACCTTAGCCTTTTCAAGGGACTATTTGGCAAAGAGTTCATGAAGCTCCTTGACTGAATAAGTCTTTCCCTCATCACCATCGGAGAAAACCATCTTTTCTCTTAGGCGTTAAAGCCCTTAGAAGAGCACTAGGCTCTGATACCAATCGAAAGTCTAAGATGGTTTACCTAGAGGGGGGTGAATAGGTTTCTACAAAATTCTTTATAATATTTTGCAAGATTTAGGCTTTGCAGAATGTAAGTGTGCCTAAATGCAAACTAGGTGAGGCAACCTATTTGATGATACAAGATACTTCAAGCACAAAGGCTATCACAAGGTAAACAACAAAAGAGATTGGTTAAGGAATAACCGAAGCGCACGGAGACGAAGATGTATTCCCGTGTTCACCACCATTGGGAAGGCGGCTACATCATGCTGGAGAGGTGTGAGGTTCCACGAAGGATTCCCCAATGCCACGAAGGCTCACCTTCTTCTCCGAGCCTATCCCACGAAGGAATAGCTCACTTACTCGTGGTAGACTTTAAGGTAGTCTCCAAACCCTCACAAACTTTCCACGGAGCAAATCACAAGACGAATGCCTCCGGGCGACCCTAGCTACCTAGGGTTTCCCACAAACCCAAGAACTCAAGGGGGAATGAACTTTGGCTTGGTGGAAACGTAGATCACGACCTCCTCTTGCTTTCTACCAAAGGGATTTGGAATTGGTTGGGTAGAATGGGCGATCCTCAAGGAATTGTGTTTCAACAATGGGGAGAGCGAGAGAGAGCTTCAAGAATGAGTATATAATGGAATGCATAACTCTCAGTGGAGAAGAAAGGGCTATATATAGTCTGGGGTGAAAAAGGAGCCGTTTGGAGGGGCCTGCGATCAAACCGGCAATAAGTCCGGCGGCGCCGAACTGTGCGCCGGAAATTACGGCCGCAGTTCCGCTGGACCGGTTGCTACGCCGAAAGTTCCCGCGGTGACCGGGATTTCCGTAGGAAACCGAAACCGCCTGCAGTTAGCCGTTTTGGTGCGTGCCAGAAATTTCGGCGGTGACCAGGAAATTCTAGCGGCCACTCCGGCAGCGCCAGGTTTCATGCCGATTTTGCACAGCCCTTTTTGACAACAACTTTTTGTCTCTCCTTTAGTGGGTGTATGGATGAAGATGATATGATGTGTCTGTGGTGTAGAACATCCCCAAACAGCGCATCGAGATCACCCCTCTTAATAGTGTGGTGCTTCCTACTAGACTCAAAGACAAATAAGAGAGAAAAGTAACGAAAACACGGCTCTTCACTTCATAAATTAATGGGGGGTCACTGAAGGATATATGCCCTAGAGGCAAATAATAAATAGGTTTTTATTGTCATATCTCAATTAGTTTATAATAGTTTCATATTTTGCTATAACTGTGCCAAGTAGAAACATTGGTACAGGTGTGGTATGAAACAACCAAGTCCCTAGTAGCCTCTATTCATACTAGTTCGTTGGTCATGAGGATGATCTGGGTTTCAAGATCATGGGCATTTATGCCAATTGACAACGGGATCATATCATTGGAGAATGATGTGATTGGACATTCCTCGAAGGATTGCAACACGATCAAGTCATATAGTTCATTGTTGCAACTGCTATACCTAGACTCCTTGTCCTTAGACCGTGAGCTCATATTACTCACTATTTCCCGAGGCTGCTTTGACTGCATCAACCGTCATCTGGTAATACGATGGCCATAAAGGTGTATGGTGTGTATTCCAAAGGAACACTTGATGACATGTGACTGCAAGATCGGGATTTGTTCGCCCACATGACGGGTAAAGATACATACGGCTGGCTTGGTGAGATTACATCCATAAATGTTGAAACATGTGACTCGGTCACGGGGATGTAATATCATGGTAACAAGAAAACGGAACTTGTTGTGAACGAGATTGAACAAGGTATGGGATACCAATGATCGTATCTCGTACAAGTCGTATCGAGAAACAAAAGGAAGAGGATGCTACATTTAGCGGTTCAAACGACATTGTCATCAGGAATGCATAGGGGTCACATGGATATCCCTGGTCCCTCTGTTGATCATTGATACAGATCATGTCTAGAGCATTCCCGAGCCGTGAGAGGATACACTTAAGGGTAAGATGAGAGCGATCATAAGTAAGATGGAATCTAAGTAGAGAAAGAGAAAGCCGAAAATGTTCGACGAAGAGATCCGAAGTTGTTCGACAGATATTATCCACCGCGCCGGGCGACAAGCAGCTAGGCTGCGCGCGCGAGCAAACAGTAGGTACTACCCGCCGCGCGGGGGCGGATAGCAACCAGACGGCCGCCGGGCCGGACAGCTCGACCCCGGCCCACGGGGGCGCGCGGGGGAGCCATCCGCCAGGCAGGCCACGGCCACTGCCGGGCCGCCTTCCCCTCTCCTCCTCACGGCTGGGCCGCCGACTGGTTTCGGCCTACCCGGGGCTGCCCGCCTGGCTGGCTCAGCCCAGGGGGAGCTGGGTCGCCTGGTGCACCCAAGCCCACCCGGGTTGGCACCCTTTGTAGCTGGGTTGAGGGCATTCAGCCCATCAGGCTATTTTGGCTATTTTTCCTATATTTCCTTTGACTATTAGTCTCACATGGCTAACCTAATGGGGAGGGCACACCCCCTCCGCCTATATAAATGGGTGCCCATGGGTGGGATTAAACACACCCAATTTTTGGAGAAGTCCTTTGGTTGACTTCCTCCTTCCCGCTCTCCCTATACCTTGTGACCATGGCCCCAAGTCTGGGCTGTGCGATCGAGGCACACCTGTAGTATGCCATTGCACTACAGGGATTCCTAGCCGGATATCAACTTCCGCACTCTCGGCGGGATCGGGGAGCCGGAGGTCTCATCATGCACCGGATGTGTACGAAGACACGAGGCGCAACACTTGGGGCACTTAAATGTCGTGAGCCGGAGCTGCTACATGATGAAGATGAAGAAGGAGCAAGGGGTGACCTGCGAGGAGCTTCGCGACCTTGAGGTCATCTACGAGTACGACTACATCAACCACGTTCCCCGCGGAACATTAACCGCGTACGGTCTACAAGGGTATGTATTCTCTATGCATTGGTTGTTACTGCATTACTACATAGATAGATCCTAGGCAGTTTTGGGGTTCCATCGTAGGAAAAAATTCGTTTTCTGCTGTGGATCCCCTTCAATGGTATCAGAGCCGATCTATGCGTAGGAATGTTGTACGGCCAATACGCACAAGTTTTGTGCGGGCATTGATCCCTTAGTTGTTACCCTCTAACGTGTACTTGTTTATATCGCGGTATTATTTGATGAAGCGGCCCGGACCGACCTTACGCGTATTGGTACGCGAGACTGGTTCCACACTGAACATACGGCTTGTATCATATAAGTGGTTAGCGGGTGTCTGTCTCTCATTCAATAGTTGATATAGCATTTACAATGGAGGGCCCCGAAATGGGTGTAGTAGAGACAACTATCGGATCCATGTTGTGGTTGGAAAGTTCGTAGTTTAGAAACGGTTCTATAGCGAAAGCCCTAACAACCACGTAAAACTTGCAATAGATAAAGTAGAGGCGTCTAACTTTATTTTGCAGGGGGCATGTGATTATGATATGGCATTGGTCGTTGTGAAGGTAAAGTAGTTTAATTTTCTGTTACTAAGTAGTATAGTAATAGTCATCGTTCCGATGGACGACCTGGTGGAGGCATCGTGGACTTGGCGTCAAACCAAGGGCAAGATGGAGATCATGCTGGAGCGCTCGATGGAGATCAAGGCGCAATAAGGACCATATCATATCACATTATACATATGATGTTGATACCTGTTTTACATCTTATTGTGTGCTAGTATTTAGATACTCAACGGTAGCAAATAAGATAATCCCTATTGAATTCCAATGTTCCGTGTTTCCCCTGTGTGTGCACCACCAAGAAAGTCCTTCGGTATGAGGCCGACCGTGATGATCGGGGGTCAGACATATCTACGTTCGCATACAGTGGGTGTAATCCATGTTGCACAGCGAATACACACAAGTTAGATTTGGCGAGCCTAGCATGTACAAACATGGCCTCAGAACACAAGAGATCGAAAGATCGAGCATGAGTCACATGGATGATGTGATTGGCATTATTGAATGTCTACCTTTTATAATACACTGATGGCCATGATGATCGGGAGAGGTGTAGAGGATAGGGATCATGTGATCACTAAAATCGTCTAGGGGATGACAATTTTAGTGGAGACCAATTATAAATTGATCCCTTATTATAAACTTAGTTTAGATGTCTGTTTGCAAATATCTTAGTAGATCTTGGCCTATCCCATTGAGGTCCTTTGTGACCATGGGAATATATTGCTTAATTTGGAACTTAGCAAAAGGGTCCAACATCATAGACTAATACCCATGCCTGAGGGATATCCTCATAAAAGGTGTTCTTCTCTTCTTGATACAATAACCATTAGGAGATAGTTCGATGACTCCGGAATGTTTGTGTTTTCTCCATAATCATCCAATAAGTCATTCTCCATTCGATGGAGAGTTGACCTACATTTTGTATTCTACAGAATAAGGCACATAGAGTATGAGCCGTTGGATGGGTTTTCCTCCATCATGGATGAAAAGAGAATGTTTGGAAAAACACTTAGTGATCTTGCATTAGAGTTGAGAACTCTTGGAAGGGCTTGATTGCAATGGAGGTCATGGATGAAAAGGTATATGTGAGATATACACATTATAAATGTGGTTCTTGCAAAACTCGTTGCAGTTTGCAAAGTATTTGATAATTGTCCTGTTTTTGTGAAAACGGGATGATCTGCTTGAGAATTGCTGGTTTTGAGGCAACGTGACTTGATGACGGCAAGCAAAACAGTTGATGGCCGGCATCACCTCTTCCCTCAAATTTTATCATTTGGATTAGTGGACTTGAATATAATTTGTAATCCTTGTATGTGTGTCTTGCTTTTGGCGAGACGATTATTCATATGAACAAGTTACAAGCCAGTTTGTACTATTCTTATGAACAATACCGTTGTGGTCACATTATGATTACGAACAAGTCATTCTTGTCACTATGTTAATGATAATGGTTTAAACATTTATAAAGGATTAAAATGCTAAAAGATATCCAAAGTTTAATAATGAGATGACACTATAGTTTAAGTCATTTTGGTTATTGCATGTTCTTTATGAAGATCGGGGTCCTAGGTGCTCAATCTAGAGACTTTGCAAAACCATGCCTCTTAGGCAGAATGACTAAAACTCTGCATTCTGGTAAAACGGTGATATGTGAAGAAATGTTGAATCTTATACATAATAATGTATGGTACTTTCAACAAGTAGCGGAAATCATTAGGTAATTGTGGACTTAAGTGAATAAATGTATTTACTTGATGAAACATGAAGTTCGAAATGATTTGAATTGTTCAAATGAGTTCATAACTAAACGGGATATTGAATTAACTGAATTAACAAGTCTCCTCGATTTGATCGACATGACTAAAGTATTCAAGTTAACTTTAGCATAAAAGGGACTTGTGAAAGATGTTTCACAAATTATGATAATTGGACGAATTCAAACTATGCTGAAATGTCTAAACATCGTAATCCATATGTATTAGATACATATGGTATAATATTATCTCTTATCAGGGTTATAATTGTTGTTTAGAGTTAGAGATCGAAATAAGCAAACACTCATTTGAAATACAAAGGAACATCTAAAAGATTCATGGAAACAACACCATAAGTGTTATGGCACGTTCGAGTTTTTGGAGATTTCGACAAGTCGAAATCGTGGCGAATAAACAAGTCTCTGTAGAGCATTCTTCGGAAGCTATGAATGCATCTTCCACAAAAGGGGCAAAACTGTTATTGTCCAAAGTTGACGTGTCTTGATGAAAATACAGGTGGAAGAAAGTAAAATATCAAAAGAAGGTGTTTGACCTTACCTCCGAATTTTTGAGTGGCACAGCGGAATTCGTTTCGTGAATCCAAACTCTACATATAGAGGAGAAACCAATGATAATGATCATAAAGTTTCAGGGAATACTTTTACTAAAGAAAGTAGGATTCAACTATATATTCTACAAGTTTGAAGAATTATATTATTGATTCACTTGTCATGTTTTGAACAAGACATACCTACGAAATACAAAGAAGCGTGATGGACCTAAGTACGAGAAATGAATAGTCATTAAAATCTCATTAGTGGAATTCTCGGTTTGATGATGATCAAAGAATTTTGGAATGTCCAAGATTATCGAGAGGACCTAAATTTGAGTGGGAGCAAATCAGCTTAGCTAATTCATAATATGTAGCTGACATATTTTGAGTGGGAGCTAAGTGAAATCCCTGGATCTCAAACATGAATGTCATATTTGAGTGGGAGCGTGAAATCATTCTGTGATATGTGGACGACATATGTGAATGATGTGATTGGTGTTAATAACGTTTAAGTTAGATAAATAAGGATGAAGTTGAAGTTATTAAACAAAAAGATCTATCGAGATAGATTGGTGAGTTTAATAAACACTAAATGTCGAATGCTTCCTGGACTTGATTCTGAAAGATGTTCAGAATGTCCTAAGCAAGATTCTGAAGTAGCTCAGAATGGAACACGGTGAGAAAGTAGTTCTTGCTATATGAAGCATTGAGTTAGTATTGCAACTATGGTTGAATAAAGAGATGTGTTGCATCTCCAATGCCTCAGTCATAGGTTCTTTCGTAAAACCATGTTGTATACTCGACATAATGTGACCCAAAGTTCTGGTTGGGAAGACAAAAGTCTTAACTATAAGAACGTGTCTTTAAGTGATTCCTGAGTTGATCGCTGAACCAGAATTAAGTTTGTACCTTAATGGCAAGAAGCAAACTAAGTGGCATATATGCATTTCATGCACTAGGATCTACATAGATATAGAAGTATAAAAGCTCCATCTGATGTGATGTATACTATTATGGCAGGGCTAGTTCGCTTTTAACGTAGAATGATGTGTCCCAGGGCCCAGTGCCCATGAGAAAGCCCTCGAGGTTGATCTAAAGTCACTTTAAGCTCCTAGAATCCGGCCTCATTCTGCTGCCATGACTATAGTATATACACAAAGGATAACAAAGTGTGTTTCGAAGTTTAGATGACAACGGTGAAAACGACCGTCATTATAAACACTAGAAACAAAGTCTCACTTTGTTGCCAAACAAATGCTTCAACCCATTATAAGATAATGGTGTGAATGTCAAAATTAGGAAGACATTAACGATTTGCAAAAGACATAATGATCTGGTAAAATAGAACATGGACATGACGTTTCCCATGAGCATGCATGATCTGTAAACGCATATGGTATATGGTTAATATGAGTAAAATTCGAGCTAGATTATTTGTACTCTAGTGCAAGTGGGAGACTGAAGGAGATATGCCCGAAAGGCAAATAATAAATCGGTTTTTATTGTCATATCTCAATTAGTTTATAATAGTTTCATGTTGTTCTATAACTGTGCCAAGTAGAAACATTGGTACAGGTGTGGTATGAAACAACCAAGTCCCTAGTAGCCTCTATTCATACTATCAAGTTATATAGTTCATTGTTGCAATAGCTATACCTAGACTCCTCCTTGGACCGTGAGCTCATATTACTCACTGTTTCCCGAGGCTGCTTTGACTACATCAACCTTCATCTGGTAATACGGTGGCCATAAAGGTGTATGTTGGGTATTCCAAAGGAACGGTTGATGACATGTGATTGCAAGACCGGGATTTGTTCACCCACATGATGGGTAAAGATATATACGGCCGACTTGGTGAGATTACATCCATAAATGTTGCAACATGTGACTCGGTCACGGGGATGTAATATCACGGTAACAATAAAACAGAACTTGTTGTGAACGAGATTGAACAAGGTATGGGATACCAATGATCGTATCTCGTACAAGTCGTATCGAGAAACAAAAGGAAGAGGATGCTACATTTAGCGGTTCGAACGACATTGTCATCAGGAATGCATAGGGGTCACATGGATATCCCTGGTCCCTCTGTTGATCATTGATACAGATCATGTCTAGAGCATTCCCGAGCCGTGAGAGGATACACTTAAGGGTACAATGAGAGGATCATTCGTAAGACGGAATCACAGTAGAGAAAGAGAAAGCCGAAAATGTTCCACGAAGAGATCTGAAGTTGTTCGGAGAAAGAATAAAGGAAAAGCCCATAAAAGTGTTTTCGGATAAATGGGAATTTAAATATATATTTATTATATGTTAATTATGAATTAATATATTCTAAATAAGATTTATAAAAGCAACTTTTATATTATGCCAAATCCCCGGAGGGAATTAGCCTAGGATAAAGCTGCAGAAAAAGGGAAAATGAAAACAGCCCACCGGGCGGCAGATATTATCCACCACGCCAGGCGACAAGCAGCTAGGCTGTGTGCGCGGGCAAGTGGTAGGTACTACCCACCGCGCGTGGGCGGACAGTAGCCAGACGGCCGCCGGACCGGCTAGCTCGACCCCGGCCCACGCGGGCACACGGGGGAGCCAGCCGCCAGGCAGGCCACGGCCACTGCTGGCCCACCCGGGCCGCCTTTCACTCTCCTCCTCGCGGCTGGGCCGTCGGCTGGTTTTTGCCCACCCAGGGCTGCCCGCCCAGCTGGCTCAGCCCAGGGGGAGCTGGGCCACCTAGTGCACCCAGGCCCACCCGGGTTGGCACCCTTTGCAGCTGGGCTGAGGGCATTCAGCCCATCCGGCTGCTTTGGCTATTTTCCCTATATTTCCTTTGACTATTAGTCCCACATGGCTAACCTAATGGGGAGGGAACACCCCCTCCGCCTATATAAAGGGGTGCCCATGGGTGGGATTAAACACACCCAATTTTTGGAGAAGTCCTTTGGTTGACTTCCTCCTTCCCTCTCTCTCTCTATACCTTGTGACCATGGCCCCAAGTCTAGGTTGTGTGATCGAGGCACACCTGCAGTATGCCGTTGCGCTGCAGGGATTCCTATCCAGATATCAACTTCCGCACTCCTTGCGGAATCGGTGAGCCGAAGGTCTCATCGTGCACCGGATGTGTACGAAGACACGAGGCGTAACACTTGGGGCCCTTAAATGTCATGAGCCGGAGCTTCTGCACGATGAAGATGAAGAAGGAGCAAGGGGTGACCTGCGAGGAGCTTCACGACCTTGAGGTTGGCTACGAGTACGACTACATCAACCACGTTCCCTGTAGAACGTTAACCGCGTACGGTCTACAAGGGTATGTATTCTCTATGCATTGGCCATTACTGCATTACTACATAGATAGATCCTAGACAGTTTTAGGGTTCCATCGTAGGATTTTTTTGTTTTGTGCTGCGGATCCCCTTCAGTCACCTACCGCCTCTCATCATCAAATGCGGACTATCACCTATAGAAACACTAGTAGAAACATTAGTCTGCTCTCTAACTCTGATGTCATAGTTAACCAAAAACTGGATAAGGGCATTTTGCCCTTTCAGAGGCCACACATGGTGGTCGTTGGGATGATGTGGGAAATACACCATTGTTGGCCTCCCCTTTTGTATTGCCTACATCTGGACGTGGCGGGAAACGTCCTGAAGCAGCGGGAAAACACTTGAAACACGGTGGTGTCGGCATCGGTGGCCACCGAGATGGCCAAAATCTGCACATGGCGGATAGGATGGGTCACCTTGCTGCACGCACTAGCCAGGCAGACCGGACCACGACCCAAGTTTTTCTGTAGGCGGACCCATCCAGACCAAATCAGATGGTTTGCGTCGCCGATTTGGATCTCCTTGCTGGAGATGCCCTAAAGGAAGAGGGGACGAGGGGGAGACATGCGCTCGAGGAGAGGATCCATGGAAGAAGGTACTCAAGAAAACGAGATAGAGATAATAAAGAGTCAGGGGGTTGTGGTCGCGAAGCTCGACATGAAGTACATTGAGGGGAGTTAAGGGCATCTCCACTGGGCCGAGAAATTCGACCACAAGAGGTTCGAATCGGTCTGCCCGGGTGCCTGGATAGCCAAAACCTGCCCTAGGGGCTGGACTCAAATGACCACGCTTGTTCGGGCTGACCCATTCCTCGCCCAAAAATGCCTAGGAATGTGTTTCCGCGAATGCCGCGTGTGTCCTCCATCGTATTCTCACGCTCTCCAGGGCCCCACCTGGCAGCGACCCAATGGCCACTAGTCTTCGACCCCAAACGCCATCAATTTCGTAGGCTCACTCCTAGGCTAGCTGCATCGCCAATAGTTGGGCTGATAACACCGCTTGACGCATGCGCTGCATGCACTGGCCAGGAAGGCCAGACCGCGACCCAAAATTTTCCGCAGGCCGACCCATCTAGACCAAATCGGATGGTTTGCATCGCCGATTTGGATCGCCTGCTAGAGATGCCCTAAAGGAAGAGCGGACGAGGAGGAGACATGTGCTCGGGGAGAGGATCCATGCAAGAAGGTACTCAAGAAAATGAGATAATAAAGAGTCAGGGCGTTGTGGTGGCGATGCTCGACATGAAATACATGAGGGGAGTTAAGGGCATCTGCACCGGGCTGAGCCATTCGACCACATGCGGTCCGAATCTATCTGCCCGGATGCCCGGACGGCCAAAACCCGCCCAAGGAGCCGGACTCAAACGACCATGCTTGACCGGGCTGACCCACTCGCCCAAAAATGCGCAGGAAATGCGTTGCTGCGGATGCCACGTGTGTCCTCCCTCGTCTTCTCGCGCCCTCCAGGGGCCTGCCTAGCAGCAACCCAATGGCCACTAGTCTTCGACCCCAAACGCCATCAATGGAGTAGGCTGACTCCTAGGCTGGCCACGCCGCTGACACTTGGTCTGGTCGTGCCGCTTGACTCTGCACTGCATGCGCCATCTAATGCCTGGGCAAGCCTCTCAACATCAATGTCGTTGTATCGGCCTCCGCGTCAACATCCAATGCCCTCGCCTTTTTGAACATGGCCCCGCGACCATCTTCTCCATACATGTCATCGTGGTGGCACGGCAGATGCCATGGATAGGCTAAAGATGGGGCCAATATGCACTAGAGGAATCTAGGGAGGGATAGTGTGGTGATTCCAGACAGAGGTGTTTGTATTTCTCTCTTGTTGGATGTGGATTACAAGGGCTCCTCGAGATGTTCGTGAGAAGGAGACTAGTTCTCTTACAGCCCACTAAAAAGCTCTAGGGTTCTTCCTTAACAGAATGATCGATCCCCTTCTATGGAGGCCCTGGTGCTCCTTATATAGGGGAGCCCAGGTTACAAATCTACGGATCACGTGGAAGCATATTCCCCGAATATGCCCTTTGGTTAAAGCAAGATGCCTCTTTTTACACTTTAAACAGCTGGTCCGGACTCAAGGCGTAAGCATCCCTGAGCCCCTCTGTTGCGTTGCATCACCAGACACTGGTTGCGTCAGCTGACACTGGCTGCGTCACCTTTGTCAGCCACACCCCGCTGGTTCTTCCCTCTACCTGCTTCGCTCACGCTATAGTGGACAGAGGCCACCTTTTGACCAGCGGGAGATTCCTTCCTTCTCTTGGAAGCCAAGTGGTAACCCGGCTAGCGCCTGGCTAACCCGACTACGAGGGTACCTGCAAACAAGGTAGTTCAAACGTAGCCGACATATGTTTTATGCCGGCCAGGTTAAGGCTGGGTGAACAACCACCGGGTCGGGTTACTCCGTCAGTCGGCCTGCCTTGTCATGACCTGGTTAGCATTCGCTTTGACCGTGTCGTACCTCGGCTAACTCGTCCTTATACCCCGGCGTGACCCTACCTGGGGGTATCCCCCAACATTAGTCCCCAAAGCTGGTGCGGTCTTACCAACCTCAGTTGATAAGGCCACAACAGGTTCCACTTATCAGGATCTGCACTTTCCTTGCCGAGTTATCCTGTAACCCGTCTCCTTTTGTTTGACATTCCCTTGGTTCAATCAGAGTTACTTCTCGTTGGCCGGGTTATTGTCCATATATCCGTATCATCTTTCCTTCTTTCATACGCTTCCCCACGTCCTACGTGGAGGGTAATCATCATTAACTATATCGCTATGTCCCGTCGCGGGATCTGCTGCTCCATGTGGCGCTTGGTGTGGCTCACGCCGGATTGGCTGGCTTGGCAAATACACGACCACATCGTGTGGCCGCGCCGCAGCGTTGGATCCCACTACGCCTCCTAGGGGCGCAGTTAAATAGGAGACAGTGGCATCCCTTGGGGGATTTTCCCCACTTCACACGTGCCCCTGCCCTCTACTTCCTTATTCTCCATAGCAACGCTGCCACCGCCGCTTCTGCTTAGCGTAGCGCCGCCACTGTCATGCCTCGTTGTTCTTCTGCATCCGCGCCGCCGCTCCTGTGCAAGCTCTCCGCTACGAGCCCTTGCCGTTCCAAGCTGTTGCTCCCCACCACAGATTACTTTCGTGAGGATAGTGATTTGGAGATGACGGAGGAGGAGATCATCATTGCTGAGGAAGAGGAGGAGGAAGAAGAAGTGCACGAGTGCGGCGCCTGGGCGGGGTTCGTGGGTATGTGAAAGTGATCTTGAGTGGCTCTATTGGACCCGCCGCATCCCCGCAGGCGTCTCGTGCCGCCTCGCTGCCTAGGAGATTGCTCCCTCCCCCAATCTAGGCGAGTTCGTGGTGTTCTTGTCCCACTTTCAGCGTGGCTTTGGCCTCCTAGTGAGCGATTTTTTTCATGATTTCCTCAGTATCTTCCAGCTTCAGCTGCACCACCTTCTAGCCAATGCCATTACCTCCCTCTCTTCCTTCGCTTCTGGCATAGAGGGGTACGTCGGCCTCTGGCCCACCAAGGAACTTTGTATCAAGTTCTTTGGTCTTTGCAAAAACGTCATTCCTGACCCTCTTCTTGCCTTGGCCAAAAAACTTTTGACCTAGTGCGATGGAGCCTCAATCTCTCCCCGCAAAAACTCTGCCTTCCCCTGTGTTACCGGCCTTGAATCTTGCAAAGGCTAGGCCCGAACCTTCTTCTATGTGAAGAATAATACAGACAAGGACTTGATCCGACTGCTCCCCTTCAAACTGGGTGTCCCAGATACCTCCTTGTGGGACCGGATCCTGAAGTGGCCAACTACCTTGGCGAATCAGGTAGACAGACGGATTAAGGAGCTCGCCAAGCTGGGGCTGTGCAGCGAGGATGTTATGATCACCTTCGTAGACAGCCGGATCTCCCCTCTCCAGAAACGCCCGCATAAGCTTTGCCACTTGAGTGGTCCTCTTGACCCTAATTGCACCTCCTCCTTCGAGCTTAACAACTCCGACATATTCCGTCGGGTTAAGGCTATCGTTAAGATAGAAAAGGAGTTCACCGAGGCATGGAAATGGGGGATTGAGCACTTCACTCCAGGTAACTTTCCTGCTACGGTATCTTCCTCTCCTGACCCTCTTTCCAAGTCTCGCGGTATGTCGGACTGTAGCCTTATTTGATCCCTTAGTATTTTTGCTCTCAGTTGTTTCTCTAGCAGACAATGGAAGATGGCACGGAGCTAGCCCTCAAATGGGTGGAGGACCGCTCAGACTCGGACGCCGCTGAGCCAGACCCGGAGACGTTCTTGCCTACTCCTGACGGCTCCAAGCGAACCTCTGGTAAGGCCTCTTCTTTGAGGGATTAGCCGGATGATGATGACTCTGATGTTGAGATTATGGAGGTACTTGATCCGGTGCCCATCTCTTACGTGTTTCTGGTTACTTCGGCTTCAGCTAACTCGGCCAGTCAGGTCCACGAGGTTCCTCCTCTCGCCGTGCATGAGCCAGCTCCTGGCCCTTCCCAGAAGCACCCGGCAACCTCGGCCGCAGCCTATGAGGCGCCTCCGCCCAAGAAGAGGCAGAAGAAATCTGGCGTTAAGGGCGCCAACAAGCCGATTCCCAAGACCACTGTCCGGAGAGCGCCCAAGCCCCGGAACCTCCAACCTCGGCTGAGTAAGTCCTTTTTCTTTCCTCGCTCATTTCCAGGTCTAGCTTCACTATCTTTGCATTTTACTTGTCTCTCTTTCTCCTCTTAACTTGTTGTTCGTTATCTAATTTGGCAGCACTCCGAGGGTGATCCCGCAGAGTGGTCCTAGCATCTCCTCTCCTATCCGGAGTGTTCCATCTCCCTCCCGCAACGATGACGATGTTCGCCCGCTAAGCCATATCCAAGAGGGCTCAATAGCCACGCCGGATCTAAGCCCACCTCGTCACGAGGAGGGTAATGCCGGTGCAGGGGCAGTAGGGCTGCCAAGGATACGACAATGCCGGAATTCTCCAGTGCTTCGGCTCAGCCGCAACCCACAGCAACAGAGGTGACAGTTTCATAGGCACCACTCCAGTCCTCTTCTTCTCCAATACTGACCTCGCCATCAGCATCAGCACCAACACTAGTACAAGTACCCCCTTCAGCACCAGTACCAGCAGCAACACCAGCATCTTTGTCAGCACCAGCACCAGCAGCAACACCAACACCAGCATCAGCACCCAAGAAGAAACCTCAGGCAGCTGCATCCGGATCAACTATCTCGATATATTCCAGCCAACTTCACAAGCTCAATCCGGAGCAGCAACCTCGGCTCCTCTGCAGCGGCCAAAGTCCGACAGCAAGAGCAAGAAGGCAGCCGAGGTAGCCAAGGACCCATCCTCTAAGGGCACCAATATCGAGTCTGGACAGCGCACGCTCGCATCCATTACCAAGAAGGATGGCGCCGCCTCCGGGTCTTCTGCCGCCAGATCAGAGGGCAGTAAGCAACTCACTTTGCATACCAGCCCAGCTGTTGCCCAGGTCACGAGGCGGGAAGCCCATGCCAAGGGTTTGGTGACGAGTCAAGCACTCAGCAGGGAGAATTATAGCCCAGCGCTCATTGAATATGTGAACAACTGGAATGCCATTGAGTTTATAAACCCTAAGGACGATCTCCCGGAGAAATTTGGTCTAGTGGAATTGAGTGCTCAGATGAATACTGCCACTAATGGCCCAAAATATATCGAGCTTGTTGGGGAACCCCAAGAGGAAGGTATGATGAGCACAGCAGCAAGTTTTCCCTCAGTTATGAAACCAAGGTTATCGAACCAGTAGGAGCAAGGAAACACCTCCAAGGTGTTGTTTCCAACTTGGAATCCTGCACAACCCAACCACAGAACTTTGCCCCCAACTTATAGTGAGGTTGTCAATCTCACCGATTTTGCTGAAAACAAAGGATTAAACGTATTGTGTGGAAGATAGTAATAGCTTGCATAAAGTAAACAGAAAATAGTAAATAGTTGTAGATTGATAGTAAAAGAAAGGACTAGGGTCCATAGTTCACTAGTGGTGATTCTCCTTAAGATAGATGACATGTTGGGTGAACAAATTACAGCGGGGCAATTGACAAATATCGAGAAAGCATACAAGCATATACTAATCATCTTGACTCCTATGAGATTTGATTGGGCATTACAACATTATACATAGACCGTAATCCAACTGCATCTATGGCTAATAATCCACCTTCAGGTTATCATCCGAACCCCCTCCAGTATTAAGTTGCAAGCAACAGATAATGGCATTAAGCATTGCGTGTAAAGTAAACAATATGATTGTTCTATGAACAAAGGATTGTTGTTTTCTCCCTAGTAGCAACAACACATCTAGTACCTTAGAGATTTTTGTCACTTCCCAAGATTACTAGAGGCATGAACCCACTATCGAGCATAAATACTCCCTCTTGGAGTTGCTAGCATCTACTCGGCCAAGATAGCTACTAACACCGGAGAGCATGCAAGATCACAAATAACAAAGACATGATAGAATCAATAATCAATCTGAAATAGCATCTCAATATCCATCGGATCCCCGCAAACACAACATGCATGATTACAAATAGATGATCTTGATCATGAACGGAGCTCACAAGATCTAAACATGAAGCACAAAGGAGAAGAACCAACCATCTAGCTACTACATGGACCCGTAGTCCAAGGATGAACTACTCACGCATCACACCGGAGGCTTGCATGGTGATGAAGAAGGCCTCTAGGGTGAATTCTCCCCTCTGGCAGGGTGCCGGGAAGAGCTTAAGATCCCTTCCGATCTAGGGATGGAGATGACGGCGGCTACAGACTCTTTTGTGGAATTTTGATCGGGTACTGAGGGTTTCTATATTAGAGGCGATATATAGGCAAAAGAGGAGGTCGAGGGGGTTCCCTAGGCGGCCACACCACCCCCTGTCGTGGGCCAGGCATGGCCGCACGGCTAGGTGGTGTGGCCGGCCTCTCGCCCCTCTCGATCTCGTCTTCTGGCTCCGTGTCCCCCTCGGTGAAAAATTGACTTTGGCTTTTGTCCCATCCAATTCTGAGAATATTCATTTTCTGACTTTCCTGGTACCAAAAACAGCAGAAAACAGGCAGCTAGCACTGTGGCATCTTGTTAATAGGTTAGTCCAAGAAAGTGTATAAAAATACTCCAAAGTGTGGACAAAACATAAGAAAGTAGATATAAAACAAGCATGGAACATCAAAAATTATAGATATGTTAGAACGTATCAACATCCCCAAGCTTAACTCCTGCTCGTCCTCGAGTAGGTAAGTGATAAAAAGAAAGAATAATTTTTGAGATGACATGCACCATCATAAACTTAATCAAAGTATTTGTAAAACATTGATAGCTGGGATCATAGTACTTCAACATAGCATGAAAGATATAGTTCTAACAATAAGACATAGCAACTATGTTGTAACATGAAAAGGCACAAACAAAAGATTCATGAATAACAATGCTTTGCAAGACGTTTGTTTGTTTCACATAAATAAAGCATAATAAGAATGGTATTCAGCTTGTCCCTCATAGTGTAGCAAAACATAAATGTATAGGACACCTTCAAAGTTCATAAGGGTGACTAGATACAAATAGTTTAAGAACAAGCAATATCAAAGTTATGTATCAATCAACAAGTCTTGGGATAATGCACATAGAACTAAGAATGGCCACTATGCTCTCTCAATAGGTGCATAAAGATAGAAGATGGAGACTCAACATAAAAGTAAAATAAAGGCCTTCATAAAAGGAAGCAGGGATTCAAGTCTCATAAAGAGCTTCCAAAAATTATGGTACTTATTAGCTTTCAGCTCTCATTGCCCCTGTCATAAGCATCTTGAAGTGATTAAGGTTAAAGTTGCAAATCATGGAGTATATGCTTGACAAAGTATAAGTTCGAAATCTCATGTCCCTTGAATACGGGGGATGCTCCTCATGCTACTCAAGTTTAGTTACCGATAAGTTCTTGTCATAGTAAGTACATGTGTATCATAGAGAACCGCCAACAAGGTACCCCTTGCCCGATGATACGGAAGAATCCCCATATCAAAATGACAAGGCAAGCAGACAACGAGCATCTTAGCATCTTCTTATTTACCATGGGAAAATGGTGCTTTCTTCTCTCTTTCCTCTTTTCTCATCTTTTTTTCTTTTTTTTCTCAATCTCTATCTCTTTTTTTATATAAGAAGAATGCTTCATATATTGCTCATTATGGTTACGTTGCACATTTCCACCATGATTAGGCATGGATTAGACCAGCCGCCCAGGCGTTTCTCTAACACACATACATAACTCCATGAACTTACAAGCTCCCCTTTCATTTCACACCGACGACATCCATAAACAAAAGAGCATGATATCAACTGGGTACAATGTACAAGTGTAATGTTGAAAGCGTTCCCCATGACAGCATGGTTCTGCTAATCCCTAACGTATAAGTGCAAGCATATACAACATAGATGACACAATGGTTCAAGTTTATTAGGGGCAAGAAAAGTAAAGTGTGACATCAAAATGGTGAGAGCTTTAATCACTAGTTTTCTCATAACAAGTTTAATTTGGAAGGTAGATAAAAACATGAATATACTTGGAATAGCAAATTCTAATAGGTAGGTATGGTGGACTCATTTGAATAACTCGGTTTTATTTGGAGTTGGATGCATGAGTGGAACTCACACTTGGTTATGGAGGCTAGCAAAAGACTAGGAGCGACCAACTAAGAGAGCAATAATGGCCACAATCATGCAAAGCAACAAAACATCATTAATTAAAGCATAAAGTGATATTACAAGTCAAAAAATAAAGGATCATAAAGGCTATGGTGACTTGGGATTGTCATAACATGGTGTGAGCATGCGCCACGTCAACCCAAATAAAGCATCAAAGGAGAATACCACAATACTATGCTTTAATATGCTAAAACAACTCATGATTCTTTCAAGGAACATTAAGCAATCTCAATTGTTTATAACATGTCATGCTACAGCAAAAATCACTAAGCATAAAGCCAAAACAATATCAAGCATGACATGACAAAGCATAGGCCACAGTCAAAAACAAGCTCCTCTTACCACTTAAGCATGAACCTTTCCTACTCTTTCCAATCCAAACCAATCTTATTTGAAAACTAATGCATGAATGAGGGGTCCAACCAATTTATTCAAGCAAACTAAGCAAACCAAGCAAATGAAAACCAAAAACAAAAACAAATACGCTCCAAGAACAACACAATTGTGCATGAAACAATAAAAATGAAGTGTTTGGAAGAAACCTGAGATTTTTATTGATGAAGAACGGGATGCCTTGGGCATACCCAAGCTTTGACGCTTGTACTTCTTGGATATTTCTTGGGGTGACACGGGTGGCATCCCCAAGCTTGAGCTTTAGTCCATTCTTCATCTCATTACATCATTCTTTCCTTACACCTAAAATTTTTCCTTCATACAAAACTTCACACAATCTTTATTAGCACCATTAGTGTACTCAAGATAATAAGTCTTTGGGTTCAGTTTCAACACCAATAAAACTTCCATTAAAACACAAGCTACTGTATCACTTCCCTTAAAAATCTCAATTCCCCAAAAAGAATCCAAAAAGGAATCAACAAGAAGCAAATGCAAATAATGGCAGAAATCTGTCAAAACAGACGAGCGGGTAAAAATCAATTTTTTCGAAGACCTTTTGTTGCTAAAATCGAAAGGTGTTGAACTAACGAAAGCTGGATAACAACCTTGGGCAGAAGCACAAAACATTACATCTCAAACCGACCTACAAAGATTTTTACACGAATTTTTAGAGCGAAGCACAAAAATCTGTTTCGAGACAGCAACTTTCCCAAGCATTACTTCTCTCTCATTAGAGGTTACTCTTGGCACAAAAAGTAAATAAAAAGGATAAGGAGCGGTTATTACAGTGGTAATAACTTCCAAGACTCATCTAAAACTTTTGGGTTATCTCCCAATAAGTACTTTTCTTTAACACCTTTAAGTTAGGCATAAGAAGCAAGAAAATAATCAAGTATTCTCAAATGAAGAAGCATTAAGACCAATTTTTTTTATTAGGAGAGGCAAAAGGAATCTTCTCTCTCTTCTTAGGGAAGTGTTCTATACCTTTCTTGAGTGGGAGTTGATATTTAATGGTGCCTTCTTTCATATCAATAATGGCACCAACAGTCCTAAGAAAAGGTCTTCCCAAAGTAATAGGACAAGAAGCATTGCATTCAACATCCAAAACATACAAATCAACAGGGACATAGGCATTGTAACCATAATAAGAACATCATTAATACTCCCCATGAGTTTCTGTTTAGCATTATCATCAAGTGGGACATTTAAATAACAATCTTCCGATGGTGGCAAATCAAGCATATCATAAATCCTTCTAGGCATAATAGAAACACTACTATCAAGATCACATAAAGCTTTGAAATCAAAATCATTTACTTTCATACTAATGATGGGTTCCCAACCATCTTCTAGTTCCATAGGAATAGAAGCTTTATGTTTCATCTTTTCTTCTTTATTTTTTATGAGAGCATTAGTAATGTGTTTTGTAAAGGCCATATTCATAGCACTAGCATTAGGACTTTTAGCAAGATTTTGTAGGAACATAATAACTTCAGAGATGTTGCAACCATCAAGATCAAAATCATAATTATCATCTAAAGTAGTAGAGCTATTGTTTCCCATATTTTGAAGAATTTCAGCATTTTTATTAGAAAATGTTCCATTGGGTTTACTAGCTTCAACATTAGTGGTAGTGATAATAGAAATACTAATATTTCTAGCAATTTCATCTTCTCTTTCCCACTTAGCATGCAATTCAGCTAATAGTCTAAATTTTTCATCAGTTGTAACTTTTATGGAATTAGTAGCAGCAAAAGGATTCTCAATAGTTTCAGGTTTAGCAGCCATTTTATTAAAAGAAGATTATGCTTCAGCCAATGATGCTATATTTCTTTCAGCATTAGAGAGTTTTTCCTCAATAGTTTTATTGAAAGCAGATTGTTTACTAGTAAAATCTTTAAGCATAACTTCAAGTTCAGAGGGTGCACTCCTATTATTGTTGTAGGAATTTCCATAAGCATTACCATTATTGGGAGGATATGACCTATAGTTATTATTACCAAAATTATTCCTGTAGGCATTGTTGCTAAAATTATTATTTCTTATAAAGTTCACGTCAACTTGCTCTTATTGAGCAACCAAAGAGGCTAAGGGAACAAGATTTGGATCAATATGAGCTTTCCCATTAACAAGCATAGACATAATAACATCAATTTTATCACTCAAGGAGAAGGTTTCTTCAACAGAATTTACCTTCTTACCTTGTGGAGCTCTCTCAGTGTGCCATTCAGAATAGTTAACCATCATATTATCCAGAAGCTTTGTTGCAGCACCCAAAGTAATGGTCATAAAGGTACCTCCAGTAGCAGAATCCAGTAGATTTCTTGAAGAATAATGTAGTCATGCATAAAAGGTTTGGATAATCATCCAAGAAGTCAGTCCATGAGTGGGACAATTCTTTACCAAAGATTTCATTCTTTCCCAAGCTTGAGCAACATGTTCATTATCAGATTGTTTAAATTTCATTATTTCACTTTGCATAGATATAATCTTTGTAGGAGGATAGTATTTTCCAATGAAAGCATCTTTGCATTTAGTCCAAGAATCAATACTATTTCTAGTTAGGGATTGCAACCATTCTTTAGCTTTTCCTCTCAAAGAGAAAGGAAATAATTTAAGCTTAATAATATCTCCATCTATATCCCTATGCTTTTGCATCTCACAAAGTTCAGCAAAGTTATTTCATCTTCAATACCAATTCCAGAAAATTGTTCTCTCATAACAAGATTGAGTAAGGCAGGTTTAATTTCAAACAAAGTAGCTTCAGGAACAAGTGGAGCAATAGGTGTGCACATGAAATCATTGTTGTTGGTGCGAGTGAAGTCACACAACTTAGTGTTTTCAAGAGTAGTCATTTTTTGTGTTTTTAATAAAGAAAGCAAACTTAGTACAACTAATTTTTGTGTGTTTTTGACAAAGAAATAAGCAAACAAAGCAGAAATAAACTAAGCAAAACAAAAAAAACAAAGTAAAGAGATTGGTTATGAGGGACTCCTCTTGTCACTAGAAGAAAAGTTGGCTTTTACAACGGACGATTTTCGTGGTTGAAGGCCCGTTTTTCGTGGCCGAAGAGTCTTGCACGACGGATGGCCTTCATGGTAAAAGCCCTGTCACAAATGAATTAACCATGTTTTTTTTCACCCGTGGCGGATCGCACCCTTGAGCAACGAAAACATGTTCCGTCGTAGATCTGTTCGCCAGCCACGCTGACGGCTGACGTCATGCAAACTACCACGTGACAGTCGCCGTTAGCGGCCGGTTACCTCCGTTAACGGTCATAGAAACCATGGTAGAAGCTAGGCCCAGCCAAGGCTACTAAGTACTAACTGGGCCGGCCCATCACGGGAGCCCAACAAGAAGATGGCCCATTACTGTTTTGTCCTGCATTGTTTGAAATAGGCCCAGAGATGTGGCTCGTGAACTTTCAGGCCCGATTCAGTTTCGGCCAACAGAAGGCCCATGTTTGTCCAACACTGTGCTTCCACTTGAGGCCTGCACAAGTTGGCCCTACACTGTTCAGGCCTGTTACCAATTTAGCCTTTTACTGTTCGGTCTTATTACTGTTTTAGCCTTTTAGGAATTTTGACTCGTTACTGTTTAGGCCCTTTAGTGTTTGGGCTTTTGCATGTTAAGACCGGCACTGGTTGGCCTGTTACTGTACTGGCCTGCCACCATACTGGCCTTTTGTTGTTGATACCTTTTACGGTTCCGACCTTTTACTGTTCCGGCCTTTTCACTGTTCTGTCCTTTTACTGTTCTGGCCTTTTAGGGTTCTGTCCTTTTACTGTTCTGGCCTTTTGCTGCTATGGCCTTTTACTCTTCTGAACTTTACTGTTCAGGCCTTTTACTGTTCTGGCCTTTTACTGTTCTGGACTTTTACTGTTCTGGCCTTTCAGTGTTCTGGCCTTTTACTGTTCTGGCCTTTTACTGTTCTGGCCGCTTTGGGCCATCCATGCGCACGTTGTTACTGTTTCAAACTATTTTTGCTAGCGCCTACTTTTCACAGAACAAGTGAATATCAAGACATCAATTAATAAACACACAGAAATTAACATTACTTATTACACAACAATAAAAGTTTGTTACAACAGCTTATACAACAAGATCGTAATTCCGACAGATTACAACATGTCAGTACCATCAATAAGAGATCGGTACATGGTGATTTGCTTCACTGTATCATCTGTCCTCTTCTTCAACATTTCAGCTACAGATCTAAGAGCAGCTACACCCTTTCGTTCTGCATGCAATACAACATTTATATATTTATCACATGCAGGAGTTGTTCTAGGTGGACTGTTAAGTAAGTTTGCTTCGGCAATGTAATGGGAGGATGAATGGGACGAGGGATCATAACTTTTAGTCCTGCCTTCTGATACATCCATTTTGCATCACTATTCTATATCATAATTTACTGTTATTCATTGATATATTTCATATTAAGAGATGATACTTATGTTATTTCATCTGTTTTTGCATGGTTGATGACTTTTGGAGCATGGACCGCTGCAGTCAGGATTCTAATGGAAAAGGTGTTGTTTGGAGGCAAAATTCATGAAGATCAGAAAATCCAGGAAAATATACGGAAAATCCTATTTTTCAAGAAGACAAAGGAAGCCAGAAGGAGGAGTGGAGATGGGCCACAGGGGGGCCACACCACCCCCTGGCGCGGGCTACCCTAGGCCGCGCCACCAGGTGGTGTGGCCGCCCTGGCCCACCTCTGGCTCTCCCCTCTAGCATATATAATCCTCCCGAAACCGTAATACTCGGGGAGCGACCACAGAAAGATTCCGCCACCTCTGCGGGGCAGAAAACACCGAGAGAGAAAGATCTCTCTGGCAGACAGATTTCTGCTGGGGGAATTCCTTCTCAGAGAGGGGAGATCGTCGCCATCAACACCACCATCAAGCTGGACTTCATTGGGATCATCATCATCATCACCACCACCATCATCACCATCAACACCATCTTCACCATCTCCATATTGCTGTAACAATTGGTTGAATCTTGCATAGTTCTTAGGGGAAACGTTCCCGGTGTTGATTACTCTTTGTAGTTGATGCTATTGAGTGAACCATTGAATTATTGTTTATGTTCAGATTGTTATACATCATTATTCCATCTCAGATCATGATCCATATGATGTCTTGTGAGTAGTTCGTTTTGTTCTTGAGGACATGGGAGAAGTCATGTTGTTAGTAGTGGACTTGTGTTGAGAAAGATTCAATAGTTTGATATTTAAGTTGTGGTGTACTTCTTCTAGTAGTGTCATGTGAATGTCGACTACATGACACTTCACCTATATGGGCCTAGGGGAATGCATTGTGTATCTGGATACTAATCGTAGGGTTTGCCGGAGTGACAGAAACCTGAACCCCCGTTAGGAAACCATTGCATAAGGGACGTAAGGGTCTTAGAGTTTAAAGATGTGGTTAGGTTTCTACCTTAATTACTTTCTTGTACTTACGGATGTTTGCAAGGGGTATAATCACAAGTATGTATTAGTCCTAGGAAGGTCGGTACATTAGCACAGGCTCACCCACACAACACTTAGCAAGCTAAAGAAGATTAATCAACTATATGAAGCAAAAGCACTTGACAGTCTTCCCATGTGTCCTCAAGAACGTTTGGTCATCTTAAGTAATACAACCGGCTTGTCCTTTGCTGAATAAAGGATTGGGCCACTTGATGCATTTATTCCTATTGTCTTTTATTTACTCGTACTTTATTTACTTGCATTATCAAAAAACCCTAAAAATCCATTTGCTAAGTATTTGCAGAGAATTCCTTATCCATACCACTTGCCAGCACCTTCTGCTCCTCGTTGGGTTCGACACTCTTACTTATCGAAAATACTGCAATACACCCCCTATACTTGTGGGTCATCAAGACTATTTTCTAGCGTTGTTGCCAGGGAGTGAAGCGCTATTGGAGAGTGGAACTGGTAAAGGAAACTTCTACTGTGAGTATTGTTTACTTCTGTTAGTTGCTTTATTTTCGTTATGGATAATTCGTTGAGTTTCTTATTTGGTAATGCTACTACCACTGCTAAGGTAGTAGATGAACCACCACCTATTGAGAATGATGCTTTTAAAATACATACAAGAATTATTGATCGTGTTATGGATAACTACTATGTTGGGGATGGAATTGTCCATCCCAGTGATCATTTTCTCTTTATACATGAATTATGCGGGTTGTTCAAGTGTGCAGGTATTACTACAGATCAAGTTAAGGAGAAGTTATTCTCATTATCACTAAAAGGAAGAGCTGAGGAATGGTATAAGATGCTGAAGAATGGTCAAGCTCTTGAACGGGAGGAAATAGTACCTCTCTTTTATTCAAAATTTTATCTTCCTAGTGAGATTCATAAAGATCGGAATCAAATATACAACTTTTGGCCTCTTGATGGAGAGAGTATAGCTCAAGCTTGGGGGAGATTGAAGTTACTAATGCTCAAATGTCCCATTCATGAGCCCCCCAACAATATTATTATCAATAACTTTTATGCAAGGCTTTCTCTTCAGGATAAGGATTTATTGGATGCTTCTTGTGCTGGATCATTCACTCGCATGGCAGAAGAAGCTAAATGGGATCTTCTGGACCGTATTCAAGACAATGTTGAAGCATGGGAGAATGACAAAGGAAGAAAGTCAGGTATAAATTATGATTATGAATGCATTGAGTCTTTTATGGGAATTGATGGCTTTCAAAATGTTAGTAATGCTTATGGTCTTGATTTACAAGTTATTACAAATTGCTTTAAGGCTTTTGCTTCTTATATTGAAATTCCAAAAAAGGGATGGAACAAGTACCATGCACCTTATAAAGATATTGTTGACTATGTTCCTATTGGGAGTACTGTGTTTTACACTATTGATCACATCTTACCTGAACTTTATATCGAGAAACCCTTCCCAGATAAGGTAAAGGATCATCCTATGATAACTAGTGTAATCACTAAAAGTGAAAAGAGAACTGTAAAACTTGATGAACAAATAAACATTGAACATGTTGTAGCAATTGTGGAAGACCTTGTCACTAAAAGCGTAGAAGATGGACACATAGTCTTTTGTGAGGATGCTTCTAATATTGTTTCGCATCCTAATAGAACTAAAAAGCTAGTGTCCTTGTGCTTTCTGTTAGAATTGGTGATCATTGCTATTATGGTTTATGTGATATTGGTGCAAGTTCCAGTGCTATTCCTTATGAGCTTTACAGAGAAATTATGCATGAAATCATTCCCTGCGAATTGGAAGAGATTGATGTGGTTATTCACCTTGCTAATAGAGAGACCATCTCTCCAATTAGTATTGTACGGGATGTGGAAGTTCTTTGTGGTAAGATTAAGTATCCTGCTGATTTTCTAGTACTTGGTTCAGCTGCTAGTAAAACTTATCCTATCATTTTTGGTAGACCTTTCTTGAGTACTTGTGGAGCTATTATAGATTGCAAAAGGGAGAAAGCCTTGACTAAGTTTGATGGGGAATCTTATGAGTTTAATTTTTCGAAATTTACTAAAGAACCTTGTGAAGAGGAAACTCATAATGAGGATTTTAGAGTTGAACAACTTGCTTCTATTTCTCTTGCTCCTAACAATGCTTTGCAGCAATTTATGGAAGATCATGAAAGTGAAATCTTCATGGAAGAAAGGAATGAGATTGACGAGATTCTTCGTAATCAGCCTAAGATGCTTAAGCATCACTTGCATGTTGAAGACTTGGGTACCACATTGCCACCTAAAAAGTATCTAGTCTTCGATCTAAAACCCTTACCCGATGATCTTAAATATGCTTACATTGATGATAATAAGATATATCATGTTATTATTAGCTCTAAACTTTCAGGAAAGGAAGAAGAAAGGTTATTGGAGGTACTGAAGAAACACCGAGGGGCTATGGGCTATACCCTGGATGGTTTAAACGGGATTTCTCCTACTATATGTCAGCATGCTATCAATATAGAACCAGATGCAAAGCCAGTGGTAGAGCACCAACGACGTTTAAATCCTAAGATGAAGGAAGTGGTAAGAAATGAGGTATTGAAACTCCTTGATGCTGGTATTATTTACCCTATTGCTGATAGTGAATGGGTTAGTCATGTTCATTGTGTCCCTAAAAAGGGAGGTATTACTGTTGTGCCTAATGATAATGATGAGCTTATTCCCAAAGAATAGTAGTAGGCTATAGGATGTGTATCGATTTCAGAAAGGTTAACAAAGTTACTAAGAAAGATCATTACCCACTTCCTTTTATTGATCAAATGTTAGAAAGGTTGTCTAAAAAGACTCATTTTTGTTTTCTTGATGGATACTCTAGGTTTTCTCAAATTGTTGTTAAACAGCAAGATCAATAAAAAAACTACCTTTACATGCCCTTACGGAACCTATGCTTATAGACGTATGCCTTTTGGTTTATGTAATGCTCCTGCTACTTTTCAAAGATGCATGTATCCTATCTTTCATGGTTTTTGTGAGGAAATTGTGGAAGTTCTCATGGATGACTTCTCTGTCTATGGGATTTCTTTTGATAATTGTATGCACAACCTTGATAAAGTTTTGCAGGGGTGTGAAGAAACTAATCTTGTTCTTAATTGGGAGAAATGCCACTTCATGGTTAATGAAGGGATTGTCCTTGGGCATAAGGTTTCCGAAAGAGGCATAGAAGTGGATAGGGCTAAAGTCGAGGCAATTGAGAAAATGCCCTGCCCAAGAGACATAAAAGGTATTCGTAGTATCCTTGGTCATGCTGGTTTCTATAGAAGGTTTATTAAAGATTTCTCTAAGATATCAAAACCCCTCACTAATCTTCTTCAAAAAGATGTACCCTTTGTTTTTGATGATGATTGTAAGGAATCTTTTGAAACTCTTAAGAAGGCTTTAACTACAGCTCCTATCATTCAACCACCCGATTGGAGCTTACCCTTTGAAATAATGTGTGATGATAGTGATTTTGTTGTAGGTGCTGTCCTTGGGCAACGTATTGATAAAAAGTTGAATGTTATTCATTATGCTAGTAAGACTCTTGATGCTGCTCAAAGGAATTATGCAACTACTAAAAAAGAATTCCTATCTATCGTTTTTGCTTGTGATAAGTTTAGACCTTATATTGTGGACTCAAAAGTCACCATTCATACTGATCATGCTGCTATTAAGTACCTTATGACGAAGAAGGATGCTAAGCCTAGGCTTATTAGATGGGTTCTGCTTTTACAAGAGTTTGATCTACATATTGTAGATAGGAAAGGTGATGAAAACCTTGTACCTGATACTTTATCTCGATTGGAAAACATCTCTTTTGACCCTATGCCTGTTAATGATAGTTTCCCAAATGAATAGTTGGCTGCGCTAGGGGTAAGCTCGCGAAGGAGCCCTTGGTACACTGATTATGCTAACTTTATTGTCTCCAAGTATTTGCCTCTAACTTTTACAGCTCAGCAAAGAAGAAAGTTATTTTATGATTTGAGGCATTATTTTTGGGATGACCCACACTTATATAAAGGAGTGGATGGTATTATGCGAAGATGTGTTCCAGAATATGAACAAAAGGAGATATTGTGTAAATGTCATGGTAGTGCTTATGGAGGACATCATGCAGGAGATAGAACTGCGCAAAAGGTGCTACAATCAGGTTTCTACTAGCCTACCCATCTTAAAGATGCAAGAAAAATTATTTTATCTTGTGATGAATGTCAGCGTGTTGGTAATATTTCTAGACGCAATGAAATGCCTATGAACTACTCTCTAGTTATTGAACCCTTTGATTGCTGGGGATTTGACTTTATGGGTCCTTTTCCTCCCTCAAAAGGTTATACTCATATTCTTGTTGCCATTGATTATGTTACTAAGTGGGTAGAAGACATTCCTACGAAGAGTGCTGACGAAAAGACTTCTCTAAAAATGCTTAAGGATGTTATCTTTCCTAGGTTTGGAGTTCCTAGGTATCTCATGTCTGATGGAGGTTCTCATTTCATTCATGGTGGTTTTAGAAATACCCTTGCTAAATATGATGTTAATCATATAATTTCTTCAACTTATCACCCCCAAACTAGTGGCCAAGTAGAGTTGTCAAATAGAGAAATTAAATCCATCTTGCAAAAGACTGTTAATAGATCTAGAAAAAACTGGGCTAAAATGTTGAATGATGCTTTATGGGCTTATAGGACTGCCTACAAAAACCCTATGGGAATGTCTCCTTATAAAATGGTTTATGGGAAAGCTTGTCACCTACCTTTAGAATTATAACACAAAGCTTACTAGGTAGTTAAAGAACTCAATAGAGATTGTAAGCTTGCTGGTGAAAAAAGATTATTTGCCTTAAGTTCTTTAGATGGATGGAGGAGTGAAGCATATGAGAATGCTAGGCTCTTTAAGGAAAACGTTAAAAGATGGCATGACAAGCGAATACTTAAGAGAGAATTCCATGTTGGTGAGAAGGTTCTATTGTATAGGTCTCGTCTCAGATTTTTTGCAGGAAAACTACTGTCAAAATGGGAAGGACCTTTCATTATTGAAGAAGTGTACCGCTCAGGAGCAATAAATATTTCTTCTTTAATAGATAACACTATGCAAGTAGTGAATGGGCAGCAACTTAAGCACTATATTGCTGGAGATTCTTACAATGAAGATGTTGATGCCTTTCAAGTTATAACTCCGGAAAAATTTATCAAGGACCAAATTCAGAGACCCGTAGACTCAGTTTTTTTTAAATAGGTAACAGTTCTTGTAAGAAAATTTCCGCGAGAATACTATCCAACTATATTTTTGTAGTTTTTAGCCAAAAAGGAAAGCTACGAAGCGAAAGAGGGACGGAAATGGAGCTAGGGTGGCTCACACCACCCTGTGGCGCGGTCCCACCTCTGGCCGCGCCACCAGGTGGTGTGGACACTCCGTACTCCGTCTCCGACCCGTTTTCTCCCGGTTCCTTCCTTTTGTTGTGAAACATCGTAATATATAAGCCCCTGGATCTCCCGATGTTCGTATATCGTGTTTTTGTCGAGTTTTTGTTTTGATCTGTTTCTGACAGGTAGAGTTCCATATTTGGAGCCACAATGTGTTCCTCTAGACCAGCTAAGGAAGATTCTTTAGAGGATATCATTAACCCATACATGAGAGAGTTGAAGATTCATCCCAAGGAATTGTTGCTTGAAGATGGGGAGGTCCGGATAAAAGAGGTTCAAGGCCCTAAAGGTGAAGGAGGTCTGGAGGACAGGATGGAAGCACTGGAGCAAGAAGTCTTTAGGTACAAGAAGATGGCGGAACGCGAAGGGGATATCATCCATAAGATTTGTTCCAAAGTCATCGCCAAGCACCAAAAGGAGACTTCTGAGCTCAAGGATGAAGTCCTCTCACTCCGCCAAACAACCAACAAACTGCAAGCACATCTCTACGACGTTCAAAATCAAAACTGTGAGTACGAGGTTAGGTTTAAACGCATAAGTGCTGCTGCAAGTTTCAGGATGCTGGAGACCACGATGTCCTTTGTTGATGGGCAGCCCTTACCCTGGAAGTCGGACAATGATGAGACAATGCCACCACCACCAAAGGAGTAATTCTTCATCAGGTTTGGCATCCCCTTAGTTTGTTCCAAGCTTGGGGGAGTGCCACGGTATCACATCATTATCTTTTATCTTTTTACCTTTTTAGTAGAGTCATATCATGAATAGAGAAATTATCATGTAGGATGGTTTGCATTATGGAAGTGTCCCCTCTCTTGTTAGATATGTATCCCTTGGTGTGACTTGCCGTTATGGAATATTAATGAGAAGTTCTATCATTTACTCTTTTGCATATCTTATATTAGTTTTCAATTCGTGGTTATATGATTGATCTTGTTGTTAGTATTGGTATCACTTTGGGATCATTGAGTTAATTTAGTTGGTTTTGGCAAACCTGGCTTGGTCAGTAGCAACACTATTTTTGAGAGTTGAATGAAAAATATAAAAGTACTCTAAAGAAATATAATTTCATCATCTTTCTTTCTTGATTTGCTCATAAGTTTAGTATTCTCTAGTTAAGATCTTATGTGCTTCCAAGGAAGATTGCATGTTTGTCTTTATCACTTGTATGTTTGTTTGTTTCCTTCAACTCTTATACTTGCTAGCCAAAAACCTGTACTTAGAGGGCATTCTTCTCGTGCTTCCAATCCTTAAACCAAAACCTATGCCATTGGTGTCCACCATACCTACCTATTAGCATAATTTCTATTCCAAGTAAATTTTGTTTTTATCTACCTTCCAAATTAAACTTGTTATGTGAAAATTAGTGATTAAAGCTCTCATGAACTTGATGGCACACTTTATTTTCTTGCACTTAATAAACTTGAACCATTGGGTCCTTCTTTGTTTCGTATATGCTTGCGCTTTATAAGTTGAAGTTAGCAGAACCATGTATCATGGAGAACGCTTTCAACATTTCACTGGTACTTTGTACCTCGTTGATATCATGATTATTTTGCCTATGGATCCCGGCAGTGTGAAATAAAAGGGGAGCTTGTAAGATCATGGAGTTTATATGTCTGTTAGAGAAACGCCTAAGCCGTTAGCCTAAGCCATGCCTAATCATGGTGTAAACTTGCAGCATAACTATAGTGAGAATTCTATGAAGCATCCTCAATAAAAACTATGCAAATAGCAAATAAAAAGATTGCTGAGATGCTCATTGTCTGCTTGCCTTGTCATTTTGATTATGGGATAGCTCATGTATCATGTGCAAGGGGTACCTCGTTGGCGGTTCTCTATGATACATATGTATTTACAATGACAAGAGCTTACTTGTGACTGAAGTTGAGTAGCATGAGGTTCAGTACTCGTAAGTAAGGGGCATGAGATTTCACCTTATAACTTGTCAAGCATATCCTCTTAGTTGTGTCACTTTAACCTTAATCACCTAAAGATGCATATGATAGGGGAAATGAGAGCTGAAAGCTAATAAGTACCATAATTTTTGGGAGCTCTTTATGAAACTTGAAATCCCCGCTTCCCTCTACAAAGGGCCTTTCTTTTACTTTTTAGTTGAGTCAGTAAACCTATTCTCTTCTACCTCAGCAAGTATTTTGAGTTGTTGTGTTTCATTCATTCATATGATGATTTATTCAATCATGTTCCTTATGTTCCTTGTTTTGCCCATTGCTCTTATCTTGGTGATTACTACTTTGAAAGCTATCATCGAAAACCAGTTATTTGTGAACTCCATCAATTTATCAACTATTCTCCGACAAAGAGCTAAGTTTGCCATTACCAATTATGATTTACTTTATGTATCTTTATTGTGGTTCCTTTACTCATTGCAAGTTGAGTTATATAATAGTGAGTTGTATTCTACTATGATCTATGTATTGATGAATGTGATGCTTCTTGTCCGTATTCTTTTATCGACTCTTCACTCCATAAACCAGAGGTCATGTTTATTGAGCTCAGTTTCGCTTGGGGACAAGCGAAGTCTAAGCTTGGGGGAGTTGATACGTCCATTTTACATCACTATTCTATATCATAATTTACTGTTATTCATTGATAGATTTCATATTAAGAGATGATACTTATGTTATTTCATCTGTTTTTGCATGGTTGATGACTTTTGGAGCATGGACCGCTATAGTCAGGATTCTGATGGAAAAGGTGCTGTTTGGAGGAAAAATTTGCAAAGATCAGAAAATCTAGGAAAATATATGGAAAATCCTATTTTTTCCAGAAGACGAAGGAAGCCAGAAGGAGGAGTGGAGATGGGCCACAGGGGGCCCACACCACTCCCTGGCGTGGGCTACCCTGGGTCGCGCCACCAGGTGGTGTGGCCGCACTGGCCCACCTCTGGCTCTCCCCTCTGGCGTATATAATCCTCCCAAAACCCTAATACTCGGGGAGCGACCACAGAAAGATTCCGCCGCCTCTGCGGGGCAGAAAACACCGAGAGAGAAAGATCTCTCCGGCAGACAGATTTCTGCCGGGGGAATTCCTTCCTGGAGAGGGGAGATCGTCGCCATCAACACCACCATTGTCGCGCCCCGCAAAAACCACTACTAGAAAATCGCGTTGTTTTTGTGCATTGCATCATCATGGCCGCATGCTCATGTCATCATGCCACCTTGCATTTGAGCATCGTCATGTCATCTTGCATTTGTTGCATAAAACTATTTTCGAAAAGTCTGTTTTTGTTTTCCAAACGCCCCGTTTTAAACAAATAAAATATTTAATTTATTTTTAGGAGGCAGCCCGCCAGGCCCGAAAGCCTGACCGGCCACCTCCAAACCCTAGTCTAAACTATCTAGTCCTATTTCTACCCAACCCTATTCTACCCAGCCTCCCTCCACCTCACTCCCACCAATCGCAGCCTGCCACCTCACCGCTTCCTCCACCCCATCCACTCCTAACCTGCCACCTGGCCCCACCCTCAGGCCACCACCTGCCGCCCCTGGGACACGATCCCCAGGCGCACAACCGCGCGGTAGAGCCGCTCCGCTTCCCCGCTTTTCCACCCGACACGCACCTCCACCAACCGGGCCCCACCCCGCCACCTGCACAGCCCCCTGGCCCACCAAGGGACCGCGTCCACCCCGCGACAAGATTCCACACGTGCCCCCCACCATGCGCGTCTCGTGCTCCCCTCTCTCTCCGCGCCGCTCTCCTCCACCTCTTCCGCCCCGCCTCCCAGTGGGCCAGCGCCTCCTCGACCGCGCCCTCCGCCGGCCTCGTCTCCCGGGCCCCGCTTCACCATCTCGCCGTCCCCGTCGCTCCTCGGGCCGCGACCCTGCTGCCGTGGTCCCCGAGCTCCACCGCCAGCCTTCCCTCGCCCGCTCG
Source organism: Avena eriantha (assembly GCA_910589775.1). NCBI lineage: Eukaryota > Viridiplantae > Streptophyta > Magnoliopsida > Poales > Poaceae > Avena > Avena eriantha. The sequence continues at coordinate 165,560,980 of OU342746.1, read as the reverse complement.
CTCCCCGCCACGCCCGGTGCTCGCCGCCTCCCTCGGTCGTCTCCCTCCTCATGCCGCCTCCCAGCCGCCATCGCCCGATTTTCCCCTCCATCTCCGGTCAAGCTCCTCACCGCCCCGTCGATCCCGCCTACCGCCGCAAGCCCCGTGGGCCTCCTCCGGTCGGCCTTGTCCGCAACTGCTGCTCTCCCTTTCCGCGCCGACGATGCTCACCATCCCCCGGCTCGACCTCCTTCCTCCCCGCGCCGTCGCCGTCTCTGCCCCGGCGGCCGCCTCTGCGGCGTCGCCATCCTCCCCATGCTCGAACCGGCCACCGGCCTCCGTTTCCCCCGACCACCTCTTCGCCTCGCCGGCGCCGCCATTGCCGGCCTCTGCCCCGTGCCATGGCCGCTCCCCCCGCTCTCTGCTCTGCGTACGGCCGCCGTCCTGGCACGCGTTTCCGACCTCCTGAGCCACCTCCACCTCGCTGTGTACCCCCTCCGGCTGCTCCTCCGTGATCCCCTCTCTCCTCGTGAGGCTAGCCGCTAGCCACGCCAGCACGTCGCCGGCCTCCTCCCTTCACGAGCTTGCAGTCGCTGCCTTGGACGCCCTCGGGAGAACCGTCCCTAGCCTGAGCTCGCTTGCTGCATTTTCTGCATGCCACCATGCTGCTCCGGCCCGCCCTGCTTCCCGTTGCACCGTCTGACTGTCGTGTGGGGCACTCACATTCTTGATGTATGCGCATGTTGACCATGCTCCTGTGTTGGTGCCCTCGCTGGCGCAGACACTTGCTTGTGCTAATTTGGCACATGCCCGTGTGACCCTGCTGCTGCTGATCTGATTCGACTTCTCGTGCTATCAGTGTTGAGGGCGAAGTGAGACCCTATCTCGCTGCCAAGATCCATCCTGTCGGGAACATCTGCCAACTAACATGACACCAACAGCAAGGCTTCATGAAGATCTACCCGATGTTTCAAATATATCATGGTCCCCTCAAGTACTACTTTGCCGCACCAAGATCTACCGGCGACCCGACCAAGATCCGAAGACCGATCCATCGGAACGCCAAGACCACCGACGACAAGACCTCCTTCCCGGAACGACAAGCACTTCACCCCGGACGCCAAGTCCGACCCAACCCGCGGACCCGGCAAGATCTTCGCGATGACAAGATCGACACCGACCAGGGCGAGTCCGATGCGCCCCCGACGCCAAACCAAGTCCTTCTTCCGGATGCGACAAGATCTACTCCATTGTCCGAGAACATTCCCGCCGAGACCGATCCCCGTCGAACCCTGTCGAACCCTGACCCCGATGAACCCCAAGTTCGCCGAACCCTAATGTGATCCCCTAACCAAGACCTCTATTTTATAGATGCCATCTATATGAATTGTTGCATATCATTTGTACATGCCTGCATACTTATTTTGTGGGTCCGGGTTGTATAGTCGATTCACCTCATAATTAAATATGGAGTGTATATGCGGGATATCTTCGTCTTATTCCGGACTCCATTTAAATTTGCGTAGCGAACCGATGCCATGTTTTGTCTTGTTAATACAACATTTAATTGCGGGGGTTCTAAAACAACTTGAACCGTTTAATTAATTGTCGGGACCCCGGATCCGCTTAATACTGCCTAATTGCACCGCATCTGCATCATATCATAATCATGCCGGATCTTCTACCGTAATATTAAATAGTGCATCCGGTGTTTCTTCTAGTGTTTGCTTCTTCGTGGATTAGGCCGATGAGTTGATGCGAGTATCGACAAGTTCTCCAGATATGAATCTCCGGCAGTGTTTCCCAGGCGAGCATCTCTTCCCCTTCTACCTATTTTGCATTTATAGTCTTTATTTCCTCCTGTTGATCTATTGCTATCCGTGTCGCGATGCTTTAGTGTTCCGTACCAGTTATATCCCATGCAGCCTCTATATTGCCTTGGACACCTCCTATTACCTATGCTTGCTAGATAGCTGGCCTTGTGAGTCGTAGTTGCTTGCTCAGGTGCGATCTCGTGTTGTCGAGTGCCACAGTTGTTGGTATGCTGGCAGATGTTTATGGTGGAGATGATCATGACCTTAAATACAACTATTAAATTGCTAGATATAACTAATGCAGAGGCATCGGTGGGCAATAGATGTTATTTGGTTCTTCCACGCTCACTTGTGTCCCGTAGGACCCCGAGTACTTGATACCTGTTCCTTGATTTTTCGCACTATCCACATCTAGGAGGCCTTATGGACCCCCCTGAGCCAGAGCTTGATTCATTTCTATTTCTTGGGGCCACAAAGTAGTTTGGGGCTTTATTACTATCATGTACCTATGCCATGTTTTACCGCTTTATTTAAGATTGTGCGTGAAGCACCTGTACTGTTTAGGATTGCGGAGTGTTTTCACGGTATCGACAAGCCCAGTCACACTTTCGGGTTCCCGGTCGTTTACAGCCATTGGCGCAAACCTTGGGTCCGTCTCGGAGCCGGCCAACTTCGTTGCGGGTAGCTTCACGAAATATTTATGAATCCTGTGATCGCTTTGTCGTGAATGCCCCGTTGGGTTTTGAGTTGGTTTTTCCGAGGTTGATCGAGTGTGTGTTGCTATTTGTGCACCCCTGCAGGGTAAAACTTTCTAAAAGCCGTGTCCGCGGTTATGGACGACTTGGAGCATAGTATCTCGATCATAGACAAGCATAACTAAAGTAGTGCTATAAATTTGACTTAATGTGTGACTAGTAATCAGATGCAACTATAACGGAATGGATATTAAAAATGCCAACAACTGGTGGATCTGGGTTGTTTCGTGACATGCTGTACCGGCCTAGTAAGTATTGCAACTTCAATGGAATGTGATAAAAGTGTCAACAACGGTTGGGTTTGGGATTCCTCAGGACAATTATATCTGACTAGTAAATGTTCCAACTACAACGGGATGTTAACTAAAACTGCCCACTACTTATGCTATCAGGATGACTCATGATATCTATATCTGATTAGTAATTGTTGCAACTATAATGGAATGAGTAAAATTGCCAACTGTGTGAGTTCCTTGGTCTGACTTCCTCATTTGGTCTCGAGGGGGAAAATACCAGGATGGATTGTTTGGTGTTAGCTTCAGGTTGGATATGAATAGGTCTTTCTTATCCCTCTCTGATAAACGCCAGTTGTATCGAGTCTCTATAGGTTTTTTAGTGCTGTTGCGCTGCCACTTCAGCCCACCATACCTATGTAGGCGAGAGCCGCCGAATTCTAGCCTCGCCATGTACTGGCCTCAGTACTGACGCTCCTCTTTTTCCTTTGCCCTTTGTCGGCACCCCTTTTGTTTTAGCAGGTTTGAGATCGACGTCGTTAGTAGGGTTACGCTTCTGGCTTGGCCTGGGCAGGGTTATGGACACCATTGGTTATTCTTCAGGGCTCTTAGCCCCATTTGCATCTTATCCGTAGTCGGACGCTGTATCGTTTTCAAGGTGATTTGGATCTTTGTATTATATATCTATATTCTTGACTCTTGCAGTCGTGTTGTATATATATATCTGTTCTATGGGTCCCATCGAGGACTGTTATGTAATGGTATTACTTTGTTTTCCACCCGCACGAAAGTGCCTGGTGGGCGTCCTTGAATCGTTTCTATGCGGGTTTGGTGGGAAGCGCTAAAACTTGCATAGGGCCGATTCGAGGGCGTTACAACCATCAAGCTGGACTTCATCGGGATCTGAAGCTCTTCCCGGCACCCTGTCGGAGAGGGAATTCACCCTGGAGGCCTTCTTCATCATCATGCAAGCCTCCGGTGTGATGCGTGAGTAGTTCATCTCTGGACTACGGGTCCATGTAGTAGCTAGATGGCTGGTTCTCCTCCTTTGTGCTTTCATAGATCTTGTGAACTCCATTCATGATCAAGATCATCTATTTGTAATTCTGCATGTCGTGTTTGTGGGGATCCGATGGATATTGAGATGCTATTTCAGATTGATTATTGATTCTATCATGTCTTTGTTATTTGTGATCTTGCATGCTTTCCGTTGTTAGTAGCTATCTTGGCCAAGTATATGCTAACAACTCCAAGAGTTAGTATTTATGCTCGATAGTGGGTTCATGCCTCTGGTAATCTGGGGAAGTGACAAAAATCTCTAAGGTACTAGATGTGTTGTTGCTACTAGGGAGAAAACAACAATCCTTTGTTCATAGAACAATCGTATTGTTTACTTTACACGTAATTTGTAATGCAATAATCTGTGGCTTGCAACTTAATACTGGAGGGGGTTCGGATGATAACCTGGAGGTAGATTATTAGCCATAGATGCAGTTGGATGGTGGTCTATGTATAATGTTGTAATGCCCAATCAAGTCTCAAAGGAGTCAAGATGTTTAGTATATGCTTGTATGCTTTCTTGATGTTTGTCAATTGCCCCGCTGTAATTTGTTCACCTAGCATGTTATCTATCTCAAGGAGAGCCACCTCTAGTGAACTATGAACCCCGGTCCTTTCTTTTACATTCAATCTACAAACTATTTACTGCTTTGTGTTTACTTTCTGCAAACTATTATTTCCTTCCATTCGATACGTTTAATCCTTTGTTTTCAGCAAAACTGGTGAGATTGACAACCTCATCGCAAGTTGGGGGCAGAGTTATGTGGCTGTATTGTGCAGGTCTCCACGTTGCTGCTGGCACTGGTAGTGCGCCCTGCCAAAGTTCAACTAGCTTCACCTTTCGGGTGTTTCCTTGCTCCTACTGGATTGATAACCTTGGTTTCATAACTGAGGGAAACTTACTACTGTGGTCATCATACCTTCCTCTTGGGGTTCCCCAATGAGCTCGTTAATACACGAGTCAACAAGTATTTTTCTAGCCTTGATGACCCACAAGTATAGGGGGTGTATCGCAATATTTTCGAGGGAAGTGAAACCCAATTTATTGATTCAACACAAGGGGAGCCAAAGAATATTTATAAGCCTTAAGAATTGAGTTGTCAATTCAGCTGCACCTGGAAACAATCTTGCTCACAGCAGTTTATCATTAGCAACAGTTTTGTAGTAGGAATAGTAAAGTAATAGCAGTAGTAAAGGTAAAGACAACAGTCACAATAGCAGTAAACAGTAGGATTCGAGTGCGGTAGGCATAGGGATGGATGGACGGGCGTTGCATGGACAAGAAAATTCACATGGCAATCAGAACATAGGGCAATTGCAGATAAATAAGATAAAGCATCCAAGTACTAGATAATCCTAGGCATGTGTTCCATATATAGTCATACGTGCTCGCAATGAGAACTTGCACAACATCTTTTGTCCTACCAACCCGTTTGTAGCGGGGCCTCAAGGGAACTACTGGCAATTAAGGTGCTCCTTTTAATAGAGCACCGGAGCAAAGCATTAATACTCATGAACACATGTGATCCTAACATCAAAGCCATTCCCTCCGGTTATCCCGATTTCTGTCACTTCGGGGCCATTGGTTCCGGGCAACAACGTGTGTATACAACTTGCAGGTAAGACCAAAAACAATACTATCATAATGAATCAATAACATGTTCAGATCTAAACTCATGGCACTCGGGTCCTAGTGACAAGCATTAAGCATAACAAGTAGCAACAAAGTCAAAAAGCACTAATAGTAGATACTAGGCACCATGCCCTAACAATCCGATGCCATTACATGAACGATCTCATCCAATCCCTACCATCCACATAGCCTACAACGGGGGATTACTCACTCATGGATGGGGGAAACATGGATGGTCGATGGAGAACTGATGGTGATGATGATGGCGATGATCTCCTCAAATTCCCCGTCCCGGCAGGGTGCCAGAACAGAGTTTCTGGTGCTGTTTCGTGGAATCTGGTGGTGCCGGCGGAGCGGAACTCCTTCTAGAAAAACGTCGAACCCTCCCTGAGTTTTTAGGTCAGAAGGCATCTTATAAGCGAAGAGGGAGACCGAGGGGGTGTCCGAGGCGGCCAGACCACCCCCTTGCGCGGCCAGGCCTAGCCTGCGGCCAGGTGGTGTGGCCTGGGCCCAGCCCCCCTTCATCTCATATTCTGGCTCTGAGAGTCTTCTGGTGAAATAGGATTTTTGGCATATTTTCCGGGATTTTTCCTGATAGTTGATTTTCTGCACAAAAACTAGACACCAAGGCAATTCTGCTGAAAACAACGTCAGTCCGTGTTAGTTGCATCCAAATCACACAAGTTTAGAGGAGAAACAATAGCAAAAGTGTTCGGGAAAGTAGATACGTTTTGGACGTATCGAGTCCCCCCAAGCTTAGCTTATTGCTTGTCCTCAAGCAATTCAGTTGAAAACTGAGTGCGATAAAAGAGACTTTCATGAACACATTTGCTTCATATGATGTATATATTCTCAGCATGTGATCAACTACTTAGACAATTCATAATAAGGAGTATGCAACTAAGTTTACTTAATAGGCATTGCAAGCTATGAATAGATTCCAACTCAAAAATAATAAGTAGCATGAAGCATAAACATAAGCAACATTACAATGTTCATAACAAGGTATGATAGAGTGGTATCTCGCTTGCCTTTTTATTGTGAATGCCAAAGCACCTCTGAAGTTCAGGTGAAGACTAGAAGTAAAGATATCAAAGATACAAGCATCAAAGTCATAACACAAATAATCAAGTTTTGAGACAAGCACATTACACTAAGAATTATAACTATGCTCTCAAGAAGGTGCTCATAGAATAAGTGGAGACTCAACAAAGAAATGAAAAAGGTTTTGAAAAGTTTGAAAAGATTTCAAATGCTGAAAGTATGGTACTCGTTAGCTTTGAGCTCTCATTTCCCCTATCATAAGCATCTTTAAGTGGTTAATGTTAAAGAGACACAACTAAGAGGATATGCTTGACAAGTTATAAGCTAAAGTCTCATGCCCCTTACTTACGAGTACCGGACCTCATGCAACTCAACTTCAGTCACAAGTAAGCTCTTGTCATTGTAAGTACATATGTATCATAGAGAACCGCCAACGGGGTACCCCTTGCACATGATACAGGATCTATCCCATAATCAAAATGACAAGGCAAGCAGACAATGAGCATCTCAGCAATCTTTTTATTGAGCATGCTTCATAGAATGCTCATTATGGTTATGCTGCAAGTTTCCACCATGATTAGGCATGGCTTGGGCTAGCGGCCCAAGCGTTTATCTAACACACATACAAACTCCATGATCTTACAAGTTCCACTTTTATTTCACACCGTCGGGATCCATAGGCAAAAGAACCAGTGCAATGTTGAAAGCGTTCCCCATGATACATGGTTCTGCTAACTTCAACTTATAAAGCGCAAGCATATACGTAACAAAGAAGGACGCAATGGTTTAAGTTTATTAAGTGTAAGAAAATAAAGTGTGCCATCAAGTTCGTGAGAGCTTTACTAACTAACTTTCTCATAACAAACAAACATTTTATTCGGAAGAAAACAAGGCGTATTGAATATGCACGGAACAACAAATGATGCTAATAGGCAGGTATGCTGGACACTTTTGGCAATCTTTGGTTTTAGGGAATTGGAAACATGAGTAGAACATACTCAGTGTAAATGAAGGCTAGCAATTAGAGGGGGAGCGACAAACAAGAGAGCAATAACTATCATAATCATGCTTGCAACAAAACAGGACTAATCATGGCATGAAAGTGATGCAAGACCTGTGAGGCAAAATAGTTCATCGAGGCTTAACTGATTATTTCAATCATATACGTGCGTGAGCATCTGCCAGGTCAATTCAAGTGAAACATTCAGAGGAGGATACCACAATGTCATACCAATTTATGAATAGAGTAATGCAAGCAAACATTCATATGGCGTGCTACAAACTATTAGCAAGCTGGAACTAATCATATGAAATCAAGAACTACTAAGCATCCATAAATAACATACACCCTACACGAACAGGCTAAGCATGCCTACAATGATGAGTATATGTACAAAAATGAAAACAAATAGAGTTTGTTACCAGCCTCTTACCACACCTCAAGTTGTCATTAATCCCCATTATTGCCCTTCACTTGTGTGGCTTGAATAATAATATGAAACCAAATTCCACTAAGGACTGTTGAACCCTGCAACAAACTCACAAAACCAAAGAAGAACAACAAATATTTTTGGTGTTTTTGATTTTTTTTAGAACAAGAACCAAAAAGGAAGAACGAGCGAAGCAAAATCTTTTTGGGTTTTTTAAATAGTTCAAGCAAAGCAAAAAGACCAAACCAAGGCCAAAAGAAGAACCAAACAAAAGAGAAACAACAGAAATATTTTTGGTCTTTTTGTGTTTTAGAAAGCAAAAGCAAAGAAAGAATGAAAACTAAAAAGAGAACGAAACATGAATATACAAAGTACCGACGCAAAACGATATGGAGATGAGTGCGATGTCAGCGTACCTCCCCCCAAGCTTAGGCTTTTGGCCTAAGTGTGTGTCAATCCAAATACGAGTAAGGGTTCCAAGCAGGCAGGTCATTGTATGAATGATCGTAGTTAGGCCCGTGGGAAGAAGAAGCTCCCCAATCATAGGTAGGCTGCTGATATGAAGACTCGCCCTCATTCGAGGGCTAGACCGAGTCATCCGTTGCCTCCCTTCTAGTATCCTGCTCCTGTTGAGAGAGCTGTCCCAAGTACGTATCAAACTCCTCCTCCATGAGGGACCATCCTACCATGTTATCAAGGTTAAACAAAACAGGTGCAGGCAAGAGAACAACATGCTCGGACTTGCTCTTTCTCCAACCAGCTTTGAGAAAGGTTATTTCATAAGACAACCCACTCAAACTAGCCCACGAGGAAACACACTTATGATGTATCATGGAATTAAAATCAAGCCTTTCTATGGGAAACTGTAGGTCTAGGTGATGAGGCACTAAACCATGCAATGCTAGTAAACGAGAAGCAACGAGGCCCCCACAAATTCCACCTTTCTCGTGATTAGCAGCAAGACGGAAAGCTATCAAAGCACCCAAGTTGTAAGACCTATCTCGTTTAAGAGCAGCAGAGATGAATGCTAGATCATATGAAGATAACTTATTGGCAGTTTTCCTAGAAAGAACACACTTGGCAATAAAGTAGGCAAAGTAGCGAATGGAGGGGAGATGAATGTTACAGAAATTCCCGCTCTCCTTCGAGAAGCTGCTCCCTTAGCAAATCTCTGCATACAAGTCCATGAGTGGTGCAGGTTGCTCTTTAATCCTTCCACATGATCCCCACTGGGGTACCTTAATAGCTGCACAAAAATCATCGAGAGAAAGGTCGACAGCTATATTGTCTATTTTGTAGTGGACCATGGGGTTAGGCAAAGAGTGACTAAATAGAAAGTCCTGCACCACAGACATGGTTACTTTCACGAATTGTAGGTTCATCTTCCAAAAAGTGCTCCAATCCCGCATTAGCAACCAAAGTATGGAAGTCCTGGGAAATTCCTGCAGCCCTCATGAATTCGTAGCATGGATAGATGGAAGGAAAAACTTCTTCCTCTCGGTGAACCTTCATAACCTCAGGCACCCATAGTTCATGTTGGTTTAGTTGATGCTCATTCATCTTCTATTCTGAAATTTAAACATCTATTAAACAAGTGATTACAAAGTGAATATATAATGAAGGGCACTACTCATAGGGACTTGTAAGAGGCCTAAACATGCATCAAAACTATATCTCTAAGCATCAAACAAGCTTATAAGCTCTCATAACCTGTCACCTACAGCAGCAAAATACTCAAGATATGAACCACTAAACACAAATCTACTTGGACAAGCGGAGGAGTCACATACCGGAGAACAAATGCTCCAAATTTCAGAAGCAAAGATGGGATGAGCAAGGACATCGAAAAATCAAGGGCAAGCACAGCAAGAGCGCGATTTCGAGAAATGAACTGGTGTCTACTCGTGAGAGAGAAGAAAGTGGCAAGTGAGAGAGTGAGTGGAGGGCCAGGGCTGGCCCACACCATAGGCAGGCGCGCCCCAGGGCTGGCCGTGCCACCAGGTGGTGTGCCTGCCTGCTGGGTCCCCTTGGTACCTTCTAGGCACTTCTCTGCCCTTTTTTTCACATAAAAATTTTATATGAATTTTCTGGAATTTTTCGAGACACTTTATTTTTGGGCATTTTTCAGGTATAACAGAATGATTTTCTGACATAAAAAGATTTTTTTGGAATGATGCAATGACAAAACAAGGCTAGAACTACATAAGTTCTAAGACACTCTAACATGCAAGCAACTAACAATAGAAAAAAACTAAACGAAAGCAAAAACTAAAATGGATAGAATAGAAGTAAGCGGAGATAATCATGGTGAAAACATTGTTTTGTTCAATGAAATACTTTTGTTAACAAGGTTGATCAGGTCTTGTTACCAAAACAATTTTATATGAAACAAAACTTTGTATTCCACTAATGATTATGTTACCTCAACCTTGATACCAATGGTCCCAATCATAATAGTTTCAAATTTTTCTCTTGATATGGGACAATATATCTCTCCAAGTTGAATGCCCTCAACATGTTCAATTGAATTCTAACCATAAGTCCTATCAATCTTCTTGGGGAAATAGATAGTATGTTCCTTATCATTAACATTGAAGGTCACCTTTCCATGATTACAATTAATAACAGCTCCTAGAGTATTAAGAAAAGGTCTCCCAAGAATAATAGACATATTATCATCTTCAGGCATTTCAAGCACAACAAAATCAGTTAATATCAAGCAATTATGAGCCACTTGAACATGTACATCCTCACATATACCAACAGGAAAAGTGGTAGATTTATCAGCCATTTGCAAAGATATATCAGTTGGTATCATTTTTTCCAGTTGAAGTCTCTTATATAGAGAAAAAGGCATGACACTAACTCCTGCTCCCAAATCACACAAAGCAGTTCTAACATAACTATTTTTAATAGATCAAGGAATAGTTGGAATCCCTGGGTCTCCAAGTTACTTTGGAACCTTACCATTAAAGGAATAATTAGCAAGCAAAGTAGAAATTTCTTCATTAGGGATCTTCCTTTTATTCGAGACAATATCCTTCATATACTTTGAGTAAGGAGGCAGTTTAATAGCATCAGTCAAAGGGATTTGCAAGAACAAAGGTTTCATCCACTCACAAAACTTATTATAGTGTTCATCTTCCTTTGACTTGTGTTTCTTATCAGGGAAAGGCATAGGTTTTTGGACCCAAGGCTCTCTTTCACTACCATGTTTCTTAGCAACAAAATCTTCTTTAGTGTATTTAGTATTCTTAGTGTGCTTTTCAGGTTCCTCTTCAACTTTTTCTTCATTAGGAACATCATTTTCTTCATTACCACTTTTAGTTTCAGCATCAGAAATAGATATACAATTATGATCTCTAGCAGGTTCAGAGGGTTCTATAACAGTTTTATGTTTCTTTTTCCTTTTCTTATGAGTAGTACCACTATTTTCAGCTTGTTGAGAATCCCGATCAATTCTTTTGGGATGCCCCTCAGGATATAGAGGATCCTGGGTAGCAGCACCACTTCTAGTTCTAATTTCATAAGCATGTTTTTTCTTTAGCAGCGTTAACTAGCAAGTCTTTTTGCACTTTAATGAGTTGATCTATTTGAGTTTGAACCATTTGAAAGTGTTTAACAATCATTTTAACATCATTAGAGGTTCTTTCCACAATATCCTTCAACTCAACAATAGCTCTAGTGTTTTCCATTAGATGATTTTGCACCCTTTTATTAAAATTATCTTGCTTAACAATAAAAATATCGAATTCTTCTAAGCATTGATCAGGAGGTTTAGAGTAAGGGATATCACCTTCATCAAAGTGTTGGAGAGAGTGTACCTCAATAGTGGTTGAGTGGGGAATTGGCTTACATAATTCTTCTATAGGAGGTAACTTCTTGACATCTGCAGCTTTAATTCCCTTATCCTTAAGACATTTCTTAGCTTCCTTCATCACTTCATCATTTAATTCAATAACTCCCCTCTTCTTAGATGATGGTATAGGCATAGGAATAGTTGGTTCAGGTATAATTATTTCAGGTATAGCTGGTTCGGGAGGAGTCCAGTCTTCATAATTCTTGCTTATTTTAGCCATTAATTCCTCAGCTTCTTTGGGAGTCCTATTCCTGAAAACACAATCAACACAACTATCTAGGTATGTCCTAGATTCTTTAGTTAGTCCATTATAAAATATATCAAGAAGCTCATTCTTAGGTAATGGACTTCCAGCCTGTGCATGAATCAAAGCACAAAACCTTGCCCATGATTCAGGCAATATCTCTTTTTCTCCCTGTTTAAAATCGAAAAGTTCCTGCAAAATAGCATGTCTAGCACTAGGAGGAAAATATTTTTGCAGGAAAGTACTAATCAAGCAATCAGGGATATCAATAGATCCAGGAGGTAAATTACTAAACCAAGTTTTAGCTTCTCCTTTCAGTGAAAAGGGGAAATCTTAGCAACAAAGTAAGTACGCATCTTAATATCATCAGAAAACAAAGCACTCATGGTAGAAAGCTCAGTCATATGTGCTACCGCACTTTCATTCTTAGTCCCACAAAAAGGTTCTTTCTCAACAATAGCTATGTAAGATAGATCAAGAGAGAAATCATAATCTTTATCTTTAATGTTTATGGGAGAAGCAGCAAACTTAGCATTAGGAGATAATTTGGGTCTAATAGTACGCCTCTCAAGGAGATTCTTAGCAGCGCTCCTATCATGGGTGTTTTTGCATTCTTTAATAAATTCATCGGTCATCTCAACATAACCGTCTTCAATATCATAACTCTCACTAGACTCAGGTGAACTAATAGGTGTAATAGTGTCTTCATTAGGAGTTTTAGTATTTCTAGCTATAGTTCTAGCAATCGTAGCATCTAGGAAAGGACCTAATGAACCACTCTTATCAAGCACAGTAGAAGCAGCATCATAAGTATCAGAAGTTTCAGATTCAGCAGTAGTAGCAGTGTGTGTAGCATGTGTATGTGGTGGTGTAACGAGCTAACTCATAACATATGGTGAATCAAGAGCAACAGAGGTGTTCAGAACCATAGCTCTTCTTGTAGTGGATGGTAAAATAGGGACATTGCCATCACGAGACTTACCCATGATGGATGGAAGGCAGTGAACAATAGAGAATCCAAGTGAACTTGATAAATAAAGCTATGCTCCCTGGCAACGGTGCCAAAAAATAGTCTTGATGACCCACAAGTATAGGGGATGTATCACAGTATTTTCGAGGGAAGTGAAACCCGATTTATTGATTCGACACAAGGGAGTCAAAGAATATTTATAAGCCTTAACAACTGAGTTGTCAATTCAGCTGCACCTGGAAACAATCTTGCTCATAGCAGTTTATCAATAGCAACAGTTTTGTAGTAGGAATAGTAAAGTAATAGCAGTAGTAAAGGTAAAGACAGCAGTAACAATAGCAATAAATAGTAGGATTCGAGTGCGGTAGGCATAGGGATGGATGGACAGGCGTTGCATGGACAAGACAATTCACATGGCAATCAGAACATAGGGCAATTGCGGATAAATAAGATAAAGCATCCAAGTACTAGATAATCCTAGGAATGTGTTCCATATATAGTCATACGTGCCCGCAATGAGAACTTGCACAACATCTTTTGTCCTGCCAGCCCATTTGCAGCGGGGCCTCAAGGGAACTACTGGCAATTAAGGTGCTCCTTTTAATAGAGCACCGGAGCAAAGCATTAACACTCTATGAACACATGCGATCCTCACATCAAAGCCATTCCCTCTGGTTATCCCAATTTCTGTCACTTCGGGGCCATTGGTTCCGGGCAACAACATGTGTATACAACTTGCAGGTAAGACCAAAAACAATACTATCATAATGAATCAATAGCATGTTCAGATCTGAAATCATGGCACTCGGGCCCTAGTGACAAGCATTAAGCATAACAAGTTGCAACAAAGTCAAAAAGCACTAATAGTAGATACTAGGCACCATGCCCTAACAATCTGATGCCATTACATGAATGATCTCATCCAATCCCTACCATCCCCATAGCCTACAGCGGAGATTACTCACTCATGGATGGGGAAATATGGATGGTCGATAGAGAAGCGATGGTGATGATGATGGCGATGATCTCCTCCAATTCCCCGTCCCGACAGGGTGCCAGAACGGAGTTTCTGGTGCTGTTTCGTGGAATCTGGTGGTGGCGGCGGAGCGGAACTCCTTCTGGAAAAACGTCGAACCCCCCTAAGTTTTTAGGTCAGAAGGCATCTTATAGGCGAAGAGGGAGACCGAGGGGGTGTCCGGGGCGGCCAGACCACCCCCTGGCGTGGCTAGGCCTAACCTGCGTGGCCAGGTGGTGTGGCCTGGGCCCAGCCTCCCTCCGTCTCGTATTCTGGCTCCGGGAGTCTTCCGGTGAAATTGGATTTTTGGCATATTTTTCGGGATTTTTCCTGATAGTTGATTTTGTGCACAAAAACTAGACACCAAGGCAATTCTGCTGAAAATAGCGTCAGTCCGTGTTAGTTGCATCCAAATCACACAAGTTTAGAGGAGAAACAATAGCAAAAGTGTTTGGGAAAGTAGATACGTTTTGGACGTATCACCTTCCAAGGACTCATGCTAGGTTTTAACTGTAGTCTGCTAAAATATGGTGAAACAAGTTAAACAAACAACAAGGGAAACAGGTAGTATTATATAAAGTAGAGATCATTTAAATTAAGTATGAACTTACAGTAGCACATTTAGGCTGACAGTAGCTCCTTCTCGAGCGGGTGCGACTCCTAGTCAATCTGCCAGAAGAATCTGAGTAGAGCAGTTGGAACTCTGGTCCTTGTACTCCATTGTCATTTCTTTGCATGACATTTGAAACCAAGTTGGTTGGTTTGGAAGGATGAGAACTCTTGAAAAACACCAAAATCATAGCATTAAAAATTACCATATGTATGTTTCAAACTAGATAGCTGGTTTGGAAGGATGAAAGTAGGTGAAAACACCAACATATAGCATTAAAAATGACCAGATATATCATGAAACTAGATGGACATTTTACGAATTAAGAATTCGCACATATATTCACAATTGAACATAAATGCAAATGTCATGGCAAGTTCTTAGGTAGAATGACAACTAATTAACACGACAAGAAACTGGCCTAAGTAACACAAGGAAACCTCACGATTCAGCCTTGCTGGGCATCAGATTGTCAGTGTTGGATCCTCTATGAGCTGTTTGCATGACCCGTGCAAGCGCTCGGAAAGAATAGAATCTATGAGTTCGTGTTGGATGATTAAACCGGTAGCGTGAGAATAAAGAAAGGGAATAAAAGCAAGAAGCTAATGAGGTGGATAGGACCTACAAGATGAAGGGTGCAAACGAAATGGCAATAACATCCAGGATATTGAGCAACATCCTAAAGATTTCGTAGCTTACGAGTAACAAAAATATAGCAAACGGGCAAGAGAAATTACCGCTGCGCGGCGAGGATGGGTGGGACGGGCAAGTGGGCGGCGGGGACGGCAGCTCGGCATTTCGGGGTCAGCAACGAATGATTCAGTGAACCTGTCCCGGTAGGTTAGACGATGGCGTTGGCGAAGTAGATCCAGTGCCGCGACGGAGTCGGTGAAATAGTTCCGGTAAAGAGCACCTGAAGTGGAACTCCGGTGTGGAAGAGAGGGCCGACGGTGAAGCAGCTAGAGGAAGGTCGAGGTTGGATGGGTGTGGGCGGGGAAGAGACGATGGGGGATATAAGTGGGATGACGCACATTTACAACCTATACTCCTCTATTATTGCAGTATTGCCACGATCCTTGTTTCTGGAGCAGGGATAGAAGAGGAATTTTGCATTTGCAAAAAGCGGGGCGGGATATTTGAATAGATGTGCGCGGGATGCTTCGGCGCCATGCGGAAATTTTGAGGTTGAAGCTTCCGACGTACACTACTCCGATGCAACCGCTCTCATGTGTTGGCCCCGTCTAAACCCACACGCCAGTGACAGTATGCTTACTAACATATAAATGAGTTTCCACACATTTGCCGAAATTGATAAACAATATATTTTGAAGGCTTTCATACAAGATGACTAAGGTCACGGCCATATCTCTGTTATAGTTTATAATAGCGTGTCCATATCTAGTAGATAGCTTCATCTTGGCATTTCAAAAGAAGATTCTGGATTTGATGGACAATGCCCTACTTTCATGAATTTCCAAACTTTCTAGCGAAATCTATGCAATAAAATGAATTTTTGACAATCTAAAGTAAATATGTCTAATTTCGAACTAGAACGTGAGTGATATACCTTGCTCTTGACTTTTAAAATAATTCAAAGATATCAAGTAATCAAATATTGGAGAACCACCGAGAGTTTTGGAAAATTCAACTTTTTGATATGAATGGTAATGACACCTAATTTCAGCCACTGTAAAAAAATACAAAGAAACAAAATATAAAAAGAAATGCATCCATTACTTTCTCTATTCGTGTCTCACTTTGTGCACTAGCTAGTTTCCATGGAAAATATAATCTTGAAATTTGATAATTTCTGAGAAATAATTCTATCACAATATATATGGAGTACTACCATGTAAAAATATGCATGGCTTTCAAACCAGATGAACGAGGTCATGGCCATATATTTTCTATAGTTTAGAATAACCTATCCATATTTGTTATGGTGTGTATTGGCATTTAAAACATTATTTACAAAGGAAGCTTCCGAATTGGAAGTTATTTCAATTTTCTAATGCACAACAATGGCTTTAGTCATGAAGCTACTAAAAAACATGGCTTTAAATCCCACTGCCCTGGTTTTCACTCAAAGTATATAACCTAGGGTTAATTAAGTTTAGGGTTCAAGGTTTTATTTTGGGTTGAGGGTTTAAGGGTTCATGGTTTATGGTTCAGGATTTTAGGGTTTAGGCTTTTAGGGTTTAGGGTTGTTCAAGGTTTAGGGTTGTTCAAGGTTTTAGGGTTTATGATAGTTTAGGTTTTAAGGTTTAGGGAATTTTCAATAATAATGTTCAAGCTTTATATATATGGTTATATTCATGGAATAGAATGGCGTTATCACAGTTTAATAAAAGTATTTCAAAATTTGATCTATAAGTGCATTATACCTCCTTGGTAAGGGTTTAGGGTTCTAGGGTTAGGAAGTTAGAGTTCTAGGGTGGTTATTAGGGTTTACGGTTAAGGGTTTATGATTTTCAATAATGTTCAAGCTTTATGCTTATATTCATGTAATAGAATGGCGTTACCACAATTTAACGAAAGTATCTCAAATTTGTATCTATAAGTGCACGGTACCGGCTGGTTTAGGGTTTATGGGTCGATGATTTAGGGTTTCACGGATTAGGTTTTATGGGTTGTTTAGGGTTTAGGCATTAGCGATTTTTCAATAATGCTCAAAGATTTATACTTATATTCGTCGAATAGAATGGCATTACCTACTTTAATAAAAGTATCACAAATGTTGATCTATAAGCGCATGATACCTGCTTGGTTAGGGTTTTATAGTTTAGGCTTTATCATTGTATAGGGTTTAGAGTTTAGCGAATTTAGAATAATTCTCAAGCTTTATTGTTATATTTGTCGAATAGAATGACATTACCTAATTTAATGAAAGTATCTCAAATTTTGATCTATAAAGTGCATGATACCTGCTTGGTTAGTGTTTATGGGTTGAGGGTTTGGGGTTTTAGGGGTTGTTTGGGGTTTAGGGTTTAGGGAATTTTCGATAATGCTCAAGATTTATGCTTATATTCGTCGAATAAAATGGCGTTAGCAAATTAAACAAAAGTATATCAAATTTTGATCTATAAGGGCATGCTACGTGCTTGGTAAGGGTTTAGGGTTTTAGGGGTTTTAGGTTTGGGGTTTTAGGAATTTTTGATAATTTTCAAGTTGCTTTATGCTTATATTCGTGGAATAGAATGGCATTACATCAATTTATTGAAAGTATCTCAAATTTTGATGTATACGTGCACAATACCTGCTTTGGTTAGGGTTTATGGGTCGAGGGTTTAGGGTTATAGGTTTTACGGTTTAGTTTATGGGTTGTTTAGGGTTTAGGGTTTAGCGAGTTTTCAATATTGCTCAAGAGTTATGCTTATACTCGTGGAACAAAATGGGTGTTAGCTGATTTAATGAAAGTATCTCAAATTTTGATCAATGTGTGCATGACACATGCTTGGTTAGGGTTTATGGCTGAGGGTTTAGGGCTTTAGGGTTTAGGGTTTAAGTTTTAGAGGTTGTTTAGGGTTTAGGAAAAAATTTATATTACGCAGGATTTATGCTTATATTCGTCAAATAGAATGGTGTTACCCAATTTAACAAAATTATCTTAAATTCTAATCTATAAGTGCATGCTACGTGCTTGATGAGGGTTTAGGGTTATAGGGTTTAGGGGTTTAGGATTTGGGTTTTACAGGTTTTAGTTTTCGGGATTTTCAATAATGTTCAAACTTTATTGTTATATTCGTGGAATATAATGGCGTTGCCGTAATTAATGAAATATCGAATATCAGATTTTGATCTATAAGTCCATGATACCTACTTGGTTAGGATTTTTATATGGGTCGAGGGTTTAGGGTTTTAGGGTTTTGCGGTTTAGGTTTTATGGACTGGATAGGGTTTAGGGGTTTTATCGAATTTTCAATAATACTCAAGCTTTATGCTTATATTCGTCGAATAGAATATATATGGCGTTACCTAACTCATTGAAAGTATCTCCAAATTTCATCTATAAGTGCATGATACATGATCTGTCAGGGTTTATGGGTTGAGGGTTGGGGTTTTAGGTTTAGGTTTTATAGGGGTTATTTAGGGTATTTTCGGTAATGCTCAAGATTTATGCTTATATTCATCGAATAGAATGGAGTTACCAGTTTAATGAAAGTATATCAATTTTGATTGATAAGTGCATGCTACGTGTTTGATAAGGATTTAGGGTTTAGCGTTTAGATTTCAGGGTTTTACGAATTTTAAATAATGTTCAAGCTTTATGCTTATATTTGTGGAATAGAATGGTGTTACTGCAATTTAATGAAAGTATCTCAAATTTTGATATATAAGTGCACGATACCTGCTTGATTAGAGTTTATGGGTCGAGGGTTTAGGGTTTTCCAGTTTAGTTTTATGGGTTGTTTCCGGTTTAGGGTTCAGAGAATTTTTGGTAATGCTCAGGATTTATGCTTACATTCGTCTAATAGAATGGTGTTACCTGATTTAACGAAAGTATCTCAATTTAATCTATAGTTGCACGATACCTGCTTGGTCAGGGTTTAGGGGTTTAGATTTTATGGTTTAGGATTCCGTGAATTCTCAATAATACTTTCAAACTTTATGGTTATATTTATATTCGTGGAACAGAATGGTGTTACCACAATTTAATGAAAGTATCTCAAAAATTGATCTACAAGTCGATGATATCCTGCTTGGTCATTTTTTTGTTAAATAAAATTGGTTGGTCTGTTTGGTTGGGCTCGAATTCTGGCTTTTGATTTTTTGGCTTATAAAGCTATGAACGTGTTTTTGGCTTTTTTAGCTTTTACTCTGACATAGTGGAATGATAGTATAAGCCAGGTTGGATGATTTTAACGATTTTATCTCGGTTTAGCGAAAAATGTTCGAATTTTGAACAACAAGCGATGTGAATCTCTACTTCCCGTAATTCTGGCTCACTGACATGTGGGTCACTTGCATAGTGGGTCCAAAAAGTCGGTGTAGGTCAGAGTGGGCGGGCAGGTAAATATTGAAGAAGGGCTGGGAAACGTGGATGGGGTGATGCACTTGGGAGAACGCAAATTTACCACCTATATCCCTCTGTTATTGCAGTGCTCCCTCGGATTCTTGTTTCCGAAGCAGGGATAGAAGAGGAATTTTGCATTCTAGAAAGAGGTGAAGGATGTTTGAATGGATCCGCGAGATATTTTAATGCATGGGTGTGATGTTTGGGCGCCATACCAAATTTTGAGGTCGAAGCTTCTAGCATACGCTACTCCTGCGTGGGGCCTCTCAGACACGTTGTCACCGTCTAGGCCCACACGCCAGCGAGAGTTGCTTCCCAGCATTTAAACGAGTTTCTAGGCATTTGATGAAATTTTCGAACAATTTGAGGCTTTCAAGAAGATGACCATCGTCCAAAAAAAGGTGACCAAGGACATGGAAATAGTTTATGATGACGTCTCCGTATTTGGTAGATCGGTGCATCTTTGCAAATCAACCAATATGTTTGCTTCCAAGTTTGAAGTTTGTTTTTGAATTTCCAAGTAACAACAATGTGTTTTCCTCTGAAGCAACTACAAAGATGATGGCTCAAAATGCCACCGCCCCCTTTTTTCACACAATGTATAACGCCCTTTCAAGATTCTAGGCTAAACTTGTGCAATAATTTTTGGGGCTGGATGTTTTTTTTGGGGGCTGGATGTTTGAATGGATGGGCGGGATGTTTGAATGGGTGGGCGGGATATTTCAGCACTCTGCCGAAATTTTGAAGTTGAAGCTTCTAAGGTACGCTACTCCCACTTGGGATGCTGCCCCTGTCAGATAGAGCCACAGGCATGTATGCTTTCCAGCATTTAATGAGTTTATAGATATCTGCCGAAATTAATGAATATTAATTCAAGGCTTTCAAACAAGAGGAGCAAGGTCACAACCATAGTTTCTGTACCTTTTCATCTTTTGTACTACTCCATACATTGAAGCATCTTCACCAACCAAGCTTATAAACCTTGCCATATTTGGTAGATCGGTGCATCTTGGCATTTCAAGAATTTATTTACAAAGGAGATTCCAAATTTAATGGATAATGCCCTACTTTCATGAGTTTCCAAACTTCCTAGCTGAAGATGCTGAAATTAAATAACTTTTTGACGATTGAAAGTAAGTATATTTATGTACTACAAAGTGTGTGATATAGCTTGCTCTTGACTTTTTACAAATAGTTTAAAGATACCGAATTAGTCAAATATTCGAGAACCACCATATTTCAACATTGTTTAGAAAAAGAGCTTCCATATTTGGAGTTATTTTAAAATCTCCAATCGATAATAATGGCTTTAATTTTGTCATATGATATATGGCGTACAATGTATGAATTTGCATGGCTTTCAAACCAGGTGACCAAGGTAATGGCCACACCTTTTCTATAGTTTGTAACAACATGTTTGTATTTGGTAGATTGGTCCGTATTATTGGCATTTAAAATATTATTTACAAAGGAAGCTTCTGAATTTGAAGATATTTTCAATTTTTCAAGTGACGACAATGGATTTTGTCATGAAGAAACTACAAAGAAGTATGGCTCAAAATCCCATTACCCTAGTTTCCACACAAGATATATATAGCCTGAGGTTTAGGGTTCGTGTTTTTTGGGTTGAGGGTTTAGGGGTTTAGGGTTTATGGTATATGATTTTGGATTTTAGGGTTTAGGGCTTACGAGTTTAAGGTTGGTATTTAGGGTTTAGGGTTTTAGGTTTTAGGGTTTTCTAGGTTTTAGGGTTTATGAATTTTCAATAATAATGTTAAAGCTTATATATATGCTTATATATATTCGTGGAATAGACTCGTGTTATCGCACTTTAATGAAAGTATCTCGGATTTTGATCTATAAGTGCATCATACCTGCTTGGTAAGGGGTTGAGGGTTTAGGTATTTTATGGTTTTGGGAGTTTAGGTGTTTAGGGTTTAGGTTTTTTGGGAATTTTTGATAATGTTCAAGCTGCTTTATATATGCTTATATTCATGGAATTGGATAGCGTTAGCACAATTTGAGGAATGTTTATCTGAAATTTTGATCTACAAGTGCATGTGATACCTCATTTGCCAATGTTGTTTAGGCGGGGTTGAGGGTTTATGGTTTTAGGGTTTAGGGCATTTTCGATAATGTTCAAACTTTATTGTTATATTCGTGTAATAGAATGGCGTTATCGCAATTTAATGAAAGATAGAATCTCAAATTTTGATCTATAAGTCCACGATACATGCTTGGTTAGGGTTTATATGGGTCGATGGTTTAGGGTTTTATGGTTTTACGGTTTAGGTTTTATGGACTGAATAGGGTTTAGGGGGTTTATCGAATTTTCAATAATACTCGAGCTTTATGCTTATATTCATTGAATAGAATATGGCGTTACCTAACTCAATGAAAGTATCTCAAAATTTGTTCTCTAAGTGCATGATACCTGATTGGTTAGGATTTATGGGTTGAGGGTTTAGGGTTTAGGTTTTATTAGGGGTTGTTTAGGGTATTTTCGATAATGCTCAAGATTTATGCTTATATTCATCGAATATAATAGAGTTGCTAGTTTAATGAAAATATATCAATTTTTGATCGATAAGTGCATGCTACGTGCGGTGTTGAGGGTTTAGGGTTTTAGGGTTTAGGGCATTTCCAATAATGTTCAAACTTTATTGTTATATTCGTGGAATAGAATGGCCTTACCGCAATTTAATGAAAGATCGAATATCAGATTTTGATCTATAAGTCCATGATACCTGCTTGGTTAGGGTTTATATGGGTCGAGGGTTTAGGGTTTTAGGGTTTTACGGTTTAGGTTTTATGGACTAAATAGAGCTTAGGGGGTTTATCGAATTTTCAATAATACTCAAGCTTTATGCTTATATTCGTCGAATAGAATGGAGTTACCAGTTTAATGAAAATATATCAATTTTGTTGATAAGTCAATGCTATGTGTTTGATAAGGATTTAGGGTTTAGTGTTTAGATTTCAGGGTTTCAGGAATTTTAAATAATGTTCAAGCTTTATGCTTATATTCGTGGAGTAGAATGGCGTTACCGCAATTTAATGAAATTATCTCAAATTTTGATATATAAGTGCACCATACCTGCTTGATTAGGGTTTATGGGCCGAGGGTTTAAGGTTTTACATTATAGTTTTATGGGCTGTGTCCGGTTTAGGGTTTAGAGAATTTTTGGTAATGCTCATGATTTATGCTTATATTCGTCTAATAGAATGGTGTTACCTGATTTAACTAAAGTATCTCAATTTTTGATCTATAGTTGTGCGATACCTGCTTGATCAGGGTTTAGGGGGTTAGATTTTATGGTTTAGGATTCCGTGAATTCTCAATAATATTTTCAAACTTTATGGTTATATATATTCATGGAACAGAATGGTGTTACCGCAATTTAATGAAAGTATCTCAAAAATTGATCTACAAGTTGATGATATCCTGCTTGGTCATATTTCTTGTTATTTAAAATTGAATGTACCCGGGTACTAAAACAAGGGAGAAACAGGAAGAGTTCCTTGAGATTTAGGCGCTGTTTGGTTGGGCTCGAATTATGGCTTTTGATTTTTGGCTTATAAAGCTACGAACGTGTTTTGGATTTGTTTTTTTAGCTTTTACTTTGACATAGTGGAATGATAGTATAAGCTAGGTTGGATGATTTTAACGATTTTATCTCGGTTTAGCTAAAAAATGTTCGAATTTTAAACAACAAGCGATGGGAATCTCTACTTCCCATAATTCTGGCTCACTGACATGTGGGTCACTTGCATAGTGAGTCCAAAAAGTCGGTGTAGGTCGGAGTGGGCGGGTAGGTAAATATTGAAGAAGGGCTAGGAAACATGGATGGGGTGATGCACTTGGGAGAACGCAAATTTACCACCTATACCCGTCTGTTATTGCAGTGCTCCCTCGGATTCTAGTTTCCGGAGCAGGGATAAAAGTGAAATTTTGCATTCTAGAAAGAGGTAAAGCATGTTTGAATGGATGCGCGGGATATTTTAATGGATGGGTGCGATGTTTGGGCACCGTACCAAGCTTCTAGCATACGCTACTCTGGTGTGGGGCCTCTCAGACGCGCTGTCACCGTCTAGGCCCACACGCCAGCGAGAGTTGCTTCCCAGCATTTAAACGAGTTTCTATGCATTTGCTGAAATTTTCGAACAATTTAAGGCTTTCAAGAAGATGACCATCGTCCAAAAAAAAGGTGACCAAGGTCATGGAAATAGTTTATGATGACGTGTCTGTATTTGGTAGATCGGTGCATCTTTGCAAATCGATCAATATGTCTGCTTCCAAATTTGAAGTTTGTTTTCGAATTTCCAAGTAACAACAATGTGTTTTGTCGTGAAGCAACTACAAAGATGATGGCTCAAAATGCCACTGCCCCTTTTTCGCACAATGTATAACGCCCTTTCAAGTTTCTAGGCTAAATTTGTGCAATAAAATAATTTTTGGGGCTGGATGTTTTTTTTGGGGTTGGATGTTTGAATGGATGGGCGGGATGTTTGAATGGGTGGGCGGGATATTTCAGCGCTCTGCCGAAATTTTGAAGTTGAAGCTTCTAAGGTACGCTACTCCCACTTGGGATGTTGTCCCCGTCAGATAGACCCATAGGCATGTATGCTTTCCAGCATTTAATGAGTTTATAGACATCTGCCGAAATTAATGAACATTAATTCAAGGCTTTCAAACAAGAGGAGCAAGTACACAACCATAGTTTCTGTACCTTTTTCATCTTTTGTACAACTCCGTACATTGAAGTATCTTCGCTAACCAAGCTTACAAACCTGGCCATATTTGGTAGATCGGTGCATCTTGGTATTTCAAGCAATTGTTTACATAGGAGATTCCATATTTGATGGATAATGCCCTACTTTCATGAGTTTCCAAGCTTCCTAGCTGAAGATGCTGAAATGAAATAACTTTTTGACATAAATCCATTCGTTCACAAAGTGCAATGCTATGTGCATTAGTTTCCATGGTAAAACATAAACTTGTATATTGACAAGTTTTGGATCAATTTTGATCTATGGTGACTGGCAGGTGGGCCACGTATATGGTGGTGCCCAAAGCAGGGTAGGTCAGAATTTCCAAAGTTATCCCTCCGCAGTCCGCACCCCTTCGCGCTATGTATTAACTTCCACCCTCTGCCGCCTAGGCCTCACCCCCTTCCCCACAAAACAGACGCGCTTACGGCCGCTCCTCATCACCAACGTGCACAAAGAAGCTTTCCCTACCTGTCGGTCTTTTGAGACGCACCGGTGGGCACATCGATCCCAGGGTAATCCTTCTATCGCTAGCTCGATCTGGTTAGCATTTTTATTGCCCTTTCAAATACTCCTACGTAGTTTAATTTGTCCTCAATCTGCATGGTCGTAGTTTATTCTGCACTAGGTCTTTGTTCCTAAATACCTTCGGCAATTTTTGCTGTCAATATGTTTGCTGAAACGCACATGCATATATAGTTTTTGTACTTCATCTATATGTTTCGTGCTTTTCTTTTAATAATAACCAACCTTGTATGTCATAATTAAACAGATGGGCAGATTTTGGATGGAGATTGCTCCATTAGTCAGCGCTAAACGTATCCTTGATGTTCTACGAATTATGGGATTTGTTAGCGCTCATTGTGACAACTCAAAAGTACATTGCCCTTGCCGGTTGTATGCAATCGTAGGGTGCTGCCTCAAAGTATAGTGGAAAACCATATTTTTACATTTGGGATGCTTAGCACATATGTTAGATGGGTATTTCATGGTGAACCATATGATCCTCCATCTGAACCGGAGGAAGCACATCTTTATCATCAATATCAAGTAGGGGAAGCAGATGTTGATCAACTAGATCAACTGACAAAGGCAGCTCATGAGCATCTAGATCAACTTGGAGAAGGGGGAGGAGAGAAAAAGCGCAAGCTGCATTAAACATGATTCATTTCTGGTACTACCACTATGCCAGATGACAAGGTATATCTGTAGAACGACAAATGTTCAGGTTGTGTGTCTTTGATGTTTGTCTATAAACGTATCTGTTAATCTACTAATCGCAGAAGTAGACGACCGAAGAGGACTTTGATGGTAATGACGATGACATGTTCATTGATGAGCCTGTACCTGAGGCTGTGGATTGGGTACACTACATGTGGATGGATTTGATGCAGGGCTGCTGATCATCAGGGACGTACTTTTGGTGCCGTTCATGACCACTAGCCCAGTTGCAAAAATCTTGGGGTGTAGAGTTATCCCGTGCTTGGTTCACTATTGTCGTAGTTCTGTAATATGGAGCTACCTTATTATGATTTCTAGGCCTTTGTTAGCAGAACTGTAATTGGAAACTATTCCGTATATTAGTATATACGGGGTATATGTGTGTTTGTGTGTGTTTCTAGTCTGAAATCCGAGCTTAACATTTTATTGGTTCCTAAACTGTTTTTGAGGCCCCAGCGCTGGTGCCCTATGCTGCAATTATCGCCATCTTGTCCACTGCTCCGTGAGACGAATCAGCAGAAGGATAATAAGCTGGGACCAATTTGATTTGAAGAGGGGCGATTTTCTCTGTCCTTGGAGAGGAACCCAGGAGAACTAGTACCGCTACCAAGGGAAGGAGGAGGTTGGCTCGGTCAATTATCTCACCAACTTGATGTGGGACCTGCTTTAACTCACCCCTGACGTGGGTCCCGCTTGAAACAGCTGTAGGCCACCACGTGATAGCTAGGATCAAAAATCCAGGATTCTCTCCCGGCAAAATATTCCCACCACTGCCACTTAAAAATACTTACTGTAGAAAAAAGTGTACTTCCCAACCCTACTACTGCTAGTACTACTACTCCCCTGCCCATGCCTTTCTACCGACGATAAGACAAGAAACCATCACTAGCTAGCTCACATCTAGCAAGCAACTGTTGGAAGTGGTGCAACCTCCGATTGGGGAGTTCTTGTTGAAATAGGTGGGTGTATTTGCTC
Organism: Avena eriantha; assembly: GCA_910589775.1. Lineage (NCBI taxonomy): Eukaryota > Viridiplantae > Streptophyta > Magnoliopsida > Poales > Poaceae > Avena > Avena eriantha. Next base: position 165,534,355 of record OU342746.1, on the reverse strand, counting down.
ACCTCGAAATCCGGCTTTGCTTAATTTGCTTCCGATTGGGCCATTAGGGGTACTATTAGTACTAGGCGTAGTAGTATTCAGTATGCTTTGATTGTGGAGTTCTTGCTTATTGCTCACCTCAGAATCACCAAATTAGGATATTTTTCCTCTTCTCTAATCGATTGGGTCATTTGGGCGGGGTGGGGGTGGTGGTAGGGACGGGGGTGGGGGTCGGGGAGGTGGTACTAATTTTGTATGGATTCCGGATCAGGGCATGGTCACCGTTGTTCTGATTGGGGCATTTGGTTGGGTTCAATTTCGGTGTTCTTCACTTCTGTAACCTTTAGTTGCTACTCGTAATGTGCAATGGATTTTGTGTCAGATTTTGTATGGAGAACTATGGGTCAGTGGCGCGCATGGCCACTACGGATAGGGATGGTCCCGTTAGTTCCCTTAAAAGTTGTCTAAAAAAAGGTAATGTAGCAGTATATTCGCTGCGTTCTTCCATTCTTTCCGATGTTGAAAGTGGTTGGCTGCAACCTAGATGTATCCCTGTGTTAAAAGTTGTCTATGTCTGCATCCTTTTTTTTGAAACCTCTGTGACACCATCTCTTCTTCATTTACTGTAGCACAGTGGTACATACCTGCGAACGTGCGGTGCTCCAGGTGTGGCAAACAGGATGGTACCCCCACATGCCGCAGGATCCGGCGAGTACCACTACTCACCAAAAAACAAGCACAAGGCCACCGGCCACCTGGGAGGGCCCAGCTTAAAGAGAAAGGTATTTGTTCTTAATACCCTTATTACCATGGTGCAGACAGATTTAAGTATTACCCGCTTGGTGTGATGCATGCTTATCAGATGTTCAGAAACATATGTGTAATTTTATTAACTCTGGCACTGTGTTTATGTGAATCCAGATCTAGATCTGTCAGACTGTCTCATACAATCAGTATATGACTACTATGTACTGTACTCCCTCGTCCGAAGGCTTAGGCATATACTGTTATTTTGAAAAGTCAAACGACGGAAAGTTTGACCAAACTTTACATAGTATTGAACTGTTGAGCACTGTTGCTATTTATGCAGATTGAAGGTGCTGCTGCGGAGGCTGAGGCTGCTGTAGAGGCTAGTAGATTTCTGATGCCCGCACCAAAAGAGGACATCCTCTACACAACGAGGAAGCACCAACACAGTACCCAGGTGGGCAGTGACCTCTATAAGAAGTGGGTATAATTTGGAAATCCACAATTTCACATGTTATGATTTTCCATGTTATTTTTATCAGCTAGTACTATATGTTTACGCTCATTAGAAGTTCACAAAAATAAAATTTGTTTTCTTTACAGGAAATGGTTTTTTCTTATATTATTAGATTTACTTGCTCTTTACATAATTTAACCTTTCCACTTAATTTCAATCAGTACCACGCACCAGCTGCTCAGCCCTTTCTGCTACTCTCCTCTTGTCAAGCTTGTGGATTGAAAGGGAGCCCCTGTATGCCATTCCAAAGGCAGAGGGATGAAAAATGGTGAATGGCCACCCTTCGCAAAGGGTACCCATGGTATCAGGTATGGATTCCAAGTGGTCTAGACCGACTTGATGTAAGATCTTGTATCTCACTTTTTTTTGTCACCTTACTTCTCTATCAATTTTCTCATGAAGGTTGTCCCTTGTGTCGCTCGCCCCATTATAAACAAGATGTTCGGAAATGACAAGTTTCTAACTTTGTATAGCGAGGGCCCTAAAGGCATGCAACAAGTATATGATGTGGATGTCTCCCAGACGATGGCCACCACCTATTTGGGTGGCTGAGGTTGGTCCAAGTATGTCCGTGAGAATGGTCTGAAGTAGGGGGACGAGGTAGCATTCGATTTTAGCAAGCCTGGGGAGATACTTGCATGCCATCGTACACCTGTTGACCGAAGGACCAAGAACAGCGATAGTACTAATTAATTTAATTCTGTACTCATCACAACCTCTAATGATTTTCTTGCGACTAACTGTTCTGCACCATTGTCTTTACTCGTCATATGACCCTGACCACTTCTGCAGTCCGCTTCCCCTTATGTACCACCTAGAAGGGTGCCAGCATCAAGCTGCTAGCACCGGCCCCAGTTCCTGAAACAACACATGTTGACCTCAGTAGGAGAAAGAATAGAGGTAGTAACTTAATTCGCTTGTATACTCTCATCTCTGTCTAGGAGTTAACTTAATTCGCTTGTATAAGAAACCATTTTCCTTGTCCACATCTCATATGCCTCTCTGACCACTCCTGTAGTCCCCTTACCTACCCCTCAGAAGGTAACCAGCACCAAGCTGTTGGCACCCCCAACGGCACTAACCCTAGTTCCTGCTCCGGCACCTGTTGACCTAAGTAGAAAGAATGGAGGTAGTAACTTAATTTGCTTGTATACTCATCATATACTCTGATCACTATCTTGTGAGTAACTGTTGTATAAGAGACCATTTTTCTTGTACACTTCTCATCTGCCTCTACCATCCCTGCAGTCAGCTTAGCTACCCCTCAGAAGGAATCTAGCATCAAGCTGCTGGCGCCGGCACCACTTCTGGGCCTTCTGGCTCCTGCACCAGCCCCTCTACAATTAGTGGCACCATCTCCTGCACCAGCACCCGCCCCAGCACAGGCACCGACACAAGCTCCTTCATCATCCTGGGCAGCACCTTGTTAGACCATATCCTACACATGTGCCATCACAATGTCGCACTGGATTATGTTTGTGAGTATATGGCGGCATATAAACTATTCTGAATGTCTTCTAAGGTTTCACATGATTCAGTGCATCGCTCTTAGTAATTATGCGTCTATTGATGACCCACATGTATAGGGGGTGTATCGCAGTATTTTCGATAAGTAAGAGTGTCGAACCCAATGAGGAGCAGAAGGTGCTGGCTAGTGGTATGGATCAGGAATTCCCTGCAAATACTTAGCAAACGGATTTTTAGGGGTTTTCGATAAAGCAAGTAAACAAAGTACGAGTAAATAAAAGACAGTAAGAATGAATGTAGCAAGTGGCCCAATCCTTTATGCAGCAAAGGACAAGCCGGTTGTATTTCTATAGATGACCAAACGTTCTTGAGGACACATGGGAAGACTGTCAAGTGCTTTCGCTTCATATAGTCGATTAATCTTCTCTAGCTTGCTAAGTGTTGTGTGGGTGAACCTGTGCTAATGTACCGCCCCATCCAAGACTAAATACATACTTATGATTAAACCCCCTTGCAAACATCTGTAAGTACAAGAAAGTAATTAAGGTAAAACCTAACCACAGCTTTAAACTCTAAGACCCTTACGTCCCTTGTGCAATGGTTTCCTAACGGGGGTTCAGGTTTCTGTCACTCCGACAACCCCTACGTTTAGTAGCCAAATACACAATGCATTCCCCTAGGCCCTTATAGGTGAAGTGGCATGTAGTCGACATTCACATGACACCACTAGAAGAAGTACACCACAACTTAAATATCAAACTATTGAATCTTTCTCAACGCAACTCCACTACTAACAACAAGACTTCTCCCATGTCCTCAAGAACAAAACGAACTACTCACAAGACATCATATGGATCATGATCAGAGATGGAATAATGATGTATAACAATCTGAACATAAACAATAATTCAATGGTTCACTCAATAGCATCAACTACAAAGAGTAATCAACACCGGGAAAGTTTCCCCTATGAACTATAGCAAGATTCGACCAATTGTTACAGCAATATGGAGATGGTGATGAGGGTGCTGATGGTGATGATGATGGTGATGATGATGATGATGATCCTGATGAAGTCCAGCTTGATGGTGGTGTTGATGGTGACGATCTCCCCTCTCCGGGAAGGAATTTCCCTGGCAGAAATCTATCTGCCGGAGAGATCTTTCTCTCTCGGTGTTTTCTGCCCCGCAGAGGCGGCGGAATCTTTCTGTGGTCGCTCCGCGAGTCTTAGGGTTTCGTGGGGATGATATACGCCAGAGGGGAGAGGCTGGAGTGGGCCAGGGCGGCCACACCACTCCCTGGCGCGGCCTAGGCTTGCCCGCGCCATGGGGTGGCGTGGGCCCCCTGTGGCCCACCTCCACTCCATCTTCTGGCATCCTGAGTCTTCTGGAAAAATAGAATTTTCCGTATATTTTCCCGGATTTTCTGATCTTCGCGAATTTTGCCTCCAAACAGCACCTTTTCCATCAGAATCCTGACTGCAGCGGTCCATGCTCCAAAAGTCATCAGCCATGCAAAAATAGATGAAATAACATAAGTATCACCTCTCAATACGAAATATATAAATGAATAATAGTGAATTAAGACATAGAATAGTGATGCAAAATGGACGTATCAACTCCCCCCAAGCTTAGACTTCGCTTGTCCCCAAGCAAAACTGAGCTCAATAAACATGGCCTCAGGTTTATGGAGTGAAGAGTCGATAAAAGAATACAGACAATAAGCATCACATTCATCAAATACATAGATCATAATAGAAGACAACTCACTAATATATAACTCAACTTGTAATGAGTAAAGGAAACACAATAAAGATACATAAAGTGAATCATAATTGGTAATGGCAAACTTAGCTCTTGGTCAAAGAATAGTTGATAATTTGCCGGAGTTCAAAAATAGCTGGTTTTTCAATGAAAGCTTTCAAAGTAGTAAACTTCAAGATAAGAGCAATGTGCAAAACAAGGAACATAAGAAACATGAATGCATAAATCATAATATGAATGAATGAAACACATCAACTCAAAATACTTGCTGAGATAGAGGGGAATAGGTTTACTGACTCAACTACAAAGTAAAAGAAAGGGCCCTTCGCAGAGGGAAGCAGGGATTGCAAGTCTCATAAAGAGCTCCCAAAAATTATGATACTTACTAGCTTTCAGCTCTCATTGCCCCTATCATAGGCATCTTTTGGTGATTAAGGTTAAAGTGACACAACTAAGAGGATATGCTTGACAAGTTATAAGTTGAAATCTCATGCCCCTTACTTATGAGTACCGATCCTCGTGCTACTCAACTTCAGTCACGAGCAAGCTCTTGTCATTGTAAATACATGCGTATCATTGAGAACCGCCAACGGGGTACCCCTTGCACATGACATAGGAGCTATCCCATAATCAAAATGACAAGGCAAGTAGACAGTGAGCATCTCAGCGATCTTTCTATTTGCTATTTGCATAGGTTTATATTGAGGGTGCTTCATAGAATACTCATTATAGTTATGCTGCAAGTTTCCACCATGATTAGGCATGGCTTAGGCTAGCGGCCCAGGCGTTTCTCTAACACACATATAAACTCCATGATCTTACAAGTTCCACTTTTATTTCACACCGTCGGGATCCATAAGCAAAAGAACATGATATCAACTAGGTATGAAGTACCAAATGAAGTGTTGAAAGCGGTCCCCATGATACATGGTTCGGCTAACTTCAACTCATAAAGCGCAAGCATACACGCAACAAAGAAGGACCCAATGGTTCAAGTTTATTAAATGCAAGAAAGTAAAGTGTGCCATCAAATTCGTGAGAACTTTAATCACTAATTTTCACATAACAAGTTTAATTTGGGAGGTAGACAAAACAAGAATTTACTTGGAATAGCAATAATGCTACTAGGTAGGTATGGTGGACACAAATGGCATGGGTTTTGGTTTAAAGGAGATGGATGCACGAGAAGAATACCCTCTCAGTACAAGTTTTTGGCTAGCAAGGCTGGGTAGCAAGTACAAGAGTTCAAGGAAACAAACAAACATACAAATGATAAAAACAAACATGCAATCTTCCTTGGAAGCACAAAAGATCTTAACTAGAGAATACTAGACTTATGAGCAAATCAAGAAAGAAAGATGATGAAATTATTTTTCTCTCGAGTACTTCTATCTTTTTCTTTTCAACTCTCAAAAAGGGTGTTGCTACTGACCGAGCCAGGTTTGCCAAAACCAACTAAATTAACTCAATGATCCCAAAGTGCTACCAATACTAACAACAAGATCAATCATATAACCACGAATTGAAAACTAACATAAGCTATGCAAAAGGGTGAATGATAGAACTTCTCATTAATATTCCATAACGGCAACTCACACCAAGGGATAGAAATCTAACGAAAGAGGGGACACTTCCATAATGCAAACCATACTACATAATAACTCCTCTATTCATGATATGACTCTACTAATAAGGTAAAAAGAAGAAGATAGTGATATGATACCGCGACACTCCCCCAAGCTTGGAACAAACCAAGGGGATGCCAAACCTGATGATGAATTACTCCTTTGGTGGTGGTGGTATCCTCCTGATGAGCTCTTCGATCAGATTCCCCAAGTCCTCAATTTTGAAGGTGAGATTACAAATAAGCTCCGAGTTTTGCTCAATGCGGCTCATGATCATGTCGTGCTGAGAATTCCAGCTCTTGCTATTCTTTCCCCACTCTTCCTCCTTGAAGTCTTCTTTTCCTGCATGGTTAGAACGAGGCAAATCCCAATTGGAGGGTAATTTCCCCTTGGGCATATTCTGGTATTGATGCTCATGGATATGGGTATGGAAAGGATTCTTGGTGTGTGGAGGAAGTGACCAAGGATCTGGACGGTGATGAGGAGGCTTCCCTCCAATGGCTGGATTTTCCACCACTCTGATGCTTGCAACAGTAGTGCCGGTGTGTTTTGCCTCCTCTTCACCTTCACTCTTGATCTCTTTCTCCTTCCCGGGGTCTTGGAGGTCTTCCTCCATAGGCTCCTTCCCTTTATCCTTAGCGGACACCATTGTGCTTCTAAGCTTTCAAAGAGTATGTCCTGGCAGAAACAGATCGAAACAAAAACACGAAGAAAACACGATATACGATCCTCGGTGGATCCGGGGGGGTTATATATTACGAAGTTTCATATCAAAAGGAAGGTACTAGGAGAAAACGGGTCGGAGACGGAGTCCTGGGTGGCCTCACCACCTGGTGGTGCGGCCAAGGGTGGTCCCGCGCCATGGGGTGGTGTGAGCCACCTCGGCTCCGGTTTTGTCCCTTTTTCGCTTCGTAGCTTTCCATATTGGCTAAAAACTGCAAAAATATAGTTGGATTGTATTTTCGTGGAACTTTTCTTACCAGAACTGTTACCTAGTTGGAAACGGACTCTGCAGGTCTCTGAATTTGGTATCTAGTAGATTCTTCCGAAGTCATCACTTGAATATCATCAATATCTTGATCTTCATACACTTATTACTTGAGTCATAAAACCTTTCTCTTCCTTATTACACCATTATCTCCACTTCCTGTAAATTTCTTTCACAGAAAACTTCACACAGTTCTTATTAGCAACATTAGTATAAGTGAAGTGATAAAACCTTTTGAGTCCAACTTCAACTGAAAACCATCAAAACATAAGCTACTGTAGCAACTCCTTCTGAAAACCCAAAAAGAATTTAAAAAGGAAATCGAATAAAGAAGCAAATGCAAGAGTGGCAAAATCTGTCAAAACAGACCAGCAGGTAAATATCAATTTTTTCTAAAATCTTCTGTTGCTCAAATAAAAAAGTGCAAAACTAACGAAAGTTAAATAACAACCTGTATCAGAAGCACAAAAAATTACAGCTCAATCCGACATACAGAGGTCTCTCACGAATTTTTACGGTAAAGCACAAAAATCTGTTTCGCGAGAGCAACTTCCCCAAATATTACTTCTCTCTCATTAGAGGTTCATCTTGACACAAAAACCAAACAAAACGGATAAGGAGCGGTTATTACCAAAGTAATAACTTCCAAGACTCAAAGAAACAAAAACAAACTAAAATCAAAAACAAATTGGGTTGTCTCCCATAAAGCTCTTTCTTTATAGCTATTAAGATGGGCATGTTAATTTTGAAGAAGCTCTCATAGGGATATGAATTGAAGTGAAAGAGAGAATTAAAAAGCAAGAACACACATTTAAGTCTAACCCACTTCCTAAAGCAAGGGGATTTTGTAAACAAACAAGTTATTGAAACCAAAGACAACTTGCATAAGAAAGCAAAAGAAGTGCAACATAAAAACTTTCAGCATAAAACGAGGAAACTTGATATTATTGAGATACATAAGAACACTTTTCCCTCTCTCATAGTAACTTTCAGTATCATGCATAAACTTAACAATATAGCTATCACAAGTACCATCATAGCGATGATCACTTATTCTAACAGAAAACACAGGAATACTAGCTCTCGTAGCACTACTATGTGAAACAATATTAGAGGTATCCTTACAAAGGATAGTGGGTCCCTCTTCCTCATACTTAGTGACAAAGTCTTTCACATTTGCTATTATAGGTTCATCAACCATTTGTTTATCAGGTTCAACATCTTTGTTCATACTTTCATTAACCATACTAGCTATCATAGAATGTTCCTTTACCTTAACTGGGAAAGGCATTTTCTCAATATAAGGTTCGGGTAAAACATGATTAGCAGTATAAAATTCAGTATTTCTTGCAAGAACACTCTTAGCAATATCTTTATAAGGTTCATGATACTTATTCCACTTCTTTTTAGGCACTTCAATGTAGGAAGCAAAGGCCTTAAAATAAGAAGCAATAGCTTGAGAGTCTAGACCGTAAGCATTTTTAATATTTTGAAAGTCATCAGTTCCCATAAAAGATTCAATGCATTCATAATCATAATTTATACCTGACTTTCTACCTTTGTCATTCTCCCAAGCTTCAGCATTGTCTTGAATACGATCTAGAAGGTCCCATTTATCTTCTTCTTCCATGCGAGTGAATGATCCAGCACAAGAAGCATCCAATAAATCCTTGTCATGTAGAGGGAGCCTTGCATAAAAGTTGTTGATAATAATATTGTTGGGGAGCTCATGAATGGGACATTTGAGCATTAGTAACTTCAATCTCCCCCAAGCTTGAGTTGTACTCTCTCCATCAAGAGGCCGAAAGTTGTATATTTGATTCCGATCTTTATGAATCTCACTAGGAGGATAAAACTTTGAATAAAAGAGATGCACTATTTCCTCCCATTCCAGAGCTTGACCATTCTTCAACAGCTTATACCATTCCTTAGCTCTTCCTTTCAGTGATAATGAGAATAACTTCTTCTTAACTTGATCTGTAGTAATACCTGCACACTTGAACAACCCGCATAATTCGTGTATAAAGAGTAAATGATCACCGGGATGGACAGTTCCATCCCCAACATAGTAGTTATCCATAACACAATCAATAATTCTTGTAGGTATTTTGAAAACATCTTTCTCAGCAGGTGGTGGCTTATCTACTACCTTAGCAGTGGTAGTAGCATTACCAAATAAGAAACTCAGCGAATTATCCATAACGAAAATAAAGCAACTAGCAGAAGTAAACAATACTCACAGTAGAAGTTTCCTTTACCAGTTCCACTCTCCAATAGCGCTTCACTCCCCGGCAACGGCGCAATAGTCTTGATGACCCACAAGTATAGGGGGTGTATCGCAGTATTTTCGATAAGTAAGAGTGTCAAACCCAACGAGGAGCAGAAGGTGCTGGCTAGTGGTATGGATCAGGAATTCCCTGCAAATACTTAGCAAATGGATTTTTAGGGGTTTTCGATAAAGCAAGTAAACAAAGTACGAGTAAATAAAAGACAGTAAGAATGAATGTAGCAAGTGGCCCAATCCTTTATGTAGCAAAGGACAAGCCGGTTGTATTTCTATAGATGACCAAACATTCTCGAGGACACATGGGAAGACTGTCAAGTGCTTTCGCTTCATATAGTCGATTAATCTTCTCTAGCTTGCTAAGTGTTGTGTGGGTGAACCTGTGCTAATGTACCGCCCCATCCAAGACTAAATACATACTTGTGATTAAACCCCCTTGCAAACATCTGTAAGTACAAGAAAGTAATTAAGGTAAAACCTAACCACAGCTTTAAACTCTAAGACCCTTACATCCCTTGTGTAATGGTTTCCTAACGGGGGTTCAGGTTTTTGTCACTCCGGCAACCCCTACGATTAGTAGCCAAATACACAATGCATTCCCCTAGGCCCTTATAGGTGAAGTGTCATGTAGTCGACGTTCACATGACACCACTAGAAGAAGTACACCACAACTTAAATATCAAACTATTGAATCTTTCTCAACGCAACTCCACTACTAACAACAAGACTTCTCCCATGTCCTCAAGAACAAAATGAACTACTCACAAGACATCATATGGATCATGATCAGAGATGGAATAATGATGTATAACAATCTGAACATAAACAATAATTCAATGGTTCACTCAATAGCATGAACTACAAAGAGTAATCAACACCGGGAAAGTTTCCCCTATGAACTATAGCAAGATTCAACCAATTGTTACAGCAATATGTTGATGGCGACAATCTCCCCTCTCCGGGAAGGAATTCCCCCGGCAGAAATCTATTTGCCGGAGAGATCTTTCTCTCTCGGTGTTTTCCGCCCCGCAGAGGCGGCGGAATCTTTTTGTGGTCGCTCCCCGAGTCTTAGGGTTTCGTGGGGATGATATACACCAGAGGGGAGAGGCTGGAGTGGGCCAGGGCGGCCACACCACTCCCTGGCGCGGCCTAGGATTGCCCGCGCCATGGGGTGGTGTGGGCCCCCTGTGGCCCACCTCCACTCCATCTTCTCGCATCCTGAGTCTTCTGGTAAAATAGAATTTTCCGTATATTTTCTCGGATTTTCTGATTCGGGAATTTTGCCTCCAAACATCACCTTTTCCATCAGAATCCTGACTGCAGCGGTCCATGCTCCAAAAGTTATTAACCATGCAAAAATAGATGAAATAACATAAGTATCACCTCTCAATACGAAATATATCAATGAATAATAGTGAATTAAGACATAGAATAGTGATGCAAAATGGACATATCATCTATCTCTTGCTTTAACTCAGAAATTGCCTAAGAGTGCCACAAAGCAACTCCAGGCCAGAAGAAAGGGCACAATAGTCTTCACGATGCAGAGTGAAGGATTGCTTGTCAAGGGATGCTACGCCATTAACTCGACCGATGCACGCTTGGCAGCTACTTCTAGGTGGATCAAGTTCCGAAAAGTAGTCAAACTTACTATTGGAAGAACGGTCAAGTTCGATGTATCTCGCTGCCCTGAATGCGGCATGCTGTTCATGAACTTCCTAGCTGTCTAGCTCTTTGCCACGTGCTATTATAATTAATTATGTGGTTGTCTTATCTCCACTAATCATATATGGATGGTAAAATTGTGATAACCTTTTGCTGGATTGGAGCTATGACTAGTACGTACTGGTATGGTATATCTGTATCTATATGATAGTTCCCTTTATGAGCAAACATTATGACAATGATTGTGTTGCGATCGAGTGTGTTTGGAGAAAAGGGAAAACTGATCACGTGGCATGGTTTTTAGAGCTGAAACAAGAATTGTCTCTCTCTGTAGTGATATTGAATTTCAGTGTTTGTATTGCTGAATCAGTCACTTTAAAATGCTTCTGGATTGGTCAAGTGCTGCTGAATATGAATGAGGAATCTGTTGATTTTGTATGTCTTATTATTCTGTACTCCTTAATCTTTCAAATGGTATTGAATTTGTCAAAACTTCTGTCGTTGCTGCTGGCTGCTTGCTCTAGAGCTTTTGCCTTTGTGTCATCAGAACCGTTGGATGCATTTTGGACAGAGATGAGAGGGTAAAGATATACAACGTGATTTCACCAAGTGAAGTCATTGGATACCAGCCCTGTTTTGGCGCATGTGGTGTGTGTTCATTAGATATTTTTACATGAATATCTGTCAAAGGAATTATCGCTTTTTTCCTCCCTCGAAGAGGTCTGTGTTTGAATCTGGCGAGACACCGCCCAATAAAATTTGGTATAGGAGCCCATTGACCATAGCCCAAAAACTTTTTAATTTGGCCTTTTTGGCAGTGCCCCCCACCTCTAAAAAAACTATGCCTACCCATGTTTTTAAGAAACTAATCCATTATGTGGCTTTTTATAAATTGAGGTTCCAGTAGCACTGCTCTTTTATTTTAAGAGAGATAACATGGAAACACAACAATATTTTTTAGAAGACTGATACATAAGTTGTAGTACTAATACATGTTTAATGATACAATTTCTATTAGTATCTTTGGTATTGTGGCAAAACACTCAGTTTATGTCTATTTTATTTGAAGGTCTTTAGTTCGAATCCATTGTGTGTACATATTTATATATATCTTGGGTTTTTTTAGAAAGGGTTTACTTTTTAATATCACATTACGGAGAGGCTAACATCACGGACCCACCAGCCTACAGCATCCCTCGAGTTTAATGGCCGAGTTTGAAAAAAAAGTTAAATACTTGTACAGAGAGGCTAGCATCAGGGACCCACCGGCCAAAACATACCAGAGAGGGTGAAATGGGAGCCTCAGCAGCAAGACCATACACGGCTGCCACATCGAGCAACGTTGCCAAGGTCAAAACAGCGGACGCGGCCGAAAAAAAAGTCCATCATATGCATGTTTGATATACAGAGAGGCCGACATGTGGGACCCAGTAGCACGGCCTTATACAGGTTCTGCCTCGAGCGACATTGTCAAGTTCGAAACAGGGAGGCACGAGCGAGAAAAAAGTCCAGCATGCACACCTTTCTTCTAATGAGAGGCTCACATGGGGGACTCAGCAGCCTGGAAAAACGGCTGATGCATCGAGCAACATTATCAAGTTCGAAACACGGAGGCGCGACCGAGAGCAAAAATTCCATCATACACACGTTTCTTCTTATGAGTGTATGACATGTGGGGATGGGGCCCTGCATCATGATTAAATGGTAGATGCAGCGAGCAACGCTATCAAGTTCGGAACATGGAGGCGCGATCGAGGAAAAAAATTCTATCGTACACACGTTTCTTCTAATGAGAGGATGACATGTGGGGTCCAGGAGTTTGATTAAACTGCTGATGCATCGAGCAAAGCTATCAAGTTCGGAACACAAAGGCGTGACAGAGGGTAAAAAATCCATCATACACACGTTTCTTCTAATGAGAGGATGACATGTGGGGCTCAGGAGGTTGGTTAAATGGTAGATGCATCGAGCAGCGCTATCAACTCGGAATGGGGTAGCGCGAGCCAAGGAAAAAATCTATCATACACATGTTTCTTCTAATGAGAGGATGGCATGTGGGGCTCAAGAGGTTGGTTAAACGGTAGACGCGTCGAGCAACGCTATCAACTCGGAACGGAGTAGTGCCAGCGAAGGAAAAAAATCCATCATACACACGTTTCTTCTAATGAGAGGATGACATGTGGGGCTTGGGAGGTTGGTCAAACAGTAGATGCATCGAGCAGCGCTATCAACTCCGGACGGGGTAGCACCAGTGAAGGAAAAAATTCCATCATACACACGTTTCTTCTAATGAGAGGATGGCATGTAGGGCCCAGCATCGTGATTAAACAGTAGATGCATCGAACATCGCTATCAACTTCGGAACAGGGTAGCGCGAGCAAAGGAAAAAAATTCCATCATGCACACGATCCTTCTAATGAGAGGCTGACATGTGGGACCTAGCATCCTGACTAAATGGTAGATGCATCGAGCAATGTTTTCGAGTTCAAATGAGGGAGGCGCGACCGAAAAGTATGGTCCGCTAGAGACACTGACGTCCGGGACCCACACGCCACAAAAGACTTTGGCGAGTCAACATCATGCGAGGAAACGAAAATCTTGCTTCTGCCATGCTCCAGTAGAGCATCCTCCATGTTTTTAGCAGACCCGTCGTAGTAGAGGGCCGCAAAACCAGAAAAACCAAGTTTTCCATCAGCCACGGCCGAGCCGAGAATTTCGTTGCGGAAGATGCACCTTCTACAACGACCGTCAGGCCAATTCGTTGCGGAAGGAAACTTTTCTTGTAGTGTGTGAAGATTTCCTTGACTCCCCGGCAACGGCGCCATAAAAATAGCTTGATGGCCCAAAATATATCGAGCTCATTGAGGAACCCCAAGAGGAAGGTATGATGAGCACAGCAGCAAGTTTTCCCTTAGTTATGAAATCAAGGTTATCGAACCAGTAGGAGCAAGGAAACACCTCCAAGGTGTTGTTTCCAACTTGGAATCCTGCACAACACAACTATAGAACTTAGCCCCCAACTTACAGTGAGGTTGTCAATCTCACCAGTTTTGCTGAAAACAAAGAATTAAACGTATTGTGTGGAAGATAGTAATAGCTTGCAGAAAGTAAACCAAAAACAGTAAATAGTTGTAGATTGATAGTAAAAGAAAGGACTGGGTCCATAGTTCACTAGTGGTGATTCTCCTTAAGATAGATGACATGTTGGGTGAACAAATTACAGCGAGGCAATTGACAAACATCGAGAAAGCACACAAGCATATACTAATCATCTCGACTCCTATGAGATTTGATTGGGCATTAAAACATTATACATAGACTATAATCCAACTGCATATATGACTAATAATCCACCTCTAGGTTATCATCCGAACCCCCTCCAGTATTAAGTTGCAAGCAACAGATAATGGCATTAAGCATTTCATGTAAAGTAAACAATACGATTGTTCTATGAACAAAGGATTGATGTTTTCTCCCTAGTAGCAACAACACATCGAGTACCTTAGAGATTTCTGTCACTTCCCCAGATTACTAGAGGCATGAACCCACTATCGAGCATAAATACTCCCTCTTGGAGTTGCTAGCATCTACTCGGCCAAGATAGCTACTAACAATGGAGAGCATGCAAGATCACAAATAACAAAGACATGGTAGAATCAATAATCAATCTAAATAGCATCTCAATATCCATCGAATCCCCGCAAACAAAACATGTATGATTACAAATAGGTGATCTTGATCATGAACGGAGCTCACAATATCTAAACATGATAACACAAAGGAGAAGAACCGACCATCTAGCTACTACATGGAACCATAGTCCAAGGATGAACTACTCACACATCACACCAGAGGCTTGCATGGTGATGAAGAAGGCCTCCAGGGTAAATTATCCCCTCCAGCAGGGTGCCGGGAAGAGCTTCAGATCCCTCCCAATCTAGGGATGGATATGACGGCGGCTATAGACTCTTTCGTGGAATCTTGATCGGGTGCTTAGGGTTTCTATATCGGAGGCAATATATAGGCGAAAGGGGAGGCCGAGGGGGTGCCCTAGGCGGCCACACCACCCCCTGGCGCGGGCCAGGCCTGGCCGCGCGGCCAGGTGGTGTGGCCGGCCTCTGGCCCCTCCCCGTCTCGTCTTCTGGCTCCGTGTCCCCCTCGGTGAAATATTGACTTTGGCTTTTGTCCTGTCCAATTCCGAGAATATTCATTTTCTAACTTTCCTAGAACCAAAAACAGCAGAAAACAGGCAGCTGGCACTGTGGCATCTTGTTAATAGGTTAGTCCAAGAAAGTGTATAAAAATACTCCAAAGTGTGGACAAAACATAAGAAAGTAGATATAAAACAAGCATGGAACATCAAAAATTATAGATACGTTAGCAACGTATCAGCCACCAAGGCCATTTCCTTTGCTGGCCGGATGATGGAGGTAAACCCTTTTCCGTCATGCCTTTTATATGCGTAAACACTTAGTGATATACCCACTAATCCCTGAGCCTCAGGGGGAGTAATTTATTGCTCTGCGGATGCTCTTAGAAAACAAGCGCAATTCTTTAATAGTTTCAAATATCCACACACCTAGAGTCGGGTTAAGTTCCACTTGGCCCGGATATTGTAGACTTCGAATATCCACACACCTAGAGCCGGGTTAGGTTCCACTTGGCCCGGATCTTGTAGACTTCGAATATCCACACACCCAGAGCCGGGTTAGGTTCCACTTGGCCTGGATCTTGTAGACTTCGAATTTCCACACACCCAGAGCCGGGTTAGGTTCCACTTGGCCCGGATCTTGTAGACTTTGAATATCCACACACCTAGAGCCGGGTTAGGTTCCACTTGGTCTGGATCTTGTAGATTTCGAATATCCACACACCTAGATCCAGGTTAGGTTCCACTTGGCCCGGATCTTGTAGACTTCGAATATCCACACACCTAGAGCCAGGTTAGGTTCTTCTTGGCCCGGATCTTGTAGACTTCGAATATCATTTCTCATTTCTAAACTAACATTTTCTCCTCTTTTAGATCACTACCAACCACCGAACTTCTAAGTTCCAACATCTGCTGGACACATATAAGGACCTTCACGCCAAGCACGACAAACTGCTTGCTGATTTGAAGAAAAAGTGTAAGTCATTTTATCTAGGAACTTTCGTTCTCACTTTTCTATGTTACTTTCTATCTGTGTTAACTTGTCATTCGGATTATACAGCCGAGGCCGAGGCTGGGAACATCATGATGCACAAGAACTTGGCCGAGATCGAAGGTAACTCACCTTGATCATTTAGCCTTTGTGTGCTCTTACCTTGACCCGGCAGATAATTATACCTCGGCTCTACCGGGTCAACCCACTATTGAAGTGACACTTCAGGATAGCATGCCTATTCTTGACATGATGCTTTACTTTCTCGAACAAGCAGGAAAGCACCAACCCCGAATTGAAAAAGAAGGATGATGAGATTGCGCAGCTTCGCCTCAAGGATAATGAGATTACTCGGCTGAACGTTAAAATATAGAGGCCCAAGGACCTCCATAAGGCAGAGCTGGACAAGGTTGACCAGGAGTTCTCCGAAGAGAAAGAATGCTTGAAGATCCAGCTGTCCAAGGACAATGATTTGCTGAAGGAAGCCGACATAAAACTTAAGTCGGTGACCACTAAGTGTGAGAAGCTCAAGACAAGGACAGCTGATGGTCATAAGGAGCTGACTCAGATCCTCATCCATATTGCTCGTGAGTTCTCTTCCTCCCTCCGACATTTGTTTCTCTGGGTCATGTACCTTTACTTATTGATATTGCCTGTTTTTTCACTGGTAAGTTCCCAGAGAGCGAACCCCTTGCTTCTGCCGCTGTTGCCAAGTTCCGCTTGTAGCGGGGTACCCCAGTTGGTCCTGCCTCTGAGTCTATTCCTTATGACATGGAGGACCTACTGGTGAGCCTCGCTGCTCGTGTTGAAGTCATGAAAAATTATGGTGCGGACGTTATGCCTGCAGCAGTTCGGATGTTCAACGCTCTCTGGCCCACTGATCCCACTCCCAAAGGCAGTACAACTTTCATATCAAAACCGATGGAATGTGAGACTCATTTGAACCTATGGCAGGAATCTGCACGTGGTGGGGATGATACAGCGTTGAGCTTTGTCCTCTCGTGGTACAAGATGCTAGACCTGAAGTTGCTTGATCGCATGCACACCGTATCAAAATGGACCACTGGTCTGAAGTGCATTGCTCAATGCAAGGCCTGCGCCAACAACCTCATTCAGTATGCCTTCTGCCATAGATGGAACAATGGTCCGAGCTTCCTTGAGGCCGTTGATGATGCTTATGTCTCGGATGGCACTGAGGGCGAAGAAGAAGCCTCTGAGCTCGACGAGGATAGCGAAGATCCGGAGCATGGGGGCTCTAACCCAGAGGATGAGGCAGGGACCAGTGCTCCGCCTATAGACACCGAATTACCCCCTCCTTCGACCGATGATCCAAATCCTGCTCCTGCTCCATGAGCTAAAAACACTTTGATATTCATTAGATCCCCGATATGCCGGGTGTAAATGTATTTAAGCACAATGGTTCATTTTGCGACAATTGCCTATGTTTTGCTACTAAGTCATTAATGTCGGATTAACTTGGGCGGAGTCCCCGAGTTTCCTTTTCTTGTTCCTCCAATTTTATGATTTGGCTCGTGTCTACCTTGATTCGGTTTTTGACTTACGAGTCCGAGGTTCAAAAAATTGACTTAACAATACTTGAAACTTTGGGATTAGATCAAAATAATTCTAGGTAAGATAAATAGAGTAAATACAGGGTTAGTCCGAATAACAAATGTTGGCTCGATTACGTTCCTTTCCTAGTCGTTTTTCATGTGCTTTGCAATTCCAAACTTGTTCTCTTGCTTGCCATGAAGCCAATTCTTGTTGGACAGCAGCAAGTCGAAGAGTTGGGTTTTTGGTGCCTACACACTACTAATCCGGCTAAGGTGTAAGTAATTTAAGCCAGCCGACTATAAAAAGTAAGTATAGGAAAGACGATTATTAAGGTTGTCCACGAGTTTCTGCTAGGGGTGTCGAAGTTTCATTGATATGCTCAGAGCCGACATACATAGCGACATATGAGTGACTCGGATATATTCACCTCTTTGCTAGGTGTAAAATGGATGAAGTAGAGCTACATTCCACGGCCGCTTAGATTCCTTGTCGAACATGTCCGGCATGTTCTTCTCGTGTGGCTGTGCATCAATAAGATAGTAGGAATCATTGTGCAAAGCTTTGCTTACAATGAAGGGTCCCTCCCATGGAGGGGATAACTTATGCATGCTAGCGGTGCGCTGCACCAGCCGAAGTACAAGGTCACCTTTCCGAAAGACTCAGGGGTTTAATTTCCGGCTATGGTAGCGTCGAAGATTTTGCTGATATATGGCAGATCTGGACAAGGCCAATTCTCTCGCTTCTTCCAGCAGATCAACATCATTTTGCCAGGCTTCTCGCACTTCGGCTTCTGTGTATTGGGTGACCCTTGGCGAATCATGCTCTATGTTGGCTGGTAGTACAGCTTCTGCCCCATATACCAAAATGAATGGCGTATATCATGTTGATCGATTCGGAGTTATTCTTAAACTCCATAGTACTGCTGGTAGTTCTTCTATCCAGCACCCCGCTGATCTTTGTAGCGGCTCAATGAGCCGGGGTTTTATCCTAGACAAAACTAGTCCATTGGATCTTTTCACTTGTCCGTTCGAAGCGGGGTGGGCTACTGAGGCAATATCTAGCCGAATCTTATTTTCTCGGCAAAACCTCGCAAATGCTCCTTCAGCAAAGTTTGTGCCATTATCAGTTATGATACTATGGGGATAGCCATATCTCAAGATTATGTCTTTGAGGAATGTCACAGTTGTTGCCCCATCACATTTCTTGATGGCTTTACCTCAAACCATTTAGTAAACTTGTCCACCATAACCAAAATATGAGTCATGTTTCCTTTTGCCGGCTTAAATGGGCCAACCATATCCAAGCACCATACGGAAAACAGCCAAGTGATTGGTATAGTCTTCAGTTCCGACATAGGCATGTGTGTCTTTGTGGCGTACCTCTGACAACCATTGCATTTTCTCACAAGATCCTCGGCTTGCTCCAAGGCACTTGGCCGGTAAAATCCATGTCGGAAAGCTTTTGCCAATAATGCTCTAGAAGATGCATGATTCCCACATTCCCCTTGGTGGATATCTCGCAGGATGTCAAGCCCTTCTTCCAGGTCTACGCATCGCTACAGAACACTTGTGACACTCCTTTTGTATAGTTCGGCGTTGATGATCGTGTATGCCTTTGCTCTTCTCTACATTTTCCTTGCGAGTATCTCATCATCCAACAAGGTTCCTTCTTTTAGGAATTCAAATATTGGCTTTGCCCATGCAGCTATGGCTCGAACGGGGAAAATATCTTGGTCTATTTCCATTGCATCCACTGACATGAATACAACCGAATCAAGCTGAACAGTCCTCGGGTTTTGTGTGGAAGTCCCCGGGTCTACCGTAGTAGTCCCCGGGTTTGCTGTGGTGCTTCCCCAATCTATATCCATTGGAGTAGCTTCTTATCCGAAGAGGACCGGGACATAAATTGAGTCGGATTCTGGTGACGGTGTGATAGATGGCTTTCTCAAGTGTTCCAATGCAACGCCTAGCAGGATTGGCTGTCGAGATGACCCCAACTTAGATAATACGTCGGCTGCCTCATTTTTAATCCGAGGTATGTGATGGAATTCACATCCTTCAAAGAACCCACTTATCTTTTGGACATGGAATCTATAAAGGGCCATGTTTGCATCCAGAGCGTCCCAATTGTCGGACACTTGCTACACCACCAAATCCGAGTCTCCAAAACACTATATCCGACGTATTCCTACCTCCTTTGCTACCTTAAGTCCATGCACGAGTGCTTCATACTCGGCAACATTGTTCGATGCGCTAAAATTGATCTGGAGGACATATTTCAGCTGATCCTTTTTGGGCGAGGTAAGCACTACCCCGGCCCCTAGTCCTTCCTTTAGTTTTGATCCATCGAAGTGCATTCGCTAGTAATTTGAGTCCAGCAGAGGTGGTTCGTATTGCATCTCGGCCCAATCTACAAAGATTGCCCATTTTGCAATTCAGCCGCTAGCATATTTGTTGCCCATAATCTCGAATATGGGTGCTTCACGTACTACCTTGATGGGGTGTTCCTCAAAGTAATACTTGAGTTTCTTGGCTGCCATGTACATACCATATGCCATCTTTTGGTGGTGAGGGTAGTTTTGCTTCGATGTCGATAATAACTCGCTCGGGTAATACACTGGTCTTTGCACCGACTTATCTTCATCATCGCATTCCACCACTATTACTGCACTCACGACTCAGTTGGTCGCGACTATATAGAGCAACATTGGCTCCTTAGGTAGTGGCGCGGCTAATACTGGTGCAGAAGACATCATCTTTTTTAACTCTCAGAACACACTATCAGCTTGTGGTGTCCATGTAAATTTGTCTGCCTTTTTCATTAACTGGTAGAGGGGCAACGCCTTCTCTCCCAGCCGACTTACAAACTGACTTAATGATGCCAGGCAACCCGTAAACTTCTGCACATATTAAGGCATTTTGGCAGTTCCATTTTTTCTATGGCTCGGATTTTCATGGGGTTAGCGTCGATACCTCATCTGGATACCAAGAAACCGAGTAACTTCCCTACCGGTACACCAAAGGTACATTTTTACGGATTAAGCTTCATCCGGAACCTCCTTAGGTTCGCGAATGTTTGCCGAATATCATCAAGGAGCGTTTTGCTTTCCTTAGTTTTTATCACAACATCATCCACATAGACTTGCACATTTCGACCAATTTGGTCATGTAGACATTTCTGCATGCATCGTTGATATGTTGCTCCTGCATTACGTAATCCAAACGACATTGTGCGATAGCAATAAGCCCCATACGGGGTGATAAACACAGTCTTTATTTGATCATTCGAATTTAGAGGTATCTCGTGGAAACCAGAATATGCATCTATGAATGAAAACAGTTCACATCCGGCAGTTCAATCTATGACCTGATCTATCCTTGGCAGTGGAAATGGGTCTTTTGGACACGCCTTATTCAGGTTCGTGTAATCTATCCACATGCGCCATACCACTGCCACATTCGGATCATCCTTCTTCTTTTCCACGAGCATCGGATTAGAGGCCAATCCAGGTAAAGTACCTCCATGATAAATCTGGCTGCAAGGAGCTGAGCTATCTCTTCTCCAATTACCTTTATCCTATCTTCGGCGAAGCGACATAGAGGTTGCTTCACCGGCTTTGCTCCGGGTCTCACATTCAAAGAGTGCTCGGCCAACTCCCTCGGCACACCTTGCAGGTCCTGTGTGGACCAAGCAAAGATATCCCGATTCTCACAGAGGAAGTTGACGAGCTCGCTTTCCTATCTATCGCCTAACCCGGTACCAATGGTTACGGTGCGCTCTGGGAACTGATCATCAATGGGCACCTTCTTTGTATCCTTTGTTGCTTGAAACGACACTCCCATGCGGGTTGGTCACGGCCGGCATATGCTACTGCGCGGACTGAGCCAATGCCACCACCTCCTGAATTCTCCTCTTCTCTTGAGCAATCATGAGTGACTCGTCTAGGTTAGATCTGGCGGAAGAGCACTCAATGGAACGCCTGAAGTCCCTAGCTACGGTAATCACCCCCTTGGTCCGGGCAATTTCATCTTCAGGTAACTGATGTGAGTACATGCCATGAACTTGTTCAGAGTAGGCCTGCCGAGTAATGCGTGATATGCGCTTTCCAAATTCACCACTTCAAACTCCAAGATTTTAGTCCGACAGTTGTCCCTTGTGCTGAATAATACATCAACCCAGACCTTACCAATGAGCTCACAGGAGATACCTGACACAATGCCATGGAAAGTGGTCCTTGTTGCTTGGTGTATGTTCTCCGATATTCCCAACTTGTGCATGGTATCCTTGTACATGATGTTAATGCTACTGCCATTGTCTATCAGCACCTTGGAAAACCTCACATTGATATTTGTCCCAATGAATGTTCGGTCCAACACCAACGCGTAAGATCCAGGACTCGGCATGAGCCTAGGGTGATCTTTGATACTCCGAGTGATTTCCTGATCCGACCAAGGCATATACCTCGTCACAGTTGGCATTACTGCATTCACCTCCATATGTCGGGTGTTTTAAGCTCTTTTTGTCAGTCTCCTCTGTGGTGAACACACAGTAACTTTGATGATGCTCTCTATACTCATTTCTTCCTTCGTTGACATGATACCCTTGGTCTTGTTGTTGCTGGTTATTCACTCGATGCACCACATCCCTCCTTTCTTGTTTCTCATACCTTGGTAGAGGTGGAGGTAACATCAGCTACTGTCCATTCCCTCCAGTGAGCAGTTGCTGCCGAGGTGCATCATTCCGAGGCGCTTCGTGCCGAGGTCCATCGTGCCTAGGTGCATCATGCCAAGGTGCCTCATTCCCCGGCCTAGCCTTCTCTAACTTCCTCATCCACTCACATTGTCGGGTCGTATGGTTCGCCAGATTATTTGGACTTGGCATATGGAATTTGCACGGCTGATCCAACATAGACTCGAACGTGTATATCAGACGATCCTTTCTTTCTTGCCATTGTTTCTTTTGCTCTGACATCCAAGGCTTCTTGCCTTCACCCTTCTATTGCCAATGCTGCCCTCCAGTTTTCTGACGCTGACTAGCGCCGGTATTGAGCTGATCCTGATCTACAGCCGCCACTTGCTGTGAGTTGTACCTGTAATCTTGACGATCATCCCTCATTTTACCCTGGAAGTCATTGCGCCATTATAATCTGGCACCTTCACAAGGGTAGTATTCATTGTTGGATTCACTAGACATCATCCAAGGCTAGGTCGGATCTCCCACGCATACGAATCAACAATCCAGATTATTTCTGCCAATGTAGTTGGCATATCTCTTTGCAATCTTTGCCACAACATGCTTGCATACCTACATCCTTGGGTGAACCACGTGATAGCTTGTGACTCAATTACCCCTTCGCAGGAATTTCTCATATTACACCAGCAAGTTAAGAACTCCTGGTCTGTTTCATTCGGTCTTTGCTTGCACAACGCCAGAGTCTGTGGACTATTCGGCCTCTTGTACATGCTAGATAAGTTACTAACAAACATCTCCTTGAAGTCTATCCAATAGTTTATGCTTCCCTCTGACAAGTTATTTAACCACACCCTAGCTGGTCCTTCTAATATTTGACGTACGTACCTCACTACCCATCTCAAATTTTCTCCAGCTATGTTGACTACTGTTGCATAGTCAATGAGCCAATCATCCGGCTTAGTGCTACCATCATATGTCTTTGTTCCACAGGCCAGCTGAAAGTTCAGCACTGGTGGCTCTCTCATGATCCAAGGTCCAAAATATGTCGGACTCGGAGGACCTTGCATCTCAATCATCTCCGACCTACATTTGTTCCAGCTTCAGCCTTGCATCATCCGGCTGCAATTTCCTGTTTCCCAATCTTGATCCAATCACATGGTGCTCCAGTCTAGGAAATCAGGCATCATCCATTGCCGAGTAACCATCATTGTACCTATCCTAACCCGGACAGGCATTTTGCTGTTGCATTGCCTGGCCTACACTTCTCTCCTGCCGAGGTGCGTACTGCTGCTGCTATTGCCGAGGTGCATTTTGCCCTGTTCCCGCCGGATTACGTTGTCCGGCATTGCCGTTGGTAGTGTTTCTCTGACCAGCGTTGTCTTGGTTGCGGTTACCTCGGCCAGCTTCATCTCGGCTGGCACTGTGATGATCCTCATCAACTTGCACTGCCTTTCCTTTTCCTGCCCTTACCGGGTCATACGGGACCATTTGCTTGTCTTTTCTCCCCGAGGTTACCACTTCCTCTCTCCTAGGGCCATTACCTGGGGATGACGCAGCTCTAGCGGATTTCGCTAGGTTATTTCTTGCCGAATAAACTACATGTGACGCTCCGGGTTGTGCCGGGTTTGCCTTGTTTATCTCCCCATTATGCTGACACGCCACCCTCAACAAGTGGTTAACTCTCTCATGTTGCCTCTCTCGGGCTTCTCCGGTTAAGCCTTCTAACTCAGACGCAGCTGCATTGGCAGCCCTGAGGTTCTTAGCTGGGGTACTATACCTCTCCAGCCCTGCGGTTACTATAGTAGCTGTCTGACCCGGCTTAGGCATATACTCCTTGTCAATCTCTGTGATCAGGTTCCTACCTTAGATTTTTACCCCATCTATGCGGTTTGCCTTTGCATACTCCCGCAAAGTGATGTTCAGTGACTACTGCAGATCAACTGCCTTTTTTGCACCAGCTAGCATTTTCTGCCTAGTTTCCTCTAACTCTGCCTGCGCCTAAGCCGAATCTACTACTGGAGCTATGGGTGTTGCTAAGCTATCTATTGCCTGCTGTAGTACATTATCTGGCCTCTCTAGAGGGAATCTAGACCTTGCCTGCTTCGGCGTGGTGTCCGGATCTGGCGCTGGGTCCTTGCTTGCTCCTGCATCAGGCACTGTCATCATGACCTCAACGCAGCTTGCGGGGTGGGTGATACACGCGCCACGAGCCGCGCTGAGGGGTGACTCGCCTCCCTCGACAACGTGCTACGGATGTACGCAGGACTCGTCAACGGCGATGTAGATCTTGTGGGCGCCAAGCTTGATGAAGAGGTCGTTGCGTGGAGGAGGACGCCTGCCGAAGCTCCCAACATTGTCACTGACGTAGTCCAGCGCTCCAAAGAGCTGAACAAGCCCGGAGACGATGCGTTCGTCGATGCCAATGAGGTTTCCCGTCCGGATTTTTACTCCTGCTAGTGCCGCTAGCCCCATGGTGGGCGCCAATTGTCATGGTGGTGGCACGGCAGATGCCATGGATAGGCTAAAGATGGGGCCAATATGCACTAGAGGAATCCAGGAGGGATAGTGTGGTGATTCCACACACAAGTGTTTGTATTTCTCTCTTGTTGGATGTGAATTACAAGGGCTCCTCGAGCTATTCATGAGAAGGAGACTAGTTCTCTTACTGCCCACTACAAAGCTCTAGGGTTCTTCCCTAACAGAATGATCGATCCCCTTCTATGGAGGCCCTGATGCTCCTTATATAAGGGAGCCCAGGTTACAAATCTAGGGCTCACGTGGAAACATATTCCCTGAATATGCCCTTTGGTTAAAGCAAGATGCCTCTTTTTACACTTTAAACAGCTGGTCCGGACTCAGGGCGTAAGCATCCCTGAGCCCCTCTGTGGCGTTGCATCACCATACACTGGTTGCGTCAGCCGACACTGGCTACGTCACCTTTATCGGCCACACCCCGCTGGTCCTTCCCTCTGCCTTCTTTGCTCATGCTACAGTGGACAGATGCCACCTTTTGACCAGCGAGAGGTTTCTTCCTTCTCTTGGAAGCCCGGCTAGCGCCTAGCTAACCCGGCTACGAGGGTACCTGCAAACAAGGTAGTTCAAACGTAGCCGACATATGTTTTATGTCGGCCGGGTTAAGGCTGGGTGAACACCCACCGGGCCGGGTTACTCCGTAAGTCGGCCTGCCTTGAGGTGACCCGGTTAACATTCGCTTTGACCGTGCCATACCTCGGCTAACTCGGCCTTTATACCCCGACGTGACCTTACCTGGGGGTATCTCCCAACAATACAACACTACATTCCATTTCGCACCCCTAGAGAGCAACACGGTAGCCACGGCAGGCGGCGTAGGATCGAGGGGAGGGTGGGTGGGACGACCACCGGGTCGTGGGCGTGGGTGAGGTCGAAGAGGACGACGTGAGGGACAAGGCCAGAATGTTTCACCAGCGCCTTTCCCGTCGCCACCGGCGTCACCATCTCCTTCGCCTTCGCCACGACCTGCGGTTATCAACAGCTTGAGTGTTTTGAGTTCTGACATTAATGGAGACAGACTTCGTCTCCCCCGCAAAGTTTAGAAAGAACCAAACGGATTGATATCAAATATACAGAGGAAAAAAAGGCAAAAATCGTTTAGAATAATTTTAGCACTAAATGGGGAGGAAAGGAAGAGCAGCGGCGGGGTCACGAGGGCCAGCATCAGCAACAGTAAATCTGAGGCGACCCCCTCCGCACACGCCTCTCACGTACGTTCGCCTCACCGACACGTGGGACCGGGTCCAACCTGTCATGGACTTGTCCCTCCCTGCGCGGCGACGACTGTCCGTCCGTTGCGATTCGACTGCGCCTGAATTGTACAATTCTCGCATCAAAAGACGAAAGTGCCCCTGTTTATATGCTTATTCACCGGTGCAAGCCACCGCTGGCACACTGCACGAGGCGAGCCCGGCCTCCGTTTTCCTTCTACTCCAGTATCCACCCAGGCCTCGCGGGTCAAGGGGCCCTCGACTTCGAGCATTTTTACGTGCTCTGCCACTGGGCTGCCCCTCGTCATCTTGCTCCTGCCCTCTCCCGGTTCCCCCCCCCCCCCCCTTTCCTTGTTCCCGTTATTAATGCCGTGGTGGTGGCGGTGGTGGTAAAGACTGGGAGCGGGGTGGAGCGGAGAGTGGCGGCGGCGTGCGGCGGCGTCGGTGGTGCCTAAAGTCATCGGCGGCGGCGTCGAGGGCGACAGGGGGTGGCAGTGTAAGCTTCGGTTCCTAATCCCCACCATTCTCATCTGTTCTTGGGAGAGGTGGATTCGCTGCTTGTTTACTCTTACTGGGTTCGCGTGTCGCTGAGATGCTCCGATTTCTTGTTTCTTGGCGTTGTTTGAGGTGCATTCCTCTGTGGGGAATTGCGCTCCCACCTCTCTTTTTTTATTCCCCCCGATGCGAGGTTTTTCTTCGAAGAACCCGAATTCCCATGTTGGTTTTGTTTCCATGTATTTTTCCTCTTCTTTTGTTTCGTTCTTCTTAGATGCATCCTACATTGCGACTGTCTACTTCTCTGCGATTTTGTCTTTGCTGTAAGATTATTATTTTTTACCAAGATTGATTTGCCTGAAACCGTACGCCCAATTTACACCCTTTTTTATCCTGCTCGACCTATCTGCATGATAACGCTGGTTAGGGTAAATCGTACAGAACTTTTATTTCCTAAAAAATCGCAGTCTAAGGCCCGCATTTCTTGTTACCAAGATTGAAAAAGGCTGGAAATTTTAGAAAAGGAAATCTGCTTTATTATGTCTTGGTAATTTTTTTTCACAGCGTGCAATGCATACCTCTTCTTGTCAAGGCAAAATTGTTCCTCAACAAATGGTCCGCGTTGCAGGATTCAGCCAGCTTGGTCCCAGAATCTCACAAGAGTTTCAGTTCTAGAACCAGCCCTGTGGAGTTCATTGGAAGCTTCGCAAGATGATTGAGGGGAGGAGGCATTCGGTTGACATCCCAATTTCGAGGGCTTTGGTGGCCGTCATGAGGTCCAGATCTCTGAGGGACCCTGACACTAACTCGCTGGCCAAGTTCTCAGCCAAGAAGACCATCTGGGAAGGGTGTTCCCTGGAAGAAGACGACATGGAGGCAAGCAATTACGGCAGGCACAGCTTTAGCTACAACATGTATGATCATGTCCAGAGGAGGAGGGAGGAGTTTGGGGCCCGCCTGGCAAACTCGCCGATCAACATCATCAAGGCCAATGCGAGGGTGAAGGCGGCGCTCCACAACCAGAACTGCTGCTCTGCAATCTCTGGGATGTCGAGAGCGGCGAAAGACAGGGCTTTCTCTCTGGTCATTGAAGGAGAAGAGCTCGGTCGGAGGGAGCCCCAGGAAAACGCAAGAAGCTTGCTCCAGAAGTACCGCCCAAAGTCTTTCTCTGAGCTGGCTGGACAGAATGTTGTTGCACAGTCCCTTTCGAGCGCCGTTTTGCAAGGAAAACTTGCTCCAATCTATCTCCTCCACGGTCCGCATGGCATCGGCAAGACATCTGCGGCTAAAGTGTTTGCAGCGGCGCTGAATTGCCACTCTCCAGGCGGGAACCAACCGTGTGGGCACTGCGAGGAATGTGTGGCCATATTCTCAGGTAACAGCAACAGCGTGATAGAGATTGATGCTTCCAAACTGGATTGCAAATCTAGAGTTGCTGCCTTGCTCAGGAATGCCTGTGAAGTTCCTGCTTCGTCACACTTCAAGGTTCTTATTGTTGATGATTGTCAACACATGGATAAGGAGGGATGGTACTCCATCTATAGTAGCCTTGAAGGGATCCCTGACAGATCAATATTTGTCATGATAACATCTGACATTGATAAGCTACCAAACAATTCAGCTGGATGGTGCCAGAGCTATAGGTTCTGCAAGATAGATGACGCAGAGATTGTCCGCCGGTTGAGCAAGATTTGCACAAAAGAAAGTATGGAGTTCGAAGCCGAAGCGCTTGAGCTTCTTGCTCGCAAGGCCAGTGGTTCCATTCGGGATGCAGTTCAAATGCTTGATCAACTAACTCTGCTCGGGAAAAGAATCAGCAAATCAGTAACATATGACCTAGTAAGTTTATTTACTTACTCCTGTCTTCTAACCTTCACTTGCATATCATCACAAATACATTATACCCTTTTCTTCCTTTTGAAACCTACAAATAACCCCATTGATATATTGGCAGATAGGTGATGTATCGGACGAGGAATTGCTTGATCTTCTTAATCTGTCCATGTCATCGGATGCTGCTACCATTGTCCGGAGGGCTAGGGAGCTTTTGAGTTCAAAGGTCGATCCCCTGCAGCTATTAGCTCAGCTTGCAAATCTTATCATGGATATTTTGGCTGGGAAGCACCACTCAGATTCTTCAGAAGTTAGAAAAGTTACTGGCAAAAATACATGTATGTTCCCTTCCATTCGTAGTTAAACTATATGAAATAGCCGCACACAATTCTGTGGTTCTGTTGATGGATTGTGTAGCTTAGGATACCCCAGTGTGTATACACCTACTTATGGTGCACATGCATTTACTGGTTTTTTATCCATCTAACCTTGTGCAACTTCTCAGCTGCTGAGGTCGACGTGCACAAACTTAGGAATGCACTAGAAATACTTTCTGAAACAGAAAAGCAGTTGAAGACCACCAAGAACCAGTCTACATGGCTTACTGCGGCTCTTTTGCAATTTAATATGAGAGAGCCTTACTGCCTAGAGGCCCTAGATGATACTGCAGGTTCAAGCATGTTCACAGAGAGTCAGACAGGTAACCAGTATTCTCTGCCTGAAAATGCATGCTTCATTACTGCCAAAGTATCTTAAATCATTTCATATAGTATCTAATATCATTATGAAACAAAGTACAGATGATGACCACGTGTCTGTTTACTGAGAATTATGCTATTGATCAGGTGTCTGTTTACTGACAATCATTCATTACGCAGATGACGGGGCTGCTGTCCTGAAAGATGAAAGCTTAGACACCAGTTCTCATCTTTGCTATCAGAACAAAATCGGCTGTCTAGATATGAATTTAGGAGATCCAGATGTACTTGAGACGATATGGATGAAGGCTCTTGAAAACTGCACATCTAATTCACTGCATGTTCTGTTGCAGAAAGATGGGAAGCTGTCATCCCTGTACACAGCCCAAGGTAAGTCATTAAACTGTGTTTGGACATTTTTCTTCTGTTTTGTTCAGAAGGAAGATTTGTTTGTCCTTTCTATCTAACAAAAACATGTCCCTACTTCATATGGTTCTTATTTCCTGCCGATCCATCATACATCTTATCCAGCCAGTGGCTCAATGCTGCATCCCAAATGACACATGTTAGCATCATAGTCCCTGTTTCTTTTAATACATGAACCAATGTCTGAGCTCCGATCCTGTGTATCAATTGGTATTCAGTGTGAGCAATCAGCAACGTCCACATGTTCTATCCTACACTGAGAACTAGTATTTAAGTTCTCTGATCATCCATATCAATTAAATTGGCGTTCAGTGTGAGCAGTTCGCAATAGCCACATGTTCTATGAGCATCATTGCGTACCTACACTGAGAACTATTTAAGTCAGATATTCATTCTGTTTAACTTCGGATTGCAGGTGTAGCAGTTGCTGAGCTACAATTCTGTCATCCTGAGGACGTACCAACATCAGAGAGCTTCTGGATGCCACTTGTGGTTTCTCTGCAAAATTTGCTAAAGTGCAACGTGGACATCCGCATCAATCTTTCCCCAAGTCCCATCAGCAGCAGGGTTATATCCAAGAATTCGTCGGTCAGCCTGGTCATGCAATCCAGAGAAGATCAACAGGCGCGGAACGCGGTCGCCACGGACTGCAGAACCGTAGCTTCATCCAGAAGGGAGTGCCCTTCGCCACCATTCCCAGGGCACCCCAAGGAGAAAGCGTCCCACATCCTGGGATGCCTTCACGGTGGAGACGGTGACACGGGAGACGCCGAACCGAGGATCCTTAGCTATCAGAAGATCTCTGTCATGCCTGAAGCATCCACTACAGGGAATGTCCCCTCGAAAGCCGGAGAGCGCACACCAAAGGTTGAAGAAGGCAGAACTCGTCGTCACCCTGGCTGCTTCTCGAAGATTCTACCGCGTGGTGGGTGCAATGCCTGTCGGGAGTCCCAGATGTGCGATAAGCACATAGCTCGACGGCCTCGCAAGGGACTCTTCAGCTGCTGTTTGTGCAAGATCAGACCGGACTGCCGAACGAAAGCTGACGCTGTGTACAGGTCAGAAACCCGGGAGGTTTTCCATGGGTAGCATGTTGTAACTCAAAAGTTAGGAGGCTGATAATGGCCTATCATTTGACATGGATGTGGGTAACCAAAAAAGCTCCTGAGTTCTGACGCAACAGATGTGTATCGTAGATGTCCAGTCCAATCTGTCTTTTGAACTCTATACTGGTAGAGTAATGGTAGTAGTGTTAAATTTGTTGGGTGGAACGATAGCTGACCGTTGTTGAAGTATGATACAAATTCAATTTAGAAGTCTAACTTCTTACGAGTGGAGCGAGCCCTGTAGCGGAGGGAGTCTGAAGTTAGCCTGTAATCGTGTCCAATAAGGACGCCTCGGGGGTGTGGCGGGGAGGGGGAGCTCGCGCTACGAATCGTTGAAGAGCTAGGTTTCCACTGCTATATAATCTCCAGCGTTGTGTAAACACTCTTCGTAGTGAAGTTTCGTTTTGCTAGTTGGCGCCCGTGGTTTTTTCTCTTTTTGTTGGAGAGGTTTTTTCATGTTTTATTTTTGTTTTTTTGTTATTTGCTTGTCCCGTTTATAACAATAGCCCCTTTCGATGGCCTCGTTACGTGTTATAGGATACGAGGAAGAGCTCCTCGCGTGGCGTACAGAGTTTGGTATGTATACGAGTGGTGTACTACACCATCTCGTATCTATACCATATTACATGTCTAATAACCTTCTTAATCTAAACCTGAGAGAGGTTAGATTACGCTTAAACTCATCTAATTTCTTATTACACAAAGTCTTGGTGAAGCCATCTGCAATCTGATCCTTACTGGAGATAAACCTAACATCAAGTTGCTTGTTATCAACTCGTTCTCGAACAAAATAAAAATTTAATCTCTATATATTTAGTGCGTGCATGAAAAACTGGATTAGCAGACAGATAGGTGGTACCAAGATTGTCATACCGTAGACATGGTTTCTCTTTGAGTGAAACACCCAATTCAGGAACCAGTGCTTCAACCCAAACAAGCTCTGTTGTGGCATTTGCAAGGGCTTTATATTCAGTCCCGTGGACTGTTTTCTGCCGCTCCAAGAAATAAGTGAAGGACTTATGCCCTAGAGGCAAATAATAAAAGATGTTTATTATCATATCTAAATAAGTTCATAATAGTTTAGTATCAGCGAAAACATTGATACACGTGTGATATTAAACAGACTAGAGTCCCTAGTTGAGGCCTATGCATCAAGAGTGAGATTTGTTCGCCTGCGTGACAAGAAGATACATTAGACCCACTCAGTGAGATTACATCCGTAAATGTTGCGCAACATGTGACTAGGTCACGAGGATGGAATATCACGGGATGAGTAAACCTGTACTTGGCGGTAACAAGGTTAAACAAGGTATTGGATACTGATGATTAGGTCCCGGATAAGTCATGTACTAGAGTAATAAAGGAAATTAAACTCGACATTTATGGTTCAAACGGCAACGGACTCATGGAATGCACAAGAGTCATTATGGGCATCCCAGTCCCGCTAATGATCATTGATCCGATAGAAGTCTCGAACCATGTCTGTGATGGATAACACACTGAAGGGTACGATGATATTTATAGATCTTTTGGTGGAACGAAACAACAAAGTATGAAAGAGAAAGCTTCGGAATTGTTCCGATGAGAGAATGCTGAAAAAGTTCCGAAGAGGATCCGAAGTTGTTCGGAAGAAGAAAATAAGCCAAAAAGTGTTTCGGATTAATGGAGATTTACAATATGTATTTATATTTGTTAATTAAGAATTAATATATATTAAATAAATATTTTAAATTAATTATTATGGGGAAACTTCCTCTAGTGGACCGAATCCCTGAAGAGAAACAACCCAAAGGGAAGCCACCCTAGAGGGTAACAAACAACACAATGTTGTTGGGCCACGTCGGCCAAGGGACCCATGTGTGCGAGCTACGCACAGACACGAGGCATAGTGGGCGAACGCACGCTGGCTGCCACACGGGCGGGGCGCAGGAGGCATCAAGGGTATGGCTCAACTATCCAGGCCACAACTGCCATGTGTGCCAAGAGGCCGCAGGCGCTAGGCCGGTGCAGGGGCCCACCCGGTGGCTCCTTCTCCTCTCATATTTCCCTTTTGCCTTTAGTCCCACCCCGGGACTGTTGGGTCCGCAGCATAGAAAACAAAATTTTTCCTATGGTGTGAACTACACGCCAAGATCTATCTACTAGGTACAAAGCAACGGGTGGACATACATCCAACGAGAACTTACCTCGAAGACAACGAGTTTTGTTAACGAGTAGGAACTCGTGGTTGATGTAGTCGTACACTTGCCGATCTCAAGATCGTGAGGAAGTCCGAGCGCCGCAACTCAGCAGCGCATCCGCACTCGCACACACGTTCAAGCCACCGGACAACCTCCACCTCCTCGCTCCAGCGATCCAGCGGAAGCAACAACTCCTTTCAGACGAAATGCCACTGGGAACATGTATCTCGCTAATCCGAGACCATGGGGGAATAATTCTAGAGGGGGAGAGAGATCCTTCACAAGGAGGTGTGAGGATGAATGAGGGAATGGGTGGCCTTTTATAGGAGGAGGGGGGTACCCCCTCTCTCCATGGCCGACACATGGGGGGTGACCCCTCACCTTCCCCATTCATGTGGTGGTAATCCCTCCACATTAAAATGCCTCTTCACATTTCCTTTTAAAGTCTCCACTTTAAATGCATTAAAATTCTCCAACTTTAATGCTCTCTCATTTAATAAAACTCTTTTATTAAATTTATTCAGAATTTTGTTAATTACTTTAATTAACAAACATTCCAATATAGCCCCTTGTAATATTTCAATATCACATGCAGAACCACTTTCTGCAATTTCACCCGAAACAATTTCCGGTTTCTATTGAAACAATTCCCGCGCTTTGCAATTCTTTCGTCTGAAACATATGTGCTCCAAAATAGTGTCCGGTAACTCTTAAGTGTGTCACCCTACGGTTCGCAAATAATGCAGACATGATCGAGACCCTTCTCCGATCAATAATCAGCAGCGGGACCTGGAGATCCGTACTGACTCCTACACATTCAACGATGACTTCTGTGATTGTGAGAACCTTTAACGCTTGTAACTAAATCCCTTTGTCTCGCGATATATTACATGTCCGAGATTCGATCATCGGTATCTCCATACCTAGTTTGATCTCGTTACCGACATGCACTCTTTTCTTGTTCCCGTGATATAACATTCTAGTGATCACATCACTTGCTTGTAAGCTATCTCAATGTGATATCACCGAGAGGGCCCAGAGTATATCTATCCGTCATCGGGATTAACAAATTCCACTCTTGATCCATGAGCCTCAACATAACACCTTCATAGTACTGAACCCATCTTTATAGTCACCCTGTTATGGTGTGACGTTTGATGTTATCAAGATACTCTTCAGGTGTTAGCAATTAACATGATCTCATGGTCTAAGGATAAAGATTACTTCGTATGATGTTATAGCAATGTAAACATAATTACTTGATCGTAATGCTATACTTCGGATGAATGTTCATCACATCATTCCACCAATGCTGTGACCTTGTTATTAACAACATCCAATGTCCATGATCAGGAAACCTTGATCATCTTGTTAATCAACAAGCTAGTCTATAAGAGAGGCATAACTAGGAACCCTTTTTGTTTATTAAACACACATGTATTGATGTTTCCGATCAATACAATTCTAGCATGCAAAATAAACATCTATCATATATAAGGAATACATAATAACAACTTTATTATTGCCTCTCAGGGCATATTTCCTTCAGTCTCCCACTTGCACTAGAGACAATAATCTAGTTCACATAGTAATAAATCTAACACCCATGGAGTTCTGGTGTTGATCATGTTTTGCCCTAGGGAGAGCTTTAGTCAACGGATCTGCTACATTTAGGTCCGTGTGTACTTTACAAATCTTTATATCTCCATCCTTGACATGCTCGCGGATGGAGTGAAACCGACGCTTAATATGCTTGGAATTCTTGTGAGATCTCAGTTCCTTTGCATTGGCTATAGCTCCATTGTTGTCACAATAGATCACCATTGGGTCCAATGCACTAGGAACCACACCTAGTTCCGTAATGAACTCTTTCATCCAAACTGCTTCCTGCGCCGCTTCTGAAGCAACAACATATTCCGCCTCCGTCGTTGATCCAGCCACCACAGGTTGTTTGGAACTCCTCCAACTAACTGCTGCTCCGTTCAAGAGAAATACGTATCCAGATTGAGACTTAGAGTCATACGGATTGGTGTCAAAGCTAGCATCGACATAACACTTAGCGACTAGCTCTTCTTCACCTCCGTAAAACATATCCCTACTTCTTCTCAACTACTTGAGGATGTTCTTTACCGCTATCCAGTGTTCCGAACCTAGATCAGATTGGTACCTACTAGTCAAACTAATAGCATGTGCCACATTCGGTCTTGTACATAGCATGGCATACATAATAGAGCCTATGGTGAAGGAAATATGCCCTGAGAGGAAATAATAAAGTTGTTATTATGTATTCCTTGTATATGATAGATGTTTATTTTGCATGCTATAATTGTATTGATAGGAAACATCAATACATGTGTGTTTAATAAACAAAAGGGTTCCTAGTTATGCCTCTCTTATAAACTAGCTTGTTGATTAACAAGATGATCAAGGTTTCCTGATCATGGACATTGGATGTTGTTAATAACAAGGTCACAGCATTTGTGAAATGATGTGATGAACATTCATCTGAAGTATAGCATTACGATCAAGTCATTATGTTTATATTGCTATAACATCATACAAAGTAGTCTTAGTCCTTAGACCATGAGATCATGTTAATTGCTAACACCGGAAGAGTATCTTGATAACATCAAATGTCACACCGTAACAGGGTGACCATAAAGGTGGGTTTAGTGCTATGAAGGTGTTATGTTGAGGCTCATGGATCAAGAGTGGAATTTGTCAATCCCGATGACGGATAGATATACTCTGGGCCCTCTCGGTGATATCACATTAAGATAGCTTGCAAGCAAGTGATGTGATCACTAGAATGTTATATCACGGGAACGAGAAAAGAGTGCATGTCGGTAACGAGATCAAACTAGGTATTTGGATACCGATGATCGAATCTCGGACATGTATTATATCATGAGACAAAGGGATTAAATTGCTGACGTTAAAGGTTCTCACGATCACAGAAGTCATCGTTGAATATGCAGGAGTCAGTATGGATCTCTAGGTCCCGCTTCTGATTATTGATCTGAGAGGAGTCTCAATCATGTCTGTATTATTCGCGAACCGTAGGGTCACACACTTAAGGGTTGCCGGACACCATTTAGGAGCACATATGTTCTAGACAAAAGGTTTGCAAAGCGCAGGAAATGTTTCGATAGAAACAGGAATTGTTTCGATAGAAACTGGAATTGTTTCGGGTGAAATTGCAGAAAGTGGTTCTGCATGTGATATTGAAATGTTGCAAGGGGTTTTATGTGAATGTTTGTTAATTAAAGTAATTAACAAAATTCTGAATAAAATAAATAAAAGAGTTTTATTAATTGAGAGTTGCATTTAATTTGGTGGAAATTAAATACATGTGAGTGGGATTTTGGGTGGAGGCCATGTTTATATGAGTGGAGGTTCACCACATGAATGAAGGAGGGGAGGAGTCCCCCCCCTCATGCGCCGGCTATGGGAGGGGAGGGGTCTCCCTCCCTCCTATATAAAGCCCCCCTCTCCCCTCTCACAAAACACACCTCCTCGTGAAGGATCTCTCTCCCCCTCTAGATATTCCCCATGGTCTCGGATTAGCGAGATACATGTTCCCGGTGGCCTTGCGTCTAGAAGGAGTTGCTGCTTCCGCTGATTCGCTGGAGCGAGGAGGTGGAGGTTGTCCGGTGGCTTGAACGTGTGTGCGAGGACGGATGCGCTGCTGATTTGCGGCGCTCGGACTTCCACATGATCTTGAGATCGGCAAGCGTACGACTACATCAACCACGAGTTCCTACTCGTTAACAAAATTCGTTGTCTTTGAGGGTAAGTTCTCCATGGATGTATGTCCACCCGTTGCTCTGTACCTGGTAGATAGATCTTGGCGTATAGTTCTTATCGTAGGAAATTTTTTGTTTTCTATGTTGCGGACCCAACAGTGGTATCAGAGCCTGATCTATGCGTAGGTGCTTTGCACGGGTAGTACACATATGTTTATATGTGGGCGATGATGATCATGTTATTGCATCTTCTATGTACTTTGGATATTGGTGGCATAGTGGGATGAAGCGGCCCGGACCAACCTTACATGTCATCGTACATGAGACCGGTTCCACGACTGGCATGCAACTAGTTTTGCATAAGTGGCTAGCGGGTGTCTGTCTCTCCTACTATAGTCAATAGCTGATTTACAACGAGTTGCTAATAACTTGGTTATCCTCGTTGTGGTTCATGTTCGTAGGTAAGACCGGTTCTATCTCCGAAAGCCCTAAGCCACGTAAAACTTGCAATTGATAAATTAGAGGCGTCTAGTTTAGATCGTTGCTGGGCTAGTGTCTTGATATGGTATTGTTGTAAGTAGATGTATGATAGATACTCTTACAACTCACTTAACGTGTAAGTTCCATAGACCTTGGCCTTACACATAAAGGAATGATAGAGATCATACCACGATGCAAATGATAGAGATCAAATGCATGGACCATATCACCTCACTTCACACATTAGATGTTAGCATCTTATATTGCTAGTTTGGCGCTTTTGGTAGCATTATAAGATGATCCCTCATTTAGATATCAAGATAAAATGTGTTCTTCCTTAAGTATGCACCGTTTTGTGGATCGTGTTTTGAGGCATCACGTGATGATCGGGTGTTCTCAACTCTACACTTTCATACAACGGGTGTAAGACAGTTTTACACACGCGAATACTAAGGTTCTTACTTGACGAGCCTAGCATGTACAGACATGGCCTCGGAACACGGACCGAAAGGTTAAGCATGAGTCATATAGTTGATATGATACCCATATAGATGCTCGCCTTTGAAGCTACACTGACTCACGTGATGATCGGACTTGGTGTAGTGGATTTGGTTCATGTAATCACCAAAAGGACACGAGGGATGTCGTTTTTGAGTGGGAGTTCATTAGTAATTTGGATTAGTTGAACTCAATCTATCATAAACTTAGTCTAAATATATTTTACAAATTCTGTTGTAGATGGCACCACCTGCTTTTAATTTCAATATGTTCATGGAGAAAGAGAAACTTGCTGCGAATGGTAGCAACTTCACCAACTGGGCTATGAATTTGAGGATTCTCCTCAGTGCTGCACAAAAGCAATATGTGCTAGAGGCGCCGCTAGGCCCCCCACTAGCTCCTGATGCCCCTGACAAGGAAAAGAACGTCTATATAACTCGTCAGGAGGACCACAACTTAGTTCATTGCGGCATACTGTATGGGCTAGAGCCAGAACTTCGAAAACGTTTCGAAAATGGCAATGCCTTTGATACCATGGGAGAATTGAAAATGATTTTCGATACCCATGCTGCCGTAGAGAGTTATAATGCTTCTGAAAAGTTCTTTAGCTACAAGATGGAAGATAACAGCTCTATTAGTGAGAACGTACTCAAAATGTCTGGGTACGCTGATAAGCTTGTGTCCTTGGGAATAACGATTCCCAATGACTTAGGCATACATCGTGTTCTCCAATCTCTGCCACCTAGCTACAAGAGCTTCGTGATGAACTATAATATGCAGGGCATGAAGAAGTCTCTTCCCGAGCTTCTGTCAATGCTTAAGACTGTAGAAGTGGAGATTAGGAAAGAACATCAAGTGTTGATGATCAATAAGACCACCGGTTTCAAGAAGGACAAGAGAGGCAAGCAGAAGGGAAAGAAGGGTGGCAAATCTGTTGCCGCGCCTGAAAAGAAACCCCGAGCTGGCCCTAAGTCTGACACCGAGTGCTACTATTGCAAGGGGACTGACCATTGGAAGCGCAACTGCCCCAAGTATTTGGCGGACAAGAAGGCCGACAAGGCAAACAAAGGTATATGTGATATACATGTTATTGATGTGTACTTGACTAGTACTCGCAGTAGCACCTGGGTATTTGATACGGGATCGGTTGCTAATATATGTAACTCGGTTCAGGGGCTGCGGAACAAGCGACAACTAGCAAGGGATGAGGTCACGATGCGGGTCGACAATGGATCAAGAGTTGATGTGATCGCCGTCGGAACGCTGCCTCTCCATATGCCATCGGTATTAGTTATAAACCTGAATAATTGTTATTTGGTGCCTGCACTGAGCATGAACATTGTATAAGGATCATGTTTGATGCAAAGTGGTTATTCGTTTAAGTCTGAAAACAATGGTTGTTCGATTTATATGAATAATATCTTTTATGGTCATGCACCTATGTTGAATGGTTTATTTCTATTGGATCTCGATAGTAGTATTACGCATATTCATAATGTTGATGCTAAAAGGATTAAACTTGATAATGATATATCTGCATATATGTGGCACTGCCGTCTAGGTCATATTGGCATTAAACGCATGAAGAAACTCCATTCTGATGGACTTTTGGAATCACTTGACTTTGAATCATTTGATACATGTGAGCCATGCCTTATGGGCAAGATGACTAGAACGCCGTTTTCCGGTTCAATGGAACGGGCGCAGATTTATTGGAAATCATACATACTGATGTGTGTGGACCAATGAGTGTGTCGGCGCGAGGTGGATATCGTTATTTTGTTACTTTCATGGATGATTTGAGTAGATACGGGTATATCTATTTGATGAAACACAAGTCTGAAACTTTTGAAAAGTTCAAGGAATTTCAGAATGAAGTGGAAAATCATCGTAATAGAAAGATCAAATTTCTACGGTCTGACCGTGGAGGAGAGTATCTAAGTTACGAGTTTAGCACACACATGAAAGAGTGTGGAATAGTTTCACAACTCACGCCTGCCGGAACACCACAACGTAATGGTGTGTCGGAACGTCGTAATCGTACCTTATTGGATATGGTTCGATCTATGATGTCTCTGACTGACTTGTCACTGTCATTTTGGGGTTATGCACTGGAAACAGCTGCATTCACTTTAAATCGGGCACCATCTAAATCCATTGAAACGACACCGTATGAATTATGGTTTGGAAACAAACCTAAGTTGTCATTTCTTAAAGTTTGGGGATGCTATGTTTATGTGAAGAAACTTCAACCGGATAAACTCAAACCCAAAGCGGAAAAATGCGTCTTCATAGGATACCCTAAGGAAACGATTGGGTATACCTTCTATCACAGATCTGAGGGCAAGGTTTTTGTTGCCAAGAATGGATCCTTTCTTGAGAAGGAGTTTCTCGCGAAAGGTGTGAGTAGTCGGAAGGTAGAACTCGAAGAGGTTATTGAACCTTCTCTTCATGAAATGGCGAGTAGCGGAACACCGGAAGTTGTTTCAGAGTTGACTTCACCTAATGAAGAGAGAGCTAATGATATTGATCATGAAACTCCGAAAGAGGACACTACCGAACCTCGCAGGTCAAGCAGGACACGTGCAGCTCCTGAACTGTACGGCAATCCTGTTATCAATTTCATGATTGATGAAATAAATGACCCTGCGACGTATGAAGAAGCGACGATGAGCCCTGATTCCAACAAATGGCTAGAAGCCATGAAATCCGAGATGGAATCCATGTACAAAAACCAGTTTTGGACCTTGGTGGACTTACCTCACGATCGAAAGGCCGTTGAGAATAAATGGATTTTCAAAAGAAAAACTGATGCTGATGGTAATGTAACCATCTATAAGGCTCGACTTGTCGCATAGGGGTTTCGACAAATTCAAGGAGTTGACTACGATGAGAAATTCTCTCCTGTAGCGATGCTTAAGTCGGTTAGGATTATGTTAGCAATTGCTGCATATTTCGATTATGAAATATGGCAGATGGATGTCAAAACTGCGTTCCTCAATGGTAATATTGAAGAAGAGTTGTATATGATACAACCTAAGGGTTTTGTCGATCCTAAGGATGCTGATAAGGTGTGGAAACTTCAGCGATCCATCTATGGACTGAAGCAAGCATCCCGGAGTTGGAATCTCTGCTTTGATGAGGTGATCAAAGAGTTTGGATTTGTCCAAAATTATGGAGAGGCTTGTATTTACAAGAAAGTGAGTGGGAGCAATGTGACATTTCTGATATTATATGTGGATGACATATTATTGATTGGAAATGATATATATCTTTTAAACAGTGTTAAAAGTTATCTAAACAACAAATTTTCGATGAAGGACCTTGGTGAAGCTTCATATATATTAGGCATTAAAATCTATAGAGATAGATCAAGACGCCTAATTGGGCTATCGCAGAGTACATACCTTGATAAGATATTAAAGAAGTTTAATATGGGAGGAAGTAAGAAGGGGTACTTACCTATGCTGCAAGGCAAGACATTGAGTAAGACTCAAAGTCCGGCTACGGCGGAAGAAAGAGAGATAATGGATAAGATCCCCTATGCCTCAGCCATAGGCTCTATAATGTATGCCATGCTATGTACAGGACCGGATGTGGCACATGCTATTAGTTTGACTAGTAGGTACCAATCTGATCCAGGTTCGGAACACTGGATAGCGGTCAAGAATATCCTTAAGTACTTGAGAAGAACTAAGGATATGTTTCTTGTATACGGAGGTGAAGAAGAGCTAGTCGCTAAGTGTTATGTCGATGCTAGCTTTGACACTGATCCGGATGACTCTAAGTCTCAATCCGGATACGTATTTCTCTTGAACGGAGCAGCAGTTAGTTGGACGAGCTCCAAACAACCTGTGGTGGCTGGATCAACGACGGAGGCGGAATATGTTGCTGCTTCAGAAGCGGCACAGGAAGCGGTTTGGATGAAGGAGTTCATAACTGAACTAGGTGTGGTTCCTAGTGCGTTGGACCCAATGGTGATCTATTGTGACAACAATGGAGCCATAGCCAACGCTAAGGAACCAAGGTCTCACAAGAATTCCAAACATATTAAGCGCCGGTTGCACTCCATCCGCGAGCATGTCAAGGATGGAGATATAAAGATTTGTAAAGTGCACACGGACCTGAATGTAGCAGATCCGTTGACTAAAGTACTCCCTAGGGCAAAACATGATCAACACCAGAACTCCATGGGTGTTAGACTTATCACTATGTAAACTAGATTATTGTCTCTAGTGCAAGTGGGAGACTGAAGGAAATATGCCCTGAGAGGCAATAATAAAGTTTTTATTATGTATTCCTTGTATATGATAGATGTTTATTTTGCATGCTATAATTGTATTGATAGGAAACATCAATACATGTGTGTTTAATAAACAAAAGGGTTCCTAGTTATGCCTCTCTTATAAACTAGCTTGTTGATTAACAAGATGATCAAGGTTTCCTGATCATGGACATTGGATGTTGTCAATAACAAGGTCACATCATTTGTGAAATGATGTGATGAACATTCATCCGAAGTATAGCATTACGATCAAGTCATTATGTTTATATTGCTATAACATCATACAAAGTAGTCTTAGCCCTTAGACCATGAGATCATGTTAATTGCTAACACCGGAAGAGTATCTTGATAACATCAAACGTCACACCGTAACAGGGTGACCATAAAGGTGGCTTCAGTGCTATGAAGGTGTTATGTTGAGGCTCATGGATCAAGAGTGGAATTTGTCAATCCCGATGACGGATAGATATACTCTGGGCCCTCTCGGTGATATCATATTAAGATAGCTTGCAAGCAAGTGATGTGATCACTAGAATGTTATATGACGGGAACGAGAAAAGAGTGCATGTCGGTAACGAGATCAAACTAGGTATTTGGATACTGATGATCGAATCTCGGACATGTATTATATCATGAGACAAAGGGATTAAATTGCTGACGTTAAAGGTTCTCACGATCACAGAAGCCATCGTTGAATATGCAGGAGTCAGTATGGATCTCTAGGTCCCGCTTCTGATTATTGATCTGAGAGGAGTCTCAATCATGTCTGTATTATTTGTGAACCGTGGGGTGACACACTTAAGGGTTGCCGGACACCATTTAGGAGCACATATGTTCCAGACAAAAGGTTTGCAAAGCGCAGGAAATGTTTCGATAGAAACAGGAATTCTTTCGGGTGAAATTGCAGAAAGTGGTTCTGCATGTGATATTGAAATGTTGCAAGGGGTTTTATGTGAATGTTTGTTAATTAAAGTAATTAACAAAATTCTGAATAAAATAAATAAAAGAGTTTTATTAATTGAGAGTTGCATTTAATTTGGTGGAAATTAAATACATGTGAGTGGGATTTTGGGTGGAGGCCATGTTTATGTGAGTGGAGGTTCACCACATGAATGAAGGAGGGGAGGAGTCCCCCCCTCATGCGCCGGCTATGGGAGGGGAGGGGTCTCCCTCCCTCCTATATAAAGCCCCCCTCTCCCCTCTCACAAAACACACCTCCTCGTGAAGGATCTCTCTCCCCCTCTAGATATTCCCCATGGTCTCGGATTAGCGAGATACATGTTCCCGGTGGCCTTGCGTCTGGAAGGAGTTGCTGCTTCCACTGATTCGCTGGAGCGAGGAGGTGAAGGTTGTCCGGTGGCTTGAACGTGTGTGCGAGGACGGATGCGCTGCTGATTTGCGGCGCTCGGACTTCCACACGATCTTGAGATCGGCAAGCGTACGACTACATCAACCACGAGTTCCTACTCGTTAATAAAACTCGTTGTCTTCGAGGGTAAGTTCTCCATGGATGTATGTCCACCCGTTGCTCTGTATCTGGTAGATAGATCTTGGCGTATAGTTCTCATCGTAGGAATTTTTTTGTTTTCTATGCTGCGGACCCAACATATGGCCGATGCATAGGGGATCTTATCCATCATCTCTCTTTCTTCCGCCGTAGCCGGACTTTGAGTCTTACTCAATGTCTTGCCTTGCAACATAGGTAAGAACCCCTTCTTACTTTCTTCCATATTAAACTTCTTTAATATCTTATCAAGGTATGTACTCTGCGATAGCCCAATTAGGCGCCTTGATCTATCTCTATAGATTTTAATGCCTAATATATATGAAGCTTCACCAAGGTCCTTCATCGAAAATTTGTTGTTTAGATAACTTTTAACACTGTTTAAAAGATCTATATCATTTCCAATCAATAATATGTCATCCACATATAATATCAGAAATGCCACATTGCTCCCACTCACTTTCTTGTAAATACAAGCCTCTCCATAATTTTGGACAAATCCAAACTCTTTGATCACCTCATCAAAGCGGAGATTCCAACTCCGGGATGCTTGCTTCAGTCCATAGATGGATCGCTGAAGTTTCCACACCTTATCAGCATCCTTAGGATCGACAAAACCCTTAGGTTGTATCATATACAACTCTTCTTCAATATTACCATTGAGGAACGCAGTTTTGACATCCATCTGCCATATTTCATAATCGAAATATGCAGCAATTGCTAACATAATCCTAACCGACTTAAGCATCACTACAGGAGAGAATTTCTCATCGTAGTCAACT
Organism: Avena eriantha; assembly: GCA_910589775.1. Lineage (NCBI taxonomy): Eukaryota > Viridiplantae > Streptophyta > Magnoliopsida > Poales > Poaceae > Avena > Avena eriantha. The sequence continues at coordinate 165,490,157 of OU342746.1, read as the reverse complement.
CCTTGAATTTGTCGAAACCCCTATGCGACAAGTCGAGCCTTATAGATGGTTACATTACCATCAGCATCAGTTTTTCTTTTGAAAATCCATTTATTCTCAACGGCCTTTCGATCGTGAGGTAAGTCCACCAAGGTCCAAAACTGGTTTTTGTACATGGATTCCATCTCGGATTTCATGGCTTCTAGCCATTTGTTGGAATCAGGGCTCATCGTCGCTTCTTCATACGTCGCAGGGTCATTTATTTCATCAATCATGAAATTGATAACAGGATTGCCGTACAGTTCAGGAGCTGCACGTGTCCTGCTTGACCTGCGAGGTTCGGTAGTGTCCTCTTTCGGAGTTTCATGATCAATATCATTAGCTCTCTCTTCATTAGGTGAAGTCAACTCTGAAACAACTTCCGGTGTTCCGCTACTCGCCATTTCATGAAGAGAAGGTTCAATAACCTCTTCGAGTTCTACCTTCCGACTACTCACACCTTTCGCGAGAAACTCCTTCTCAAGAAAGGATCCATTCTTGGCAACAAAAACCTTGCCCTCGGATCTATGATAGAAGGTATACCCAATCGTTTCCTTAGGGTATCCTATGAAGACGCATTTTTCCGCTTTGGGTTTGAGTTTATCCGGTTGAAGTTTCTTCACATAAACATAGCATCCCCAAACTTTAAGAAATGACAACTTAGGTTTGTTTCCAAACCATAATTCATACGGTGTCGTTTCAATGGATTTAGATGGTGCCCGATTTAAAGTGAATGCAGCTGTTTCCAGTGCATAACCCCAAAATGACAGTGACAAGTCAGTCAGAGACATCATAGATCGAACCATATCCAATAAGGTACGATTACGATGTTCCGACACACCATTACGTTGTGGTGTTCCGGCAGGCGTGAGTTGTGAAACTATTCCACACTCTTTCATGTGTGTGCTAAACTCGTAACTTAGATACTCTCCTCCACGGTCAGACCGTAGAAATTTGATCTTTCCATTACGATGATTTTCCACTTCATTCTGAAATTCCTTGAACTTTTCAAAAGTTTCAGACTTGTGTTTCATCAAATAGATATACCCGTATCTACTCAAATCATCCGTGAAAGTAACAAAATAACGATATCCACCTCGCGCCGACACACTCATTGGTCCACACACATCAGTATGTTTGATTTCCAATAGATCTGTCGGCCGTTCCATTGAACCGGAAAACGGCGTTCTAGTCATCTTGCCCATAAGGCATGGCTCACATGTATCAAATGATTCAAAATCAAGTGATTCCAAAATTCCATCAGAATGGAGTTTCTTCATGCGTTTAACGCCAATATGACCTAGACGGCAGTGCCACATATATGCAGATATATCATCATCAAGTTTAATCTTTTTAGCATTAACATTATGAATGTGCGTAATATTACTATCAAGATCCATCAGAAATAAACAATTCAACATAGGTGCATGACCATAAAAGATATTATCCATATAAATCGAACAACCATTGTTTTCAGATTTAAACGAATAACCACTTTGCATCAAACATGATCCGGATTCAATGTTCATGCTAAGTGCAGGCACCAAATAACAATTATTTAGGTTTATGACTAATCCCGATGGCATATGGAGAGGCAGCGTTCCGACGACGATCACATCAACTCTTGATCCATTGCCGACCCGCATTGTGACCTCATCCCTTGCTAGTTGTCGCTTGTTCCGCAACCCCTGAATCGAGTTACATATATTAGCAACTGATCCCGTATCAAATACCCATGTGCTACTGTGAGTACTAGTCAAGTACACATCAATAACATGTATATCACATATAGCTTTGTTTTCCTTGCTAGATTTCTTGTCCACCAAATACTTGGGGCAGTTGCACTTCCAATGGCCAGTCCCCTTGCAATAGTAGCACTCAGTATTAGACTTAGGGCCAGCTCAGGGTTTCTTTCCAGGCGTGGCAACAGATTTGCCACCCTTCTTTCCCTTGTGCTTGCCTTTCTTGTCCTTCTTGAAATCGGTGGTCCTATTGATCATCAACACTTGATGTTCTTTCCTAATCTCCACTTCTGCAGTCTTAAGCATTGACAGAAGCTCGGGAAGAGTCTTCTTCATGCCCTGCATATTATAGTTCATCACGAAGCTCTTGTAGCTAGGTGGCAGAGATTGGAGAACACGATGTATGCCTAAGTCAATGGGAATCGTTATTCCCAAGGACACAAGCTTATCGGCGTACCCAGACATTTTGAGTACGTGCTCACTAACGGAGCTGTTTTCCTCCATTTTGCAGCTAAAGAACTTTTCAGTAGCATTATAATTCTCTACGGCAGCATGGGTATCGAAAATCATTTTCAATTCCCCCATGGTATCAAAGGCGTTGCCATTTTCGAAACGCTTTCGAAGTTCTGGATCTAGCCCATACAGTATGCCGCAATGAACTAAGTTCTGGTCCTCTTGACGAGTCACATAGACATTCTTTTCCTTGTCAGGGGCATCAGGAGCTGGTGGGGGGCCTAGCGGCGCATCTAGCACATATTGCTTTTGTGCAGCGGTGAGGAGAATCCTCAAATTCATAGCCCAGTGGTGAAGTTGCTACTATTCGCATCAAGTTTCTCTTTCTCCATGAACACATTGAAATTAAAAGCAGGTGGTGCCATCTACAACATAATTTGTAAAGTTTATTTAGACTAAGTTTATGATAGATTGAGTTCAACTAATCCAAATTACTAATGAAGTCCCACTCAAAAACGACATCCCTCGTGCCTTTTTGGTGATTACATGACCCAAATCCACTACACCAAGTCCGATCATCACGTGAGTCAGTGTAGCTTCAAAGGCGAGCATCTATATGGGCATCATATCAACCATATGACTCATGCTTAACCTTTCCGTCCGTGTTCTGAGGCCATGTCTGTACATGCTAGGCTCTCCAAGTAAGAACCTTAGTACTCGCATGTGTAAAACTGTCTTACACCTGTTGTATGAAAGCGAAGAGTCGAGTACACCCGATCATCACATGATGTCTCGAAACACGATCCATATAACGGTGCATACTCAAGGAAGAAAACATTTTATCTTGATATCTAAATGAGGGATCATCTTACAATGCTACCAAAAGCGCCAAACTAGCAGTATAAGATGCTAACATCTAATGTGTAATGTGAGATGATATGGTCCATGCATTTGATCTCTATCATTTGCATCGTGGTATGATCTCTATCATTCCTTTGTGTGTAAGGCCAAGGTCTATGGAACTTACACGTTGAATGTGTTGTAAGAGTATCTATCATACATCTACTTACAACAATACCATATCAATACACTAGCCCAGCAACGATCTAAACTAGACGCCTCTAATTTATCAATTGCAAGTTTTACGTGGCTTAGGGCTTTCGGAGATAGAACCGTTCTCACCTACGAACATGAACCACAACGAGGATAACTAAGTTATTAGCAACTCATTGTAAATCATATATTGACTATAGTAGGAGAGACAGACACCCGCCAGCTACTTATGCAAAACAAGTTGCATGTCAGTCGTGGAACCGGTCTCATTTACGATGACATGTAAGGTTGGTCCGGGCCGCTTCATCCCACTATGCCACCAATATCCAAAATACATAGAAGATAACATGATCATAATCGCCCACATATGAACATATGTGTACTACCCGTGCAAAGCACCTACGCATAGATCAGGCTCTGATACCACTGTTGGGTCCGTAACATAGAAAACAAAAAAATTTCTACGGTGTGAACTACACGCCAAGATCTATCTACTAGGTACAAAGCAACGGGTGGACATACATCCAACGAGAACTTACCCTCGAAGACAACGAGTTTTGTTAACGAGTAGGAACTCGTGGTTGATGTAGTCCTACACTTGCCGATCTCAAGATCATGAGGAAGTCCGAGCGCCGCAACTCAGCAGCACATCCGCACTCGCACACACGTTCAAGCCATCGGACAACCTCCACCTCCTCGCTCCAGCGATCCAGCAGAAGCAGCAACTCCTTTCTAACGAAATGCCACCGGGAACATGTATCTCACTAATCCGAGACCATGGGGGAATAATTCTAGAGGGGGGAGAGAGATCCTTCACAAGGAGGTGTGAGGATGAAGGAGGGAATGGGTGGCCTTTTATAGGAGGAGGGGGGGTACCCCCTCTCTCCATGGCCGGCACATGGGGGGGGGTGACCCCTCACCTCCTCCATTCATGTGGTGGTAACACCTCCACATTAAAATGCCTCTTCACATTCCCTTTTAAAGTCTCCACTTTCAATGCATTAAAATTCTCCAAGTTTAATGCTGTCTCATTTAATAAAACTCTTTTATTAAATTTATTCAGATTTTTGTTAATTACTTTAATTAACAAACATTCACATATAGCCCCTTGCAATATTTCAATATCACATGCAGAACCACTTTCTGCAATTTCACCCGAAACAATTTCCGGTTTCTATTGAAACAAATCCTGCGCTTTGCAATTCTTTCGTCTAAAACATATGTGCTCCAAAATGGTGTCCGGTAACTCTTAAGTGTGTCATCCTATAGTTCGCGAATAATGCAGACATGATCGAGACCCTTCTCCGATCAATAATCAGCAGCGGGACCTAGAGATCCATACCGACTCCTACATATTCAACGATGACTTCTGTGATCGTGAGAACCTTTAATGCTTGTAACTAAATCCCTTTGTCTCGCGATATATTACATGTCCGAGATTCGATCATCGGTATCTCCATACCTAGTTTGATCTCGTTACCGACATGCACTCTTTTCTCGTTCCCGTGATATAACATTCTAGTGATCACATCACTTGCTTGCAAGCTATCTCAATGTGATATCACCGAGAGGGCCCAGAGTATATCTATCCTTCATCGGGATTGACAAATTCCATTCTTGATCCATGAGCATCAACATAACACCTTCCTAGTACTGAACCCATCTTTATAGTCACCCTATTACGGTGTGACGTTTGATGTTATCAAGATACTCTTCCGGTGTTAGCACTTAACATGATCTCATGGTCTAAGGATAAAGATTACTTCGTATGATGTTATAGCAATGTAAACATAATGACTTGATCGTAATGCTATACTTCGGATGAATGTTCATCACATCATTCTACCAATGCTGTGACCTTGTTATTCACAACATCCAATGTCCATGATCAGGAAACCTTGATCATCCTGTTAATCAACAAGCTAGTCTATAAGAGAGGCATAACTAGGAACCCTTTTTGTTTATTAAACACACATGTATTGATGTTTCCGATCAATATAATTCTAGCATGCAAAATAAACATCTATCATATATAAGGAATACATAATAACAACTTTATTATTGCCTCTCAGGGCATATTTCCTTCAGGGACTTTAGGGAAGAGAGTCATCCCTTTTCCCCTATATAAAGAGGGGCATGGAGGTGCGAATAAGCGCACTAACAATTGGGATTTTCTCTGAGGCATTTTTCTTGGAGAAATGCTCTCCCTCTCTCTCTTTATCTCTTGCAACTACGACCCCATATTAGGATTGTGTGCGTAAAGGGAGTACTTCGTCGTGGCACAAGGAGGTGATGCAGAGATTCCAAGGCGAAGATTTACTTCCGCACTCCCGACAGGGATCAGGGAACCGGAAGTCGTCATCGTACACCGTATGTGTGCGAAATATCGGGGGTGCTGCCGTTAGTGGCACCGAGGTTATCGTGCAAGGACCTGTGATGGCTTGCGAGGAGCTTCACGACCTTGAGGTCGGCTACGGTATTGACTACCTCATCCACGTTCCTCTCGTAACATCAATCGCTTTCGGTCTACAAGGGTATCTTACAAAAACCTCCTCCGTTACATCTTTACTCATACATAGATCCTGTCTAGGTGCGTTTTGTCGTAGGAATTTTTTTGTTTTTTTTCCGCAGAACCCCTTCAGTGGTATCAAATCCAATCTATGTTTAGTACTGATGTACGGTCAATACACGCGTTGATTGTGTGCGCATTGATCCTGCAGGTGTTAGCCTCTTACATGTATTTGTTTATATCACGACATTGTTTGATGAAGCGCCCCGGACCGACTTTACGTGTAATCTTATAAGATACTAGTTCCACGCTCAACATACGGCTTTTGTACCATATAAGTGGCTAGCGGTGTCTGTCTCTCATTTAATAGTTGATATGTGATTATAGTGGAAGGCCCCAAAAGGGGTGTAATAGAGACAACTATCTGATTCGTGTTGTGGCTGGAAGTTCGTAGTTAGAAGCGGTCTTTCTAGAACCACCACCGGTTTTTCTAGAATCGAGCCGCTGTTCACTGGAACCGTCGAACGCAACTAGGGTTTTCCAGTTACTTTTCTTATCTTGGGGCACACGAAGGAGTTGCATCTTTGTTTTCCACGGGTGGAGATATTAAGATATATAGAAATATCATGTGGCTGCGCTTTTTGTGGACTAACTGCCAAGTCGGGCACGACCTGGGAGGTCCGGTTTTATGTATCGTGTGTCCAGATTTACGAGTATTGAATGCAACTTTATGATATTTTGTACTTATTTTATTTTTAGTATTGCGTATACGCCTCCTGTAACATTACTAAGTATTAATGTGAATAAAAAACTCTATATATATATTTTTTAGTCATTTCTATAGTCATTTAATAGGGAATAATATTAAAAAAATACCATAACTTCTCAAAAATTCAAGGGATTTTGCATGGGGTGGTATGTTGTTCACATAAAATTCGGATAAAAACAACAATTGAATATGCATAAGCTAGATGGTAGTATGATGGAAGGGCTCTATGTGCACAGATGGGTGGTCCGGAGATGGCCAGAATTCTGAATATTGACTTTTCATACAAAAAAAATATAAAAAGGTTAGGCTTGTCAATAATTGTAGAGTTTCTTCAGAGCTTCATATTTTGACTATATATCATTCAGGTAAATAGGAAAACTTGACATGTTTGTCTGAAATGGAACTTGCTTCATAAGTGGGTTATCTTTTGGGAAGGTTACTGAATTACAGCGTGAATATCCTACCGATACCTCGTCTGAACGTTTTCTTTTTGTAAAATTATATCAAAGCCTTACTCTGATATTAAGAATGAGTAGCGTGAATTTAATTAGTGTTTTCATGAAAGGATAGTATTTTAGCCGTTTCTATAGTAGTTTAATAGGGAACAATATTTCCCCACCCCATTCTATAGCGGGAAAAACTTGGCTGCTTGTAACTATTTCCCCCACCCCATTCAAATCGACCCATTCACCCCTTCGCCTCCGCCGCGCGCTCCCTGCCCCCTCCCCGTGTCGCGCCTTCTCCCATTAGCGTGGCCATCTGCTTACTCGGTCTGGGCTATCTCCCACCGGCGTTTCCCTCCTCTCCCTCACCTCACCGGCCGCACCATTTCACCGGCGCTGCCCATGACCCTAGCCTGCTCCCACGTGTGTTGTAATCTCCCACCGTCACCGGCTCCTCCACTCTCGAGAGCTGCGACATCTACCACCGGCGCCTCCCTCGTGCTACGCTGCCGCCTTCTCCTTAAAAATGGATCCACTTTAGATCTTCCTTTATTTTCCACTTACTAATTAGTTAAATTACTCGGTATTTAGTTCTTTCCTTTATTAGTTTGCACTTAAATTTAGTTTCCATGCTATTTGATCTATAATTTTAGGCCAAACATTCTGCCAGTTCATATTAATCTGTCCAAAATGCAAGCTTGCATTTTGTTCAACTGCTACAAAGGTTTACAATTTTGGAAGGGAGGTAATATAACTTATTTCCCAAGTTGATATAATATTTTGTAGGTTCTTTGCCCAGTATGCCTTAGCAATGATGGATCTTTCAAAATGAGGAACATACCAAGCTCATTATTAGTACTAACTATGCATAAGAAGAACAAAGATTCCATGGTATGGTTTGTTTGGAAGAGTAAAGAATATTTGAGTATAAAAAATAACACACAAATTAAACATATCCAATTCGTTCTTATATATTTTACTAAAAATGAATGTTGTATTTTGTAGTATGTTCCTTGCTATATAAGTCCACAGTTGAGTGAATTGACTGGTCACACGATGAAAATCATCTCCAAATGGCTATATATATCACCTTTAGCTCGAAAAACTAGAGCAAACTACACTGATATCTGGTGAACACTAGAATGATCTTATACTACACTATGGAGTAGGATATGTTGAAATGATTGTTGTGCATTTGTATGGTGACAAGGAATTCTTCAGGACTATTGTATGTGACAAAGGAACATGTGAAAATAAGCTTATAAATGATCCAAGTTATATTTATATGCCCTAAATCTAACAGTTTGTATGTTGACATGGATGTTATGTTGTACTAACTTTGACTCTATGATGCAGAGGCTCAAGTCAACGGATTTGTAAGTCTGCTTGCCAAACAAGGTAAAAAATCAGTAAACAACCCTTAACATTTCCAAGGGCTTAGAATTTATATTTACTTGCATCAACCTGTAAAGAGAAAAACTTAAATCACATTGTTGCTGTCAAAATAATTATCCAAGTAGTTGTGCAGTTAGATTGTACATGGATACCAAACTACATCTCTGATACACATGCACATACTTTCTAGATTCAAGTTCATAGAGCTACAATATTACTGTTGTTTATTCTTCCCTCCCTTCTGGGAATTTATCAACACAAACAACATTCAATTACAGAATAAATGCACAGATAAAATAATATTATATTATGCTCTCAACTGAAAATGCAGTGGCATGATTTCATGCCGAATCTGGAGGATGTGACAAAATCCTTAGTGAACTGATTAAACCTCCTACAATGAGTCTCTTTCCTAAACAGAATGATACCGCTGTTGCTTTTGCAAGAACCGATTATGACCATGTTGGAGTTCTTGTTGTCCAACGAAACCAGTCAAATTTACATATGCATATTTTATTTCTGCATGTGATACTAACATAATTTCTTGAAAATTGCAGAAGATTAGAAATAGTTTTCATGACCACCTCAACATCGCCTCGCCGGGCCGACTCTCGTTGATGATGCCACCACTGAACCATTCCTATGTAAAATGGTATAGATATAGAAAATACAGAGTAGTCCTGGATAAGGAAGGTTGGAATAAATTTTCTCTCGAAGTGAATTTTCAAGTCAGACCAGTCATCATTTTATGCTTCAGAATGTTTGACAGCGCTCGCATCGGTATTAACTTTGCAGAATTGTGACAACCTGTAGTAATAAGATGATATGACCAGTCTATGTAGGTGTGGTTATCACTTGATAGTTGAACCCTTGATTTGTGTATCATTATGATGTACCGAGCACTTCAGGTCCACTTAATTATGTTTTGCTTTAGTTCAATTATGTGATCTTTGTAATGGGTTTCAAAAGTAATTTGATAAAATGAAGCACCTGTGCAAAAGCCACCTGAGTTTTATACCGGAGCCTCCTGGTAGGAAAACGAAAGCCTAGACCAGACCGAGAAATCCAGATGCTCCGGTCTAGCGGAGGCGGCTTATATTTTTAACCGTCTCCTAACACCTGGGGTAGGTTCGTCGTAGAAACCGACTCCAACCTTGTCGGAACGTCTGTAGAAATGCGGACGCCTCGGCCTTCTAGAGCCAATTCATATGGGCGACCGTTTCCTAGGCCACCATCGGTTCATTAATTAAACCGTCCATGTAAATCATATTAATAGAGGTGGCCCTTTATATGAACCGTCTGGTGTATACTTTCGGAGACGGTTCCGCCAACCGCTTCGAAAAAAGCCGATTTATCAGCAACTATCGCCGGGAGTAGGAAGCCAAAACCGTCACCTGCCCATGGTGGAGAACCGTCGCATGAAGCTGATTTTGTTGTAGTGTTTATTATCATATCTCAGTAAGTTCATAATAGTTTATTATCATGTTATAACTGTATCAAGCAAAAACATTGATACACATGTGATATTAAACAGACCAGAGTCCCTAGTAGCCTCTATTTAACTAGTTCATTAGGCAACTAATGATCAATGTTTCCCTATCATGGTGCATTTATGTGTAACATCCCAACATTAGAGCTTAGAAATAAGCTGAGATAAGGTGTTTGCATTGCATTTATGCATAGAAAATCCAGGGGAATTTTCGCGCAAAACTAAAGAAGCTAGTGAGGGATCGAGATCTCTCTTGTTCTGATGGAAACATCTGGGCAAGTGCGATAGACTTTGATATGACCTCTACTATATCTTTGTGTTTGAGGGGAATCATTTCATATTTGAAAATACAAATGATTAAATTGAATTCAAAAGAAATTTGAATTAGATTATAAATAAAGAAATGAGTTATTGAATTCATTAATGTTATATAAATATTACAAAGAATAAATAAAATGAATAATATATAAGACTTAATAATGGAAAGGGGTAATATTTATTATTACATATATACATATAGTATTATTGTTCTTTTACAATAAAAGAATGAAAGTAAATTACGGTAAACAAATAAATATAAAAAGTAATTACATAAATTAAATAACTAAAATAATTATTTATTACAAAACAATATATATATCACAATGTCTTCTACAAATGAATAAGTAAAACCTAAAACTAAATTCATCTTCACTTTCTCCATATTCTAAATCTTTTCTTTCTATTTCTGGTCTTATACCTGCAAACAAACAGAAGGAAAAAGAAAAATATAAGATGTGAAGGGGTTAGTTCTGACTGCTCTCAGAAATACAGTGTAATGCAGTGTTTGTCTCATCTTGGAGCTTAAAATTGAACTCTCTGATTTGACAATGAATTGCACTGTCAAGTTCATCACAGAATTTGAATAAAAGGGGCCAATGTAGTATCCATTCTTATGAAAGGAAATGCCTCAGGCTTATGCATCACAGGCCTTATGGGGCAAGTTTACCAAGTTAGTAAATAGGTAAAGACAAAACAGTAATAACAGCTAGAAAATATCTTCACAGTTGAGTTGATCCATAAGTAAAGGGTCCCACTTGCAAGCTACTCACACAAAAGCATGCAGCTGTGTGTTGTCAATAGAGTAGCAACCGTAGGAAACAGATAAGAAGGGAGTTCCAACCATAGCCAAATCTGCTAGCTACTATTTCCACCCTTTTCATCTCTACACAACAGCTAATCCATCTGTTCTTCTCAGAACCCCACAAGCCATTTCATAGCCATCTCAAGAACACCACAAAGAACATCACTGGTTCTTATCAGTTTTCTCTCAAAAACACACTGATCAAATCCACCACCCAACAGCTCTAGTTGCTTAGATAAGCCATCCAAGAGCAGATCAAGGCCAATAGTTCCAAAAGAAACAGACCCACAACAGCTCAAGTAAGAGCTAGCTAAAAGGCACCAGTAGCAAGGAGATCAAGTACATGGACAAAGATAGCTGGCTGATTAAGCGCATCAACAACAAGTTCTAGCAACTCACCCAACATCAGGTTATTCTCTATTTCCATGATCAACCATAGCATCTATTCTTATTAGCTTGCACCATAAGGATCAAAGGAAAATAAGGGGAAAGCATCCAAAATAATCAAATCCAATTACCCTGTAACTAGAACATGTCTAGGAGGATAGGTGGATTATTTCTCTCAGAACTACAAGGGTTGCTATGCAAAATCATCATAGAGAATTTAAAAGTCATCAAGTAATATCTGTTCTTAAATGAAATCTTGCCTCAGCCTATGCATCATTGGCAGGGTCATAGTAGCAGGTCATGCTTATTAGATCCACTGTTGTGCACTCACCTCAAGGGGGCACCACAACAGTAGATCTAATGACAGCAGAAACCACTAAATTATTTAACACAGTAGCAGGATCCCAGCAATTGAAATCACCATATCACATCATCTACACCAAGAGTCCTCTAACAAAATATAGCCATGATCAGGAACATCTCACATGCATCTTGGTGACCACAAGATCACCAAGAATAGTAGAACTCAACTCAGGAATAAAGTACTGCAGGCTTACAATAGCATGTTTATCTTAAGAAGAAGGAACCACTGGAGCAATCACCTGAACACACATCAAACTAGCAATTGATAACACTCAAAACCATATGTAGAAGTGAAGGAACACATCTTAATGAAACCTCTACGAGTCTATGTAATTAGGGAAGCCATTATTCATAAAGCTACAACTACAACCTAGCTAGAAATACTCAGTATTAATAATAAGAAAATCACCTAGCTAGGATAAGTATTCATTCAAGAGCACAACAACATCATTGTATGTACTAAGGATCGCTTCTATCAGCTTCCTATACCATGTAAATTATACCAAATAAAAAACAGCCCTAAGTATAGGGTTCAGTTAAGAATATGTAGTACCATAGTGCAGTAGCACCTGGAATTAAGCCATGTCACTGCATTATAAGGCTAGCAATGAACTAATGATTCAGGGAAACATTTGACTATAATTAAATCAACTAAATAGAAGCATGGTTTATCACAAATTGGTAAGCCCTGACATTACACAACTACCAGCTCAAGCATAATTTTTCACACTCTTACATCTTGCTTGAAGAATACCACTTATTAATATTTTTCTTCAAAATCATGTCTCCCAGAGATGTACTTGGGTATCTACTAGGCAGTACTAAATTGCATACATAATCAAGAAATTATAGATCAAAACACTGATCAGATAATCATTATGGAATGTATTCCAAGAGGGCATACATCAACATATCACAATAATTAGTATAACACATACACTAGGAGCAAATCATCATCACCAAGTTGCACAAACCCATGGCTTATAGCCATTACATCACCATTGAACCCTAGTTTCAACCTAGGGCAGTGATACGTTGCTAACGTATCTATAATTTTTGATGTTCCATGCTTGTTTTATATCTACTTTCTTATGTTTTGTTCATACTTTGAGATAATTTTATGCATTTTCTGGGACTAACCTATTAACAAGATGCCACGCTACTAGTTGCCTGTTTTCTTCTGTTTTTGGTTCTAGAAAAGGCAGAAAATCAATATTCTCGGAATTGGACAGGATAAAAGCCAAAGTCAATATTTTACCGGAAGACACATGGAGTCCAAAGGAGAGACGAAGGGGGGCCACAGGGCGGCCACACCCCCTTGGAGCGGGTAGCCCTAGGCCGCGCCAGGGCATGGTGTGGGCCCCTTGGCCGGCCACCGACCTCGCCCCTTCGCCTATAAAATCCCTCGGGACGAAAACCCTAAATCCGGAAGCCTCCATCCATGAAAAGTTCCATAGCACCGCCGCCACCGAAGGGGAGATTCGTGGGACAGAAAGTCTCTGTTCCGGCACCCTGCCGGGACAGGTAAGTGCCCCCGGAGCCATCTCCATCGATCTCCACCACCATATCCATCGTCGTTGCTGATTCCCATGATGAGGAGGGAGTAGTTATCTCTCAAGGCTAAGGGTTCTACCAGTAGCTATGTGTTAATCTCTCTCTCTATGCATGATCATATTGTGATCATGATCTTTGTAATCAAGTAGATCTACTTTGCTACTCAAGTGCTCTAATAGATCTCTGCTCTCCCCATGTGTGTAAAAGTGATAGCGTGCACACCATGGTGGCACTTACGCTAGAGATTACAAATACTTGTTATGAGTTATATTTGGAGTTGGATGTTTCTATGAAATTGTGGTGTTTGTTGGAACCATCTAGTGCTCAAGGTGACAGTGTGGGGTTATCCAGATGGGGAAAGCAGGCTTTGAGGTGTGTTGTTATAGCCCTACCATGGATTAGAGTGTCCAACCAGAGAGTAGTTCAGAGTAGTATCATGAAGAGAAGATATTTATATGAGAGTGTTCACTAGTGAAAGTTGATCCATAGGCCTTGTTTCCAAGCATTGAAACACCGATTGCAACTAGATCTGTTACATGTTTGCTTGCTTCCATCTTTATTTCAGATTTCCTCTAGTCTCTTCCACGCCATCAAGCTATTTTCTGGCACCATTGTCTTATTTCCATACCACATGTATTTCACTATCTCTTTGCCGAACTAGTGCACCTATACACCTGACAAGTGTATTGGGTGTGTTGGGGACACAAGAGACTTCTTGTATCTTGATTGCAGGGTTGCTTGAGAGGGATACCTTTGACCCCTTCCTCCCTGATGACCCACAAGTATAGCGGGTGTATCGCAGTATTTTCGAGGGAAGTGAAACCCAATTTATTGATTCGACACAAGGGGAGCCAAAGAATATCTATAAGCCTTAACAACTGAGTTGTCAATTCATCTGCACCTAGAAACAATCTTGCTCACACCAGTTTATCAGTAGCAACAGTTTTATAGTAGGAATAGCAAAGTAGTAGTAGCAGTAAAGTAAAGATAGTAGTAACAATAGCAGTAAACAGTAGGGTTCGAGTGCGGTAGGCATAGGGATGGATGGACGGGCGTTGCATGGACAAGACAATTCACATAGCAATCAGAACATAGGGCAATTACAGATAAATAAGATAAAGCATCCAAGTACTAGATAATCCTAGGCATGTGTTCCATATATAGTCATACGTGCTCGCAATGAGAACGTGCACAACATCTTTTGTCCTGCCAGCCCGTTTCAGTGGGGCCTCAAGGGAACTACAGGCAATTAAGGTGCTCCTTTTAATAGAGCACCGGAGCAAAACATTAACACTTCGTGAACACATGTGATCCTCACAACAAAGCCATTCCCTCTGGTTATCCCGATTTCTGTCACTTCGGGGCCATTAGTTTCGGAAAACAACGTGTGTATACAACTTGCAGATAAGACCATAAACAATACTATCATAATGAATCAATAACATGTTCAGATCTGAAATCATGGCACTCGGTCCCTAGTGACAAGCATTAAGCACAACAAGTCGCAACAAAGTCATAAAGCACTAATAAAAGATACTAGGCACCATGCCCTAACAATCTGATGCCATTACATGAACGATCTCATCCAATCCCTACCATCCCCATAGCCTACAATAGGGGATTACTCACTCATAGATGGGGTGGGGGGGACATGGATGGTCGATGGAGAAGCGATGGTGATGATGATGGCGATGATCTCCTCCAATTCCCCGTCCCGGCAGGGTGCCAGAACGGAGTTTCTGGTGCTGTTTCGTGGAATCTTTTGGTGGCGGCGGAGCGTAACTCCTTTTGGAAAAACGTTGAACCCCCCTCATTTTTTAGGTCAGAAGGCAACTTATAGGCGAAGAGGGAGACCGAGGGGGAGTCTGGGGCGGCCAGACCACCCCTTGGCATGGCCTAGGCTTGCCCGCGCGGCCAGGTGGTGTGGCCTAGGCCAAGCCCCCCTCCGTCTCATATTCTGGCTCCAGGAGTCTTCTGGTGAAATAGGATTTTCGGCATATTTTCCAGAATTTTTCCTGATAGTTGATTTTCTGCACAAAAAGTAGACACCAAGACAATTCTGCTGAAAACAGCGTCAGTCCGCGTTAGTTGCATCCAAATCACACAAGTTTAGAGGAGAAAGAATAGCAAAAGTGTTCGGGAAAGTAGATACGTTTTGGATGTATCAACTCCCCCAAGCTTAGCTTATTGCTTGTCCTCAAGCAATTCAATTGAAAATTGAGTGCGATAAAAGAACTTTCACGAACACATTTGCTTCATATGATGTATATATTCCCAGCATGTGATTAACTACTTAGACAATTCATAATAAGGAGTATGCAACTAAGTTTACTTAATAGGCATTGCAAGCTATGAAGAGATTCCAACTCAAAAATAATAAGTAGCATGAAGCATAAACATAAGCAACATTGCAATGCTCATAACATGTATGATAGAGTGGTATCTCTCTTGCTTTTGATTGTGAATGCCAAGGCACCTCCAAAGTTCAGGTGAAGACTAGAAGTAAAGATGTCAAAGATACAAGCATCAAAGCCATAACACAAATAGTCAAGTAATGGGACAAGCACAAAGAATGACAAATATGCTCTCAAGAAGGTGTTCAAAGAATATATGGAGACTCAACAAGGAAATGAAAAGGTTTTCAATAGTTTGAAAGGCTTCCAAATGTTGAAAGTATGGTACTCATTAGCTTTGAGCTCTCATTGCCCCTATCATAAGCATATTTAATGTGGTTAAGGTGAAAGTGACACAACTAAGAGGATATGCTTGACAAGTTATAAATCGAAGCCTCATGCCCCTTACTTATGAAGACCGATCCTCATGCTACTCAACTTCAGTCACAAGTAAGCTCTTGTCATTGTAAGTATATATGTATCATAGAGAACCATCAACAGGGTACCCCTTGCACATGACACAGGAGCTATCCCATAATCAAACTGACAAGGCAAGCAGATAATGAGCATCTCAACTATCTTTTTATTTACTATGTGCATAGATTTTTATTGAGGATGCTTCATAGGATGCTCATTATGGTTATGCTACAAGTTTCCACCATGATTAGGCATGGCTTAGGCTAGTGGCCCAGGCGTTTCTCTAACATACATACAAACTCCATGATCTTACAAGTTCCACTTTTATTTCACACCGCCGGGATCCATAAGCAAAAGAATCATGATATCAACGAGGTACAAAGTACCAGTGCAATGTTGAAAGCGTTCCCCATGATACATGGTTCTGCTAACTTCAACTTATAAAGCGCAAGCATATACGCAACAAAGAAGGACACAATGGTTCAGGTTTATTAAGTGCAAGAAAATAAAGTGTGCCATCAAGTTTGTGAGAGCTTTACTAACTAACTTTCTCATAACAAGCAAACATCTTACTCGGAAGAAAACAAGGCATATTGAATATGCACGGAAGTAGCAAATGATGCTAATAGGTAGGTATGGTGGACACTTTGGCAATATTTGGTTTTAGGGAGTTGGAAACATGAGTAAAGCATACTCAGTGAAAGTGAAGGCTAGCAATAGAAAGGGAGTGACAAACGAGAGAGAAATAACTGTCATAATCATGCTTGCAACAAAACATGACTAATCATGGCATGAAAGTGATTCAAGATCCTCAAGGCAAAATAATTCATCAAGGCTTAACTGATTATTACAGTCATGTGCATGCGTAAGCATGTGCCAAGTCAATTCAAATGAAACATTCAGAGGAGGATACCATGGTGTCATACCAATTTATGAATAGAGCAATGCAAGCAAACATTCATAAGACATGCTACAAACTATTAGCGAGCTGGAGCTAATCATAAGAAAGCAAGAACTACTAAGCATCCAAAGATAACATACACCTTACACGAACGGACTAAGCATGCCCACAGTGATGAGTATATGTACAAAAATGAAAACAAATAGAGTTCGTTACCAGCCTCTTACCACGGCTCAAGTTGTCATTGATCCTCATTATTGCTCTTCACTTGTGTGGCTTGAATAATAATATGAAACCTATATCCACTGAGGACTGCTGAACCCTGTAGCAAACTCACAAAACCAAAGAAGAACGACAAATATTTTTGTTGTTTTCGATTTTTAAAATAAGAACCAAAAAGGAAGAACAAGCAAAGCAAAATCTTTTTAGGTTTTTCGAATAGTTCAAACAAAGCAAAAGAGGGAAAAACAAACCAAGGCAAAAAGAAGAAGCAAACCAAAGAGAAACAACAGAAATATTTTTGGTCTTTTTTTTGTGTTTTAGAAAGCAAAAGCAAAGAAAGAAAACTAAAAAGAGAACGAAACATGAATATACAAAGTACCAACGCAACATGATAATGAGATGAGTGCGGTGTCGGCGTACCTCCCCCCAAGCTTAGGCTTTTGGCCTAAGTGGGTATCAATCCCAAGCCGACCAGGATGATGTGTCACCGTAGTATGACGAGGAGGTCCCCTCGTCCTGGTGCGAGCTCGAGTACGTTCCTCCGTAGTGTGTGGAGTAGTCATAGGAGGGTACATCCTCCTGGTGCTACTTGTGGAAACCTAGCAAGCGAAGCTGCTCGTCCACCTCCTCCTTGGAGCGCGACCATGATCTCCTGTGAACACTAAACAAAGAAGGTTGTGGCAAAGGGATCTCCCTTTCATCCTCGTCAGTGAAAAGCATCCTATATACTAGACTGTTCAAATCAGAAGTAGCAGTGACTAAGTGACGAGTTTTCATAACAACAAGGTCAAGCCTCTATGGTGCCAGTACAGTATCATTGGGGTCCACTAAAAGACCTAATGCATTGACCATACGCGAGGCAATGATGCCCCCATAGATAGCCCCCCTAGCAGCTAGGTGGCGAGCAATAAGCGAGCCAATGTTGTACCGAGTATCATTGTTAAATGCAGCAGCAAGGAAGGCTAAATGATAGTTGGAGATATTACTTGTGTTCTCCCTACCTAGTATGCTAGTAGCAAGATAATATGCAAAGGATCTAAGAGCAGGGAGTTGGATATTTCTTATCTTTCCGCGCTGCGCCACGCGATCATCATCATTGGTCACTCCTCGGTAAAGCTCCAGCAAATCAGCGGCTCGCCCTTGAATTTTCTTCACGGTCCCTGTCATGCTTACACCTACAATACTACAAAATCTCTCCAAAGGCATGGTGAAGGGCAGATTATAAATTTTGAAAGAGACAGTCGACTGATAGGATGTGTTAGTAAACGTGAAGCTCTCAACAAAGGTTTTGGTGAGCATAGCGTATTGCTCACTCTCATCTTGCATATATGAGGTCAAACCAACCCTCTCAATCAGTAGCAAGAAATCATCAAGAATACCTGCAGCTTGTAAGAAAGTAAAACAAGGAAAAGTGGATGGGTGAGCATCCCCATCATCCCTTTCATTACCAATACGAGTTGCAATGAGGTCTTCGTTGTATGATGGCCTAAACTGAGAGGCTGATCTTGAGGTCCTCGACCTCCTAGGTGCATCACTCTCAAATATCTCTCCAAAGGTATGGTTGTTCATGCTTGGTATTCTTAAATTTAAACACCTATTAAACAAGTGATTGCAAAGTAAATATAATGAAGGATTCTACTCCTTGGGACTTGTAAGAGGCCTAAACATGCATCAAAACTATATCTCTAAGCATCAAACAAGCTTACAAGCTCTCAAAACCTGTCACCTACAGCACTAAAATACTCAATATATAATCCACTAAACACAAATCTACTTGGACAAGGGGAGGAGTCACATACCAGAGAACAAGTGCTCCAAATTTCAGCAAGAAAGATGGGCTGAGCAAGGAGATCGAAAAAATCGAGAGCAAGCACAGAAAGAACGCGATTTTGGGCAATGAACTAGAGCTTACTCGGGAGAGAGAAAAAAGTGGCAGGTGAGAGAGTTAGTGGAGGGCCAGGGGTGGCCCACACCAGGGCATGGCGCCACCCAGGGCAGGCCGCGCCACCAGGTGGTGTGCCTGCCTGGTGGGTCCCCCTGGTACCTCCCAGGCACTCCTCTGCCCCTTTTTTCACGTAAAAATTTAATATGAATTTTCTGGAAGACACTTTATTTTTGGGCATTTTTCACGTATAGAAGAATGATTTTTTGATAGAAAGATTTTTTTGGAAATGATGCAATGACAAAACAGGGCTAGAACTACAGAAGTTCTAGGACACTCTAAAATGCAAGAAACTAACAACAAGAAGAAAACTAAACGAAAGCAAAAACTAAAATGGATAGAATAGGAGTGAACGGGGATAATCACGATGAAAACATTGTTTTGTTCAATGAAATCCTTTTGTTAACAAGGTTGATCAGGTCTTGTTACCAAAACAATTCCATATGAGAAAAAACTTTGTATTCCACTAATGATTATGTTACCTCAACCTTGATAGCAATAGTCTCAATCATAATAGTTTCAAATTTTTCTCTTGGTATGGGACAATATATTTCTCCAACTTCAATGCCCTCAACATGTTCAATTGAATTCAAACCATAAGTCCTTTCAATCTTCTTGGGGTAATAGACAGTATGTTCCTTGTCATTAACACTGAAAGTCACCTTTCCTTGATTACAATTAATAACAGCTCCTGCAGTATTAAGAAAAGGTCTCCCAAGAATAATAGACATATTATTATCTTCAGGCATTTCAAGCACAACTAATCAGTTAATATCAAGCAATTATGAGCCACTTGAACAGGTACATCCTCACATATACCAACAGGAATAGTGGTAGATTTATCAGCCATTTGCAAAGATATATCAGTTGGTATTAGTTTATCTAGTTGAAGCCTCTTATAGAGAGAGAAAGGCATAACACTAACTCCAGCTCCCAAATCACACAAAGCAGTTCTAACATAACTGTTCTTAATAGAGGAAGGGATAGTGGGAATCCCTAGGTCTCCAAGTTTCTTTGGAACCTTACCATTAAAGGATTAATTAGAAAGCAAAGTAGAGATTTCTTCATTAGGGATCTTCCTTTTATTCGAGACAATATCCTTCATATACTTTGAGTAAGGAGGCAATTTAATAGCATCAGTCAAAGGAATTTGCAGGAATAGAGGTTTCATCCACTCACAAAACTTATTATAGTGTTTATCTTCCTTTGACTTGTGTTTCTTATCAGGGAAAGGCATAGGTTTTTGGACCCAAGATTCTCTTTCACTACCATGTTTCTTAGCAACAAAATCTTATTTAGTGTATTTAGTATTCTTAGTGTGGTTTTCAGGTTCTTCTTCAACTTTTTCTTCATTAGGAACTTCATTTTATTCATTACCACTTTCAGTTTTAGCATTAGAGATGGATATACTATTAGGATCTATAGCAGGTTTAGAGGGTTCTACAACAGCTTTATGTTTCTTTTTTCCTTTTCTTACGAGTAGAGCCACTATTTTTAGCTTGTTGAGAATCCTGCTCAATTCTTTTGGGGTGCCTCTCAGGATATAGAGGATCCTGAGTAGCAGCTCCACTTCTAGTTCTAATTTCATAAGCATGTTTTTCTTTAGCAGCATTAACTAGCAAGACTTTTTGCACTTTAACAAGTTGATCTATTTGAGTTTGAACCATTTGAAAGTGTTTAACAATCATTTTAACATCATTAGAGGTTCTTTCCACAATATCTTTTAACTCAACAATAGCTCTAGTGTTTTCCATTAGATGATTTTGCACCCTTTTATTAAAATTATCTTGCTTAACAATAAAGATATCGAATTCTTCTAAGCATTGATCAGGAGGTTTAGAGTAAGGGATATCACCTTCATCAAAGTGTTGGAGAGAGTGTACCTCAATAGTGGATGAGTAGGGAATAGGCTTACATAATTCTTCTATAGGAGGTAAATTCTTGACATTTGCAGCCTTAATTCCCTTCTCCTTAAGACATTTCTTGGCTTCCTTCATCACTTCATCATTTAATTCAATAACTCCCCTCTTCTTTGATGTTGGAATAGGCACTAGTAAAGTAGGTTCAGGTACAATTACTACAGGTATAGCTTGTTCAGGAGGAGTCCAATCTTCATAATTCTTGCTTATTTTAGCCATTAATTCCTCAGCTTCCTTGGGAGTCCTGTTCCTGAAAACACAATCAGCACAACTATCTAGGTATGTCCTAGATTCTTCGGTTAGTCCATTATAAAATATATCAAGAAGCTCATTCTTAGGTAATGGACTTACAGCCTGTGCATGAATCAAAGCACAAAACCTTGCCCAAGATTCAGGCAATACCACGTCTTCTCCCTGTTTAAAATCAAAAAGTTCCTACAAAATAGCATGTCTAGCACTAGGAGGAAAATATTTCTACAGGAAAGTACTAATCAAGCAATCAGGGCTATCAATAGATCTAGGAGGTAAATTACTAAACCAAGTTTTGGATTCTCCTTTCAGTGAAAAGGGGAAAATCTTAGAAACAAAGTAAGTACGCATCTTAATATCATCAGAAAACAAGCCACTCATGGTAGAAAGTTCATTCATATGTGCTACCGCACTTTCATTCTTAGTCCCACAAAAAGGTTCTTTCTCAACAATAGCTATGTAAGATAGATCGAGAGAGAAATCATAATCTTTATCTTTAATATTTATGGGAGAAGCAGCAAACTTAGCAACATGAGACAATTTGGGTCTAATAGTACGCCTCTCAAGGAGACTCTTAGCAGCGCTCCTATCATGGGTGTTTTTACATTCTTTAATAAATTCATCGGTCATTTCAACATAACCATCTTCAATATCATAACTTTCACTAGACTCGGGTGAACTAACAGCTGTAGTAGTGTCTTCATTAGAAGTTTTAGTATTTCTAGCTATAGTTCTAGCAATCGTAGCATCTAAAAGGACCTAATGAACCACTCTTATCAAGCATAGTAGAAGCAGCATCATAAGCATCAGAAGTTTCAGATTCAGCAGTAGTCGCAGTGTGTGTAGCATGTGTATGTGGTGGTGTAATGAGCTTACTTATAACAGATGGTGAATCAAGAGCAGCAGAGGTGTTCAGAACTGTACCTCTTCTTGTAGTGGATGGTAAAATAGGAAACTTGCCATCACGAGACTTACCCATGATGGATGGATAGCAGCGAACAATAGAGAATCCAAGTGAACTTGATAAATAAAGCTATGCTCCCCGGAAACGGCGCCAGAAAATAGTCTTGATGACCCACAAGTATAGGGGGTGTATCGCAGTATTTTCGAGGGAAGTGAAACCCAATTTATTGATTCGACACAAGGGGAGCCAAAGAATATCTATAAGCCTTAACAACTGAGTTGTCAATTCAGCTGCACTTGGAAACAATCTTGCTCACATCAGTTTATCAGTAGCAACACTTTTATAGTAGGAAGAGCAAAGTGGCAGCAGCAGAAAGTAAAGACAATAGTAACAATAGCAGTAAATAGTAGGATTCGAGTACGGTAGGCATACAGATGGATGGAAGGGCGTTGCATGGACAAGACAATTCACATAGCAATCAGAACATAGGGCAATTGCAGATAAATAAGATAAAGCATCCAAGTACTAGATAATCCTAGGCATGTGTTCCATATATAGTCATACGTGCTCGCAATGAGAACTTGCACAACATCTTTTGTCCTGCCAGCCCATTTGTAGTGGGGCCTCAAGGGAACTACTGGCAATTAAGGTGCTCCTTTTAATAGAGCACCGGAGCAAAGCATTAACACTCCGTGAACACATGTGATCCTCACATCAAAGCCATTCCCTCCGGTTATCCCGATTTCTGTCACTTCGGGGCCATTGGTTCCGGACAACAACATGTGTATACACCTTGTAGATAAGACCATGCACAATACTATCATAATGAATCAATAACATGTTTAGATCTGAAATCATGGCACTCGGGCCCTAGTGACAAGCATTAAGCACAACAAGTCGCAACAAAGTCATAAAGCACTAATAAAAGATACTAGGCACCATGCCCTAACAATCTGATGCCATTACATGAACGATCTCATCCAATCCCTACCATCCCCATAGCCTACAGCGGGGGATTACTCACTCATAGATGGGGGGGACATGGATGGTTGATGGAGAAGCGATGGTGATGATGATGGCTATGATCTCCTCCAATTCCCCGTCCCAGCAGGGTGCCAGAATAGAGTTTCTGGTGCTGTTTCATGGAATCTGGTGGTGGCGGCGGAGCGGAACTCCTTCTGGAAAAACGTCGAACCCCCCTCAGTTTTTAGGTCAGAAGGCAACTTATAGACGAAGAGGGAGAGCGAGAGGGAGTCTGGGGCGGCCAGACCACCCCCTGGCGCAGCCTGGGCTTGCCCGCATGGCCAGGTGGTGTGGCCTGGGCCCAACCCCCCTCCGTCTCGTATTTTGGCTCTCGGAGTCTTCTGGTGAAATAGGATTTTCGGCATATTTTCCGGGATTTTTCCTGATAGTTGATTTTCTGCACAAAAAGTAGATACGAAGGCAATTCTGCTGAAAACAGCGTCAGTCCGTGTTAGTTGCATCCAAATCACACAAGTTTAGAGGAGAAACAATAAAAGAAGTGTTCGGGAAAGTAGATACGTTTTGGATGTATCACTCCCTGAGTTCGATAAACCTTGGGTAATCCACTTAAGCGAAACTTGTTACTGTTCTACAAACCTTTGCACTTGGAGGCCCAACAACTGTCTACAAGAATGGAAGTGCGTAGACATCAAGCTATTTTTCTGGCGCCGTTGCCGGGGAGGTAAGGTAAAAGGTACTCACATCCTCTGGCTACTAAGCTATCTTCTAGTGCGGTTGCTGGTGTGTGAGTGCTCGAAGTTATTTCCTTTAGATTCTGCAATTTTGTCTTTTTGTTTCTTGTTTTCACTAGTTAGGTTTAATGTAAAACAACAACAAAATTAGAGAGCTTTATAGTATTTATCTTGAGTTAGGACATGAAGTGTTTGAAGAGAAAATTAAAAAACCTATGGATCTTTCTTTGCATGCTAATAGCAATGTTATTAGTATGAATTCTTCGAACACCATTATTGCTAATGCTATGGAAAATTTAAGCGTGGGGAAGCTGGTTTTGATGAAAATGATCTTTCTAGTTACCTAGCTTTGGAAGATAGCTATTCTATTGCTTATGATGATACCAAACCTCCAATATATGATGATTACAATGATGAATATGATATTTTCAGTCCACCTACTATTGAGGAGAAAATTAATTATGATTACAATATGCCTCCTATATTTGATGATTATGGTGATGAGAATAATAATGATAGCTATTTTGTTAAATTTGCTGCCACCATAATTAATAAGAATGACTATGCTTATGTGGAGAGTAATAATCATTTTATGCATATGGATCATGATAAGAATGTTTTATGCGGTAGTTATATTGTTACTTTTATTCATGTTGCTACTGAAAGTTATTATGAGATAGGGAAACATGGTCTTATGTATCTCAACGTTATTAAGTTTCCCCTATTTATGTTGAAAGTCTTGAAGTTGCACTTGTTTTGTTTTTCTATGCTAGTTGCTTTGTGCTTTCATGACTTGTTTATTTACAAGATTCCTATGCATAGGAAGTGTGTTAGACTTAAATGTGCTTTGAATTTGCTTCTTGATGCTCTCTTTTACTTCAATCCATATTTCTTATGTGAGCATCTTCTCAAACTATCATGCCTAACTTAAAGTCGTTAACGAAAAGTACTTCTTGGGAGATAACCCAATAGTTTTCTAGAGTCTTGGAAGTTATTATTACTGTAATAACCTCTCCTTATCCTTTTTTATTTGATTTTTGTACCAAGAATAACCTCTAATGAGAGAGAAGTAATATTTGGGAAAGTTGCTGTCACGAAACAGATTTTTGTGCTTCACTGTAAACATTCGTGAAAAATCTCCGTATGTCGGATTGAGATATAATTTTCTGAATAAATCCCCCAGGTTGTTAGCTAACTTTTGTTAGTTCAACACTTTTCGATTTGAGCAACAGAAGGTCTTCGAACAAATCGGTTTTCACCTGATGGTCTGTTTTGACAGATTTCTGCCATTATTTGCATTTGCCTCTTTATCGATTTATTTTTGGGTTGTTTTTGGTAAATTGAGCTTTTTGAGGGAATCGCTACAGTAGCTTGTGTTTTTGATGAAAGTTTTGCTGTTTTAAAACTAAAACTAAAGGTTTATTATCTTTTGAATGCACTAATGTTGCTAATGAAGATTGTGTGAAGTTTTGTATGAAGGAAATTTTCAGGTGTAGGGAAAGAATGATGTAATGAGATGAAGAATGGACAAAAGCTCAAGCTTGGGGATGCCACCCCGTGTCACCCCAAGAAATATTCAAGAGGTACAAGCATTAAAGCTTGGGGATGCCCAAGGCATCCCCTTCTTCGTTAGTAAAAATTTCAGGTTTCTTCCAAACACTTCATTTTTATTGTTTCATGCACAATTATGTTGTTCTTGGAGCGTCTTTGTTTTTGTTTTTAGTTTTTGTTTGCTTGAATAAGTTGGTTGGACCCCCTCATTCATATATGATAGTTTTCAAATAAGTTGACTTGGATTGAAAAAGAGTAGGAAAGTTCATGCTTAAGTGGTAAAAAAGGAGCTTGTTTTTGACTGTGACTTAGACTTTATCATGCCATGCTTGATATTGTTTTGGCTTTATGCTTCGTGATTATTGCTGTAGCATGACATGTTATAAACAATTGAGATTGCTTAATGTGCCTTTAAAGAATCCTGCGTTGTTTTAGCATGTTAAGGCATAGTATTGTGGTATTCTCCTTCCATGCTTTATTTGGGTTGACTTGGCGCATGCTCAAATCATGTTAAGACTATCCCAAGTCACCATAGCCTCTATGATCCTTTAGTTTTTGACTTGTAATATCACTTTATGCTTTAATTAATAATGTTTTGTCGCTTTGCATGATTATGGCCATTATTGCTCTCTTAGTTGGTCGCCCCCAGTCTTTTGCTAGCCTCCATACCAAGTATGAGTTCCACTCATGCATCCAACTCCAAATAAAACCAAGTTATTCCAAAGAGTCCACCATACCTACCTATTAGCATTTGCTATTCCAAGTATATTCGTGTTTTTATCTACCTTCCGAATTAAACTTGTTATGTGAAAATTAGTGATTAAAGCTCTCAACAAATTGATGGCACATTTTACTTTTCTTGCCCCTAATAAACTTGAACCATTGTGTCATCTATGTTGTATATGCTTGCACTTATACGTTGGGAATTAGCAGAACCATGCTGTCATGGGGAACGCTTTCAACATTACACTTGTACATTGTACTCAGTTGATATCATGCTCTTTTGTTTATGGATGTCGTCGGTGTGAAATGAAAGTGGAGCTTGTAAGTCCATGGAGTTATGTATGTGTGTTAGAGAAACACCTGGGCCGCTGGTCTAATCCATGCCTAATCATGGTGGAAACCGGCAGCGTAAGCATAATGAGAAATCTATGAAGCATTCTTCTTATAAAAAAGAGATAGAGATTGAGAAAAGGAGAAAAAGAAAAAAAGATGAGAAAAGAGGAAAGAGAGAAAAAGCACCATTTCCCATGGTAAATAAGAAGATTGATGAGATGCTCATTGTCTGCTTGCCTTGTCATTTTGATGTGGGGATTCTTCCGTATCATCGGGCAAGGGGTACCCCGTTGGTGGTTCTCTATGATACACATGTACTTACTATGACAAGAACTTACCGGTAACTAAACTTGAGTAGCATGAGGAGTGGCCCTTGTATTCAAGGGACATGAGATTGCCAACTTATACTTTGTCAAGCATATACTCCATAGTTTGCTCACTTTAACCTTAATCACTTCAAGATGCTTATGATAGGGGCAATGAGAGATGAAAGCTAATAAGTACCATAATTTTTGGAAGCTCTTTATGAGACTTGAATCCCTGCTTCCTTCTATGAAGGCCTTTCTTTTACTTTTATATTGAGTCTCCACCTTCTATCTTTATGCACCTATTGAGAGAGCATAGTGGTCATTCTTAGTTTAATGTGCATTGTCCCAAAACTTATTGATTGATTCATAATGTTGATATTGCTTGTTCTTGAACTATTTGTATCTAGTCACCCTTATGAACTTTGAAGGTGTCCTATGCATTTATGTTATGCTACTCCATGAGGGACAAGCTGAATGCCACTATGCTATGTTTTCTATATGTGAAACAAACAAACGTCTTCCAATGCATTGTTATTCATGATCTTTGTTTGTATCCTTTCATGTTGCATGCATAATTACTATGTCTTATTGTTAGAACTTCATCTTTCATGCTCATGTTTAGAGTACTTTGATCCCAGCTTTCAATGCTTGCAAATAATTTGATCAAGTTTATGATGGTGCATGTCACCTCAAACATTATTCTTTCTTTTTATCACTTACCTAATCGAGGACGAGCATGAGTTAAGCTTGGGGATGTTGATACGTTGCTAACGTATCTATAATTTTTGATGTTCCATGCTTGTTTTATATCTACTTTCTTATGTTTTGTTCATACTTTGAAATACTTTTATGCATTTTCTGGGACTAACCTATTAACAAGATGCCACAGTGCCAATTTCTTGTTTTCTTCTGTTTTTGGTTCTAGAAAAGGCAGAAAATCAATATTCTCGGAATTGGACGGGACAAAAGCCAAAGTCAATATTTTACCGGAAGACACATGGAGGCCGAAGGAGAGACAAAGGGGGGCCACAGGGCGGCCACACCCCCCTTGGCGCGGGCAGCCCTAGGCTGCGCTAGGGCATGGTGTGGGCCCCCTGGCCAGCCACCGACCTCGCCCCTTCGCCTATAAAATCCCCCCGGGACGAAAACCCTAAATCCGGAAGCCTCCTGCCACGAAAAGTTCCACAGTGCCACCGCCACTGAATGGGAGATTCGGGGGGCAGAAAGTCTCTGTTCCGGCACCCTGCTGGGATGGGGAAGTGCCCCCGGAGCCATCTCCATCGATCTCCACCACCATATCCATCGCCGTTGCTGATTCCCATGATAAGGAGGGAGTAGTTCTCTCTCGAGGCTAAGGGTTCTACCAGTAGCTATGTGTTCATCTCTCTCTCTCTCTATGCATGATCATATTGTGATCATGAGCTTTGTAATCAAGTAGATCTACTTTGCTACTCAAGTGCTTTAATAGATCTATGCTCTCCCCATGTGTGTAAAAGTGAAAGCATGCACACCATGGTGGCACTTAGGCTAGAGATTACAAATACTTGTTATGAGTTATATTTGGAGTTGGATGTTTCTATGAAATTGTGGTGTTTGTTGGAACCATCTAGTGCTCAAGGTGACAGTGTGGGGTTATCCAGATGGGGAAAGTAGGCTTTGAGGTGTGTTGTTATAGCCCTACCATGGATTAGAGTGTCCAACCGGAGAGTAGTTCAGAGTAGTATCATGAACAGAAGATATTTATATGAGAGTGTTCACTAGTGAAAGTATGATCCATAGGCCTTGTTTCTAAGCATTGAAACACCATTTGCAACTAGATCTGTTACATGTTTGCTTGCTTTCATCTTTATTTCAGATTTCCTCTAGTCTCTTCCATGCCATCAAGCTATTTTCTGGCACCATTGTCTTATTTCCATACCACATGTATTTCACTATCTCTTTCCGAACTAGTGCACCTATACACCTGACAAGTGTATTGGGTGTGTTGGGGACACAAGAGACTTCTTGTATCTTGATTGCAGGGTTGCTTGAGAGGGATACCTTTGACCACTTCCTCCCTGAGTTCGATAAACCTTGGGTAATCCACTTAAGGGAAACTTGCTACTGTTCTACAAACCTCTGCACTTGGAGGCCCAACAACTATCTACAAGAATACAAGTGTGTAGACATCAAGCTATTTTTTTGGCGCCGTTGCCGGGGAGGTAAGGTAAAAGGTACTCACATCCTCTGGCTACTAAGCTATCTTCTAGTGCGGTTGCTTGTGTGTGAGTGCTCGAAGTTATTTCCTTTAGATTCTGCAATTTTGTCTTTTTGTTTCTTGTTTTCACTAGTTAGGCTTAATAGAAAACAACAACAAAATTAGAGAGCTTTATAGTATTTATCTTGAGTTAGGACATGAAGTGTTTGAAGAGAAAATTTAAATACCTAAGGAACTTTATTTGCATGCTAATAGCAAGGTTATTCGTATGAATTCTTCGAACACCATTATTGCTAATGCTATGGAAAAGTCCAAGCTTGGGGAAGCTGGTTTTGATGAAAATGATCTTTTTAGTTCCCCAGCTTTGGAAGATAGATATTCTAATGCTTATGATGATACCAAACCTCCAATATATGATGATTACAATGATGAATATGATATTTGTACTCCACCTACTATTGAGGAGAAAATTAATTATGATACCAAACCCCCAGCTTTGTCAACGCCATCCCACCGGAATCAACTCGAGGAGGACATGATAGAGCAGGGACTCAAGGCATAGGATGGTGGCACGACTGCAACAACACAACAACACACCACGGCCAACCATGGAGGCGACATCCCAAGGAAGACACAACACCCACCACCATGGGGAAGACTAGGTCGGCTGGGTCGAATAGAAGCATTAGGGGCAAGGTCATCCTCGAGCAGCAGCCGGAGGTGTTGGAACCAAGGAAACCACGCCGGAGGCCAAACCCTAGGCATGGATAGGATTTCTAGGAGCGCGCGTAGGGGCACATGTGCATGTAGAGGTGGCGGGGATTAGGTGGAGAACCTAGAGCGAAGCTTAGTCGGCGAGCGGCCGCGGTTGATGCGGTCGGTGCCAGCCAGATTGCCAGGCGGTGGTGCTGGCGACGATGCAGTCGCACGTGGGGAGGTGAGAGGCTGTGTCGTGTGCGTGCGTGTGAGTGATAGGAAGGAGAGGTGGTTAGGATGAGGTAAAGTTTGACCCCATGCCCAACTGGGCCGGGTTGGTCTTGAAGGAAATATGCCCTGAGAGGCAATAATAAAGTTGTTATTATGTATTCCTCGTATATGATAGATGTTTATTTTGCATGCTATAATTGTATTGATCAGAAACGTCAATACATGTGTGTTTAATAAACAAAAAGGGTTCCTAGTTATGCTTATCTTATAGACTAGCTTATTGATTAACAAGATGATCAAGGTTTCCTGATCATAGACATTGGATGTTGTTAATAACAAGGTCACAGCATTTGTGAAATGATGTGATGAACATTCGTCCGAAGTATAGCATTACGATCAAGTCATTATGTTTATATTGCTATAACATCATACGAAGTAATCTTTATCCTTAGACCATGAGATCATGTTAATTGCTAACACCGGAAGAGTATCTTGATAACATCAAACGTCACACCGTAACATGGTGACTATAAAGATGGGTTCAGTGCTACGAAGGTGTTATGTTGAGGCTCATGGATCAAGAGTGAAATTTGTCAATCCCGATGACGGATAGATATACTCTGGGCCCTCTCGGTGATATCACATTGAGATAGCTTGCAAGTAAGTGATGAGATCACTAGAATGTTATATCACAGGAATGAGAAAAGAGTGCATGTCGGTAACGAGATCAAACTAGATATTTGGATACCAATGATCGAATCTCGGACATGTATTATATCATGATACACAAGGATTAAGTTACTAGCGTTAAAGGTTCTCACGATCACAGAAGTCATCGTTGAATATGCAGGAGTCAGTATGGATCTCCAGGTCCCGCTTCTGATTATTGATCTAAGAGGAGTCTCAATCATGTCTGCATTATTCGCGAACCGTAGGGTGACACACTTAAGAGTTACCGGACACCATTTTGGAGCACATATGTTTCAGACAAAAGAATTGCAAAGCGCAGGAATTGTTTCGATAGAAACCAGAATTGTTTCAGGTGAAATTGCAGAAAGTGGATCTGCATGTAATATTGAAATGTTGCAAGGGGTTTTATGTGAATGTTTGTTAATTAAAGTAATTAACAAAATTCTGAATAAATTTAATAAAATAGTTTTATTAAATGAGAGAGCATTAAACTTAGAGAATTTTAATGCATTTAAAGTGGAGACTTTAAAAGGGAATGTGAAGAGGCATTTTAATGTGGGGGGAGTTACCACCACATGAATGGAGGAGGTGAGGGGTCACCTCCATGAGGCGCCGGCCATGGAGGGGGTACCCCCCTCCTCCTATAAAAGGCCCCCCTCTTCCTCCTTCTTCCACACACCTCCCCGTGAAGGATCTCTCTCCCCCTCTAGAATTATTTCCCCATGGTCTCGGATTAGTGAGATACATGTTCCCGGTGGCATTTCGTCTGGAAGGAGTTGCTGCTTCCGCTGCATCGCTGGAGCGAGGAAGTGGAGGTTGTCCGGTGGCTTGAACGTGTGTGCGAGGATGGATGCACTGCTGATTTGCGGCGCTCGGACTTCCACACGATCTTGAGATCAGAAAGTATACGACTACATCAACCACGAGTTCCTACTCGTTAACAAAACTCGTTGTCTTCGAGGGTAAGATTTGGATGGATGTATGTCCTCACGTTGCTCTGTATCTAGTAGATAGATCTTGGCGTGTAGTTCTCATCGTAGGATTTTTTTTGTTTTCTATGCTGCGGACCCAACAGGTCTTAACCAGCCCACGGGCCAGAGTAATTTTATAGGAAAGAGAAAAATAAATATTGTAAAAGAAATAATAAACCAAATGTAAAATTACCAAAGTACCCCTGAAAGAACTTTAGCCCTAGAAAAATATAGAACATCTTAACAAAACATATAACATATTGGATTGATCACAAAAATAATACCTACCTATGAAAAATACAACTTTACTTATTTAAGTTAAGTAAAATGCAAATAAATATTAACACTATTAACTTCTGCGTAACAAAATCAATCTACTCCCTTATAAAGTTATTAACTTAAATTTTTACAAATAAAACTTCAAGCAAATATTTAAAGATATATAATCCTTTGTGGAATTTTATAAAAATAAGGATAACACCTAAAATTAAATAAATTCACTTCTAAGATGTTAAGTAAGTATGTTTTACTAGAAAAATACTAATTATATCATTCCAACACATTTTAAAGTTATTAAGAAACAAATCCTTATTTAGTTGTAAATTCTTTAAAAAAACATTTCTTAGATAAGAAATAATCACAATGTTATATAAAACCATAAATCTTGTACATTTAAATCCTACCTCCAAAAATCATAATTTGAGTCTATAATAATACTTAAAAATAACTTATCAACTTTATAAAATTCCTTTAAAACCATAACTCCAAGGTAAACCAACAATTTAAGTAAATTGTAATCACCATTCACTTATAATAAAAGTGAATGTTACTTATTTCTTAACTATTCATGTTTTAAAGTTAACTTTGGTCCACAAAGTTATAAACACAATGTATAAAGTTTCAATTATGTTTTTATAGTTAACTTTTATCTGTTCCAAATTAAGTCATAAGGCATCTCAAATCCAAACTTATCGAACAAACGCAAATGACATTGATCACATTCTATTAACCATAAAGATTGGTTAAACCTTATCAAAGAAACCTTTTTTTAAAGTTATTCGTTTTACCATTTCAAACAATAATCTCATGATAAGTTCTTCAACTCTTGTCAACCTAAAACATGAACTTCCATAATGGTTACATAATACCAAATAACTCTAGTCATCTGTTATTATACTTATTGTTGGGGATATACTTTCCGGGTATCCTTACGGTTCCTCACTAACTAGGGTGGCCCACTTCAGGTTAGAGCTTTGCTTCACGGGCGACCCAGTCAGGGAGAAGGGCCGGAGTCCAATCCGACTACGGGAAGGCCCAGAAGACTTACCGACATAGGCTCATAGTGTTACTTGTAGTTCAAGACGTACTTTGTAACCGACTCTTAGTCGTAGCCGGACAGATCTCTCCTGTAAACCCTAGGCCGGATATATATAAGCTGTCCTAGGGAGAGCCTTTAGGTCACCCTCACAATAGTCTACAATCTCAGCTCGCACAGGCGAAACCCTTGTAACCCATATTCCGGCTCTACCGTATTACTAGATTGCTAGCAGGAGTAGGATCCGTCCAAAGCCGGCGGATTCGAACCTGGGTAAACTTGTGTGCTCACCATCTTGGAACACTGTACGTCTCACACCCCTCTCTTCTAGACGCCCAGAGGACCCCCTTATGGCATACTTGTCATCAATCCGACGATGATTGGCGCCCATCGTGGGGCAAGTGAGCTTCGGATCTGTGTTCCGAGCGGAATCTGCAAGAATCGGAATCGGCAAGAATCGGAATCGGGGAGACCATCACCGTTGGTCGCATCCTCTACGTAGTGACGTCCCTCTCATCGTTCTCGACGAGACTTGGATTCTGGCTAGGGAGGCCGTGAGCACCTACACCATCATGTCTTTCAGTGAGTTCGATGTTTACATCGGTTTTGCTGAACCTGCCCCACCCACCCCAGCGGTGATGATAGAGGTAGAAGAAAATTCTGGGTCCCCTTTGTCCGCAGAGGCGGCAGAGTTCCGGATCTCGGAAAACCCTAATCCCACCCCACCCGCACCAATTGCGGAGATAGTGGAGAAATCCGAGCCTGAAGCAGACCTTGCGGTTCAAGTCGAATCTAGAGTGGATCTCCCTAGCGAGGCCAAATCCCAGATCGACCCACCCGCTAAAGTCGAAATCCAGGAGGATCACAACAACAACCTTGGTTCCGGCCCTGCCAACACTGGAACAGATCAACCATTCTTGAGGCACACGTTGAAGCGTATGATGATGCAAGACGCAAGCATGGATGAGGTTCTCGAGACATCAGGATCTTCAAGGAAGCCCACGAGGAAAGCCGCAACTACCTTAGGACCCACACATCGCACTTCGTCGGATACGTTGGATCTGGATCCAGCTCTGCCAATGCTGGAGAAAACACCGACTCAGTGCTGGAGGCGATCGGAACAAACACCGACTTACCCACATCCTCAGATGAATCGATGATGTTGGCAGATTTCTAAAAGTTCTTCGCGGAGTATGAAGAGGAGTATAACTCCAAAGCTGCAGAGGAAGGAGAAGCCATGGATGAAGGATCCGAGGAAAACTCTCCCAAAGTGCAGGATGACATGGATATCGGAGATAATCCCGAGGTCCAGATGTCAGAAAGTACCGATCAGAGCTTGACTCTGGGAAACGGACCCAAAGCCGTCTTTGCTACGGACGCTGCCAAGAAGGCAAAGAAGAAGAACAAGAAGAACAAGACCCTGGCAAAAGATCCTCCGGCAGAGGAAGTGATTACCGAGGAAGACGAGGAAGACTCGGATGGAGCACTGATCCCAGAAGAGCCCAAAGAAGAGTCGGTGGATGGACACGTGATCACCGAAGGTGCGCGTAAACTCATCGATGCTGCATTAACCACACCTATTCCTATAGGTGCAGAACTTACTGCTAAAGAGCTGGACAAAAGGGCCCAAGCCCTAGAAGCGCGTCACCAAGTACTCCTCGATGAAGCCAAAAACATTGAGGAAGAAAATAAACACATGGCAACTGCGGAGAAGTACATCTCTCGGCAACATCAGAAGACCCGGAAACGTCACACTCATGACGACCAATTCCCGGAGATTCACAAAGTCCTCTTTGGAGGAGATCATGGGATGCCTCGACACGATAGCAAGGGAGACTGGGTGTATCCAACACCAGTGCAAAACACCATTGCGGCTCGAGAAATCCTAGCAAGTAATCTAGGCCCAGAGCAGATTCGATTGGGCATTAAACTACTCAACAAGGGTCTGGAGCAGCAGAAGGCCGCCCTGTCCGGAAGCAGAAAACTGGTCTCCCAATCTAACCAATGTCGCACGGATCCGGCCTGGAATGACGTAAGATCCCAACATGCTCCGGAACAGCATCACCGTTCCGGCCATCGGGAAGACAACTACTCAAGAACCGGATCTTTAGGACAACATCACAAAGCTGCACGTGACTGGCACAACGTTACCCCAGCTGCGGAGCAAGAGGCAATTGCTGCACTGAATCCGAAGAATCCTCCACGGCGAGAGTGGAACGATCGTAGAGAAGAAGACAAAGAGAAGCATCAGGGGGAGGATCGTCAAAGAATGCCACCTCCTAGACACACAAGCTGTCTGGCTGACGGATGAAGGAACGACGAACACCATGCTGAGTCAAGCCGGCAAGGGGCTCGTCGTAATGAAGATCCTCCCACAAACTGGAATAATAACGCTTCGGATGGAGGCTGTCGATCAGCTGGAAACAATCTAGATGCTCCACCCTCTCCACCAAGTAGCCATCATAACGAATCCCAACGAGGGTGTCATGGTGGAGGAGGTAGTGGTAGAAGACGAAGTCCGGCTCCAAGGCACCGTAGCCACAGCCGTCATTCGGGACGATCTTTATGCCCAAGTGACGCAAGGCACAGGATCAACTCCAACATAGAGACGCAACGCTACGAAAATGATGACATATATGTGGGCCCAAAGTGCTTCGGACCACGCATAAGGGCCACAAAATTCCCGAAAGGATTTGCTATCTCAAGACACATTCAAGCCTATGACGGTTAGCTTGGCCAGATACTTGGCTCCATGATTTTTTCCAGGCATGCTATATCGCCAAAGGCGGAAATAGCCTGGTCGCGAATCGATATCTCCCACTCATGTTGCGGAAGACGGCACGATCATGGCTCAATGAATTTCCGAAGAACACCATCCACAACTGGTATGACATGCAAAGTGCGTTCTTTCGGAATTTCGAAGGCACATATCGGAGACCCTGTACGGTAGGATACCTACAGCGTTGCACCCAGAAAGCCAGAGAAACTTGCCGGGATTATCTCGGACGATGGATCAACACCAAGAACTCCAGTGAAGGAGTAAATGACCAAACTGCGATTGAAGATTTCATTGCAGGACTCCCAATTGGTTTACTACGTCATCGCTTGAAGTGTGAAAAGGTCACTGATTTGGGAGAGATGATAGAAACAACGAGCAAATATGCAAATGCTGATGACGATGTAGAGGGATCACTTAACGCCCTAGCTGTGCCACAGTCGGCAAAACAACCAAAGCAGCAAGCTCAGAAGCGCAAGAACACCCAGGAAGAAAAACCCAACGCGAAAACGGCAGTAGTCACTGCCACTTTCGGGTCTAGAGGACGAGGAGGGCGTGGTGATGGCCATGGACGCGGTCGTGGGACATCAAGAGTCCAGGGTAGAGGAGACCAACAACCTGGCAAAACCTACTCCTGGGCCGACATTGCCATTAACCCATGTGTACATCACTTCGATGACAATGGGGGCTCGTCCCACACAAACGTGGAGTGTCGTTTCAATGACGACATCAAGAAAGACGATACCGCTGGCTACAGGGCTAAGCGGAAGAAGGGAAAGAAGAATCCCGAAAAAGATAAATAGACCAAGGATGATTCTAACATGGTGCAAGCCGGCTTCAAATCCCAAGCCGGAAGGGAAAAATAATTTCCCGATAAAGAAAGACACTTACGCCACCTTCCTTGGATCTCAACCAGCTAAGGTCAAGAAAGCAGATCTACATGAGCTCAACGCAACAGTTCCGGTTGTCCCCCAATTTTTGGACTAGTCAGAAGTGGCAATCACCTTTGACCGCGCTGATCATCCGCCTAAGTTGCACAGGCAAGGAAAATACGCCTTAGTCGTCAATCCACTTATTGACGGCTATGGTTTCTCCAAGACTCTCATGGACGGCGGCAACAACATTAACATTCTGTATGTTGAAACGCTATGCCGGATAAAGATCTCGGAGACCCAGCTGAATTACAACTCTGTGATCTTTCACGGAGTTGTCCCAGGAAGACAAGCAAATTCCCTGGGAGAAATCACTTTGGATGTTACCTTTGGAACTCCAAAGAACAATCGAACGGAAGCACTTTCCTTTGAAGTGGTCCCGTTCAAGAGTGCGTACCATGCTATATTCGGACGTCCGGCTTATTGGGCTTTAATGGCTCGTCCGTGTTACATTTACAGTATGATGAAAATTCTAGGTCCCAACGGCGTGATCACTATCAGGGGAGACCCAAAGAAGGCGTGAGAGTGCGAGGATGGAAATTCCGCCTTTGCTGAAGCCGTGTTGCGCGCCCAGGAGTACCAGGAGATCAAGAAGAGCATAGATCCGTCCGAGATGCCCGCAACAAAGACGGAGGTGACAATGCCGAATCCGGAGTTCAAGGCATCGGAAGAGACGAAGAAGACGTTGTTGAAGGATGATGACCCCTCCAAGGTGACCCAGATAGGCGTAGGCCTAGATAGCGCATAGGAAAGCGCACTCATCAAGTTCCTCCAAGCAAATCAAGATATCTTCGCATGTCAGCCATCTGACATGACCGGAGTACCTAGGGAACTTGCCGAGCACTCTTTAAATGTACACCCGAATGCTAAACCCGTCAAACAGTCCCTACGACATTTTGGCGATGAAAAGCGTAAGGCAATAGCTAAGGAACTAGCACGACTCGAGTTAGCGGGATTCATAGAAGAGGTCATCCACACTGAGTGGTCGGCCAATCCTGTAATGGTCCCTAAAAAGGACACCACTGATTTAAGGATGTGTGTTGATTATACTGCCTTGAACAAGGCTTGTCCCAAAGATCCGTTCGCTTTACCTAGGATTGATCAAGTTCTTGATTCTACGGCAGGCTCGGAACTCCTATGTTTTCTCGACGCATATTTCGGTTATCACCAAATCCGGATGAAGGAATCTGACAAAGTCAAAAATTCATTCATAACCCCCTTCGGAACCTTCTGTTTCGTTACGATGCCCTTTGGGCTAAAGAACGCATGAGCTACGTACAAACGCACAATGCAGCATTGCCTCCACGATCAAATTGGACGCAATTTATATGCATATGTGGATGATATTGCGATGATGTCCAAAAAGAAGAAAACCCTGATTTCCGACTTGGAGGCGTTCGCCAATCTACGAAAATACAACATAATTCTTAACCCGAAGAAATGCTTCTTTGGAATACCAGCCAGAAAATTGTTAGGTTTATCGTGTCTCAAAGAGGCATAGAGGTAAACCGAGATAAAATCAAGGCTATACTAAATATTTCCAGGCCAATTCGCCTGAAGGACGTTCAGAGACTAACTGGTTGCATTGCCGCAGTCAGTCAGTTTGTAAGCCAGCTCGGTGAAAGAGCCGCACCACTATACAAGATCCTGAAAAAGACCAAGAAATTCATTTGGACCGATGAAGCTGAAGCTGCACTACAAGACCTGAAAGCAGTACTCTCATCTGCTCCCATCCTCGCAGCACTAGAACCACAAGAACCCATGTTGCTCTATCTCACTGCGACAAACAAGGTCATCAGTATCATCATGGTGGTGGAGATACCAAAGGAAAATTAGGAGCACCTGGTGCAACGTCTGACTTATTATCTCAGCGAGGTCTTAACAGAATCAAAACAGCGGTATCCGCATTATCAAAAGCTGGCTTACGGTGTGTTCTTAGCATCTCGTAAGTTACGACATTATTTTCAGGAACATGTGGTGAGCATAGCTCCCATGAGAGATATAATCAACAATACCGACGCCATAGGACGCGTCGCCAAATGGGGCATAGAGCACTTGGCTTTCGACATTGAGTACAAACCTTGTACAACAATCAAATCCCAAATCCTCGCTGACTTTGTAGCTGATTGGACAGAGATAACGGAGAATATGACCCTATCAGAGTCGGAATACTGGACCTTGCATTTTGACGGGTCTAAAGCGCTTGGGGGCTCAGGGGCTAGCGTGGTGTTCAAGTTACCCCAAGGAGATAAACTTTTCTATGTATTGCAGATACACTTCACGGCAACAAACAACATTGCCGAGTATGAAGCATTATTGCATGGAATCCGGATTGCTAAGGACATCGGCATCCGACGTTTAATGTGTTCTGGAGATTCGGATCTTGTTGCACAACAAGTGTCGGATATTTGTAAGGCAAACAAGCACATGGCAGCATATAGGGCTGTCGTGGATGAACTATCTAAATTGTTTGAAGGGTTTGAAGTTCAACACATCCCTCGAACAGAAAATGAGGAAGCAGATGCACTATCTCGAATAGGCTCTGCCTGGAAAAAGGTCCCGGATGGTGCTTTTTTAGAGCACCTCAAAGTTCCCTCTATAAAGGGAGTGGGTGAGGAATATCCGACCAAATCCAACTCACCTTTAGTAGCAGTTCTGGGTATGATTCCTAGCTGGACTCAACCCTACCTTGATTTCTTGGTAGACGGAAAATTACCCGAAGACGAAGTTCTGAGCTGGCAGATCATCTGACGAGCAAAAGCCTATACTATAATTAGTGGTGAGCTCTATAGCCGGAGTGCATCTGGGGTCTTTCAGCGCTGTGTATCTCTAGAAGAAGGAGTGGAAATCTTACGAGAGATCCACGAAGGAGAGTGTGGTCACCACGCTGCAGCCAAATCTTTAGTGGCAAAAGCTTTCAGACACGGTGTTTTCTGGCTTACAGCCAAGGCAGATGCCGAACGGCTAGTCACGACGTGCAAGGGCTGCCAAAAGTACGCCAAACAAGCTCATGTTCCGGCTGATCAGCTGCGAATAATACCTATAACATGGCCTTTTGCGGTCTGGGGGGCTTGACATGGTAGGACTGTTTAAACAGGCTCCAAGTGGATTTACACACCTCTTAGTGATGGTGGATAAGTTCACCAAATGGATTGAGGCTAAACCCGTCACTAGTTGTGATGGAGCAATAGCTAGAAGATTTGTTGAGGATGTTATAATCCGATACGATTATCCGCATAGCACTATCACGGACAACAGGAGTAACTTTTCCATGGGAGAGCTTGCCGAATTCTGCAATGAACAAAATATTCGGCTTGACATTGTGTCAGTCGCACATCCACAAGCTAATTGACAAGTCGAAAGAGCAAATGGTCCTACAAGGCCTAAAACCAAGACTCGAAGCACCACTACGGCGTGCTGCGGGGGCTTGGGCAGAGGAGTTACCTTCTGTAATATGGAGTTTACGAACAACTCCAAATAGGTCAACCTTATACACACCTTTCTTCTTGGTCTATGGCGCAGAAGCAGTTCTTCCTAGTGATTTGATTCACACTTCTCCTAGAGTGGCCGCGTATATTGAAGAGGATGCCGAAATTTCTCGACTTAGTCGAAGAAGTTCCCGTCATTGCTGAGATGAGATTAACAGCCTATCATCAGAAGTTACACAAGTATCATAGCCAAAGAGTCAGAAACCGATCTTTCAATAAGGGCGATTTGGTTCTCCGGCTTGTGCAGCAAAGAAAGCACAAACTTTCCCCAATATGGGAAGGGCCATTCTTAGTTAGTCGAGTATTGCACAATGGTTCATACTACCTAACTAATATGTAGCCAATCAAAGAAAGACCTGCTACTAAGAAGAGAAAGAGAGTTGGAGGCAGTACAAATCCGGATGAGTTAGATAGACCATCGAATATTACTCAGCTATGTTCCTTTTATTCTTAGTTTATTTTGTTTGTAATCATATATGTGTACATGTTCAATGAGAAATAAAGTATTGGTTGCCTCAAAAAAATTCTGAGAAGTTTTTACCATCTTATTTCCGAATAATCATGTCACAGTCGAAAATCCCAGAATACTTGAAAGTACTTTATGCTCATGTTTGTTCTGGTTTAGATTTCCGATTCTAAAATTGCTACCTTTGGGTATAAATCTAAATTTTCTAGTCTATACTTTGGTTATTTGTCTGATTGCTGGATGTGGGCATTTTCCGAGTAGTGAATTGTTGGTACTGGAAGCCGGCTTTGTTTCCGAGTTTAAACTGGTTTAGCAATTGAGCTCCATTGCTCGGCAAAGTTTCCGCGCTGAAAGTTGGCCGGCTCACGAAAGGGACGAGGCGGAAAGCCAGATAAACGATAAGTGCAGATAAAAAATACAAATGCTTCTGCAAACATTTCAGGCACAAAATATCAAAGCCAAAAAGTGCTGAATATATAAAATAAATCTTAGCACTAGCAAAAGTATCATACTACTTATTTACAGACCCCAATTGTTTTCAGAATAACATGTTGTTCTTCTGATACTCTATGATGCAGGGGGAAAGGTTGGAGCTGCCAGCTCGCCGGATACATCGGCCTTTGTTTGATAACGTTCCGTGATGTTCAAGTCCGATATGGTTTGATCATCGTCGGAAACTTCAGCTGTTTCTTCGGAAGGCGGAGGCGGCGTGTCCACGCGGGTGATGAAGGGAGTGTCGTAGCTGGTCATATCAGCTACGTGGCACCCATATCCGGAGCAGGAGTCCATGATAGCCTTGATGTCTTGCTCCTGTCCGTCTTCGTCCACCTTGCAGTACCCTCTGGTTACTTGCCCGATTTCCATGTTTCCATGGTGTCTCATAACCATGGTGAGAGCGTTTTGCGCCGCGGTTCACGCATAGGACATGTTCCAGTCCTGAACAAGCTGCAGCATATCCTTGGCCTTGTCTCGCACCTCAAAACCAGACATGCTATGCATGTCCGGAACCTTGAGAACTTGGCCAATATCTTCGAGGGATTGGCGGAAGTCATGTAGCAAATCACCGACTTGGGTAAGCCGGTGGGTGCAAGATTCGGTAGAGGCTGAGTCCATCAAGTTTAGAGGACCTGCGCATATAATGCAAAGGGTAAGTCAAGTAAGCCCGGACTCTAAAGAGTCAGAAGATGCAGATAAGTTAGAAAAGGGAAACATACCAAAGATGACATCGTCGACTTTGGCCTTCTCTTCACGAAGACTTTGGAGTTCAGCCCGGAGTGCCTCGGAAATGTCCTTTTCTCTGAATAGCTCATTGTTGAGATCCGAGATTTTCTTATCTTGAAGCGCAATCTTGCGATCACGCTCCTCGGTGGCCATGGAGGTGGATTCGAGAATTTGAGCAATGCTCTTCTCATGATCTGCCTTAAGCTTATCCAGCTCTTGGTGAAGTTCTTTGTTTTCCACCACCAAGGTCTTAAGATTCTCGGCCTCTTCAATCATAGCGTAGGACTGTTTTACCAATGTTGTAAGTCAAAAGAACAAACATTTCAACAAAAATTCGACTATGAAATAAAAGACAAGGTTTGATTTTCGGAATGTTTACCTTCGGCCTCATCCTTGGAACACTTTAGTTGTGCATTTTCAAGCCGGAGAGCTCTGATCTCTTTCCGCTTGTTGCAAACATTCTTCAACAAATCCTGGTTATAGGAATATACTTTCTATAAGTCAGAATACCTAGAGTCAGAAGTCTACTAAAGACTCGGGCTAATATTTTTACTAATATCAGCACGAGCCTTGGGGGCTACACTAGTTCATTCTTTGGCATCCTAAGGAAGCATAAAACCGGATTTGATTTTCCAGCTTCATGCTTGGGGGCTAGAGGATATGATATGAAATAAGGAAAAATGGGAGTTGGAATTCTGACTTACATATTGTTCGCGAATGAGTTTGTCTAAACTCGTATTTACTTTGGTGGCAACCTTCTCGGTGAAAGTTAGGGGGATCACCGGCGTAGTTGGAAGCTCGCCAGACCTCAGCTTCTCATCACAAAGATGAACTTGTTCAAGAAGATCAGAGTGTTTGATATCCTCTGCTTCTTGTGCTTCTTCTTTGGT
Organism: Avena eriantha; assembly: GCA_910589775.1. Classification (NCBI taxonomy): domain Eukaryota; kingdom Viridiplantae; phylum Streptophyta; class Magnoliopsida; order Poales; family Poaceae; genus Avena; species Avena eriantha. The sequence goes on along the minus strand of OU342746.1, from coordinate 165,447,409 downwards.
AGAGAGAGTCCGGCTCTCCAGGCATTGTCGGGCCAGCCGTTGAATCTCCTCCACAGACTTCTGAGATAAGCCAAGTTTGGCAAGTCCTGGATTGTCCGGGAGATTCTTGGCAAAGGTCTCTGTCGAGGGATCATTACCCAAAGAGGGTTCACCCTTATCAACACCTGAGTCACTCACGGTGACGTCAGTTTGCGATTCAAGGATCGCTCGCTCTGATGGTTGAGCCGGATCTTCTACAACGGTCGGAGATGGAGTAATCTCCGGTGCTGCAGAAGGCTGAGGGGAAGGAGTCGAAGGAGCCACGACAGGAGAAGCCAATTTGAGCTTCGACTGACACAGGGGCTTCAAGGCAGCTCCCTTCCCCTTGCCCTTGATGATCTGTTTAGCACTGAGAAGATAATAGAACAAAGGACATTACATCTCAGAAGGAATTACAAGCAAAATACAAAGACCTTGTGAGGAAAGATTACATCTTCACAACGGGCACTTCTTTGGTGCCGATGGCCAATGTCGGGGCCTTGCGTTTCCGAGGAACGACATCCGACATTGGGACCAATTCACCCTTGTCCTGAGAAATTTCAGGAGGATATCCCTCGATAGGAGCAAACTCCGACTCGGGGAGGTCAACAAGCTGAAAAGGAGAAGTATCTCAGTATTGTAAAGATAACATAAAGATGAGCACATAAAAACAGTTGCTGCTGAAGCTTACCGGCACAACGGGATCTTCCACTGTATGCATATCCAGGGACAGCTCCGTAATCTTCCTCTCGATCCGCTCCCTTATCAGCCATTTGATTTGGCATACATAATCTTTTGGCTCTAAGGTCTTGGAGCTGATGCGGAGGGAATCCTTCTTCGACGACGTGATGGAATGCATTAGTCGATCTCCATGATGTTGAAGGGGTTGGATCCCACGTGCCACACAACATTGAACAAAATCGGACCCTTTCAGGCCCTTGTGCTTCATTAGATATTCGATCCGCCTCTTGGCGAGAAGAAGATCGTCACTGAGAGCCGGAGCAAGCTCGTCCCAGGACTCTTGGGGGGTGGCGGCTCCGTGGATGAAAGCCGGGAAAGCATGATCTTTGCCAGGAGCAGGGATATCCTTGTGATAGAAAAAAGTAGGTGACCATTGTTTGACCGACTCACTTGCCATGATCTGAGGATAAACGTGCTCTCGCCTAACCGAAAAACTAATGGTACCGGTAATATAAGGATTACCGACAGTTATGGAATTTCTTCGGACATGAAAGTAGTACCGGAAGAGAGTAAGGCTCGGCCTAATGCCAAGATACCCCTCGCACAAGGAGGCGTACACACTCATCTCTAAGATGGAGTTCGGGGAGAGATGGTGGAGATGAACTCCATAGTGACTAATGACCTCGGAAAAAAATCTGAGGGAGGAAAACTCAGACCTCTGTCAAGGTGAGTGCCAAAGTGCACTCGCTCATCGTCGCGGGGGTTGGGGACGGTCTCGCCGTAGCCGCTCTGCCAGTCGCCGGCGTGGAGGAGCCCTTCATCTTCAACGACACGGAGTTTGGTATCGTCGAGGACGCACGGGATCCAAACCCCACGGTGGCTCTCCTTCTCTACCGTCGCCGTCGCTGTCGTTGCTGCCGGGCCAGAGGATGATGAAGAAGCTATTCTTTCCGATGCTCTGGTTACCTTGGATGGGCGGCGCTGGAGGTTTTCTAGGGAGCAGTGGAGCGCTAAGTTCGTGAGAGGCATAGAGGACAAGGAAATGGCGCTGAGAACTGGTGAAGAAGATGGGCAAAGGAATCCACACCACTTATATCCACCAGGCGCATCAAGATTCGTGTGAACACTACAATGAACATGCCACATGTCATGGAAAGGACTAGGAAACTCCCGCGTGATGATTACGTCGCCTTGATCTCCATGCACGCATTGAAACGACGCCTCGGTTCCGCGAAAGGCGGACCCACCAATAGTCGTGCTGACATGAAATGTCTGTCAGTGACGTGACTTGACCATGATTGTTGTCATATTACGTCAGAGACCAAATTCCGGCTTAGTTTGAATTTCGAGCTGGAAACATGAATAAACGTACTCATAGGTTCGACTTATTTTTTTGAGACCCGGATCGTATCTTTTGTTTTGAAGTTTCAGGAACCCTTCAAGATTCTGCAAGCCGAAGATCAAGCTAGATGATGATGAATCCGACTTTGGATCTTGGAGGCTTCCGAGGGCTGCTGTTGGGGATATACTTTCCGGGTATCCTCACGGTTCCTCACTGACCAGGGTGGCCCACTTCGGGTTAGAGCTTTGCTTCACGGGCGGCCCAGTCAGGGAGAAGAGACGGAGTCCAGTCCGGCTACGGGAAGGCCCAGAGACTGACTGACATAGGCTCAAAGTGTTACTTGTAGTTCAAGATGTACTCTGTAACCGACTCTTAGTCGTAGCCAGACAGATCTCTCCTGTAAACCCTAGGCCAGATATCTATATAAGTCGTCCTAGGGAGAGCCCTTAGGGAACCCTCACAATAGTCTACAATCTCAACTCACATAGGCAAAACCCTTGTAACCCATTGATGACCCACAAGTATAGGGGGTGTATCGTAGTATTTTCGATAAGTAAGAGTGTCAAACCCAATGAGGAGCAGAAGGTGCTGGCTAGTGGCTTGGAGCAGGAATTCTCGGTAAATACTTAGCAAATGGATTTTTAGGGTTTTTTGATAATGCAGGTAAATAAAGTACGAGTAAATAAAAGACAATAAGAATAAATGCATCAAGTGGCCCAATCCTCTATTCAGCAAAGGACAAGCCGATTGTATTACTTAAGATGACCAAACGTTCTCGAGGACACATGGGAATATTGTTAAGTGCTTTCGCTTCATATAGTTGATTAATCTTCTTTAGTTTGCTAAGTGTTGTGTGGGTGAACCTATGCTAATGTACCGACCTTCCTAGGACTAATACATACTTGTGATTATACCCCTTGCAAGCATCCGCAACTACAAGAAAGTAATTAAGGTAGAAGCCTAACCACAACTTTAAACTCTAAGACCCTGACGTCCCTTGTGCAATGGTTTCCTAACGGGGGTTCAGGTTTCTGTCACTCCGGCAACCCCTACGATTAGTAGCCAAATACACAATGCATTCCCCTAGGCCCATATAGGTGAAGTGTCATGTAGTCAATGTTCACATGACACCACTAGAAGAAGTACACCACACCTTAAATATCAAACCATTGAATCTTTCTCAACACAATTCCACTACTAACAACATGACTTCTCCCATGTCCTCAAGAACAAAATAAACTACTCACATGACATCATATGGATCATGATCAGAGATGAAATAATGATATGTAACAATCTGAACATAAACAATAATTCAACGGTTCACTCAATAGCATCAACTACAAAGAGTAATCAACACCGGGAAAGTTTCCCCTAAGAACTATGCAAGATTCAACCCAATTGTTACAGCGGTATGAAGGTGGTGATGATGGTGCTGATGGAGATGATGGTGGTGCTGATGATGATGATCCCAATGAAGTCCAGCTTGATGGTGGTGTTGATGGCGACGATCTCCCCTCTCCAGAAAGGAATTCCCCTGGCAGAATTCTGTCTGTCGGAGAGATCTTTCTCTCTCAGTGTTTTCCGCCCCGCAGAGGCGGCAAAATCTTTCTGTGGTCGCTCTCCCAGTCTTAGGGTTTCGGGAGGATAATATACGCCATAGGGGAGAGCCAGGGGTGGACCAGGGCGGCCACACCACCTGGTGGCGTGGCCTAGGGTGGCCCGCGCCCGGGGTGGTGTGGGCCCCCTGTGGCCCATCTCCACTCCTCCTTCTAGCAGCTTCATCTTCTGGAAAAATAGGATTTTCCATATATTTTCCCGGATTTTCTGATCTTCGCGAATTTTGCCTCCAAACAACACCTTTTCCATCAGAATCCTGACTACAGCGGTCCATGCTCCAAAAGTCATCAACCATGCAAAAACAGATGAAATAACATAAGTATCATCTCTTAATATGAAATATATCAATGAATAACAGTAAATTATGATAGAGAATAGTGATGCAAAATGGACATATCAACTCCCCCAAGCTTAGACTTCGCTTGTCCCCAAGCAAAACTGAACTCAATAAACATGACCTCAGGTTTATGGAGTGAAGAGTCGATAAAAGAATACGGACAAGAAGCATCACATTCATCAATACATAAGTCATAATAGAAGACAACTCACTATTATATAACTTAACTTGCAATAAGTAAATGAAACACAATAAATATACATAAGGTAAATCATAATTGGTAATGGCAAACTTAGCTCTCGGTCGAAGAATAGTTGACAATTTGCTGGAGTTCACAAATAACTGATTTTCAATGATAGCTTTCAAAGTAGTAGACACCAAGATAAGAGCAATGTGCAAAACAAGGAACATAAGAGACATGATTGAATAAATCACCATAAGAATGAATGAAACACAACAACTCAAAATACTTGCTGAGATAGAAGGGAATAGGTTTACTGACTCAACTAAAAAGTAAAAGAAAATCCCTTCGCAGAGGGAAGCAGGGATTTCAGGTTTCATAAAGAGCTTCCAAAAATTATGGTACTTATTAGCTTTCAGCTCTCATTGCCCCTATCATAGGCATCTTTAGGTGATTAAGGTTAAAGTGACACAACTAAGAGGATATGCTTGACAAGTTATAAGTTGAAATCTCGTGCCCCTTAATTACGAGTACCGAACCTCATGCTTTTCAACTTCAGTCACAAGTAAGCTCTTGTCATTGTAAATACATATGTATCATAGAGAACTGCCAACGGGGTAGCCCTTACACATGATACAGGAGCTATCCCATAATCACAATGACAAGGCAAGCAGACAATGAGCATCTCAGCAATCCTTTTATTTGCTATTTGCATAGGTTTTTATTGAGGATGCTTCATAGAGTACTCATTATGGTTATGTTGCACGTTTCCACCATGATTAGGCATGGCTTAGGCTAGCGGCCTAGGCGTTTCTCTAACACACATATAAACTCCATGATCTTACAAGTTCCCCTTTTATTCCACACCGCCGGGATCCATAAGCAAAAGAATCATGATATCAACGAGGTACAAAGTACCAGTGCAATGTTGAAAGTGTTCCCCATGATGTATGGTTCTGCTAACTTCAACTTATAAATCGCAATCATATACGCAACAAAGATGGACACAATGGTTCAAGTTTATTAAATGCAAGAAAGTAAAGTGTGCCATCAAGTTCGTGAGAGCTTTAATCACTAATTTTCTCATAACAAGTTTAATTTGGAAGGTAGATAAAAACATGAATTTAATTTGAATAGCAATAATGCTAATAGGTAGGTATGGTGGACACAAATGGCATAGGTTTTGGTTTAAGGATTGGATGCACGAGAAGCATTCCCTCTCAGTACAGGTTTTTGGCTAGCAAGGCTGGGTAGCAAGCATAAGAGTTGAAGGAAACAAACAAACATATAAGTGATAAAAAGAAACATGCAATCTTCCTTCAAAGCACAAAAGATCTTAACTAGAGAATACTAAACTTATGAGCAAACCAAGAAATAAAGATGATGAAATTATATTTCTTTAGAGTACTTTTATCTTTTTTATTCAATTTTCGCTATTGACCGAGCCAGGTTTGCCAAAACCAACTAAATTAACTCAATGATCCCAAAGTGATACCAATACTAATAACAAGATCAATCATATAACCATGAATTGAAAACTAATATAAGATATGCAAAAGAGTAAATGATAGAACTTCTCATTAATATTCCATAACGGCAACTCACACCAAGGGATACATAGATATCTAACGAGAGAGGGGACACTTCCATAATGCAAACCATCCTACATGATAACTTATCTATTCATGATATGACTTTACTAAAAAGGTAAAAAGATAGAAGATAGTGCTATGATACCACGACACTCCCTCAAGCTTGGAACAAACCAAGGGGATGCCAAAACCTGATGACGAATTACTCCTTTGGTGGTAGTGGTATTCTCTCGATTGGCGTGAGGAAATCTTATAGTATCTTGCGAAGCCTGTTATTCTCCTCTTGAAGCATATCCACCTTCCTCCTCAAGGCTCGGTACTTGTCGCAGAACTCATCAGTTACTCTTAGAGCTTCCACTGCTGTATGGAAGGAAATGAGATCTAGAGTTGGAGGTATCAGCCCCTTCATGCCTGCTATCATGTCCTTTACTCCTCCCAGTCGCTCAGATCCATGTCTTCGTGCCTTGTTGCGATCCTTTCTTCTTCCACCCATACTTCCAAGGTCTTCTGCTCAATATTGTGATAGAGCTCGCGACGGCGTCACAGCTCGTAATCCTTTGAAGATGAACCCCTAAACGACATCTGAACAAAACAGACCGAAACAAAAACACGACGAGAACACGATATACGAACCTCTGGGGATCCGGGGGATTATATATTACGAAGTTTTCCAACAAAATGAAGGTACTGGGAGAAAACGGGCCGGAGACGGAGTACGGGCGGCCACACCACCTGCTGGCGCGGCCAGGGGGTCCGCGCCAGGGGGTGTTGTGAGCCACCCTGGCTCCGTTTCCGTCCCTCTTTCGCTTTGTTACTTCCCTTGTTGGATAAAAACTATAAAAATATAACTGGATAGAACTTTCGTGGAACTTTTCTTACCAGAACTGTTATCTATTCGAAAACAGACTCTGCAGGTCTCTGAATTTGGTCTTTGATAAATTTTTCTGGAGTTACCACTTGAATGACATCAATATCTTCATCTTCATACACATATTTCTCGAGTCATGAAACCTTTCCCTATCTTATTACACCATTTTCTCCACTAACCTGGAAATTTCTTTCACACAAAACTTCACACAATTCTCATTAGCAACATCAGTGTAAGCGAGGTAATAAACCTTTTAAATCCAATTTCAACTGAAATCCATCAAAACATAAGCTACTGTAGCAACTCCTTCCGAAAATCCAAAAAGAATTCAAAAAGGAAAATGACTTAAGAAGCAAATGCAAGAGTGGCAAAATCTGTCAAAACAGACCAGCAGGTAAAGATCAATTTTTTTGAAAATCTTCTGTTGCTCAAATCAAAAAGTGCAAAACTAACGAAAGTTAAATAACAACCTGGGACAGAAGCACAAACAATTACAGCACAATCCGACATGCAGAGATCTCTCACGAATTTTTACGGTGAAGCACAAAAATCTGTTTCGGGATAGCAACTTCCCCAAATCTTACTTCTCTCTTATTAGAGGTTGATCTTGACACAAAAACCAAACAAAAGGATAAGGAGAGGTTATTACCGAAGTAATAACTTCCAAGACTCAAAGAAACAAAAACAACCTGAAAGCAAAAATAAATTAGGTTGTCTCCCAAAAAGCTCTTTCTTTATAGCCATTAAGATGGGCATGATAATTTCGCTGATGCTCACATAAGAATATGAATTGAAATGAAAGAGAGCATTAAGAAGCAAAAATGCACATGTTTAAATCTAACCCACTTCCTATGCAAAGGATTTTTGTAAACAAACAAATTATTAAAACCAGAGGCCACTAGCATAGGAAGGCAAAAGAAGTGCAACATAAAAACTTTCTGCATAAAATGAGGAAACTTGATACTATTGAGATGCATAAGAACAGTCTTCCCTCTCTCATAATAATTTCAGTATCATGCATAAATTTAATGATATAACTATCACAAGAACCATGGTAGGAATGATCACTTATCCTCACAGAAAACATAGGGACATTAGCTCTCATAACAATACTTTGTGAAACAATATTAGGGATATCCTTACAAAGGATAGTGTGTCCACCTTCTTCATATTTAGTGACAAAATCTTTCACATTTGATATTATAGTTTCATCATCCATTTGTTTATCAGGTTCAACAGCTTTATTTGTACTTTCATTAACCATACTAGCTATCATAGAATGTTCCTTTATCTTAACTGGGAAAGGTCTTTTCTCAATGTAAGGTTCAGGTAAAGCACGATTAGCAGTATAAACTTCAGTATTTCTTGCAGGAACACACCTAGCAACATCTTTATATGGTTCATGATACTTATTCCACTTCTTTTTAGGCACTTCAATATAGGAATAAAAAGCCTTAAAATAAGTTGCAATAGCTTGAGAGTCTAGACGATAAGCATTTTTAATATTTTGAAAGTCATCAGTCCCCATACAAGATTCAATGCATTCATAATCATAATTTATACCTGACTTTCTTCCTTTGTCATTCTCCCATGCTTCAGCATTGTCTTGAATATGGTCCAGAAGATCCCATTTAGCTTCTTCTTCCATGTGTGTAAATGATCCAGCACAAGAAGCATCCAATAAATCCTTAACATGTAGAGGGAGCCTTGCATAAAAGTTATTGATAATAATATTGTTGGGGAGCTCATGAATGGGACATTTGAGCATTAGTAACTTCAATCTCCCCCAAGCTTGAGCTGTACTCTCTCCATCAAGAGGCCAAAAGTTGTATATTTGATTCCGATCTTTATGAATCTCACTAGGAGGATAAAACTTTGAATAAAAGAAAGGTACTATTTCCTCCCATTCAAGAGCTTGACCATTCTTCAGTAGCTTATACCATTCCTCAGCTCTTCCTTTCAGTGATAATGAGAATAACTTCTTCTTGACTTGATTTGTTGTAATACCTACACACTTGAACAACCCGCATAATTCGTGTATAAAGAGCAAATGATCACCGAGATGGACAGTTCCATCTCCAACATAATAGTTATCCATAACACGATCAATAATTCTTGTAGGTATTTTAAAAGAATCATTCTCAGCAGGTGGTGGTTCATCTACTACCTTAGCAGTGGTAGTAGCATTACGAAATAAGAAACTCAGTGAATTATCCATATTGAAAATAAAGCAACTAACAGAAGGAAACAATACTCACAGTAGAAGTTTCCTTTACCAGTTCCACTCTCCAATAGCGCTTCACTCCCCGGCAACGATGCCAGAAAATAGTCTTGATGACCCACAAGTATAGGGGTGTATCGCAGTATTTTCGATAAGTAAGAGTGTCGAACCTAACAAGGAGCAGAAGGTGCTGGCTAGTGGCTTGGAGCAGGAATTCTCTCTAAATACTTAGCAAACGGATTTTTAGGGGTTTTTCATAATGCAGGTAAATAAAGTACGAGTAGATAAAAGACAATAAGAATAAATGCAGCAAGTGGCATAATCCTTTATTCAGCAAAGGACAAGCCGGTTGTATTACTTAAGATGACCAAACGTTCTCGAGGACACATGGGAATATTGTCAAGTGCTTTCGCTTCATATAGTTGATTAATATTCTTTAGTTTGCTAAGTGTTGTGAGGGTGAACCTGTGCTAATGTACCGACCTTCCTAGGACCAATACATACTTGTGATTATACCCCTTTGTAACAACCCAAGTTTGTGCTATATGTAATTAGTACTTAAGCATTGCATGCATCTATTCAAATCAATAAAATATGCATGTGACCAAGTGTGTGAACCAAAATACAAGTACAAAACCCTCAAATATGTGCAAATGGATTCAAATATGCACCAAAATTCAAGTTTGGTAATATTCTGGTATTTACAAAAGTGCCCTTGCCTTTTCCCTATTTAAAATGGTTCAAAAATCAAATAAATTGAGCTATTTATACTGAAAACAAATGTTTTAATAAAACCCAGGGGTTTCTCTACAAGATTCAGCCCCTGGACCGCCGATCTGGACTGCGGGTTGATCTCTGGTTTTTGCCAGGGGTTTTTTCGCAAAAATTCCTTCATCTTCTCCCAACTGGAAGCTGCTCGGTGTCGTCGCCGGCGCCGTCGATATCCACCGCCCGCTCTGCACCGTTCATCGCTGCCTGGAGGAGGATAAGACCGCCGCGTCGTGTCCCTCTTCACATGTGCTTCTCTCTCCCCCTCGCGCGCGCCTCTCTCTCACACCCGCACAGAGCCGAAACCCTAGCTCCGGCTGCCGCGTCGCCCCGCCATCTCCGGCCGTCCCAGACCCAGCCGACGGTCCCTAAAGCTTCCCCTCATCGTCATCTTCCTCCTCGCCAAAGGAATCGAGCTGGGAAGGCCGCAATCGCCTACATCGACCTCTTCTTCCTCGACGCTGATGTGCTCCGCCGTGGATATCGCCATCGCTCCGGTCTGTCTCCCGCCTCACCGTCACCAGCAGCAGACTCAGGGTGAGTTTACGGTTCTAACGAGCCACCCCGCAGACCTCCTCTCTCTGGTTCGCCCCAACGTCGCGCTCCGCCGTCTGCCTCCGCCGCTCACCGGCGCAGTCGCGTCTCCGGCGACCTTTAACCAGCAGATCCACCACTCCTAGGTTCGCCTCGACGAGCCACGTCGAACGCACCCCTCTGCGCAGCCCCACTCGTTCCCTAGCACCGCCAACCGCCACCGGCCGACGTTCGCTCCGGCGAGCCCATGTGGTGCCGAGGTGGCGCCCGCGTGGCCTTGACGTGGGCGTCGACCAAGCTCCGCCAGCGTGGCTGCTGATGTGGCACGAGGCCCATCAGTCAACCACGGTGGCTAGCCCCAAACCTGGTGGAAAATAACCCCCACCCCTGTGCTGACATCAGCGTGACGCAGTAAATCTTTTTAAATTGTTTCAACAATTCCAGAAATTATTATAATATTATAAAATTCATGACTAATTCATATTTAATCAGAAAATATGAATAATATATCAAAATGTTCAGAAAAATGAGATCTACACTTTAAAAATACAATCATGCATTTTTGATCAACCTAAACCCTAGCTAGTTAGAGGAACATCGAAAACCCCCTAATTGCATATGGGATCGATGGAATGCCAAACCCTCGGCACTCTGAACCCATTTAAATCGGTGTTAATCCTAGGGTTTCCATGATAACTTTAATATGTCATATCATTCATGTGTTTGCGCATTGCATGGTTCGAGATATTGATTGTTTCCCTTCTTTCCGGTATTGCTTCTTCGTGATAGGATCCGGGCACGAGACCGAAGTCAACGGCACTAAAGATCCATATTTGTCTACTGAAGGACAAGGCAAGCATAGCCTCTCATTCTGAACCTACGTTTTACAAAGTATTTACTTTCTCGCTATGTTGCACACAATTCCAATGTGTTCTTTGTCAGTAGCTAGAGTTACATATCTACTGCATAGTTTCCCTGTTGTAACCTTATACACCTGATCCACTGCTCCTAGCATACCTAGGTCTGGCACGTGAGTGTTGCTAGAGTTTCTTCGATGGTCAAGCTTAGCCATGGTTAGTACTTACATCTGATCCATTCCGATGATGATGAATCGAAGATGCCAAAGAATCTAGATAGGTAGGATATGGAGACATGATCAAAGGTGACCGATAAATATGCTAAGGCTTGCATGGGAGGCCATGTTGGGTGTGGTTTTTGTAGTCCTATGCTCGCCACCACTAGGAACCGAGTTCTTGCCTTTGGAACCGAGACAAGCGTACAGCCACAGGGGGCCTAGAAAACCCCTCGACTAACTAACTTGCCTAGTAGATTCCATGAGTAACATAGTTCGGGCTTTCCATTTGGCATACGCATTGAAAATGTTTTCGAAAGAGGAGGTGAAGGAGGTGCATCATAACTGGTAGGTAAGTGTGGCTGGGGTTGCTTGGGGTAGATAGCACCCCTGGTAAACCAACCTCGCCTCACATCTCTAGGGACCGGCTTCGAGATTTGACCTGTTACGACGAAACCCTCCTTAGGGCATGACTCATGGTCTCAGCGACAGCAAGGTAAAGCTCATGGTCAACCACCCTCTGCCGGCCTTCCCAGGAAGAGGGCTAATAATTTGGCATTAAGAGTCGGTTGGTACGTGTGGGTAAAGTTGTACACCCCTACAGGGTTAAATCTTTTCTAAAAGACGTGTTCACAGTTATGAACGCTTGATGACCGAATTCTAAGATCATAGATAACATTAACTATAAATAAAACCTGTTGATCCACGTGTACTTAAGGATGCTTCCTCGGGGGTTCGAGGGGGTGATCCTTGATGAGGAGTTCAGATGTACCTAGTTAACAAGTTCAGATGTTCAAGATGGAGTTGTCGCTCTCTTACCCTGTTTTCAAAGTATTTTTTGTAGACGAGCCTCTTCTCCCTCTCTTGTTTATAAACAAAGCTGGCTTTATGCAAAGAAAATCCAGAGAGAGCTTTTCAAGCCAGAGCATGTAGATACTAGGTTATCTAAGTCCGGCGGAGTACATTCTCATACTTAGCCTTGTGCTATTGTTGTTTTTCCTTAGATGACCTAGCCGCAACAGAAGGTGGTTTCTACGTTGACATCGACGAGTAGTTGGGGGTCTCAGGTAGCAGCCTGAGGACTATGGGTTGGACGTTGCTTACATTTATGGCCTCTTAGGCCCTTTGTTAAGTTTGTTGTGTAGAACAACATAATTTGCTTTTGCAATTTGGTGTAATGATGGGTCTGTGACCCCTAGCTTGTAATAATATGATATCGTACTCTATTAAGAGTTTAAACTTATGCTGTTAAATCCCTATGTTCTGTAATGCTACCGAATCATATACTGTGAGTCTCTAAGGTTGGATTTAAGTCTATCTCGGAGGATATTTCGAGGTTTACTTAACCCTAATCCCGGGGGTGTTACACCCTTGCAAGCATCCGCAAGTACAAGAAAGTAATTAAGGTAGAAACCTAACCACGGCTTTAAACTCTAAGACCCTGACGTCCCTTGTGCAATGGTTTCCTAACGGGGGTTCAGGTTTCTGTCACTCCGACAACCCCTACGATTAGTAGCCAAATACACAATGCATTCCCCTAGGCCCATATAGGTGAAGTGTCATGTAGTCGACGTTCACATGACACCACTAGAAGAAGGAAACCATAACTTAAATATCAAACCATTGAATCTTTCTCAACACAATTCCACTACTAACAACATGACTTCTCCCATGTCCTCAAGAACAAAACGAACTACTCACAAGACATCATATGGATCATGATCAAAGATGAAATAATGATATGTAACAATCTAAACATAAACAATAATTCAACGGTTCACTCAATAGCATCAACTACAAAGAGTAATCAACACCGGGAAAGTTTCCCCTAAGAACTATGCAAGATTCAACCCAATTGTTACAGCGGTATGAAGGTGGTGATGATGGTGCTGATGGAGATGATGGTGGTGGTGATGATGATGATGATCCCGATGAAGTCCAGCTTGATGGTGGTGTTGATGGCGACGATCTCCTCTCTCCAGGAAGGAATTCCCCCGGCAGAATTCTGTCTACCAGAGAGATCATTTTCTCTCGGTGTTTTCCACCCCGTAGAGGCGGCGGAATCTTTCTGTGGTCGCTCTTCCAGTCTTAGGGTTTCAGGAGGATAATATATGCCAAAGGGGAGAGCCAGGGGTAGACCAGGGCGGCCACACCACCTGGTGGCGCGGCCTAGGGTGGCCTGCGCTAGGGGGTGGTGTGGCCCCCCTGTGGCCCATCTCCACTCCTCCTTCCGGCCGTCTTCGTCTTCTGAAAAAATAGGATTTTCCATATATTTTCCCGGATTTTCTGATCTTCGCGAATTTTGTCTCCAAACAACACCTTTTCGATCAGAATCCTAACTGCAGCAATCCATGCTCCATAATTCATCAACCATGCAAAAACAGATGAAATAACATAAGTATCATCTCTTAATACGAAATATATCAATGAATAACAGTAAATTATGATATAGAATAGTGATGCAAAATGGACGTATCACCCATATTCTGGCTCTGCCATATTACTGGATTGCTAGCAGGAGTAGGATCCGTCCAAAGCTGGCGGATTCGAACCTGGGTAAACTTGTGTGCTCACCGTCCTGGAACATCGTACGTCTCACATCCCTCTCTTCCACACACCTCAAGGACCCCCTCATGGCGTACTTGTGATCAATCCGACGACACTTACTTTGAATTAGACATGTTAGTATTAAGTTCCTTGTATCTATATATTTGTTTGTAAAGTAAACTTATAGAGAAACTAAATCTTAAAGAAATCACCCAAACTTAACCTATTCACCATATTGGGTATTACTCCAGGGTTTTCCAAACTGCATTACATTACTTATGCATCACAACATATTTCTTCTTTAAACAGTAGTCCTTACCAGACCAATGATGTTGTTTACAGAATTTGGATCTTCTAGTATCTTGAAGACCGTGAGGGCATAATCTTGCAATCACAAAAGGCAAGTTCACAACTTGCTCATGTCCTTTGATTATTTTCTATCAAATGCTTGTAACTCAAATGTTGTCATCACCTGCATTTCATAAAGGTCAGAAAACACTATTTTCGTAATAATATGATTATGGATTATTTACCGAGAGGTAATAATCTACCGATACATTTCCAATGGTAAAGGAACATAATATCTAGGACTTAACAACCAATGTCGCCAGTGATTCTAGCGCCATATATTATGCGTTAACCATGAGATTTGGAGTGGGACAGAGAAGTCAGCTGTATCTTCTTCCTCTTGCATGCATCCAGATGGCCAGGTCGTGGCTGTTATCCTCGTAGCATGCATTAATTGCTAATTTGTAGAGGATATGCAGCATATGGGTGGGAGCCCTCAACATCCCACAATAGTTCTGGCATTTGACGGTTTGTACTAACCATTTTCGTAATTCAAGATGTGGGCATGGCATACACCAAGGGGACATGCGGGGTCACGAAGGGGGCAGTGATTGGCTTGGATCATCTACTAGCCCCCACACCATAGGAAGTGTGCACGGGAAATATCGCCCGGTTGTGCAACAAGGATTTGGTCTCTCATGGGTAAAATAACGCACCTCTGTAGAGTGTAAGAATTGTGACATGTTACTCCCTGTTCTGGGAAGGAGCTACGAACGCGGCAGAAAAGGAACCCCATGAAGGTTCTGGTCAACCTGTGAAGGTTGTCGGACATAGTTTTTAGAATAAAAGCAACCTTTGAAGAAATGTTTACGAAAACCTGCATTGCCTACAGGTCTTTGGCTGTAGATAGTGCATCAAACACTCCTTTTTAGTGAACTTGCTGAGTATGCTCGTACTCAACCATACCTTAACCCTTGCTAGATTCTAAGCCGTTGAAGACGATGTCAACATCAATTTCTGCTCAAGAAACCATCATCGACAGCTCAAGTTCTTCAATAAAGTTAATGAAGTCAACATATATACATCAACCCAAGTGAAGACAAAGTTCTTAAGTAGATAGGAGTAGATTATCTAGTAATAAAACCTACTTCTATAGAGCATTGCAGTAGTAGCAATTGCAAGCCAAATATTTTAGGTGTTAGTCTTATTAGCCAGATAGTTCTAAATTATTATTTCTGGTTCTTCCTTGTAAGAAGTTCTTTCTCTCTCTTTAACCTAGAGTGTTCTCTGGATCTTCTGTAAAGAGTCGAGTTGTAATCTATAGTCATGTCTTGGACCTGCCGTGTTTCTGTTGTGCCACTCTGAGGGATGTAATACTAGTGAACGGTGTTTCATTGGTGTTATGTCAACGACTATAGTGTACTACATCATGAAGTGGTATGCTGGGTCACCGTAGCTGGTATCAGAGCATATGCTTTGACCTTAGGTTGGTAAACCTAGTAAATGGGTAGAACCTATAGGAAGGATGTTAGCAACAATAAAGAGTTCTCTAGAAATATGATGGATATTCAATTGGGAATAATTTTTCCATGTTGCTAGTGCGATGATTCTTTATTATGCAATTTTAAATGAGTACCATGAGTTTTACCTCAAGATGACTGATGATAATTTGTTATCTACAGTACAAGAATGGCACCTAGGTATCCACCTCGAAATGTTCAAGTATTGAACAAGACCTTAGATGATTATGAAGATGACTGGACAATCACTCTAAGACAACTTCTATGGAGCCTGGATTGTAAGTCTCGACTTTTGGTCAAGGTTTACAGTTTCTATGACGGACGGATATTGGCCAAGTACCGTATCCTGATCATGTTACCCAAGAATTTGGGAGTGCATGGAGAAATGCCATCGGGAGAAGCAAGATGTATGGCAACAGCCTATCAGATTGCAGTAGTAGCAACTATAACCAAGATAAGGGAACAGAATTCCAAGGCACTAGTAGGTACTACCTATACTACTATACCTCACGAAACCCTTAGTTCTGATCCAGAGTTAGATCATTCTGCTCTGGTAAGGACTAAACCTACTCTAGAAATAGAGTACATGGATCGTTATAAGTCTTTACTGAACATGTTTCATAACACTCATCAAGTGCTAGTTCAAGAGTTGGACATGGTCATTGAGGATTTCACTGATCCTGCAAAGGTAGTCGCACGTAGAAAGAAGTTAGTTAAAGAAGCAAAGTATCCGAAGCCAGTCTTTTCAGGGGAGGTGTTTGAAGAAACAGAGTTTAATGACCCACACTCTGAAGTCTATGCCTATCATTCAGTTGAATCGCAGCAACCAGTAGACCCATGGACCAATATGAGGAGGAACAGAAAATATGGAATGCACCCAACCCCCATAATGCCGTTAGAGGTAATACCGGATGGCAAGACTAGTCTTATGATGAAGCATGGGAAAAGCTATACCCTGTGAATCGGGTAAGAGAGTAGAAACATTTATAATCCTATAGAATCATATGGACCATATGGGGGTAATAATAATCCCATTGAGCTGGAAGAGTGTCCTGGTAGTTACTACACCAATATGTACAACTGGATTGTGGAAAAGGCAAAGAATACCTCTTACTTTGAAGATGCGCCCGGAGGAGGAATGAAGAATATTGAAGAAGATAATGAGTATGATAGTCATTTCTCAATGGCTCATCTCACTCTCGGTACTTCCACTCAAGGTTATGCACCGGCTAGATGTTCTGATGCACCAGAAGGCAGTCGTCGAACTTCGTGCCATCATGGACGAAAATTCCAGAAGCACGGAAGTGAGTGAGGAAAGTAAGAATGGAAGTAATCCATAAAGTAGCATACTTGAATAATGTTTATATTGGGTAATGCGTATTGTAGTGCTTGATAGGATTGCTAACATAAGTGAGAACATGCTCACATGAGCAATAAATCTCTTGTAATATAAGGAAGTAGTGTACAGAGGGAGTGTCTTGCTGTGGTTGGGAGTTGTAAGATTTTGAAGACATATGTTTAATACATGGTATATGTTTGAGTATTTCTTGGTTTTTCTTGGATCTTCTTGATTGACTAGATTTGTGCATGAAGTTTGGCTTGGTGTGCAAATGCATGTGCATCATCAAGTTATTACTTGATGTTATAGACCTAGATAGAAAAGGGAATTCGTGTAAGGGAGTGATGAGTTCCGAAGATCAAGATGAAGACTGTAGGAAAAAAGGAAGCCAAATATAAGGAGTATCAACACTATTTTGAAGGATGGACTAATCCCAACTCATTATGAGCTGGCAATAAGAAGGATTATTAGTGCAGAAAAAGGTGCGGGGCAACATGAAGTAATAAGTTAAGTTCACTCAAGATAGGTGATGTTGCTCAGAAGCTAATGAAATAGTTGTCCCAAGTTCATGGAAGTCACATGAAAGGGAGCAAGGAAGAAGTTTTGAAACAAAAGTGGTATTCAAGCTCTGACAACTCAGAGAGAATGCCAGTAGTAAGTCCAGAACCTATAGGGTAATCCATACACCTAGAAGGATCTGTAGCTCGTATCCTAGCGGTTTAGCTAAAAAGGCCATCTTTGTAAGGTTTAAAGAGCATAAAACTTGGCCTAAGTTAAGAAGAACATAAAGAAGTATAAGATTTAAGCGAACGACTTTTGAGACGTTTCATGAAATCAGGCTTATCAGTGATGAAAGGACATTTACTGTCATAATCACTTTTGGTGTTCGTTAACAACAAGTAGAGCTTTTTACAGTATGCTATTGTTTACAGGTTGATATATTACAAAGTGAAAAGGACCCATGGCCTGCGGAACGTTCCCTGCATATTTACGTGACTCCTGGGAATTCCAGGCCGGAGTCTCCGATCTGCCTGGACCGGAGTCTCCGGTGTGGTCTGGAGTTTCCCCAGGAGTCTCTAGAGGGGGCTCCAGTTTCCTGCCTGGGTCAGCCAGAGAGGTGGTCCGGAGCAAAGTCCGGAGTCTCCGGTCCTTGCTTCAGACTAGAGTCTCCGGTGTAGATGGACTGGAGTCTCTGGTCCACTTGGTTCACAAAAGGGCTGGGTCAAACTATGTGCTGGTCTAGAGGCTAGTCCGGAGTTGGGACGGAATCTCCGGTGTAGACCGGAGTCTCTCGTGTGCAGACCGGAGTCTCCGGTCTGACTTTTCTCCAATGGTCAGAAAACGGTTCATTGGAGTGAAGGGATATAAATAGAGGACCGTATCCCCTTCCTCTAGCTACTCGTCCCACTAAAGAACACCATGACCATTTGAGCCACCAAATCAACAAGGTCTCTTCATCCAACCATCCAAACTCATTGATCTTTGGAGAATCGAAGGAGGAGGCCTTGATCTACAGCTTCACCAAGAGAGATCTTCATTTTCCCCTCATTCACTTGAGGGCTCCCATGCTCTAGTGTTTCTTTGGAAACCATAGCTTTTGATTTGGTTCTTACAAGCTTGTCTTTGATTGTTTGACAGCTTGCTTGTTTTTGGGAGCCTCCAATTAAGTTGTGGATGTGTGCCCCGAACTTGTTGTAAAGGTGCCGGCTTCCACCTCGAAGGTTGCCATATTGTGGAAGAGGTGAATCGAACCCTTTGGGGTGAGGTTCATCGGAGAACAAGGGAGGCCTCTCGTGGCGTTGGTGGTTTGAAACCACCCCCTCTACAAACGCTAACGGAAACAAATCCTTGTGTCTCCGCGTGCTCCACTTTGGTTACTTCTATCCTTTACCGCACTTTACCTATCTAGTTCTTGCTTAGTATTTGTGCTAGGTTGACATATAGGTAAATTCACCATAGTTGCATAATCTAGAGAATTTACCTTTCACGTCAAACCCTAAATTGAAAAAAAGTAAAATTTGAAGTAGCACCTATTCACCCCCTCTAGGTGCCCATACGATCCTTTCAATTGGTATCAGAGCCTCGGCTCTTTATTCGGGCTTAACCGCCTAAGAGATTATGGACAACCCAGATGAGGGAGAAAGTGAGGCTAGCCATTCGGTGACCATGATAGATCTCAAGAACTTGGAAACGAGCTTGAGCTCTACCTTGGGAAACGAAATCCAACAGTTGCGCCAACTCGTTGAGCAACTTGCTAGGGATAAGAAAACCTCACCTCCTTCCTTTCATGTGGAAACACCACCTAACCCAAAGGCAAATGCTCCGGCTAAGCCTTTGGAGGAAGTGGCGGGGGATGAACATAATTCCACTGACTCCACCACCAAAAAGGGTGATGGGAAGGAAGAGGACCATGCGGTTCTCGGATGGTACTCTCCCGACCCCCTATCCCTCACCCACATATAAATAATAGAGGTGACCCACCTAAGTTAGCTGCACATACTTTTGCTCAATGGCAAGTTTTAATGAAATCTCATGTACGCAGCTCTTGCATTGATTTGTGGAATATTATTGAAGAAGGTCTCAAAATTGAGGATCCAACCAACTTGACTAGAAGAGAAGTGGTCAATAGCCAACTCAATGCGTCTGCCTTGCACATGATCCAACTTGGAGTGGGGCCAAAGGATTTTCCCCACATTGAGCACTACAATACCACCAAGGAAGCTTGGGATGCTCTCATTGACTTGTTTGTTGGCAATGAGAGTATGAGAAGAAATAGATATGATGCCTTAAGCAATGAGGCCAAAGGTTTCTACATGAAGGATGGTGAGGATCATGAAGACATGTATCGAAGAGTTAAATCCACAGCCACCGCCTTCAGGAATGTTGGTGCCTCTCACATTGATGATGCTTGGATCTAGAGGAAGTATGTGAGTGCTATCATGCCCTTCAAGCCTACTGACTTGAAGAGTCTCCAAGGAAGACACAACTACCATCTCATGACCTCCAATGAAGTTATGCAAGAGATGGCTGCCTTCAAGGTTGCTGCCAAGAATGCTAAAGACGCCCATGCTCATGCCATTGGAATGAGTAGTGGTGTTAATCTTGCCTTGAAGGCCAAGGTTGTGGAGTATGATGAAGATGGAGGAAGTGATGAGGGACTTTCAATGAGCCACCCCGAAGATGTGAAGGTTGCTCATGGTGAATACATGGCCTTCTATGCAAGAAACTTTTGGAAAGATCCCGCCAAGGCCAAGATGGAAATGCAACGAAGAAGCAACCCCAATGGGAGAAGAGATAATGGGTCCAAGTTGAGAACTTGCTTCAATTGTGGTGACCGCTATAACTTTGTTGCTGCTTGTCCTTATGAGAAAAGAGAAGATCAAGGGGGTAAACTTGTGTTTAAGAAGACCTCCAAAGCTCCTTACAAGAAACCCTTCATCAAAAGGAATGCAACCAACAAGAAGTCGGGTGAAATTGTCTTGATCACTCATGAGGAATTCTACTCCGATGATGATGATGATGAAGATGAAGAAGAGGAAACATCAAGTGGTGTGGTGGCTCTTTCCACCACCTCTACCCCTACATACTCACTCTTCGACTCTCCTAATGAGAATATCTCCAACAAGAACGTCACTTGCCTTATGGCAAGAGGAACATAGGTATTGTCATCATCACATTCCACCTCCTTAATCAATGATGATTTTGATGATGAGTTATCTCTTGAGGTCAAAAAGGAACTAGTTGCTTTTGATGTGTTTATGAATAACTTGCAAGGGGAACACATGAAACATGTTGTGTACCTCTTAAATAAACTTGCACACACACAAGAACTTCTGGATGAGAGATGTAAATTAGGAAGAGAGCACATGATTGAGGTAGAAGCTCTAAATAATGCTCTAAAAGAAGAACAAGAAACTAGAATATCTCTTGAAATTAAACTGAAGGTCTTGATGAAGCAAATGATCTCATTATTAATAAACTCATCAAGGAACGTGACCATGCTATTGCCAAATATAAAAGGGCTAAAAAGCACAAGATTGATTTTGATGTTGTTCATGAAAAACTTGCCGAGGACTTTAGAATACCTGACAAGGCTCACAAGGCCTTGGAGAGTGAACTATTGTTGCTCACAAAGTCTCGTGAAAAGCCTCATTCTCAATTGACTAATATTACTTCACCTAGTACTTTCATTCCCTCTAGTTGTACTAGTATACTTTAAGAAAATGCTAGGTTAAATGGGGAGCTAGCTAAGGCCACCTTTCCCAAGGGTAACAAGTCAATTGATGACCTATTGAGTAAGAAAAGGTCAAGTAGTAAAAATGGGGCATTGGTTTTGTCTCTAATGGCAAGAAGAATAACAAGAACAACAAGAAGAAGGCCAAGCCCACACAAGGAAAGGACACGGTCATTATGGATAGTAAGTCCACGAATGGCAAAACTATGTCTCATGATGATTTTGCGGGAAGTGCTGACCCTCACTATGTTTTAATGCGTGATTATTATGGTGATGTGTATGCACAATATGTTGGGCCATATTATGGTTATATTGCTTGGTCTATTTGGGTTCCCAAGACCCTTGTTGCTAACAAAAGAGGACCCATTGAAAAATGGGTACCTAAAAACTAGTTTGATCTTTTGTAGACCTACGCTTCCGGAGGGTCAAAATGGGTGCTTGATAGTGGATGCACAAGTCATATGACCGGAAGCGCATCTAGTGTCAAGGAGTTGATACCAAATATTGATCAAGTATCAGTGACATATGCCGACAAGTCAAAGTCTAAGGTAATGGGTTTCGGCAAAGTTGTGGTTGCACACGATATCACTCTCGTGGACGTCATGCTTGTTGAGACCCTTGGTTATAATTTACTTTCAGTCCATGCTCTTGGAAAGATGGGTTTTGTCGTCTTTATTGATAATGATATCGTGATCCTCTTGTGGAGCAAGTCTCTCAAGGTCGCTTTCGTTGGATACGTCGAAAATGACTTGTATGTGGTGGACTTCTCGGGGAAAACCACTACAAGTCCGATGTGCTTATTTGGAAAGGCCGATGTGGGTTGGCTATGGCATCGCCGTCTAGCCCATGTCAACATGAGAACTTTGCAAAGCCTCCACAAGGATGGTCATATTGTTGGACTAAAAGAAAATGTTTGCTTTGCCAAAGATTGTGTTTGCAGGGCATGTGTTGAAGGAAAGATGCATGATTCTCCCCACAAGCCAAATAACTACATCAAGTCCAAGAGGATCTTGGAGCTCTACGTTGCTAACGTATCTATAATTTTTGATGTTCCATGCTTGTTTTATATCTACTTTCTTATGTTTTTTCCACACTTTGGAGTATCTTTATACACTTTCTTGGACTAACCTATTAACAAGATGCCACAATACCAGTTGCCTATTTTCTGCTGTTTTTGGTTCCACGAAGTCAGAAAATGAATATTCTCGGAATTGGACCGGACAAAAGCCAAAGTCGATATTTTACCGGAAGACGCACGGAGCTAGAAGACGAGACGGAGAGGGTCCATAGGGCGGCCACACCCGCCTTGGCGTGCGCAGCCCTAGGCCACACCAGGGCATGGTGTGGGCCCCCTGGACGCCCATCGACCTTGCCTCTTCGCCTATAAGAAGCCTCCCCATGCATAAACCCTAGATCGAACAGCCTCCAGCCACGAAAACCTCCGCAGCGCCGCCACCACCAAAGGGAAGATTCGGGGGACAGAAAGTCTCTATTTCGGCACCCTGCCGGGACGGGGAAGTGCCCCCAGAGCCATCTCCATCGATCTCCACCGCCATCTCCATCGTCGTTGATGATTCCCATGATGATGAGGGAGTAGTTCTTCCTCGAGGCTAAGGGTTCTACTTTTAGCTATGTGTTCATCTCTCTTTCTATGCATGATCATATTGTGATCATGAGCTTTGTAATCAAGTAGATCTACTTTGCTACTCAAGTGCTTTAATAGATCTCTGCTCTCCCCATGTGCGTGAAAGTGACAGCGTGCACACCATGGTGGCACTTAGGCTAGAGACTACAAATAATTGTTATGAGTTATATTTGGAGTTGGATGTTTTTATGAAATTGTGGTGTTTGTTGGAACCATCTAGAGCTCAAGGTGACAGTGTGGGGTTATCTAGATGGGGAAAGCAAACTTTGAGGTGTGCTGTTATAGCCCTACCATGGATTAGAGTGTCCAACCGGAGAGTAGTTCAGAGTAGTATCATAAAGAGAAGATATTTATATGAAAGTGTTCACTAGTGAAAGTATGATCCCTAGGCCTTGTTTCTAAGCATTGAAACACCATTTGCAACTAGATCTGTTACATGTTTGCTTGCTTCCATCTTTATTTCAGAATGCCTTTAGTCTCTTCCATGCCATCAAGCTATTTTCTGGCACCATTGTCTTATATCCATACCACTTGTATTTCACTATCTCTTCGCCGAACTAGTGCACCTATACGCCTGACAAGTGTATTGTGTGTTGGGGACACAAGAGACTTCTTGTATCTTTATTGTAGGGTTGCTTGAGAGGGGATACCTTTGACCACTTCCTCCCTGAGTTCGATAAACCTTGGGTAATCCACTTAAGGGAAACTTGCTGCTGTTCAACAAACCTCTACACTTGGAGGCCCAAAAACTGTCTATAAGAATAGAAGTGCGTAGACATCACTCCTTCATGTGGATCTCTTTGGTCCTCCATCTCATGCAAGCCTTGGTGGGAAGAAATATTGCTTGGTGATTGTTGATGACTACTCAAGATACACTTGGGTATATTTCTTCAAGCTGAAAAGTGATACACAAGAGAACTTCATTAACTTCATTAACATGTCTCAATGCCAAGACAATGTCCCGATATTAACAATAAGAAGTGACAACGGTACCGAGTTCAAGAACTACACTTTGAATGGATTTCTTAGTGATGAGGGAATAAAACGTCAATATTCCGCTGCATATACCCCTGAACAAAATGGTGTAGCTAAGAGGAAGAATCGGACTCTTATTGATATGGCAAGGACTATGTTGGCAGAATTCAAATCTCCATACAATTTTTGGGCTGAAGCTATCTCCACCGCATGCCGTGCTTCAAACTGTCTTTACCTCCGCAAAGAATTGATCAAGACTCCATATGAAATCCTTACCGGTAACAACCCCAATGTTTCTTACTTCTGGGTGTTTGGTTGTAAGTGCTTCTATCGCATTAAGGGTATTCGTTTGTCCAAGTTTGATTCCAAAGCATTAGAGGCTATTTTTGTTGGTTATGGTCTCGAATCCCACACTTATAGAATCTATGACAAGCTCTCCGAAACCGTCATAGAATCTTGTAGTGTGGTGTTTGAAGAATATGATGGTCCCCAAGCGGGGCGTGTTGATGTCTTTGATGTAGATGATGAAATTCCTCAGGATGCCATAGGAAGAATGGGTACGGGTTTCATCCGCCCTGTTGAGGAACCCCTTATGGCGGATCGAGAAGAACTATGCTCTACTCAAGTGGAGCCCTCATCTTCACAACATCAACAAGCTCCTATCAAGGTGGACAATGACCCATGCCAAAGACAAGTTGTGGACCCTCAACCTGCTGATCAAGAAGATACCTCTAGCCAGGAGTTACTTGAGTCTCCATTTTCCAGAATGTCTAGTGGTGCTAAGTCTATTACACAAGGAAGATCTATAGAAACTGCCATTAGGGAAGCTCAATGCCTATCTAGAAGTATGCTTGATCAAGACCAAGGTCAATCTTTGCCTCTTGGAGAAGAGAATAATTCCAATGATGATCAAGGTCAAGTTAATGGTCAAGACGAGGACCAAAATGATGAAGTGATCCCCCCAAGAAACAACAAGGAGATCAAAACTAGTCGCCAAGCTAGAACGGATAGAATATTGGAATTAAGAGACCACACTCTTGAGAATGTGGTAGGAGATCTAAGAAGAGGGATATCTACTCGAGCTCAACTAAAGAACTTTGGTGAGCACCAAGCACACATTTCCAGGGTGGAACCAAAGAAAGTATGGGAAGCTCTTGAAGATTCGGATTAGTTGGATGCAATGCACTAAGAGCTCAACAACTTTGAGAGAAACAAAGTATGGAAGTTAGTTGAAACCCAAAAGATTGCTGCAATGTTATAGGCACCAAGTGGATTTTCAAGAACAAGCAAGATGAGCATGGAATTGTGGTGAGGAACAAGGCAAGATTGGTTGCACAAGGGTTCTCTCAAATTGAAGGCATTGATTATGGAGAGACTTATGCACCGGTGGCTCGTCTTGAGTCCATCCGTATCCTTCTTGCTTATGTGGCACATCATAAATTTAAATTACAACAAATGGATGTAGAAAGTGCATTTCTTAATGGTCCATTGCATGAGTTGGTATATGTGAAGCAACTCCCGGGGTTTGAGGATCCCAACTTTCCAAACCACGTCTACAAACTCGATAAGGCACTCTATGGTCTCAAACAAGCCCCACGCACGTGGTATGAGCACCTTAGAGAGTTATTATTAGATCGTGGGTTTGAGGTTGGGAAAATCGATCCCACTCTTTTTACTAAGAAGGTCAATGGGGAACTTTTTGTATGCCAAATATATGTAGATGATATTATCTTTGGCTCATCTAAGAAAGCTTTTAATGATGAATTCTCAAAGCTTATGACTGACAGGTTCATGATGTCTATGATGGGAGAACTGAGAGTATTTCTTGGTTTTGAGATCAAGCAAGTGAGAGGAGGAAAATTCTTCCAAGCCAAGTATACTCAAGATATGCTCAAAAGATTCAACATGAAAGATCTAAATGGAGCTCCCACTCCCATGGCAACAAAGACTCATCTTGAACTAAACCCAAATGGTAAAGATGTGGATCAAAAGGAATACCGGTCTATGATTGGTTCTTTGCTTTACCTTTGTGCATCTAGACGCGATATTGTGTTGAGTGTAGGAGTGTGTGCAAGATATCAAGCGGCTCCCAAAGAAAGCCATTTGATGGCGGTCAAGAGAATCTTTCGATATTTGGTTCATACCCCAAAACTATGGTATTTGGTATCCTAGGGGCTCAACTTTCTCTCTTTGTGGATACATGGATTTGGATTGGGATGGTGACAAGGATGATAGGAAATCAACCTCCGGGGGTTGCCAATTCCTTGGGAGGTCCTTGGTGTGTTGGTCTTCTAAGAAGCAAAATTGTATATCTCTCTCCACCGCCAAAGCCGAGTATGTGGCAACTGCTAGTGCTTGTACTCAATTGCTATGGATGGGGGCTACTGGGCTGCGGTACCAAAGTTCCCGGGCAAGTGCACCGTGGTACCTAAGTTTCCTGAAATTGCCGCGTTTTGAAATGTTGGTCCGCCAACTACCGAGAGGAGCCATTTCGATGCAAACTCATCTCACCCCTACCAAAAACAAACATTCCGTGAAACTGCCCCGTGAAGTAGACGGTCAGGACCCTCATGTCAGTAATATTTTCGTGACGTGAGCGCCAACACAGCAACCACGTAGGTGAAACGAGAGACTAAAGGAGCATGGTGCGTTGACCAAATTCACGAATCCACTCCCTCCCTCCTTTCGCATGAACCCTAGCACCGGCGGCGTCGAAATCCCCTCTCCAACTAGAATGATCTCTTCGGGCATTTGACTTCCGACACCAAGTTGTTGTGCCTACTCACTGCTAACAAGCTCTAATGCCGAATGTCGTGCCAGCCGTTGCGACAATCTAGCCTGCCTCTACCGCTGATGAGCTGAGCAGCGTGAAGGATGGCAGATCCATTTGCCGAGGAAGAAGTAATTTTGGCTAATTGCGGGTGAGCTACTCTTCTCTTTGCTATTCGCACTACCTACAACTTCTAGCTGGCTATTCGCATTAGAGAGATATATCGAACATAGAATTGTTTGCTAGCACGACGCTGACAAATAATTCTTATCTTTTGTCTCCAATTTTCTGTCAAGTAGGATCTCCGCTAAACCCAAATACAAGGTTGTTATTACCATCTGCGGCTACCACATTAAATTAGCAGATGGGAAGAGCACGTGGAATCAAGCTCACAATCTGAAGATGGAAGTGGCGCCTGTGTAGTTATGCACTATCCCTGGTTTGGTTGCGGCTATGCGTGAACTTGCTGAAATGAGGCCGGACCAGACTGCACGGTTCAACTTCATTGATGTACGTGGCTTCACGGTTCCTATAACGTGTGACAATCAGCTAATTGGATTGATGAAATAGTATGCTGGGCTTCGAACGGTTATGCTGATTTGTAACATACGGGATGAGGAAGCTCCTGCTACTAGGAGTCGCCCAGCTATTATTGGGCAGGGAGGTCTAACTCGAACCCCTGTTGTTGTTGAGCAAAATGTGGTTCCTCGTCCGCGACATGCTTCTGTCAAGCAACCTCCTCGTAGAGTGCATGTATTGCCGTTGTGGAAAACTCTGCTCTAGAATCTGCTGGTACTGGTCATCCCCGTGGTGTTGTTGCTACGGCTGCTGCTGACCCAATCCATGCCGCTGTTGAGCAAACTAAGGCTTCTAGAGGCTGCCCCGCTGTTGTTGCCAAGACCATTGCCTTGTGTGCTTATCCTCCTCAAAACCGTCCTAAAGTTGTGCGAACCCGTGCTCTGGAATTTGCTGGTACTGGTCGTCCTCGTCTTGTTGTTGATCTGGCCGTTGTTGACCCAATCCCTGCCACTGTTGAGCAAACTAAGGCTTCCGGAGGCTGCCCCACTGTTGTTGCAAAGACTGATGCCTTGTGTCCTCCTTGAACCCGTGCTTAGGTTCAACGAGCTGCTGGGCTAGAGCTAGCTCATGGTCTAGACTCTGCTAGCACTCGAAACACTGCTGTTGTGGGAACTTCTCCTGACCGTCGATTTGACATGGCAACAGCTGATCCTATTGTGGCTATCGTTAGAAGGGGACCTGCCTGTCCACCATGTAATGTAGCTCCCGCTGCTAAGGGCCCTCGCCTTGCTCCTGGTCCTGGTACTTCCACCGAGGTTGATCCAGCTAACGATGACGCTGATGATGGCGGCAGTGGCATTAGGGCTGGGTCTGATGGTGCCGGTCCACCTCTCGAACCTCTCGGAGGTTTCTATCTGGAAGAACCTGATGATGGCAAAGTAATCGTTCGTATCGGTGTCGCGGATTATACTGAAAAATTAGATGATGGCATAGAAAAATTCTATGACGAGTTTGATGTAATGCTTGGCAGATACGATCCTGAAGTGGTAGAGTTATCTGACCTGATGGCATCGTTACGTGTGAAGGTGTTGTGGGGGTCCTCCCAGGAAGCACGTTTGTTATATTTTGGTTACAGGAGAAAAAAGGCTACCGAAGTGAAAGATACCAGGGATTTAGTCGTACCGTTTATAAGGAACCATTATAGGGGTGAAGTGTACTTCCACTTGATAGGGCAAATGGTTGGAGCGGAATTGGAACTCGACAATAGAGATGGTGGACTTTTAGAAGGCATGCGTGACCTGATCTATGGCATCACTAGGCTGGTGCGAGTGAGGGTAGCTTCGAACAGAGGCGAGTCTTAAAGAGGAGCATCATAAAGAGGAGCAGGAAGAGCATCCCCAGAAAGGGCATCCCGAAGAAGAACATAACCAAGGAGACCACGCTAGAGAAGAGGACGCCCAAGAGTCACATGAAAAAAGGCACCACGCCACAGAGTACACCCTGAGATCCAGTCAAAATGCCACACCAAACGGTAGCAGCAAAAACGCTAAGAGGGCTAGAACGGTGGTGAACACTCCCAAGAGTGGTAGAAAAGAGGCGAAGATGGCCAGCACGGAGGCTACCACACCCAGTGGGAGCAGAAAAAATACTAATTTGGAGCAGAACACGCCGTTGTCAGGGAATAATGCCAGCACGAAGGAGAACACGCCCAATAGTAGCAACAAAAGGGCTAATTTGGAGCAGAACACGCCGCTGAGGTTAGGCAATAATGCCAGCACGAAGGAGAACACGCCCAATAGTAGCAGCAAAAGGGCTAATTCGAAGAAGAACACGCCGCAGAGGTCAAGCAATAACGCTAGCACCCCGGAGCCAACACCCGTGAGGGGAGGCAGTAAGGAGATCACACCCAAGAGCTGCAGCAAAAAGGCTAGTTTGATGGGGAATGGAACGCAGATGTCAAGCCCTACTGATACCATCAGGAAATATTACATCAGGAAGGAGGATGTACACAGGAAGAGCAAGAAGGTTCTGTATAGTCAAGATGAAATTGATTCTGACTGCTGTTTGTCCACTGAAGTACCTGGGATGCGTGCAAACGTAAGACCACTCCATGTGGTTGCAGCAGAACCAACCGAGTGTCTTGGAGAAAACATAGTTGCCGGTGAGGTGGATTGGGGCAATGTTCCGGTCCATCCGGGTGGAGACGATGGTGCAACCCCACCCATGGGAGTCAATATGATGTGTGCAGTACTAGGCATTAGAGACGATGGTGAGGATTCTGAATCAGATGAAGAAGAAGGCATTGTAGAGGATCAAGAATCTGGTGATGATGAAATAGACGAGGAACTTAACGATGAGGCTGGTATTAGAGTCGATGATTGGGTGTTGAAGTAGAAGAAATGAAACATGACCACGAGTATCCTATAATTTCGGTCGGCACCGAGTTCAGGAGCATGCATGAGTTCAGGATGTCGTTCCGGCATTTTTGTATCAAGGGGGAGTTCGATGTTTATCGACTGATGAACACTGCCCAAAGGTATGAGTCCGTTTGCAAGTTAACGTGGATGAATGGACGGGTCGAGGTACATTGTCCATGGAGGATCACAACAAGAGCCTTAGCTGCATCAAATGCAATTAGGGTACTGGGGCAATGAATGCAGCAAACCATTAGAACTCTCTCTCTTTTCACTCTATAACTAGAATTGATATGCAATATCTTTATGGCAACTAGTTGACTCCGCTTATCTTTTAAATGAATCGGTGTTGCAGGTGAACAAAATGGGCCCTCCACACATGTGTCCGACAGGCAGCAAACTGAAATCCTCAATGGTCGATATGGAGTGGGTGGCTATGCAATATATGTCCATACTAAAGGATAACCCTAAGGAGACCACGAAGAATATTCAGACTAGCCTCAGTTCTAAATACAACATTGTCCTTCCGTATTACACAGTTTGGAAAGGTAAAGAGAAATCTTTGGGGGTCTTGCACGGGGACTGGACCAATAGCTTCAGGATGTTGTACAACTTCAAGGCAGAGGTACAAGCTAGGTGTCCGGGGAGTGTTGTGGAGATTGACACCGAATCAGAAGGTGGTAAAATATATTTCAAAAGATTTTTCATGGCGCTTAACCTTGCATCCAGGGGTTCAAGGACGGTTGTAGGCTGTATCTGAGTGTAGACAGCACTGTCCTAACTGGCAAATGGAAAGGTTACCTGCCATCTGCCACAACACTTGATGGTCACAAATGGATGTTCCCAGTGGCATTCGGTCTGTTTGAAACAGAAATAGAGGAAAATTGGGTCTGGTTTATGAGGCAGCTTAGGAGATCAACAGACCACATGGATCCATTGGCTATATCCACGGATGCATGTAAAGGGCTGACGAATGCAGTGAAGGAGGTGTTCCAGCGAGCTGGAGGTAGAGAATGCCATGCCCATATGGTGCTCAACTTGTACTCACACTACGCAGGCAGCGTATTTCGTTACATGTTTCCTGCTGCTAGAGTTTACAAACCTACTAGCAGGGAATATTTCATGAGCAAGATTTTTGCGGAAGCCCCTGAACTTCCAGAGTACTTAGCCATCCATCATTCGCAGCTATGGAAGAGGAGCCAATTCAACCCTGACATCAAAGTTGATTACATAAACAACAACCTTGTAGAATGCCTGAATAACTGGGTGAAGGACATAAAAGTGTGTCATGTTCGTATCTTGATAGACAACATACGTGGTATGATCATGAAGCTGTTAAATATAAGGAGAGAGATCGGTAGGAGACTTAGAGGACATATGCTACCGCCAGTTGTACAACAACTGCACATGAGAAGCCGAGGACTTGCTCATCTTAAGGTTCCCCTGTCAACCAGCAGAAGCTGTGAGGTGGTCGATATGTCCAAGAGTGGCAAAAGGGATGTTGTGAACATCCAACTGCGAGAATGCACCTGCTTAGTGTGGCAGCATACCGGGAAACCTTGCGACCACGCCTTGGCCTTCTTGGTGAAGAAAAGAACTCTACCACATGTGGATCAGTATTTGTCAGACTACTACTCTATGGAAAAGTTCAGAGTTGCGTACGCTGGATCCGTCGAGCCATGTAAAGACCCATGTCAGTGGCCTCAAGTCCAACTGTCTTTCGAGCTTTGCTAGCCAGTTACAAAAAGGGGCAGAGGAAGACCTCAGGTGAATAGGTTTAAGAATTTTCTCGAGAAGAAGGGTTCGGCTTTCTGTGCTACAAAGAAGGGAAAAAACATGTGCAAGACCTGCCATCTTATAGGCCATAGAGCAGCGGGCTGTCCCCTTAATGCTCCCAAACCTAGGTAAGAGATGGTACATTCACACAAAAAATTGTTTATAGTCTGTAGATATAAGGTAGTAATCCATGTACTGTTTTTTTACAGGAAGCGCAAGGTAAGAAACAAGACAACTGACTCAGTGATTTTGCTGCGGGAAGAAAACCAAAACGAGTGGAGTGATGATGTCGGGCAAGATTCTGGTGCTGATTGACCTTACTTCCCTCGACCCGGAGATGCAGGGTACGTGAAGGTAAGAAAATTGGCACCCAGGAAGAGGAAGAAGGCAGGAGATGAAGAAGCCAGTGGACGTGAAGGCAAGAGGAAGAAAGTTGGCACCCAAGCAGAGAAAGAAGGCTAGGAGTGTAGAAGCGTAATGAGGTATTGAACTTGAACCTATATATGTAGTTCGGTTAAAGTCTGGAGCTGTGTGCGTGGAACTTGTCGGGCGAAACAATCTGCCTCCCGTACTTGGAGTAAAATGTATCGCGACTTTAGGATTGGATACGGCTGAGGCCACTAGTTGATTCCAAAATTGTGACTGTGCCACTACTATCTGAACAGTCGTGATAGCTGAGCGGTTAAGGGGTCTCCAAAATCGATGGATGTTAGTGGCACATACATGAATTATTTATAAGCGCTTAATAAATCCCTGCTATTGGCATTACACTTATGATAAGTTTCTGGGCTGAAAAACAATTTCTTAAGCTGGCTGCTACACTCCATGAAGCAGCAACTTATTTCAGCTGATGGACAATGACATGGCAACATAAAATACAAATGCAACAGATAATGCCCAGATAATGAGGAAATTGTTTCCACTATCTGGCCTAATCTTGAGCTTGTCTGTCGCACCACCTCCCTGCCCCTGCCTCCCCTACACCTGGAGAAGCTCTCGGATCTCTCGCTCCATCACACGAATCTCCTCTTTCTTGTCCCACACAGCATCACGCAGATCCTGAACAAGCTCTTTGTGAAAACCTGTCAGTGGCTTTTCGATCCACACAAACTTGTCACAGCCAGTCCCCCTCCCTTCCTGCAAAGTAGATCAAAGGAAACAAAAAAAGAATTACATTACACTTTCCAGATCCGGGTTACCATTATACCTACAGTACGAACTTACCGCTCTGATGCTGCAGTTGCTGAATTTTCCTGCAGTATTTTCGTTGGTCCACAAAATCCATCTCGACATCTTCTCACTGCACAAACACAACATATCGGGGTAGTAATCGTAGGGTGCCCTCCGGTACCTGATGGGGGCACCCGCCTGACGGCGTTGAGCCGACCCTGATTCCGCCCAAGACGAACTGCATGAGCCGCGAGCCATGAGCGAGGGGAGCGAGGGCAAAGGAAAGGGAGGAAAGAGGATCCTTTGGATGTCAAGGTAGTGGTGAAGCGTTATTTATCCCCACTTAATAACTTGGGCAGAATCCTACCGTCCACGTTCGGCTGACAGGTGGGGAACCTAGCGTGTGGACTTGTCAACCAAACCTCGCACCTTCGTGGTTCAAAGGCCCTCTCGCACGCACTGGACAGAATTTTTTGGCACCTTTCCCGCGTACATATCACTAGGAGGCCTTGCTCAGGAACCAGACACGCCTAGCCCACAATCTTACTCCCTCTTGGGAACTTGTCATGGCTCCCGCCGGCAGATCCATCCCCTCCAACGCCTCCGGTAGGGCTCGCCGCGGCGGATCCACCCCAAGATCCTACCATCGCAGTATCAAATGGCCATGGTTTCTTGAGAGGAGCGACGATGCTACGTATCCGAGCTCGGCCCCTCCTACCTATAGAAGGACTGTTGCGGCGTCGAGCTCGAGCAGGAGCCTCCAGGCGCGACGGCGCTCGGTCCACGCCAACCCCGTTACCTTCGTCATTGTCGATTCCGATGTGGAGGACGACGGGGACGAAGCTGTGCAGAACGCCATTGTTGCCTCCTTGGCGAAGGGCAAGACACGACCGGGAGTGGATGTCGCTGGGAAGGGCACGGCGGTGTCACCAATCGTGGTGGACTCCGACGATAGCGTTGTGATGTGGGTTTAGATGTTGTTTAGGATGGTTGCAATTTCGATTATGTTTAGTGTGAGTACAATTATTGTAATGGGTTTGCCGGGCTATATTGAGAAATATGTGCAATAGCAGCGTGTGAGTGATTCCACTTTAGAAATTGTGTCTGTGCCATTTGCATGTTGCATTATCAACATAGATTACATGTAAACAATCCAACGAAAATCAGATTACAACCATCAGACGGGAGTGGAAGGATGGAAGAGAAGTTGGGATAGTGGCTTCGAGGGGAAGGAAGAGAAGGGGGGCGTGACACTGGCAGGTGGGCCCTCGGAACACGTGACACTAACATGCGGGGGCGGGAGCACACGGTATTGCTAGTCTGTCCAGAACAAGCGGACTTTGCAACGTGACAACAGCAAGCTGATTGGACCAATAACTCGTCGAATTATTAAGGAGTACTAAAAAAACTACAACTGGGGTACGTTCGCACAACACGTATGCTCTACGCACCTGAGAAGCATTGCTTAAGTCTAACAGTAACGACATCATAACTACTACATTTCCCTGTCGGTCTTCTCGATACAAATGTAGAAATGCATCTGCCTGTTCGGTCTAGCATCGACAAGGTACTGAGATGGCACACATAGGATCGACCTTAGGTCCGCATACTCCACCTCCAGTGGCGTCGGGCAGCTCGGCGCCTCGGCTAGCACAAGAATGCTATCGGACGACGGCTCCTGGGCGTTCGCCCACATGCGCACTGTGTATACGGGCCAGGCGCATGAGACCGACCTGCCGCATATGGCACACACGACGGTGGGCCCGGCTCTGGTTCTCGGAACACCGGCGGTGATGGTTAGGACGAAAACAGAGCCGTCCCCCTAGAAAATTAGCCACCGGCGTGCCGAGTCAGTGAACGGCACCTGCTCTTGGAGAAGTTGGGCTTGCCCGTACGAGATCCTAATCACTTCGATCAAGTGCTCCTATGCAAGGTGGACGACGAGATCTGCCGGTAGGCCGGTGTAGTTGCAGCCCGGCTCCGTGCAGGAGCACGCGCCGTGCAGGCACGAGAGCTCGTGGAGCGGGAGCTCGTGGTAGGACTAACGGCAAAAGCATCCTGGGTGGGAGCACACGAGCGGGAACATCGCTGCGAAGTTGCGCGCAAGGATCTCCAGATTCTTGGGCTGCAGCATCTGCCACATCTGAAGTTCGTCGAGAAATCAGAAAAAAGATCAGCAGTTAGATTGACGAATAGCAGGATTATGTAGGATAAGTTCAAAAGCTTGTAAACTGATTTCTTAGCATGAAGGTAGCGACCCGAGAATTGGCGGATGTCGTCGGCTTGCGGCTATGGCAAGATGGGAGTGAAGTGGGGAAAGTGGTTTCGAGGGAAAGGAAGATAAGTACGGGGAGGAAGAGAAGTAATGGGGACATGACACTTGGATATGGCCCACTCAACTCGTGAGTCGTGACACTCGCAACATGGGAGCGCCCGGTGTTGCCAGTTTGTCCAGAGCAAGCGTGGCCAATCATGCCGTAGAACAGCCAACTCGCGGATCGCTCTCGGGAAAACCATCCCAATCATCCAAGGGCCCCGATCAAACGGTATGTAACAATCGTCAAGCAGAACAACTGTGTTAGGGCGTGCCTTCTAGAAGACTCGGTCTAACGGTGGATCCATTGGGGGCTAAGGTTAGGGCTCTCCTAAGCTTAGGATCCATATGTGGTTTATGAAAAGAACACACATCCAATGACACTGGTGGAT
Source organism: Avena eriantha (assembly GCA_910589775.1). Classification (NCBI taxonomy): domain Eukaryota; kingdom Viridiplantae; phylum Streptophyta; class Magnoliopsida; order Poales; family Poaceae; genus Avena; species Avena eriantha. The sequence goes on along the minus strand of OU342746.1, from coordinate 165,412,272 downwards.
CCTTATGTGGTTTGTGAAAATAACACACATGCAATCACACTGGGTGGATCCATATGTGGTTTATGAGAGGAACACACATGCAATGACACTGGTGATATGTGGTTTGTGAAAAGAACACACATGCAATGACTCTAACAGTGGTTAATGGAAAGAGCAGACTGCAATGACAATGGTGGATCCATGTGTGGTTTGTGAGAAGAACACACATGCAATGTCATTGGTTGATCCATGTGTGGTTTGTGAAAAGAACACACATGCAATAACTCTAGTGGATCCATATGTGATTTGTGGAAAGAACACACATGCAATGACTCTGGTGGGTCCATATGTGGTTCATGATAGGAACACAGATGCAATGACACTGGTTGATCCATATGTGGTTTGTGAAAAAGAACACACATGCAATGGAGAACTCTAGTGGATCCATATGTGGTTTGTGGAAAGAACACACATGCAATGAACACTGGTGGATCCATGTGTGATTCATGACAGGAACACACATGCAATGGCATTGGTTGATCCATATGTGGTTTATGACAGTAACACACATGCAATTACATTGGTTAATCCATGTGTGGTTTGTGGAAAGAACACACATGCAATGACTCTAGTGGGTCCATATGTTGTTTGTGGAAAGAACACACATGCAGTGAACACTGGTTGATCCATATGTGATTTGTGGAAAGAACACACATGCAATGACTCTAGTGGATCCATATGTGGTTTGTGGAAAGAACACACATGCAATGACTCTAGTGGGTCCATATGTGGTTCATGTTAGGAACACACATGCAATGACATTGGTTGATCCATATGTGGTTTGTGACAATAACACACATGCAATGCCATTAGTTAATCCATGTGTGGTTTGTGGAAATAACACACATGCAATGACTCTAGTGGGTCCATATATGGTTTGTGAAAAGAACACACATGCAATGACTCTAGTGGATCCATATGTGGTTTGTGGAAAGAACACACATGCAATGACATCTGTAGATCCATATGTGGTTTGTGGAAAGATACCACATGCAATGACACTGGTTGATCCATATGTGGCTTGTGGAAAGAACACACATGCAATGACTCTGGTGGATCCATGTGTGGTTTGTGGAAAGAACACACATACAATACCATTGGTTGATCCATGTGTGGTTTGTGAAACGAATACACATGCAATGCCATTGGTTGATCCATGTGTGGTTTGTGGAAAGAACACACATGCAATGCCATTGGTTGATCCAAATGTGGTTGGTGGAAAGAACACACATGCAATGACACTTGTTGATCCATATGTGGTTTGTGGAAAGAACACACATGCAATGACTCTAGTGGATCCATGTGTGGTTTGTGAAAAGAACACACATGCAATGACTCTAGTGGGTTCATATGTGGTTTGTGAAAAGAACACGCATGCAATGACTCTAGTGGATCCATATGTGGTTTGTGGAAAAGAACACACCTGCAATTCCATTGGTCGATCCATATGTGGTTTGTGAAAATAACACACATGCACTGAACACTAGTTGATCCATTTGTGATTTGTGAAAAGAACACACATGCAATAACTCTAGTGAGTCCATATGTGGTTCATGACAGTAACACACATGCAATGACATTGGTTGATCCATATGTGAATTGTGACAATAACACACATGCAATGCCATTGGTTAATCCATGTGTGGTTTGTGAAAAGAACACACATGCAATGACTCTAGTGGATCCATATGTGGGTTGTGGAAAGAACACACATGCAATGACTCTAGTGGGTCCATATGTGGTTCATGACAGGAACACACATGCAATAACACTGGTTGATCCATATGTGGTTCGTGAAAAAGAACACACATGCAATGGAGAACTCTAGTGGATCCATATGTGGTTTGTGGAAAGAACACACATGGAATGAACACTGGTGGATCCATGTGTGGTTCATGACAGGAACACACATGCAAGGGCATTGGTTGATCCATATGTGGTTTGTGACAGTAACACACATGCAATTACATTGGTTAATCCATGTGTGGTTTGTGGAAAGAACACACATGCAATGACTCTAGTGGGTCCATATGTTGTTTGTGGAAAGAACACACATACAGTGAACACTGGTTGATCCATATGTGATTTGTGGAAAGAACACACATGCAATGACTCTAGTGGATCCATATGGGGTTTGTGGAAAGAACACACATGCAATCACTCTAGTTGGTACATATGTGGTTCATGTCAGGAACACACATGCAATGACATTGGTTGATCCATATGTGGTTTTTGACAATAACACACATGCAATGCCATTGGTTAATCCATGTGTGGTTTGTGGAAATAACACACATGCAATGACTCTAGTGGGTCCATATGTGGTTCATGACAGGAACACACATGCAATAACACTCGTTGATCCATGTGTGGTTTGTGGAAAGAACACACATGCAATGACTCAAGTGAGTCCATATGTGGTTTGTGAAAAGAACACACATGCAATGACTCAGGGGGATCCATGTGTGGTTTGCGAAAAGAACACACATGCAATGACTCTAGTGGGTCCATATGTGGTTTGTGAGAAGAACACACACGCAAAGACTCTAGTGGATCCATATGTGGTTTGTGGAAAGATCACACATGCAATGACTACTCGTTGATCCATATGTGGTTTGTGGAAAGAACACACATGCAATAACAATGGTTGATCCATGTGTGGTTTGTGGAAAGAACACACATGCAATGACTCTGGTGGATCCATGTGTGGTTTGTGAAAAGAACACACATGAAATGCCATTGGTTGATCCATGTGTGGTTTGTGAAAAGAACACACATGCAAAGCCATTGGTTGATCCATGTGGTTTGTGCAAAAGAACACACATGCAATGACTCTAGTGGATCCATATGTGGTTTGTGGAAAGAACACACATGCAATGACATCAGTAGATCCATATGTGGTTTGTGGAAAGATACCACATGCAATGACACAGGTTGATCCATATGTGGCTTGTGGAAAGAACACACATGCAATGACTCTGGTGGATCCATGTGTCGTTTGTGGAAAGAACACACATGCAATTCCATTGGGTTATCCATGTGTGGTTTGTGAAACGAACACACATGCAATGCCATTGGTCGATCCATGTGTGGTTTGTGGAAAGAACACACATGCAATGCCATTAGTTGATCCAAATGTGGTTTGTGGAAAGAACACACTTGTAATGACACTGGTTGATCCATATGTGGTTTGTGGAAAGAACACACATGCAATGACTCTGGTGGATCCATGTGTGGTTTGTGAAAAGAGCACACATGCAATGACTCTAGTGGGTCCATATGTGGTTTGTGAAAAGAACACACATGCAATGACTCTAGTGGATCCATATGTGGTTTGTGGAAAAGAGCACACATGCAATTCCATTGGTTGATCCATATGTGGTTTGTGGAAAGAACACACATGCAGTGAACACTAGTTGATCCATTTGTGATTTGTGAAAAGAACACACATGCAATGACTCTAGTGGGTCCTTATGTGGTTCATGACAGTAACACACATGCAATGACATTGGTTGATCCATATGTGGTTTGTGACAATAACATACATGCAATGCCATTGGTTAATCCATGTGTGGTTTGTGGAAAGAACACACATGCAATGACTCTAGTGGGTCCATATGTAGTTTGTCGAAAGAACACACATGTAGTGAACACTGGTTGATCCATATGTGGTTTGTGAAAACAACACACATGCAATGCGATTGGTTGATCCATATGTGGTTTGTGAAAAGAATACACATGCAATGAATCTAGTGGATCCATATGTGGTTTGTGGAAAGAACACGCATGCAATGACCACTGGTTGATCCATGTGTGGTTCATGACAGGAACACACATGCAATGACATTGGTTGATCCATATGTGGTTTGTGACAATAACACACATGCAATGCTATTGGTCAATCCATGTGTGGTTTGTCGAAAGAACACACATGCAATGACTTAAGTGGGTCCATATGTGGTTTGTGAAAAGAACACACATGCAATGACTCAAGGGGATCCATGTGTTGTTTGTGAAAAGAACACACATGCTATGACTATAGTGGGTCCATATGTGGTTTGTGAGAAGAACACACACGCAAAGACTCTAGTGGATCCATACGTGGTTTGTGGAAAGATCACACATGCAATGACCACTGGTTGATCCATATGTGGTTTGTGGAAAGAACACACATGCAATAACACTCGTTGATCCATGTGTGGTTTGTGGAAAGAACACACATGCAATGACTCAAGTGAGTCCATATGTGGTTTGTGAAAAGAACACACATGCAATGACTCAGGGGGATCCATGTGTGGTTTGCGAAAAGAACACACATGCAATGACTCTAGTGGGTCCATATGTGGTTTGTGAGAAGAACACACACGCAAAGACTCTAGTGGATCCATATGTGGTTTGTGGAAAGATCACACATGCAATGACTACTCGTTGATCCATATGTGGTTTGTGGAAAGAACACACATGCAATAACAATGGTTGATCCATGTGTGGTTTGTGGAAAGAACACACATGCAATGACTCTGGTGGATCCATGTGTGGTTTGTGAAAAGAACACACATGAAATGCCATTGGTTGATCCATGTGTGGTTTGTGAAAAGAACACACATGCAAAGCCATTGGTTGATCCATGTGGTTTGTGCAAAAGAACACACATGCAATGCCATTGGTTAATCGATGTGTGGTTTGTGGAAAGAACACACATGCAATGACTCAAGTGGGTCCATATGTGGTTTGTGAAAAGAACACACATGCAATGACTCAGGGGGATCCATGTGTGGTTTGTGGAAAAAACAGACATGCAATGAACACGGGTGGATCCATATGTGGTTTGTGGAAAGAACACACATGCAATGACACTGGTGGATCCATATGTGGTTTGTGCAAAGAACACACGTGCAATGACTCAAGTGGGTCCATATGTGGTTTGTGAAAAGAAACACA